>OX387635.1:10000000-12400000 GCA_947568825.1 Sphinx pinastri | reverse complement strand
TGTTAGGAAGCAATTAAGCAGGCCTGCATAATTATGTTGATAAAGAGATAGTCATTAGTTTTCATTGGTCGGTATTTTCTGCAGTGTAGTTATTTTGACTACCTCGATGCCGTAGTTGTATTACTAGTACTATTTTTATTTTATATATTTATATAAAATTAAAGTACGACTGCAATGCTGAGGTCTCGGGTTCGCCCCCTATCACATCATGGGACGGAATACGCACGACGAAAAGTGGGTGCACTAGTTGCGCCTCTGCCTACCCCTACGGGGATAAAAGGCGTGAGTATGTGTGTGTAGTAATTCTAACCCCTCACCAATACTCTCCCACCAGCTGGTATCCTTCTAAAAGGTGGGGTCAACAGTCACTTTTTAAAAATAGTACGGAACGAAACTTTTTTTATCTACTATCGGTCGCCTGGCTAATCTCTGGTAGATCTAGTTCATGGCATATTGTCCTATTAGAAACACACAAACGTTGCCTGACCTAGGGTTTGAACTTTGAATCCAAACCCCCGGATCCAAAGCCGCTTCACTAATGAACAATTATTATCATTTAAATTATAATCATTGTTTAGTCTTCTTACAGTAAATAATTTCAGTCATATTGCTAACTGGTTCATCTTTCGTTGCGTGATTTATTAGTAAAATTGTTGTTTGATAAGAAAAAATATATAATATTAATTAGTTATAATTTAAGGTAGAGGAAATAACTTTTAGTTTTCTAAAATCTAGTTTATGTTGTGTTTAGTTTAGTTATAGGTATTATGTCGACTGAAATCATGCAGTATGCTCGTCTGACCTTTGATCGGGTGCTAACTTTCTACCAGACCAAAGTCTACGGTAGGAAAAATCTTCGATAGTATTATATTTTATTTAGTCATAAGAAAGATCACTGGATGTTAAGACTGTTTAAAAAGTTGTCGCCTTGTGGACTGATAGTCAAAGTACATAGACTGAACAGGCGGTCCTGGATTCGGTGCTCGGTCTATCAAAATTTGTGTGTTCTAATCGAGAGGCACTGAATGGCCCGTACTTGTAATTTATAATGGAACTGATCTGCCGTGGGACGGAAATTAGCTTGGCGAAGACTGAGTGCATGCGGGACTCTTAATCTTCACCGACCTCTTTCCGTTCCATGATACGACTGTTTACCACTCCACTTACCAGTCCACTCCGCTTACAATCAAGTGTAGTGGGGTCACTTTTCCGCGCCCGTATAAAAGTTTCACCGCTTAATGAGTGCAGTAGCCGTACGGTACCTACTTCAGGGAATAAAACCAGACTTTCAGCCAAGAAGCAAATTTTAATTATTCCAACAACAATCTCAAGTGATTGCCAAATTGACAAAAAAGGTTGCTCAGGGCCTTTACGGAAAAGGCCATGATGCGTGTGAGAGGAGATGATCGTATGCAACAACTCACGATGTTGTCACTAATTTTAATTGTAATATGGTTAATTTTATGAATTTTCATAAGTTACTCCCGACCCGTAAAAGTTTTCCCCTTTCAAACATTTATACCACATTTGGGGTAATTTTATTATATTTGTGTTTTATAAAGTAAAATACAACTTAACGATTTAGACGACTTTGTGGTCGATTTTATGTAGAACCTTCTCTATATAATTATTAAAAAGTTTGAATTTATTCGACCGCGTCCAACTCTAAACTACTGCTCCGAATTTGAAATTCCTTCGCGAAAGCAGCTACTGCCTTACATTATCCTTCTAGTGCTATGTAATATACTTTTTACACTAGAAATTAAATTTTAGTTATTGATAAAGTAACAGAAAACTGGTTGAGGTTAAGATTTTGACAGCCCTCTCTAGTCATAATCCAGAGTAATTGTTTTTCTCGCTCTACCAAAAAGTTGAGTCTATATGTATGAAAGCGTAGTCAAATGAAATTCCGGTATATTGCATAACATTAAAAAGTATAATTATATAATTAGCTTCAGACTAAACACATGGTTTTAAGTCAGTTTTTTTAAATATTTTTAATGTAGAGACGTGCGGTGCTTGCTCTACAGAGATTTAAATGCACGGCTAAAATAAGATTTCGAAATTTTAAGTAATATCGAAGCATGGAAATCTTTTTTTTACATCAGTATGTTGAAAGTTCACCTCATGCTAAATGGTTCCCTTACCTCATGAATATCTATAAAGAAGGATTCTGTGTTGCCGACTTAGGCCCGTTTTCAGTAATCGTACTCAAAAGCTTTTTTCGATCCATCGCGAAAACAGATCAATCAGAACAAACTTTTTTGGCATGCTTACAAACGATGTATTTTCATTGGAATATTCTCGGGATCGGATCGAATATTGAGATTGTTTTTTTTTTATTGTTACTGAATGACGAGACGAGCATACCGCTCGCCTGATAGTAAGTAATTTTTTTGTCTCTATATCATGCATTTTATTTTATACCTTGAACTGATTTTGTAAAGAGCAACACTAGAGTTTCTTGCCCGTTCTTTATAGTGAGAACTGCTTTCCGAACTGGTGGTAGAGTTAATATTGACGGAATCTAAATAATGTATAACATTTTATTTCATTTCATTTCATATTTTAAATCGGCCGTTAGACGGATGAAAGATAATTAATGAATCTAAAATTCCCTTTACGGCTAATGCAGATGCATTAGTCACCTAAAATTTACATTAAAACATTTTCACAAATATAAATATGCATTAGGAAAGCTATATACTAGTATAAACACGAAGTCTATTAGTTATCGTATAGCCGACGTCGCGGACGCGTCGTGAAAGTATTGACTTGACCCCAGAACCGGCTTCACGAGACGGTTTTCATATGAATATCTCTTCATTATATGCATTATCGAAAATAGTTGGTGACCTTAGCAGGCTATAAAGGATACGGTTTGGGTATAAATAAGTTGTGTCGTAATTGATCTACTAAATCTTGAAAATACTATTTAATTACTGCAATAAAAACATTGATTATAGAGCAGTCGAGTAATTAATATTTCCATAATACGTGTAATGTTAACGAACTGTTGGGACACTCATGATTTATCTTGATTTAATCTAAATGTAAAGATAGATTTTACGCAATTTAGAAGAATATAGATTTTATAAGGAGAATTAACATATTAATATGTAAAAGGGTAAAAGCAATTGTTTATATTTTTATATGAATTCTATTAAACAAATACAATAATCCTTATGAGCTTTTCAAGATGGCAAAGTTTATGGCTTTTACTTGAGCTCTTGCTTCAATATTTAATATTTTAAAATGATGTTCATCATACGAACTATGGAGTTCTTTGTAATTGACACTTATTAATTAATTAATTCATTTCATTCCTAGAAGTTGTTGCAACTGCATAATGTGAGTCGTGAGGCTTATTTCCGGGCGACAAACTAACTTTTTTCGTCAATAATTTGTATAAATATTTACAAGACCAAAATGTGAGTCGTTGCAATAATGGACCAATTAAATCGACTAGACGAAGTATTTAATATTCTTAATTGATAAATTTAATATTCAATTAATCAAATATTATATATATACTTGCCCAATTTACACTATATACACGTGTATATTACACACCTACGTATGTTTTATGTAGTTAGCATTGAAAACACGTTAAAAGTGAAGTAGCAACCTTTATATTTAGTGTGACCAACGATGTTATATGGTTTAATAATCGTTAAAGATGAACGAGGCTCCCAGGGTTTATTCAAAAATATATGAGAACTTTAAATGTTATGTAAACTAAAATGCAGCGCTGATTCATCACAAAAAACATGAGGTGCCGTCAATGTATTGAACATAATATTTTTAGTAAAATAATTAATTATGTTTTATCGTATGTAGGCCCTTCCAAACTTAATGTGAGGGTCAAACCATTAGGTCAAACTTCTCATTTTGAGACGAGCTTTGTCATAATTAGTCGTTTTATCAGTTAAGTTAGAAAATTATATAAACTAAAACATATATCTGATTGAGTATGACCAGTTACATTTGAATACTATGGTTGGAAATGAGCGTCATAGTTTCAAGATATGGTCAGATGGATGATAATGTAGGTATCTACGTGCCAAGCATATTCATGAATTAGAAGGGATTTTAGCGCATGCTTCAAGACATTTAATGAAATAAAACATACAGCCCATACATGTTGACAGTTATTTTTAATTTTAGACTTTTTTAACAATTCTATGAGATATATAACGGCTGCATTATAAAAAAAATAGTTCTCGAAACTGGTGTAAAACTTATGAAATTAACGGTAATAAACAATTAAATTTTAATGGCGTAAAACATGTTTTTATTTCCCCATAATATCACCAGTTACTAAAACAGGTTCGATTTATCAGGGACATAATATACCTACTTCCTATAATTTTTGTATCGTCCACAGACGAAAAACTAGTATAAAGTTTTCCATAATAGACAATAGATGTTAAAATCTTATTATGATAAATATTTAAAAAAACATGGTGGAACGCGTTAATATTACAGGCCTCACAGCGTCCTCTACAATATGTTAATAGAAACCACAGAGAGAACCTCGAATTTCCAGTTATTTGATGTTATAATTTAAATAGAATATTGGCCACGCTCGCCTTCAAATGACCCATTGATTACGTGTAGTGTAAACTAATGTTTTTTAATCTGTAATCAGTATACACCAAGAATGGATGGACAAGGTTCATCGCATTGGCAAATCTTTTTTTATAATCCTTCAACCGTTTATCGTTTTATTTATCGATAGATACCTGTTATTAACATACAATTTAATTATAGATGAAATATTGTATATTATATATTAAGATAGTAGATAAATATTTAATTTTAAATTTCCGGCTGTTGTGTGACGATGTATCTTATTTATATTTTAATTTCTATGTATTATAGAAACCTTTAGAAAAGATAGGCGTAAAAAATCTCGTTGACTTTCCGTCTTATTTTTTTTTCTTCATTTTATAGCATTGAATGACGAGACGAGCATGCCGTTCGCCTGATGGTAAGCGATACGACCACCCATAAACAGTAGCAACACCATCCAGCACCTTGACTTACAAAGTAGGTACTGTGTGGCATTCCACTGTGCTCGTCATCCTGAGACATAAGATGTTAAGTCTCATTATGTCCAGTAGTTATACTGGCTAGTGGCTACAATGTCCTTCAAACCGAAACACAACAGTGCATGCACACTGTTGCTTGGCGGTAGAAATAGACATTGCGGTGGTACCCACCCAGACGGCCTCTTACATAATGATAGACCTACCACCAGTCCTTCTTATCAAATCTTTATTCTCGTTTGTCGGATGATAGACTATTGCAATGATAGACTATTGCAAATAGATTTTTTAATGTAATCTAGTTTTATGCTAAGTTTTTACATTCCATGGCATATGTGGTTTCTGTTTCGTTAAATTATGGTTTACGAAATTGAGTCCGACGTCCAAAATGCATATTGTTACAAGCGTCGCCTGTGATAGAGAACACATTTTAAGTCCACAATGAGTTGCAATAATAGTCAGAAATCGTGAGTGGTTTTGAATTAATAGTATCGTACTGCTAAACAACTTTTCAATCTTTAGGGACTATAGAATATTGTTCTTACCTCTTAACTATCTAAAGTCTGAACTGCAACGAAGGTTATGTCATTTTAAAGCATCCAGTATACGCTTGAAGCAGGTTAAAATAACTCAAATGACCTTCGAGTATCAATTCGAATAATAATTGCAAATTCTTTAGAAATGTATTGAATAAAAATAAAAGTAAATTTAAATGTTGCGTTTTGCATTTACCCGCCATTTTTGTTTTAACGCCATCTTGTGTTTACCTTGACATTTAGCGTATCTGAGTCGAACGTGGCATCTTCTGTTATAGACAAGTCGCACTGCTAACGATAATATTGTAAAAAGAGAGAATGAAGTCAGTTATAAAAATACTGCATCCTAGAACATGTTACAATTAGCTGAGCTCAATGATATTTTAATGAAAAGGTGGTTACGACACCTATTCTGTCACCGGCTTTCGAAAACGGCGTGTTATCGCATACATAGTTAACTTAATATTATAATAACAAACTATGACATGACACGTGAAAGTATTACGGCATATCATAAGTCTCATTATTATCATATACCATTACATAATAATATATTATCGAACATTCTTTAGTCGACCCACTTCAACAGATCCTGATACGAAACTAATAAAGGCAAATTGTGCTAATTAGCTCAATTTTAGTGTGCTATTTGTGGACTGTATATAACGCATCTACACCTTTTTCTTTAAACATTATTGGCTGAGCTAAAGAAGTAGCAAATGTAGAACTAGAAATTTCAAATGTCGGATCAATGAGAAAGGAAGTATAGCATTCAAATGTAACGGAGTTAATTTAAAACACAACCTCACCTAAACTAATCTTTCTTCCTATAGCCTAACGTCTACCTCAGCCATTCCTTTAGTGTGGAATAGACACACACCCCAATTTACTTTCTTAAATTGGGAGAACATACATATTACATAATATTATTATCTTATTTTCAATTTAAATAATTAGACACTTATAGATAGATTGACAAGTTTGTTTAGGCTACATATTACACAATATGTATAATAGTCATAACATAGAGAAGAGACAAGTACAGTTTCATTTGTGAAAAATTGTAGCCGCAATCAGGCCCCAGGTCAGCCATGTGCATTAGTTCAAGGAAAGATTAGTTCTGCTAATACCTATATCAGTTATATTTGTTCGCATTCTATAGGACCGTGTCGCGCTAGAACTTATTTTTTAATGTTTTCATAAAACCCACGTTTTTGCACCTGTACGCCACCTGTTAATTGTGTAGTGACGACAATGTTGATACGAACATAAGTGTTACAGTAATGCACAAAACAATTTTAACATCAGATGATATTATTTAGCCTTTTTTAATTCGCTTTTTCTGTAGATCTTTCTAGAGAATAAACGCGGTTTCGTGCTTATTAAAGCTTTAATACAGACAACTGTTGATTTAGCATATGTAATAGAGATCTGCAATGAAAGATTTATAGATGGATCTATAGACGGTCTCTATCTATAGATTAAATTCTGGTCTATTTATGTATTAAAGAACCTCCTCTTTTTTGCAGTCGGTTAAAATGTCTTCTTAATTTCAAAACCCAATCATCTTTATAGTTATCTTCTGTCAGACGTCTAAAAGGCATTTGACAGGACTTTCACGCATTATTCTCAAGGATTGTAATACAATGAAGACGCTTCGTGTCATGCTAATCAGTATTCAAACGATTCACGACTGTTTGATTAATTCAATAATTGGCTGGTTTGCAAAAAATACCCAAGCACATGTACGTTTATAAAAAACGTGATCATTATGCACGTTGTTTGCATGACCCAAAAAATTAAGCTGGAAATAAGTACCTACGTTTTCTTTTTAAAGAGTTAAACCTTGAAAATTATGCCCAATTTAAATAAGACAAAAAATGCTGTTAGGTATGTCGCCTTAGCCTGAGCTGTTGGTTTGCAGAAATCCTCAGGTCAATATAAATCCTTACAAAATAGATTTTAAAAAAATGTCCCTGTGATTACAGAAGAGTGGTTATTTGCTAGAATTTTGAATTTTGTTTATTGTAGATACAGAAATAGCAACTTGCTGACCAGGGGATTCGTCTGGTCGGATCGAACTTTTATGTCAGTTTTTTTTTAATTGCACAATGTTCGCTATCTAGTCGTATAAAATATATCCAATACTCTCCCACTAGGCATTGTAAACGAATATAAAGTGCTCACTGCTAAGCACTGGCCTCCTCTACTACTGTGAGGGTTTACGCCTTAGTCCACCACGCTGTCTTAGTGCGGGTTGAGAGACTTCACATATCTATGAATTTTTTTGAGAATTCTTAGGTATTTAGGTTTCCTCACCTTCAACTCCTAAACAATACACGCGTAACTTCGACAAGGCAGAGTGTGCCTTAGGTTTTGAACCAGAAATGAAACATACATTATAATAACGTGCTACAAAATCACTCAAACGAAAATGTATTTATCCACACAATGCAATGCAATGCAATCAGCCCTGTATTATATACTGCCCACTGCTGAGCACGGGCCTCCTCTACTACTGAGAGGGGCTAGGCCTTAGTCCACCACGCTGGCCTAGTGCGGGTTGGCAGACTACACATACCCTCGAAATTCTTATGGAGAATTCTCAAGTATGTAGGTTTCCTCACGATGTTTTCCTTCACCGTTAAAGCGAACGATAATTGATAAACAATACACACGTAACTTCGAAAAGTCAGAGGTGTATGCCTTGGGTTTTGAACCTGCGGACATTGTCTCGGCAGACCACACAATAACTGTTTGAAATTGTTTCCAAACGATACGTGTAATGTATTATCAGTAAACAACGCGATTACTTGCAGCGTTTCATGCAAAGTTCAAGGTGCACGTTGCATCAGGTATGAAGTAATAAAAAGTAATAGCGCCAAACAAAGCGCGGTGTCAGCAGGGTTTATGGATGTCGAGTGGTTTATTATGGAAAGTCGAATAATTTTTATTTGCGAAACCGTAGAAAACTAAAGAAGCACTCTCAATTTTCCCAGGATAACAATGGCATACGTCCTTTCCAAGGTCTCAAACTCAATCAAATTTATCGAAACCTGTTCGGTAGTTTTTTGTTAATCTCGTTCAGAAAAACAGACAGACGCGGCGGGGACTTTGTTTTATAATATACAAAGGATATTTTTATACATAAATATCGATGGTTTCCCATAATAAACCCATAGCGTGTCACTCTTTATTGTCCTTATAGCTTGAAGTAAGGGTTATCAATAAAAAGGCGTTTTAAGCGGTTCTTCAACGTTCTTGTTGTTTTTATAATGTAGCATGATGTCATAGGTCGTCCTCCAAATGGAGACGGCCGCGTTCAGTCCTAACCGATCCAGAGGACGATATCACTCTGGCCATTCGCAGTAAGAACGAGTTCCTAAAACTCCTACACTCCACACGACCGCAGTTCCGTCCTCGCCGCCGAGGACCTCGCCGCGTTCCCCGTCGCCCTCCCGACCCTCCTAACAGTTCCGGCCCGCGTGCCGACGAAATAAATGGATAGGATTAGGTTAAACACCAACCTACCCCACTAATCGTTGATGTCTCATCCTCTCCCAGTGACCGTCCTGAGCCGAGGTTCGTAACCCGTTAGTGGGTTGCCCTCAGCATGGTTACTTAAATCAAGGGTTGCGAGCGCCTAAAGCGTTCACCCGAAAGTCCGGTGTGGCCAGAAAAGCCGACTCGCGTCAGGCTACTGGCCGGTAGGGCCAAAACAAAAAAAAAAAAAAAAAAATAGGTCGTCCTAAATGTCGTCGGATAGTTGAACAGTATAACGGCTGTGTTAGACATTTCGACAACTTTTAGGTGTTATATCGTGATAGAATTTGCACGCGATATTTCACATTTTATTACTTCTGTAGTAAGATTAATCGTTGCGACATTATCGGCCGTATTTTTATATTACACAAAATTAGGGAAACAAGTCATAGATTCAGAAATAAGTAATGGATAGCATAAGAATTTGATGATCTATTTCTTAATATATTTTTTATGTACAACTTTATTGTACACCAAAAGATATTGTATTAAGCATTATAAAGGCAGAGAGGTGGTTCAATGTGTTGTCTTATTCCTTAGTATTTTGGTTACTGTCTATGATAAAAACTCATATTAATACCAAAATTTTATACGTCGGTATCACTTATATGGAATTTGTTACAAAATCCGATTACTAAAGACATAGATAAAAACGGAATTTCACTTCAATTTCCAGTATATTCGATATTTCAAATAGGATTCGAGCACGATTGTTACGGATTGACTAAACGTTGCGCTTGGCGTACACCGAATAAGTAAATAAACTTGGGCAACGTCGATCCTAAACGAGAGATCTCGCGTCCAAGCGAGATATTTAATCGGTTTCGTAACGTCGAGGTAAACTGGTTTGAGAAGATCCATAGCTTGGTGTAGTTGAAGTCGTTTTGTCTATTATATCAATCATTATCTTCAGCCTCAGGACATCTCGTGCGGAACTTAAGTCTTTACTTAAGAAGTTGAAAGCTGTTTGTCTGCATCCAGCGAAACCCTACGAATCTAAGGGCATGTTTCATAAGTTTTAAGCAAATTTGATCTGTCAGTAATCGTATTAAATAGCTTATAGATAAAACTCATTGTATTACCACTTACTTCGGAGTAGAGATGAGAGTGTGACTTCTGTATTTGGTGGGCTTATACATTTATGTGACAACTGACGAGTACCATTTACTCAGAAGTTCTGAAAAAGGCCCTTTGGGTATCCACCCAAAGGGATTACCACTATGAAAAATGAATAGCTTTTCTTTTTGAGTGGTCTGTACTAATTGTATAATTTTAATTGACAGTAATAATAAATAAAGTTAATAACTGGCTAATTATAAAAGTGAAACAATAAAACAATTTTATTCATCCAAATGTTGCTTTTAATTTTTTTGTGTTGTATTTCGTTCTATGAATTGCTTTTTATGATGACTAAATTGCTATCTGTATTGTATGAAATTGGAAAAAACAAAGGCATCATTGCATCTGTAATGCGTCATCTATTCCAGGTATTTTTCCATGTATTAATAAAGAAGAGCACCTAAGCCATTGAATTTATCAGCGCATCAGGTAAAAACAGCTTGACAGATTTTGATGCAGGTATCACCACTACAATAAGTGAAATTCCAGTGGCTAAATGATAAAAATGGTAATAAGGTATCGGAACCATTGATGGCTCATTTGGAAAAAAATATCGAAAATTATTTTATGTATTTATTATATTTATAATGTTACTTATATTATGTTTTGTATTTAGTTTACATATTTATGATTGATTGTTTTGTTTACTTTTATGTACGTTTATTCGTATCTCTAATATCAAGTTAAGTACCTGCTGCACCTACCTTATGTATTTCTGCACCACCCTAAGGTTGACTGGGAGAGAATGCCTTTGGCATTAAGTCCGCCGATATACTTATGTATATAGAGTGCAAATAAATAAATAAAATTAAGATTGTATAGAAGAAAATTAACTCACTGAATGAAAAAAAATTCGATATGTAGTGATTTAATAATAATAATAATATAAACATTTATTGCACACAACACACACAAAAAAAAAATACAATTACACATGGAAAAATAAAATAAAAAAAGGAACATTAAAACACTGTTATTTAACAAACACAAGATGACGAACACTCTTATAAACTAGCAAATTATAACAACTTACAAACAACAAACAAAAACAAGCAAAACCTTAGAATAATAACACATAGAAACCGTGAACATACACGCTTAGTGAGGCAAGTAAAACTAGGCTAAATTAGCCTAGTAACCAAACATCCGGCGTCAGTGCTCAAGGCCGAATCGTAGCGCTATCAGCTCTCGATATTTTATTTTAAAATGATGGTTTGTGCAATAAACTGATGTCACAGTATCTCGGATAATTTTAAGAAACATTGTAACATAACATTTCACATGCAATTATTACGATTAATCCAATATTTTGACATAAAATAATAGCTAAAGCAAAAACAATAATTCAAGAATTTTATAGACGCCATTATATCAAAATGTTGCCAAAAAAAAAAGAAAATTGGTACCCCAAATGTTGATGTTCATATTCTAAAATTAATATATTTCTAAAATTAACTTATTTAATTGGTACCTTTGCATGCTTTGGAATTGTGTTGCCAGTATTATGAAAATAATATTTTTCTGTTGAGTTGATTTTAATTGACATTTCAAATTTTAACAAGCTTATATTATTATTTTAAATGAAAATAGTTCTAAAATAAGGACACCTGTATCTTTTCTTTTTTAGAAATTATGAAGTTATCATTTATAATTTTAACTTTTTTTTTTCTTTTTTTCAGCAGACGTAAGCACTAACCTTCAAATGACGTCAATTATACGGTTGAATGGTGAATGGTGATGCTGCCTTTTTTACTATGATTCGCAAAAAAACCGTAATAAAATAGAACCAGATACATTTGATATTATTGACATAAATAAAGGCATTCATTCATATCATCATAAAACTAGAATGGAGGCAAAGGTAAATACCGCATTCAACCGTTTAATTCACGTCATCAACGTAATTTGTTTTTAATTTGGTACTGTTTTGGTCATTCTAAGGGATTTATTTTATTATTTTTTATTTCAGATTTTTATCATTATAATTAAGGATAAAGTAATCCCTTACTGTGAACAATAATAATAATTCCATAATTAAATAATCCTAACTAAATAATGACTTAAGGTTTTGGGGAACATCCGATACCACTAGCAACATTATTTGCACCCTTGTGTGCGTGTGGCAGAACGTCAATACGTGTGGCCTACGCCTGCATCAATGAGTTTTATGCTTCACACTTGACAGTTTTTTGATATGAAACTATCATTCTTGGCGTTATTATTCTATGAGCAAAACGATACACACATCCGCCATAGCTATAAGATGCTCCGACTCGCTTCCTCCGACACTAAATGCCGCTAGACATAGCCAGACTGAGCACAGCACAACCGCTTAATATGTGTGCAACGTTCCCAATATAAAATTACAGTTAAAAACAACGTTTAGAATAATATTTCGCAACTTTGTAACGAAATATTTCGTCATTGATTTTTTGTTAGTTTTAGAAACATGCGGTCCCGTCCCCTATCACATCCTGGGACGGAATACGCACGGCGAAAAGTGGGTGCATTAATTGCGCCTCTGCCTACCCCTTAGCGGATAAAAGGCGTGAATGTGTGTGTGTGTGTGTGTGTAGGAAACATGTGGTGGACCATGATTGGAACATTTCACTTGAGTTCAGTAAAATATTTTGTAAATATAATACACGGCAAAATACAATAATACTTATATACTAGGTATGTTTTTGTTATAGAAAAAACAAAGAAATTTACTTTAAATTTCTTTTATGTAAAAAATCTTTACTTCATGGAAATAATAACTTTGCCAGTGTCACGACGTACTAGATAAAAATGTCAGCTATTTTCAAAATGGTAGTTCCTTCGGAAACCAGTCGTAGATGCAATTTCATTATTGCTAGCAGACGCATAAACCCACATAATTTGAAATAGTTTAGTAAACTATTACTAGGATCTTTGAAAACTGGGTTATGTTAAGAACCGGGCTACGCTCGGTCAAACTACCTTAAATTACCTAATTATCCTACCAATATTAAAAACACCAAATTTTGTAAGTATGGATGTATGGATGTCTGGATGTATGAATGTTTGTTACTCTTTCACGCAAAAACTACTGAACGGATTTCGATGAAATTTGGCACACGGGTAGATTATGTCCTGGATTAACACATAGGTTACTTTTTATACTGGGAAAATTTAAAGCGGGACTTTTATCCCGGGAAAACTCATTCCTGCGGGTGGAGCCGCGGGCAAAAGCTCGTAACACATAAAATTCAACGTGGTCAGTGTTGCTTGCATTGCCAGTTTAAAATATAGCTGTTAAAAAAGTTAATTAACGTTTAAGTAGACACATGTAATTAATCTTAGCAATAATAAACTTGAAAGTCAGGATGGAATTAATTACATTGTCTACTATCATTGTGGTTGAAAACGTGGAGTCATCGGCATAAAGAATTTCCCGTATTCGTAATTTTATTCAAGACTTTCCTACTATTTTAGGTTTTACAATCCGTACTGGATCAATGTTTTTATGCTCCAAACACTCATTAAAATTAAGGTATACTTTTGAGCAGTAGTTCGACTTCAGAAAATGAATGCCTGGAATTAATGGTAAAGCCTACCTGCCATCCTTACGTTCATTTTAATAATTTCAAGCGTTTGATGTTCCGAACATAGTCTAATAATTCTTACCGTTGACTTTACGAGGTACTGAGGCACAGTTCGACCATTAGCGGTTACCCATCTAATGGATAGCGCCAAGAGTCTAACCACAGGCGAATGCGTTACATCTTAACGATCAAAGGAAACATCAATATCTGCTTATATCTATTGATCTCACAATATATTTAAGCTGCAACGTTAAAAATGTCATAATGGCATTTTAAAACACTTTTATAAACTCCACAAGCGTGTTTATAGTCATTTAATGTTGCCCAAGTGGGGTCAACGGCCGATCTATTGCGTTTCCATACCGACTATTAAGTTGGAATGAGGGATTACCTGATATGGGGCATGCTGTAGAACTTGATGTATGCAAAGATTTTGATTTTATCCGCTCTATATTGTTTTTAAACTTCTTATGTGAATAATAAATAATTATTTATTTGATTTTTTAAAGTTGGCTGGAAAATAATTCAAATAATAAGACAACCTTAAAAAAGTGTATCAAGATGACCGATTCAAATTTAAATTTAGAATCACAAGATCTGTTTAATGCAGAATAATATCTTACATTTTAATTACAAAGGACGGATTAAATATTTTTTAATCATAATAATTGGCTTTTGAAAACTATCAGTGTAACGGTAATGTGTGTCACTACTTATTGAGCACCGGTTCGCGGTTGGCACTTACCAAGCATATTCCAAGTAAAAAGAGTTAAAAACAAGGTTGCAAACGTCATTTCACTTTCATCTTATAGCGGTAACTATCGTACGGCGACACGTGGTCGAGGCGATTGTTCATGGTATCATAACAATGGGGATTTACACTCTCAGGAATAATATCAAATATCACTATGACGCATTTAGTTTTTAATACTTATATGTTTTTGAGGTACTTCAATTCAGTAAAAGTTTCAAGAACAAACATGTAAAAGTGGATGCAAAAATAACAAACAAAGTTGTTATTTTAAAATGATTTAAATAGGCTAACCACTAGTTTTAAAAAATATTATAGATGTACGTGTCATTTTTTAAAGTATTTCCAATGCATCGATTTGTTACGCACTTGTTAAGTAACCTTGGCTGAATGCCCGCGACGTCTTTGCCTGTAATAAAAATGCCATTGAAGTAATATCGTTTGTTCCTTGCTTTATCTAATTCATTTTCCTGGTTTTTATTATTCACTTAACGTAAACCTGTCAATGTATTTTTTCCTTGCTATTGTTCGAATTATTGCGGCATCTTCGAATGGTCTAATGCAAGGTAGCATATCAAGGATTTTGTAAATTACCTTATTTGTATGCAATGCAATGCAATCAGCCCTGTATTATATACTGCCCACAGCTGAGCACAGGCCTCCTCTACTACAGATAGGGGTTAGGCCTTAGTCCACCACGCTGGCCTAGTGCGGGTTGGCAGACTTCACACACCCTCAAAATTCTTAAAGAGAATTCTCAGGTATGTAGGTTTTCTCACAATGTTTTCCTTCACCGTTAAAGTGAACGATAATTGATAAACAATACACGTAACTTCGAAAAGTCAGAGGTGTGTGCCTTGGGTTTTGAACCTCCGGACATTGCCTCGGCAGACCGTTTCATTCCCAACTAGGCTATCGTCCTCCTATTCGTATACTTCTCTTAGATATATCGAATGTCAGAAAAATCGCAGCGTACATAATGTATTAATCGATGGAGGGAATGCAAACAATGTTTCACAACTGATGGTGAGAGATAAACGGCAATAAACCGCAATTTTAGTGTATTTTGGACGCATTCACGACCTTGAGGTCCAATTTCACCAATTTATTATTAGCGGGCGTTAGTTAATCGGGCATTAAAATAATGCGAATGTTAAAGTATCGCGTGTCCCATGAAAGACCGCCTAGTTTAGGAAGATAATCAGCGGTTAGGGCATGGTGGGACACCCAAAAACCTTAGCAGTCCGTTAAGACAGTTAACAGACTGTTAAAGTAACTAACAGAGCACGATGAAATTAGGCATTAGGAAAATAATTAATGGGGTTTTACTAATAAAACTCAAGTCAACTTTTGCTCAGGTACCTAAGTACTTGAGCATTTTTGGTTTGTATTCAGAAATATTCTCGTTCAGACGTATTTATTTTGCATAGTAGGTCGTTGAAAACTAGATAAGGCGCGTATTCATAATATGGGTTATGTAAATAGAGAAAATACAGACGAAAACTTTCAATCACCAATATGTTCGACATTTTTGACAACAACGTACCTATCTGTTTCATACATAAATATTGATAATGGAATGTACTTATGTAGGTACTAGGTACCAATAATTATTTATAATAGTACTAGTAGATTAATATTAATGTCTTATTTACTTGCGTTACAAATAAAACTAAACATTTCTCAAAACATAAATATTCGGATTATTCTACCACGGTGGATAAGAGGGTCGGCACATGGTCAGCACTCGGTCACGGTAATATTATATATCTGTCTACTGTGACTCGGTAGAACGCTTGCGGACATCTAATGACACCTCATGTGCAGTATTGTCCGATCGCGGCCGTGAAATTTGGGGCGAAAATCTAGTTTTTACTATTATAAAGGAGCACCGTTACTACACTTTATAAAACACTAATGGTTTGTAGAGCAATTTCTAGAAACTACTGATGGCCCATGTTTATTGTACATAATTGAACATTTACGTTAATGGGTACTGAATCAATGATTTCCTCCATTTTATAAGGAAATCGTTGGCACGAAGTCGCAATTGTTATATGAAACAGTTTAGAATGTTATAAAAAATATGTAGTTTACGCGCATCATGTTCTTTCCTGAATCTAATTGGGTAAGATGTATTACTGGAACAACACGGTGTTTTGTGCAGAAGGATAGTTATGGTTGAAGTTTCAATAATGTGTTCTCCGATAATATTTATCTTACTTAAATTATATGTGCGAAGATTGGAAATAAGTTTGGAAGAAGTAAACGTCAAAGATATTATGATTTGGATGAAATGAATTAATATAAGTAGAGATAGACCGAAAAAAATATAGCCATAGTTCGCAAAGAGGATTATTTCGGAAGAAGACATTAACACCGTATCGTGAGTGATTTGTAGTATAAAAATGTAATAATAACTTTACAGTTACATCATTTATAGTATTGTTCGCGCCTGCGCCCGCGTGATAGTTTTTCCGGGATAAAAATATTTTCCCGCGATCATAAGAAGCCTATAGCACTCAGGAGTAATGTAGCTTCCTATTAGTGAATTAATTTTCAAAATCGGTTCATTAGTTCCTGAGATTAGCGCGTTCAACCAAACAAACGAACAAACTCTTCAGCTTTATAATATTAGTATAGATAATAGTATAAGTATAGATTTTCAAATTACGAAACTACATTTAATTTGCTCTGATCTAATATTTCTACTCCCACTGTTAAAGCAATTCACACACGGCAGTGTAATAATAAATATTGATTTCTTTCGTCATGACATCACGTGACACGTTAGCAAATTACCTCGACAAATAGCAACACTATGGTACGTATGTACTATGTATTGATGGGCCGTAACTAGGGAGAGAATTTGAGGCCGTATGCCCCCCCCCCTTTAAAAGCTCGACCCAATATTATAAAACACTAATAAAAAGGCAATGAAAGCCCACCATGATTGTTAATTAGTGCACCGTGCAGACACTTTCAATGAACTGTCAATATTAGGTTTTCATAAAGTTACGACAATAACAGTTGCTGGACCTAAATCGCAAAATTAAGCCACAATACATTAGTTGGCGCCATTTTGTGTCTTATTTCTAGTAATAAGACACAAAAAAGCCTTTACGCAGCCTTAATCTATTTTATTGAAAATAATAAGCAAAACTGTTTTCTCTTGCTTTTATCGCTCTCCATCGTCAAAAAGATATAGTAAATGCCTTGCTTCAGCCCTGTTATTTAAACACACGTCACATGTGCTGTTTGTCCACACAATTAACTTCATGGCTGAGGAAAATTCAACAAAAAGAAGCCAAAAGAATAACGATACAGCGCCTTGGAGTTTAGTTTACATTTCCTCAATATTTAGAATAAGTTATTGAAATACAACTAAAGAATAAAAGAAACAGGAAGCTAGGACTTGAATAGAACGACAAGGTAAATCATTTCTCAATAGTTCAGTGATATTGACATTAAATTTAGTTATTTTTATGTCAATACGATTATAGAGATCATGATGTAATATAGGGAATCATAGTTGTAAGTGCTAGAGATACGCTGTTTTTTTATTTGTTTGCAGCATGAATGGTCGGATTGACCGAAGTGGTACTATTATTTACCCGAAAAGCGTCGTGCAGTGGCAACTTTTTTGCATATGTAATGGTATGATATGGTCAGATAGATGCCAACGCTAAAATAAATCCGCACTCTACGTGAACCTTCATTTTTCCATTTTAAAGTTTAGCAACGTGTCACGAATTTGTTCTCTTCATTTGCTATCGTCTGTTACATATAGAATAGATAATACATGGTACACTGAATCCTGAATATAAAACAGGGTAAATTTTACAATAACTTGTCATTATACATTATATTGGAACGAAGTTCCTTATCGCGCGTTGTGAAAGGGGGCTGGACGGAAAGTTGTCACGACACTTTTTTCTATTATCTTACTAATATGAACCTTAAATACAATGCGTAGAAGCTATAATTCTTGAAACGAGTATATTTTTATTTATTTTATTTATTAAAGTCATTAAAACAATTCCTACTAATCTAATATGAACCTTAAATACATTGCGTAGAAGCTATTTCCCCAGCGTTGGCACGGCACGAGTACAAAAGAATTGAACGTAACATTCTTTTTTCAAATTTTGTTGATTTATTCTACTTTACTACTTATTTATTTATTTGAAATAGGTACAGCCACATCATATACATTAAATAATAAAATAGTAAATCTTAATCTAATACAATTCTGATATATATGAAATTCCGGCGTACACAACATTCCCCATAAGGTACAAAAATAATAATAATAGATTAAACAAAACTATATGGTATTAATAGAGATTTAGAAAATCGAGAAAATTAAATCAGCATGTCAACAAAATTATAAAAATAAAAGTAACATTATTAATAATAAAAATAAAAATGTCATAAAAAGATTCACAATGGTTTAGACCTTAGAAAACTCAACACTGAGAAACTTACAAATTTTTTCCTTGTATTGAAAAAAGGAATTGTGGAATAGGTCGAGATCGACGATTCTGCATGCTAAGTTGTTGTATAATGATAACAAACGATTCAGTGGAGATTGCAAGCCCAAGTTTGTTTTAGCTGTCGGAATGTAAAAAAGCTTAGCCTTAGAGCGTCTGTTAACCCTGGGTGTGTTAATTGAAATGAGACTTAGGAGGTGCATGCAATGGGAGGATGTATTGAAAGTCCTGAAAAGGAAGCGAAGGTCCAACATTACTCTTCTGCTTTTTAGAGGAAGCATCTTAAACTCCCGGAGTCGTTCATCATACGGCTTTCTGTGAGAGAATCCACAAGAACAGAAGGCAAGGTGGCGTGTGAACGCCCGCTGGATGCTTTCAATGCGCTGAGAATTGATAGCATAGAATGGACTCCAGCAGACGCTGGCGTATTCCAGATTACTGCGCACTAAGGAATTGTACAATAGCAATTTGGTGTTAGGAGTAAAGCCACATGAATTACGTCTTACAAAGCCAAGCATCCGAGCAGCTTTAATCACTATATGATCGATATGAGCAGTAAACTTCAGTTTTGAGTCAATTAGCACACCCAAGTCACGAACCTCGCCAACCTCAGCAAGTCTAACTCTGTCAAGATTGTAAGCAGTAGTGAATGGAGACTTTTTTCGAGTGTACTTAATATGGCAACACTTTTTGGCGTTCATAGTCATACCATTTCGCAAGCACCATTGGTGAATAGCATCTAGATCACTTTGAATAAAGCTCGCGTCAGCTACAGAATTCACAATCCTATACAGTTTCAAGTCATCGGCAAATAAAGAAAATCTACAATATTTTATTTGGTTTGTGATGTCATTAATAAAAACTAAAAATAGTAATGGGCCGAGGTGGGAACCTTGGGGTACACCCGTTTCAGCAATATAACTATCCGACTCAAAGCCCTTCACTACCACCCTCTGATGTCTTTTAGCAAGGTAGGACTCTAGCCAGTTAAGAAGTGTACCGCCCACGCCAAATGCAGATAGCTTATGTATAAGAATGCGGTGATCCACTTTATCAAAAGCACTACTAAAGTCCGTGTAGATGGCGTCAATCTGGTTACCTTTATCTACCATCTGTGAGAGTTCGGAGACGAACGGAACGAGATTTGTCAAAGTAGAGCGCCCACATCTAAATCCATGTTGGTGGTCAGAAATGTTCCTATCCACAATTCTGGATAAAGTAGGATAAACAGTACGCTCGAATAGCTTGGCAAAGCAGGACAGTATTGATATAGGACGATAGTTCTTAACCGATGTTGGGTCTCCTTTTTTAAAAATCGGCACTATACGTGCTTGCTTCCATTCATCGGGGAATGTACCTTTTGTAATGGACACGGTATAAATTAAGGCAAGAGGCAGTGCAAGTACGGAACCACAACGCCTTATGAAAATGGGAGGTATCGAGTCTGGTCCAGCACCTTTAGCTATGTCAATCTGTTTAATATTTTTGAGGATGTCTGATTCAGTGATATTAAGAGTGCATACATAGTCTTTCACAAGATGTTCATGTAGGTCAAGCCTTTTCAGTGTGCTATGGTCATGATGGTAAACCGAAGCAAACTGTTTAGCAAAGAGATTGGATATATCAGGCCCTGACAATGCCATCGTGTCGTCCATGTGCATTCTAGAAGGAATCGATGAATTACTGCTACGTTTACTTTTTATGAAACTCCAGAAGGTTTTCGGATTTTTGGATATATTAATTTCTATTATTCGTTTGTAATTTGAATAACATTGGTTATAGAGCTTGTGGCAACGACCCCTAAGTAGTTGGAATTCGATTTTATCACGCGGATTACCGTATCGACGAAATCTTTTGCGCACTTTCTCTTTTTCTGATATTATCCGAATTAGTTTATTACTATACCATGGAGGAAGAATAGACCGAACAGAGCTACGCTTCGGCACTAATTTGTCAATGACAGATCGTAACATTTTGTAAAATTTGGAGACCATTGCATTTACATCAACTTCGGCTAGTAATTCGTCATGCCAGTTGATTAGACGAAGTTCTTCGATGATAGCATCGTAATCAGCTCTGAAAAAATTAAATTTAGGAGTGCATTTAGGACGCAGATTATTTACATTAATATCGCTGACTGTGAGTAAAAGACTAGGGTGGTTTTCATAGCATTTTGACAAGGCTATTAATGGTTTCGCAACTGTTGCCGTCGGAAAACTGGTCAAAATTAAGTCTAGATAGCGACCGTCACTATTACTAACATTATTGGCTTGGTGTAAGTTGTTGGTTGAAATAAAATCTATTAAAGAGTTACCAAGAGGTGTGTTGTAATTAGTCGGAACCATATAGTTAAATTCGTTTGACGGATGCCATTTGATAAAGCTTAAATTAAAGTCGCCTAGAATTATAATATCATCCGTTTGACTTACAATGGAATCGACGCCATCAAGATATCTGGATAAGGTCTCGTGTTTAACTGGAGGTGGCAAGTATACGACCCCTATGGCAAGCTTTTTGGGTTTATTATTAATATTTACATGTAGCACTACCCATAGATCCTCAACATCGGTTTCCCAACTGTGCATGCGGAAAGATGAAATATTGCGAGATACAGCCAACAACACCCCACCACCATCTCGCTTGGTACCCTTGCTGCAGATGCGATCTCTTCTATACAAGACATATTTATCGTTTATCAATTCACCGTCAGCTATACCAGAATTGAGCCAAGTTTCAGTAAACGCGACTATGGGATAAGTGGAAGTAAGAAAGTTTCTCAGTACATCGTTTGTTTTAGTTCTTAAACCTTGAACATTTTGGTAGTATATATACATTTTTGATAAATCGCTAAGAGCCATTTATCCTCATAAAATACCGTTACATTTGTTGTGAAGTTAAGACTATTTAATGAATTAAGTCATGCGACTAATACAATTTATGTTTTTAATTAAAATTGCTTGGCTCGTTTCGTTCTTGCGCACGTATACCCGACCGTTACGAACCCAGACGAACTTGTAACCCTCTTCTTTGGCTTTTTTCCTTGCCGCTGCGTGCAAGAATTTGTTCCCTGGAGTAAGGTGTTCCGTGATAAAAACCGGACTTTTACAGCCTCCAATTCCCAAGTGGTGGTTATTTAGTTTATCATCGCGGTTGGCTTTATTGAAGTTCACAACGGCCGCTAGAAACTGATCACGCTGACGTGCACTACGGAGTTTAGCAACCACGGCCCGAGGACGATTGGAATCTTTGACTAATTTTGCAACTCTAGTGGCGTGTTGAACCTCATCAATAGACAGAGGACAGTCAATAACTTTAGCTATCTGTACCAACATGTTGAATAGATTTTCTGATCTATGTTCCGGTAAACCATTAATCTCAATGTTAGATTCTCGCATATGCAGCTCTACAGTGGTGAGACGAGATGTGAGATCGCTGATATCAAGTTTAAGTTTATCGTTATCTGATTGCAGTTCAGCGATAATTTGAGATTTTAGTTCAATGTTAGCTTTTAGGTCGTCATATTGTTGACTGAAGAAATTTATAGAGACTTGGAACTCCTGAATTTGAGTGTTCAGTTTGTCTAAATCTGGAGTAATGTGGAGTTTTATGGATGAAGCTAAAGCGATGGAGATCTCTTGCTGTATAATATTACGCAGTGTTTTTTCGCTGATGTTATGGAATCCAGCATCTTCTGAAGCTACAAGCGATGATTTATTATGCTTAGCACGTAACGTGATATTTGAGACATCATCACGTGCAGACATTTGGCTAGTAGATGCGTGTGACCTTATTGGAGTGTTGGTGTTATCGATTTTTGGTTGCTTGCTACAACATTCCGGACATTTCCAGGATTTACGGCGCGCGTCCATGGATAAGTGGTGTTTAGACACATTAGCGCAATCTAAATCGTACGACAGATTACACACGGAACATGTGAGATAGTCATTTTTCGGCAACGCATTTCGGCAACCTGCACACTCTTTATTAGGTGCCATTTGTACACCGGTGTTATTTTATGTATTTTGATGTGGGTATATTGTTTGTGTTCGCAGTTAGGAGATGCGGTTGGTCGGACAGACAGACGCGCCCTGTCCGCGATAATCTCTTTAATTAAATTTACAAATTTATAAAAAATCCCCAGCTACGAAGATTTCGAATCGTGGGGTTCGAACCGTCGTCCACTCCAACACACTTACGTTGAGCACTGCAAGCGAGGCCAAGGCGTGTATCTACGTTATCGACGAAATTGATCATTGATTACTTGCATCAACTTTGTACTAGCCCGAGAGAGTTCAAAGTCCAATTAGTTTTTAAGAGTTGAAACCGTCAATTCCAAATATTGTTTTCGTAATTTGCACTGTGTACACGTAAAATGGTGGCCTTTAGAAGAGTTTGGCAGTCATTCATTAATCTCACTAAAAGATTCACATCACTTTGTGTTAACTGGTAGGCAATATCAATGCCGATGTTTATTTTGAGTAAAACTTATTTTCACTTCGAGATAACAATGTCACTTCTGTATTGTAGTTTGTTGAACATAATTTTGTAACATTTGTCGCAAAACAACGGAGGTTTTAAATATAAACAATAATAAATAAACGAGGAGACGATCTTAATAACGCGGCGCGGAGGGTATTTTATGAAAGGGGAACTACTACTGACATTTATCAATAACAAGACTAAACGTGCTTTGCTCGCGTTTAAAAATCTACTTTATGTGGTAAGCGTAAGATCGAATTTGTGTTTAGTCAATCAAAATTTGTGATAAAAATGCTATGCAATAGCTTTACCGCGGTAGTCTCCGAGTGCCACACGTATTTATTTGTTTTTTTCTCTAGAAACTTATGTATTGGAACGGAAATAGGAAAATATTTATATATTTATATATATACACACTCTGTTATATAAATAAAATTTTATTACAATTCCTTCACTAATTAATCGAAAGGAACTTCGTTCCATCCGGGTGTCCCTTGACACCTCTCATTGCTTTTGTTTTTTATCTCTCAATTATAACTAATCTGTACCATAGTAGAGAAATTTTATTTTCTATTCAAACTTTTTTTTGTTTTATTGCATTGAATGACGAGACAAGCATGCCGTTCGCCTGATGGTAAGCGATACGACCACCCATAAACAGTAGCAACACCAACCAGCACCTACAAAGTACTGTGTGGCATTCCACTGCGCTCGTCATCCTGAGACATAAGGTGTTATGTCCTGTAGTTACACTGGCTACAATGTCCTTCAAACCGAAATTCAGCAGTGCATGCACACTGCTGCTTGGCGGTAGACATAGACAAAAGAAATCTCTATAGAGTTTAGGATAAAAACTTATGTATAAACTTTATAGCTTTACTAATTTTTATAGCAATAACATTTCTACTTCAAGTCTTTGGACGAGTTGATGAAACTTATTAAAATTCTATTATGTATCCGGAAATCTCAATGATCTAGCGACAGTGCACCGAGGCGCTATAAACTAGTTTGATACATTCGCCGAGTTGATGCTATTTTGCATTTGACCTTACACAGGCATTTGCAGAATGTTTGTGTGCGGAATTTTGTTGTACGTGCAATACTGATTTCTAAGAAAAACTTATGTGAACAAAAAAGTTAAGCGCAATAAGGTACTGCGTGTGGACTTTCGTAATCTCAGTTAGTACCTACCCTAATAACAAGAACAGCCCCTTAAAATGTGGCATAACACGAGACGAAGGTCCGTGTCGTTTAATTGTGATGATAGTGATTGGTCGTGAGACCCACGTGTGAGTCACATGTTAGTTTCTCGACCAATTGCAATGAAACAACACAGATGTCTTGTCGTGTTTTTTGGTATAGGTACTCTAAGGGGGTTGAATAATTGTTTATGTCGTTTTTGTGTGAGACAGTATGTCAATTTCGTTAAATTACAGTCCACAGCGCCTCTAAAAATTCTAACAGTAATATCTAATAGTTCATAATACTATCTTAAAATGATTCCCATCACAAATGGCTGTATAGTTATGTATCTCAAACTATAATTATGTGTTTATACAATCACATCACCGGTGAAGAGTCAAAAGTCAGAGTAATACATCATGCACGCTATTAACTAGGTGTGACCAGTGATTATGTCATTACCAACCGCAAACATGGGTACATGTAGATTTTATGATTAAGAAGTTTTTTGGTGATTTATGGCGTTAGTTATGTAAGCTTCCTGATATCCCCTAGGAGATAAAAAATGAGTAAATATTGGTGTAACGATTTGTCGTATAGAAGTCGTATAGTTAGGCTTATCGGCATTCTATACATAAATTCCACTCCCACAAAATTATCGGAAAATAGTTCATACTTTGATATTTCGACTGGAGATTGGTTGGCTTCTTGGATCACAGTTTCAAAAGCGTTAAAATTCCAGTAATTATCAACACTGGCTACTATATCTTTCAAAACAGAGACAAAAGTGCTTCCACACTATTTGTACAGAAATCAAACCGATAGTACCTACCTAGAAGCTAGATATGTCGCATTGGACAGACCCACCTAGCGATATAATTTGATTGAATCAATAATCGAATTTAAGTTACATTAGGTTCCATCAATACACATGTATGAATGAAAAACGGTCAATAAAATGAAAATATACACAATAGCACTTAGAGGTTATTTAGAAGACATCCATAGAATTTCGGCAGCTGTTGTTATAAACGGATATCTATTCAATTTGTGACGAAATACTTCATGGGAAATGATGCCACACCCTTGAATTCGTCAATGTTGATGTGGTATTGGAAACTATAATGACTGGTCATTACTGTGAGATATGGAACGTTGTCAATAATATTAATGTATAGTGGGTAGATAAATAAAGTCAGTTGTGTCGCAGACTCGGTCTTGTTATTTGCACTCTCCATTAAATCACCTTTAAATCCTACTGGCGACGAGAAAACCAATAACAAATCAGTTTAATTATTACGTAGTATCACTTCAAGTTATTTAAAACAAAATGCCTATCGGAAAAATAGAACAATTCGACCTCACTAGCAAAAAGTGGTCGGCGTACGTGAGACGTGTTGAACAGTATATGGCGATAAATGGAATCAAAAGTGAACAGAAAGTTGCTACGTTAGTGGTGTTAGTTGGTGAAGCCACGTACGACTTGATGTGCGATTTATGTGCACCTGATAACCCTGAAACTAAAACGTTCAAGGATTTGGTGGAAATAGTCGGCGACCATCTCGAGCCAAAGCGTTCGGAAATTGCCGAACGACATGTATTTCGTCAGAGGCGTCAGAATATTGGCGAAAATCTCTCCGAATATTTACAAGCGTTGAAGCACTTGGCGAGTACATGTGAATTTAAAGCTTCTCTGGAGGAGAATTTAAGGGATCAATTTGTATCTGGATTAGTAAGCGAGGAAATGAGGTCTCGACTTTTTGCTGAGCCGAAATTGACCTATAAGAAAGCGATTGAATTGGCATTGGCGTTGGAGGCAGCGGATCGGCATGCACAGGCGAGCGGTTCGGGCTACGCGCGGGGTAAAGCGGCGGAGGCGGAGGCGGCGCCGGCGGACGGCGGCGCGCGCGCCGAGCCCGTGCACCGAGTTGCGGCCGCTCAGCCCATCACTGCCGCGAGGCTATGTTGGCGTTGCGGGCGGGCTCATCGTCCAGATGTGTGTCGTTTTAAAAACTATTCATGTGATGTGTGCGGCCAAAAGGGCCACATTAAAGTGATGTGCAAACGGGGTTCTGGGCAGGAAAACCGTGAAGGGCGAAAGTGGCGTAAGGACACCCGTAGCGGGCATAATTATATTGATAGTGATGATGAATCGGAGTACAATTTTTATAATCTTAATGTTTGCGGTAGCAATGATCGACCGTTTCAAGTGTCAGCACAGGTTAACGGTTGCAAAATTATTTTCGAATTGGATACCGGAAGTAAGTTATCCACTATGAACTTATCTGATTATCGAAATAATTTTTCTCGATTGCCTATTTTGTCAAATAATATTTGTTTACGTTCATATACCGGAACAATAATTGAACCGATCGGATATATATTGGTAGATGTGGTTGTGGGCAAACACTCCGCGCATAATCTTAAGTTATTCGTTATTAAAAATGGTGGACCTCCTCTCTTGGGAAGGACATGGTTAAGAAAATTAGATATAAATAACGTGCAAATTAACGATTTTTTGTTTAAAATTAATGAGTCTAATTTAGTAGAGGAATTGCAACGCGAATTTCCAACAGTGTTTGCTCGCGGCCTTGGTACTTGCACTAAGAAAATATCGCTCAAGTTACGTGAGAACACTCCAATTTTTATTAAAGCGCGACCTTTGCCCCTGGCTTTGCGTGAACCGGTGGAACTTGAGCTGCAGCGATTGGAGGCGGAGGGTACCATACGAAAGGTGGAATATTCCGATTACGGAACACCGATCGTACCGGTTATTAAGAAATCTGGGGGTATTCGCATTTGTGGCGACTACAAAGTGACCGTCAACCCGTTATTAATCCGCGAACCGTACCCGCTGCCTCGAATTGAAGAACTGTTTGCTGCTCTAAGTGGTGGCGAGAAATATTCTAAAGTCGATCTCACGAACGCTTACCAACAATTGTTTTTGGACGAGGCTTCCCAGGCGTGTACCGCAATTACTACTCATGTCGGGACGTTTGTTTATGCGCGTACACCTTTTGGACTGACTTGTATTCCAGAAAAATTTCAAAAATTTATGGAAGAAACGTTAAATGGTTTAAAAGGAGTTGCGGTGTTCATGGATGATATAGCAATCACGGGTAAAAATACCGCGGAACACATATCTAACTTACGTGCATTATTTGGACGACTACGTGAGGTCGGCTTAAGAATTAAGTTAGAAAAATGCTCATTTATGCAGGACAGTATTAATTATGTTGGATTTATTATCGATAAAAACGGTTTGCATCCAGATCCAAACAAAATTAAAGCCATCGTGGATGCACCCGCACCTACGGATGTGACGCAACTACGGTCATTTTTAGGGTTTGTTAACTATTATTCTAAGTTTATTTGTAATTTAAGTTCAATATTGTATGCGCTTCACAAATTATTACGTAAAAATTCTGTGTGGAACTGGTCAACTGAATGCGATCAAGCCTTTAAGAAGGTCAAAAGCGCTATCTTAAGTAATAATGTTCTGGTACATTATGATCACAAGCTCCCGCTTGTATTGGCAGTTGACAGTAGCTCGTGCGGCATCGGCAGCGTCCTGTCGCATCGGTATCCCGATGGTAGTGATCGACCTATTTGCTTTGCATCGCGTACTTTGAATGCGGCCGAACGGTCATATAGTCAGCTTGATAAGGAAGCGTTAGCGATAATTAGCGGTGTTGTTAAACATCATCAATATTTGTACGGCCGGCAATTCATAATTAAAACGGATCACAAACCATTAACATTTATATTTGGCCCAAAGTTTGGCCTACCTCAGATCGCCGCCAGCCGGTTACAAAGATACGCGACAAAACTAGCTGCTTACGATTTTAAAATAGAATTCGTGAAGTCAAAAGATAATAGTAACGCCGATGCGCTGTCTCGGTTGCCGTTGCCGCTGCCGCGCGCGCATCAATGTGATAACTGGACTGGGCTGGACTCTGTGTCATTTTTAAATTATGTCGAAGAGACCTTTCCAATTAGTGCCAGGGAGGTAGCTACAGAAACGCGTAAAGATAACGTGCTAAAAACTGTTTTTAAATACATTTTAAATGAATGGCCTTCAAAAATAGAATCGGATGAGTTAAAACCATATTTCCATCGTAAAGATAATCTTGCCATAGAAAGAGATTGTATTTTATATAATTCTCGCGTAGTGATCCCACAACCGTTAAGAAAACAAATACTTAATGAGCTTCATGTCGGCCATTTAGGGGTAGTGAAAATGAAAAACATAGCAAGGAATTTTGTATATTGGCCTCAAATGGATACTGAGATAGAGAAAATAACTCGGGAATGTAACGCTTGTGTTCAACAACGTGACGCCCCAGCTAGATCACTTTTGCATCCATGGGTGTATCCATCGCGACCCTGGCAGAGGGTTCACGTTGATTTTGCGCAGTTAAATAATAAGCATTATTTAGTGACCGTCGACGCACACAGTAAGTGGATCGAGGTACAGAAAATGGATGGTACTAATGCCAATGCGACCATCTTAAAATTGCGAGAACTTTTCGCGCGTTTCGGATTGCCATCTCAATTAGTTAGCGATGGGGGGCCACCGTTTGGATCATCAGAATTTGCAGAATTCATGCGCAAAAATCTTATAGTACACACGATTACTAGTCCTTATAGACCCGCAGGTAATGGAGCCGCTGAAAACGCCGTAAAGTCGGTAAAACGTGCCATGAAGAAGGCATTTTATGAAAAAATGGATATTGATACTGCGCTTACGAGGTTTTTGTTTCAATATCGTAACTGCGAACACGCAACGACTGGAGTAGCGCCAGCAGTTGCTATGTTAGGGAGACGCCTGCGTAGCCGATTAGACGTTTTACACCCAAGCGCGATAACTTCTAAAGCCGTCGAAACGAATGCGGATAGGGCTAGTAAACTTAGGCCTGGCGCAGAGAGGCATGTATCGTTGGGAGATTGCGTTCTCGCTCGAAATTATAGACCACATCAGGATAAATGGGCTACAGGGTGTATAACGGCACGGGAAGCACCGCTTACTTACAAAGTTCGCTTATCAGACGGTGAAGTTTGGAAACGCCATATTGATCAAATACTACCTATTAATAAAGCGCCTAATCGGGGTAGCTTGCGAAATTCATTAATTGTCAGTGAGCCTTCTAATGACGAAACCAATACCCCGCCAAATCCGGTTCCAAACGAAATTATAGAATCGTCAGGTAATGTTCACAATGATATATCGAATCCAGCCTTGTGCTCGAGCCCGGCAAACATTAACACCACGTCCCCAATAAAACCCAAACCAAAGCGTGCTTGCAGATTCGAAGGGAAATACAGCAAGTAGTACGCAGTTGGTCTAGGACCTAGATAATAAGATACTAGTTTCTGTATACATCGTAATTCGAGTGTTTAAACATAAATATCGTGTACGGCTAACAAATATATTTGTTTATTTTAAAAAAGAGGGGAAAATGGTATTACTTTTGTGCTTGTTATTTTTCGTCTGATAAAACAGACTTTACAGACAATGATATTTGTTAAGGATTAGTTAGTTTAAGGGGGGAGATGTGAGATATGGAACGTTGTCAATAATATTAATGTATAGTGGGTAGATAAATAAAGTCAGTTGTGTCGCAGACTCGGTCTTGTTATTTGCACTCTCCATTAAATCACCTTTAAATCCTACTATTACTTCGGTTTCTATGAGTACATTTAGACAATTTTTACTCGGGATAGCGCTATACTGGCGGTTAAAATTAGCTTTTTTTGTTTTCAAGATAAGAAATGATTGGTGCCGGATATCCTCAGGGTCGACTAAGCAGTTAAGTTAGAGTCACCCGTCTGACGAGCTAATGTTGAGCTGTCTGGAAATACAGTAAATTAGAACACAGCTGCATTGAGTTTCGAATTTAATATAGTGTAAGGAACTGCTACATCGGAATACTAACTAGGTACATTGGCGATAGCCAGGAGACCCTGGGAGTGAACCACCAACTGCAAACTTATCTGCGTAAAGCTAAATCACAACTCGTGTCCAAAATTTAGAGCTCAGCCTCCGTGCACAGATGGGGGCTCACGGTGTCAATGGCAGCATAAAACCACGTGGTAAACCACCTACTGCTGCTGAACACGCAGCATTTCAAGTTACTGATTAAAAACAAAAATAAAATTATATGTGTTTACGCAGCCATAATTAACAGGTCTAATTAAAAAGAAAAAAAAATTTAGTATTTCACAAACCAGACCATAATTTAAAACCATGGAAACGAGCGCACTGAACCAATGGATGTTACAAATCATTACATTCTTCAATTTCATTAAACAAGCATAACGAATGAATAACGTAATTTATCAAAGAAACAATCTATTGCATTGCGAAGACACATTGGGTACGAATTGGACCACTGCGTTCTAGAAGGCCAGGCCCCACCGAAGCGGGGAATGATGTGTTTACTAATGAAATGACTATAAATAAGCAGTTTACTTGCTTGTGTTTGTTCCTTTAAAAAGTTTAGAATTCAATTGTGGAAAAAGCATGTGAAGGTCACTGAACACAAAACAGGGCTGTTTAACCGACAGCGAAAAAACAAACTACTCCAAGATGGATGGTAGCGTAGGTGTTTTATAAGGCAGGTCGTTGGCCTTCATGTGGCGTCAAGTATCTCTTTCGTTACATATTTGGGCTTGTACACAACGATGCGAGGACGTAGGAGATCCTTGTAAGTCCCGAAATCCTGTCCCGATTCCTTCAGGTCGTTATTCAAACACATCCTAAAGTTGTAAATTGTTTGTAAACTGATTGATGGTCTAGCCAATTGGTCATTGTCTCCCAAATAGTATACGGTTGACGTAAATCGGTTCGCTTGACACCGATTTATAGTTGAAACATTTTAAAGATGCACTGCATATTGGCTGCACATTGCATACTCTTCGAGACATCGCCAAGGTAATGACTATTTTTAGTGTTGGTGAATGATATTTTAAACCACAGATATGTGTTTACAGACGTAATTAGGTCACATTCTGTTGTCAGTTATAGAACAGGTTTAATTATAGTTACGATTATATAAGAGAGAACTAGATAAACAGACTTACGACATTATTCCTTTTAGAAGTATCTTTCGGTGGTAACATGTTTTTAATGTTTATTTATATACTCTTCAATTATAATTTCGTTAATAGACTCATATTTTTTGTAGTAAAAATGACTGTAACGTAACTATAGTATGGCCATTATTATATTTGAATTTAGTGTAATGATTTGGTTTTTTTTTTAGAGGCACCAGAATTTTGTAAAAATCCAGTAAGTTTTACAATTCCTTATTATGCAGTATTTTGTTAGTTGAGTATGTTTTAAAATATTCCGATGCTTAAAATGCAGGTGTTTATAATTGGTTCATTAGTGTAAACGCATAATAACTATGTTGTTTATGGACAATGTGAATTCATTTCTTCGTTTAATTCTCATCGATGCGATTGTGTCTCACGCACCATTGGATAGTTTACATAAATACTTGTTTCTTTGTTGGTATTTATAGCTAATTTTCCCGTGGAAATTCTTTTATGTAAAACAATCCATGATCAAAAAGCCTCATCTATCTTGGAAGGTAATAATGACAATAATTTCTAACGCCTTTCATAAGTTATCTAACGTGGGCATTAATCAAAATAAATTATCCTCTGAAGCCTCTCTTCTTAGACATAATATATTATGACGTAATGGTTTAGCATTTGCTGCATAATTGGTGGTATTGCAGCGTTTATTTATGATCTCCTCTTCGCTATCAATCTTCATTTAGTATTATTTTAAAAAAGAGAAATGCTTGATATATTGTTTGGTTTGAGGTTTTTTATAGTTTCTGTAACCCTAACTCTACAATTGACGCTACGTCACTAAAAATATTTTCTTAAGTACTTATGATATAAATTTAGACGCAGACTTTACCATTTTTTTTATCATAGAAAACTAAAGCTGATGTTTTGATAGCCAACTTCAAGTAACAATAAGTAAGGAGGTTTAACAAAGGAGATGTCCGCTTTTTGTATGGGAGCTGGGCCTCAAAATTTAAACAGGCTCAAACTTTAGGGATATTAAAGGGGCAAAATATGGATCTTGAATCCATTAAAAAAATATTTTTAGACCCCTCCATTTATTATAAATATAATAAAGAAATGTCGTGGCAGAGTAACTTACAATAACTTCATTGATGTCTGTGCACAATTACAAAAAAAAAAAACATTCGCGCCAAAGAGACTATAATACTAAAAATTCGCGCTCTTTGCATTCGCGGTTATTCTGCTTCGATGTTCGATTCATGTCTCGTTGAATTTATCTGATACCTATTTCTGTTTAAACTGACTTGGCAAACAACAGATCCTTCGATATTACACACGAGCTATGAATTACGATAGCATCGCCTTTTCATCTCGACTTCGACTTGCATTTCCTCGGCGATATTTCGATATTTGACTTGATTAGACTAGTAGACTAGTGATTTGATAAGCCACTATTGTAGCTGCATACTTGGCAGGAGGACAGTCGGAAGCTGCGCTCATGTTATGACCATTATTTGGTATCTTGGATGGGCTCGGCATCAAAGCAATATTATTCCACCTGCGCAGGTTTTAGATTGCATAATGATTCCAGAGGACATTGAAATAGAATAGATAATTGTACATAAACTATAAGAATGACTTTTATTTCAATTAAAAAAATTATGCTCTGAAACATATGAACCAAGAAAATATTCCCATCTGGAGTTGTTATGTACAAACTTTTTAGAATTGTATCATCTATTAAATAAATAACTAACGTATTATAATATGTTTTAAATGTATTTAATATATATTCATAATGATAGCCATGGTCATAATATGCCACTGCCCTTAATTGATTTCTTCTTACTGTTAGAATGTATAGTTTTGTTTCTGTAGGTGGCATACAACCACAGATATTACCTAAACATTACTAAATATGAATATTGTGTATTAAATACACTATAACAATATTATTTGTATTTTTTTAATTTAATAGATGATAAACATTAAATAGTTTGTACTTGCATAACAATTTTAAATGATAATATTTTGCTTGTTTCATAGTTTTTAAAGCATAATTATTAGTAGTCAGGTTTTAATTTTTGAACTCACTTATTATTGAAATAATTTGGGGGTTATAATTTCATGATAAAGTATTGGTTGAGCCCCATTTCATTTTTTATGTGTAGGTTTATTGTTTTACGTGTACCTAGGTAATATACCAAAAAAATATTCCCAATTATCAGGTGCAAAACAGATGAACATACAATACATACCCATTAAAATCATAACAATGGAATAGCTATGTATTGAATTAAACACTTTTATGATATTTTAAACTCTTTTATTGTTTTATATATATGGGTATAGTGAGCGGCGACGATCGCTTATTGGAAAAGACCAGACTGCAAAGACGAAGTTACAGGTTCCAAATGCAGACCTCGCGCGACATACCTCTCAATTTTCATAATTTATTTGTGTATTGAGAATTTATCGATCGTTTCATGGATCGGAGTCGTCAAAATGCTGAAACACCCGTGATTGCATTTGGAGACGTATCTTAGTATCTAGCATCGATATATATGGTATCTAGAGTTTTGTACACATGAACATCCTTGAAGGCGCAGTCACAAGACGTTAAAATCCCTGATGCAAAAATAATCCATAATGTTTTCTTTGATTTATTCTGCGAATTCACTTTTAGGTATATCACAGTAATTTACATGATAAAAATATTTTTAATACTATCGAAAAGTCTCTGGAACAAAACAATCCTACGCGGGCTACGGCTACTCATGACATCAGACATGACAGTTGATCCATTGACAAGTGACAACTGTCAACTTTACTTTTTTTGGGTGTGCGTTCCAACATACGAAGTTTTTTATTTTGAAAACGTTAATTACAACTAATTTTAAGTGTGATTATAGGTAAAACAAAATTACATAAATCTTAAAATCGGAGGTGTTTAAAATTAAACTATTTATTGTAAAAGGCTAGTTTTTAGGAGTTCTATCCAAATATATATAAACTTTCTTGTTTAAATTTTCAGGCCCGTTTTTGGACAAGTCCTTTAAAGTATGCAGTTCGTTTTAAAAAGAGACATAAAAAATCAGTAATTAAACCTATTTATGTTTGTGACAGGTTTATACCATCTCTATTCACAACGTGTTTTTTTTTTCCTATCTGGCTCTGTCCTTTAGGACAATTTTGCCAATGTCAAGTGAGGCGGATACATGTACAGAAGAAATAAAAAAAAAATACTACGCCACACAACGTGTTCACGGGGGAACAAAACGCTCACTTGCCAATTAAGCGTAAATCGTTTTTAGGCGCCTACCCATAGGATTCTAATAAGGGATTTGAAAAGACAGCTGTCAAACTGACATGGAATATTGAAAAGTTAATGTGCTTTTAAATCTTAGCCTATCTTTTAAGTAAAACTATTTTTACGGATTTTATCGCGGTTTTTTAATTTATATTTTCTCCCGGCGTTTCGAAGGCTTTGCAGCCTTCATGGTCACGGGGCGGACTGAGGTGTTGGTAGTCCGAAATGTAAAAGTTACAATATCTACCTACATTTAACAATTATAAAATTATCAGTTGTTGACGGTCCGATCTACGCAGAATGAGCTCACAGCGTTTTGAAGTCTGGCAGCCGGTCTTTTGGGTTCTGATTTAATTAAATGTATGACAGGATCCCAAGCTTGTGCAAGCTTCCAACCATCTTCTCTATTGAAATTTGGATGTTTTTTAATTTCAATAGCCTCGCGAATCATCCTAGGAAGGAATCGGTGTTCTTTGGTGTTTGTTCTCATAACACATAGCTGACGTGAAACATCGACGCTCTACGAAGTCTGTAGTCGCTGAACATACAGAAGAAGGCTCCAAACATTATATTAGATTCGACAAGCCACAAATCCTTGCCAAAGAACATCGATTCCTTCCTAGGATGATTCGCGAGGCTATTGAAATTAAAAAGCATCCAAATTTCAATAGAGAAGATGGTTGGAAGCTTGCACAAGCTTGGGATCCTGTCATACATTTAATTAAATCAGAACCCAAAAGACCGGCTGCCAGACTTCAAAACGCTGTGAGCTCATTCTGCGTAGATCGGACCGTCAACAACTGATAATTTTATAATTGTTAAATGTAGGTAGATATTGTAACTTTTACATTTCGGACTACCAACACCTCAGTTCGCCCCGTGACCATGAAGGCTGCAAAGCCTTCGAAACGTCGGGAGAAAATATAAATTAAAAAACCGCGATAAAATCCGGAAAAATAGTTTTATTTAAATGTCTAACATTCGCGTAAACATAAGAAATGACTTAGCCTACCTTATATCGTATGCAAATCATTATGAAATCGTATACACGATATTTCATACAGATCACATTTCAGCAACACGGGAGAAAGCGAGTAGACATTTGGTAGGGACGTGTTCAAATGTTGAAACGTTGGAAAAGCTAACACGAAACTGTGCAAGTGGGTGTTTGATTAACTGGTACGAACAACGAAGCATCAAGTAACCGGTTCTGCGTTTCAACAACTAGTACATTTTCATCTATACTAATATTATAAAGTTTTTTTTTTTTGAATGGTCCTACCGGCCAGTAGCCTGACGCGAGTCGGCTTTTCTGGCCACACCGGACTTTCGGGTGAACGCTTTAGGCGCTCGCAACCCTTGATTTAAGTAACCATGCTGAGGGCAACCCACTAACGGGTTACGAACCTCGGCTCAGGACGGTCACTGGGAGAGGATGAGACATCAACGATTAGTGGGGAAGGTTGGTGTTTAACCTAATCCTATCCATTTATTTCGTCGGGACGCGGGCCGGAACTGTTAGGAGGGTCAGAAGGGCGACAGGGAACGCGGCGAGGTCCTCGGCGGCGAGGATGGAACTGCGGTCGTGTGGAGTGTAGGAGTTTTAGGAACTCGTTCTTACTGCGAATGGCCAGAGTGATATCGTCCTCTGGATCGGTTAGGACTGAATGCGGCCGTCTCCATTTGACGCGGTCGAATGGAGATTATAAAGAGGAAAGATTTGTATGTAAGTATGTTTGTAACGAATAAACTCAAAAACTACTGAACGGATTTCGATGAAATTTGGCACACGGGTAGACCATGTCCTGGATTAACACATAGACTACTTTTTATCCCGGGAAAATATTTTTATCCCGGAAAAACTTTTTCACGCGGGCCAAGCCGCGAGAAGAAGTCTAGTTAATTATATACGAATAATAGAGAGCAGACGACTGGTACAAAAATTATTGTACCTACTACGTTTTTCAGTGTGCAGTTATCTTAATGATAAATTAAACGACGTGTTCAACTTCAGTGACAAGAAAAGAACTAACCAAAGAGCATAATACTACGGAAAGAACTAACTTTATTCAAAAATATAACATAGACAACAGGATAAACATAAATTAAATCATAGTGCATAAAACATTGTTGATATACCTAATTACAATACTTAAGGAGGGTATAAGTGAAATATTCGTTTTAGGTACAGTTAGCCACATAAGTAGCTGAACAAATTCAAATTTTCAAATCGCCCGTACGCGTTAAAATGTAATGGAAAATTTGTTTTTTCTTTGTGTGATGTAAAGGATAAAAAGCTCATAGCACTCAGGAGTAATGTAGTTTCCTATTAGTGAAATAATTTTCAAAACTCTGTTCATTAGTTCCTGAGTTTATCGCGTTCAACCAAACAAACAAACTCTTCAGCTTTATAATATTAGTATAGATTTGTGAAGAGAAAAAAAATATTGGTAAGAACTCAAAAGTGTTTAGACGTTTTGCAGTTTTGAATTTGTTCAGCTACTTATGTGGCTGACTGTACATAGTTATATTTGTAATGTGTTACAAACATACATCTTGTATAACATGGCTAGGTGTTACCTTGCCTTGCTAACGTGAATGACCATTCCCGGAATAAGAATCTAACCGTGAACTTTTCAAGAAGTAGAACATGTAACATGTACATGAATTACCCAGAACATTGTCTGTTTGTGTACTAGATTTTATATAAATTCGTACATTGGTTTCTGCGTTTCCTCCCCCCCCCCCCCCCCTGCTAACGGCCTTAGAATGTGGCGAAGGCGTCAACTGCTTGTCTCGTCCTTCGGGGGCCTTTACTCTTATTGGGCAAACGGGTAAAAAGGTCAAATATTCGCCAAGAGCCTCACATTAGTTAATACCACGGCTTGCTACATCCTAAAATATTCGCAAATTTTCGCATTCATCATCAGCCACAGGGGTGTAACTGCCGCTGTATCAACCGTGTCAATGATATAGGGCCCCCGGGCTCTAGGGGCCCCTCTTAGCCCATACGCTAAATTTAAGCGGTCACCCAAAAGTTCGAGACTTTTTTTTGTTCCGGACGCAGGACATGCGGGGCGGCACAAACTCAGCAGCCTGTTCTTAAGGAAAAAATAAATAATCTGGCGTTTGAAGGGCCCCCAACAACTTAAGATATAGGGCCCTTCTATGGCAAGCTACGCCGCTGATCAGCCACATGGAGTCCACTGCTAAACCTAGACCTCCCCTAAATATTTCCAGACGGATCTTTTGCATTCGCTTGTATAATATTCCTAAGATAGCAATCGTACAATTACTCGTAGTTTTATCATAACCTTTCTACGACATTGTTCACGTATCTAACTACGTTTGAAAATGGCCCTTGTTACGTTCTCGATTACGTAAGTCATGCATGATGCAACGGACAGTAGTGTTTGAAAGCGGGCCAATAAAAATAACACCGATTCTTCTTTATATTTGGGAGACATATTCATATGAGAAGTTTTTTGATTTTATCAATTATCGTTCGCTTTAACAGTAACGGAAAATATCGAGGATTCCTACATACCTAAGAACTCTATAAGAACATCTGAGGTATGTGGAGTCTGCCAACGCGCACTACGCCAGCGTGGTGGACTAAGGCCTAAACCCTCTCAGTAGTAGACCAGTGCCAAGCAGCGGAACAGTATTATAATAAAGGGCTGGTGTTATTATTTGTGGGTGTAATTACAATAATTCTCAATAGGTAATAGTCCATGTCTATCGCCAAGCAAGCACGGTTGTTCCAGTATGAAGATGATTGTAGTTAGTGGAACTACGTTAAGCAGAAAAAAATAGATTGAGTACATAATACTGATTCATGGTTAAGGAAGTGCACACTTGCAGAGCTTTGTAATTCAAACAGTGTGATGACCAGTCAGGGGTAATTATCTCTTGTCAGTCGACATTCTAACTTTCTTTTAATGCAGTTACATGACGAGACGAACATGCTGCTCGCCTGAGCTATACGACCACCCATAAACAGTAGCAATAGTATACAGAACATTGAATTACCAAGTACTGCGTGGCACTACACTGCGCCCGTCACTTTTACTGGTGGTAGGTCTCTCATTATGTAAGAGGCCGTCTGGGTGGGTAACACCGCAATGTCTATTTCTACCGCCAAGCAACAGTGTCCAGGCGCTGTTGTGTTAAGGTTTGAAGGACATTGTAGCCAGTATAATTACTGGACACAATGAGACTTAACATCTTATGTCTCAGTATGACGAGCGCAGTGGAATGCCACACAGTACTTGTAAGTCAAGGTGCTGGATGGTGTTGCTACTGTTTATGGGTGGTCGTATCGCTTACCATCAGGCGAACGGCATGCTCGTCTCGTCATTCAATGTTATATAAAAAAAAAACTTTGAGATATAAGATGGTAAGTCTCATAATGCTCAGTAATTACGCTGGCTATAATGTTCATTAAACCGGAACACAAAAGTGCACGCATACTGATGCTTGGCGGTAGAAATTGAGACTACGGTGGTTCCTACCCATACGGCCCCTAGTACACGAGAGACCTACCATCAGTACTCTCTGGACTACGGTCCAGAGAGTACTGATGGTGGAGTACGCTCCACTTACCATCAGATGCAAAGGTCCTTTAAAAAAATGGGTGGTGTTACTGTTTATTAATAGTAACATCAGATTACTTGCCTGTCCCACCTTTATTGTGTAAAAAATATGGTATGATATTTCAATTGAAGTTCTAAGAAATCCTTCATGTTGCAACTGTCGTGACCTTACAATAAAACGCATGATAGCACGAAGCTGTTAGCTAATTTTGTATAGCGATGTATATTCTGAGCTCATCATGATGATACTGTTTGTCCTAGGGCAATTGTTTATTCTTTTGTAGGTGCAATTTTAATATAATAGACGTTTTGTAATCGCACAGCGTTTGGGTGTTCGTATATCTTTGGACATATAAACACTCACACAGGTGTTGGCAGAGGCGCAAACAGGGCATCCATTTTCGCCTTTTGTGTACCGTCTCATGATGTACATTTAGCCACATAAGAAGCTGTACAAATTCAAAACTTTAAATTGCCTGTACATTTTTTGTCTTTACCAATTTTTGTTTTGTCTTCATAATAATAAAATATAAGGGATTTACTTTACTTCACACAACGACAAAAAAAAACAGTTAAACTTAACGCGTATGCTACCTACTGAGTTCAAAACCCAATAAGACTTTTCTCTATCCTGGATTCGAATCCGGTAACTGTTTACTGGTGGTAGGTCTATCATTATGTAAGAGGCCGTCTGGGTGGGTACCACCGCAATTTCTATTTCTACCGCCAAGCAACAGTGTGCATGCATTGTTGCGTTTCGGTTTGAAGGACATTGTAGCCAGTATAACTACTGGACATAATGAGTATTAACATCTTATGTCTCAGGATGACGAGCGCAGTGGAATGCCATACAGTACTTTGTGAGTCAAGGTGCTGGATGGTGTTGCTACTGGGTGGTCGTATCGCTTACCATAAAGCGAACGGCATGCTCGTCTCGTCATTCAATGCAATAAAAAAATAATAATAACCAATTACTCCACCGAGGCAGCCGTATATCTTTAATAACATCTAAAACATTCAAAGTACGTGAGAAAGAGGCAAACGTTCTTTTAAAATGTTTATTGAAAGATTAAAAACATCGAAATAAAAAAATATCTATATCTGACGGACGCTATATTATCACAATATCTTCTATATACTTTCTAAATAAAACAATGCGTGCGTGTGTTCGCACAAATTCAGAAGCAGATGAAAGCATGACAATTGTTATTTACGTTTAATATTTCCTCGGTGTGAATTCCCGCGTATCTTTATTTATAAAATCGTCTTGTTACGTATTTGTTGTTTGTTCTCATAACAGTACTTTCAAAATGTTATTATCTAATAGAAGATGAGGCATGATGGAGAAGTAGGTACGCTTAACCGATACATTTTTTCCTGACTGCATAGCGAATAAATGCATGGTAGCAAACACGGGCGTAGCTATAGCTTTCATATAGGGGTGTCTTAGGATAACAAAATGGCGTAGCATGGGTTCTTGCCACCTCATGACACCAAACAAATAAGTCACGTATACACCCCTCCGTCGCCAAAAGTGAAAATTTTGAAAGGTTTCTTATAAGCATTTTCAGTATCAGTGGTGTTTTTGCGTTGGGTTTTGTTGGGTCTATTTCATCTATACTTAATATTATAAAGCTGAAGAGTTTGTTTGTTTGAACGCGCTAATCTCAGGAACTACTGGACTGATTTTGAAAATTCTTTCACTAATAGGAAGCTACATTACTCTTGAGTGCTATAGGCTACTTTTTATCCCGGAAAACCTTTTCCACGCGGGCGGAGCCGCGCGCAAAAGCTAGTCTTATTATAAATACAAAAAAATGTGAAAATGTTTGGATGATTGTATAGTTCATAGAAGTGCAAGTAGGCATTATAAAACTCACACATACATATTTTGTACATATTTTGTGGCCCGTATTATTTCTGTTGTAAGCTACGGGGGGGGGGACCCCAAAACCTCCCCCATATATACGCCCATGGTGGCAAACTGCCATCATAGAGTTTTATGTACTACATCCATGATCCAATACGATAAACGGATATAATTTTAGCGATCGTCAAGGCACATAGCTTTTTTCATTGAGAATCTACAATAGTGTAAATAAAAATGTACTAAATATTTATATTGCTCGGTAAATTGTTAAATGCAGTGAAATAGAGCCGCACAAAAAATACTCTGCGGATTGTAGTTAGTAACTTAATCCTTAAGCGATTACGAGCTAATCCTATACTGATAAACACATCATCTTTTTAGAACTGTGTTGAAAGAGTTAATAGTGAAATGGCGGTAATATGCGCCGTCGCGTGCGCAGGCGCGGCGCACTAAATTTATTAGGACGGTAAGTTATGCAAACGTTAATGGATCATTACGTTTTTTTTGTCACCCACATTCGCTTGTTCATAAGCCGAAGAATTTAATGATTTTACGCGTATTTAAAATGTTATAGGAATTAAAACGTTCATCTGGTTTTTTATTGTAAATTGAGAGCTTTTAGCATGTTTAAATTGTTCGTTGGGCTTAAAATAAATATTCAATTAATTAACATAATATTTAACTTGTCTATATGAGTATATTTAAAATATTTAATATATTAAAATTAGGTATTGTAAATTCTTTGTCTTATTATTCGGTTATTTTGTGAAACTGGTAAGCCTTGATCCTAAGAACGATAACATTTGTGTTTCTTTTTTCGTTACGAAAAATACTTAGTTTGGGGATTGAAACTTGTACCCAATATAGGGAACGTGCACGTCGTAAGCACTGCCATCTAGTGGCGCAATTTGATTCATTTTCAGCCCATCGATACTTGGCACTGACGTACAACATTCATTAAAAGATGATTAAAAGGATGAAAAATAACATTTAATTTGTTGATAATGTATCGCTGTGTATCTGCTCCAAAACATAAAAATAAACAAATCAAATGGTGTGAAATTATATAATATATTCCCAAGAATAGTACCTAAGTACTTACATTTCCCGGTTATGTGAAAATTGACAAAAATAATAAAAGCTGTATAATACATACATAATTATGAGTTCCAAAAGCATTTAGAAATGTTTCGTAACGTAATTAATAAAAATAAATATGTTTCGAAGACAATATTCAATACAAAAAATCTGTAATTAAGGGAACATAGCCTCCTAATTTTGCTTAAATAACTAGCTCCCATCTAAAAAAAGCATATTCTGGACACGCTGGGTATCTATAACATTCGGCCGGAACACATATTTTATCATTTTTGTCATATTAAAAGAATATACCTATAAACAAATTATTGTGCTAGTTCTAGTTTCTTTTTTTATCCACCTGTGGCTCTTGTGTCGATTTTGTGCTGCCCTCTATAGTTCGTGCACGCTCCCTATAGACATACTTTCATTTCACGGAGGAGAAATAAATATTGGAGTAGTAATGATTGAGAGTGGTTATCTGTTTTATCCCCCTGAAAATCTCCTTACCTTATCCATTTGGGGACACATGTAATATGAAAAAGAAGCACTACAATTAACCGACATCAAATTAAGAAAAAATAAGAAACATTTTAATAATTTTAAATTTATTTCTAAAACTTGTTGGAATATTGTAAATATTATTTATTATTATATTCATTCCATAAAACACCTTCTGTGTCGATTCATGACTCATACATAAATATATCGATGTGATGACACCAACACAACCTTTGAAAAACTGTTGCTAAGTGCTAACACAGCTGCGGCTGGCGCGTTTGGAATCAAAATGATAAATAAATGGCTATTTTCTTATTGTTTCTATCTATTTTATGATCTTATAAAATTTGGATGTAGATTACGGAGAGACCTTATAAAAAAGTTTTTATTTATTAAACTGATCTTTCTTAAAATACTTGACGTAACGTTATTAACTTTAAGTAGTGTTTGCTAACTTTATTTGAAACTAAGACTCAATGCAGCCCACCAAATATATTCTGAACAATCGTGACATACAAATTAAATAACAGATATTAGTCTATGGTGCACCGTCTCTACTACATGCGAAATTTGGATACCTACAAATTATTTGTATGTTGACAGAAGTTTTCCAACATGAAATAGAGTTTTACGTGACACGTATAGTGCGATGCGGGCCATATTTAATCGTATATTGTACAAAAACAATTAACATTATCGAAATGTAATTTGCAAAGCGTGGTGAATCGGGCTTAGGGGTGATTAGAAATTGAATTATAGTCGAAATTATTCTCATTTAAAGAACCTTAATCGAATCTGAAGACGAAAAGCTGTTTTAAATATCTAACTGTAGGTAACCGTACAAATTATGATGGTGTTTTTTTATCGATTATGTTTTAATTCAAAAACGAAAAGCGTATAAGCAGAAATTAAAGTTATTTTTGCTAAATGGACCAAAATACTGTCCAATAGCGTTTGTTAAATGGATAGGAATATTCATCTGATATTGCTTATCTGTTATCACATTTATTTATTTTTTTATTATTGCATTGAATGACGAGACGAGCTTGCCGTTCGCCTGATGGTAAGCGATACGACCACCCATAAACAGTAGCAACACCATCCAGCACCTTGACTTACAAAGTACTGTGTGGCATTCCACTGCGCTCGTCATCCTGAGACATAAGATGTTAAGTCTCATTACGTCCAGAGAACTTGCATTGTTTTACCGTTTACGATATTACACAATATTTTATAAATAATGGTGCATAAAAGGTTGCGGACTGTGTACATTATCTATGCGACATTGTATTAAACAAATATTGAAATTATAGTTCGAACTTTCACGCGATTGAAACAAAGCATTGAATATATACGATAGTTATATCGATAACCCATGTTGTTAATTTGTACAACAGAAAGGCGTAACAATAGCAATAATAACAACAAAAGTTGTATATGATGCAACAAATAGTGTTGCACCCGATTCGATGGGTTACGCAACTCGATACACTTCGATATTCGATTGATTGAATATTGTTTTATTATACGATGGCGTATTGAATACGAATTGGCAAGTTATTGCGTTTTAAATTTATTTTTAAATGTGAATATTATTTGCTTATACAATTAGGATGGAAGCGAGAATTCATCCGGTTGGTACGAGTTTGATAGTTTCGTATGTTTTAGGATATTCAAATACGTATTTATTAAATTGATAGAGACACGTCATAAGGCGTTTTTTAATATATATAACTTTTTCTAAAGATCGGCTTCAATGTTTATATCTAAGTTTTGTTAACAGTAGGCATACGTATTGGATACTGTTTAGGGAAGAAAGAGGATGGAATAAAATAGAAAAGAACTTCCATATTTTTTTTGGTTTAATAATTATTTTGTACGTTGAATATAAAAAATATTTTTTGGAAGATCATACTTTCACAATTTTATTAATATTTATTTAATTAATGATTAATTGCTTCGGTGGCGTAGTTGTACTTCGATAAAACGATCGCGCTGAGGTCTCGGTTTCAAAACCTAGGTTGGGCTAATTGATATTGGGATTTACTACTACAGTATCAGCCCGGAGTCTAGAATTTATGTCTGATTTGGCGATAGGCGCACCCCTTATCACGTCATGGGACGGAATACACACACATTGCACCTCTGTCTACCCCCTCAGATATAAAAGATGCGAGTGTATGTGTGTGTATTAATAACAATTAAATGTATTTTAAATTGTATGGTTCTTAACAATATACAATAATGATTCATAACACATATCAACTCTATGGTAAATATGACGTCATAACAGTGCAAAAACCATTATCTCGCTACATCTGTGTCAATAAATGAAAGAATAAACAATTTATCAACAGTATTAGTTCAGATGTTCAGTGTAACTACGCAAAACGTTTGCTTTGTTGTCATATTTTACATTTTAATTCTATTGTTTTATAGATAGTTTATGAGATAGGTCTCTTCTTATCATGCGATGGCTGTGACGACACGGCAACCATTGACGGTAATAGTACGGTTCGGTCTACTGTATCTGACGCTAAGTTGAGGTACGACTAAGAAGAAATGTTGCGTCTAGATTCTATACATGGTCATTTTGAAATTGCGTAACTAAATGAAACCACATATGTATCTCCTTGTAAATAACATTTTCCAAGAAGTTACTTGAACCATAGATGAAAAAGTGTAAGTGGCGAACAAAATAAATTTTAATAAAAAATATCTTTTACACGTCCTGTTGCAAAAAGTACTGCTCTAATACAATTTGTTCTAGCAGCAACATCACACTTTCAGTCTTAGAAATACTTACACTCACGCACACGCCATATTCGCACTAAACTAACAAAATGATAAAAAATCAGGAAAGTAAAACCGGGATTTTTAGTGAAAATATTCGATGTTCGTGCATGATTTTTGGGAAAATGTAAGCAGAGGCAAAGTCGAGTATGTGGTTTCATTTATTAATGCAATGTCAAAATGATCGTGTATACATATTTTTTTAATGTTACTTCTTACCTGCTTTTATACCGGTAGATTTCAGAACGTGACTCCCTAGAACGCGGTGCCACTTAGTTTATACACACACACATTCACGCCTTGTATCCCCGAAGGGGTAGGCAGAGGTGCAACTAGTTACACCCACTTTTCGCCGTGTATATTTCGTCCCATAACGTGATAGGGGGCGGCGAGCCTATCGCCATATCGGGCACAAATTCCAGACTCCGGGCTGATACTGAATAGAAAAATCCAATATCACTTTGCCCGACACGGGGATCGAACCCAAGACCTCAGCATTGCAGTCGTACCGTAATAAAACTACGCCACTGAGGCAGTTTATACAATGTGATTGAAATAGATTTGATTTGTAGCGTCTCTTTTAACACGTGAAAATTTTATACATTTCGGTCGGATGTACCAACCTAGCTGTCCTTCTAAATACTGTTAGATGCACTTTTCAAGCATTCGCTCTATAATAATTTGTAGTATAATATATATTCTTCCTATACAATAAACTATAAAATCAGTGTTTTTAAAAGTCAATAGATTCTAATAACGTCAGCAACTGTTTAAAAATCTATATTGGCAAGACATTGTTTAAGAATAGAGTATTACTTGTGCAAAGTTCCTGACATTTAGCTGACCAGTCGAATGTATACTTATATCTAAACACAAACAGTATTGTGAAATATTCGTACCGACTTTATGGAATTCGGTAAATACCGTAGATCCTGCAGTTTGAGCATTTTATTCGTGGAACTATGTTATATGTGGATAGGAGAGTACAGAATTCGTGACCATGAAGACTGAAAATTATTTGAAACGTCGGGAATGAGAATTAATCGAAAATCGACTTAAATCCGTTTTATTTTAGTAAAATTTAGTTTTTTAGGCCTAATTTTATCATGTTCTATTAGTTACCGTGATGTTAACCGTCTTAACGGACTGTTAAGGTTTTTGAGTGTCCCACCATGCCCTAACAGGTAATTATCTTCCTTAACTAGGCGTTCTTTAATAGGACACGCGATACTTTAACATTCGCGTTAATTTTAATGTCCGATTAACTAACGCCCGTTAAATAAGAAATTGGTGAAACTGGACCTTAGCATCAAAAATCAATGTTTCTTCAGAAACTAAATGGTGTATACTATTGTGCAGAATGGTGATTGCGGGATATAGCCAAAGGCGTTGCCCACTTTACTAATTTACGTGCCATATCTTGAAATCGGATCTTTTGGCAATAGTATTGTGTTTTATAGCAAGCGTTCCCTTAGGTTTTTTTGTCTGGATTTCAGAAGTTTTCGTGAATTTATAAAGGCTTATTATTGTTTCATACAAATTAATAAATAGTCGAGAAAGCCACCCGCCTGGTGGTAATTCACGACCATAAACAGTATCAGCACTAGTTTGAATTATAAGGCATTGCAAGTATCAAAAAAAATATTGCAAGTATCAAAAAGTAAAATTTTAAATTATCAGTGTGACGAGTACAGGCCATACTATTTTTTTCTAACTGCCTTGCTGGCGTAGTTTTATTGCGTATGCGGTAGTTAGGATGTTGGCGGTGTTATACCCCCGTGCCGCGGAAAGCCGTTGGTTCTGCGCGTGATCTTCGGTCATGTCAGATTGCTGTCGGACTATGAGAGTGATGGAATTGACAGTACACCTGTGTATTGGGCACACACTTGTGCACTATAATATCTCCTGCGCATGTTGAAATCCGGTTTGGAGGGATTTATTTTTCATTGCTGGTTCACTATGTCCATTGTCGGCTTATCCTGCAAACGGTATACAGGAGGTCCCCCGTAGCCTCAGCGGCCCGTGGGGGTGCTGGGTTGAGAGACGGGGCGCTGAGAAGGGGATGACTCAACGAAGGAAGTAGACTGAGGTTGGTAACAAGATAAGGATGGGAAGGCATGACGACCGTCGAGTACAGTGCTACAGGCGTGATTCTTAAGCCGAGCAATTTGCTCATCGTCATTATAAAATAGCAGTGCTTTTTTGAGCAGACCTTTAAATGCTGCTTGGGAATGCATTACGGCCCTTCGCGGTAGATAGGGTTTTGCAATAGTGTGCGTAGGTCAACTGTTCACGTCTCTGAATGATGGTAAATATCTGTTATGGTCATGTTAATTATCGCTCCTATATAAATGCCTTCAATAAAAAAAAAGTGTAATAATAAGGCACTGCGCACATTGTCATCTTGCTTAGACATTTCCATCCGTGTTCCTTAGTACCATGGAGGTATGAACGTAGTACATAATTCAATGCATAGTTCCCAGTGTAGTTTTTCTCGGTAACAAGTGCGTCTGTATGACACCTATTTTAAACATTTTGAACAACACAATATTGTATTGTTTATCGCAATGTCTATTTCTACCGCCAAGCAGCAGTGTGCATGCACTGTTGTGTTTCGGTTTGAAGGACATTGTAGCCAGTGTAACTACTGGACATAATGAGACTTAACATCTTATGTCTCAGGATGACGAGCGCAGTGGAGTGCCACACAGTACTTTGTAAGTCAAGGTGCTGGATGGTGTTGCTACTGTTTATAGGTGGTCGTATCGCTTACCATCAGGCGAACGGCATGCTCGTCTCGTCATTCAAGGCAATAAAATATTAAAAAAAACTGTACCTTAATATGCCATATACCAGTGAGAGAGCATAGATCATAGACCATGCAGAAGAAGTCGCATGCACCACTATTCTTAAATGTTAAATATTAAAAAGAAATAAATCAAATGAAGAACCGTGCAAAGATAACAAAACACATAAAAATTTAAAATTACTTCGATAACAGGCTGTAGCGTCGTAAATTCTTTCGTAATAAAACGTGACACGATACAAGTACATGTAGTATGTGCACATGTTCCTATCATTCAAAATTATAACTTATTAATGTGTTTTTTTTTCAGGTAATTATTTCGAGTCCTCGTTAACTTATTTATGCGCGTGATTCTGGTGAGTTTGTTAAAATATACTACAATATATAAAAGTGGTGGTACCTAGATTCATGACGATTCAAAAGGAAGCAAGCTTGTACAAGACTATTTGAATGAAGAAAATTTTGAATTAGAATTTGAATTTTGAAATAAAATTGTGATGTGAATTAAGCAATATAAGACGTTTTTATAATCAAAAAAACGGATCAACTCTAAATTATAAATTGTGCTTTTCTGGTTATGACCAGTAAGTAAATTATTATGGTTATGACCAGTAAATGAAGGAAGACTATGGTCTTCTTTCATCGGGAAGGCTCTTTAAATAGGGCTAGCAATGAAATCAATGGAAAATAACGTTTCGTATATAAATTGTTCGTTTAAATAATTTGAACTTTGGATAATGAATGGACTGAATTTTCTTTTACATAATGTTAGTAATTTACTGAAAATTGCTGCCACTTGACAGTTCAAACTTTATTTGTGAGCAAAACGCTGTTAGCCTGACGCGAGTCGACTTATACAGCTTAACCGGTCTTTTGGGTGAACGCCTTAGGCGCTCCAACCCTTTTTTTTTTTTTTTTTTTTTTTTTTCGCGGGGTAAAAACGCGTTATCGCTACCACCACCGGGGGGTGAGTGGAACGGTTATGTTGGTTTCACACAGTCTTACGGCCCAATGTCGATACTCGGGAGTATAGCATCATCCGAGCGAGCATTGGACCGAGTCCCTAACACTATGTACACCCTACACCGGCATACCAACCAAAACCCGCGGTGGCCTTCTTCGGCGCATACGAGACGGCCCCGGGGTATCTTGTTGCACTAAGATAGCTGCACGGGACCGTCCCTGCGCGGTGCCGTTGCGGCTCTTCTCTATACATGGGGGCTAAGATGCCCCCGAACTCTAAAGGACGCCTTTGGCGTCTACGACAACGGGAGACCGACCACCCGTATTGTCGTCCACCTCGGAGTCGCTTAAATTGGACTGAGCAGCCCCCCGCTGCTCGCCCCGCGACTCTCTTGAAGCCCCATTTAGTCGCCTCTTACGACAGGCAGGGGATGCCGTGGCGTAACTCTCTAAATGCCCCCGGACCACAGGGCACGAGGCGCCGGTCAGTCGTCCACCCGGCGCCTCCTACGTCTCCTCTGGCTACGGGCGGGATCATTCTGCTCACGATCCCGCCCGGCGCTCTCCTTCCGCGAGATGACGCGCTCGCAGAAGGAGACCATCGCTCGCCAAGACCTCCAGCCGCCAACCATGGCAGACACCACGGCCGGCAGCGAGAGGTCTCCTCCGACGACTGCTCTAAGAGCGCTGCGTTGTAGATCCCAGGCTGGGCACTCCTCGAGAGTGTGTTGGACCGTGTCCTCGCGGCCGTTGCCACAGTGGTGGCACACGGCGGACTCTTCTTTTCCGATCCGACACAGAAACGAGCCGAAACACCCGTGGCCCGTCAGTACCTGTGTCAGACGGAATGTCGGCGCACCGTGGCGCCTGTCAAGCCAGCTTAAGAAGACAGGTCGCACTGCCGCGACGGTCCTCAAGCCCGCATTCGGGCTCTCCAGCCTGGTATGCCACTCCTCCATGGCGGCGTTGCGGATGGAGGCCAATTGGACCTTGACCTCCCTCGGGGCCAGTCTCCGCCCGAGACGTGATGCCTCCTCACGCCAGAAGAATACTGACGAGAGGTATTTGGCATCCAATTCCCATGGCAGAGTACCGGCCAAGAATTCACGCTCGCCTCGTCGAGCATCTTGAGACGGTCGGGCCGGATTTGGCAGACTGCCAATACGGTTTCCGGCATGGCCGATCCACGATCCATGCGATTTTACGGGTCAAGGAACAAGCGGAGGACGCAATCGCCCGGGGTGAAGTGGTCGTGGCGGTGTCACTTGACATCGCCAACGCATTTAACACCCTACCTTGGGCGTGCATACATGAAGCACTGCGGTACCACGAGGTGCCACCATATCTTCAGCGTCTGGTGCAATCATACTTATCTGATAGGTATATTGTGTATCCGGGCGCTGATGGGTGGCACCGAAGAGCAATGGCCTGCGGAGTTCCACAGGGCTCAGTACTGGGCCCACTCTTGTGGAACATCGGCTACAACTGGGTGCTCCGTGGTACCAACCCCCAAGGCGTCGCTGTTGTCTGCTACGCGGACGACACACTGGTGACAGCGACGGCTAGGACCTTCCAGGAGGCAGCTCTGCTCGCCTCCTCTGGTACTGAGCAGATGGTGAGCAGGATTCGGCGTCTGGGCCTCAAAGTGGCCCTGAACAAAACCGAGGCCCTTTATTTTCACGGGCCTTGGAAGAGGCCACCTACGGGGGCCCATATCATAGTGGAGGGGGTGCGGATTCCTATCGGCTCCACGATGAAGTATTTGGGTTTGGTGTTGCACAGCCGGTGGGACTTCCGTGCCCACTTTCAGATGTTGTCGCCGAAATTGCTGCGGGCAGCAGGTGTACTCGGACGCCTGCTGCCAAACTTGGAAGGTCCCGGTAACCCTTGCGCTCCAACCCTGTATTTAAACGACCATGCTGAGGGCACCCCTATTGGGCTACGAACCTCGGCTCAGGACGGTTTCTGAGAGAAGAAAAAGACATCGTTCAGGGTGTTCAGACTGATTTTTTTCTTGAGGATTTGTTAGTATGAAAGAAGAATCAAAATTTCTATGATGTACATCATACTGTACATGTGTACGTGTATTCGTATACAGCGTGTTATTCAAAATTTGTATTCAGCTTGATATTCGGGGATTTATCTTTAAAATCGATAGAATGTATTCTAGGCGTCATGTCACTCGAAGTCGTATTGTTTTTACTTTCCTTCATTTTAAATTGACTGCTATTAACATCAGGAACATTTAATGTGTATACGACCACATAATTATCAATAATGTGTAATCTAGGAGCGCTATACAGCAGGTCCCTCGTAGCAATAGCCACAGCGCAATGTTTACACGAGTTGACCGCATTCCGAGTGCTGAGCCTAGTCGATGGCGCCTCACCCTTCTGTATGCAATTACCGAACGCATTAGAAAATTGGTCTTAATTTACGCTTTTGACCTTCTGCAAATGATTGTTTTTGTGGTACTTAATTACTTTTTAGATAGTTTACAAGATGAATGTATGACGGATGAAGATTTATCTGAGAATACTGCATGCTTCATAGGGAAAACATGTAGAGCGATGAGACTATAGACAATAACCTCTTACTAAATTAGAGTTAATTATATCACACATTTTTTATGATAATATTATTCCTCAAATGTTGTCTACGCAATGTCTTAAACTACATTATTCGAATGATGGAAAGGTCTACAACTTTCATTCATATTTCACACTCATGTGCTAGAGAAATTAATGAAAACTCGGAGGTCGTTAAAAGTTAATTACTCGAAGCGCATGAGCTTCAAATTGCGATGGGTTTTCCTACTTATATTGCAAGTTGGGGAGTGAATATTCGCAATTCGCATTTATGAAGTTTTACTTGCTGCTGGATGCAGGCCGACAGGTCCGTCTGGAAATCTTTAGGGGAGGCCTATGTTCAGAAGTGGACGTCATGTGGCTGATGATGATGATGATGTATGTACATCGAAATATAATTAAATTTTTGGAATGGAATTAAAATTTAAAATGAAATTCAAATAACACACACGTATTATAATTACTTAATTTACTACACACAAGGACTTTTTGCGTGAAAGAGTAACAAACATCCATACATCCAGACATCCATACTTATAAACTTTCGCGTTTATAATATTTGTAGGATATATTAATATTATTGTTAATTTTCTTTGTAAAGTGGTTCGAAATTATCTGTATCTTAGGTATTTCACTGGTGTCCAGTATGCGAGGGGTCATCTGGGTAGGAACCACCGCAATGTCTATTTCTACCGCCAAGCAGCAGTGTGCATGCAATGTTGTGGTCCAGTTTTATGGACATTGTAGCCAGCGTAATTTTAAATCAGTCTTATACCCAGTAAGTACACTGGCTACACGAACTGCAGAAAACAGTGCTTAGATACTTCTGATCAGCGATAGAAATAGTCAATGCTATTTTGCTTACCTACGGAATCTAAACATTACAATGTTAATAATATGAAGTACCATTGTTACTTATCTCTTATGATTTATATTCCTTCTACTCATATGGTTTTTTGAAGATATGCAATGCAATGCAATCAGCCCATACTGCCCACTGCTGAGCACGGGCCTCCTCTACTACTGAGAGGGGTTAGGCCTTAGTCCACCACGCTGGCCTAGTGCGGGTTGGCAGACTTCACATACTCTCGAAATTCTTATGGAGAATTCTCAGGTATGTAGGCTTCCTCACAATGTTTTCCTTCACCGTTAAAGCGAACGATAATTAACAAACACTACACACGTAACTTCGAAAAGTCAGAGGTGTGTGCCTTGGGTTTTGAAGCTGCGGACATTGTCTCGGTAGACCGTTCCATTCCCAACTAGGTTATCGTCCACTTTTTGAAGTTAATAATATGTTAAATATATAGTTATGTTTAGTCCCAAGAGTTATGTGATTGAAAATCAACTCTATTAGAATCCATCTAAGTCACACGATCTGTGAAGATACATGGACTGTTTTAATACTAACGTCTGCGCATTGTTCGATACACATTACACATGGCGTGATCGCATCTCAAGTGTTTTTAACGATTTTTTTATCTCTTAATATCTCGTATACCGGTATTATCCAAAGAGTTTAATGTGTAACTAATTAATTATAGTTAGTTTTAATGACTACGTGAATTATCCGTATACTTTCATTTCTGTTTTTGAACCGAGTTAATTGTTGTATATCAATTCTCGAAGATATCAGAGCGTATAGGGAAAGTAGATTTTCATATTCTGGTTTATTACGAGCAAGATAATTATGTATTCACACATATTACATACACACTGGTTGTTCTATTTTTATTTGCGATGTGATACAACTCTATAAAGCATATATCGAGACGAGCATTAGATATATATGTGCTAAAATGTTCATGGCCAGTAGCAATACTATAGCTCGGAAATGAATAGCTATATGCTACAGAGACATTAAAAGTATGTTAATGATTAAATTGATGATTGTTAATGACTGCCTCGGTGGCATAGTTGTATTACGGTATGACTGCAAGGTGCTGAGGTCTCGGGTTCGATGGCCGGGTTGGGTAAAATGATATTGGATTTTTCTATTCAATATCAGCCCGGAGTCTGGAATTTGTGCCTGATATGGCGATAGGCTCGCCCCCTATCACATCATGGGACGGAATACGCAAGGTGAAGAGTGGGTGCACTAGTTGCGCCTCTGCGTACCCCTTCGGGGATAAAAGGCGTGAGTATGCGTAATGATTACATTGCGTATAATATTTAAATAATATTATTAAATATATGAGAACTTAATCAGAGTAGCAAAACTTGGTTTGCTGTTTAGATCTATCGAACATTATCAGTTCATAAATATATCTAGAAGAGAAATTATATAAAATGTTGCTTTCATAAATTATTTTACCTTAAAGTACTAATAAAGGGCCGTAAAGTGAAATTTTATATTTAAATAAAGCTAACAAACACCTATTGAAGAATTAATTATAATAGGTGAGGTAAGCACTTACAGAGCAGTGCCCGGTAAGGTTGCCACCTTCCTCAATCATGATATAATATTATAGTGTTTAATATCGGCAGCCCTTGATACACTAAGGGAAAATGTATAATTTTAAATATTTTTTAGTCGATTCTGTTATTTATAATAACCTTGAGTTAGAATTTAACGTTGGATGCAGACCGCTTTTGACAGGTCGGTCTGGAAATCTTTGGGGGAGGCCTATGTTCAGCAGTGGACGTCATGTGGATGATGATGATGAGTTAGAATTTTTATATGAAAATATATATATTTATCCATATTTGTAACTTTTATTTTGAGAATTCTACGATATGACAGCACTCAGAAGTTCCCTTTGCACTTACAGCTCAGAGCATGTGACAACCCTAGCGTTTGAGATGCGCACGCGCCGGTTTCCACAGCATTGTGTGTTCGTTCTCACAGCGGGAGAAAGCAGAGAGATGTGTTCGCAGAACATGCACTTAGGTCGCGTCTTTACCACGTGTGATCGTGATTAATTCACTTATTGTTAGACCACGGGAACAGATGTGCATCAGTATATCTTATCTTTTGAATGTTTCACTAATTTCATGGTGAAGGAATTAAAAGAGATTTGCAGCGTTTTATTTTCCGTATTCAATTCGAAATTGGAACACCAATACATTTGTATTTTAGTACACGTTCTAAGGAAGACCTTTGTTGATAGTACAGGATTATCAAAATAAACTATTTAGTACATATTTATCAACATTAGTTTATGATTAATATCGATTAATATAAAAATATTTGCTAAGGACATACATAATATCATTCAATTTGAAGGACATTTACTAGGCATTATGAGACTTAAATATACCAGGATAACATGAACAGCACGCAGGTATACGATGAAGACAAGCGCAGTGCCATCAATACTATCGGGAGATTGACTCGGCCCATCATTCAGTGTGCATTAATTTATATTTTATAACAATGGGCTACTATTAACCACTTTCATTACGCAAAATTGCTGACTCACCTATATGGTTGATAGACAGTTAAGTAATTGCTTTTCATTTCTTTTGGGCCGGGGTTCTGTGAATCTGTGATGCGTAAACTTACAAATATGTTTTGTAAAGCCCGTCTTTAAATTGTAATATTTTGTTATTCGTATTTCAGTTTAATTATCCGCCTTAAATGTCTGATGTTTTAATTCTATGATAACTATTAACGAGGGAATAATTTTGGCGTTTTGATACGCATTTTTAATGATAAAATAATGAATATTTTATAAGTGATGATTAAAAAGTAGATATTGATTTATACAGACAACATGAAGCGTCTTGTACGCGGTTTTGCTGTTTTACTGAGCGGCCGCGGTAGTCTGTTTTTGGTCGCACATTAAACTGAAAACTCGCTGGTCCGATTTTTATTTATTTTATTTTTTATTTTATTTTTTTATTTTTAGGAAGACTTACAGACTAATACAACTTTATATTATATACATACTTAAATGGACATATTGCATATGAATAGTCTCCGCATATATGTAACAATATAATGCACCTACTAAAAAAAAAAAAAAAAATTAGGCATGTACATAGTTTTAAAGAATTGAGATGTGAAGTTAACAAAATTAAGAATTAAAAGAAGAAACCACAAGCTGCATTGTGTTTACAATAATAGTATTTGTTAGCCCCCCTCATTACCAAAGAATTGTTTACTGAGCTTACCTCTCACCGCCTCTGATTTGGTACAGAACAAATCTACATCTAAGCTTGGCGGAAGTTTATTAAAATTACTAGCAGTGCGCAATAAAAACGAATTTTGCCTATAATTGGTGGAAGTGAAAGGCGTCGATAACAAAGACTTTTGTCGAAGACCCATTTGATTAGTACGTAAACCAATTTTTGATAATAACTGAGGGCAGTCGATAGTTCCGTTAGCAACACTCATTAGAAAACATATATCGTTAATATTACGCCTATTTTCCAATGGCAAGAAATGATATCTTTTGCACCGGTGTATGTAGTTATCTGACCGTTGTTGTGCTTTAAAGTCCAGATATTTCAAAAATTTTCGTTGTATCGTTTCAATACGGGATTTATAAATTTCGTATTGGGGATTCCATACTTGAGATGCGTATTCTAGGTGACTACGTACCAAAGAACAATACAAAATCTTTATACATTTTAGTGAGCGAAAGCTATTAGACATGCGTATAATAAAACCTAGAGCTTTAGACGCTTTCTTTACGATGTGTTCCACATGTTTGTCAAAAAGTAATTTGCTGTCGTGAATTACTCCTAGGTCTCTAATATCGCTAACTTGGGTGATTAGGCAGTCATTAAATGTATATCTGGTGTAGATTATATTTTTTAGGCGCGAGAAACTGATGTGGTAACACTTGGACACATTTAAATGTAATTTGTTAGCTATGCAGTAGTTATTATATCTATCGAGATCCTCTTGTAAAAGTTGAGCGTCACAACCGTTATGAATTAATTTTATAATTTTCATATCGTCGGCGTACAAGAGTACATGAGAGTTCTGAAAGCAATGTATAACATCCGAAATGAATACATTAAATAAGAGAGGACCCAGTATTGAGCCTTGGGGAACTCCTGATGGTATTAATGTCCAGTTCGATGTATAACCACTTAAGACAACTGCCTGGGAACGGTTTTCAATATAAGACGAAAACCATCTGTATAAGTCACCGTGAATTCCAGCTAACAACAATTTTTGTAAGAGTATCCGGTGATCTATACGATCAAAACACTTACTATAGTCGGTGTATACGACGTCTACTTGGGCATGTTTTTCCATACCCTCTGTAACCATTTCATTGAACAGTATAAGATTGGTAGTAGTGGAGCGTTTCCGAAGAAAACCGTGTTGTTCAGGGCCAAAGTTATTGCAAAGTGTCGAATAGATTGCGTTATAAACTATTCTTTCAAGAATTTTGGAAAACAGACACAGTTTTGATATTGGTCGATAATTTTCGACTTTGGATTTGTCGCCCTTTTTGAACACCGGAGTAATAAAAGCTGATTTCCACATCGTTGGAACTATTCCTTCTGTTACCGATCTCTCAAAAAGAATGCAGATTGGCGCAGCAAGACTGTGAGCACATTTCACAATAAATGTAGGTGGAATTTTGTCTGGGCCACCGGACTTAGATAAGTCTAATTTTTTAAGCAGATCTAATACTTTGTCACGACAGATTTCGATAGAGCATACATTTGAAGTGCTAGAGCTAGCTGTAGCACTTCCACGTACCGAAGATAGATTCACATCTAAGGAATCAGATTCCTGAAATGTAGAATAGAAATAAACTGAGAATAGGTTACTTATATCTGCACCTGTGTCAACTGAGGTGTTTTCGTATGACATCATGTTAGGAAATGTATTCGAATTACGTTTAGCCTTGACATATGCCCAAAAAGCTTTAGGGTTATTAGTAATTGATGATTCTATTTTGTCTATGTAGGCAGTATAACTAATTTGTTCAAAGTGAGTGACCCTGGAGCGTAGCAAACAAAAAGATAAATAATCCGATTTATTTCCATATATTTTATACCTTTTATGATATTTGTTCTTTTCTTTTATCATTTTAATTAAAGCCGAATTATACCATGGTGGATATGACTTACGCTTAATAGTTTTCTGCGGGATATATTGGTCTATAAGCTGGTATAATTTATCATAAAAAGTGTGCACTGCTTGATCTAATGGTTCGGAGTGAAGCAATGTTGGCCAATCAATTTGGTCCAGTGCATGATTGATACTTGGATAATCACCTTTATTAAAAAGATATTTATGTTTAACTTCTTCGTGCAAAATATAATTGTCAGCAATATCCAAATCTATTATTAGAGGTTCATGATGAGTGTCGACAGGCAAGGCTAATGGGTCGCTGCATTTATTGACTGTAAGTGGCCCATTAGAGAAAACTAAGTCTAGTAATCTATTATTTATGTTGCGCTGACCATTAAACTGGGATAAGTTACCAGAGTCAATATTATCGAAGAACTCTATAACATGCCGGCCATTAATGTGACTAGGCACTAATTCGAGGTTAATACCCGTGCTGCACCATTCGACGTCACTACCGAAATTGAAATCACCAACAATAATAAATCTGTCTAAAGGGTGTGATAGTATTAGGTTACTAAGATTATTAGAAAAATTAGACAGTTGAGTAGCATATGAGTTACCAGTGTTTTCGCGACACAAATATAAGGCACAAATGTGAATATTATATTGGATTGATGGCCTTGTTTTTTTTACAATTAAGGTTATCCAAATATCTTCGACCGAGCTGCGCCAATCGCATCTCTCAATTACGGTAAAGTTACTATTTACTGCCACTAGAACACCACCACCTCGCGTTTGATGTGTTCGAGAATACTCACGGTCGCGCCTCCACACAAGATATCGGCTATCAAATAGTTCGGCATTATTCACAAACTCAGTTAACCAGGTTTCAGTGAATATTATGATGTCATAAGAATGTAGACATACATTTCTAAATAAATTATTTGTTTTGGAACGTAGCCCCCTTACGTTTTGGTAATATAATTTAATCAAAGCCATTATTAAAAACTATAGCTATTACTTGAGAACACATAACAACATAACAACCAAATAAACATAACAATATTAAATTTACGATAATCCACATAATAAATAATATTAAAGTGACGGTGATCTCTAAAGTATTTTTATAATTGTGTGTAGCGCAGAGCGATGTACTGTGTTTCACTGTGCACGACTTCGAAACGAGGATTAAGACGTTTGTATGAATAGAAACAATACATTGAGGCGGTGTTAGTTGTCCGACACAGATAAGCGTGTGCACCAGTATGGCCCATTGAAATTGAAGATTTAATTCAATAAGAATTAGGTTGCATTTACAATGATATTTCATATTTGAACAAACATAATGAATAGTAAATTTGTTACCGAACATCCAATGACACAGTGCGGACTGCCGCGATTGTTGGAATGTGCAAGTAGCACGCTGCAGCCTGTGGTTCTCAAACTTATACACAAGGAATTGAATAAATGCTGATAAAATAACAAAATGTGTGTCCTTCAAACAATTTTCGCAAGGTCTTTTTCTGTCTTCACCGCTATTACTGGAGAAGTATCCGATTTCCTTACGTGTATTTTTGCGTGCTTCACCCAGACATATTGAAAACCCATTGCGGCGGCAGATTTCTTGGCTTTGGAGAGTAAAATTTTATTATTCATCGTTAAATGCTCATTTATGTACAGTCTGTGGTTACCGGGTAATCCAAGTTGCCCAACAGTAAGCGAACTTGTCTTTAAGGCTATTCTGCTCGCGGCAATAAAGTCTTCTTTCAAATATCGATTGTTGAAGCATACTATTATCGGTTTATGTTTGTCCTTCTCACGTGTCGGAATCATCATCATCATCAGCCACATGACGTCCACTGCTGAACATAGGCCTCCCCCAAAGATTTCCAGACGGACCTGTGAAAAGCGGCCCGCATCCAACGTGTTCCTGCGACCTTTATCAAGTCGTCCGTCCACCTTGCCGACGCTGCGCTTGCCAGTACGTGGTCTCCACTCGAGAACTTTTTTGCCCCATCTGCCGTCGGTTCTTCGAACGATTATGTTATTACTATTTTATTTATCACCATTATGTTAATTCAAACACCAGTAAGGTAAACGTTTTAAAGGCAATAAATATACAGAAAATATGATGACGAGTAAATCATTATCATCATCAGGCACGTGAAGTCCACTGCTGAACATAGGCCTCCCTTAATAAAGTAAATCCTACTATAATATTATAAACGCGAAAGTTTGTAAGTATGGATGTATGGATGTCTGGTTGTATGTATGTATGAGTAGAGTATTGTCCCCACGGTAGGCAGCGGCTTGTCTGTGTCCCTAACATCGCCGAGTCCATGAGCAGCGGTGGCCGCTTACCATCAGGCGGGCCGCTAGCACGTCTGCCTATACAGGCAATAAAAATAAAATAAAAGAAATGGATGTTTGTTACTCGTTCACGCAAAAACTACTGAACGGATTTCGATGAAATTTGACACACGGGTACATCATGTCCTGGATTAACACACATAGGGCAATTTTTATCCCGGTAATTTGCTAATGGGATATGTAATGAATATTTTTAATTTGATTCTTTAAGTAGATGGCGCTGGCGTCGTTCTGTGTTTTAGTGACTTTTTTGCGGGAAAGGCTTTTCACGCGGGCGAAGCCACGAGTAGCACCTATATAGTATTTAATAAGATTACCATACATTCTTTATAGACAATTTTTTCTTTAACAATCCGTGCATCGAGTGATGTAGTATCCCATCGCTGACAGGTTTTGTCTATCGAGAGAATGTTAACGTTTACTCTATGCTTTTTATTTTTAGAGACATTTTACGGGGGTAAGTGTCATGTTACTTTATTATTTAGTATTGCGGGTGTAATTACAGTCTTGATATATCTATGTGCTAAAGACTTCGGTTGGGGAAGTTTTTTATTATAGCAATTAGATGACGAGCATGTCGCTTTCTTTTAAGTGATACGATAATAAACATTAGCAACACCATCCAGAACTGCACGTTATAAAGTACTGCGTGGCACTCCACTGCGCTCGTCACCTTGAGACATAAGATGTTAAGTCTCATAATGCTCAGTAATTACGCTGGATGCAATGTCCTTGAGACGCGAGACACCTTGGGTGAAGAGAGTTTCTTATAATTGCATCGTCAGGGATGCTTGCTTGCTTGCTATGCTTTAAAATGTAGATTGTGTAGGTATGAATGTTGTTGAATTATTAATTTAATACATGGGCTTCAGGGATGACAGTTTAATACGACTGACTCTATAAGAATCACAGGACAATAACCACGGTGCTATGTTAGTACTCTTATATTGCCTCTTTTAATAAGTTTTGAATTCTGTCTGTCGATGTATGATTGATTTAAATATTACTAGCTTTTGCTCGCGGCGTCGCCCTCGTTAAAGAGTTTTTTCGGGGTAAAAGTCCTGTCATATGTTTTTCCAGGATAAAAAATAGCCTATGTCGTTGCCAGAGTCTAACTATCTTCAAACAACATTTTATCGAAATGTGTATGGCCGGAAATCCGTTTGGCATTTGTTGAGTTTATCGCGTTTAGACAGACAGACGCAGCTGGGGACTTTTTTATAATATGTAAGGAAGGATGGAGACATGGTTTAATGTATAACCTAAGCTAAATGCATATTCATTTTTATACCATCAAAACAAATTGTTCTAAAATAATTTACTTTACATATCACATATGAAACCAGATCCAGTTGTTTGTTTCAAAACTACATAAATATGAAAGGTGTGAAGTTTACGCGTATCGATTTTGTTTTGAGTCTAAAGTGTAAAATACGTGTCAATAAACTTTCCAACGCTAACGCGAGACATTAAAAGACAATATATGGCCTACAAGTTGGTGGTTTTAGAGTTGTTAGTATGATTTTCAATATTTTTAATGTGATTCCTCCACACCAATGAATGCGATAATTCTGCTAATGGCGAAATAGTTTCCACCATTTTAAAATAAATATAATATAGCTATGATAATGGTTTTTAATCCAATTGGATATCATTAAACGGGTCTGAATAAAGTTGGAGAATTCATGATAATTTCGCTACTTTATAAAAAACTTACAGATCCAAAATAAGGAAACTAATAACTATCCTATCATTAACTTTTTATGTATCTAGATTGCACTAAAATATGTGTGTAATAAAAACTGCGAAACTTAACACACAAACATCGAAAAACTAATTTCAAGTAAGTCGATTGAAGCGATTAAATCTAATGGCGTTTACTACGAAATCACGAATTCGACACGTTCACACATTTAGCAAGAAGCACAAAGGATTCAAGTAAAAGTGCTATTGACCTCTTTGCAATTAAATAAAGAATAACCTAAAAACCTATGACATTAACAACCGTTTTGTATCTGATAGATTGTAGACTGCCATTTCATATAACAGATTTATGTTTCTATTCAATTAAACAAAATACTATGTAGATGATTTATTGTTAAATCTCAACCATGTAAACCATTAATTTTAATGTCACAACGTGAATCTTCTATATTAATTTAATACAATTTAACACGTGAAGTTAATGATTCATCTGGTGGCAACGTGCAAATTATAAATAAAATAAATCTTATTCAAATTAAACTCTCAGACTAAAATAAATGTAATTAATTGAATTCGTTGAACGTATTATTTGTTTTTATTAACAACATATTGAGAATGAAACAATTTTGATTCAATGGATGATTCCATTTCAGAAAGCGAGCGTCTTTCGATGTCTTAATTTCCTCGCCCAGGTTTTTATAAGTAGCAGTATTTATGAAATTAATCCTGTAGATATAATCGTCAACCGTCTGAGCGATTTTACCACAGAAAATCGCGTCTCTACCATAGAAAATCGTGTCGATATCACAGAAAATCGCGTCGCTACCATAGAAAATCGCGACTCCCCTTTATTTCGGCAGCATGCAAGCATTTACCACTATGACGTCTAAAATACCACTTTACCATCGAGTCCCCGTAGTATCCTTATTGCGTGCGTCAAACACATAAGGGTAGGCGCCGACATTCGCCTTGACACCACCATTACACTTATATAACACGCCTTAGCTCCGCGATAGTATATAATTAGCCTTTGTTATCAAGCGTTCTTTATAGTTTCGTTAGTCATTCTATAGAATTGAGATTTATCGTATTTATAGTAAGGCTACTTTTAAACCAATTCATTATAATTTTGTGTAATTTGATACCCTGTCAGCACGCCTGTGTAGGCCTAAGGTGTAGGCCTAGGAGCAACACCCATACAATATTGAGCATCCTGTACTCTAATTTGTGTTTAAAAGTTTTGTAGCATAGAGTTGCTATTGGTGCCGTTGCTCTAACCAAAAAGTGGATTGCTCGTTATTTACTATTCAATTGCATATAAACAAACACATTATTATTTACTGGCCTTTTAGTCTCAGAATTCAAATATACATTTCTCCAGTATAACCTAAAAATAAACTCGTCAATACTTTACGCGTATTTCTAAAAATAAACTGTTATTCATACTTTCCATTTATTTTTGGACTGTCTGAAACCTTTCACAATTACCTCACGATCGTAGGAACATCATGTTATGTAAGGTTGAAACAAGGTGACATTTTGCCCCCGTACGTGGAATTAGTTCTCTTTAACACATACCGTGGATTCTCCTAAGCTCTGAAACAAACATTCGGAAATAATTAATATCTATTATAGCAATCCTGACTTCTTAATCAATATTACGGATATATTTGTTTGTATTTAGTTTTTTCTTTGCCTGGGTTACTACATCTAATAATTTCGAATAATAGGTAAATGAAGTTTATTGACTATATTAGCGGGTCACAAAAAATCGTGTGGAATTTAACTTCACCAATAGTCTATTATCGGTTTTGTGGGAATTACAACGTTGAAGCTAAATGAAACTTCTAAAATCGTTGTATAAAACAAGAAGCCTTGCAATAAATTATAGCAATTATTTAAATATTTCACTACTTTTTCACGAAATTTGTTGAAACCGTACTTAATAATTCCGAATAATAATTTTCAAGTGTATCGTTAATAAACGTTGGCAACACTCCCAATACATAAAGAATCATCGTCTCACACGCGATGTCTAGAAACTATTCCTAACGATACATAACTGCTCTCATAAAATCAAGTTTTTGGAATTTATGTTTAAAACTGTGGTAATGTCCCCCTTTATCATATGTTATTATATAAGCTTGGCGAAAAGTCCGCCTAAGTTGACCCTTAAGCCTTTTAGCCCTACTTCTTTGGGGCCAAAAAGCCTGATTGACGGCCTATGACGCTAACACTCAAAGTTTCTATGCTTTGCCAAAATTATGACATGTTTTAGCAACTCTATGGCTTTTACTTTAGCTGTTATTCTGACTTTTACTGTTCATGTAGAAACTGGCTATGTGTGAATTACGAAACGAGTTGGTCATTCGTTATATTTGCCTGATTGTTACCTGCCTATGCATAAACACTATAATTTTAAATCACAATACTGACTAGTTGAACTGAGTTCGTCATTTTGAGACATTTCCATACGAAACGCTAAACGTACAGTTTATGAAGCTAACAATAAAATTGCAAATGTTTTACTGGACGTGATTTTATTACCACTGCCTCGTAATTTTGCACATTCAAACTAGTTGAAAGTGGGTTATGCTCGTCAGTTCTGAATGCCTCTAGGGACTGTTACTAACTCCACTTGAATATTATGTGGTTGTTTCAACTTACCGTCTTTAACGTGATGAGTAAGATGGATCGGTTCTAAATACGATTTTGTAGGCTTTGACACTTCACACATAAACTGTGTATTGTGAATTCCTTTTACGAATAGGGTATTTGACTACTTTTTTAAAATACAATTATGAAAAAATTATGCTACCCAAAATCTAATGGAAAAAGAATTTTCAAAATTGGCGCAATAGTAAATCCTACTATATATATATATATATATATATATATATATATAATATTATGAAGGCGAAAGTTTGTAAGTATGGATGTATGGATGTCTGGATGTATGGATGTTTGGTACTCTTTCACGCAAAAACTACTGAACGGATTTCGATGAAATTTGGTAGATTAGGTATGTCCTGGATTAACACATAGGCTACTTTTTATCCCGGGAAAATATAAAGTGGGAGTTTTACCCAGGAAAACTCATTCACACGGGCGGAGCCGCGGGTAAAACCTAGTAAGTTATAAAGCTTTGAAATTTGGTGGAAGGGGCAGCTGTCAAAAAACAGCAATACTAGGCTGTGACGTCACCAAGCGCCGTCGGCCATAACGCTGCGTGCGTGCGAAAGAGATAGCGCGATATCCCCGCCGCGCCCCCACTTTTGCTCACAAGAATATTTCAAAATTGAATAACTGCTTTATTTTTCAATCGATTTTGATGCTAATTTCACAGAAGAATTTTTTTTTCGTAATATTGTCTGTACTTCAAAAATAATGTACAAAATGAAACATAGGAAACTACCGTATTACCACAACAAAATATCACTATTGTTTTAATATTTGTTTTTTTTTTATTTTAGAAAGCTTAAAGGCAGGTAGTTTAGTTGAACTTTATCATAATATTTGTATTAGTTTTAAATTTTTACTTATAAAGTTATATAACAATCATGATTTGAGTACAAGTTTTGGAGTGCAATCCAGATTATAACTACTAACTTTAGCTATTATTATATTATGTTGCTCTGATTGTATTCTGTATGTGTCTTAAATAAACAACAAAATAAAATTATCTAATGTGGTTTTGAAGATTAAATTTCTGATAAAAATTGTTTTTGTGTTGTAAGTAAAGAAATTATGTTATGGCATTGTATATCAATAAATAAATAAATAAATATCGGCCGGGAGTGGACGATAGCCTATTTGGGAATGGAACGGTTTGCCGAGACAATGTCTGGAGGTTCAAACCCAAGGCACACACCTCTGACTTTTCAAAGTTACGTGTGTATTGTTTATTCTCAATTATCGTTCGCTTTAACGGTGAAGGAAAACATCGTGAGGAAACCTACATACCTGAGAAGTTTCCATAAGAATCTCGAGGGTATGTGAAGTCTGCCAACCCGCACTAGGCCAGCGTGGTGGACTAAGGCCTAACCCCTCTCAGTAGTAGAGGAGGCCCGTGCTCAGCAGTGGGCAGTATATAATACAGGGCTGATTGCGATTACGATTGCGATATATCGGCCTAAACCTTTTCAGTAGTCAGAGGCCCGTGCCCAGAATTGGGACAGTATATAATACAGGGATGATATTATATATTCTATACATCGAACGATTTTACTGCGAATCATTTGTTTCGATGTGATAATCATCAACACAATACACGATACATGAGATCGGATACATGGAGCTAACATAAAGTCCATAATATGATGTTCTAATAAGGTTATATGACAGAATATATTCTGTGTTAATGACCAGATTCAATGGAACGTAATGTGTGACAGCACCTTTGACATCGTGGTTGATGACTCTATGATTCAATGAAACCGCACTAAAAAATAATTGTGATGAATGATGAATTGAATGTAATGTGAACATCTGTTAACTAATTTTTTTTTGCCGTTCTGTCCGCGTAAAGGGCTTTTTACGTAATAACATGAAATTACGCAACAAATAGCTGAATGGTCTCTCTTAATAAATAAGTAATTTTCACAGTCAAACATTTCTTAGAATTTGTAAAATCCAATTTTCTTTTACCATCCCATAGTTGTCTGATAGATATTGCTCAGAGCGATAAGACCGCCATTTGTACATTTTAGTTCTTATTCTTTCTTCAAGTTGTGATATTCGTCTGCAAAAAAAAAAAACCAGAGATAAGACTTTATAAACTTCAAACTTTATCTCTTTCTAATGACATCTAGAACTGCTGAACTGATTATTATTTTTTTTACCGATAGGCAGCAGCAGTAACTTAAGCTATATATTATTATTATACCATAACCAGCCCTTTATTATGTACTACCCACTGCTGAGCACGGGCCTCCTCTACAACTGAGAGGGTTAAGGCCTTAGTCCACCACGCTGGGCTAGTGCGGGTTGGCAGACTTCACATACCTTCGAAATTCAGAGAACTTCTCAGGTATGCAGGTTTCCTCACGATGTTGTTTATATAATATTATTGCCACTTCATAATTATAGAGCTTGGACATCACATAGGCGTTTAAAAAGCTTTGAAACAGCGTGTCTATATAATAGTAGAGCGTTTCTATGCAGCTAAATATAACTGGAACATAATTAAATTTATTCCTCGTAAACGGAGCGTGTGCAATCTGATGCACTGCTTGCATATTTATGTTGCTATTTTGACATACAACCTGCTTTATTGATTCTCGTAATGTCCGTTGAACCATTGTTGAAGAGACAAGAGCCTATGATTCTATTTGTACTTTTAATAAAAAGAGGAATATTTACTATTTTTGACTTAGTTAATTTGAATTTGCACGCGAATATGACCCTACACAATCAAATGGTACGATTGTTTGTCACTAATCCTTCCTGGTGTAAGGTATTTTTGACTTTACATACATTTTTTTTTTTTTTATATCATTGAATGACGAGACGAGCATGCCGTTCGCCTGATGGTAAGCGATACGACCACCCATAAACAGTAGCAACACCATCCAGCAACTTGTCTTACAAAGTACTGTGTGGCATTCCACTGCGCTCGTCATCCTGAGACATAAGATGTTAAGTCTCATTATGTCCAGTAGTTATACTGGCTACAATGTCCTTCAAACCGAAACACAACAGTGCATGCACTGTTGCTTGGCGGTAGAAATAGACATTGCGGTGGTACCCACCCAGACGGCCTCTTACATAATGAGAGATTGTGTTTCGGTTTGAAGGACATTGTAGCCAGTATAAGTATAATAAAGGTATTTTCTTTCTTTCTTTCTTTCTTTCTATAACTACTGGACATAATGAGACTTAACATCTTATGTCTCAGGATGACGAGCGCAGTGGAATGCCACTCAGTACTTTGTCATTCAAGGTGCTGGATGGTGTTGCTACTGTTTATGGGTGGTCGTATCGCTTACAATCAGGCGAACGGCATGCTCGTCTCGTCATTCAATGCAATAAAAAAAAAAAAAAAAAATAGAATTTGATATTAATTTTTACTGATATTATGTAGTGTGTAGATGCAGATTGCAGATTTATCCCTCTAAAAGTAATCCTGGCACGGCCCATGATCATTATCATTAGCCACATGTAGTCCACTGAACATAGGCACATAACATTGCCAGACGCACCTGTCAAATGCTCTATTATGAATGGTATATTTGCACTCGTCACCGTACATGGGAGGTCTTGTTCAGACACGACTTTTGACAGGTACATGTTCTTGGCGGGCTCGTCTCGATCGCCGGTGTAGGTGCGTCGGCCGGTGGATCTGCGCCCTTTCACTTTCACGCGGCGCGGTTGCGTTGTCATGCGATATACAAGTGGGTCGTCATTTTATGACGAGACGAGTATGAAGATAACTCAATTTTCGTTTTTTTTGAATTGTGTCGTTTTCGTTCTAAAGGTGCGTTTTGCTCTGAAGTGCGATATCAGCTGAGACGCTATCAAATTAAGGCCAGCATCTTAAGATAGTTGCTATTTAATAAACCCACATTAACATCAGCTCAAATGATGTCTCAAGTTACAATATGTGACAAATTTTGTCAGCTAAGTTTTGTTTGAGTAACAGCGCTTACACGGCTGAGAACAAGCTCTTAAATGACAGCTTAAGCTTGGTTTATTTAATAGTTCAATACATATTAATACCGCCCCTAGTATTATGAACAAAAACCTACTGTAATTAAACAAAAAGAAAAAACTAAAACCTACACAGAAATGGTCCATAACGAATAAAAATAAATATAAATGAGTATTTAATAAATAGCATTGGAAACGCGTCGACATGCGGGCGGGCGCGCGGCAGGCTGGTTCCGCAAGTTTTTGCCTCTCGGGCGGTTCAGAGAAATGAAAGCCGCTCGACTCGCCCATCCGACCCGCAACCGCTTCCGACACGGAACTGTCGAGGTTTGTTTACGTTTATAAGGGTTATTTTAGTTCGATACCTGTTTTCAAGTTCTTTAATAATATGTTGAGTTCCTTAAAACATTTTAAAAGTAAAGTTACGTAACTTACAACGTTCCTTTAAAATCTTGGTAGTGTTCTTGTTGCGCCTCTGCCTACCAATTCGGGGGTAAAAGACGTGAGTATGTGTGATTATATTAAAAAGGCTTATTTTTGATGTAACGAGTACCTTGACTTAAAATTTAAGTGTGTTTAAACAACTTAAGTATAAATTCAAGTTAAGATTACTTTATAGAATTACTGGAGATTAGTTGCAGATCCAAGAATAGGAGTCAACTTAAGAGCATTTTGTTTTATAACCTTTTGCTCGCGGTCCCACCCGCCTAAAAGTCCTATAGAAGTAACAAGTATGTATATAAATAAAGAGTACTTATAAAAGCTTCCTAGTAGTCAGATATTTTGCTAGTATATCGTTCCGGATATTTGTGATTGCCGATTTTTAGTGCATCAATAGCTGTTTATGTTTCGAGATGTTTGATATTTATAGTTATGTGTGTATTCTTTGTGAATTATCGCTCGCTTTGACGGTGAAGGAAAACATCGTGAGGAAACCTGCATATCTGAGAAGTTCTCTATAGGAATTTCGCAGGTATGTGAAGTCTGCCAACCCGCACTGGGCCAGCGTGGTGGACTAAGGCCTAAACCCTCTCAGTTGTAGAGGAGGCTCGTGCTCAGCAGTGGGCAGTATATAATACAGGGCTGGTATGGTATGGTATGGATATTTATAATTCTTGTATTTATTTTATTCATGGCTTAGTCTGTGTAGTTGATTCCGGCCGACACGGAATGCGCACGCGCAGATTTGTTTACATCGCTGTTTCTATCAGGGGTGAATGACATTACCTTTATGACTTGATTAATGCATGCATGCAAATTTTTTAAATGTTTATATTAAATAGTACATGGTACATAAAAAGCGCTGTATTAGAAAGGCATAACGTTGTAGTTTAGGCACCTAATTATGTAGTTCATTAGCATTAAATAAATGTTCTAAGTATATAAATGTTGACCTCAATCTTACTTAAAATAACAATAAATCATAATAACCTTTATCACCTATAAATTATCGAAAACCATTCTTAAAACAAATAATCGATTCACCGCATCGATTTTATATCGATACAAGAGAACAAGAAATGTGAAAGCAATTATAATCACACGTTACGTAACCTCCACGTAACATGAGAAGAGACCGATGGATCGTGTAATGTTCATAATGCCGACAAAAGATTTATTTAATTTGCCAAATGATGCTTTAATACCACGTATTATACGTATATGTAATTTACTGTAAAATTAATTTAGATGTGTGTTTTTTGAGTCAAGTTTTTTTAAGTCTGTTGTAATTTGCAATAAACTCGGATTTTTTTAGAGCTCAGTTATATAGGCTCGCCTAGAGGTTTTCAGACGGACCTGTCAAAAGCGGTCTGCATCCAGCGGGTTTCTGCTACACACTTATTGTATCTTAAGGGGAGGCCTATGTTCAGCAGTGGACTTCATGGGACTGATGATGATAATTATGACGACGAAGTCATATAATGGATACTGTATGTCCAGAATTAGTTGGGGATCTGTGTATATCTCTGATGAAAAGATAATTGCATTTTTCAAAGAGTCCTTATTGTAACGTCGCCCAGCCAGCCAGCTAGCCAACCCTATGCCATCCAGCTAGTCAGACAATGCTATGCCAGCCAGCCAGCCAGCCGTGACATTTCCCTCTCTCCGCGCCACAGCCAGCTAGCCTCCTTGCGCCTAGCCGAACACTAGAGAAGCAAGAAGCTTTTAAATTTAGAATGCAGATGTTTTTTTTTGGAACAGTAAAAAATAGAAGTCAGTTTGCTTTTGTTGGGTGGTTGTCTAAGCCTGTGGCCTGAGTGATATTAAAGAATTAAGCATCATTTATACAAGAAGAGTTTCTCGAATGCGAGCGGCGAAAAATTGTAAGCGATTATCGTATGTGAGAACTCTTCATGCGATTCTCTCCTGTGGTTGTTTACATTAGGATAAAAACTCGTAGCCATAAAGCGATACTCCAATTCGAATGTCAAAGGCAAGACTCGCTCCTCTTAAACTGTTTACACTACAGGTAAGTATTCGAAGGGTGATATTCGCATACGTGTCTCGCCTAGTGTATAAACTACTTGGGCGAGATTCGTATGTGTTGATGCGAGCCTTGAACAAATCGTTCTGTACTGATTTTGTACGAGACTCGCCATTCGAAATTTGAATGGCGAGACTCTTACGATTTGTTTACACACACGGTGACCAAGGAGAATTTATAGGGCGATACTTGCTTTCGAGAGGCGACACTCGTACCGTTTGTTTACACTAGGCGATAGATTATCGCAAAGCAAGAAACTGCCGCTCGATGCAATAAACTCTCCTTCGGCTTAAGTGGGCTTAAGTGTGCAAGCCCCTTCTGTTTCATTAACTTGATTTAACAAGACTTGACTGTCTTTATAGTCATGGGAAACAATAGAGGATTTCTAAGTAACAAAATCATTTTGCACTGCATACGCAAAGACTTTAACGGTGCGGTAATTTTATAATACGGTCTTTTATAAGTTAACGTTTTGCGAATATATTCGAGAGAACAAAAACATAATCGCCAAAATCTGACACGGCGTTGCACAACAGTGAGATAAATAAATGGCGTCGACAATTAATCAAAAGTTTTAACATGACATTCATATTGCTATTATAATTTCGTGTTGCGTAAAAATGTCTTCCTCATTCATTATAATATTATCTATATAAAAATGGCGTATATGTATCGTGTTGTACATATTTTTATGTAGAAAATATTGAATAAAATGATTAATTTTTTTCTAAGTTTTTAATGGTTTAATATTATTCTTACTAAAATAAACTCGGTACTTATTAGTTGCTACATAATTACGTTATTTGCCTAATTCAAAGCTACTGGAGAGGTCTATATTATGTAGGCGGGGTGGCTACTTAGATGATAATATAATTTGATTATCTAGGGTGGTTACCATATCGCCAGCACCTATCTCTTTTAAAAATGGGACATCATAACTGGCCATGTTAAAAAAGAACACATTTCATATTGAAATAAATATGCTCGTTTGCCCCCTATATCATAAAAAAAAATAGCGAGGCAAATATGTGATCTCTATTATTTATGTTTTTTCTCTAAAGAGGTTACGTGTCATTAATAAAACATCTATAACGAGAACGTTGCTTAGCTCCCTAATTAGATATTTTCGACATTGTTATGTAATACGAACTGACAGGTTCGCAAGTAGATCAAAATTGTATCGAAAAGTGTACGTGCATATTAAATAGACAACTTTCGCTTTCGGTTTTTGGGTCTTGATACGCAATAAGAAAAAGAGGTACGTTTATAATACAGTTTTAAATATCTTACAGATCAAACCAGCGTTGTGCTGTGGCTCACGCCGCAGTACAACATTATGCTGAGTGGTCACCTACTTGTCACAGCCACGATGCGACGTGCAATCTTTATTTACTTTTTTTTGTAACATTTTATATATATATTTTTTTTAAGTCATTTGTACGTCGTCATAAGCTGTGACCAATAAATATGTTTTTCTTTCTTCTTTCTTTCTAATCAATAAATTATACGGTGGCAGGATAGGCAGAATAATACATGTTGTATTATTCTTCAGTTAGTAAAACCTACGAAATTCCTTTCTGCAAGCATGTTTCCTGAATAGGCGTCGACCCATATTGTAGTAGCATAAGGACACATAAAGAAGAGTGAATTATTTTGGATAGCTATAATTTACTTTATAAAGATGAAATATGAAAGATTTATTCATGTTTTTTCCCATCAGATGTAATCTTTGCATTCCTGCTTATACCCTCAGTTATTGGATGTTACCATAATATTTCAAGTTCATGATATACATCTGAGGGTATTAACATCTCAGCTCATAGTAATTTCGAATACTGAATTACTAGAATGAACACGTTTTGTTAATTAATGATGTAACAAAATTGTGTTTATAAGCTCACTCAGAAGTCATTGAATTAGCCAATTATTTTATTTGACTGTAAACATTTGAGTACCGGTAGAAGTATTTAAAATTTAGAACCCAGAGACAAAAAAATATACGCATAAAATAAATTATAACTGACCTTTTAAAAATCATAAAAGCAGCTATATTGTTTATGGTATGGTGCATTCATTAATTGATCAGAGGAGAAAGTGAATCGAACGGTGAAATAAATCGGATATTGCGAGTTACGAAGCGGAAATAAGGTAAACATGCGTGCGGTAACACAAACATGGCGTCCGTAGGTATTGATACGTTGATGTCTTTTCACCTACCTTCCTTTGACTAAGGCGCCAAATTTTTAAACCCTAATGGCGGATGCACTTTGTAAGTTTCTTTTATACGAGAGTCCGTAGCTTGGCAGCTCCGCTTTTTCTATTTATGTCGTTAAGCTCATTTTAAAGGCCACCAACACATGCTCTGGTGTTGTGTATGTTTATCGATGATCACGAGGTGTAACATGTTTTGTTTGCTTGCGCCTTTACCTTACTAAAAAACCTTCCCTGAAAAATATACATTTTAACAACGAAAATCCCATCCAAATAGGATCAGCAGTTTTTGAGCAAATCGCGGACATACAAACTTACATACATACATACGGGTCGAATAAGGAACCTCCTTTTTTTAAGTCTGTTAAAAAAGCCTTGTGAATTCCGGCTTGAAGGATATTGTAGTAGACGAAATTAGAAGCATCATGGGACCTAACATCTCAGGATGAGGAACGTAGTCTAAAGCTAGGATTAGATTATCAAGAAAACTTGAAGAACACCTCCTGAAGTATTTTTTATCATATAAACAACTAGCAAGCTCTAGTCTGCAAATTTTGGAGCTTGCACAGCTTGCAGTGAGTTACATGTTATGGAATTATTGAAATATTAATATGTAAACGCATCTTGTAGTTCTTGCTCAATATTTCGCTGCAAGAAGTGCTGCATGATGTTGCTAATGTTTATGCGTTGTCGTGTCACTTAGCACCAAGCAAGCCGCATGCTCGTCTCATCATTCATCTTATTTCTTAAGAAGACGTGCATCTTTATGCCATGTAGAGCTTGTGATGCTATTAAGCGGGTGTTAACATCAGTATCTATTACAAAAATCAATTCGAATGCAAATTGTTTGTTAACGGCATGTATTATAAGATGCGAGTGATTACAATAATGACATGTGATGTCGTAATTTGTGTGTCAGTAATACGTAAGATGATCATACGCGGAATTTATGTTAAAATTTGAATGAAGTAAACAAAGTTTTAACGGCGGTTTGTAGATAAAAGGTAATTGATGGTATAATGAAAGAAAAGAAAAGTGTAAAAACAAATGATTTTTGAAGTGAAAACTTCTTTAGCGGCGTTGAGCACTTTTCTTGGGATGGGTATAAAATGTTAAACTCACGTCAGGACACGGGACGGGACCTGATCGAAAATTCGTAAGACGGAGGGAGAGTAGACCGCCGGCGCGGCGTAGGAGAGGAAGTAATTTAAATGTAATATAAATTGTCATTTTTGTGTACGATAGCGCAATAAATAAATATTGTATTTAACCACATAAATGCTAGTACTTTTATACTGATAAATAAAGCAATTCGTGCGAAATTATTCCCTAACCATTCCAAAATATTCAAAAATGCACAACGTTAATGTTCAAGTTTTCACTTCTGCCGGCACTCCGGGAGTGCAACCCGTTGTTTTTTTTTATATTATTTTAACAGCTACACATTGGTATCTTGTGATGTAGATATAAAAAAATCGAGCAACTTTTGGTACCTCGATGCTAGATAAAATGTTTGTTGAAACAACATTATCCTCATAGCAGACTACGATTCTGCGACCACTTTTTTCAATCTTCACAGCCGAACAACTCTTAGCCCTTCTTCTTCTTGTTCTTCAGCCTGTGGAAGTCCACTACCGAACATAGGCCTCCCTCAAAGATTTCCAGACCAACCTTTTAGAAGCGGCCTGCATCCAGCGGGTTCTTAGCCCATATAGACTTAATTGAATATATTCTAGTTATAGTAACGGGAATCAATAGTAATAGCTTGATAACAGGACCTATACAGGTTAAACCTGCGGTTAAGAAGCCAGTTAAAGATCACAGGTTGGTGAGTGAATGAAGTTGTTTCCTGATACAGTAAATTATTGACTTAGAAATAACTAGATAACACTATTTAATGTATACTTTCATGATTAGCTGGTTTAAGTGCAAATCTTGTGTAGACAAACCGTTTTTATCCGGTCCGACAAAAATCGTGTACTTGTAGAGTGGACATTAATTTAACTGAATCTTATTGAGTCCGAATGTTGAGAAAGGCGACGTAATTAGTTTTTCTTTTTTGGAAACTATTTTAAACAGAAGTCAAGTAGTATATTTTTAAATTGGTGTTGTGTCCCAAACCTCCGAACTACATATTTTGATATACCTATTCATTACATGTCGCAGCCTTCCTGCACAAAATCGGACCAACAAAAAATCGGAGTTGATTCTCCGCACCCTTAACATGCATACTCTTCGCAGACAGCAATTTTTGTATCTATGTCATTTCCGCTGTTTGTACGTCCATCACACGTGTTCTGTTGTGTAACCATTACACAACTATTATCTAAATTCTAAACCATCGTTAGCAATGAGAGCAATATAATTATCAACGGAACATCTTGATCCGATTATTTATTCAATATTAATTTGTTTATAACTCGTTGTATTTGATGATACCGGAACTAATATTAATTGGTGTCAAATGGTATATTAGAAAAACAATTTACATATAGATTGATAAATTTCGTTATAAATTTAGAAGAAGAAATGCAAGTGATTTTTGGCCAGTCTATTTTTCGATAACAAGGGCTTATAATTTCTTAAATAACTTGAATTATAGGATGCAACAGAAAGATGTACAAAATATTTCACAAACAAAAAAGTGTTGATTTTTTGGAGATTATCGGGAAATTTTCAACACCTAGCTTACTAGGAAATCTAGGACAACACTTTACATAAACATAAAGTAAGTATGCACCATACACCACAAAGATGCTAACTACCTATTCATCAGTTTTTGGGTTCAACAAATTCCGTTCCGTCCCTTACAATGAACTACTACATTTATTTTATATATTTAATTCAGATTACATAATCCATATATATTAAAAATCAAATTAACAAGATATCAATAACTTATTAGCTACTACATTAATTAATTGTTATGTCACATTTCCCAGAACTACTTTTATTCAATAATTTTGGAAAGGACAGTCAAACTGCTCAGCAATCACGTTTAGCGTGGCGTTACTACTGTTTCTTAGGCGCTGCATATGTAATAAATAGTATTTATTGCTCGCGGCCTCGCCCGCGTGAAAAAGTTTTTCCGGGATAAAAATATTTTCCCGGTATAAAAAATAGCCTATAGCACTCGTGAGTACCTAATGTAGCTTTCTATTAGTGAAATAATTTTCAAAATCGGTTCAGTAGTTCCTGAGATTAGCGCGTTCAACCAAACAAACAAACAAACTCTTCAGCTTTATAATATTAATATAGATTATAAATGCGAGAGTTTTTGAAAATATTTGGATATATAGATGTTTGTATGTTTGTTAGAAGTAAATACAGAAACAACTAAACGGATTTTGATGAAATTTGGCACACGGGTAGATCATGTCCTAAATTAACACATGGGCTACTTTTTATCCAGTAATTTGCTCCCATGGTAAATAATGGATTTCTTTAATCTGAGTCTTTAAGTAGATGGCGCTGGCGTCGTACTGCGTTTTAGGGACTTTTGTAGCGGGAAAGGCTTTTCACGCGGGCAAAGTCGCGAGCAACACACAGTAAATAAATAAATGGGGAACAAAAATAATAATTATTAATAAGCTTTAAGTGTTATGCTTACTTAGATAAGTGTTTTTCGCGGAACCGTAAAAAACCCATGTCGGGATTAAATGTAGTCTTTGTGTTAACACTTTAACCCATGATATGGTCTTCCTGTGTGCCACATTTCGTCCCAATCCGTTCAACTTTTTCTGCGATTAATTCTAATTTCGAATAAACATTTAAAATTTCTAAAACATTGGCATTTGTAACATGCGAAACCGCGAGCAAAACCTAGTGAAAATATAAAGTTCATACTCCATTATACAGATATTGGGCTGGTTTGTTCATACACAAGCATGAGAATATGTGAAAGGGGTGCAGCCAAGCGTTCCGGCGCCCGTGCTTGTATCGAACAATCGTCTCGCGACTACCGAATTATTGTCTTATTATTCTGCCTTTCATCTGTCGTTCGTCTATGTTTGCAGCTCATTTAGTATGGTCTGTATTTAATATTTTGACATAGATTCTATATTCATAGGTAATTATATTGATCATTGAACATTATTGAACATTAATAAAAATAAAATAAAAATAAAAAAGCCTTTTATTTCCTGATACAAATTACTTAAATTTGTGCTAACTTATTGTACTTAATACTAAATATATCAGGAACCCCTCTCAGGTGAAGGCCTCCTCCAAGGATTGCCACCTTTCTCTATCTTGAGCTATTTCGTGCCATTTTGGACCTGCGATTTTTTTTAAATCGTCTGCCCATCGTGTGTAAGGTCTTCCTCTGTAGCGTTTGCCTGATGGGCCTTTCCATGTTGTTACTCGTTTTGTCCACCTGTGGTCTTTTAGGCGCGCTACATGGCCCGCCCATTGAACATTATACTTCTTTAATTAATCAATTATAAAAGTATGAAGATATGAAATGTGAATCAACTGATTTCTATAGCAAATTCTGCCGTATATTCTCTTATTTGTATAACCGCGCTCGTTTTGTTCTATCAATTTTGTTTTTCTAATCATTAGTCTACTCGTAAACGCTGCGATTTTTTATTAGTCTGCGGCCATAACTGTTTGTTGTCAGTGCTATAGGTAATATATTTACATTCGGCAGTTTTTATTTAAAGGAATACATAAAAATTTTAAGGCGAAGCATAAGCTCCTACTCATGTGCACATTTATAGCTATACTTGTCCTTATATTGTAAAACAAAGTCCCCTGCCGCGTCTGTATGTCTAAACGCGATAAAAATTACTACCGAACGGATTTTGGTTTGGTATGGAGAAAGTAACTAAGGAAGGACATAGGCTACTTTTTATCCCGGAAAATCTCTTCACGCGGGCGAAACCGCGAGCTAAAACTAGTATCAGATATTTGAAACAACAATGTAAGTAAAATAATACAGCAAAACGTTGATACTAGAGGTCTTTAGACACGTGATTATGATGAAATAAGTGAGTACAAATCGATGGCATTGTGAAGACGTCATTAGCGTGTTTTTAACAATTAGCAATAGCCGAAGTTTACATAATATCTTAGAGGTCATGATTCTATGATTTTCGCTTTTTACATACATACATACACACTCACGTTCTTATCCCATAGGGGCAGGCAGAGACTATTGAACTTTTTCTACCCATTATTCCGTTTGAGGACTAAATCTATGGATTTTAGTCATGAACAGGGGTTATGAAAGATTGACTTGCCTTTTTGAATGGCGATGGACTTTAAAGACAATATACAGTAAAACCGACAGTAAAATTTAAACGACTTGCAAGTACCTATGCGGTCAGCGAAATTGCAAGAGAAGCAGATACTTATTTCTTTAACTACAGGTTATTTATTAATTCTTTTTTATTGCTACTGAACGACGAGACGAGCTTGTCAATCGCCTGATGGTAAGCGATACGATCGCCCATAAACAGTAGCAATGTCATACAGAACTCTGAATTACAAAGTGCTGCGCGACACTCCACTGCGCTCGTCATCCTGAGACACAAGATGTTAAGTCTCATGATGTCCAGTGATTACGCTGGCTACAATGTCCTTTAAATACCGGTGATACTTACCTAGACGGCTCCTTGTATACGAGAGACCTACCACCAGTTACATGGTGTAAACGAGTTCTTGCGCGGAGACCACGAGTCGGCAAGCGTAGCGTAGGACACCCGCCAGGTGGAGTGACGATTTGCAAAAGGTTTCTGGCAAAAACTGGATGCGTCACGCTGAAGACAGGTGACATGGCGCGTATTAGAGGAGGCCCGTCAGCAGTGGATTAGAATATAGGCTGACGATGAAGAGGTTTTTTATTACACGCTTTATTTATTTATTTATTTATTTATTTATTCAAGTTCTCCAAATAAAGATTACACATAATATATAAATGATACATTGGGCAAAATTAACATTACATACAAGCCTTGTGCATCTTTAATAGTAAGGAGACACAGCATGCATTACTCCAATTAAAAATTATACAAAGAATAAAACAATTATTTGTAATCGACTATATAAAAAAAAATCATTAATTTATATTTAATTATCTAATAAATAATAAGTATAATTCCATTTATAATTTAACTTATAATATATTAAAATATGTTTTTTTTTTATTATTATTAATGCGCCTATATTTTTTTTATTTATCTAATTGTAAATAAAACGTGAATTTGGGTTTGAACTCGTACGCAACATTTACATATTAAATAGGACTTCTTTTATGAGATGTTTATATTTTGCCAAGCTATTTCTGAAGACGTCAATTTCTGGCGAGGCAGCTGTAATTTTGTTGTATTCATTCGACAACCTAGCAGTTGGTGAATGTCTACCGAGGTTTGTCCGGGCTCGAGGTGCTTTCAACAATGGATAAGAGTAGCGTGGAATCTTACTGGGTACATTGATACAGATCTTGCTAAGCAGGTTCGGACAGTCAAAAACATTGTTCAAGAGCTTATACAGAAAGACAAGGTCAGACAAACTACGACGAGACTGGAGAGATATTAAATTGAAATACCTTAGTCTTTCTGCATACGACGGCATTGTGGTTTTGACTTTAGCCCGAGATGCCAGGTTACGTATCAGTCTTTTCTGCACATTCTCGATTCTCGCTATGTGGACCTGATAAGTCGGATTCCAAGTAGTGCTGCAGTACTCAAGTCTGCTTCGTACTAAACTGTTATATAGTAGCATTGTTGTTGATGGCCTTTTAAATTCTTTGGTGGAACGTAGTATGAACCCTAGAGACTTATATGCTGAACATATTATTTTATCCATATGTTCTGTAAAACGAAGCTGACTGTCTATATGAATGCCCAAATCGCGAATGACTCCTACTTCCGTTAGTGATGTGCCCTCTATGTTATATGAGGATTGAATTTTATTTCGCCTACGAGTAAATTTTATGTGGTAGCATTTGCTGCAATTGAGGGTCATTTTATTTTGCGCACACCAATGTTTTAAGGCATCCAAGTCCTTTTGGAGCAGACGTGTGTCTGATTCAGATTGTATTGTCCGAGTTAATTTCAAGTCGTCAGCAAAAAGATATGGTGAAGAGTATTGAAAAATATCTGATAAGTCATTAATAAAGATATTGAAGAATAATGGACCCAAATTAGACCCCTGGGGAACACCGGAACAAGCTACAATGGGTTTAGATTCTTCGCCTTCTATTACCACAGTCGATTGCCTGTCGTTTAAATACGATCTGCACCATTGCCAAGTAACACTGGTGACACCCATCATTTGCAATTTATGTAAAAGGATGTTATGGTTTACCTTATCGAAGGCTTTCGAAAAATCTGTGTAAATGGCGTCCACTTGCAAACCTTGGTCAACAGCGGTTGATACATCAGCAACGTAAGTAACGAGGTTGGTATTAGTCGATTTTTTGGACACAAATCCATGCTGATGAACAGATAGATAACTTTTTACATGATTATAGAGTATCGGGTATACTAAACGCTCAAAGATCTTAGACATAGTTGACAAAATTGAAATAGGTCTGTAGTTGGAGATTATTTTACGATCACCATTTTTATAAATGGGTACAATTCTTGCATGCTTCCACTCTCTAGGGAATAAACCAGTTTTCAAGGAGGTGTTAAATATACATGTAAGAGGTGTGGCTAGTTGAGTTGCGCACCGCACGATGAACGATGAAGGTATATTATCAGGACCCGTACCCTTAGCAATATCAAGCTCCAGAAGTTTCTTTTTTACCATGTCTGAAGTAACTGTAATGTTATTTATTTCAGGTATGGAATATGTAAGGCTATTATTTGTGTCTAAGCTGAAATTGTGTGACTGTGGTTCATAAACCGATGAGAAATGTTTGGCAAATAGATCGCATACGCCTTTGGTATCATCAACTTGTTCCCCGTGCAGAGACATTTGTGAAGGGTACGAAGAATCACACTTACGTAAGTTTCTGATATGGGTCCAAAAGTATTTGGGATGATTAGTTATTGCGTTTTCGATGTTCGATATATATTGTTTATAGTTTAAATTCGTGAGCATCCTAGAATCCCTTCTTAGGTAATTAAATTCAATTCTGTCAAGCGGGTCATTATATTTCTTGATCTTTTTGTGTAACTTGGCTTTACGGATGAGTACCTTTTTGAGCTCTTTTGAGTACCACGGAGGATATTTACCTCGACGGATTTCAGTTTCCGGTACATGTTTTTTTATTATATTTTTTAATAGCGTATAAAATGTAACCACCATTTCATCAACATCACCACAAGACTTAAATTCCTCAACCCAATCAATTCTATCTAATATATCAATAATAGATTTGTAATTAGCTTTAAAATAGTTATATCTTATAATGACGTTGGGATTCTTTTTGTTGTTAAAACTGATCAAAGGTATAAATTCAATTGGTGGGTGATAACTGTCAATTTCCCTTATCGGATCAATGCAATTACTTATTTGTATTTCATTAATATCAGACAACAGTAGGTCAAGAATTTTATTTTGAAAATTAACTATATTATTGAACTGTTTTAGGCTATATAAATTCATGAAATCGATTATACTGTCTCTAAGATGGCCCGTACCAATAATAGGTGCTAATGTACAGGGGTCATTAGGGTCTTTTTGTATCCATTCGATACTACTACAGTTAAAATCTCCAACAATAATCGTATAGCTATTGCAATTAGAGTCCAATACAGAAGAACAGTTTTCTAAAAAATATTCCAATGTGTCCCTATGCAACGGTGGAGGTAAGTATACCACACATATTTTTAAAAGTTTATAAGTATTATTACTCTGTAAGTTAATCATAATCCATAAATCCTCACAATTAGTTTCCCATTCGTAAACGCGTCTTGAGTTCAGTTTTTTTGAAACAGCGACTAATACCCCCCCACCCACTTTTTTGTGATTGTTTAAAGATGATGAGTCCCGATCCCTTCTGTACACTGAAAATTTATCATCAAACAATTCGGCGTCATGGACACCACTAGTAAGCCAGGTCTCGGTTAAAATGTAAACATCATAGTCACAGTTGTGCAAATGTTGCCGTACTTCAACCAAATTACTATTTAATCCTCTAGTATTTTGGTAGTAAAATTTAAGGTTTTCGAATTTACAAATTTTTTTACAAACCTATCATGTTCAAATGTTGAAACTATGGGTTAAGATTATACTAAGGTCCTTAATTTTTCTAAATTATTAATCTTTTTTTTTTTTTTTTTTTTTTTTTTATTGCATTTAATGACGAGCCGAGCATGCCGTTCGCCTGATGGTAAGCGATACGACCACCCATAAACAGTAGCAACACCATCCAGCACCTTGACTAACAAAGTACTGTGTGGCATTCCACTGCGCTCGTCACCCTGAGACATAAGATGTTAAGTCTCATTATGTCCAGTAGTTATACTGGCTACAATGTCCTTCAAACCGAAACACAACAGTGCATGCACACTGTTGCTTGGCGGTAGAAATAGACATTGCGGTGGTACCCACCCAGACGGCCTCTTACATAATGAGAGACCTACCACCAGTCAACATAGTTACAATCAGTATAGTTTCCGACGATTCTTCCTTCTTAATGAAAATTTTGCCATTACGCACCCACAGGAATTTATATCCCAGTTCTCGGGAACGGAGGCGAGCTGCTGCGTGAATTGCTTTATTTTCCGGTGACAGATGCTCAACAACGTACACTGGGGAAGGATTATCCGCAGCAATACCCAAGTGTGCGGTGCTAAGTCTGTCTTTTTTGTTCGTCTTGTTGTAGGTTATGGCCGCAGCAAGGAAACCGTTTCGTATTCGCGGACTGCTGAACTTAATAATGATGGATCGGGGTCTTTTATTCTGAGGGTCCTTTTTGGCTATTCTCGTACAATGCAAAATTTCGGAGTCATTAATGTTGTATTTGATCACTGCAGCGAGTTGCTTCATAGTGCTTATCAAGTTTTCGTTACGATGTTCGGGGACACACTGTATCTCCACATTATTAGAACGGGTATGCTGTTCTATTTGATTTACGCGTTTAGTAATGTCTCTAATAGTTGCTTGTAAAAGAGTGTTATTATTTTCTAACTCTTTAATCTTGTCGGATTTTTCTTCCAATTTTGTTTTCATCTCTTCATACTTCTCATTAAAAAATGCCAACGACTGTTGAAAATTATTTATCAGTTCGTTAATTTTTTTGAATTGCTCATTCATTATTTCTCGTACTGTTTCCTGTAGTGCCTGGCCTATTTCATCTCTAATAATGGTTCTAAGTGACTCGTTTGTAAAACCAGGCATTAAGGTATTTGATTCATGCTCCGGCGCTTTACGGTGTGGTTTGGTACGGAGAATGATACCACTGGTTGGGGAGCTATTTTTTGTCGACATGACGTGTTTATTGTCTTTATATAAGCTTCACTTGTATGTTTGTATGTTTGTAACTCCTTTGGGCGCGATTTATTTTTAGTGACATCTGTTGGACAGTAGAAAAACAGAACTAAAAAATTTAAAATAAATAATAGTTTAAAACAACTAAAAAACACGCTTTATAGAAAATGCAACTAAGAAATAGAAAATAAATTTGAATTAAGAATAGTGTAAATAAGAAAAAGTGTATTTTATTGTACAAAAAAGCGTGGGGTGCATGGTGTCAATAGCTATAAATATTTTATTGACAGATAATATGAGTAGAAGTATTATATATCATTTTAATAATATCTTAAAAAGCACCCCACGCTTTTTTTACAATAAAATCATTACACTTTTTCTTATTTACACTATTCTTAATTCAAATTTATTTTCTATTTTTTAGTTGGATTTTCTATAAAGCGTGTTTTTTAGTTGTTTTATTTATCACAATAAAGGGTTGGTGTGTGTTTATAATCATTGTCATAATTATCAGATGACTCGTTGGCTACTTCTAGAAAGTCGATCGTTTTCGTGATTCGAGTTCCACAGTGGCCAGGCTATTTCGATCTGACATAATTGATTTATACCTACTTATAATGAAGTGATATTGGATTTTACTGCTCATCATCAGTCCGGAGTCAGGAATTTGTGACATAATATATGGCCATAGGCTCGCCCCCTATAAGATCATGGGATGGAACACACATGGCCAAAAGTGGGTGCCCTGGTTGCAACTCTGCCTACAATATAGATGATAAAGGCGTGATGTGTGTATTGATTAATAATGAAATATGATCATTTTCGATGAATACGATTGTTGGTTTTCTCTACAATCGCAAGGAATATTCCAGACTGAATTACAAGTAGCTATAACTTACTAAGCCATCTTATGCGTAAAGGTCGCTATAAGTTTAATATACATATGCATAATAGGTATATATTAACAACTAATGCAATGGATATCAATTTACAATATACACCGAAGAATTCGATACACAGCGCGTGGTGTCACATTACGATTAACTTTTTGTTCGAACGCTAGACAATACGACCCGATTATGTAAATGTAATGAAACGATTTATGCGCGCCGTTCCACGTTTAAATGTTTTGTGTCTATATATTTTTGTTTTTTAATACATCAATGATTTTTATTCTATCTTTATGACATTTAAATTTTGAATGCCATTTTTAACGGATATTTTTAAAGGAGATGTCCGCTTTTTTATGGGTGCTGGCTCTCAAAATTTAACCAGGCTCAAACTTTATGGATTTTAAAGAGACAAACATAATATGGATCCTTTATAAAAAAAAATTCAGACACTTCCATTTATAAATAACTTTTTTTAAAAGTTTAATTATAGGCTCGCCCCCTATCACATCATGGGACGGAATACGCTTGGCGAAAAGTGGGTGCACTAGTTGCGCCTCTGCCTACCCCTTCGGGGATAAAAGGCGTGAGCATGCGTAATATTTAGTATAGTTTTAAGCCAAATAAAATTACATAAATCTCTACATCGGAGGTCTTTAAAATTATATGATTTATTGCAAAGGTATAGTTCTTGGGAGTACTATCCAAATATATATATATATGAAAAAATGTCCCGGTATATAGTATCTTGGTTGGAATTTTAAGTCCGTTTTTGACATGTCCTTTGCTAGATATAAATGCTTATAGAATATTCCATTTTTTATAATTATGATAATATGTGTCTACCCACAAGTATCTGGTACAGATAGAATAGGCAACACCAACACCTGTATAGTAATATGTAGATTGTAGGTACTAACTACTATATGAAACATTGGCGACCCACTAAACTGCATGGACCAGTGACCATAATATTAAAGTATTTAGAAGGCAGCATATTTGTTGACATGAAATATTATATTTCCTTATCGATATAATATTTATGCCTTTATGTGATATACAGAACGTCAATCACATCTTGGATCACAGTATCTTATCGATAAATTGAAATGCCATATTTAATTCAAATTATTTTCGTGTCATTTTTATAAGTTCTTGATAGTATTTCTGGTTATATGTAGTCATGATGTTTACCACCAAGCGAGCGACGCGACGTATGTACCTATTCGTTGTAAAAATAATAAAATTATTTTAGATGTGTCCTGTTGCTAGTTCCAATTCAAAATTAGAATACAATGCCCGATTCTAAATAATTCATACTTTGATAACATTATCGATGCGCGTGCCACACCATAAACACGTTATCGTCACGTTTTTTATCGATATAATTATGATAATCAATACAATAAATTTAATGATGGAAGATGTCAATACTTGGGCCCTCATTTTTTATTATTGTGATTTTAATAAGGCCAATATTTTAATCAAGTAAAGAATGTTGTATTAAGCGTAAATAACGCCAATTGATGGAATTTTATAAAAAAAAAAGATAACAAAACATTTTCTTCATTATTTTTTCGATCGGGTCGATTATCTTACCCGATTGTTTTTGGATAGGTTAGCATACATTTATATATGATGTCCTTATACAACATCCTTTTCTTAGCTGAAGCCATAACAGCCTTACAAATGTGGTGTGATGTGTCATGTTTTTGCTTTGCGTCTGCGCATCCTTTAGGCGTATTGGTCGTTTGAGTTTTCCTCCAAGTTAAGAGAAGTATGGTGAAAATGTCAATCAGCATTAATCGCACTCGCTCACGGAAAATTTTCATAAGTATGGACGCACCAGCATTCAATTACACCAAGTCATTACAACTCGCACGCTAAAGGTTTTGTCACACAGCCGCACAGGGCTACGGCAGTGGCATGGCAGTGTGCTTTAAAACACACAATTTATGTGGTTCAATATTGTATTATACTTACGTGGGTCAATATGGCAGGTTTTACACCGTATGTACGTTGATCGTTATCCGGGCGGATACAAATATACTGCCAGCACTTGCCTGTAGTTAACCGCTGGGCCCTGACACCACCCGGGCCCTGAACGGCTGTATGCGACTAAAAATACCTCGCCATTACCGTAATAGCAAAAAAATAATCAATGTTTCCTTTACTGACTCGTTAGTTAAACCAAGTGATGAGGATGATACTTTCGGCCACGTAGAGATTGTTCCACATGACTTCCTTAATGAGTGACTTCCATCATGTCACGTGTTAGTCTGCGACGTCTGCAACGGTAGCCGACTCGAATGGTGAGTAAGTTGAGCGTTAGTCACGCTAGTCATTCGACTGCAAACGTGTAGACACGGCACTGTTGTGTTACTGACAAGCGCGTCAGACATTTGACGCTAGAATTGAAAGACATATTATCACTTTATTATCCATTATCTTACTAATATGAAAGAAGCAGTTGTAACGTGTGTTTTAGATGAAGTGTATTTCATTTTAACCCCCGACGGAAAAAAGCGGGGTGTTATAAGTTTAAGGTGTATATCTGTACGTCTATCTATGGCATCGTAGCTCCGAAACGAATGGACCGATTTCGATACTGTTTTTTTTTGTTTGAACGTTGATTTCCTAATGCTTTACGCCATAAGACACCCTCGAACGTTTATTAAAATACTCATTTATTCAGTCACACGCGTCGCAAGGCGATTACCGCATCTCTCACACTTTCCTCAAATAAACTCTTGTAATTAGTTGGGGAACTCATTGTTGCGTGCAAATTCATTAGCATTTTGCTCTTCGGCTCACACATTTAAGAATTTTGATCAAACTTTCACTTAGATACAATGTTTATAGACATTTTCTTTGAAATCGCAGCAAAACATCTAGATTACGGTTTTGTTTTTTTGCAGAACTAATCGAATTTGGTGGATTAAAAGGAAATCGCCGCAAAAAGTGTTCGTAGATGCATGGATAATTTGTTAATGCACTTTTACTTTGTCATGAAGTTTTTATTAAACGCAGTTTAGGTCAACATTTGAATAGAAGGAGAATTTGCCTAGTAAAATAAGATGGAAAATGTGGTAAGTAATTTATACCTGGCCCTATCTATCTATTTATCTATGTATCGTCTCTGTGGTATAATGTATGGTTGAGGATTAGCAGAGTCTTAAGGGCTAGGTATTTATTGCCTGTGTAGACACATGAACTAGCTCTTAGTGCCGATCTTTGCCTATGCTAGGGGCAAAAACAAGCCGCTTCCTATCGACCAAGTTGAAGATTTTAAATAGTTTAAAACAAGACATATATTTAGCGTAAATATTTTTTAATTTTTTTTATTGCATTGAATGACGAGACGAGCATGCCGTTTGCCTGATGGTAAGCGATACGACCACCCGTAAACAGTAGCAACACCATCCAGCACCTTGACTTACAAAGTACTGTGTGGCATTCCACTGCGCTCGTCATCCTGAGACACAAATGTTAAGTCTCATTATGTCCATTATGTCCAGCATTATACTGGCTACAATGTCCTTCAAACCGAAACACAACATTGCATGCACACTGTTGCTTGGCGGTAGAAATAGACATTGCGGTGGTACCCAGACGGCCTCTTACATAATGAGAGACCTACCACCAGTAAAATTGTACAAACCAACACAGTATTGAACAAACCAACACTAATAAAAACCACGGTAAGTTGTAAGTTCATAACTTTACAGCCCTTTGTTTTTGCGGCAAATTATGACAAATTACACGGTCCGTAAATTCTCGCCCAATGAACGGTCAAGATGTCATAGTTGCCCTTGAGGCTATGTACGGTGCACACACAATGCATAGTGAATCATTGTTTTTTATAGCGAATTGTCCCAACAGCCTGACTTATTGTTCCACTGAAATAGTTCCCGGTGTACTAGTTCTGTTGATAGGTCTTAGTTCGGCGCGTGAAGTGTCAAAAATAGTGTTTGAAAAAAAGAACTTAAAGGATATATGTGATAAGCGAAAATGAGCTTAAGCCGCTTCAGGTATGCTAATTTATTAAATTAAAATATATTTTTTATACTGTATTCCTGCTTAGTGACTATCTAAAACGTATTATAAACAGAGATTTGCAAAAATAAATCGATAGAGCTAATAAAAAACGTTCACGCGATTAGAAATTAGAATTTATAAGGAAAACGAAGTTATTTTCTACTTTTCCCAACAAAAACAAGAATATTTAAGATGTTTATAAATTTGCAGTCACAAAATACTTTTTATAGCTGAGGTCAAAGTATTATTTCAAAAAAACTTTAATTTCGAAGTTATCCTAACAATCGAGGCCTTATTTATTGATCGCGGCATCCAAAGAAAGTGAATTAGTAACAAAAACTAATCGAAACTTTTATTTTCATTTTGTGCCCGATTATAGTCCATAGTGAAAAAGCAATGTTTTGTAAAAACACGGTTCAAAATAGGCAAAGAAATGCGCTCCATTGTGGCTTACATTTTTTAATAATTGTTCTTGTTTCATATCCTCCATATCCACCTCTTTGTTACTTGGACTGTATGAATTGAACGTTTTTTCAAACGCGATTGTTTTGAATCGCATTCGAATTTCGAAAGCAGCTGTCAACCGTAAGTCTGTTTCAAGTAAGTCTGTCAAAGCGTTAGAATTATCATCAACCCAATTTATGAAAATTAGCATCTAAGAAGCACTGATATCTAAGTAATAAATTAAATTATTCTAAATAAAAAAAATAAAAAAAACCGAACGCTACAAAAATCGCGCGTGGAAGCGTCTACAAAACATTTGAACAGATGCCTTGACCAATTTAATCGTCAATTTTGTTGTTATCCGATGATAGAGTTCCCATCCGTGCACAAAGAACTTTTTTGTGGTCATGCCGCATTGTTGCCACTCGAACGTAAATATACTTTTTGCAAGTTGAATCGTTCTTTTATAAAAGATGGACATTGATTGAACATTATACTCTTTATTAAGCCCGTAATAAATTATCTATATGTATCTCTTTGTGCGAATAGAAAAGGACGGTAGTAATAAAAGCGATTTGTTGGAAAAAATGTATTTTCCTACATTAATTCGTAAAAAAGGCGATAACGTACTTTAAAAAAATAAACATAGTTCATTAAATTCGTTTAGATATCATATTTTATCGTCTATATTTTGGCGCGGAAACTAAGATAACCCCATCTCCATTGTATTATGCAAATGTATCCGCAAAATAGGTCGTCGTAACAACAGTTTCCACGTTCACGTCACACGGGACCCGGCGGCTGCCTCACACGATCAAGCGTGAAATATCAAAATCATGCGCATTATGCAACGAAGACGTGCCGTGTGCGCGCATCCTTATTGTGTACACTCGGACACGTTATGGAAGACGTCGTGTCAGACGAGGAAGATACAGTTATGATTATGTAATTTTGGTTTTGAGTCAATTTGTTGATGTGTTTATAGGAAGTATTAGGTATGTAATTAAGTACAAAATATTTATAGGTAATTAATGATTATTTCTTTCAATTGGACATACACACATCACTTTTTTTTATCCCGAAAGGGGTAGGCAAAGGTGCGATTAGGGCAACATCTTCTCACCAAGTGTGTTCCGTCCCATGATGTGATACGGGGACGAGTTTATCACGACCATATCAATTAGAAGATTTAAATATAGATATTCAATATTTTTAGTATAGGTATCTTGCTAGTTTGATTCAGTTTTACAATGTAACGTTACCCACGAGGCAATTAGGTACTCTCCCGTAAGTTTAGAAATATTTACACACACCATCTCGGAGAAGTACCTCTGATTGCCTAATCGAACAAAACACGGAAAGTTTTTACTTCCATTATAATAAGACCTCTTACGTCGGTGTCAAGTCTATTTAATGAAAGATAAATATTTAAACTCCGTATGGTAAAAACATACGGCCACCACTGTACATCGCAAAAACATAGCTAAGCTGCACATTAGCCTGTGGGAACGGACCACACGAGAGACGCAATTTTGTAACCATTTGCGTACACTTTGACACTTCCTGAAGTAGCCGGTACTATGATTATAACTATTGTTATTTGAGTTCTTCAATGATCGTTCGAGAAAACTTTTATACTTAAGTTGTTTTTATTTGATGAACTAATATAAGCTGATCTCTCATGATATTTGTGTACGATACGAGTTTTAAATATTGTATTAATAAACTATTAGATCTATACTAATATTATAAAGCTGAAGAGTTTGTTTGTTTGGTTGAACGCGCTAATCTCAAGAACTACGGAACCGATTCTGAAGATTATTTCATTAACAGGAAGCTACATTCTTTTCTTTCATAAATTATAAACCTAGATAGAGTGACGCGCTGCAATGAAACTAGAACAAACAGGCCAACTTTTCTTAAGCTAGTATGCGTGACAGCTGTGTCATACGCTATCGCTGCATCATTCTGTGTAACCTTGTGTGCGCGCATAATGATACCAGTTATTACATGGTTTCTATTAAAATGGGGAGAAAATTATATCCATGAAAAACAACAAAAAATAATTCACTCGAACACATTTAGTGGACAACTGTTGGCCTCTATTTTTTTCGACGCGTTTGAAACGTTCAGTGTCTATCTAGGTATATAATTAATCAAAGATTCTTTTTATCTTTTTCTACTTTTTATCCTGGGAAAATATTTTTATCCCGGAAAAACTTTCACGCGGGCGGAGCCGCGAGCATCACCTAGTTATTGATAAAACGAGTATGGGGCTCAATAAATTAATAGCATGTAATAGTAAATTTATTACATTTTAAACAAATAAAAACTTTTCAGAGGTACTTAGAATATAAACAGGAAGTTTTGTAGAAGTATTTTTATCTAAGTTCATAAATTTACTTTTTAGTATACCTTATGGTTCGTGTCCACAAACTTTCTTATTTTGGTCAATGTTAACTCAATTTGTAAAATTTACTTTGTTACTCTAATTTTTCTATACTTCTCATTGGTCTGGCCCGTGTTTGGCGTATTCGTGCTAATTTTGAATAACGATTGTTAAAAATGGAAAACTATATTTGCTCCCTTTTATGTTGTTCGACAAATGAATATGTCGGTAAAGGACGGAGAGATGTCAAGTGACTTAATAGTGGTATGTTATTTTTGTGGTTATCGACTGTATTTACACTAAAATTAATTGCCTGCTTTTCAATTAAGTACTCGCAGATATAATATCATTATTATAAATCTCAAGACCAAGACCAAAGCGCATTATTTTTCCGCAAATTAAATAAATTAACAGAGCTTTCTATTTTGATTCCTTTGCCTCTATTCTCGTTCGAAATTCAAAGTGACACATAAAGAAGTTGAACCTTAGGGTTAGGTCGTAAACAACGGTGTAACATCGGGTGCGGATATTTTACGCCCGTGGGAGCCTGAGAGCGCGGTCTCACGCGAGCGTATACGCGGCCTTATTTCTTATCAAGCGTGACTTGAGGTATTTTATTTACATTTTAAAATCATGCAATATTTATTTATTCATTAAATTTCTTCACTGAACAATGTATAAAGAGTGTCGTTGAATTCCCGTGTCTATTTCTTGTTCGGCGCTAATATTGCTTTTTAAACTCCATGTTGACAAGGGAAGTTGAGGTATACAGCCGGCTTCTACATTGGCATATTTTTTTACACAAAAACATGTTAGGCTTTTACGTCACATAAGCAACTCCTTTAGGGTACTGCGAAGTGATACCGCTTCTGCGTTATCTTTTCATGACCTTTAATTCCTTTTAGCTACTTATAAATGAATAAATACTTTTTCCAATTGATCAGATCCTCATTTTTGTTTAAAAGGTTTACACCACGACATCAGATCGAATTTTTTGTATTAACTTCGTCAACCATAACAATACAACATCGAAGCAGAAAACGAAACCTTGCAATAAGAATGTCAAATCACGGTCAACGAACTTGTATACGTTGTTATGAAATGCTGAATGCATTTTGGATCAATGTTTACGATGTCAAATCATAGAATATTGGCTCAAATGTTTGGCTTATTTCGTGGCGGGAGAGCGTAAATTTTTTTTTTGGGCACGGCAACGTGGTCCCTGCACGTGATGGTAAGCTAAGTGAAGTTCAAGCGTGTCGACCATCCTCCCCAGTTTCATTATGCTAGCATTTTTGAAACAAATATATACATGCTGATCCCGGCATGCAAGACACTTACGTGAGCCACTATGACGGGTTTTAACTCTATGTTTTTTTTATGTCATTGAATGACGAGACGAGCATGCCGTTCACCTGATGGTAAGCGATACGATCACCCATAAACAGGAGCAACACCATCCAGTACCTTGAGTTACAAAGTACTGTGTAGCATTCCCCTGCGCTCGTCATCCTGAAACATAAGATGTTGAGTCTCATTGTGTTCAGTAGTTACACTGGCTACAATGTCTTTCAAACCGAAACACAACAGTGCATGCACACTGCTGCTTGGCGGTAGAAATAGACACTGCGGTGGTACCCACCCAGACGGACTCTTACATATGAGAGACCTACCACCAGTACAGTGGTCACTTGTCGCTATTCGGGTGGATACAAGATATATTCTAGAACAGCAAGTAAGGCGTTAAGACACTTTCTCGACCTCGCACCCGCCACTGCAACTCCTGTAAGCCAGGATCGGCAATGGCACGCATTTTATGACACCAAGCTGTCAACACTAATCTGTCTTTAGCCTACAACGAAATTCATCAAATAGAAAGATAGGGAGGAGTTGGAAATATTTAACACTAGAGTTTCTTACCCGTTCTTCTCTCGTGGAAACTGCTTTTCGAACTGGTGGTAGAGCAAAAATTGACCAAATCTAAATAATGTTCAACATTTTATGAACAAATTATTCCTTTTCATTCATTGTCAACTGCTAAAGCGAAGTGTTTCACTTATCTTGAAATAGTGTGATTTTTTTTATTGTTTACCTACGCGACTTTCTTATGGATGATTTGATTTTGCTCTTCATATTTGCGTGCATCTGTTTAAGGTTTAGGTTTAGTGGACGATAGCCTAGTTGGGAATGGAACGGTCTGCCGTTTGAGTTTTCGAAGTTACGTGTGTATTGTTTATCAATTATTGTTCGCTTTAACGGTGAAGGAAAGCATCGTAAGGAAACGTACATACCTGACAATTCTCCATAAGAATTTCGAGGGTATGTGAAGTCTGCCAACCCGCACTAGGCCAGCGTGATGGACTAAGGCCTAACCCCCCCTCTCAATAGTAGAGGAGGCCCGTGCTCAGCAGTGGGCAGTACATAATACAGGGCTGTTATGATGATGATGATGTTTAAGGTTTATGATCAAAAATATATCGCGGGAGTAAACTGATACGCGCCAAAATCATATTGACATTAAAATTTTATATTTGTCATAGTCACGTTTCGTGGGCAACAATTGCGTATCAAATTAGATTTTTTAAGTGGGCCATTAAGAGCACAAATGTATATTAATTTTATTTTTATACCTATAGAAATAAATAGTGCATTTTCTATATATTAGTACGTTAAAAATCTTTGCACACCCTTTTTAAGCACATTGCAAGCACGGAGTACTGAAATTTGGCATAATTAAAGTATATACTGGTGGTAGGTCTCTCATATGTAAGAGTCCGTCTGGGTGGGTACCACCGCAATGTCTATTTCTACCGCCAAGCAGCAGTGTGCATGCACTGTTGTGTTTCGGTTTGAAGGACATTGTAGCGAGTGTAACTTAAGGACATAGTGAGACTTAACATCTAATGTCTCAGGATGACGAGCGCAGTGGGATGCCACACAGTACTTTGTAACTCAAGGTGCTGGATGGTGTTGCTACTGTTTATGGGTGGTCGTATCGTTTACCATCAGGCGAACGGCATGCTCGTCTAGTTATTCAATGCCATAAAAAAAAATATACAGGAGAACAAAATTTTTTTTATTGAATTGCTGTCTAATTTCGATTAGTGGACAACTACTTGTATGAATGAATCTACGTCATGTTGCACAACATGGCAAAGTGTTCTCAACGTTGTCAAGCATGTTTATCGTCATCTGTAGTAATGATACATGTCTTAATCTAATCCTAACGATCCTAACACATCCTAAGTACATATTTTTCCGTACAGGTGTATACAAAGTCTTACACTATCAACCTTATCTCTATAATTATAAATTTCAGACTGCAATGTCCGATGAAGTGGTTGTCGATAGTTGGAGCGAACGATTATCAACTACTTTCTCGACATGATGTAAAGTAAAAGTAGAGGAATTTGTGTGCGGCCGACACTCACACCGTGTCGTGCTGGTTATTCATTAAGCCTATTGGAAGCATTTGGTACTGGCCTAAAGTTTAGCAGACCTAGATCTTAGCTAAATAATATTAGCTTGCATCGCTGAGATTTTTTGTTTTCGCGGAGAAAGTGACTTATTACTACCGCCCAGCCTTCAAGGGGGGCGACTGAGCGGTTATGTTGGGTTCACCGTGCCTTACGTCCCGGCGTTGAGCCGCCCGGAGAGATGTAACCATCGGGCGACCGCCGGGCCGAGTCCCTAACCTATGTATAACGCACGGCATACCAACCAAAACTCCGCGGTGGCCATCTTCGGCGCATTAGGGACGGCTGCGGGCTTCCTCTGACGGGAGTGTCTAAGTTGTCGTCCGCAGCCACCTCTGCGCGTTGCCGCCTAGTGCGGCCCGTCTCTTGTTGTGGGGGGGGGCTCAGGAGCCCCCACGCACCGAAGGACGCCCTCGGCGTCAATGGCAGCGTGAGGCCTACCAGCCACGCTGCCGTCCATCACAGGGATCGCAACAATGTGCTAATAGAACACAAAAATTTAAGACGGACAGCCCCCTGCCGCCCGCCTGCGACCCCCGGTGGCCCCTATTAGTCGCCTTTTACCACAGGCAGGGGATACCGTGGTAGAATTCTCCAAACGCCCCCAATCCACAGGGCGGAATACGCCGGTCAGTCGTCCACCCGGCGCCTCCTACGTCTCGTCTGGCGGCGGGAGGGATCTCCGCGCCTCCGATCCCTCTCGGCACTATCCTTCCGCGAGAGGACCACCTCACAGAAGTGTGCCACCGTACGCCAGGACCTCCGGCTGTCGACCATGGAAGCGACCACGGCCGGCAGCGAGAGGTCTCCTCTTTTCATACTTGTCTGCAGACCAAAAAGTATGTTCTTGGTCGACAACCGGCAAAAACATCCCACGGCTGGGCCAAGGTCACCACTAGGTTATACTTAGATGTATCACCAGAACTTATTTGTTAGTAAGCAGCTCACAGGTGAGTTTGTGTATCTTATCCCCTGTTTGAACAATGTTAAAATTAATAACATATGTTTTTATTGACAGCTGTAAGATTTTTATAATATTAAGACTATCAGAATTAGTGTCAGAAATAAATGCAACTTCAAGTTGGTTTTGTGCTAGACAGATGCCGATTGTGAGAGACAAATTCGATCGAACCTTTCATATTATAGACAAATATGTCTACAGCCTGACTCTACTAGACATCATTATCTTAACCTATTTATAGCTCGGAGGTCACTCAATCATCTGTGTTTTAATTTTCTTTTGCCCTAATTACCACAGGTATTATAATTTATACACACAAACACACACACACACACTCACGCCCGTTATCCCCGAAGGGGTAGGCAGAGGTGCAACTAGTGCACCCACTTTTCGCCGTGCGTATTCCGTCCCATGATGTGATAGGGGGCGAGCCTATCGCCATATCGGGCACAAATTCCAGACTCCAGGCTGATACTGAGTAGAAAAATCCAATATCACTTTGCCCGACCCGGGGATCGAACCCGAGGCCTCAGCATTCCAGTCGTACCGTAATACAACTACGTCAATTTATAATTGATAATATACTAAGTAATAGCACATAGCTTACGCTTCGGTGTAACGCACGGCGTATTTATTAAGTACACTCATGAGCTGTACGTAATCGGTTTCAGCCAATCTCAAAAGAGATCTCGTTTCGTTGATTATAATCATCAACACGAACGCTGAAACTTTCTACAGCCAAATATATCAGAAATCAATGTTAATTATAAAAATATTGGATGACATTTTGAGTCTTGAACCATATATTTAATAATTGAAACATTTTCTTTAAAGTAATCGTGTTTTGATCTCTTAAATGAATCAAAAAAGGGGTATAACAGTAATTATTATACCAAAGTTCGAATATTCTGATGTAGCTTTGACGAGTCAAGATAATAAAACAAGTTGTTTATCTACTATCTATTGTATTGCCTCCTCTAAAGATTTCCACTTTTCCGTATCTTTTGCTATTCTGGTCCATTCTGGTCCCGCCACTTTTGTTTTTTCTTTTTTTTTTTTCTTTAGAGAAGGCCTTTGTCGAAGGACAAGCTGTTCAAGAAGCAATAGAACCGGTTTCCGATCAAGAGTAAAACATTTGTAATTATAAAACTTAGTATAAGTGTAACAGCAATAAAGGCTATTTTTATTTTTATTTATGTATTTTATTGTATTGCACTAACCCTGCATTCACGGGCGTAGCTATAGCTTTCGTAATATATTAGAGTGTGGACATGTTTGGTAGCCCCATAATTTTAGAAGGGGGTACTGTTCCCCAAAATTTCAGCGGTCAGTGGCGTAGCGTGGTTTATTCTAAGCTCAGGGGGGGCGGGTCCGGACCACCTGACCCCCCCCCCCCCCTTATATACGCCCAGGCCTGCATTGTCTATACTAATATTAAAAATAGGAAAGATTTGATTGTTTGTTTGGACCGATTTTGAAAATTCTTTCATATTGAATAAAGGTGGATCTAAATAATGCTTTTTAATTTGTATTAATATGTTTATTTTACGTACGTCCGTGATACAAAAGTGTGTTATAATACTAAACTTGTTAGTATAGTTTGACTTGTGTTTTCACTTTAATATATTCGCCTTCAATCTTCATTAACATGACTCGTTTTAACGTAACCCACGTGCACAATGTTATTAGTAACATGACATCAAATTTCCCTATGGTACGAATTTTAACTTTGCCCAAGGTTTAATCTTTAAAGCAATATTTTGCAGCCAGAATAGTTCAGGCATCTATCATGATTCACAACGTCTGAAGATTTTTTAATTTGCACTGCATTTGTCATCTTTGAGTAATTAATTGGCCGTGTTGAGAAAAACGTCGATTATTGCCTTCGTAGAGCGATCGAGGGATCATTGATGTTAAGTTCGATTACCATCTCGATCTTTTATTTTTCTTCTTCTTCTTCTTCAGCCTTTAGAAGTCCACTGCTGAACATAGCCCTCCCCCAATGATTTCTAGACCAACCTGTCAGAAGCGATGAGATATGATCTTTTATTAATTAAATTAAAATTTCCTAATTACCACTAACACTTATTAAATTATTTAACAACAGTGTTGTATAGCTCATAAGCATAACTCAGAACAACTAATTGAGCGTTAAAAACTGTCACACATGTCAAAACCATTAATCCAATGTGACAGGCAAAGTTATGTATACCTTTCATTTTTATGTTCACACGAATACATAGTTTGTGCGATGTTGTATCTCGGTGGCAAAGTTAAGTTGGCACTGCACACAATAAGGGTATTGTATGGTGTTCCCAGGTTGATATCTCCGTGATTTCCAGAGACTAGAAAGTTGCCTTTCTTGTGAAGTTTTCTGATTTGGATCTTACTGCAGCGTTTAGTAACAAATACTTCCTAAACAATTATTCTCTTAGGTTTTTTTTTCCTGTAGAATTTTGATGACTAACATCCAAGGGCCTTGAATAAAGGCTACATACTAGAAATTAGGTAATACTATAAGTACCTATTTAAATATTTTATGAGTACATATTTCACATTAGAAATACTACATCTATTTTTTATAGTATGTGCATCTATGCATGTATAAGTAACACACACTAAATTAGCGTGTGTTTTTTTATTTATTTATGTTCTTCTTAGTAAAAGTTTAACTGTAATAATATAATATCATTATGTTTATAGGATGTAAATCATAAGTACTACTGTTAAAATTAAAAACTATTATGTAATTTTCCATTACGTTTGCATTTATATACAAGTACCTATCTACTCTGTGATGACACTGTAATAATATAATATTGTTATGTTTATAACATTCTTAGTGGATAACGGTGTTGGTTGTGTAGTTAGTTAAACTTCATTGTTCGATTTCTGTTTTGTATACTTTATTTTTTATTACACAATTATTTGTTGTCCTAAATAAAGAGAAAAAAAAAAGTTTACAGTAGCAATGAAGTTATGTATCTGTCGAAGTACTTAGTTGACTTACAAGGTCAACATTTTTACGGCTTGCAATACAGGCAGCAGATACCTCTAAGTACTTATTTATCTTTAATGTTTCATCCAGTATAAAAATTCAATCATTTATACTGAATATATAAAAAATCTAAAGTCGTTATTATGTATACGCCTTTATGGTTATCAAAGAAATCTCGCGCTTGCTTGGTAGAAATTATAACAAAATTAATTGGCGAATTAATTACTCGTAAATTATATTAAACATCCATCTTTGTGTTAGTTAGCAAAACATTGGCTTAAAAAGTGATTTCTAAAATAGACATTGAAATTATCATCTTTAGTTGTGAAGTGGTTATGCTTTCGTGTTTAGTTTATCCAATGTCGAATAACGTACCTTAGTACTCACAATTTATTTGTGATATCGTCGCAAATCTTTTCTTAATTTTGTGTTCGCATTTTTAATTATTCATCGCTGCATAGATTAATGTCAGTAGCAGTTATCATTACATCTTATGTAAATATGTTTTTTTATAACTGAAATTATGTTATCTAGAGAGAGCATAACAAGTTGTCAATATGACATAAAAGCTTATCTTCATACATTGGGCAAATTTTTTATGTGATAGCATTCATTCTCTGTTCAAAGTATCTTAAATATCATACCTTTATATTGTTTTGTTTCACATATGATCTCAGCACACGTCTTGTAAACCTTGGTTCAATAATAAACCTTTTATAGTGTCCATTTCTAGGTCATTGGCTATACTTAGTAACGAAAGTGGAAGGTAATTAACATTTCTTCCGTGTCGTTAAGGCAATAAGGACGTGTACAGACCCTGACCTTGAGAGAGGACGAAGTTACGCGGAAATCTCGACTCGTCCTAAAGGTGTGGTTAACTCATAAAAAATGTTGGGGTCAGTTGGGATTAATATGTAAAAAAATGTTTCATTTTAATGATACGAGTTTAATTTTTTCAGTTTTTTATTTTAATACGCACGCTTTTTGAAAAAAAATACAGAAAATTATTTTTTGAGTTCAAAAATAGAATAGGCAGCCGTTTAAAGCAATGGCATGAGTTCAAAGAGAATAATACTACTTTTAAAATTCGAACACCCTGCTCGTCTAATCACACGATTATTAAAATAAATAAAAAATCTAAACACGAAGCCGGACACGTTATTTGTAATTATGAGAAAGAGCATTGTCGCAGTGAAAACATTGGGACATTGTGCATGTGAACGATCTGGAGATAGTTTGATGTTGATTGTTTCCGCTGACAACTGTTATATTAATTACGTATTTCCTTTTATTCTACGACCGCTGTTATGATGATGGACCGTTTATCTGAAGATAGCTTAATCGCAAAATATGGGACTGTTCTGCGGTCGTCATCTTGAGACGTAAGACTACATAATTCCTAATAATTACACTGAAATTTCCTTCGAATGTTGACATCCTTGACAGTGTTGCTTGACGTCAAATAAGTAGAAGATGCTTTATGTCTATTCAAGTCCCAACCGGAGTCGCTTATGAGAGTCCTGCCACCATTTAACAAGGCCAACTTTATGATAATTAAATGGACATTTGGTGTACCCTACCTGAGTATCTTTTTGGGCACCACCCTGATAAAAAGAAGCATTCACCTAAGAATCTTTGCAGTCGGGGACGTTTTTTGTCACTTTAGGCACAAACTGAGCCTATATCTACCTAAGAAAAAGAAGCGAAAAGAGAAGAGAAAGAAGCACTGAAACGACCAAGTATTCATAGAGATCACTGTACATGATTCCTGTGTTCTGTAGTAGAGACAAGCAGGGATAGCCTAATTGGGAATGGAACAGACTGCCGAGCCGAATGTCCGCAGGTTCAAAACCCAAGGGCACGCACAAAGTTATGTGTGTATTCTTTGTGAATTATCGCTCGCTTTAACGGTGAAGGAAAAATATCGGGACGAAACCTACATACCTGAGAAGTTCTTTGAATTTCGAAAGTATGGGAGTCTGCCAACCCGCACTAGGCCAGCGTGGTGGACTAAGGCCTAAACCCTCTCAGTAGTAGAGGAGGCCCGTGCTCAGCAGTGAGCATTATATAATACAGGGCTGGTAAGGTATGGTATGGTAGTAGAGACAACAACATATTTTTGGCTAAGTATAATTTAAATGGAATATTTTTGCGTCTTTATTAAACGTACGTAATACAGCTGTCGCACATTAAACATTCCCAAAGAAGACACAACAATGAATTATATAACTTTCTAATAACACAATACAATAAAATATGTTCCTAGTCATAAAATATTTTACAAATTATATAATAAGTATTTCGGTCATGTATTTAATTATCATTATAATTAAGTTTTCAGAATCAGGGGTCTCTCCACCTGTTTCAACAGCTCACCCAGTTTCAGACATCGGAAATGCGCTATATATTATGTAAAATTATTTCTCACGACAAAGAATACTATTGTTTTAAAACTCTGGAGAATATCGTATGGTACTAATAAAAGAGATTGGAGGCTTCATCTACAATTAATCTGAATAAGAATAACGTTAAGAGTAACATTAATAATTGTTAATACATTGAGAGTTTACATTTTGCTTTACCGAAATGTTTTCTACGCGACTTAGATACGAGTAGAGTTATAAGTAAGCAACATTGTTTGCGTGTTTTTTTTCATAATCGTTTAAGATTGTATAGAGCGGACATTGGGAAAATTTTCATACAAAAATTTTGAGCCTGTTTGTAAGGCGCTAATTGGCATATTTCCTTTCAAAAAATTGTTTTCTGCTCAGAAGAATGCTTGTTATTCTTCTGATGTTTATTTACAAAATTTGCGCATACCGAGACGTCTTGTCACATCGATGTGTCAGATAAGACAGCGGCTTTTTACCAATTGGTAACTTAACTTAACTTTTGGACGAAAAATTTGGGCCTGATGTCCGGTCTATAACTATACTATTTAATGTCTTTGCATTTAAACAACTCGCCCTCTCTTCTGACTTAAACATTGTCCGAAGAGATACTGATTAGTAATCTTGAGTAGGAAGCGCACACTTTTTACATTTGTCACACGCATGCTGTATTGTTTCAACTAGTTTTTATATTACATCAGTTCTCGGAGGTTATTAAGGCTTTCTCCCTAAGATTTCAACACTTGATTCACACATGACATTACCAATTCAATATAATGTTGTCAAAACTGGTTTGACATGCAATTATTCTGGTTTTTCATTTGATCTCTTTTGAAATGGTAGTTAATTTCGGTAGAATTCAATGGCATTCGAATTTAATGGACATTCAATAACCTGAATCAAGAGTTTTGGCGGGAACTTGGAAGTGTCATGAGGTGCTCTTGTTTTAATTCATTATTTTGGTGATACTTAGTGTTATATTGCATAATTATGGTGGTATATTATCCAATGTAGTTCTATTAAAGAGCTCAAATGAAGTGAATTGAAATAATTGTGCTAATCAAGTGTTTTTTTTTGTTGCCGCCAAAACTCCTCGATAAAGTTTTGGTAAGGTAGCCACTGCTTTACTTCGACATACTACAGATAATAAAATATAATAAAATAAGATAACCCAAACTTGACATTGGCAAAATGTGAACACAAGTGCCATAAAAAAAAACTTGAATCAAACGACACTGGCCACTAAATAAAAAAAGTAAAAAATTAAACATAAAATAGGTTTTAATGTTTTAAAATGAAATGTATAGTCTGTGCTTTTCTTTTTTTTTGCTATTGATGCTTAGTTTTACAGAAATTCCGGCCATGGCTCTCATTTAGCTATAATCGGCCTGATACACGTTGAGCTCTTATTTCCAACCACAATGTTCGCTCTTCAAGCAATCATATTGACAAAAATAAAAGTCCATAATTTTTCAAAACTGGGACATCACCAAGCATAAAACGCACTTTATCGTTCAATAATACATTTTGCTGTTATTTTCGTAAACCTACTTATTTCCGAAAATAAGAGAAAGTGAGTGAAAGTGGACACGATAACATGGTATATTACTCAAAAGTAATATTCTAAACATTATTAAATCGATTTGAAATAGTTCGCTAATGATCGGTGAATATCGATTTACGGAGACTAGAGATGATAAATAATCCATTAGTGTAGGGTATTATGAACCTACGACTCTATTGAGTTCATACATTATCAGTATTTAATGATAATCAGTATGTAATTTTTAAATAGACATTGATAGATATAAAACTTTTAGTTTGAAGTTGCTTTTTTGAGGTCCAAGGCAAAAATAATATATTAAATATAATAATTTGCACTAAGTAATACAATTTTTCCTTTTGTTACAGAATCACAATGACGGTTAAGAAAACCGCCCGGAGCGGCGGCTTGGCCGCTCTAGTCGCGAGACAAAAGCTGCACAGCAATCAGCAGTTAGACATCTTGACTATTGCCAAACCCACCTCGCTGCAAGCGTACAACATAATAGTCGGCTTCAACGAAAAAGACCAGTTGCAACTCCTTACAAAAGATGACGCCGATGACGACAAAAAACTGATCAAAGATTACACAGAACTGAAACCGGCCAAATGCGAAGTCATATCCATAGATGATATAAACAACTGCGTCAACATAGAGAACTATCCGAACTGCGACAACATTCTAGTCTTTTACGTGACCAAAAACATAAACAAGGAAGCCGTTGCTTTGAAATTCGAAAACGAACAGGATTTCAAGAGGATATACTTCACGTATAAATATTTTAAAATGCGAAACCGTTTGACGAAGAACACTAGCAATTATTCAAGCAGCGAGAGTTTGTTTTCGAAGAAGAAAACTTATGATATATTTAAAAATAGAAAGAATAGTGTTGAAGATTACAGTATTTATGATAAGGAACGACATGATTACGACCTTATGCATACGACAGACAGTGATGGAATCACACATATATCAGTACATCAGAAGCATTTGAATTTGCGGTTTAACCAACCGATGAGCCTAATTGGTATTAAAGGAGACTTAAGCAACACAGACGAGATAGACAGCATTATCTACACTGATGTAGACATACCTTCTAAGCCTGATAGAAAAAAGCTATTTAACAAAAAGTCGAAAGCACCTCAACCGCCATCTTTGAAGGATCAGCCTAAGGTTTTAAAAGGCGAATTTGTTAGGGTAAATGTGGACAGAGCTCCAGATGTTATTCCAAAGGATAACAAATTAAACAAAGTGCCAGATATCCTCATGTTCCGAGACACGAAACCAAAAAGATTAAGTCCGCCGAGTAGTCTTTGGTCTGCGAGCAATAAAGGTGAGATTTTTTTGTTAGTTATAAATTGGCAAAAGACACTTAATCATTATTTTCTAATACCTTATTTTCCATTGATATTTTCTTGCTTTTCATATCAGTTTTTCGGTTTGCTCCTTTTACACAATATTTTTTTTAAGTGATTTAAAAAAGAAGAAATTTTATGAATACGCTGTGTTCTAGGACAATAAGTAGGTATATGTTACTGAATAAAAAAACATGATTAATGCTCATACTAGTGTAATTATTGACTTTACCCGATAAGTACCCGCAATTGGTATCTAAGCATAGTAAATTATTTTGGTAACTTTACAATTTATAAGGATTGAGAAGATTTAAATGCCTATTGACGGTTTCATAGAATCCAGATTCTAAGAGACTTGTTTATTTACAGACGAGTAAATATAGGAAAATTTCCTAAACCATTTAGAATTGAACTATCATCAACACGAAGTGAACGCATCCGAACTGATTCTAAGTATAGATTGCACCACGCATCTCAAGTTTTATAACACGATACCACAAGATATGCGGAAACCTGCGCAACCATGTTACGCGCATGTAACTAATCGTGAAAAGCAATTCGCACATTTACCAAACACTGTAGTAACTGACATTTATTGTAATCTTCAATTCCAATTAGTGTCGCGACGTTGCGTATTATTTCTACGTTTCAAGTTTATCATGTTTCGGGAACTTTGGTATTTCTGAGTTAAAAAATCGATAGAGTAGCAATGAAGTCAGTTTTTGTCTATGGCAATGTGGAATGGTCCGATCGGGATCAATCTGCATTGTCTAACGGACAACTGATATAAATAACACTTTTATTCATGAGTTACGCGCACTCGTTCAGCGATATTCCTGGCGGTGCATGCGACAGTCATTACGGTATTTTTTAAATTTCCATACAAACTTACACTTTTAAATTACTCCTTACGAGATAACAGAAGTAGAACGTGGTTTAATCGTATACCAAAGAACTTTAACGTTGTCTCTGTACCCTAAAATAGTAGGTAAACTCGTCATAGTGGTCCAGGTAAGTGGGCCGCGTTCCGGGATCAGCCTGTATATCCAATTTCAAACATCGGCATGTATCGTCTGGCAAGGGGTATCGATCTCTTGTTACGACACTATCCGGTCCCTACTCATTCACCACCAGCTACACAGAGGTCACTTTGGCGTAATCGTATAAAAACATTCAATATGATTATATTACATAACATAGAGATATTTTTATGATTATTGGTATTTGTGCGTAAAATTTAATTATTAATAGCATTTTTATGATAGCTTAATATTCGTCCTTGATCGGCCTTTGATCAGGCCGAATTGATATTGAATGGGTGTGCTTCAATTAAACTAATGACGTCAATAAACTGTTATTTATTAGAGATGTGATACGAAATAACAATTTATTAGCCCTAACAACCCAATAGATACAAAATATCTCGGAATCTATTGAGATTTCAGGGGCCTCTGAAATTTTGTACAACTCTACCATTGGGATACTGTGACACCTATTAAAAATACCTTCTCAATTTTGTATAGCGCCGATATTATATGGATTGCAGTTTAAACCAACGTTATTAGAGAATCAGTACCTATTTCATCAGAATTTTAAAATATTATAAACACCTTCTAAACACGGATATAAGAAGCGAGTGTTATAAATCTCAATGAATTATCTAATTTTAACACCGTTAATCTACTTTTATGACTCTGAGATTAATAAAATGTTATCGCATTATATGAAATAGGTTTCATCTCTGATTGAAAGATAAAAGCGTCTGAACTAAGAAGTTTGTGTAGGAAGTTAAATTATGTAATGTATAACCTAAAATAATAGTCATAGACACTACTATTACCAAAGCAATTACAACGATTATAATCTTTAGACAGCATTGTTTGAAATAATTAAACTCATTAAAGAAGTGACATTACATTAGAGATGTGCTCAGTAAAGAATCTTAATAGTGGGTCATTAGAGTGTCTCGTTTCAATTAATTCATAAAGGTAGGATCCAGGATGTCGAGGTTGACTGACAATTGTCTGATTTAATGAGTGCGCAGCCATTGACTACAAATCGTCAAATCGCTTTGAACTAAGAGGTTTTCGTCAGTTAATCGATGCGCTTCGTAAAGCGAATTGTTGTTAAAATGTAACTGAGCCAAGGCCAAGATGGACCATCGCTTCGTTTGCGTAACACAGGTCATTCACTTTAGCGACGAAATTCTTTAATGTCTTTAGACAATACCGTTTTGTTTGAGTGCTTTTGGATTTTAAAGTTAGGATAGGTCAAGAATGATATGGTAATAGGCTCGTTCGAACTGTATTAATTAGTGTTTCTGATATTATAAGTAATCTGATGTTATAATGACCTTTAAGTTTTTTATTTACATTTACTAAAAAAATATGCAGTTTGTTAAAATATTGGTTATAATCTTTGAGTATTTACCATGTGAATTGCTCTAAGGTTATAATAGTTTTACTAAATTTATTTGTGTTGAAGAATTGTTAAAAAATAAATATTAAAACATCCATGATTTTTTTCTTTTCGATTTATATTGCATTAAAGATACATTTTTTCTTTTAACACGCACGTGCCAACTTTGGAATTAATCCCTTGCATCATTTTCCCCCCAGTGCATAACCTGTCCTTCTTTAAAAGACGCTTAAAAGTGTTCTCACCTCCAGGTAAGCAGCGGCTTGGTTGTGCCTCTGGAATTACTTAAGACCATGGGCAGCATATGTTGCTTACCTTCAGGCGACCGCGGTCTTATCTGCTCAAGACATATAAAAAAAAACCGTCCGTTTGAATTATTTATCTTTGTCCAACATGTCACAGTCCCGTGCCTTAACAAGACGTATTTCCCAGAAGTCGTGAAGGTATTTAATCAGCTAGTTGCACCAGAACAAAATTAAATGGATCCATACAATTATAATTGTCACGGAGTGTCGCGGAACCGATTCAGCGTCTCACTTTGTGTTTGAAGGCTTGCAACACTGGCAACACGACGCCGGGAATATGAAGTGCATAAATCACGAAGTTCTATTTTTAAATTTAATATTGTGAATTTGGTCGGAAGTGGTTCAATTATTTTCTCGTGTAGGTAATGGAATCTCAGTTTGTACAGCCACGGATAATATAAATGCATTTGTTTTAAAGCGGAAAGACATAATTATTAATCTACATATTTAGAATAATCTATAACGTTAAAAAAGTAAATCAGCGACTAAGCTAGCCTAAGTTTTATCTCTTAGACTTTTAAATTTTGAATTCTATCCAATTACATATAGGTACGTTCTTAGTATTATTTCTTTTTCCAGTGACTTTACATCATCGCATTTTTTATCCAGTACTGAACAAGATTCCTTTGTTTCTAGCAAACATCGGTAATTGATAATCTAAATGTTGTTTGTCCTAAATATTCTGTTCAAGCTCATTAATACGTGACAGAACTAAATTAATAGTAAACAAGGACTTTACAGTTTGTGTTTGCGTACAAAGCATCGGCAACTAAATACTCAGCCTACGTGTTAAATATTTCCATTAATATTTTGACTTTGCGATCATTTTGTCTAATGGTATAGTGGTGTACTTACGCTAGACCTTAGTTTAAGTGTAGCTTACGTTTTTATTGGGTGACATTCCAGTTGCATGGGATTTATTGATGTGAAAGCTTTTGAAGATATAAAAGTAAACGCCAAAACTGCTGAATGAAAAACATAAATTGTCGTTAAATATACAACACCACGAGGTATCCCATTTACTTTGTAAACTAAATAGATTAAAAATCGTAGTTTTACCGGTCTAAACTGATTAACAAGAAATTGATACAATAAATACACACACACACACACACTCACGCCTTTTATCCCCGAAGGGGTAGGGAAAGGCGCAACTAGTGCACCCACTTTTCGCCATTATTCCGTCCCATGATGCGATAGGGGGCGAGCCTATCGCCATATCAGGCACAAATTCCAGACTCCGGGCTGATACTGAATAGAAAAACTCAATATCACTTTGCCCGACCCGGGGATCAAACCCGAGACCTCAGCATTGCAGTCGTACCGTAATACAACTACGCCATCGAGGCAGTCATACAATAAATAGATTGATTATAATAGAAGAATTATTTCACCATTCACGATAACTTTTTTATGGTTTTCGAGAATTTGAAGAATTCAAAGCCTAAAATGGTCACACATAGTGTCAAATATTCCTATTATTTTATTTGTACTCTCAACCGTTAATTCTCTTAACCTCAAGTTTCTGATAGCTATTAACAATAAGAGGAAAATATATATGACAATAACGTTTCGACATTATTCGTATTCTGCGAAGGATCGTGATTTCGATTTGTGTTTTTTTGAACTTCGTTTAATTCTCACAGGATGATAAATGATCTGTCACAAGGTTTTTGGTTTCATAATTCTAGTTTGAATAAGCAAACGTAGGTGATTAGCTTTTGTAGTCGTATATTTGACAGTCTTCATGACGCAACGTTTTTAAACTGTAAACCTGAATAAAAATTTAAGACCTCTCCTAAATTAAGAGTCTTCTTCTTCAGCCTTTGGAAGTTCATTGCTGAACATAGGCCTCCCCCAGAGACATCCAGACCAACCTGTTAGAAGCGGCCTGCATCCAGCGGGTTCTTGCGACCTTAAAGTTGAATTAAGAGTCCCACTATATAAATTTTCAGGAAGAATAGCCTATACGTTCATCTAGGACATGTTCTATCTGTGAACTGAACATCCAGCTACCAGCTTCTGTTTAATTTGAAACATATCAAACTTTGCCATTTATAATATCAATTTGAATATATTATACAACTAACATTGCGCGCGGCTCCGCCCGCGTGGAAAAGATTTTCCGGGATAAAAAGTAGCGTATAGCACTCAGGAGTAATGTAGCTTCCTATTAGAGAAAGAATTTTCAAAATCGGTCCAGTAGTTCCTGAGATTAGCGCGTTCAAACAAACAAATAAACTCTTCAGCTTTATAATATTAGTATAGATTGCCACCTATAAGATGGTATTTCACATAGCCCAATGTGGATGTATCTCTGCCTATCCTGAAAAAGCGTGCTATGTTATTGAAGATATTAGTTTGGAGGCTAATCTAGAGGTTCGGTTTGTCCCACTAACGTCAGCAGCGTTTATGTTAGATTCCATTTCGTCATTAGCAGTAAGTGTTAGCCCAGATGTAAAGATCAAATGATCATGCAATTGCAGAGATAGAAAACGTATGTTTAGTAAAGATAAAAGCATCGACAAACGCGATGTAAAACTTTTTTTTGGTATATTTGAGCGGAATTTCCAAAATGACGCATCAGAATCAATTGGTGAATTCGTCTATACTATTGTTTTTAACTTATCATTGTTTTCAACATGTTGTTTTGGTATTTTATTAGTTTTATGATAGTTTGCTCATTACAGAACTAATAATATCTCCTACATTTTTTATATGGATAGTACTGTTTATCAATACTTACCATACCATGCCACCCCTGTATTATATACTGCCCACTGCTGAGCACGGGCCTCCTCTACTAATGAGAGGGTTTAGGCCTTAGTCCACCACGCTGGCCTAATGCGGGTTGTCAGACTTCACATACCTTCGAAATTCTTATAGAGAACTTCTAAGGTATGCAGGTTTCCTCACGATGTTTTCCTTCACCGTTAAAGCGATCAATAATTCAAAAATAATACATACATAACTTTTTAGAAAAGTTAGAGGTGCGTGTCCTTGGGTTTTGAACCTGCGGCCATTCGTCTCGGCAGTCCGTTCCACTCCCAACTAGGCTGTCGCCGCTTACTACTACTTAATGTACTTAAAAAAACAAATCGTTGATTGTCAATGCATGTACTTACGCTATGCCAAACTGAACTTTAGAAACTCCTTCTACACAAGCGTAGACAAGAAATAGAACATGCATTTTCAAATGTGCAAGTAATGCCTTAATATTTAACCATTCCTGGCCTCTAGGATGTACAATGGAATGTAAATCTGCAAACAAGAAATGTGACATACACTCATTGCGAAATACACAGAGTAATGTGGAAACAGAGACTTCACACCATTGGCTGCGCATTTTAAACGTGGTCTATTTTGATCCTGTCATGACTGTTGAAATCTTGAGGCCTAATCGCGTATTGGGTGCTGATTGATTTAAGTAATGTGATGACAAATCATAGTGTTAACATGTAGATTTAGCTAAGTCTGAGTATGGAGATACTGCGTACGGTAGATCTAATGTCTAAATTACAGATATTTGGATAATTATTTGTGTTTTAAAATCGGGCAGTCATAGCTCGCTTGTGATAAATATAGTAAATTTCTATACTATTTATTCTGAAGGTATTTTCTAAGTAACGATGAAAAGCAATTAAGTTATAAATACACAGATAATTAAGTACTTTTATTTACACTTAGTATTTAGAGGATTTTGAACATTAGGAAACAACGGTCAGGTTACGAAAATAAAAAAGTTGCCTTCATTTTATAATGGGAAATACATAAGAACATGAAATTATTATCGGAAGTAAAAAGTAAATTAAAGTTTACATATTAATTCTATCTCAGGATATTATGAGTCAATAAACTAAAACTGCCAAAGCGAAAATTAAAAATTAAAAACGATATTCAAGGAAATTTTAAATACCTAATATCCGTTAGCAAATGAATGTTATGAAAGTTATTCAATTGCTTGTATAATGTTAGGTACTTGTTATATGACAAATGAAATATGTATGCTAATTATATCACATAATGTCACTGCAATCTTATGATATAACAGCACACGTAGTTCAATTTCAACACTTTATCAATGTATTTACTTAGCACTGTTACGAATATATAATACTAGAAGCAAAAATAATCTAGTTAATCACAAAACAAGGCTCCAAAAAATCAGCAAATCTTTTAAGGGTTACTGTATACACTTTTATAATAAAGTTCCCACTGAAATTAAGTGTTTAAACATTGGTAAATTCCAAACAACTATTAAGCGAAAGTTATGTAATAAAGCTTATTACAAGATTTCAGAATACATAGAGGATAAAAAAGCCTGGGATTAATTTAAAAAAAAAAAATTTTTTTTTCATGTGATTTTCTTTGGAATCATGTCTTTCGTTTTAATAAAGTTTCTTTGTTTCCATCTGTGAGCGGCTTGGGTATGACATACTCCTTAACTGTCTGTGCCTGCGGCGGCGTCGTTTGCCGGGTCGGCCACTTCCCTGTAATATGGTTGAGGAGGCCGATGGCTGGCACATGCGTCATACTCGTGAACGGGTGCTGCTTGTGTGGAATGGTCTGCCCTTTTCGCTTACTATATATATATATATATATATATGTATAAGTATTGGGGGTATATCTTAAACTTAGATTAATAACGACATCTTGAAGATTTCAGATAAAATTATTACATGATTCCTGAGATAGTTATGCACTCGTGTTGGAATTAAAATTTTTATTACCTATTTTGCGAGTATATAAATGAACTGCTCTAAACATCAGTAAACAAATACTGAATTGTATATAATATATTTTTTTCTCTACATAATGCAATGTATTTTATACCTTGAACTGATATTGAAAAGAGCAACACTAGAGTTTCTTGCCCGTTCTTCTCTAGTGAGAACTGCTTTCCGAACTGGTGGTAGAGTTAATATTGACGGAATCTAAATAATGTATGACATTTTATGGGTTCGAATAAATTATTTCATTTCATTTCATTTCATAAGTACGATTGACCTAAACTTATGTTTTTCGTGCTATTTATTGTAACCCTATTCCCAAGTTAATAGCCATAGCCTTGAATGGATAGGCAGAGGTGAACATAGAACGCGCGCGTATGGCTTAATTTGCCCCATTCTCTATTAATCAGGCACAATTTCAATTGCTGACCAATTCACATATTGTGGCCAATTGAAAAACCAATGATTCCGATTTGCGCGACTCTGGAGTCGAATACAGGACTTCTCTAGCTTCTTAGGCTAAGTATCTGTCATTAGACCAAGAGGCGACAGGGAATTTATATAACAGGCAAATATATTGTTAATTATTTAAATAATAATGACTCGGTAAGTGTACTGCGATTTCTCTGTATCGGTCGTCTAATCTGCATGACTGTCGTTGCCCATCACGCACGTCCTAAATCCTACGACAGCGCGCTCTGACGGCAGAATTAAGCAATTTAGTCAAAGCACTTAGCGTTTTATTTGAGTAGCGAAGGCCGTTGCGAAGCCCGTATGTTTGAATAGTAAACTAATTATGTGTGTAATCTCATTACGATGTTGATTGTCGATAAATTTATTCAGTGTATTTTTGATCTGCGTAAGTAATAGTGCGCGTTCCGTCGCGTGATTTTCTTTCTGAAAGCGATTATCGCTATCGTCCAAGGGTGGCTAGGCGGATAATCGTTATGTCTGCGTGTCGTATAACTGCCCTAATATCCGATGTAGAGTCGCCCTTGACGTAGAGTATTTTCCGAGCCATTAGATGGTCCATTTCCTTACCTGCATAAGCATTAAAAATCCGAAAATGTATGTAAACTAAGAATAAAAAGTAGTTTTGAAGTTATGAAGTGGACGATAGCCTTGTTGGGAATTGAACGGTCTGCCGAGGCAATGTCCGCAGGTTCGAAACCCAAGGCACACCTCTGACTTTTCGAAGTTACGTGTGTATTGTTTAACAATTATCGTTCGCTTTAACGGTGAAGGAAAACATTGTGAGGAAACCTACATATCTGAGAATTCTCCATAAGAATTTCGAGGGTATGTGAAGTCTACCAATCCGCACCAGGCCAGCGTGGTGGACTAAGGCCTTAACCCCTCTCAGTAGTAGAGGAGGCCCGTGCTCAGCAGTGGGCAGTGTATAATACAGGGCTGGTTACATTGCATTGCATTGAAGTTATGTCTGCAAACTCGCACTAACCTAGCAGACTGAGGCCTAGACCTCCTCGGTATAACAAGGCCCTTGCCCAACAGTGGGACAATGGATATAGGGCGTGTATTACATCGTTTATACAACTGTTAACAAAGAGGTGAAACCATCCATCGGTGTCAATGATGTGTCAATTGTGGAGATATTGTTAATACATTTTATGTAAGCAGCATCGGTCGTAAACATATTGCGTTAGTTTAGGGTTGGCACACGCTTGTTATCACATCGATTCTATATTTCTTGTGATTTTGAAGCTAGGAATTGCTACTTAGCGATCCAGGGTTTAAATTTACTATGTTAGTACACATTATTTTGTGTGGAGTTATCTTGTGATATACATAAAATAATATTAAACTTAGCTCTCTCTTATATTTTATTATATTGACTAATCGTTGTGCATGACGATATACATTTCTTTCGTCTGGCATTTCGGCATTATTTAAGTACTTAACTATTTAATATTCTGAGCATTACACACGTTGATCCAGAATCCTCTGTATTACATTTTTATTTCAATTATATTGACTCAGGCAAATCGTTCAATCAAGGGCAGTTAGGTGACAAGTGACAACCCTATTTCCCTTGCGAAACGAAAGAAGCAAGTAATAAATGCGAAGTTAATTTGTTCCGAGTATAGTTAACTAAAAATTCATATATTCATAGATACAACACTTATTTTTATAATGTTCTTAAGCAACCAACTGGTCTTTAAACTATTCGGAAGACTTGGCAATCGAAGGTTTTTATTTAACGTTGGTTAACGTTAAAAGGGAACGGTTGCGAAGTACTATGAATATATACTATATTATAAAGAGGAAAGATTTGTATTTTTGTATGTTTGTAAGGAATAAACTCGAAAACTACTGGATCGCTTTTTAAATTCTTTCACCAATATAAAGCTACATTATCAGTGAGTAACATAGGCTACTTCTTATCTCGGGAAAATATAATGCGGAACTTTTCCCGGAAAATCTCATTCACGCGAGCGGACCCGCGAGCAATAGTCTAATATTTATTTTTATTCTGATATCTTTATTTGTCGGTGGGGGTGGCAGATATATTTTGATTTTTGTATCTATATGCATAACAACCATACACATCGTGAAATGTCTGCCATAGAGGCTCATTGCGTCTTCCGTCGAGTATTCTGCGTCAGCTGGTGTAGACAGGCAGAAGTAAGACAGTCTAATTCTAAAGATTTTCAATATCATGTTTTAGTTATCATTTGTGTGACATGTCATGTGGGTGCACTAGTTGCGCCTCTGCCTACCAACTCGGGAATAAAAGGTGTGTGTATAGTATAGTAGGTATATATGTGTGTATTTAAATTGAAATATTGTAGCTATTCTAAACAGTACTTATCATATGAAACGTAAATGTTTATTTTTTCATTCGAACATAGATTTTGTCATTGTTTTTAATAGATTAAAGAACATAACCGTTCCACTCATCCTCTAGTGGTAGTAACGTAAAAGCGTTATTTCTCCGGGAAAAAAAGGGCAAGAACAATGGCGCACGAAATGTCAAAACAGTTGCTAAAACGGGCCTTCATATCTGTGATTATGAGATTGCGAAATTACACGTCTTACTTATAAGGGCCTAAGCAAGGGCTAAGTTGGAATATCACTTTCTGTAGGTACTAGCTAGGATGCAAAAGGATCTGATGAAAATACCTACCTTGTCAAACTTGTATTCAGGAAGATTGATAGTCCAAATAAGCTGATAACTCTACCGACGTTAAAGTCCTTAGCATTCAAGGATAATATAAGCTTTTTATGGTGCCTTATAAGGGAGAATCCGAACAGTATTTCCAGAGATTAGTTCCTACAATCAAATAAAAAAACTTTTCAGCTATAACTTAGTGGAGATAAGTCACCTCAGTAGGTACCTATCCACTTTATAAAATGCTAATCATCCTTATAAATGCTATTATAAATGCGAAAGTTATTCTGTCTGTCTATCGCGCTTTCACGCCAAAACTACTGAACTGATTTAAATGAAATTTGGTACACAGATAGTCTAGAGCCTGAGAAAGGACATAAGGTACTTTTTATCCCGGGAAAATATAAAGCGGGCTTTTAACCCGGAAAAACTTTTTCACGCGGGCGGAGCCGCGAACAAAAGCTAGTACTAAATAAAGTAGTTGACGAAATGAAGAATTTTTAAAACAAACTACTTTCGAACAAACAGTTGTGTTTTAATTAAAATAAATAAAATAAAATAGTTTATTCATCACGTCGGCGAACATAATTGCACTTATGATAAGTCAAGATACATTCAATTAATAATAATAATTATTACAAAAAGTCACTTATATAACTACAGACATTTTTATAGGGAGTAAAATCAATGAAAAATAAATAATGAAGCCAAGCTCGGGCTGGCAGAAAGAGAAGATAAAAAAAAAAAAAAAAAGAAACAATCATTTTTATAATAATAAAATAATGGAAGGACCGCGTCGCGATCCTCACCGGTGAGGACACTACAGGCCCTAACCTAGCTAACCTACCAGCCTTTCACTAGCTACCTAAGCGATGACTACCCGAAGAAGAAAGGCAGAAAGAAACTCCGGGCTTACTTTTTTGTCATCATTTGTCCATTGAATCTTTATAATATTCTTTTTTTTCAAGTCTTTTGCATACAAAGTCAGATTAGTTATATAAGCTAATGCACACACATCACCGTTAAATTGAGATAAAATCCAATTGAAGGAATTTAAAAAACACTAAACTCTACACCTAAAAAAAAAAAAACATAATTAGAGAAGAGAACACAAATAAATAATTATAATTAAACGGTGTACAGAGTGCATACGCCTACATTTACAAACATAATTTTTGAATTTTATTTAGTTTTCGAGCAATACGCACAATTTAAATAATTTATAATTTTAAAGGCAAGCGCAACACAATGATCGGTCGGTCGTCATTAACATTAAATGATTATATATTAACGCGAGGATAATTATAATTGAGGTATATATATGAATGTCAAATAAAGATTTAATATTTATTTGTTAATTATTGCAGTGATTGCATTGATGTATTAAAAAACCCAGTGATTGGCTGGTTTTCGAATGATTTCCTCATACATGTATTCTTTATTTTGTTAGATTTTCGATTCCACACGGCTAAACTAGTTTAGAAATTATTTTAAGATATAACGAGTTTTTTTATGTCCAGTTTCTCACGAGATTATCTAAGAAGTATTTTATTTTTTATTGAATTGAATGACGAGACGAGCTTGCCGTTCGCCTGATGGTAAGCGATACGACCACCCATAAACAGTAGCAACACCATCCAGCAACTTGAGTTACAAAGTACTGTGTGGCATTCCACTGCGCTCGTCATCCTGAGACATAAGATGTTAAGTCTCATTACGTCCAGTAATTGCACTGGCTACAATGTCCTTCAAACCGAAACACAATAGTGCATGCAAGTATGATCTATTCGTTAGAATAATAAGACATCAAATAATCATAATGGAATAACCGAGAGCCTGGTAGTCCATGCATTTATAACAATAAATTGCACGCAACAGCAATTTATTAGCACGTTACGGAAGCAACGTAAACCGAGCCACGCGGGAATCGAACCTGTCATGGTCGGATAGTGTGGCAGATATTGTTACCGTAACCCTGGGTTTGAGTTACATGTTTTATAATAGATGATCAAGCACTAGTGTCAATTATATCGCTATCAAAAATATGTTTTCTAACAATAAAAGATTTGACGAAAGGTTCATCCAATTTGTAAAAGCGTTCTTCCGTCACACATTTCTTATAAGAATGAGCAAGTCAGTTATTTAAACTACTTTGGTAACTGATACCGACTACGAATAAGACCCACTATACCATTTCAATAATGTAGCACTGTCGGCGCCATTTTATTTACTTTTGGTTATTGGTTATAAACACCTCTCTTTTTATTTAATTCTGCGTGTCTAATGGCCTATTTTAACAATTATTTAAAAGTAATAATTAAGTAAGAATTTTGTTGGTATAGAAGTAAATTCGTTTGTATTATTTTGGTGTTTGCTCTTGCCACGGTCCCACATATATAATTTGTAAACATAAATAAAATTCTGGTTGGTACATTTTGTCACCGCCTCAAAGGACCGTAAGTTGATTCCTATAAAAATACTAGCTTATGCCCGCGGCTTCGTCCGCACGAAAGGTTTTTTCCTGGATAAAAGCCCCACTATGCATTTTCAATTGTAAATCTAAACCATTCTCGAATCCACCTGAAGACACACAAAAGTTTTCATTAAAATCGGTCCAGCCGTTTAGGAGGGGTTCCGTAACATACACACGCACAGAAGAATTATATTTATAAAGATTTACAAATTGAATTGTAACATCGCAATATACAGGCAAAGTTAATTAAATCGATGTTATTATCGTATCCATAATTTGTTCATATTTGAAAATTAAAATTTATTTGGCATCTTTAAAATATTATGAGTAATAAATCAATGATTACGTCACACTTCCAAGTGTTCATAAAACGTAATTATATTTGCGTGTAGGCGTAGGAGGTACCTAAACAAATAAAACTAAGTATGGATGTGTAAAAACATCACACTCGCGCAATATTGACAACGAACACGTAGAAAAAATATTTAGTACCTATCCGTTATAAACATTATTACTTTAAAGTATTAACGTTAGTCTACTGGAACACACTTTAGCAAGTTATTATGTAGCGACGATAGCCTAGTTGGGAGTGGAACGGATTGTTGAGACGAATGTCCGCAGGTTCAAAAACCCTAGGGCACACACCTCTGACTTTTCTAAAAAGTTATGTGTGTATTCTTTGTGAATTATCGCTCGCTTTAACGGTGAAGGAAAACATCGTGAGGAAACCTGCATATCTGAGAAGTTCTCTATAGAAATTTCAAAGGTATGTGAAGTCTGCCAACCCGCACTAGGCCAGCGTGGTGGATTTAAGGCCTATTTACCCTCTCAGTTGTAAAGGAGGCCCGTGCTCAGCAGTGGGCAGTATATAATACAGGGCTGGTATGGTATGGTTTGTAAATATATTAAGCAACAATAATACATCAGTAGTCGGTCCTATGGCTGTTAGGAATACGTGGACAGAAAGATATTTACAACATTATTGTAATTGATATTTATATTGCTTTAAATCAAGACTTTAATGATCTAATTTTATATTCCATTTACTTACAATGCGAAGATTAACAATTAATATGAATGTATGTAAGAAGTTCTGTTTCAGCCAATTTATAAACAAAATGTAAAAAAAAATACATTTTTTTTTAATTGACGTGCTATACCCGCCAGTAGCCTGACGCGAGTCGGCTTTCTGGCCACACCGGACTTTCGGGTGAACGCTTTAGGCGCTCGCAACCCTTGATTTAAGTAACCATGCTGAGGGCAACCCACTAACGGGTTTTAAAAAAGCAATTGATCTTTACGAATAACTTTTAGGTATGAGAAGATTCTCTATTACCTTTAAATTTTAACTCTTTAGTGTTGCAAGTCCGGCCGTCGTCGTCAAAGGGACTTAATACTTAACAAAAAAAATGTAATGATAAATTTACTTTTAATGATTCTCAAGTTTATACCTATCTCATTTTGTAACGTTCATTCATTCCTTTTCGTTCATTACGTTATACAATTCCGTTAAAATTAAAGGTGAAAGAAATATAATTGGTACATCCAATGATGTAAACAAAAAGGTGTAGATGCGTTATAAACAGTCTCCAAATGGCACACTGAAATTGAGCTAATTATCACAATCGGCCTTAGTATCGTGACAGAATCTGTAGAAGTTAGACGTCTAAAGAATGTTCGATAAAATTTTCTATATGATAATAATGAGAATTATGGTATGCCGTAATACTTTCGCGTATCATATTATAGTTTGTTATTGTAATATTAAATTAACTATGTGATGGGTAATGTGCCGTTTTTAAGAGCCGAGTACAGTATAGGTGCCATATCTACACATTTTTATTAAAATATCATTGGGTACATCTATTATAATATTATTATCTTTGCCTAGACGGAGCTTCATATATTTGTCCTCTTATGAATCACAAATTGGCAAGAACTAAAAAGTGAAAGTTTTCTTCCGAAAGTGAATCCGCGTTGGCACATAGTTCATAATTCGTTGCACATTACGCAGAGATGAGTGACTTTCTGGTATTTCCTCATTCGAAATCCGTAATTTTGAGTAATGCGTTATATAAGAATATAATTTTACTTAAAAGGTTTGACAATAGTTTATTTACTTAATATTTAGTTCGTATGTAACGCCAAAGGAGTAGGCAGAAGTATAAAAAAGAAAGCACATTTTTACGGACTAATTTTTGCCGGTTTCGCGTGTCGGGAGGCAAGCCATTTTAGGAAAATGTTTAATACTGGTTAATCATTTGTCAAATACTTGACATATTTTGATTTTGCGATTATAGGATCCAACCTAGCTCCTTATTGGTTGACGATTACACAATACACAATATAAGTAAAGTGGACGCTGGAATAAGACTTTTATATTATGACTATTAATTAGTCCTTGTAAGGGAATTTAAAAAAAGAATGTCGCATGGTTATGAAATTTAGTCGTTAATGAAATGTTAATTAGCAGTTAAGATTTTTGTCGGCAATTAAATTTTATTCAATGGCGACCTTCTAGTATGAAGTGCTTTTCAGTAATGGCAACCTTGGAAATTCTTAATTTAAAATTTGTTATTTTCTTCTGCTCCTAACCCATTTTAATGTAGGGTTAACGCAATAAAAATTACGCATGATATAGAAACCATTTGATGTTTTGTACGACCGGTCATGTTTGACGTCAATGCCCCCTGGGAAAACAATAATAAGCAAATCGCATTAAAAAAAGCCCCACAAAGTCTTTTTTCCTTTTTAAAATAATATAACAAACTCAAGTAAGATCAAATGCCTTATGACATTTTAGCCAAAAGATAACTTCAATCGGTGATGAGAGCTGCATGATCACCTCACCTTGCCATTTACGAAAGGTCTGCCGGAGCCAACGCAAAATGTTTGTCTAAAAACATAATGCAAAATTTGTATTTAGGTATAAGTATACCTACAAACAAAAGTTTGTAGGGTATTAGTTAAAATTATTGGTTCAGCTGACTGAGTGTTATTACGTTGCTGTACTGGCAACACCTAAGTTAACGTTTTAAAATCTATTAAAAACTCAATTAATCCATTACTTTTTAAATTTGGAAGTTTCAAGAATCTTTATTTCATTAAGGTCTATATTGAGAAGAAACAGATAAGTAGGTATCTATATATTATTAAAACAATAAGATAACCTTTGATTAATTATATACCTAGATAGACACTGAACGTTTCAAACGCGTCGAAAAAAATAGAGGCCATCTGTTCTCCACTAAATGAGTGAGTGAATTATTTTTTGTTTTTTTTCATGGATATAATTTTCTCCCCGTTTTATTAGAAACCATGTAATAACTGGTATCATTATGCGCACACACAAGGATACGCAGAATGATGCAGCGATAGCGTATGACACAGCTGACACGCATACTAGCTTAAGAAAAGTTGGCCTGTTTGTTTTATTTTCATTGCAGCGCGTCACTCCATCTAAGTATATAATTAATCAAAGAAGATAACATTATCTTGTAACATAAAATATGCTAACACAGTTCTCAAGATTACCTAGTATACTCAAAATGACGTAAATCCTAAAACAGCACGTTTTCAACATTAGCAGCAAAGTTTTGAAATAATTACTAACTAAATTAATGTGACCATTACAGTATAACAAACTATATTTAATTTGTTATTTTATGACATTCTAGATTATACATAGGCCGTGTTTTGTAAGTGTATTTCAAAACAGAGCAATTTTACTATTAATATAATGTAACTTGTTATTATTTTAGACTTGCTACATGATCATTAATTCTGTGTGTAAACCTGGCCTAACAAACACTACTGTTTGTATAAACTATTATAAATTATACTTATTACTGAATAGCACAGTTATTAAAGAAATTAAATAATTATTTCAATATAATTAATTATAATTTGTGCCCAATATGGCGATGGGCTCGCCCCCTATCACATCATGGGACGGAATAACGGCGAAAAGTGGTTGCAACTAGTTGCGCCTCTGCCTGCCTTCGGGGATGAAGGGCGTGAGTGTGTGTGTGTAATTAATTATAGTATAGGTCGGAACTTTTTAAAAAAATTGATCGATACACCTCTGCCTGTGCTCTCGTATCGTGATGTACACACACATACTCACGCCCTTTATCCTCCAAGGGGTAGGCAGAGGCGCAACTAGTGCACCCACTTTTCGCCGTGCGTATTCCGTCCCATGTCATAGGAGGCGATCCTATCGCCATATCGTGATGTACCTGCCAAAATAAGGTTCAATAATCCATCAACAGCACGAGACCAGTCTGTTGAATTAGAATTGGTCTGATATTCTCCCATAAGAAAATTTAACGTTACAGAACATGTAAATAATTATTAGACTATTAACACTGAGGTCACAAAGTAAGCAACGTAACATTATAAAAGTTTTATATGTAACTGGCTTGAAACTTTATATTTTAGAACAATATCCGATGCTATTCCATGCACGCTCGCATCTCTAGAACGTCCGATCACTTTCAAGATTAATCTAAGAGACGGGTACGTGGCTTATCAAGTCATGCAAAAATTGTCTCTTCAAATTTCAATCGCGTTTTCACTTCACATCACGAAGTTCTAAGTAGACAATTTAGTTAAAACTTTGTAAGAAACAATCCACGATGTTTGAACTAGTTTAATTACTGTAGTCCGATTAGACAAATAGATTTATCTCACGTTTTTGCATTACTTTCTTTATTAAGTCTTTATGTAAGGAGCTTTTTCGTATGTTTACCACTATGTCGCTCCATACGTCCGCTTTAATTAGTGCCTACTCATACTCACTTCATACTCATAATAATTTTTTTTTTAACAATCCCTAGCCTCCTGTGACGCACGAGCCCCCTACTTTAGTATCTAAGATATGAGATCCACTCCGCACACACTTCGACAAAATATGGTGTTCGTCTTCCCTACCTCCATAGTCGGAACAGTTTCGTGACATAAGGTATTTTAAACATATTGGTCGGAATGTGCCCGGAGTCTCATCGCTGTATAGAAAATGTTCTATAGAGTGTCTTTCTACCGAAAAACATAACTACTTAGATTGCTAGTAAATCCGTCATAGAAATAAGGAAATAGAAGTGGCTGCACACCAACGCAAGGAACTATTCGGGTCAGAAAACAGTCTCAAAGCTTCTCATAGTTCTAGAAACCACAACCCAAGACTCGTTTATATTTTATGAGGGCGTAGAACTATGTAACTATGCATATCTTGTTTTATACGTTACTTAGGGCAATCACTTTTTCATAGAAGCCGACTTCGCTTACATACACTTTATAGATTTGTCAGATCGTAAATCTAAATGACTGCGATATTTATTGCTTGAGTGTAGAGTAATGACTTCTGAAAGCACATTTTATGAGTATGGGCTACAAATTGATTTTATAAATAATTTAAAAACTTCTTACTCAGATGATCATTACACTTTAATATCGCGTCAGTCTAATCCGCGCGTAGCCTTAGATCAATATATTACCGAATTTTCTGATCATATCAATCCACAAATTACACGATCTGTCTAACGTAATCCACATTTCAAACCTCCTGGTTATGTGAAATATGGATTCCTCATAGCCCTTGTATTCATCTAAACATCTCCGTATACCGATCACTCAAAGAACTCTTAAATTCATCAACCCAACCCGGTTACCAACTTCGTCTGTGTCAAGTAAACACAATTTGTATGCGCAGAAGCATACGACATGCCATCGGAATACTAAACTACCATCTGATGTAACTGCAGTTTACGTTTTAAACAATCACGCATATTTTGACAAGTATACAAAGCTTGTTTAATTTATTTATGTTAATTTAAACTGAGATGTAGGAAGTGACTGTCGTTCTCTTATATTTGACATTAATGACTATTTTGATGACACAGATCTACTGATTACAGGGCTTTATTGCCTCAGTTACGTAATTTCCTTTAACATTTGTATTTAGGTGAACTGACGTAAGATTATAATCAATACGTAGTTTCTAAATCGAAACCTGTTAAAGTAAAGTGGCTTCAGAAACAACTTGAACAGCCGATACCAATTTGTACAACTGTAGGTTTTGTAAATCACGACGGTAAAACACGACTTGTTATGTCAGTTCCTTAGTGCTTAGAAGACAGTGCTTCTGTAAAAAGCAGAATTCTCAGAAAACTAATTTGTTTGTTTTCTATTCCAGTGACAACGGGTTACGATTCTGACCGCGAGGAGTGGAAGAGTAGCCGCTCGCAGTTCTCTACCACCGCCTTCGACAGCTTAGCGAGACCAACAAAAATGGCAATGGCGTTAACTTTAAGAAAACCCCAAAGACTGGAGCCAGTGTCGTACTACCGTCTACCAAATGAACCTAAACCAAAACTGACGCCTATTCCATTCAGACCCAATAATTTCGTCCAACGGGCGCCCAGGCTCCCCCGGCCGAGCACCGAAGTCAAACGGAATTTACTTAACACAGATCATCGGAAATACACGTCGCTACAAAGCTTAGAATTATCCAAGAAGTTGAGTGAACCAAAAAAGCAAATGGAACCCAAAAAGGCTAACTACTCTAATATATCCAACAAGATCACTGGTCTGACGAATAAATTACGAGATTTAGGGAACCCTAGTAACACTCTAGGCAGATTTAAAGCCCAGTCTCACGGAGACGTGACTAATTTAAAACCTGTTCTAAAAACAGGGCAAGATGGAACCAAACGTTCTGTAGTAAGGACTTGTAGTGTTGAACCACCAAAGAAAGTTACATTCAGCGCATTTGCCACAGTCCAAGTTGTTTAAAATAATGGCTGTTACGGATCTATTTGTAAGCAGGCGTATTTTGTGTCGCTTTTCAAATGGCGTGCTGTTTGATTTGCTAAACCAGTTTCCAATTACTTGGTGACCCGATATCTCTAACATTGAATGCTTAAGAAAATATTTGTCTGTAATTAAAAATCTCGCTTGGAGTTAAATTAGCACACACTTACGTGACCGGCGGTAATGTCACGATTTCCGTGCGGGAGACGCTTCAAATATTTTGCTGTGAGGCAATGCATTTGCGCGACCAATTATTTGGACGCCTATCGCTCCCCTCAGATTTATATTTGGTTACTTTTCATGTAATTTGGAATGTGTATATCATGTACAGAATAATTAATTAGCTCTAAAGACATTGCTAATGGAGTAATCGCTGGGCGAGTTATAATTCTAATGATTTCATAAAGGTAAAAGGACTGACTGAATTTATAAGTGATATTATCCAATCTACTGTTGATAGATCGCTAATATATTAGATTGTAAAGTACATTTAAGGAGGTCAGGCCGGGAATTCTGTGTAAATACGAGATATTACGCGTGGAACAACCACAAACCTTATTTATAAGTGTATTTATAATTAGTAATTTCTTCGTCTTGCTTTACATCCTGTACTTTCGACTTACACAATGTTTGAAGGAACATGGATTTTGTGTTTGGTAATATAAATATTTGATTGCGTTACACTTTACATCTCTATTCGTTGAAATCGTAAACAAATAATTTTCGTCTTGGTTATTATTTCTAGCCTCGGCTACATGTATTGCTAAAGCGTTATGGAGTTTTGAGTTTTCGCATACTACCCTTTTGGCCATATTTTCTTAAATCTTGTGTCATAAAATTCTATGTACTTAATGACGAATGTCTTAACATTAAAATGTACTGAACATCGTGCAAAACGTTGCAGTCGAAACTGTTTACATAAATTGAAATGAAATTGCATGTAACATTCATTATTCAACTATGGAAGTATAATTTTTTTTCCTAACTGGCTCTGTCCTTTAGGACGAGGTATGAATACAGTTTTCTTCGATATGATTTCATCCATTACTGTCAAGTTTAGTCAACTATTTTTTTCCATCCATAAGCATCCTGAAGTGTAAACCTTAGTTTCTTTAGATCCTTAACGATGAAATGCCACCAATCTTTGTGCGAGAGATTGCTGTCGGTCAGTTTCAGGTAAATTATGGAAATTCGAATTATTTATTGTTATTTATTTATTTCAAGTGAATATTATATACAATAATTGAGTGCAGATCTTATAGCAATCGGCAGCGACGCGCCAGTGGTTATTTCGCGTTTATTGTTATTCCAAATATATTATGCCCTCTTAACCTACCTTTTCTTTATCTATGGAACCTCTAGACAACTTCAAAGCGTTTTGATATCGCTATGGAATTATGTAATACTTCTACCTCCGTAGATATTTTATCACTACTTCCATTAATGATGTCAGATTGGACAGTTTCCTCCCAAATAGCGTGGGTTTTAAATGCCGGAGAGGGAATTTGGAGAAAGAGGTGAAACATCTGCGTTCATAGTGAAATATAATATACAATTCCAACTTTATATGTGTTAATCGTTAGTTAAGAAAAGGTGGGTGAATTGAGTATAGTTTCTTAGGAGTATGCGGCTTAGTTCTCTTTTACCTATTTTCACCGCGTATTATGCTTGCACCAATATGTACTTTCTGTGCTTTAAAATACGGTTGCTTCCAGTGTGGTAAGGATAAGCGAGTAAATTTCAAGCAAATACAAACTTTGTAAAATATTAACAATACCAAGCATTCATCAGTTAAAATTCGTGAAATATAGCTATAAATGTATTCTTATTAACTTATTGTTTTCTTTATATAATTGGATTCTATGTCTAGTCGGTAAAATAAAGAAATTATTTGTCATTTCTTTAATATATTTCCCATTCTTAATTACTGTCAAGTTGTAAATAAATGTAAAGTGTTTAGTTATTCATAATTTTAAAGTTGTAAAACTAATAACGTTTATAATATGTTAAGTATTGATAATGATGTATCAAAGTTAATCGATTTTATTTTAATGCGAATTATTTAGCGATTGTTGTTTCAAAAGTCATAATTATTCTTTATTCATACAAGGTATTATTAGTAACATAATTATTTTATACTGCAGTGTGTATTTATTTGGTATAAAGGCGATTAATACTATTTTCAGAAAATGATAACACAGAGACTACTTTTCATACTTAAAATGATTTTGATGTATCTTATCAAGTTAAGTAATTGATGAATTGGTATAGATTTAAATGATTTCATTTAAATGCCTTCCGCATTACCTCCGTATTTTATTATAGTCTGTGGTATAAAAACTGTCACTATCTATATACTATATCTATACTAATATTATAGAGCTGAAGAGTTTGTTTGTTTGAACGCGCTAATCTCAGGAACTACTGGACCGATTTTGAAAATTCTTTCACTAATAGGAAGCTACATTACTCCTGAGTGGTATAGGCTACTTTTTATTCCGGAAAAACTTTTGTACGCGGGCGTCTTTTGACAAAATAGGAACTCATGTAAAACTCTTGTATAGGTACACAAACAGACATACAAAGTTAAGTAAGTACCTATTTGATACCACATGAAATATCCGTGAATGAGTTTTCCCGGGATATAAGTCCCGCTTTATATTTCCCGGGATAAAAAGTAACCTATATGTTAATCCAAGATATAATCTACGCGTGTGCCAAATTTCATCGAAATCCGTTCAGAAGTTTTTGCGTGAAAGAGTAACAAACATCCATACATCCAGACATCCATACTTACAAACTTTCGCGTTTATAATGTTATAGTAGTGGAAATTACTAGTACTATGCACACTGCATTATAAGGTTGAGTTTAGGATGTTTCGTGTTGAATAAGGTGTGTTTTAATTTGAATTTTAATTATTATGTTGTTAACTATTATAATACTTGTTTCGACGTAGGTATTGTTTTGAAAAATTAAATGTTTGTTTTGAAACTATTTTATTTGTTTTATTAATTCTCATATTTTTATCAGGCGGATATAATAATACCAGCCCTGTATTATATACTGCTCACTGCTGAGCACGGGCCTCCTCTACTACTGAGAGGGTTTAGGCATTAGTCCACCACGCTGGCCTAGTGCGGGTTGGCGGTCAGGCGGATACTGTAGAACAAATGGTTAAATAATAAATTATTTTTGTAGAGCCTCTGAAAGCTTTTTTGAATTAGTTTTAAAATGTTTTTAATTACCTGTCCTGGAAACTTTAACAAAAGTCATATTTATAATCAACTTCAAATATGGAGATATCGTCATAAATCTTTTGATAGAGCTCTTTGATGTAATGGTGAGATTGTGATTAAATCTAATTATTCTATCATTATTTATTATATTTTCAAGGCATTAATTATGTTAGGCAATATTAAGGCCTACCTATAATTATTATTGATAACCTTATCAAAACATACGAATTTTGACACATTATCAAATAACAACCCGTCAATGTCAGGGTTATCTCTTATTGTATTTATGTGTATCTTATTTGGACATAATAATTAGCTACGTCTGTAAATTGGCCGGTAGTTTTGTCCTTTACTTTTGAGTATAAATGAAAGAGACAAAAACCCAAGACGGACGTGTGATACGTTTATCGTAGTATATTTCTTAGGCGTTCCATTCAGTGTTAATTTAACGCTAGTTTTGGAAGAACGTTGGAGTAAGTGAGTATTTTTTTATTTTATAACATTTTTTAATCGATCCGACCAGTAATAAGTAACACATACACTGCGAAAGAGGTTATAATAAATTCCGTATATAAAAGGACATGTCCAAGAACGGGCTAAAAATTCTATACTTTGTCTTTTCTTTCTTCTACTTTATATATATTTGGATAGTAATTGGATAAAAACTCGGCATTTGTAATTTTTTTTTATTGCTTTGAATGACGAGACGAGCATGCCGTTCGCCTGATGGTAAGCGATACGACCACCCATAAACAGTAGCAACAACATCCAGCACCTTGACTGACAAAATACTGAGTGGCATTCTACTGCGCTCGTCATCCTGAGACATAAGATGTTAAGTCTCATTATGTCCAGTAGTTATAGGTACTGGTTACAATATCCTTCAAACCGAAACACAACAGTGCATGCACACTGTTGCTTGGCGGTCGAATCGTATAATTTTAAAGTCCTCCGATTTTGAGATTTATGTAATTTTATTTTGCTTAAAAACTACACATAACATGAACGTTATTAAAATAAGTAAGTTATAAATGGAGGGCTCTAATAATATTTTTTCAATGGATACAAGATCCATTTTTTGCCCCTTTAATATCCACAAAGTTTGAGCTTGGTTAGATTTTGAGGCCCAGCACCCATACAAAAAGCTGACATCTCCTTTTAAATATTATTAAGTTATCCTTCAACTTCAATCAACCTTCGTATTTTTATGAGCATGTACTGAAAACCTCAATAGAATATTATTGGCTATAAAAATAAACCCAACTGTCCATTTCAATAAATCTATTGTGTCCATAATAGACCACACACACTTTGAACACATACGTAAATACCTAGCGTGGTTTATAGGCTTATATTAGATAATAGCGCTCCTAGACATTTTTAGGAATAGGTGTTAGATCTTGTCATTGTTAATTACAATTTTACAATGAGATGAGAAAAACCAATCACACATACACACACTCACGCCTTTCATCCCCGTAGGGGTAGGCAGAGGCGTAACTAGTGCACCCACTTTTCGCCGTGCGTATTCCGTCCCATGATGTAATAGGGGGCGAGCCTATCGCCATATCGGGCACAAATTCCAGACTCCAGGCTGATACTGAATTTAAAAAACCCAATATCACTTTGACCGACCCGGGAATCGAACCCAAGACCTTAGTATTGCAGGCATACCGTAATACAATTACGCCACCGAGGCAGTACATCAAAAAACCAATCGACTGATGATAACCGCAATAAATACCCGTAAACAGTAGGAACATTATCCAGACTTTTAAGTACACTTCACTGTGCTCATCATCCTGGGACATACACTGGACATTTACTGGTGGTAGGTCTCTCATATGCAAGAGTCCCTCTGGGTGGGTACCACCGTAATGTCTATTTCTACCGCCAAGCATCAGTGTGCATGCACTGTTGTGTTTCGGTTTGAAGGACATTGTAGCCAGTATAACTACTGGGCATAATGAGGCTTAACATCCTATGTCTCAGGATGACGAGCGCAGTGGAATGCCACACAGTACTTTGTAACTCAAGGTGCTGTATGGTGTTGCCACTGGTTATGGGCAGTCGTATCGCTTACCATCAGGTGAACAGCATGCTCAAGTCGTCATTCAATGCCATAAAAAAACACCCTAAGATGCTGTTATAAATAACGCCCAGTATACTAGCTACAATGCCTTTAAAAACAAAACACCAGTGCTTGTAAATTTTTCAAACCATTAATTTTACTACAAACACATAGAAAATAACAAAATAAATCTATTATGAAAACGCACACAGTTAACTTTACGATTGAGTTGCTTTAATATGTGCTGCTTTACGTTAGAAATAGACAAAAGCATCTCAACCCATCAAACCTGACTGCATATTCTATATTGTAGTTTATTAGGAAAAAACATCTGTGTGGAATCTCTGGAAATCGTTAACTTGCATTGGGAAGTAGATTTATCTATTTTAACCCTAGATGTATGTAAATTTCATTAGAAAAGGAAATAATTACATGCCGGTGACCGACATACATGGTTCAGATTCATCGGATATGGTAAAACTATGTCGACGAGTCAAATACCTGGAGTCGAAGGAACATCGGTGGTACTTATATGGAAGAATATGGAAAGAAAGTTGAAATATTCGTTATTATCATGTTTATACAACGTTTAAATCTATACTAAGCTTAATATTATTATTGCATAAAGCAGCAGACCGGGCTCTGTGACGTATCTTGGGAAAGGCCTATGTCCAGCAGTGGACTGCAACGGGCTGATGATGATGATGATGAAGCTTCATATTATAAAGTTGAAGAGTTTGTTTGTTTGGTTTAACGCGCTAATCTTAGGAGCTAATGAACCGATTGTGAAAATTCTTTCACAAATAGGAAGCTACATTACTCTTGAGTGTTACTTTTCATCCCGGCAAAATATTTTTATCCCAGGAAAACTTTTACACGCGGGCGGAGCCGCGAGCAATGTTATATGAACATGACAATTAAGTGTGTTATCTGAATATTGAAAAGACGATATGTCATCATATAAAGTAAGTCTGACACTGGTCGTAGACGTAGAGGTAGACCAAAGAAGAGATGGCGGGATGAACTGGACTCATTTGGCAATTGGTTTAATGTAGCACAGCATCGCGATTCATGGAAGGATCTTGGGGAGGCCTTTGCCCAACATTGGGACATTATAGGCTAATACAATACAATACAATAAAGTAAGCCTAAGTATAAGTAAACAATTTTTTTATGCTATTGGGGGCAAACGAGCATACGGTTCACCTGATGGTAAGTGATCACTGCTGCCATGAACATCTGCAATACCAGGCGGCATAGAGATGCGTTTTTTTATCGATGTTTTTTGGCAGTATTCATTTTTTATTTATAATAGTGAGCCGCAGTGATCAATATTAACAAGCTTTTTATCGCGACGTCGCCCGCGTCACAATCTTTTCAGATTAAAAGTAGCCTATGGCGATCTGAGAAGCATAAACTGTGTTTACAAAAATTATCGTTACTGAATACTGTGACAAAGAAGAAATTTCTTATACAAGAAACATCCTAAAGTAAGGTTTGTATTTTCGAATATTTACACTCAGATATTTTTTAGAAGTTATCTGAAGTCTACAAAACCTTAATAGATAATCTCTCAGTAGTAGAAGAGGCTTAAGAGCAGTGGGAACTGTCCAAACTCTTACTGTGTACACTATATACTATTACAAGGCTGTTATTTTTTTATTATTTTAGTCACCATGTCTCTGGTCGCACAAACTTTCGAGTCCAGCCATATTGTGCCGGACGTCATACCGACTCCGCCTTCAGTCAACATCCAAGTAAGTACCTTAATTTCCAATCTATACATCACATTAGAACACCCACAAGACTACAATGGAATTACCATGAGGCTCAGTGAAATTTCTTTGCTGTGCCAGACAAATACTTTTTTTTTGAGCAAGTAGTTGTACCTAGTCTTTTAAGAACGATTTTGGTATAGAATATAAATATTTACAACATTAAATTCTTGGAGGTAATAAGTCACCGCGCAGACGTTATTATTGCCGAGAAACATTACATTACTATTAAACTAACAGTAGCTGTAGTTGCTGAAGCAGTTGAAATGTTTCATAGTATTGTACCTACAGTGTTTCTCGGCAACAAGTTTACGTCTGCATGAGGCCTAAGGAAGCGAATAACCAACCCTATAAAATAATATTTCATTAATCTATTTTTATTTAAAACCATAATATGTGTGACCTTTTTGATAAATATACAATTTATGAGATCTAAGTGAGAATGTATATATTTGGAACATTTGTAAACAATTTCATTGGAACATTTCATAACACATTCGTTAGTCGGTAGTTGATAAGCGACAATGTCACAGACATTATGCAATCTCAATGGTATGTAATCAATTGTGAAAACATTATTGTTTTTCTAGACTTTTGGTTAGAAACCATAGCAAATTGATATTGTATGAATGTAGAGATGGTTCAAGATATTTTTGTGAAAATAAATCAACAAAGAGTACCTATTACAATATGTACATTTAAAATAAGTATTAAATGTTCATGCCTTTCCAAGAGGTTGACAAAGAGGCAATAAATGCTCCCCTGTTATGACGAGCCTTCCCGTAATGCGATAAATGGCAAGTGTGTCTCAAAATCGAAATAAACCAATGCTGAGCAATGTGGTACATATTTTTCTTTTTAATTTAACAACAAATGAGTTCTCTACCTAAGAATTCAAAATCCCATATAATTTTACCACATATAAGATTACAAAAGTAACATAATTTTTCAGTTATCATACCCGAGTGGTGCGATCGCGTCACAGGGGAATGAGCTGACCCCAACCCAGGTTAAGGACCAGCCCAAGGTTGTCTTCGAGGCTGACCCCAACGCCTTTTACACACTTATCTTTACAGGTGAGGTGATTACATACGTTTTTGAAAATGCTGTCACATTCAGGGGATTTGTATATGTTGCGTCCCGTAATGCGATCTGTTAGGCGACCGATCCTGACTGTCCTTCTTAATTAAAAGAAACTACAATGTCCACGAGGTCACAGGTTTAATAAGAAAATTAAACTGTTACAATTTTCACACAAGATTCCTGACTTCCAGATTTCTGATGTAATGGTGATTGCTTAAGAAGCGAGTACCACTCGTCGCGAAGCCAATAACTAACTGCCCATAATTAAATAGAATTAAGTATATTGAAAAAATCACAACTCAGCATTATTGCAATGGAATATTACGCAATGCAATGCAATGCAAAGACAAATGCTGAGGTTTCAGTTCTTACATATTAGGCAGGGTTGTAACAGCTCCCCCTTTTTGACGGAGCTTCATAGATTAGAAAATGAAGCGAAGTCTATAAAAGAAATTTAAGTAAAAATTAGAATAAGAGAGAAATTAGGAAGTCAAGTTACAAATTAGAAAAATCCAAATATTAAGAATATAAAAATTAAAACAGAAAGTTATATTTCAAAAGCTTAAAACTAACTTCGGAAAACAGTTTTTCATATTTTAAAACTATCTATAAATTATAGTATTAAAGTAAAATTAACTATCTTTATATGATAGTACCCATATTAAAATTCAAAAGCAACGTAAAATTAAATAGAAAAGCAAACAATGTAAGGTGTAAAATCGAAAATTTTAGATAGGTATATAAAATCAAAATTTAATTTATTAAAAATTTAAATTCCTTTTAGAGGAATGCACAAAATTTACTTTATTCATGTTTTCACCATAACTTTTAATTATTGGCATAGATTTGATTGATCTGTCATCATCAGAGATAGACATTGCATTTAATTCAATTGACTGAGGCATTTTTACATTTTCCTTTTTAGACCTTACATTACAACACTGATTAAAAATTTGTATGCAACATACATTATTACGCTTGTTTGCACAACAGCGATAAACTTTATAAACAACATACAAAAATATGCACACAATTAGGAAGTATGTAAAACTAGAGTAATATGTGCCATATTTAATAAAATGGGATTCCTTCTGAAATTTATTTATTTCATATTGTAAATTATCAATGTCATGATCAGCGTATTTTAATGAATCCAAATTAATTTTATTGAGAGAGATAGGTGACAGATGAGGCAAAGTATGATTGAAATTTTCCTTTTTACAACAATCATCAGATGTTATGTCGAATTGAATATCCAAAGGCGACTTTAATGTGAATGAATAGGAACTAGTAGAAATTAATTGGATTGTTATAGAAAAAGCGATACAATTTTCTGACAGCTTTGCGATACCTGTACCCACAATTGTATAAACATTAATATTATCATGACATTTAACAGTTAGTTTACTTTCATCGGATTGTACATAAATCCATTTATTATTTTTCAATTTTTGCCATATGTCGATTTTACCATATAATATTTTTGAATTACATTGGGAAGGTAATGATAAAGTAATTTCCGTTAATAACATTGATTCACAATTGGGATTAGTTACTGTAGAACATATTGAAATTTGTTCACATATACTATAACTATTATCTATTATTTTACAACAATTGTCGAGATTGTCCAACATAGTATAACGTAATCTGTCATCACTTAAAGCAGTGTAAAAATTAGAAGGTTGGATTATTGCAAAGGTTTGAACATGTGTCTCATCATGAGGAGTCAGTAAAGGAATATTTTTATAAATGGTAAATCTGTCAGCAGTTATAAGCAGAACTGCAAATAAAAATATTATCTTTCTATTATAGAAATATGAGGTAAGTTGAGAAACATCAATTAAAATATGAATATTATGAATGTCTAATGGAACTGTAAATAAATATAAAATGTGTTAATTTAAAGGGAAGCAGGTTTAATTTCATTAGTATGGTATTTCATATGTTTGCGACCTACTTGTAATGTAACATTATGTTTATTATGAACTTTTAAAATTTTGTAAGGTCCCTTCCATATAGGCGAGAGTGCCTTACGCAACCTATGATGTTGCTTTAAATAGACTATGTCTCCAGTTTTATAATTTGTTTCATGAGAATTGGAATCATAGTACTTTTTTGATCTTTCTTTACTGATATTAATATTTTCCAAGGCTTTTTCTCGACTAAATTGCATTCTATATTGTAATGCGCGAATGTATTCATTATAAGTAGGGGAATTAGATGTACCGTATAGCGAGTTTGGGATGGTTGGCTTATAACCATATAATAATTCATAAGGAGTGAATCCAGTAGTACAGTGAGGAGTAGTATTATAGGATAATATCGCGGTAAATAGATAGCAATGCCAATCATTTTGATTATCGTTTACAAAAGATTTTAGGTACTCTTTTAATGTTGCATGAGAGCGTTCAAGTGCTCCATTGGTTTGTGGATGATAAGGGGTAGTAATTAGGGGTTTAATTTTAAATATTTCTGTCAATTGCCTAAACAACTCAGAGGTGAAACATGTACCCATATCAGTTAAAATAGTTTTTGGAAACCCAAAATGTGCTATAAAATGTACGAGATTTCGAGCTATTTCTTCACTTGTTGCTGAAATCATAGGATAACAACTAGAAAATTTAGTCAAATCATCTTGTAAAGTTAATATAAATTTAAACTTTTGGAAACCGGCGTCGGGTAGAGGACCTACGACGTCTAAAGCTAGGCGTTCAAATGGCCTAGTAGATGAGGAAGTTATTTCCATCGGAGCTTTATTAGATTTTCTTAAAGGTTTATTAATTTGGCATAATTTACATTTCCTCACGTATTGTTCAATATCAGAACGCATGCCCTTCCAATAATAAGAGGCTTTTAATCTATTATACATGCGTTTTGAACCTGGATGACCCGCAATAGTGGAGTCATGATTTTCTTTTAATATTTTGGGAATTTCAATAGGAGTTGGATAAATTAACAGATTTTTGTAAATATGTATTTTAATATTAGTTTCATTAAAAATATAAGAAACCATGTTATAAATTTTAGTATAAGCTAATTTTGAGAACGGATCAGTAAAGTCAGATATTGCAAGATCTGAGACAGGGTTATTATTTAAAATATAATTTCTAAGCTTCATTAACAAATTAAAAATATCTTTAAATTTAGTTTCTTCATAATGATGGATTTTTGTAAATAGAAAATAATAAGTTTTATTTTTATCATTCAATGTGTAAATAGTATAAGGTTCGCGTTCGGAATTTATTAAGTCAGCAGAATTGTCAAGTTGCGACAATATTTCTTCGCAATGTGGCAAAGAATAATCAAAATCTAAAGAGACTGGGCAAGCAATTGCGTTGCATTTAGATAAATGTAAACCTTGAGAATGTTCTTCTATAACGGTATTCGAAATTGGAAGTTTATTTAAAATTTGAGCTTTAATGTATTTTTCATACGACAAATTATTTAAATTTTCAATATCAATTGCGTTTATGGGACAACGAGAAAGCGCATCGGCATTAGAATTGAGGCGACCCTGCTTATAAATAATTTTATAGTCGTATTCTTCGAGTTTGAGGCGCCAGCGAATAAGTCTACTACCGGGATCTTTTACATTAAAAAGCCAAACCAAGGGCCTATGGTCGGTAACAATTTTAAATTTGCGCCCAAATAAATAGGGACGGAAGGTTTTCACTGCAAAAATAATGGCAAGAAGTTCCTTTTCTGTTGTAGAGTAATTACCTTCTGCCTTATTAAGTGTCCTAGAAGCATATGCGATAGGTTTATCTTTACCTATATCGCCTTGAGAGAGAACTGCACCCACGGCATAATTTGAAGCATCCGTTGTAATAATAAACGGAGCCGAAAAATCTGGGTATTGAAGTAGAGGAGCCGTGGTAAGTTTTTCTTTAAGAATTTGGAAAGCAGCGTCTTGTTCAGATGTCCAATTAAAGGGTACATCCTTTTTTAATAAAGAAGTTAGAGGTTTAGTTAATTTTGAAAAATTTTCAATAAAGCGACGATAATAGCCTACTAAACCTAGAAACGATTTTATATGCTTAACATTTTGTGGGACCGGAAATTCAGTGACTGCTTTAACTTTGTTAGGATTTGGTAAGACACCCTTGTCGGTAATAATGTGTCCTAAATATGCAACTTCGCGACGTAAAAACTCACATTTGTCTGGTTGCAATTTTAAATTAAATTTTCTTAAGCGGTCAAAAACGAGACCTAATTTTGAAATATGAGATTCAAGATCATGTGAATAAATAATACAGTCATCTAAATAAATATAACAATGAAGACCTTGAAGACCCGAAAGTGCCGTGTTCATAAGACGTTGAAATGTTGTAGGCGCGTTTTTTAAGCCGAAAGGCATCCTCGTAAATTCATAATGACCAGAGAGACTTGAATTAGTACTGACAGTAAAGCCTGTTTTAGAAGCGTCCTTGGGATTCATTCTAATCTGATGAAAACCACTTGCGAGGTCAAGCGTGCTAAAGTATTTCGAATGTCCTAATTGGTCAAGTATATCGGTAATTAAAGGTAGTGGATAGCTCTCAGAAACAGTAACATCATTAAGACGACGATAATCTATAACTATTCGCCACTTACTTTTGCCAGAGGCATCTATTTTCTTGGGGACCACCCATACTGGTGCACTCCATGGCGAAATTGAAGGTCGAATAATATCTTGGTCGAGCATCTTACGAATTTGCGTGTCGACTTCCTCCTTATGAACTTCGGGGAAGCGATATGATTTTACATGTATAGGGGGTGTATCTCCTGAGTTTATAGAATGCTCGATAGCATTTGTAAAAGACAAAGGCTCGCCATCAATATGAAATATATCTGTATATTTAGAACATAACTCTAACAGTGACTTCTTTTCTTCAAAATTTAAATGAGAGCAGCGTATAGAATTTACAACTTTATTCAAACGGTTTGGTTGTGTTGTAAAAATAGAATTAACGCATTCATAAGAGCAAGTATCGTTAAAAGGAGACAATTGAACACTGTAATCTGTAATTTCTACATTTGAATTTGTGGTATTTAAAATAGAAACATTAATTTTTTTATTGGGCTTAATAGAGACAATACAATTTGCGACATAAACACCTTCACTTAAGGTATGATTTAATACGAGAGCTTCATTGTTTTTGTAGAGCTCGTGCGAGTAATTTGATACAGTGCACTCTATAACCGCTTCAGAACGAGCCGGTATAATGTAAATCGGTTGATTATAAACAATGGGTATTGAATGTCCTTTGATTGACAACGATTTTGACGAATAATCTATATTTGCATTAAAATAGTTGAAGAAATCGCTACCGATGATTCCGTCATAATTTGTTAAATTTACGTCATCCGTTGTGACGTGGAATTTATAATTAAATGTTTCACTTGATATATTAAACTCTAATTGAAAAGTACCCAATGTTTCAACAATAGTTTTTGAATTGGTTATGCCCTTTAACCTTACAATCTCGGAAGAAAGTTCTGGAATTTCACTTAGACTGGATTGCTTTACTAGACTGATACTTGATCCAGTGTCAATAAGAAAACAAATTTGTTCCGTAGAATATTTAGAATTTAAATAAGTATGGGGTAAAGATATCTTTTTGTTAAAAGTTTCAGTACAAAAGGTAGTTATATTATTATCTTCATCAAAATTAGAACTTAGCAATATATTTTTATAATTAGGTTCACTACATAATATAGTAGGATTTAGAACACTCTCTTTTTTTTGTAGAGGTTTGTCAAACATAGTATAATTAGAACTCGATTTTCGAGATGTACAATTTTTTACGTTTATAGACTTAGAAAAACTCGGCTTGTTCCGAGATGAACTTTGTAAAATAGTATGACTCAACTTATCGTCCTTTGTGGACGGTTGAGGTGTAACGAAATTAGGAAAACTCTTGTCATTTATAGACAGAGGTGCTTTACAAAAACTCAGAGACTCTTTATTTTTATTTAAGCTGAGAGAATTCTGAGATGAAGAACTCGGTTCATTTTTCCGAGATGTATTAATTAAACTCGAGACTTTAGCTTGAGGTGAATTATAATTATAACAACAATTGTGTTTAATGTAACTTGAATCAGCGTTATACTCTGAAGTAGGATAATTTTTAATTGTGCCATTTCTATTATAAGATTTCGGCAGGCACACATCCGAAATCATTCGTCGTTTAAATTTTCATTATGCTCGGAATCACATGTGTGTATATTAACATTGTTGTGCGCGCTAGGATTTGAGTGACGTTGCAATGTGGTGTTACCACGTGAAATTTGAGCTTTAGAAGTATTATGCGCACTTTGATTATATTTAAATTGTAATTTACGACACTCTTGAATCGTATGACCTACATTTTTACAATAATTACAAAATTTTGCAAAACTGGAAGAATTATTAGTAGAATCGATATGATAAGATTTTCGGAATGAGGTACCAAATTTATTGTGAGAATTGCTCTTCTTATAGCACTCGGATGAACTGTGGCCAATTTTATTACACACAGAACATCTTTTTAAAACTTTTTGAGATGAACTAGCTTTGGATAAATTATGTAGTTTTTCTTCATCGATGGCGTATTGAACCGCCTCGTTTAAATTTGAAGGATTCCTACATCTCACAATACTAGAAATATTTTCGGAATTTAAATTCAGCATAAAAGTATTGAGAGCGAGATCTTCCATGGCTGCTATTCTGCCCGGAAGTTCGTTTGGATTTTTACAACTATAATGTATATCAGATTGAATGCGTGTTAGTATTGATTCAAGACGTAATGAATATTTAGTGATATCCTCAGAAGCTGACTGCTTACAATTTTGTAAATCGACGAGAAGATGCGTGGCGTGTTTCTTTTCGCCAAAAGTAGTTTTAAGAAATGATTTAATTTCATCCCATGTAGAAAATGTTTTTAAACTACTTGCAACTTGAGCCTTGCCTTCAAGTTGGGATAGTATAAATTTACAAAGAACATTTTTCTGGTCGGTTGTCGCAAGGGACATAGCATTATCGCAATTGGTAAGAAATGCGGGAAGGGATTCTCTATCACCATTATACACTTTAATAAACTTGGTCAAAACGTTAAGTGTAATTTTTTCGGACATTTCACTGACTTCAGGTTTAATTGATTTTGAAGCGTCTGATTTAAGCAGTGACATCAATGAAGTTGGACAAATATAAAATTCAAAACATAAAATAGATGAAATTGTAAAAAAAAATACACGTATAAAATCTAATCAAAATTTAAGTTTGTACACATAGAATTACGAATTTATAGAATAAGGATTGTAAAATGTTGTATATAAATTCTTGAATAATAATTAATTTGTAAATTTCCCTTTGTAAAATTATTATATATCTTTGTAAAAATAGAATTAAATGTGTACAAATTAAAATTATTGACTAAATTTAAAAATAGAATAAAACCTTTATAATATAATAAATTCACTTTGATATTATTGCACTTGGTAACAAAAATATATTATTAAGCACTCACAGTATGACGTAAATGGGTTGCATATTCACCACGCAGTAACGCGATGCTCGAGGAACACACTCAGCAATAGCGGTGTTTCAAAGGACGGGTCACGCGCTCGTGTGGTGGTGAACACGTGGTGCTGGGTTCTGATGCAGGCTCAGGCGACGACTGAGGCTTACTGTCGACCAGGGATGATGATGAGTTAGTCTGGCTGGGGACTGCTGATGCGGGCTCACGCTGGTTAGATGAGGCTGACCGTCGACCAGGTTGAAGTCCGGGGAAGTCAAGGTGTGTGGGACTGCGGGCTCCTGCTAGAAGATGAAGACTGACCGTCGAATCCTTTGTGGCTCGGAGTAGCTTAGTGCAGGCTCAAATTAAATGAGACTTACTGTCGACCAAGAGACAGCTTCACAGGGGGTCGAGGATTCAGATGCCAGGGTCCACGTGACTGTTAAGACCTCTTCGGCATCCCGCTTCTGACACCAGTTTGTTAGGCGACCGATCCTGACTGTCCTTCTTAATTAAAAGAAACTACAATGTCCACGAGGTCACAGGTTTAATAAGAAAATTAAACTGTTACAATTTTCACACAAGATTCCTGACTTCCAGATTTCTGATGTAATGGTGATTGCTTAAGAAGCGAGTACCACTCGTCGCGAAGCCAATAACTAACTGCCCATAATTAAATAGAATTAAGTATATTGAAAAAATCACAACTCAGCATTATTACAATGGAATATTACGCAATGCAATGCAATGCAAAGACAAATGCTGAGGTTTCAGTTCTTACATATTAGGCAGGGTTGTAACAGATCGGTCAAATATTGTTATTGGTACCTACTCTCCGGTAAATCATGCAGTGGCGGCCCTAGGGTCAGTGGCGACTGGCGACTGGCGACTGGTGGATCATAGAAGTGGTGGTGCACTTTACCAGCTCATTAATTAATCGAATTCAAACTTGTAATAAAAAAAAATGCATTAACTTTAATTAATCCTCATTTTCACAGGTATTATTGACTCACACACACTGTCCCAAAACTTAGAAGGCACTTCCCTAGGCTACGGTAGACATTACTAAACTTTATACTGTATCCCCAGATCCAGACAACTACGACGGCCCAGAGCCAGTGTACCGCGAGTGGCACCACTGGCTGGTAGGCAACATTCCTGGGGGAGACGTGTCCAAGGGCGAGGTGCTGTCCGGATACATCGGCTCCGGGCCGCCAGAAGGCACCGGCATCCACCGCTACGTGTACATAGTCTACAAACAGCCAGAGAAACTTGTGTTCGATGAGAAGAGACTGACTAACAAGTAAGTGAATTGCATTTGTAGGGCAGGAAGATTGAGTTTTAATTGTTTGCACTTTGCTAGGGCCAGATTGACGCGTAATGACACTAATCAAGACGAATAATAAGTGTCCCAGCAAGAAGGAATTAGTTTCGACTTCCACAAGACTCTTATCCTTACACTAGCTTTTGCGCGCGGCTCCGCTCGCGTGGAATTTTTTTTCCGGGATAAAAAGCCGATAGCACTCAAGAGTAATGTAGCTTCTTATTAGTGAAAGAATTTTCAAAATCGGTCAAGTAGTTCCTGAGATTAGCGCGTTCAAACAAACAAACAAACTCTTCAGCTTTATAATATTAGTATAGATTTACGTAAAGATGTGAGTGAGTGACGATATTTAACGAGATAAAACGATAAAATACGCCTGCATATTTCTGTTAGCAAAATATTGATAAAAGATAAAAATTAAATCTTGATTCTTGAGCGCTTTACGATTAACTCAAACTAGTGAAATGCGTTGTATAAATTAAAAATAAACAAAGAAAAATATAATTTGTTTTATATTAAATTCCTAAGTTACACTCCTCGGCCTAACCATAAAAGTTATATTACAGAAGAATAAAAAAATATTCAAATAAAAGTCGGAGACGACTTCTTTGTTGTTGCAAATGTTTATGGATTTTAGAGTTCCCTATCAAAATGCTCGTCGATATTTCATAGTATACGTTGTTTCTAGATCCATCGATGGCCGTGCCGCCTTCTCCACGAAGAAGTTTGCTGAGAAATACAACCTAGGCGCACCTGTAGCTGGCAACTTCTATCGCGCGCAGTTCGATTCCTACGTGCCGCTTTTGTACAAGAGCTTGGGAGTATAAGATTCATATTATAAGAATGTTATATTATAATTTATTTTCAATACATTGAATTCGTGAAGAGTTGTTAGTATTTGTTTTTCTTTCCATTAAGGGGGTTTTGCCAATAGTTGCCACGCTTGGCAGGCGGGTTTATTTTTTGGGGTAGACGGTCCTACAGTCAACACCGGGGGAAACCTGCGAATGGGATACAGGAGTACCCCGGCTTAACGACTGCAGGGGCCTGGGGATTGGCAGGTGGGGTAGCGAGCGCAAGGTGCAGCTTCTCGAACTGATCATGCTGCTGCCCATAATTAGCATGTGGCATTTAGCTGGAAACACGCTGGATGCAGCTCGCTTTTGACAGGTCCGTCTGGAAACCTTTAGGGGAGGCCTATGTTCAGCAGTGGACATCATGTGGCTGATGATAATGACGATGATGATGATGATGTATCAGTGCCGTAACTCGCCTTATATACGCCCTGTTCGAGCTTCTAAAACTGCGCCAAAGCATGACCTAAAACATGGTACTGGTCTGGTCATTTCTGCGCCCTGTACCTGGGCATCGCTAGCACTGCCCTAGTTACGCCACTACAATAATGTTATAAATGTGATCCTAATGTACGTAATTTTAGTATTGTACTTCCTATTATCCTATAAATACTTACCTATTTTAAATATGCATAGTTTATGAAGATGTTTGTTAGAAGTAATTACAATTGAATAAAAAAAAACAAAATAGACTGATGAAATTTGGCATACAGATAGAACTTTTCCTGACTTATAGGCAATTTTGTATCCTGACAAAGTTTATAAGACATTTATTTCTGGAAAAGACTTACAGGAAACAAATTATGGAATCTCGTTGTTACTTTGCCTTTAATATTTATAATTTTGAAATTATAAATATAAACGTTTTGCTCAAGAATAACTAATTAGAACGTTCGTATTTTGAAAACATTTTCCTAAGCATGAAAATTTATAAAAGCAATGATTAAAAAATGTTTATCATATAATATTTTCCGCTGCCACCAACACCAAACTTTAATTAAATTATTAAACTACTTCGTTGTCTAGATAATAGAACCTAAATACGTATATATTACTAATATCGTATAGGTACTTTATAACACAGATAACTAGCTAATTAGTATCCCATCTGAGTAAATACAAAATTGAACTAGTAAAATATTTAAAATATTCATGGCATACATGTAGGTAATAAGGCCCAAGGCAGTATACAGAAGGTTGGAGATATTATGGTGATAATCTTCACTCAAACCTTTCAAATAATATTAGTAGATAATTATTGAAAAAAACATGCCCAATTTATATGATAAGTAATGATCATTTGTAGATTTAAAAAAACTTTGAAACATTTCATATAAAGAATTTAATTTCCTACTACACCTTGGGTGGAAGGGCTGTGTTTTATTGTAAAAAAAAGAAGAAGAAAGAAAAAGATTTATTACTAGCACAATAATACAAACATGGCAATGTGATACACAGTTAAACTGTCCTAGTGTGAAGTGTACATCAACTGTAAAAGTAATGAAAATTAAGTATTTTTGGATCTTTTGGAAGAAACATGATAGTATTAAGTCGGTAGTCGGTAGTCGGTATTTACGAGAGCGATTTATCTTCAATCATGTCTAAATCTTTGCAATTTACTTTGAATACAATCAAACTCCTGTGCTCATACAGCCGAACGAAAGAAGTTGCCAAACAATGGACAACCAAGATCGTATTTATTCACAAATTCCTTGATTGGCGCAAATCTGGCCGGTGACAGTCTGTAATCATAAAAATTTCATACGTTACACAAATTTATTTATACCTAGGTATAACTTTTTACAATATTATGATCAACTACTAAAGTAGTATTAGACTTCGTGTATTGTAATAGTCTTCATGGCAATTTTATTTTGAGATTTAACTTCTAATAATCTAGTATGACAGTAGTATGAAATGATTGGTGCTACTACCTTATTAGATACCGCTTTCCAGTCTTTGAATTGCATATAAAAGAATATTACGTCATATTGAACTAGCAGCCCTTAATATCATATCTCGTCAATCAATATTCTATTTGAAAGCCACTCCACTTACCGTCCGGTGCAGTTGAGTAGATAACCCCCGTGCGAGTGCAAAATAAACTGGCTATTACAATTAACCAACTTATTAAAACTTACATGGCATTCAGAATAGGTTCCTTAAACTTGATAAAACCCTTCTGTTCATAGACAAGGAAGGTGTATCTGTGGGCTCCGGAACCCGGCGGTGGTATAGGACTGACGTAATCAGCAAGGGTTTCCGCGGAGTATATGTCATTGCCGGGGATGTTACCGATGATCCAGTGGCGGAACTCTGAACGGGTTTTGTTACTTGGGATTGGTATGTCAGGATCTATAATTAAGATAATTTTAATCTTTTCGACCTGTATATTGCAGTTTCTGATAATCTAAACAGGTGTTGAAACCTTAAAGCAACATTTTTTTCTGGTATAAAATATACCGAAAAGACGGAACCCAAACAAAAATGTGATTTATTTACTCACCTTTCATTTTCCATTTCATAGAGAATTATTTTTCCGAATTTATACGTAACAGTGATTCTAGAAATGATTAGTTATACGACTATTATATAGTCGATGGTACTTACCAACCATAAGAAGGGTGTAGTATTTAGATGAATTGCCGATAAATTCGATAGCAGGCGCTTTAACTGTTTCTGCAGGACTCAACATTTTGCCCAGGTACACAAAGTTTCCTTGCGGGTAAGACACCTGTAATAAATATAATCTTAGCAACAAAGATTAAACCAACGATAAACTTCATTGTTTTGTCTTTATTATTTTATAGATAAGCAGAAAGGGGCAATGGTCATGGTCCATTTCGAAAGATCATCGTCTTCGGTGTAAACCACCGAATCTTCCCAAAGTGCTGATGGAAATGAACATGGAAATTTTAGTCTGTAAGAAACAAGAACAAACAGAAGACAGCAACCCTGCAATATGACGGGCATCCATAAGGATTTTCGTCAAGCAATACAAAGGTCAGGGGAAGTGGCGTAGCGTGGTTGGGGCAGGGGGGCGGTCCACCAGGCGGCACTTTTAGGGGGGGGGCGGCCAAATGCGTAAAATAAAACCTTTTAATCCGCCCCGGGGCGGCAAGGCCTCACGCTACGCCACTGACCAGGGGTTACCATTGCAAAGTTGTAAGGATTGTGCATAAAGTACAAGTTAATTGTAATCAATGGTGTTTACCTGCAATTCACACGTTGGTGCACAAGGGGTGACATCTGGTACTAGCTTACTGCATCTAAAGGCTGTTGCTACATCATTTGAATGTGCTATAATAACTTTACTTAGCGAAATACAGACAAAAACTAGTATTTTTTTGTGCGTTCTCATTGTGCTTATCGTGTAGTTCCTTTAAAAATTGAACAGCAAGTAACTAAAAATATAAGGACGTGTTATCTACACGAATTAATTATTTATGTGTAGGTACCTATATACAGGGTGTCCCATAAATGGCACGACAAACTTGAATGGTGCTCTACCAGACATGAAAAGATGACCTGTATAAAAGTGTAACCATTTTCGAAACATTTAGGATTTTGTACTTCTTGAGAAAAATACCATGTTTTATCTATGTTTTGTTGCTGTACGTGCAAATAATCAGATATTTTCTTAATTTTACTGCAGCAGACTCGGGAGTTGTGGGTCTACCATAAATCATAATCATTTTATTGAATATCACTCAAAAACCTTGACAAAATGAATACTTTCCCTCTAAATTTATTTAAGGAAAATTATGTTACACAACTTTGGACTTCGATGATGAAGAAAAAAAATATTGGGCTGTTACTGCAAATCGCATAAAAAACTTCCTTGCTTAATAGAGATTTCAAAAAGGTACAATACTAATAAATTTTATTCTTTAAAAAACAAAGATATCAGCTATTTTTGTGCCAAACGTTTTGAGGAGTTAGGTATCCCGCAGGCTACTTAATGCTACAGCATCAGCTTAAGGACCATATCTGGAAAATAGCACCGAAGTAACAGTAAACCAAAATTCAAATCAATTGTACTTGTGAAAGTAGGAAATGAGCTGATTATCTTCAAACGCCTGAATGGACCTTTTTAATTATAGTTATAAACTATCTCGATCACATCAACTTTCAAACAATAACAAAACTGCTTCTAAATCGTTCATTCGTTTCAGAGCTACGATGCTACAGACAGACATACATACACACCAAAACTTATAACACCTCTCTTTTTCCATCGGGGGTTAAAAAGTGTTATTTTAATTCAAATCTAAAAATGCGTTTTAAACGTGCATGCCTTTGGCGCAAAAATAATTGTTTTCTAGAATAAAAGTTGTGAGTATTAGGTATACCTTTTTGAAATCTCTATTGAAAAAGGAAGTTTTTTACGCAATGTGCAGTAACAGCCCAATACATTTTTTTTCATTACCGAAGACCAAAGTTGTGTAAAAAAATCATCCTAAATTTTTTTTACGGAATGTGTTAATTTTTTCAAGGTTTTTGTATGATATTTAATCAAATGATTATGGTTTATTGTAGACCCACTACTCCCGAGTCTGTTGCACAAAAATTAAGAAAATATCTGGTTATTTGCACGTACAGCAACAAAACAGGTCAAAAACCCGGACCCCTAAGCCCCCCCCCCCCCCTTATATACGCCCATGACTGCAACTAGGAATTGGCGCGCTGATACTTTGTTGATGGGAGGTCTCTCGTATGCAAAGGGCCGCGCCGTCTGGGTAGCTATCGTAGCAATGTCTATTTCTACCGCCAAGCAACAGTGTGCATGCACTGTTGTGTTCCGGTTTGAAGGACATTTCAGCCAGCGTTATTCCTGGGCAGCCTAACACCTAATGTCTCAGGGTGACGAGTGCAGTGGACTAGCACGCAGTACTTTGAAATTCTAAGTTATGTATGGTATTATATAGTATTGTTGTACTGTGTTTATGGACGTGCGTATCACTTACCATCTGGCGAGCGGCGTGCTCGAGTCGTCGTTGAACTGCAATACAAAAAATCTGAGTAGTTCAGTAACTGCAAGTGGCATCGATAGTGTTACCTACGTGTGAGAAATTGACTGCTTGACAGTAGAATTGACACTGCAACTGATACCAACACAAAAAGAAAAAAAATGGTCAATCGTTTCGTTTCGTGAAAAAATCTTTGCAATACCTACACCTAAGCGAATACCGATTTATCTATTCTTAAAAGGTACTTAGACAAAAAATAACACCATAAGTATTGATATTTTTAACACCACTGTATAAATACTATGTATTTTAATTAGTTACCTTCATTTAATTGCCATACGTACGTTACACAACATTATTATTCGAAAAAACTAAATGAGAAGACTGTCAAAACATAGAACTACATTTTGATGTCTTTTTTTTAATAACAAAAAAAGTAGATTTGAACTCTGTGCAAACGTCTTATGGTAGAGCCTATTATTTTAACTACAAACTTCGTTATTCTACATTTATTTTACCAGTGGAGTAATTAATTATTTAACCACCAACCACACATTAAATTAAAACCAGTGTTGTCAATTCAACCCGCATAAACTTACCTATATTTATTTTTAACCGACTTCATATTGTTAGAAAAAAGAAACAATAAAAATTATCTGATACACTTCAACTTCTTTTTTGTTTTACTATTTCACACTAATTTCCATATTTGAAGCCTCAATAGATATATTAGTCATCATCGTCAGCCACATGACGTCCACTGCTGAACATAGGCCTCCCCCAAAGATTTCCAGACGGACCTGTCAAAAGCGGCCTGCATCCAGCGTGTTCCTGCGACCTGTATCAAGTCGTCTGTCCACCTTGCAGGTGCTGCGCTTGCCAGTACGTGGTCTCCACTCGAGAACCTTTTTGCCCCATCTGCCGTCAGTTCTTCGAACTATGTGCCCTGCCCACTGCCACTTCAGCTTGCTAATCCGCTGGCCTATGTCAGTGACTTTCGTTCTTCTGCGGATCTCCTCATTTCTGATTCGATCGCGTAGAGAAACACCTAGCATAGCCCTCTCCATAGCTCGCTGAGTGACCGTGAGCCGTCTTAAGCGGCCCATAGTCAGAGGCCACGTCTCAGTACCGTATGTCATCACTGGTAACACATATTGATTGAAGACTTTTGTCTTCAGGCACTGAGGTATTTTGGACGAGAAGACCTTGCATAGTTTCCAGAATGCTGCCCAACCGAGCTGGATTCGACGGTTGACCTCTTTCTCAAAGTTGGACTTGCCTAGTTGGACTACTTGCCCTAAATAGACGTATTCGTCTACAACTTCGAGAGTTGAGCTCCCAACGGTAATCGGGGTAGGCACAACATGAACATTCGACAGGATCTTGGTCTTGTCCATGTTCATCCTCCATCAGATATATTAGTACATTGTTTTAAAATATAGGTTTTAGTTTTAATTTTCATACATAAATTTTGAGCCCGATCGTCAGTAACTCAATCTACTGTGAAATAGCAAAACACCTATTAAAAAATGAATCAAGGCTCAAAATTTCAGAGAAATCAGTGTACATACATAATAAAAACAACGGGTTGCACTCCGGGAGTGGCCAGCCGGCAGAAGTGAAAACTTGAACTTTAACGTTGTGCATTTTTGAATATTTTGGATTGGTTAGGGAATAATTTTGCACGAATTGCTTTATTTATCAGTATAAAAGTACTAGCATTTATGTGGTTAAATACAATATTTATTTATTGCGCTATCGTACACAAAAATGACTACCTCCGTCTCACGAATTTTCGATCAGGTCACGTGTCCTGACGCGAGTTTAACATTTTATACCCATCCCAAGAAAAGTGCTCAACGCCGCTAAAGAAGTTTTCACTTCAAAAGTACAAACACGAATTGAGAACCTCCTCCTTTTTTGGAAGTCGGTTAAAAACGCATTAGAACATACTTTGACATGATCGTAATGCGCAAATTAGCATATTTCCTTCCAAAATATTGCTTTCTTTACAAAATTTTCGCATACCGAGAGGTCTTGTCACATGGATGTGTCAGATAAGACAGCGACTTATTACCAATTATGTTCGAGTTAACTCTCAGAACAATAACAAGCAAGTTAACTATACTTACTGTAAATTTTTTCGAATAGTCAACTTAGGTTTGATGGGTTTTATTCACGTTCCATCTTGACGTACCGCCAACCAAGGTCATGCACGATGCAAGACGACTGTGATCTCGACGTACGTCAATAATTATTATTATTTTCTCGCTGGACTTACACGATGCAGCGAGTGCCTCAACCACCAGTGTTGCCAACTGGCAAGTCTACTTTTTATCTAAATGCTTACTAAAAATGCATTTTTTATGGTACTGAAATAATAATAATAAAAAGCCTTGTTAGGCCAATGTTAGGCTAGATTTGGCATTAGGCTTGTGTGATATGCCCTAATAAACTAACACAATTGTTTTAAAATACATTTAAGATAATTAATGTATCCAACGAGTAACCCCACCACTCCGAGCATTGTGCCGATAGACAATAAATAATCTTTTAGTCCGTAACCGAAAAATATGTATTTTTAGATGTCTAAATGTGTATAAATTATTCACGAATTGTAAATATCTGTATAAATATCTGCAAAAAAAAAAAATATTGACCAGAGTAAAGATAAATACAGATAAAACTGTATACCTGGCAGCACTGTCTAGCACGCACGATCGTGCGTATGCTACGTCCAGCGCCGTAACGTGGAATCTTTACGTCAAGATGGACCGTGAATAATGCAAAAAAGGTAATTTTATTTTAAAAAATGATAAATGCTGATCTTAGTAGTTTCGAATTTGATTGTACTGTTAAAGAGCATATGTATAAAAAATATATATTATTATAATAAATAGGGCATTAACAAAACCGACAATTCATCATCATATTTATTTTCTCAAAGAAAACAATTTTGACAGCTACAAAATTTTACTTACTATCTATTGATGCAATGGCTGGTTCTACCAGCATACCGTAACTGGAAGACTGTGAATTTTTTAATTCGCGAGAACCGTTAAAGCACAGTTTTATAGTCCAATAACTGGAATGTGATTTAAGTCACGTTAAATGCGGCGCCATCTTGGATTTACTCTATGACTATAATATTGTCAAACTCACAAACTTACATTGCTACAAAAATAGTATGTTTAAGGATCGTAGCAATGTTATAACTGTTTTAAGCGCCAAGTTGCAAGTATGGGAACATAATCTTTTAAGCGCCAAGTTGTTTGTAAAGTATGGGGACATAATCGTCGAATTCAGCCTGGTAGAAATTGCCCGCTACGGGATCTCCGAGACCGTACTTCTTGGCGAACTCGGCGATTTTGAACATAGCACGGTTATCACCAGATCTGCAACGAAGTTAGATATTAATAGCATGGATTAATGTACATCTAATGCAGGCTACTGGTGGTAGGTCTCTCATATGTGAGTCCGTCTGGGTGGGTACCACCGTAATGTCTATTTCTACCGCCAAACAGCATTGTGAATGCACTGTCGTGTTTCGGTTTGAAGGACATTGTAGCCAGTGTAACTACTGGACATAATGAGACTTAACATGTTATATGTCTCAGGATGGCGAGCGCAGTGGAATGCCACACAGTACTTTGTAAGTCAAGGTGCTGGATGGTGTTGCTACTGTTTATGGGTGGTCGTATCGCTTACCATCAGGCGAACGGCATGCTCGTCACGTCATTCACAGCCATGGCTATACATTTTAGTGAAGCTAGGCCATTCTGAGCTTAAGCCAACGTCAGCGTTTAAGTTTAAGAATAAAGTTTCCTACAGATGAGTCATTTTGATTGGTTAATATATTGCTTACCAATAACGCATAGTTACCGGTTGGTTTATGAGAATAGTTCGTTTTATTACTGCAACAGACCTGTTAGTAAGTCTTTGCTCGGTGAACTGCAGCCTGCCGGGCTGTTTGTACACCAGGAACACGTAGCGATGGAGACCGGTGCCCTCTGGGGGTCCGGAGCCCACGTACTCAGAGAGGGTCTCCCCCGCAGCGATGTTGGAGCCGGGCACGTTGCCCACCAGCCAGTGGTGCCATTCGCGGAACTTGGGGTCCTTGCGGGATGGCGCGTCGGGGTCTGAGGAATAAAACCTTGTATTACACAGGGTCATTTTGACATTGCGTTTAATATATTCAAATTTAGAATTATAGATGTTCAAATTTAATTGCAATAATATACACACTCACCCACACACGCCTTTTATCCCCGAAGGGGTAGACAGAGGCGCAATTAGTGCACCCACTATTCGCCATGCGTATACCGTCCCATGATAGGGGGCGAGCCTATCGCCATATGGGCACAAAATCCAGACTCCGGGCTGATACTCAATTTAAAACCCAATATCACTTTGCCCGACCCAGGAATAGAACCCAAGACCTCAGCATTGCAGTCATACCGTAATACAACTACGCCGCCGAGGCAGTCAATTGTTTCGTTGCAATAATACTTGCCCTATAATTTTAACTTTCATAGGTCTATAACCATATGACAATTTATATATAGTGTACTAAAATAAAAGAGGAATTTAAAAAAATGATGTCTTTTTCACACATAACGGTTTAGGCTTTTATACCTTTCTAGATGCATTTGTTTTTTGCACGTTTGTACCTACGTAGTAAAAATTCCACCGTGTTAAATTATATCATTTATTTATACAATAGAGTGCACTGCAAGTTCCAGCTGAATAAAATAAAAAAATGCAGTTTAGGTATAAAGTCGACCGAAAAGTCGTCACGTCTCGAGCGTCTGACATAAATAAGTAGATAATAAGGCAATAAAACTGATTTTTATTTAGTTTAATTATCCCAGTCATAACTGGATACACACCGGCCGACTCCAGTACAATCCATGTAGATGATTACCACCTTTATCTCTACAGTACAAGAGTCTTAAATAATTACTCTTCCTGTAGTTAACTACATACTAGTGCGTAAAATTACACAGAAATGACTGTGCGACATTCTATTACGTGACTACATTCGGTGGCGTAGTTGTATTGCGTCCGCATTATGGTTATACTCTGAGGTCCCGGGTTCGAATCTCGGGTCGGGCAGTGATTTTCGGTTTTCCGCTCAGTATCAGCCCCAAGTCTTGAATTTTTGCCCTATATGACGATAGGCTTGTCCCTATCACATGAGACGAAACACACATGTCGAAAAGTAGGTGGGCTGGTTGCATCTCTGCCTACCCCTTCGGGGATACTGGCATGTGTGTGTTTTGTTTGACATTCTATTAAGAGTTAAGCATTATTATTGTAAAATATAAATTATTAGCAATAAAAAGATCCTATTTACATTTATAAATCTACCAATAAGTTACAAATAATCGAACCTCCATCTTCTTCTTCAGCCTATAGTCTACTGCTGAACATAGGTGTCCCCCAAAGATTTCCAGACCAACCTGTCAGAAGCGGCCTGCATCCAGCGGGTTCCTGCGACCTTTAGAAGGTCTGTCCACCTCCATAATGAATTATTATTGATACCCTTTATTTTAGAATATGTTATATGTATAACAGGGTAGATGGTAGGTATGTACCTATCATCATCCTTTTCCGTTTTTAGGGATAGGCAGAGGTGTTGTCACATCCATATTTCAGCAGCTATGTTAATCTTTAAGTCCCAAGTAATAGGGGCGAGCCTTTTGCCATTTATCTGATTCAAATCGGAACTCAGGGCTGATTCTTTATGTCCAGGGTAGTATAAAAAAAATCAACGGTTCGCGGGCTAATTGAATTAAGCGACATTATTTTGCGACATTGGGTTTTATACATATTTGGAATCAGCACATTTTGCACCGTTTTTTCAACACAGTTTAAATTTTTCGGAAAAAATGTCGCTTAAGCCAATTAGCCCGCCAATCGTCGTAATATACTTTACCAGTCATGGCCACGGTGTAAAGTTGGTTAGAGGCCGCATCCCACGAGATGCTGGGAATGTCCTTCACCTGGGTTGGGGTCAGCACATTACCTTCAGACACCTCCACGCCACTTGGGTACTTCACCTGAATTAAATCAAGTTTGAGCTTCATTCACATGTAAAATTTTAGCAAAAATACATCCAAATTTGGGCTTCATCATGTAGCATGTTAGTTAATCAAACCAGCGGTCGGCAACCTTTTGGCACGGAAGGGTCACCCAGTGGCAAAATGAAGTAAAGGCGGGGCGCTATTTTTGTTAATGCTAATAATAAGTACGCCTCAACTTTGGGGGTGGAGTCGCTTGGGCGGTTGCCGGCCTTACGACCCCAAAACAGCCACGGGCCGCAAAGAAGGGGTCGAGAGCCGCGGGTTGCCAACCGCTGATTTACACTACAAATATTTGTATAATGTGAAACGATGAATGATTTTGGAGTAAATAATTCAGGTGCTTTCAATACAAACTATAACAAACCGATTTGGAAGGGAGCTAGAGTATGAGTTATATTGTCCGGTTTTGTCTAATAAAAATAATTTCTGCGCAAATTAACAGATCATTCATACACTCATTCATTAAAAGTTGCATAATGCATTCAGAGATGAGGGATCAACTTTTCTAGTACATACGATTTGTTTATATTCAGTTGTAGTAAGTATTAGAGCTAAATGACTGCCAAGTGACGTCAACAAATAACTAGATTGTTATTTCATTCCTGAAATAACCATAGTACATGAAACTAATAACATGTCATTAAGCATAATGTGTAAATAACAACGGGGTAACACCTAATTTACACTATACCTAATTAGATGTTTCAACATCAACCTTGGACGTCAGTACAAACTGATGATTTGGACTGATGAGATCGGTACGAGGACTAAATTAACGAGGCATAATGCCAAGTCACTCTTTGTAATTAGTTAGCTATAATTAATTTAATTATAGGTTAGTAAAAACAATAAAAAATATTAATTAGAGTGACTTCATTTATTATAAAAAGGACAACGGAATTTAATCTATTTTTACAAGGTACAGTCGTAATATCCACAACGAAACCAGAAATTCATTCATCTAAACCCATTGTAAACCTGCATACCTTAGAAGTTCTCTATAAGAACTTCGAAGATATGTGAAGTCTGCCAACCCGCACTAGACCAGCGTGGTGGACTAAGGCCTAACCCCTCTCAGTAGTAGAGGAGGCCCGTGCTCAGCAGTGGGCAGTATATAATGCAGGGCTGATTGCATTGCATTGCATTGCAAACCCATTGTGAAGGACATTGAAAGCAGAATGACAGCAAATTTGACATTTCTTCTTCGGCCTTTGGAGGTCCACTGCTGAACACATGCCGTCCCTAAAGATTTCCAGACCAGCCCATTTGAACCCTACGTTATTTTTGTAATTTTATTTATAGTCGAAAAAATATATTTGAAAAGCAACTCTGCTAATACGTATGTGATGCAAGTTATCAAAAGCATCAAAAACAACACGAGCATTATCGCAAGATCAACAATGGGGGAGGAAATTGAGCTTGTCATAAAGTTTTGATTCTTTGTTTGCTATTTAGATATTATGTAACCATACAATTAAAGTAACATAAAATTCAATTGTAACTACGCAATAAATATCGAATGATTGATCATTTTATTGTGTACAGAAAGAATAATAAAAGTGCATGTACAGTTACATAATGAACGGCAAAACAAGAAATGATTCTAGAACACTGCGAATGTCTTTTCATCTAATGACAACCTGTATCACTAGAACCACACTATCTCATGACGGCGCGGCGTAGGTACAGTCAGCTACATAAGTAGCTGAACAAATTCAAAACTTCAAATCGCCCCTACACTTTTATGTTCTTACCCATTTTAATTTTCTCGTCACATAAATAAAATAAAAGAGGTTTACTTTACACAATGAAAAAAAAGGGTTTTAATTAAACTGAACGCGTATGAGCGGTTTTAAATTTTGAATTTGTTCAGCTACTTATGTGGCTGACTGTACATTTTAGATTTTAAGCATATCGTATCTGAAGTTAATGTTTTTGTATAATAAATAACGAGACTTTTCAGTAAGAACATCGTAACCGACATTTAGTTTCTTTTGCTAAAAGAAACCTGCACGGTAGTAGTTTCGTTGACAATTCCTTCACTGTCCAAGCTGTTCGTCTCTGGAACGCACTGCCGGTGCCTTTACGACGAGCTCCGTCGCTGAGCAGCTTCAAGAGACAAGTGCTCACATTCTATCTCAATGCAACATAAATAGTTATTTGTATTTTAAATCATATTATTTTATGCACATATTTTGTTTGTATGTATTTGTATTGTTTTCAATATATTTATATGTACCTATATATACTACATATATACAATATATACACTTATTTATTTTTATGATTTTATATTATTATGTTTTTATTTATTTAAATATAAACACACCCACACTCCAACTTCTCCGCAGAAAGACTCCATCCTATGGTTAGTCCAGCAAATATACCATACATATTTTAGAATCAAAGAGAATTATAATACATTTTAAAATTAATAAGGAAATAAGTCACTCTATTATGTGTAGTTTTATTTGCTGATGATACGTCACTTATTTTTAAGATCAATAGGAAAGATGAGGCTTTTGTAGAGCCTAATGAAACACTTGGTTTCATTTCAGACTGGTTTTCCACAAATAATCTACTTTTGAACGCGGCGAAAACCAAATGTATTAAATTCTCCCTACTGAACAATACTGAACAAGTTTCTAATATTGTATTAGATAGAAATGTCTTAGATCTTGTTCCTTCTACTGTCTTCCTTGGAATAACAGTTGATGCTAAGCTACAGTGGAGTTCGCATATACATAGAATAGCTGGTAAATTAAGCTCCGCTGTATTCGCCATTAGAAAGATTAGGCAACTGACAGACGTGGCGACGGCCAGGTTAGTGTATTTTGCTTACTTTCATAGTATTATGTCGTACTGTGTTTTGCTATGGGGTTCTGCAGCTGATCTGCAGACTATTTTCATATTACAGAAAAGAGCTGTTCGCGCTATTTATGATTTGCAATCTCGCGATTCTCTTCGAGACCTTTTTAAAGATATTAATATACTAACCTTGCCAGCTGAATACATATTCCAAAACATTATGTATGTCCGCAAAAATCGAGATAGCTTTATAAAAATCAGTGACATACATTGTATAAATACAAGGAACAAAAACAAACTTGCAGTTCCAAAGTTTAGACTGAGTAAAACAAGTAATTCGTTTATGGGCAACTGCATTAAATTCTATAATAAGCTTCCTTCTGAAGTAATAAATCTGCCTGAAATCCAATTTAAGCCTTACGTTAAACGTGTATTGATTTCTAGAGGCTACTATAAAGTGACACGACTATTTAAATGATAAGGATATTTGGAATCAGTCCTGCCGGCACAGCACCAAGGCACTGAGCATTCACATTGAACGCCTATGAAAAAAAATATATTATAATATGACATTTATATGGCTATGTCCATAATATTATATTTTTACTTTTTTTTTTTTTTCTGACATTTAAGTTCAATTTTTTTAGACATTTTGACATTGTTTAATTATAGTGACGACCGATCTATAGGTATCTATTACTATTAATGATTTGTAAACGTGGGTTAATGCATCATGAACGCCAATATATTTTTATTTGGTTGCTTCCAAATAGTATTTTATTTATATCTTAGGGCTACATCCATGCATACATTAACCTGTGTAATAATAATACTGTCAAATATACATTTGAAAAACAATGAAAAAAAATCATGACAATTGATGACGAAAAAATTAAGCCCGGAGTTTCTTTCTGCCTTTCTTCTTCGGGTCGTCATCGCTTAGGTAGCTAGTGAAAGGCTGGTAGGTTAGCTAGGCTAGGACCTTTCTATCCTCGCCGGCGAGGACCGTGGCGTTTCCTTTCCTCGTAATGTAAAGATACTCCTTCCCTTTCTTTTATATCAGCTCCACTTCTCCTTACCTAGCCCTATTCCCGTCCCCAATGTCCGTGTCCTCTGTACCTATCAGCCCGTGCTGGTTGTTCATTATTTAATCTAGGTACTTTAAATTATTTAATTGGTATATGTACCTTTGTTATTGTCTCTACCTTGTCATGACTTATCATAAGTGCTTTTTTATACGCCTACTTGATCAATAAATGATTTTATTTATTTATTTATTTTTATTAAAAACGAGATGTCGGTTACGATGTTCTTCCTAAAAAGGTTCAAATAAAAGGCACAGTTTATCTGTAAATTGCATACGAATTCTTCTAAGCTTGATCAGAATAGTTTTCCAAGTTCTTTTGCATTCCAGCATAATATAATATCCATGAGAAACGATGTATCTCGACGGTTCTAAGGATGCAATTTTGTTTATTTGCACCGGCTGAACCTAGAATGAAACTCGTAGAGACGAGATATTTTCATGTTTGACGGACGGTGGTTATTCAATCGAGCACAAATTATGTTGAGTTATAGCACTTCAGAAGGTTGTGGGAAGTATTTACTTCAACAAACCGCTGAACGGGCTTGAATGAAACTTGGCACGAAGATAGTCCTTACCTTAGATTGATATTATTATAATATGGGATTTTTTTTAGTAAAATTACACATATATCCTATATAGCATAGCATCACACCTTTTCCCTTTTCAGGGGTATCACACCCACATTTCGCCAGCTATGTTAGGTCCCATGTAATAGGGTGTGGGCCTATTGCCATTTACCGGCCACATTTCCAGACTACTGCTGATACCGAGTAGAAAACCTAATATCACTTTATCCGACCCGGGAATCGAACACAAGACTTCAGCACTGCAGTCATACCGTAATACAACTACGCCACCGAGGCAGTCGCACAATTACACAGTGCGACATTTATTCCGTATGTCCATATTATCATTAATGAATGGTTTGCCTTGGAACACGAACATAGAATGGCTATTTATTGCATTTATTTATTGTATGGATTTAGTACGATCACTGTAATTGCCGAAAAAACCTCCCAAAGATGTCCGCTTTTTGTATGGGTGCTCAGCCTCAAAATCTAACCAACTCAAACTTTAGAGATATTAAAGGGGCGAAATATGGAACTTGGTTCCATTAAAAATATATTTTAGACTATCTATTTTTTTTAAAAACGTTCCTATCAAGTGTAGGTTTTAAGCAAAAAATTAAAATTACACAAATCTCGAAATCGGAGGTCTTTAAACGATTTATTGTAAAAGTTCTATCCAAATGTATAAAAAATGTCGTAGTTAGAATTTAAGGCCCGTTTTTGGACATGTCCTTTCCAAAGCTTTGAAGTTCGGCCACGCACTCACAACTTTTCATCTCAGAGTTCACGTGACTATTTATCATTAAGTACCTAACTCTCTGCTTCTTCCTCGCCTATTATTAATCAATTCATTGGCGTAGCTAGGTTTTGTCTAGAGGGGGGAGAGGGGGGGGGGGGGGCGCAGCCAGCGTGAGCAAAACATGACTTCTACGTATACGTAGGTAAGGTAAGTCCCCCTTTGAGCGCGAAGCTTTTTCAAGATGGGCAAAGAAAATTCTAGGATGGGCACTTAACTGTTCGTTGATGTCAATATCTTCCAGACAGCTGTAGGCAATATTGGGACCAATGCTCTAGTAACAAGTGTCACAGTAGCGTAATCCTTGTAACAGAACTTTCTCGTACAACAGGCGAAAAATAAATAATTTGAGAACGTATTAGGTAATCCTCGCTTTCATATATTTTATCGTGTCAATCGATAAGTGAAATCGTCCGTGGTGATAGCGCCACACTGTCGACATAATATTTGCCTTCACTCTACAGCATAAATGAATAAATTTATTCTTAACACTAGATTCTGCTCGGTGCTTCGCCCGCGCGAAAATTTTTCCCAGGTTATAAGTTCCGGTATATATTTCCCCGGGATAAAATGGCCCATGTCCTTCCAAATTTCATTAAATCCGTTTGATAGTTTGAGTTTATCACCTTTATATAGAGACAGACGCGACGGAGGATATTGTTTTATAATATGCAACTGCCTCGGTGGCGTAGTTGTATTGCGTATGCGTTACGAGTACGATTTGTGGGCTGAGGTCCTGGGTTTGAAACCCCGGTCGAGTAATCATAGTGACTGGGTTTTTCCATCTTAAAAATTACTCAGTTGCAGCTCGGAGTCAGAAAGATGGCGGTGTGATACCCCCGTGCCTCGGAAAACACGTAAAGTCGTTGTTCCTTCACATAATCTCTCTCCGGTCATGTCGGATTGCCGTCTCACCGAACTATGAGAGTGAAGGAATAGCGAGTGCACCTGTGTATTGCGCACACACTTGTGCACTATAATATCTCCCGCGTACCTGGCTCATGTCCGTTGAGATTGGCCGCCGTGGCAGAAACTGGCTAGGAGGATTACGATTACATCGGAAAATATTTTAAGTACATGTCTAGTGTGTATCAGTTAATAGTACTACAGTATATAACCACATAAAAACAACGGTTTTGCGTGTTATAGTCGAATTACTTAGCACAACCGGACTCGCTAGCTAGTTTGTAGTCCTTGTTGCATAAAAATTACTAGCTTTTGAGTGAAGCTTCACTTTTGGTTTCTGACAAAGCTTTAACCTTTCCTGAGAATTTAACTTATTCCTTACGAAATTTCATCAAAATCAATTCACCGATTTGCTGTTGAAAGCGTAACCCATAAACTTATTTCCGCATTTATAATATTGGTATTATCTAGATTAAAAAGTAAAAAATAATACTCACAGCGGCCAACGCAGCAGGCGCATTGGCGATCACATCAGGCACCACCTGATGAGCTTCGAACGACTTCGCCACCGACGACATGGTCCTCGCAAGCACCCTAAAATTGACCATAGTGCTGTCTGCTATTAACAAAACAATAGCACATCTCAGAACACGGCCCGTGCGGTACATTGTGGAACATTCACTGACATCAATGTGTTGACTTGTGCCCGTCCGTGCGAACCGGTTACTGGCTAACGAATGCAGGAACCAATGTGCGGTTATACCAAGTTGGTATGGGTAAGTGTACAGGCGAGGAGAAAATGTTTACGTTTTATCTATTTATGTGCGTGCTGTGTTGTGTAGAGAGACTCGAGACACAGAAACGTTAAATGTTAATAGAAATGTTACTTTTTTTGTATTTATTGCACTGTTTTATTGACGAATTTTTATTAAAGCTTGATTATTGCCAATATCTTAAAATAATCAATTAATTATATAGGTAACAATAAATTGAGTTTATTTGTGTGATTTAATCCATTTGTTCTTCCTACTCCGTTGAATCCATTCTTGTTTCCTTAAATCTTATTTTCTTTATTTATAAAAGGCATAGCATTCACCCCAGTTGAAGAAAAAAAAAAAAAAACCAAAACATTATATTATATGTTATATAAAATTGTCATGAATGTATGTCATGAGTGTGTCTCTATTTTGCGTCTTAATTGAATAAATAAATAACATAAATAAAAAAAAAAAAAGCCAATTAGCCAACACTTATATCCACACCTGTACGGATGTTAATAAACAGAGCTCGGTTTCTTTGCCTGTATATATCCGATATAAGCAGTTTCATGGCAACACCATTGTGCCTCTGATGCGTTTTTGCACAGGCCGTCATTATCTTCGCGGATGTGGAAACACTTCATTTAGCATCACATGATATCTCAGCAAAGATAAAGATATTGTTACGTTAAATAGCTTGGAAATGTGAAGCTGGAAAATTAGGACATCATTTAGGTCTTAAATTAATTTAGCTGGGTTACATGAAGGGTAAGGCTGTACGGTAACGAAGGTAAGGAACGAATATTTGCGTTGTACGACCAATTCACCATTGAAATATTGAAATGAAATAAAATCATTAATTCCAAGAAACTTCAGGATTGCTCTTTTCAAAATCATTTCAAAGGTATAAATTAGGTACAGTGTATAATACAAAAAAAATATACATATACAGATTTTTATTTTGTTTAGAGCAATTCATATATTTACTTGCATAATTATAAATTCTCAATTCCCGTCCGAATGTACAACCCTTTCAGGAATCACGAAATAATTTGATGATCTATACTTGTCCAATACTTGTTGATATAATAATACGATACTACTTGTACTTATATTAATTACACCAAGTTGATATTGGTATGACCAAAATGCGTAAATGGTTTGACCAAAATGCGTAAATGGTTTGACCAATACGCCAAGTCTACTACTGCTGGCTCAACATAAAATAGCCCGATTTATATGAGACATTATTTCAATTTTTGCCAGATATGGCATAAACTGGTAACTGAAGGGTATTTTTCAAAACTCGCAAATAACTAATAATATTTGTTTCCGAACCTGGGAATTTCACGAAATCTGCTGCCACAAAACTAATGATTACACCGCTATAATTGCATTAAACGTAATAATACCAGTCCTATATTATCCCAATACTGAGCTGGGATATCCAAGTAGTCCCTGTAGATACTAGATCCACAGCGATTACACAACCTCAGTTGCTGAGTATCCAGTAATTAAATTATTTTACTACCATTACACAGAGATAACACATTCCGAAGCCGTGGTAGATTCATGATTATTCTAGAGAGCTTGTGAAAGACTCTTTGAATAAAGAAAATTTTGAGTTTGAATTACAAACATGAACATAGTCTTTTATAAATAAAATATAACAGCCAGCCATGTTTCTTGATGTTTTTAAAATATAAAACCGATATTTTATTTTGTTTGTTTGTAATCTCTGACATTGAGCTCCTAATACAAAAAATTCTTACAATAATCAGACACTACATTAAATTTGATTTACCCCACGGTTATATTCTATCCTGGAAGTGGATATCCTTCAACGCCCACGGTGGACACCAGTGTCCATTTAGATAAGGAAATTAGCTTATAACTATATATAAGCGGGCATTGACGAGTTAACACAGCAGACCATTAAGTAGAAGCTTGTATTAAAATACAATCATATTCTAGCTTGAAATCTTGTAAGTATACAAGTTTTTTTTTTCTTCGGTAATTGCAATCAGTCATAAACTATGAGCAGGTATGTTCTTTCTTCATTTTGCATGTACCAGAGAGCCCTCCAATGAAGGAACACATTCACCAGTTGAGCTAACGTAAAACAAGCAAATAGCTATGTATCGAATGTTATTGCCAGCATATTTGTCTATGTTCTATCATTGAATTAAAATTTTCACCTTGATTCCTATTATAAAGAAACTTTGTAGTGTTAACTATAGTAAATGTATATATATATATATATATTCAGCGTTCCTATGTCTTGAAATTAAACTTTCAGGTAGATAAGCTATTTTAATCAGAAATGTGTAAGACATTAATGTTCTCTTTTATTACGTTGTGGAAGCTTTATGAAGCAAGGTTGCATTATGTTTCTCTGTCCACCCTACACTTTTATTTGATTTTAAAATTGTGGCTAATTGCGGCCTGGCTACCGATCATATTTATAGACTTTAAATATACTACAGCCATGTACTACAGTTACTTTGGCAAGAGTGATAACTCATATTAAGCAACTAGCATGCATTGATCTCAAAATAGAAAAAAAATGTCTCTTCCATAGGGAAATCCATAGCACATGTTTTTATCATAGTATCAGTTATTTAGCTGTAATTAACTATTAATTATTTGCATTAAAATTTGTGATGATAAACAAAGTAAATACGCAGGGCAGATAATGCCTTATAAATAGTTAAAAAGTATAGAATATGCATATGAATATTCGGTTCGAGAAAACTACAATAATTTACATAAAATGAGGGTAGTTATGAACAGATTCCATCAATTTTGCAGATCCTTGACTCATAACCATTTCTTCTTCTTCTTCTTTTTATTATGGCTTCCACCGATTAACTATCGGTCATTTCGCCAATGTCAAGTAATAATAGCAGATACAAAACAATAATTATAAATTCTTAGAAATAAAAAGTCATGTCAAAAAAAAAACTCATAACCATTTAAAAGTGAATAAAAATACAACGTAGATGTTGTATTGATAAGATAAATGTTTTATCACATTATGTAACAACATACTGAGACCTCGAACCGCACTGCACGAAATAATCTAGAAAATATCAGGTCGTTGACATTAAGAAGATTAAAGTACATGAAGAACATTCGATGAACGTGTATAGTTTTAGGTGCGTGATGTGTTATACCTTTCCAAACTTACCGAAATGTTGTTAAATTTCTTCGGCAACAATAAATCAACAAAACGGTGAATAGATCAATTGAATTCCAAAGATTTCTCACACAACTGTGCGAAAAAAATCTCGAACCGGCTTCTATAATCTATTTTCAGTGACAGATGACAGGTCCGATTGTCTCTGGTCCGATTCGTCAAATCACTTTTTTTTCTTATTTTTCTTGTCCATGGATACAAGTCCTTCCGACGTCAAATCACAAATGTCACTTTAGTGTGACAAGATTTAAATTGAACATTTAGGCCCCATTTTTTCACCTGTAGTTATCTTTTTGTCAGGGTCTAATTAAGCTGGACGCGCTCGCAGCACCTGGAGCACTCGAAGCTCTGCGAGCGCGTCCAGCTTAATAACGCCGAGGATTACCCCAACAATAGTTGAAAAAATCTGGTCTAAGTAATCTGTGGAGTGTGGACTGACATCTGAATTCTGACTGCAGGGTTGCCACATAGCAGTTGTTGAATTACCCGACCAATAACCTCAAAATACCCGTTTTTTCCCGCCAATCATCAGCAGAATACCCAAAAATCGGTGATTTTATTAAGGTACTTAATTCAGGCTAAATATATAAAATAAAAGAAAGTATCAATGTTCAAAAAAGTCGTTGTAATCAGTTCTTCATTAATTGTCAGCTATCACTTGGCCCAATTGGGCCATGACGTCTCCTGTCAAAAACGCGAAAATAGTTTTTATTACCTACCAATAAGGTTATTAATTTCAATTATTGATGTTAGGCAATCAAAATTTAAATAAAAAAATACGTGTGGCACTCGGAGACTGCCGCGGTAAAGCTATTGCATAGCATTTTTTATCACAAATTTTGATTGACTAAACACAAATTCGATCTTACGCTTACCACATAAAAAGATTTTTTTAAACGCATGCAACGCACGTTTAGTCTTGTTATTGATAAATGTCGGAAATGCCATGGTCATCACAACCAAAGTAGAATAAATCGAAATTTGAAAAAAGAATGTTACGTTCGATTCTTTTGTACTCGTGCCGTGCCAACGCTGGGGAAATAGCTTCTACGCAATGTATTTAAGGTTCATATTAGATTAGTAAGCAATGGTTTTAATGACTTTAATAAATAAAATAAATAAAAATATACTCGTTTCAAGAATTATAGCTTCTACGCATTGTATTTAAGGTTCATATTAGTAAGATAAAAAAGATGTGAGGTTATTTTCGTTACGGAATTTCTGGATTCGGTCTCCACGCTCAAGGCCCGCGATAGAAGCTATACAATAGCTTAAAACCTTTTTAACAAAAATTTAAAACGCCTTCAAAACGACAGAAAAAACTAAAAACCAAAAGATAATTTAACATTAATTACATTAATTAATAATAATTGTTTTTTTGTGTTCGTAAGGAATATACCGCCTTAATGAAAAACACTAAACACTGAAGAAAAAGTCACAGAAAAGCAAAATTCATAATTACGGATATTCGTGATTTCAAGTTATTTTGGTATTAAAAGCAAACTACTCATCAAATTTTGACAAAAATTCTATGGAATCAATCGGGAAGTTTCTTTATCATAAAAAACGAATTTTTCAAATTGGTCAATAAATGACGGAGTTCTGAGGTAACGAACATAAAAAAATACAGACGAATTGAGTACCTTCTCCTTTTTTTGAAGTCGATAGAAAAAAAGTTCAACTTCAAATCAACTAGTAGCCTAGTAGCCAAGTACTAGTGCAAATTGATTATTTTCCGCACTTCACACTTGCCGATGTGGTAATTCCAGGCGATTTACAAATGCTTTTTTTGTTTGTTAAACCAACCTGGCAACTCAGTCATTTTGGCCGTATTCAGGGCCAAATTCGCTTAAAGGCAAATTAGGCAACTGCCTAGGGGCCCAGTATCGGCCTTCGTCCCGAGCAAAAAACATGCAAATTATATTTAACGACTCATATTTATTAAACTCGTTACTTTATGACAATATTAATATTGTCTTGATAATTTTCTTTCATATTATCTATATTTCAATAGGTTTTGGAACATATTAGGTTATAAAAATTCTGCAGTCGGTTAATTAGGTTGTGGTAGAAAAAATATATTTTAGGAAGTCAGGAAAGGGATAATGTTCCCCAAGAGGACAATGCCTAAGGGCCCCGACATTCTTTATCCGGCCCTGGCCGTATCCCATACTAGATTTCTTCCTTTAAAGCTATACTTTTGCCAGCTAAACTAAAATACCCGCTTTTACCCCGTTCAATGTAATACCAAAAAAAATACCCGTCAAAATTACACACCTTTAAAAAATTGCTAAAAATTACCCACTTTTCGGGTAAATTACCCGCCAATTGGCAACGCTGACTCTGTGTTCTGACCAAAGAGCATTAAGCTAAGTTTAGACTAGCAAGTTCTCTCAGCAATGTATTGCGCAAGAACTTCCAGATGCGTTTACACTAGCGGCAACATTTCATTAGAAACACGCTTTTGCAAGTGACCGCGAAGGTAACTTGCGCAAGTTCTTGCAAAACTGTTTACATTACTCGAGGAATATTTATTGCTTGCTATGTTCTTTTTTCATAAAACTGAATGACAAGGCACGCAATCTTTTTGCCTCATTTTTATGATTCTAATATGATGCTTTGGATGACGATATTAAACAAAATAATTGCCTTAAAATTACCAACACGAAGCAGAATTTTGAATTACAACGCACTGCGTATCATTTCACTGCGCTCGTCATCCTGAGTCATAAGATTTTAAGTCTTATAATGCCCAGTAATTACGTTGGCTACAATGTCCTGCAAACATTAAGACAATAGTGCATTTATACTACTGCTGGGGGGCAAAAATATACATATCGATCATACTACAAACTTATAACTTGGCAGCATGGTCTTTAACTTTAGCCCGTTCCGTATGAAACAAATAAAAAAAACGTAATCTATTAGCTCAGCAAGTTATAACTTTTATCTACACGCAGAATAACCTGCAAGTTCTCGCGCAAGTTGTCAAATAGTGTTTACACATACGACTTGCCAGAAGTCCTGCAAGCATCAAAATATTGCAGAAGTCGGCTTTCCGTGTGGTTTACACGGCAGAAATAGCTTGCGCAAGATAACTTCAGAAAGTTTTCTAGCTAGTCTAAACCGCGCTTATAATACCATTGAGTACGGATTACGGAAATTTCTGACGTCTCTGGATTCTCGGGTTCTGACATTTAAGTCATAACTGATGCTTTTGAGAACAGCGTAAAATATTGTAAATTAGTCGTATTTTATTAAAAAGTAGTGATAATTGTGTTTAATAAATCTCGCATCACATGAGTATTTGTGTTATTAGTGTTCATAATGTGTAAAAGTTCCTAAAATGGGTAAATCATGCTCAACGATATACAGTTGACCAAACGTTTGGTTGTAATTGCGGTTGTACTCGGCATTATTTTGATACTAAAGGAATACGTGTTTGTTTATCCATTATGACACAGCATAGGGTTGCGTACTTCTATAATCCCGATGTAGGGAACTTCCACTACGGGCCGGGGCATCCGATGAAACCCCATAGACTGGCTGTGACACACTGTTTAGTGCTAAAGTATGGTCTACACAAGAAGATGCAGATATACAAGCCGTATAGGGCGAGTGCACATGACATGTGCAGGTTCCACAGTGAAGACTACATTGAGTTTTTGCAGAATGTAACTCCTCAGAATATACAGAGTAAGAGATGTTTATTCAGATGATGGTTTGATTTAGTTCTTTTTGGTAAAAGTCTCTTCGCAAAATTTCTATGAGTCATAATATAGAGGACATTTTTTTTTTTTTTTTTTTTTTTTTTTTTTTTTTTTTCATTTATTAGAGATAACAAACAATAGTACATTATACATTGTAACACATTTTTACATCTAAATAGTGATTGTTAAATGTACTATCCACAACGCTATCCACAGATTACTGATATAATAAGGTATACAGCAGTGACGTGAGAGTGAGTTTAAAATAATATTGCCTTTAAGCTGAAACATTTTTTTTTTTTTTTAAGAAACTAAATTAAAACATAAATCATACAAACTATGGCAATGATAATATGTCTAAAGTAAATTAAAATATATTATTTCCTGTGAATTACAGTCACAGTTCAATAATATATTCATCTATAAACATATATATATAAACAAAAAAAATAAATAAAAAAAATAAAGACTTAAAGTTCTTGGACCTGTCCTTTCCTGTCACTCGTTATTAAGTAGAGCCTGCTGCTTCAGTAAAAGCAGTTTAATGGCTTGTGTTTTGAAACTTACCGCGGGTGTAGAAATTATGTCGATAGAAGAGAATACATTGTTGTATGTTTCAACCATCCTACGCAATGGCGAACGCAGTCCAGCATTAGTTCGACATGATCTAGTAGCAAACAGGTGGCGTTCACGCACCACTCGCCCTATAACCGTACGAGGTACAGAATAACTCAGGCTCTTGACCAATTCGATGCAATCAAATTTGTTGTGGCATATACCTTGTAACACCATTGCTTCTAAAAGCAAACGTCTTGATTTTAAAGTCATGACATTATATTTGGAAAGCAGCGCGTTGTAATGTAATTTCGAATGAAAACATTTACAGTGCATCGCTCGCAGAAATTTACGTTGAATTTTTTCTAGTTCTGTATTATATTTATTATAGAGCGGACTCCACACCGGAACCGCGTATTCCACTTGAGGGCGTATTAGGGACTTATAAAGATGTAAGTATGTAGATGGACGACGAAAGTCTCGCGAGGCACGCATTACAAAACCATACATTTTAAAAGCTTTATTAGTGATCGTGTTAACATGCGAATCAAGGTGAAGTTTAGCGTCTAGATGTACACCAAGATCACGAATGGTATCAACTTCAGTAAGCAATGAATTATTGAGGGTATAGTTAAAATTTGTAGTTTTATATTTTTTTGTAAATGTAATTTGGTGGCATTTATTTAAGCTCAAGTTTAGTTTATACATTACATAGAGTATATTTTACTTGTAATAAACATCAATAAAATTCTAAAGCACAATTTATTTGTGTTTTTGTAGTTTTATTTTTGAAGCATGGCACTGATAATCTTGTAGATCACCGTAATGCATTAATTTAAAAAATCATAGTCAAATAATCAGCGTCCCATGCTACATTTGTCAAGATACGGTCTCCACTCCAGAACACGCTTACTCAGGGGTTATCTGTTCTGCGACATATGTGGCCAGCCCATTGCCACTTCAACCTGCTAACTTTCAGAGCTATGTCGGTCACCTTGGTTCTCTGACAGTCAGTCCACACACTGCGTTAAATGGTCTGTCCATAATAATATGGAGAATTAGTAATTTTTTTTACATCATAAATCCATGACTGGATCTTTGTGACTTGCAATATACCACGTCTAAAATACATGTTTTAATAAAATTTATAATTGAACTCATATGTTCTGAATTTTGCTTGGACGCTTACACCAAGCCACTAATAATTATAGTTACAATTTATTTGATAATTGTTTCACATCTCTCTTGCAGGTTATTCCAAAGATCTTCTTCACTACAATGTGGGTGATGATTGTCCTGTGTTTGAAGGTCTATTTGACTTCTGTTCAATGTACACGGGAGCATCGCTAGAAGGTGCCATGAAGTTGAACAATAATGCATGTGATATAGCTATTAACTGGTCCGGTGGTCTGCATCATGCAAAGAAATTTGAACCTTCAGGTGTTTATAATTTTGGCTTAGTTATGTACTTACTGTTCTTAATTCCTCTCTATAGTCAATGACTTATTGTGCTTCTAGATACATAATTCTGACAAATATTTGCACTGTATAAAGTTTAAAGAATAAGCTGTAATAGCATTATTTTATTTCTGAAAAATTTTACATACATGCCAAATCATAAGTCTGAACTTCTGTAACTTCAAGCTAATTGGTATCTTTAGCAATTTAGATGTTTTTAAAATCAAAGTTTCAATGAAATGCTTAGTTTCGGAGCACAGTTGCACTATTACTAGACAAATTAGCATTATTATATTGCTCTATTTTCCAGGTTTTTGTTACGTCAATGATATAGTAATAGCGATACTAGAACTCTTGAAGTACCATCCCCGAGTACTGTACATAGACATTGATGTCCACCACGGTGATGGTGTGCAGGAAGCATTCTACCTTACTGACAGGGTAATGACTGTCAGTTTCCACAAATACGGGAATTACTTCTTCCCTGGCACAGGGGACATGTATGAGATCGGAGCAGAAAGCGGAAGGTATTATTCAGTTAATGTACCGTTGAAAGAAGGTATTGATGACCAGAGTTATATACAGGTAATTTAAATTATATAATTATATACAGATTTATTTGAGGTTTTAAATGTAATGTGTACTATGAAAAAAAAAAATATTGTAAGCTGCATTATTGATTTTGATTTAATTACTTTTAATCAATATTAATAATATAGGCGTGGACGATAGCCTAGTTGGGAATGGAACGGTCTGCTGAGACTATGTCTGGAGGTTCAAAACCCAAGGCACACACCTCTGACTTTTCGAAGTTACGTGTGTATTGTTTATCGATTATCGTTCGCTTTAACAGTGAAGGAAAACATCGTGAGGAAACCTACATACCTGAGAATTCTCCATAAGAATTTCGAGGGTATGTGAAGACTGCCAACCCGCACTAGGCCGGCGTGGTTGACTAAGGCCTAACCCCTCTCAGTAGTAGATGAGGCCCGTGCTCAGCAGTGGGCAGTATTTATATACTGCCCACTACTGAGCACGGGCCTCCGAGGGCACTCACAGGGCTGATTGCATTGCATTGCAATATTAATAATGCAACTATTTTGTGGGATTGTATTAAAGAGTCTTTTTGGAGGGCCGAAATTCTATAGCAAAATCAACGATAAACGGTAGAAGCCATAAATATAGAAGAAATAGACCTTTTGGAAACATATTTGTCCAACATTCCATGTACATTGACCCCAACATTTTTAAAAATAGAAATAAAACATTATCCGGTACATTTCAGGTTTTTAAACCAGTGATATCCAATGTGATGGAGTTTTACCGTCCAACAGCGATAGTATTACAATGCGGCGCTGATTCTCTCGCGGGCGACCGTCTCGGTTGCTTCTCGCTGTCGACCCGCGGCCACGGCGAGTGCGTCAAGTTTGTCAAGAATTTGAATGTGCCTACATTAGTTGTGGGTGGAGGAGGGTAGGTTTTATAAAATATGAAAACGATTTAGAAGTAGACAAAAGGTTTTTTAGATGAATTTATCAGCATTACAGAATGAAAAAGATAATTAAATAAGTCTGATGTCTGTGGCATTTATTATCTGTTGGAGTGCACAGTATTTATCCTTTGTAGGCGTGGACTTCGTTAGTGATGAGCAGATCTATTACTAAAATTATCCTGGTAAATCATTGTCAACATATTCATTTTATGTGTTACGTCATCCAACAACTTCATACATTTCTGACTGGTTTTTAATTGCCTCAGGTACACACTACGTAACGTGGCGCGTTGCTGGACGTATGAGACTTCCCTTCTGGTTGATGAGCAGATTTCCAATGAGCTACCATATAATGAATACTTGGAGTTCTTCGCTCCGGATCTACAATTGCACCCCGAGATCAACAGGTGATATTGGATATCTGTTTTTTATTTGTATGTATACCGCGACATTACGGCAAAATGACATGGGCCCCAGGCTTCAGAGGACCCTTTGACGCAGACTTGAGGGGGCCCCTGACCCCTGACCCCTGACTTGTGAAACAGGCCCTTAGTGTCTTTAATACGCCGACTTCGTCGCAATTACTGGCATATGGCAAACCCCACAGCGAATAATTAGTTGTATTGCGGTAATAGAATTAAAAATATTTTTGCCCTCTAAGTATATTCGTCATATTTACTTACGGCACATATACAATTAATTTTATAGATTTTTAAATATATTTTTTGCTTATTGTTTTTTTTTTCTAGCTCTAACAATGCTAACAGCAAGCAATACTTAGACGCTATTACAAAGCATGTGTATGACAATTTGAAGATGTGTCAGCACTCCCCTGCCGTCCAAATGACGCATGTGCCAGGTAAATGTTGTATTTGTAGTGATATTTATAAAAATGTTGTAAATAGCCTGGTATTGTTGATGGAAGAAATAGCCTCACAATATATTATACTTTCATATAAAAATGCTAGATTGTGATGACTGATGTCTATATTATTTTGTGTGATAAACATTGTCAACTAATGACCAGTGTTGTTGATGTATGCAAGAATGCTGTTGTACAAAACATGACAAATATTTCTTTATGATTTTAATACTACAACATCTCAATTTCCGTTTCTTCAAAGCTTGGTGTGGATAGAGGTCTATTCTTGACTATATCATGTTTTGTTACATATTTAAATAACATTAAATCCTCTAAGAGTGATATAGACAATTGCCATACTACTATTATATGAATCTATCCACAGGTGATTTCTCCCTTACAATACTTAAATTAATGTCTTACCCACAGGTGATTTCTTCCCCGAAGAGTACAAAATAAAAGAAGAACCAGATCCAGATGTAAGGATGAGCCAAGAGGAGGCCGATAAAATTGTCGAGCCAAAGAATGAGTTCTATGAGGACGAAAAAGACAACGACAAGGAAACAGTGGCGGAACCGAAGGAACCATAGCATACAGACGGTCCAGCCGACCCGCTGGCCATTTGACACCAGAAATACTTCAAGAAGAAGTTTCTGAACTTTGCTTAGTGCTAGTGTTGGATTTGTTAGCTGTGGCTTTGTTACCATAGACAACTTACATATTGTGGCAAAGGAAGTGGTTAAAATTAATTTAGTAGTGTCAATTCTCATATGCAGATTCTAATTGTATTGCATTTAAAAGCCATTTACTATATTTTAATGATTTGTCTCTAGTAACATCCATCATACCAGCCCTGTATTATATTCTGCCCACTGCTGAGCATGGGCCTCCTCTATTACTGAGAGGGTGTAGGCCTTAGTCCACCACGCTGGCCTAGTATGGGTTGGCAGACTCCACATACCTTCAAAATTCTTATAGAGAACTTCTCAGGTGTGCATTTTTTTTTTTATTGCATTGAATGACGAGTCGAGCGTGCCGTTCGCCTAATGGTAAGTAAGCTATACAACCACCCATAAACAGTAGCAACACCATCCAGCACCTCGACTTTACAAAGTACTGTGTGGCATTTCACTGCGCTCGTCATCCTGAGACATAAAATGTTAAGTCTCATTATGTCCAGTATACTGGCTACAATGTCCTTCAAACCGAAACACAACAGTGCATTCACACTGCTGCTTGGCGGTAGAAATAGACATTGCGGTGGTACCCACCCAAACGGACTCTTACATATGAGAAACCTACCACCAGTAAAATTGATATTGCAAAAAATTTAAGCCCAATGATTATCTATTTAACACATAAACCATCTATTGTGAAGTACAGTCAGCAGCATAAATATCTGTACAAAATCAAAAATCAAATCGCCTATATACGCGTTAAGTTAAACTGAAATATTTTTTTCTTCGTTTGAAGTAAAGTAAATACCTTTTATTATATTTATGTGAAGACAAAAAAAATATTAGTAAGAACACAAAAGTATGTAGGCAATTTGAAATTTTGAATTTGTTCATCTACTTATGCTGCTGACTGTACATAAATCACATTTTATCATTCAATATTTAATTTGTCTATGGTGGTGGTGGAGTAATTTATTGTAACGCTTTATGCGAACTTTGATTCTCGCTTGTTTGGGTCCGGTCCAATATTTAGAGTTAGATTTCTTAATGTACATAATATTGATAGTTTTTAGGATTAGTGCCCAGTGTGGCGGCGAGAAATCAATTTAAAAATAATTAAGGGCAGTATTAGTAGATGCAGTTTCTCTCTGAAGTGAGATATCAGCTGAGACGGTCAAAATAAGGTCAGCATCTTAAGATAGTGGCTATTTAATAAACCCACGTTAACAGCAACTAAAGTGACAATATATGGCGGATTTTGGCAGCTGAGTTCTGTTTATTTAACAGCGCCGACTCAGCTGTGAACAAGGTCTTAAATAACAGCTTAAGCGTGGTTTATTAAATAGTTCAATACATTAGATGTCTACTTGAGACTACTCTAATGTGAGATTGGTTTATTAATACCGCCCTAAAACTCGATCTTAAATCATTGTACAGTCAGCAGCATAAGTAGCTGAACAAATTCAAAATTTAAAGTTGCTTACATACTTTTTTGTTCTTACCAATCTTTTTTTCTCTTCACAACAATAAAATAAAAGAGATTTACTTTACTCCAAACGAAGAAAAAAAATGTTTCAGTTTAAACTTAACGCGTATATAGGCGATTAGAAATTTTGATTTTGTACAGATATTTATGCTGCTGACTGTACATACATCTGATATTAATTTAACGTAAAGCGCTCTTATCTTTTAGCTCTAGGAGCCGTATTAATAGGTGCAACTCAGTCTCGCTCTGAAATGCGATATCAACTGAGACGCTGTCCAATTATGGTTAGCATCTTAAGATAGTCGTTTTTTAATAAACCCATAATATCAGCTCAAATGACATCTTAAGTTATAATATGTGGCGGATTTTTACTAAGTTTTATTTATGTAACAGCGCTTACTCAACTGGGAACAAGCTCTTATTTGACAACTCAAGTTTGGTGTACTTGCGATTTTACTCAAAGGTTAGTTTGATTTATTATTATTAATACGGCCCTGAGATCTTGAATAGAGGATCTAGTATCCATCATGTAGTTCCTAGAACTTACCGCTCTGTAAATGAAAATAGTGTAGATATATTGTGGTTCATGAATTATTGTTTAACTATACAAATAGCATTCAGGGCATTAATTGAAACAAAAAATATCTGCCCATAAATTCCCTATGTGCGTACACAGCCAAATTATCTGACTTTATTGTATACTAGCTTTTGCCCGCGGCTCCGCCCGCGTGAAAAAGTTTTTCCGGGACAAAAGTCCCGCTTAATATTTTCCCGGGATAATAAGCCTTTGTTACTCGTTGATAATGTACCTTATTGGTGAATGAATTTTTAAAATCGGTCCAGTAGTTTTTGAGTTTATTCGTTACAAACATAAGAAAGACAAATCTTTCCCGTTTGTAATATTAGTGTAGAAAAAAATTATAGGGAACGTGCATGAACTATAGGTGGCAGCACAAAATCGACACAAGAGCCACATGTGGATAAAAAAGGAAACTTTAGAACAATAACTTATATTCTTTTAATATGACAAAAATGATAAAATATGGGTTTCGGCCAAATATTATTGATACCCAGTGTGGCCAAAATATGCTTTAGTTTGATTGGGGGCTAGTTATTTTAATATTATTGAAGCAAAATTAGGAGATTATGTTCCCTTAATTACAGATTTGTTTGTATTGAACATTATCTTCAAAGTTCTTTATTTTTATAAATTACGTAATGAGACATTTCTAAATGCTTTTGGAACTCATACATTATATATGTATATGTATGTAAATAATAAACAGCTTTTATTGTTTTAGTATATTTTAACATAACCTTGGAAAATAAGTACTTAGGTACTATTCTTGGGAACGTAATAGAATTTTACATTTGATGTGTTTATTTTTATGTTTTGGAGCATCCAGATACATTATTATCAAAGTAAATGTTATTTTTCATCCTTTTAATATGAATATTTTACGTCAATGCCAAGTATTGATGGGCTGAAAAAGAGTCAGATTGTGCCACCAGATGGCAGAGCTTACGACGTGCACGTTCCCTATATATTTAGATGCTGGACTTAAAAAACTGCTTCCACGGCATGGATGATAGTAACTGTAATGTGTATCTAAAAACTTATAGCTTAAGTGTATTCAACAGCCTTATACCAGAAACGCAAAGAATTATATATCTACCCACTTTTTAAAAATTCCCGTAAAGGTTTCTTCCTCCTTAACAAAGACAGGCGTATGTTTTATATTTAAAAGTTTGAAATTAAACCAAAATATACAATTTGATAAGTGGATAATAGATATTTCGCACATGCTCTAAAAATAGTTCACAAAAAAACATTATACGCATACGCATACTCACGCCTTTTATCCCCGAAGGGGTAGGCAGAGTCGCAACTAATGCACCCACTTTTCGCCATTTTTATTCCGTCCCATGATGTGATAGGGGGCGAGCCTATCGCCATATCGGGCACAAAAAAACATTATGTAGGTGTAATTCCAATAGAGTCCTGAATATCTACACTCTTTTTTGTTATATCTCTTTTTAGGGCATGTCTGGTGCGTTTAAGGTATGTAGCTGATGAATAAATAATATGTTTTATAAACATGATGAGAGGATACTAAATCATTCCTCTATGTAATTTAATAAAATAAATTATCTATTTTGTAGTTGTACCTAGTAATATTTTATTACTTTGATATATTATTGTAAGCTATATTATGTCGTCTTAACCTGGGTCTACTGTTATATTTTCTATAGAAATAGACAGTTGTAGTATTCTAATAGTAGCATAAATTATGGATTACGATTGGTGAATTCATGGAGTGATAGGTTAATTATTTTTTTTTGGCAAGGAAGACAAGCCGGCTACAGACAATTAGTAGAAATTGGACAAATATATCGCAATGTCCAATGCTCAGTGGTCGATTTTAAATTTGCAGAGTTTAAATTATAACCATTGTTTCAATTTGTAGTTTTTAAGATGCAATTAATTGTATCTATATTCTATATCGATTTTTTTTGTTGATACTCAAAATTGAGCACATGATGATGAAATAATTATGCAGTATAGATCAATATTTATTACCCGATCTTCGTATTTTTCCGCTGTCCAAATAGTATCTATTAATCGACTAACGAACGATCGATTTTACATGATGTACTTTTGTTACAAATTGTTTTTGGTTACATAGCATTCTTGGACAGATAGAATTTGAATAGACGCTTTGGATCGCTATTTTAAACTCTATTGCCGCCTGCCAACTTGTGAGTACAACTATAAAGAATGGACTGAGCTCTCATGTTCAGCTGACCAGTCAATAGACAAAAAAGTGTGAGAGAAATAAAGCAATCTAAAAGTCCACGAAACGCCTACACACAGACCTACAGAAAAAAAACAGACATCGACCACAAAATAACTTGTCACTTTAAACAGAATGCTTATTTTGTGAAGGCATTACTCCGTCCATTCTCTATGTTTATGGTCAAACCAATTTATAAAAAGTCATTTGTAATTCTGAAATCCTGTAGTTCCTAATAAGTACATATTCAAACTCTATCAATAAGAAATAATATGTGTTAGAACTTGTAGGTAGTGTATCTATGCCCTTTTTCATAAACCGAGGGGAACCTTAACGACACACTAGTCTGAGCGGTCCAATGTCGCCCATAAACTATATTCACCGCTCCAGTCTAATCTATAACAAGAATGGACCAATCAGAATAGTTTTTTTTGACATTACAGATGAGTGAGTTATTTTGATTGCTTAATTCTTACCGTTAACGCGTAGTTAGCGGTTGGCAGTTTTTTAGAAACTCATTCGGTAAAGGCTCTTATGAATTGAAACTTGTAGGTAGCATGTAAGGCTATTCTAATTAAATGTAGATATTAGATTCCTGCTATCGCCATCCGGAAGGCTCTTCAGTTGAAAAGGACCATATTATTTATAACCATAAAAAGTTTTTTTTATAATGTAGGCACTGCATGATGCTGCATTATGGACGTCACCACCATGTCACGTTGCTTACTAATTGTCGTTCAGACTGCATTGAACGATTTTCTATCCACTGTTGAGGCTAGCTACATGCGAGAGATTTTTTGCACACGCACATACATGCTCAACATGTAGCACGGGTGTGCGAGTACGATAATAGATTTTAAAACCACAAAGGTGGTCCGTTATTCTTGGTTATTATTTCGATTCCACCTTATGCCTAAGATCGTCAATGTTTTATTCCGTCGATTTGCCAATAATTGTAAATAATAAATGAAAAATAAAGGTAGGTATGATTTTTTACTTTTATTCTTTTTGTATTCATTGATTTTCTTTTAAATTTCCTAAGCTTTTGCTCAGGTCTCGTTCTTGTGGAATTTTCATCTTACGTATGTTTACTGATTTCGTAGAATATCTGGTGTATATTGAGTCTCTACAGTAATCTAGACCTAGATATCGAACTTAGAACCAGGCCAACCTGCATAAACATGAAAAATTATAACTAGTATTTCCCATAACGCTGTGGCATTATTCTGGGGGTTGCAACAATTAAAATGAAAACAAGGTTATCAAATTTTATTTAATACAAAACATTCAGATTTGAAAATATACTTGCGGGAAAATACCGACTCATTGGCAAATGACTGGCATTTATTGCAGCTTTCTCTTCTGCCACAATTTTCATTATCAATACAAATGTAAAGATTATCTGCCTGTGCCACAGTTAAATCATAAGAAAATAATTTTAATGAATGTACATTTTGTACTTCAAATGAGATGGTTTTTTCAACCGCAAGTTCAGATGCTTGAGAGGAATACACGATGGGTTATGCAAATAAAAGATTACATATAAAATATGATATTTACACCTTAACAACTACAGAACAATCGAATTAATAACTGCCCAGTTTTAAATCATAGTTGTTTGTGATAAGGAATTTCTGTATTTCACCGAAGTCGTCACCCAAATTCACTGTAAACGTTTGGAGATTATGACACGACTGTATAATGGATTTCACGATATCTTTAGACACCTCTAACGTACAGTCTAACCACAAGTCATTCATAGTTCTCAGACGGCCTTTCTGTAATAAATATGACAGGATGTCGTTAATATTAACGTGGCTTTGGTATTTCACCACTAATTTTTGCATACTATTCGTACAATCCAAAAAGAAGCACAATATATTGTGTATGTCATATTCGTCGGTCCCTATGGTTAATGACTCAAGCTCTTGGAAAATATCCTTCGGCCGGCGGAAATACCGAGGTACTATCAAGTACTTGGACATAGTCAACAAACAAAGGGAGCTTAAATGCGGGCAATTCTTTCCTATACACATTAAAGTTTCCATAGTCAACGATAATTCATGTTCCCACAACGATAAATGTGTCAAGTATATCCCTTTAACTGCCAAAAACTGCTCCGTCGATTCTTGAATGGTTATGTATAACAACTCTAGCCTACTCAGCCTCAAATCGCTCTTTGAAATTGGCGTCAAAAATTCATCAGTGCTGGGTATCGATAAGTTTGTCACCGAAAGCTCTTTTAAGAAGGGAAACATGGTGATTATTTTTGCCATACTCTCAGCCGATGGGAAGTAACAATTGATTTTTGTGAGACGCAATGGTCCTACATCTCTTAAAAGCGAACTGACGTCACAGGATTCAATTTTCAATTCCTCTAGAAGTGGAAGCTCTTTGACTAGCCTAGCAATACCCTCTTGAGACACGCATCGACCTATACGTTTCGCTCTCTCGCCCTTGGGAGGATCCATGGCCAACTTTCGGAGTTGCTTTAAATTACTGATTGAAGCAAGGCCAACATTGGAGACGCTTCGAGCCAAAACCGACGCATTGGAAGGGGATTTGTAATAATCTAATTTTGAGACAATATTAATTTCTTCGAGTAAAAGACAATTTGAGCCAATAACTGCGAGTATTTCGTCAGTACAAATGAATTTGAGGTCAAGAACAACAAGCCGATTAAGATTGCAAAGATTGTCGATCCAGAATTGATGAGGGATCCCGTTATCCAGATCACTTTTACGAAATACGGTCAAGTAGGGATGTGTCAAGACGTGGAGCTGTATGCGGGGGTCGCCGCGGTATTGACAGCTAGTTCTTTCCGAACAGAGGACATCAAATAACCTGAAAACAAAAAGTACACGTTAAAATAGGATCTTGATTATGCACATTCATGGGTGCTATCGATAGCCTAGTTGGGAATGGAACGGTCTGCCGAGACAATGTCCGGAGGTTCAAAACCCAAGGCACACACCTATGACTTTTCGAAGTTACGTGTGTATTGTTATCAATTATCGTTCGCTTTAACGGTGAAGGAAAACATCGTGAGGAAACCTGCATACCAGAGAAGTTCTCTGAATTTCGAAGGTATGTAAAGTCCGCCAACCCGCACTAGGCCAGCGTGGTGGACTAAGGCCTTAACCCCTCTCAGTAGTAGAGGCCCGTGCTCAGCAGTGGGCAGTATATAATACAGGGCTGATTGCATTGCATTGCATTGCATGGGTGCTATCAATTTATCTGTCTGTCTATTGCCTATTGAAAGCCTGTTTTGTACCCACTACTGGGAATGAATATTTTGGTCAACAAAGCTGCCTCGGTGGCGTAGTTGTATTACGGTACGACTGCAAAGCTGAGGTCTCGGGTTCGATCCCCGGGTTGGGCAGTGGTATTGGATTTTTCCATTCAGTATCAGCCCGGAGTCTGTAATTTGTGCCCGATATTGTGCGTTGTAGTGCGTGTTCTACCGTCTGTATCATGGTGAATGCTCTGAGGAGTTGTTTAATTTGATCCCCCCCTCTCCTTTCCTTAGCAGAACCACGCGTGCTGGCGTGCGAAGCCACAGCTTGATGGTGAAAACCATTACGACCCGAACCATTAGGTTCCATAATTCATTCTTCTGTCGCACCATCAGGCTGTGGAATAGTTTGCCGGCACACGTGTTCCCTCCTTCCTACAATCCTGGGTCCTTCCGCCGTAGCGTGAAGAAGCAGCTGGTCAGGCCGGCATGATTGTGTCGAATGGCACGGGATAGTCGTCCAATGCCATTCGATTCTCTGTTTGGACTGCCCCGTGCTTACCATCAGGTGCGGTGCAGTCACTATGCCGAGCTTTTATAAAAAAAAAAAAAAAAAAAATATGGCGATAGGCTCGCCCCCTATCACATCATGGGACGGAATACGCACGACGAAAAGTGAGTGCACTAATTGCGCCTCTGCCTACCCATTCGGGGATAAAGGGTGTGAGTGTGTGTGTGTGTGTTTATTTTACCGAGTATGCATTCATGACTGCCTTGATGGCGTAGTTGTATTACGGTAAGAATGCAAAGCTGAGGTCTCGTGTTCGATCCCGGGTCGGGTAAAGTGATATTGGGTTTTTCCATTCAGTATCAGCCCGGAGTCTGGAATTTGTGCCCGATATGGCGATAGGCTCGCCCTTTATCACATCATGGGACGGAATATGCACGGCGATCAGGTTGAGATATAAACCGTACGAAGCGAGTCACACTAAGGAACCGCCCAGTACCTGCACCTTGCGGCAGCTTCGTACTTTATTTCATCTATCTTCTAAACGAATTGAGAGACCATTCTACATTTTATTACATGATATTTCTATACTACAAAATATGTTAATAGGTAAAAATAAAAAAATGTAAAGTTGGAAAAAAACAGATTTTTAACATTAACTTCCGGTTTACTATACGAAAAAATTATCAAATTTTAAATTTTAATAATTTTCTAAAAAGAAAAATTAATATTCTCTAATAAACACTGTTTACTTATTATTTAATTCATTTGGTTAACTAAATTAATAGCTATCTAAAAAACCGTTCATCAAATTTTTACAATTCTTTGAAGTTGTATTAATTCGTAACTAGGCTAAAAAAATTAAAATAATGATGAACATTAATTCAAATCCCATAGAAGTCCAATTGACCCAATTATGAACAAAATCCAGAACCTGACATTTTTTTTGTTGCCCACTTCACGTGAAATGCCCCATAGCTTACTTATGTTTCTTCAGTACAATTTATTTTTTTAAAACACAGTGTAATATAGTGTTAGAATCTAAATATCTTTTCATTTGTAAATATAACCAAATAATTGAATGGAAATAAAGTTATAAATTTGATTGCCTAAATAAATACTACAAAAGAACTTTATTTTATTTTATTATTTGAGGATTGCCAACAAAGTTTACAATAACACAAACATAATAATAACAATCAGAAAATAAAACTAAGTAATTGTAACTCAGACTACAGGCAACCACAACATGCATAATATAATTTTATTTTATTTTTTATAATTTTTATGCTGAATGTAGTTGTATATGACTATTAACTACTGTAAAAACTAATCTACGGCTTGAGTACATATCAGAATTGATAAGATTTAGTGAAAAGGACCCAATCCATAACAAATTATGTCTGATTATTTGAATAAAAATATTAAAATTTGGTCCTGATGTCCAATCTATAACTAACTAACAGTATAGTTATAGATTGGACATCAGGACCAAATTTTTCATCCAAAAGTTATTACCAATTGGTAATAAGTCATAAAACAAGACGTCTCGGTATTCTTAGATATGAAAACAATATTTTGGAAGGAAATATTATTTTTTTATGATATAGGGGGCAAACGAGCATATGGTTCACCTGATGGTAGGTGATCACCGCCGCCCATGAACATCTGCAATACCAGGGGGCACACAGATGCACTGCCGGCCTCTTAGGTGGGAATACGCTCTTTTTTTTAAGGTCGCCAGGTCGTATCTGTCCGGAAATGCTGCTGGCGGCAATTGGTTCCATAGTTTAGTAGTACGTGGCAAAAAATTACGGCTAAAACGTACAGTGGTGGATTGCCAACCTCCGAGGTGATGTGGATGGAATTTGGAGTTCTGCCGTGAAGTACGGTGATATGATAAATAAAATATGGCAATTTACACATTATGATCATGTCAAAGTATGTTCTAATGCCTTTTACATAGGTGTTTTGCTATTTCACGGTAGATTGAGTTACTAATGAACAGGCAGTTTTTTTATGTCTATTTTCACAATGCCCGCTCCATATAATCTTAAAAACAATATTTCTTAGATCAACAATTTCACTGGTATGTGTTGGCTGCCATTTTAAAAAGCAAAAATAAGAGTCTCGAGTAGTAGTTTGTGTTTGAAATAATTAATCTGGTATTTAATGGTATTCATTTTAAGATTAACTCAAGATCAATGCATTGGTAGATTGGATCTATGCTTACTAGTTACTACATTGTCTACGTATCTTGGTTTTTGTTATTCAAACAGTTCTTAAACGCTAGAAAAAGTATATTTTTTCAACCTAAATGAGCCGAAAAAAGTATGAAATACAAAAAAAATTTGATCACTTACCTGTATGGCAACAATGACATCAATTCGCTTTTTAAAGCTAGTGCCTTCCTCTCACATTCATCGAACATGTTTTCGGGATAATTCCTTTCTATGTCGTAACAAGCTGAATTGATCAAAATTATTAATTTTTTTACGCACAATTTGAACAAACGAGGAGGCTGTTTTCGCGGCGACATTCTGTTCCTAATCTAAACGAGTATTTAACAATTAACAGCTTTATTAACTATGAGTAATAATGTTAAACTAAATACATTTCGAATTTTATGGCTATCTCCCGAATATTATTTTGGTCTTTTTGACAGTAGAAAATGACACTCCTGAAATATTATCACAATTCGGAAATCGCAATTCGCATTTCGTTAGCGAATCGGCGATGATATTTTTTTTTTGTTATTAATTTATTCTTGTCGCTGTGTTGCCGTTTGACGAAAATGAAATGCACAAATGCAAAGATTAAAAATGCGCTAGATCTTGTGAAAATCTGGCTTCTAAAACGCACTAGATTTAAGATTCCGCTATACAAATGTAATGAATATATATCCAGTGTTGCCAACAAGGTTTAAAAGATCGATAACTTTTTTTTTTCTTGTTGTGGGGGGGGGGGGGCGTACGTAGCGTGTGTTCTTGCTGCCGCATGACAAAAAATACCCTGTCAAATAAATAAATCACGTACACACCCCACCCTCCGCCCGTCGAATGAATTTGAGAAATGTAGAAGGATATTTAGCTACCTGGACTGAAAGTAGTTTCGTTTTGCGCCAGATTCTACTACATATTTTTTGTTTATTTATTTAAGCACTTCATGTACAAATGTATAAAGGCGGACTTAATGCCGTATTTTTTAGCGGGTAGTTATGAGATAAAAAGCGCTAACGACTCTAGAATTGCACTAGATCTAGCGCCAAATGCGCTAAAACGGCAACACTGCTTGTCCCTGGATCACTGATCTGTAATATAGAGGTCAGTGCCCTGGATACAAATCCTTCAGACGCATACTTGCTCTTTTTTATCCTCAGTAGTATGTCGAAGGAAAGCAGCGGCTACCTTACCAAGACTTTATCGAGGAGTTTTGGAGGCAACGAAAAAACCACTTGATTGGCACATTTCCATTCACTTAATTTGAGCCCTTTCATAGAACTATATTGGTTAATATACCACCATAATTATTAATTATGCAATATAGCACTGAGTATCACCTAAATAATGAATTAAAACAAGAGTACCTCATAACACTTCCAAGTTTCCGCCAAAACTCTAGCGATCTTATTTGACAAGCAGTGCTGCTTACCTTAGCAAATCATAAATAATAGTTTAAAAAAAAAACTAAAAAACACGCTTATATGATAAGAAAAAAATGTATTTTATTGTAAGAAAAAAGAGAATTTTGATATAACTTGCTATTATAAAGCCATTATAATCATAGTGATTACATACTCTTTGATTATAATGTGCATCCAAAAATTACTTACACCGAGCGAAAACACGTATCAACTTGTTTCACCTAAGGCAGCAAGCAGCAGCTGCACTGCCCTGGCACCCCGAAGTTAGGCCATGCACATGGACGGGACTCACGCACAATTTTTTTTTTATTCGGGCACGACAAATTGACTGCATCTCGCCTGATGGTAAGCGCGATGCCGTCCAGATAGAGTATCGAATGGCAGTAGAGTGTTATCTAATGCCATTCGACACAATCATGCCGGCCTACTAAGCTGCTTCTTCACGCAACGGTGGAAGGACCCAGGATTATAGGAAAGAGGGAACACGTGCGCCGGCAAACTATTCCAAAGCCTGATGGTGCGGCAAAGAAAAGATTTAGCGAACCTATTGGTTCGGGCCGAGATGGTTTTAACCATCAAGCTGTGGCTTCGCATGCCAGCACGCGTGGTTCTGCTGAGGAAAGGAGAGGAAGGGATCAGATTAAACAATTCCTCAGAGCATTCGCCATGATACAGACGGTAGAACACGCTTAGAGAAGCGACATACCTCCGCAACTGTAGCGACTGCAAGTTGCTCGTCACGTCTGCATCATTCACAATACGAATCCATCCAAGGCATCGAGCAAGTATTGGGCGGAACCGTCCCAGAGGTGCGAACAGTATTCCATACCCGGCCGTACCTGTGCTTTATACAAGCGGTAGATTTGACCGTGCGTGAAAAACCGACGCACCTTGTTCAGGATTCCAACCCTGCGTGATGTGGCAGATATTACGCCTTCGATGTGATTCCTTGGATTCAGATCACAGCGGATATCCATACCAAGGATACTCAGGTCATTCCGCAATTCTGAGGCTGGAGGCCCCATCAACGGGGCTCAGGGTCGTCGCGGCAGTGCGTCCTGTCTTTGCCGAATGGCTGGACAGGCGCCACGGTGCGGCAACTTTTCGCCTGACGCAGGTGCTCACCGGGCATGGCTGCTTCGGTGAGTTCTTGTGGCGGGTAGTGGGGAAGGAGGTGTCGGCCATGTGTCACCATTGTGACAACTGCCCGCTGGATACAGCCCAGCACACGTTGGAGCTTTGCCCAGCCTGGAACGAGGAGCGCAGCGCTCTCAGAGCAGTCGTCGGAGGAGACCTCTCGCTGCCGGCCATGGTCGGCAATCGAGAGGCCTGGCATGCGGTGGCCCACTTCTGCGAGGTGGTCGTCTCGCAGAAGGAGAGTGCCGAGAGGGATCGTGAGCGCGAAGATCCCTCCCGCCGAAACGAAGGAGGCGCCGGGTGGACGACTGACCGGCGTCTCCCGCCCTGTGGATTGGGGGCGTTTGGAGAATTCCACCCTGCCTGTCGTAAAAGGCGAGTAATAGGGGCCACCGGGGGTTGGGGGCGGGCGGCAGGGTTCCGTCCGCCTTTAGTTTTGTGTTTATTTTAGCACATTGTTGCGACCCCCGTGATGGACGGGAGCGTGGCAGGTAGGCCTCACGCTGCCGTTGACGCTGAGAGCGTCCTTCGGTGCGCGGGGGCTTCTGAGCCCCCCCCACAACAGGAGACGGGCCGCATCAAATGGCACCGCGCAGGGGCGGTTGCGGACGACAACATAGATACTTTCGTCCGAGGAAGCCCGCAGCCGTCCCTAATGCGCCGAAGATGGCCACCGCGGAGTTTTAGTTGGTATGCCGTGCGTTGTACATAGGTTAGGGACTCGGCCCGGCGGTCGCCCGAGGTTTTCCATCTCTCCGGGCGGCTCAACGCCGGGTCGTAAGGCACGGTGAACCCAACATAACCGCTCGGTCGCCCCCCACGAAGGCCGGGCGGTTGTGGTAACGCACTTTCTCCGCGAAACCAAAAAAAAAGGTCATTCCGCAATGAGAGGGGAACACCCTGAAGATTGGGGAGAGGAACGAACGGTTTGAGGTGTTTAGTATTTTAGATATGACTACTGTACGAATACCTCCTCTCCGCTACCAACGCCGCACAGAACTTTGAATTGCAAAGTACTTTGTGGGCTCATACACAAAAACAAACAAATCGTAGGACGACGCGACGCCGTGTCGTGTTTATGTGTATGATGAGCCCTGTAGCACTCCAGTGCGCTCGTCGCCCTGAGATAGGGCTGCCATCACCTAAATTGCCGACGCCGCATAAACACGGCAAAAATCCCGGATATTTGGGCGCAATATGGGTTTTTCCCCGGACGCCTCTGAAAAATCATTTTTGCAAAAAAAATAAAAACGTTATAATTTTTTTATATTTCGCTTATCTATTAAAAAATATATATTTCCCCTGACACTTTTTAAAGTCCCCTGCCGGACGCCCTTCAAACTAGGACAATGCATGGGAATTTCGGACGGATGGCAGCCCTACCCTGAGACATAAGATCAAAGAGTATTATTTACATTGGCTCAGAATAACGACAAGCATTATTCTGAGTACATTAGGAACATATTAAGATGTTGTCTCATAATGCTCAGTAATTATGCTGGTTACAATGACCTTTAAACCGGAACACAACAGTGCTTGCACAATGCTGCTTTACTTTACTCTTTGCTGCTGCTTCACGGTAGAAATAGACATTGTGGTTGTACATACCTACAGAGACGGCTCCTTGCACACGAGAAACCTACCATCAGTACATTTAAAATATAGTGGAAAAATATTTTTCAAAATCCACTCAATAATAATTATAAATAAGATATACATTTTTGTGAGAGTAAATTATGAAGTCACTGAGTACCATTAGCGACAACGCTGCTTGAGTTTAGTAGTTCTTTATATAAAAGACAAATTGATTCTTTGCACTTATTTAAAACTTAACTCGTAAAAATAAAAGTCGTATAAAATATGTTATTTATTTAACATAAAAAAATATTGTAAATTACTTAGAAACTACTGACAATAAAATAAACAAGTACAACTTAGGGCTCATACACATAAACACGATACGACGTCGCGTCGTCCTACGACGTGACGCCGTTTCACGATGCGACGCCGTATCGTGGAAATCTACGACGAGCAACGTACGTCTATTACGGTCCATTTTCGAGATTAACTGCGGCACCGTATTGACGTCGCCAAGCCGTGCATCGTGGCGCGTTGCGATGTCGTGTTGTGAATTTTTACGTTGCTCTATCTTATCTTGCGGCGTCGCGTCGTAGGACGACGCGACGCCGTGCCGCGTTTATGTGTATGAGCCCTTAGTCTTATACTTTACTTATAAAACTTAAAACAAAGGTAATGAAGGTACAAGTACACAGTACTGTTGGACGGTGAAAAGAGGTACATATTCACTTTTCTTCTAAACCTCTTTTTAGCAATTCTATCTTGATAAGAAGATGTTGTTTTTCTAACTCGTGTATAACGTCCTTATGCTCTAATTCCTTTTCAAATATTTTTGTTTGTAATAATTTTTGTTTCAAGTCCTCCGTTAAAATATGTTTCTTGATTCTTATTATTTCCATTTTTTCTTCTATTAATTTATTAATACGTCTTCTTCCTTTTGGCTTACCTACAACAGACAATATCATTCATCATCTAATGATGTCATTCATTCATTATCATCAGCCACATGACGTCCACTGCTGAACATAGGCCTCCCCCAAAGATTTCCAGACGGACCTTTCAAAAGCGATCCGCATCCAGCGTGTTCCTGCGACCTTTATCTAGTCGTCCATCCACCTTGCAGGTAATAAATATTAGACAAAATCATTAATAGTAAAAGAGAACATAATAATATGTGCTTAATAAATAACCATAAAAATTAAACGAACCCTGAATAGTGAATGTTCACTGATGGAAATAAATGTATTGATTTGATTATAAAGAGAAGATTTGATTGTTTGTTTGTTTGTAATGGATAACTCAAAAACTACTGGACCGATTTTGAAAATTCTTTCACTAATAGGAAGCTACATTACTCCTGAGTGCTATAGGCTATTTTTTATCCCAGGAAAATATTTTATGCTGGAATTTTTTTTTCACGCAGGTGGAGCGGCGAGCAGAAGTCTACACTCTATACAGAGTAACAATTGAGGTCTTAATAACAGGTTCCCATAACTAAAATAACGTATTAAATATATTGAGATGTGAACAGATACTTCAGGGTCTTTATTAAGCATAGAAGTTTTGTAACTATATATATCAAATTTCTCCAAAAGCCCATGTAGCACTTAAGGTTTCTACCTTCAATGACATTTTCTTGGACGTTCACAGTGCATTCATCTATGAAAATGTACTAGAAAAATAGACTTCCAAGACATATCCAACCTTTTGCGGGACTATTATACTATTACAAAGCGGGATTGCACCCTGCATTACGGAACTGTACCACAGAATGTGGGACGGTTGGCCTCCTTAATTAAATGTATGTTTCTATGATTATATTTTATAATTCTTACTTTGTGTTTCCTCTAGTAACACTTCACACACTTTTTTTGTGGGTGGTTCACCATCTTCTGTATAACTAGAGTCTGAAATTTAAAAAAAGAATTAAGTATGTATTTAAATAGATAACTTATAATGTTACTATTTCTTTTTCATACCATATTCAAATTTCAGTTCGGATGATTGGTCATTTTGCTCTTCTGCAGGCAAACAGGAATCTGAAGTTAGAGTTCCTGAATAATTAAATTAGTTTGATGTTAGTCATTAGGTAATCGTCAACGCCCGCTTATATATAGCTATAAGCTAATTTCCTTATATTAATGGACACCGGTGTCCACCACGGGCGTTGAAGGATTACTATTTCATGATTTAATCCCAAGGCACACATCTTCGACTTTTCACATTTAAATATTTATTGTTTAAGCAACATTATCATTCATTTTAATAGTGAAGTGAAAACTTGAGGATTTTCTCTATACCTATGAATTCTTCATAAGAATTTTGATGGTATGTGAAATCTGCCAACCCACACTCTGCCTGCATGGTGGATTAAAAGTCTAAAACCTCAGGCTTCTCAGTGGTAAAGGAAGGCCCATACTCAACAAGGGGACAGCATAGTATAACACAAGGCTGGTATTATTATTATTTATATCATAATATATATATATATATATATATATATATATATAAAAATAAAATGTATGATATAAATATACACTTACTTGGAACAATTGAATCTGAATTAAAACTTTCATTTCCGTGAACAGAGAGAATTATTTCCGTCACTTTCTGTTCAGCAGGAGTAAGCACAGGGGCTGTGCTCATACGGCCAGTTTTTAGATTCCCAGCCTTCCTTTTAATGTCCCTCTTTATTGCTTCATACTTGGCTTTAAGGTGTTTGTGGTGGCGAAATACCGAACTAATTGAATTAAATGCTTTCTCAATATCTTTCCAGGCCATGTCTTTATCTTTCCAAGTCGCAGCGTCCCTTGTATCATTTTCAATCACATGTTTTTTTTCCTCTATTAATGATATAAGATAATCCGTTTCTCCTTGACTGAAGTTAGCATTTCTTTCACGTTTTTGTTTTTCCATGATAAAGCAACAAAAACATAATTTATTTACTCGTTTAGCACAGATAACTATATTATCGAGTTGTTTAGTGATTAAAGTAACAGATTAGAATCCAGGGGTATGTCAGTCAAAGTGATCTGTCAGATGCTTGTCATATTTAAATACAGTTTCTTTGAATTACCAGAAGATAGCACTAAACTTACATTTCAAAATGTGACCGTGACCACGAAGTGCTGCAAAGCCTTCGACACGTCGGGAGAAAATATAAATTAAAAAACCGCGATAAAATCCGCAAAACAGTTTTATTTCAATTTCAAAATAGTTAAAAACAGTAAAATCTCTTTTGTTGCAACCTTGTTTAGTTTTCCGGTTTTGACGTTTTTAAAATTCTTTTCTTTTGTTACGACATTGTAGTTCCATGTATTAAACAGAGCGCTAGTGCCGTTCACCATCTTGGATCATGAAAAACTTTTCTGTTACTTGTCAGCAGTGTTGTCAACAAGATTTTTAAAAACCCGCCAATTTCGATGTATGTTTCCGTCAAAGATCCGTTAAAATTTTTATTCGTCAATAAAAGCCCTAAAATTTCTAAAGTTTTATGTACACGGGCGTAGATATAGCTTTCACATGGGGGGGGGGGGGGGTGCGTAGCGTGGGTTCTTGCCACCTAAAAAACCTCCCTTTCAACAAATAAGTCATGTATACCACCCCCTTTATACATTTGAGAAATGTAAAAGGCCAGATTCCGCTGAAGGTACATTTCCCGTTAAATATTCCGTTAGCCGTTAGAATTAATTTTTTCCGTTTTCAACGTATCCAAATCCGCTAGATATGACGGGAAATCCGTTAAGCTGGCAACGCTGCTTGTCAGTTGTAACTCTCAGTATGTCAGTTAATGCACGTGTGAGTGGTTGATTACCTGAAAGTGCCGGTATTAATGCAATAAAAATGTAGAACAGGCTCACTTCATATTTAATTGAATTAATACCAAACCGATTAATGGGGACAAAATAAATGCAGATAGCCTTGAAATATATACATACCAACCTATCCTTAGATCGGAGTTTTGGCGGGAACTTGGAAGTGTCATGAGGTGCTCTTGTTTTAATTCATTATTTTGGTGATACTTAGTGTTATATTGCATAATTATGGTGGTATATTATCCAATATAGTTCTATTAAAGAGCTCAAATGAAGTGAATTGAAATAATTGTGCTAATCAAGTGTTTTTTTTGTTGCCGCCAAAACTCCTCGATAAAGTCTTGGTAAGGTAGCCACTGCTTTACTTCGACATACTTCAAAATAGACAAATCAAACTTGACATTGGCAAAATGTGAACACAAATGCCATTTAAAAAAAAAAAAAATATCCTTAGATCTGCGATACTAGCGCTTTGTGTATTGCCCGCGCAACTAATTGCTTATCCGCAGTGCACTATCTGTCTTTGAGTTATATAATATAGTTATCTGTGGTAATAGTTCCGATTTTCGCCACGTTTGACGTTCTTTATGAATTTCAACCTATACTACATAGGTACAAGAGTTAGTTATACTTAATAGTTTATCAGTGTCATATATTATAAGGGCCGATTTGACCGCTTGCTGATAAATGATATTTGTTAGTATATAAATGTATAAGCTGACCAAATACAAAAGTCACACTGTAATCTATGTTGCCAAATAAAATGAGTGCCTACGTCATAGAATAATAACGCCTACGTACTATGTAGGTACATTAGCTATTTAATACTTACGATATCTAACTGACAAATAAAATTTAAGTACTTACCTACTTGAAACGTGTTTAAGTGGCCCTTAATGTATAATCTAAGTTTATTAGGGAATTATGTGCCGATGGCTGGCACATGCGTCATACTCGTGAACGAGTGCTGCTTGTGTGGACTGGTCTGTCCTTTTCGCTTACTATATCTAAGTATTAGGGGTATATCTTGAACTTAGATTAATAGCGACATCTTGAACATTTCAGATCAAATTATTACATGATTCCTGAGATAGTTATGCACTAGTGTTGGAATTTAAAAGTTATTACCTATTTTGCGAATTGCGAGTATATAAATGAACTGCTCTAAACAAAAGTTAACAAATACTGAATTGTATTTTTTTTTTCTCTACATAATGCATTGTATTTTATACCTTGAACTGATTTTGAAAAGAGCAACACTAGAGTTTCTTGCCCGTTCTTCTCTAGTGAGAACTGCTTTCCGAACTGGTGGTAGAGTTAATATTGACGGAATCTAAATAATGTATAACATTTTAGGGGTTCGAAATTCATTTCATTTCAAATTGAAATGAAATGCATTATGTAGAGAAAAAAAAATACAATAACCTATTTGTAATTTATGTTCCGCAAGTCTCACTTGGACCCGATTTCACCACATGCTGATAAAGTGCCTGATAGTTTATTCGGAACTTACCTGTCCCCCATATAAACTACAAGTTATTGTTTTACAGGTCGGGAATAGAAATATTTGGCAGAAAATTTCACTAGTAATGTGTCAGATTTATTTGTTATTATATATAATAAATAATAATAATACCAGCCCTGTACCACTTCTGAGCACGGGCCTCCTCTACTACTGAGAGGGGTTAGGCCTTAGTCCACCACGCTGGTCTAGTGCGGGTTGGCAAACTTCACATACCCTCGAAACTCTTATGGGGAATTCTCAGGTATGTAGGTTTCCTCACGATGTTTTCCTTCACCGTTAAAAGGGACAATAATTGATAAACAATACACACGTAACTTCGAAAAGTCAGAGGTGTGTGCCTTGGGTTTTTAACCTACGGACATTGTCTCGGCAGACCTATCCATTCCCAACTAGGCTATCGTCCATAATATTATATGTCGAATATTGTTATTATATGTCGAATATTGTTATTATATGTCGAATAGTTATCTGGAACTTTACCAAGAACCGGTGAAACTTGTTTTTGTTTTTTTTATAGCAAAAGATAGGCAATTTGGAAAGAGGATAGGGTATTTATTGGGCCTAAGTATATCAATCTAGCTGACTATACGACATGTACCTAATACTAAAGCTAAGTTTCATGCCGGTTATATTATACCTAATGCGACTTCGTACAGTAGCACCGCTACCGTTAAGCATAGCATCCAAAGTTGCCTACAGCGTGGCCCGTGGTGCCATTAGAGCGTAGGTTCTCACACATTAGTCCTTTCACATAATATTCTATTTTACTAGCAATACTCGATTATATTGGGGAATGTTTATTAAATACAGATATTTTCGTTTTTAAATAATTTAATTTTATCTTTTCGTATGAGTTTTACATCTAATACTATCTAATAAAGTTATTTTAAATTAAAAATATTTATTTGTTACATAGGATATCTCACTAAAGTGCTTTTTTTATATAGTATAGAAGTTGCACAACGGGTTGGCTTGCGTGTAATTAATATTATAAGAAATAAATTGCCTTTAAGAAAATGGATAAGCCTGTAATTAAATATAAAAGAAATTGTAATTATTAATCAAAAGTTCATACAAAAATTACGAGGTAAAGTTTTTATGTTGCAACTAATAATTTTCAGCAAACCCGTTGTCCTTAACAATTACTAATATTCTAATTGGACATTAAGATTTTCCATACATTACTATGAAATAAAACAATTTTACATTCAATAGCTTGTGCTACATCGATATTTCTATATTTATGGCTAAACTCGAATAAACGGTAAAATTGTACCCGTAATTTCTGTTTTGTTAAAATTCGGATTCTTTTGGCTTTGGTACAGATTGGATTGTGGAAAAATTACCAAATATATTCAATACATTACGATCTGGGATATATAGACTTTACAGTCAAATTAATGTTATGTTAAATATTTCTCGACACTAATAAATTGTTTTTTTCCTGATGCACATAGTAAATAACTTTGTAATATAGAATTTTGCCGTTAAACGTTCATTATTTTTAACCGACTACGGCGAAACCAGGAAGGGTAATGATTTGAACACCCTCTGTATGTATGTATCCATTTTATGTTCCAGTCTAGCGTCGCTCCTATTTAACCGATTTTGACAAACGAGGTGTCTGTCGTTTCGTATTTATTGTGCGATGGTGATAGGCTATATATTTCCAATTTTTTAAAATTATTATATACGTCCTGTTCGTTATTTTTTGGTATTTATATAATTAGGTTTATTTTCAGTTAAAATCGAGAAATATTTCAAATACAGTTTTATTTTGTACGCGCCGCAATCTGCTTGTTTCGAGAATATCATTTCCAGAGAGAATATTATAAATTAATTAATTTTATAAATAATGTAAGTATTACTTATCGCAAATCTGTCAAAGATGTATTACTATAATAGATAATTAAATAGAACATTTTATTTCGCTAATATTTACACTTAATTAGGTTTATTTTATAACTCCGAAAGAAACTACTGATTTAAGTATCTATTTGTTTTGGCACAATAGAGTTACATATATCTACTATATTATATATTTTATTAAAATATGTACACTATCTAACATTGAGAGATGTAAAAATACCTGCTAAATTAAGAAATAACTTAGAACCTACGTAAGAACTACTGCAGCGTCACATATTTGTATTGTGCTTCATTCCGTTACCGCAATTATAAATACGTTAAGCAAAACTTGAAGTCTTATGCTAAATAATTAAACATTTATGATCTGGAATAAATTGTTTATACATTTTATAATCTGTGATTTTATGTTACAGGAACTATAGTCACATAAACTTTAGACTATAAATCAATAGTAAACAGGAACTATAATAAGATGTCTATACACTGACGAATGTTCAGATTATTTGTCCTGACTTACATCTATATTTAATGGTACAGATTTTTATATATTCTTTTTATATTTGATTGTTGTAGTAATGGTTTTTGGTATTCACTTAGTTTGTGCATGTTTTTCAACCAGCGAGACTAAGTCACTACAAATAAAACTATGAAGTTTAACTTCTAAACGACTAATAGGACTAAATTGATTACTAAAGAGATAGAAGAAATACTACAAAATTTAAAGATTATATTAGAGATAGGTATGGTAATTCTTTCATTCGTCGCAACAGTCGCATCGGTTTTATAGATTTGAAAAACAGTGATCTAAAGTCGATTGTTGCGTACATACCAACATCCATGCATAACACTTATTGTAAGAGAAAGAAAAAAACTAAATCATAATCATCATAGAACATAATAATCACAAGTAATAATTGACCGTCATTTTGCCGGTCGTTTTCATTAGGATTTATATTCTCTCGTCCGTTGCCTACATTTCTAATCTCTCTTGTATCACCATCATTATCTATTGTTACTGGATTTCTAACTTCCTCATTTACATTACTTGTAGTCGTGTTCTTGACTTCTCCATTAGTTGTATTATCATTTTTTAAACTATCGTTAGACAAATCATTTCTATCTATATTTTCATTTTTATCGATGTAAGTATTTGATGTTAAATCAACTTGTTTCGAAGGTGTCCAGTTACTGCATTCGATATTATCATAATCGTGTCCATCTTCGGGTTCCTTCCAGAACGTATTTAAACTTTCTTCTGTTGATTTCTTGTTCTTGATTAAGTTTGTTGGTTTGTCTTCAGCGTTTGGAAATTTTGCTTCTTCTTTCTTATTTATTAATTTAATTCCCTGCTTACATTTATCATTCTTTTTCTCTCTACGTTTACGCTCCTTTTCGTTCTTAATAAAATCCTTATCGAAATTCAAACCTCTAAATTGATTTTTTATACTTTTGTCACTTGTATCGGTAGTTTTATTTTTTAAACATTGTTTCGTTTTCCCATCGATGCATAGAGAACTGCTGATTATTTTGAAATCGGACCTGGGTTCAAGTCCGTTTTGCGTAACGGATCAGAGTCTCTTATGCGAATCAGTGCTTGAACTCTTCAGGGAACCGAATCGTTTGGTCTGCGAAGTGGCTGGCGTAGTCCCGCGGTCCAAACTGGCTGCTCGGAGAATGAGTCCTCTTGATTGACGAAGCGACGAGTCAGACCTTGCCTGTAAATAAAATGATTTATTAACGTTTATAAACGCGTAAAGTGTACCAGCTTTCAAGTGATTTCAATAAAAGTTGTCATTTGATGATTTTGGATCATTGCCAAGAATTCTTTTTTCAAAATAAGTTATTTATAATCATATCCAACTATTCTGATCTATTATTGCTATAGGCCCTAAGATAGAAAATTAGGATAGTTTCTTGAAATCGATCGATCTATTGCTAACAAAATAGGCAATACACTCACAGGTTCTCCCAGAGATCCTACTCTATGCCTCGATTCCCTTGTGGGTCTATTTATCGGCTCGGTGAAACAAGTCTCCAGGGTACTTTGCGATGGGTCGCTGATGGATTGCGATAGCAGATGAGTCGTGGATGAGGAGTTGGAGTCTTCCACGTTAGAGAACTCGTCCGGGCTGTCGTCGCGCTGTGGAGTGTCGGATTCCTTGAAACAAAACACATCAGTGGTTGGAGGGTACTGGGTATATGGTACGCGGTTGGCATCAAAAGTACGTAAATATTGACAAATCTGCCTATGCGGCTATTTCTGTTCAGTCTCGTTTCAAGCTTAGTCGGTGTATATTATCGTCAAGCTGGCATAATGTTGATAGAGGATCACATCGTCCCTCACTAGTCGATATCATATTAGGACTACATTATACAAGGCGTATTCAAATTCGAAGGGGTTTCGTTGTGTCAAGATTTTGTTCTTCAAATTTTCTATATTTTTTCCCTGGTCAGAATATAATGATTTTTTAAACTCAAATATTTATTGCAGTTAGACAAACCTCTTCCAATTCTCGTAACGTGCTTGGATAGAGATGTCGCCTTGCTTCCTCTCGTTCCCGTTTCTCCAGTTCGTCGGCGAGCATCATTACTTCCCAATCTCCTCCACTCCCTGGTAATGCTATAATAGATGGAAACACCATTTTAATACCTTCATAAAATGGCATTCTTAGTTGTAAGATAATTGAAGTAATAATTAATGTTTTAAGAGAAAATTGAATGTATACAAATATTATGTTGTCATTTAAAAATGCTGAAAGTGACCATAGACCCGAGTATTTGATATAAATTTCAAATTGATAGCTCTATCTTTCGTGAGAAAAAGAGTTGACAGACAGACAGACGGACAATAAAGTGATCATATAAGGGTTCCTTTCGAGGTTCGGAACCCTAAAAATTACCATAAGGAACATTCAATATAATTATTACCTCTAATAGGCGACTGGCTTCCATGGCTAGACATGCTCGCTCGGCGTCGGCGGGAGGCGTTCTCAACGAACTCTTCAAACACAGGCGTGTGCGGCAACGATTCATCACTACTTGATGATGTCGATGATCTGAAATATGAATAGGGATTAATACTATTTGATATTGCCTAAATGCACTGAAAATATTAAGCTTCAAATATTTTAGCTCGCAAGGTTTCTATTTTTTAATACCTGGAGTCTGAAATTATTCTCGCTTTATAGCTCATCTTGTATTATATGCAACATAACATACTTAGTGAAATGTAGAGGTGTTATTTGCCTGCGCCTTAAGTAGATTTAGGAAAAAAGGCGTGAGTGTATTTTTTTTTATTTTGTAGTGTAATTTTCTCATGAACAACCATATTTATTGACAATACTCACGTATCGCTCAAGCTATAGTCGCTCCCCATGTCCAGGACAACTTCATTACAGTTGCTAGTTGGTTTGGCAATTGGCGGTCCTCGATTGTAACCGAAGAAGGAACCGAGACTAAACTTACGATGTTGGCGTTGTCTTCCCTGTTCTACAAGTTTTTTAATTTAAAAAGATACAGTTATGAATAACTCGATATAGATACACGAAAATTAATTGAATAAATTACGAATTGATAAACGAAGCTAAACAGTTTTTGTTCGATGTAGTCGTATTGGAAAAAATGACTGAAAAATAAATTATAATATAATTCGAGGGTATTCATAAGAGTGTTCAAAATATTAATAACACAATATTTTTTTTCTTTTGCAGTGTAAGTAATAAAAATAATTTACCTTTACAATACTCACTCCTTTCGTGCCTTCCTGTGTGATGCATCCCGGTATCAACAGACAATGTCTTCTTGATCTTCGATTTTGTGTTGCCGAGATGGGAGCCGAAGAAATGGAATGGCATGCCGCGCCTGCTCGAGCGCAGACTCGACTGCTCCGGGCTGAGTAAGGATCGGTCTTCAGAAGTTGTGTGTGGGGATAATGGTCTAACAATGAAATATTTACAGGGTTACACAGCAGGGAAATATAGGATTTATTAACTGTAGCCAAGTGATTAAAATACCTCGTTAGATCTTGCATCTCCATGCTTTCCTGGTCGCTCTGATCCTCCCAAGACTTCCTCTGTTTCAGCTTAGCAGCCCTCTTCCTCGAATAGGTCCCAGCTTTCCCATCAAGGTTGAGATCAAGCCTTTTGGATTTACTGGCAGTCCAATCTTCTCTACTCGACTTATCAGCTCTATTCGATAGAGACTCAGCAAGGCTTTGCAATTCTGAGTACGATAGTTTACCTAACTCGATTCCTTCAGTCATTTCGGTTAGTTTTTCATCCGTTAGGTCCTCTGTTTCAGATGTTTCGACTATAGCTTTTTCTTTTTCTACTACTTTTTCTTTGTCTTCTTCATCAGCACTTGCTGTTGGGGGAGATGTTGCAAATACTGTGTCTAACGAGTCACCCCTCTGTATTAAATAAAAATATATTAAAATATTAAAGAATTTTAGTTAGCCTCAAAAAATTAAGTGACTCTTACCATGAACCCTTCTTCAGCACCTGAGGCGTCTTCAGATCCCGAACTGCCATTCTTGGTCATGGTGTGGCTTATCGTTATACCAACGTCAGTGGGAGACATTTCTGACCCCAGTTGCTGTGATGTTGGGCTAATTCCTGATAAACCTAACCTTTCCAATTCTTGGATACGTTTTTGAAGTTGACTGATTATTTCATCTCGTTTTCTGACTTCATTTTCTAAGCTGTTGAACCTGCAATTAGTAACAACATAAGACCCACACACTAATCCCTTTGAGTTGATGCCTAGAAATTATTGAATTAATATGTTAATCTCGTTTACAATTACCTTTCTTGAAATTTTCCTTGTACGTCGTGCAAATGCCCTTGTATTACTTGCTTTATACCTAACAAAACTTCACCAAAATATTCCTGTTCTTCTAAAGATCCTAAAACAAAAAGTATTACTTGTACCCAAATATCTATTGAATTCGTTAAACAATAAAATTTTAGTTATACCTCGTAATAATTTCCTCTGATTAGCAACTGCTGATATTAAAGTCAGTTTCGGTTTCTCTGAAGGCACTTTTATTTCTTCAGGTCGTAAGCTTTTAAAATCATAAACGGGTTCAGTGTTTGGTTGTAAATTGCTTTCAGTTCTTATATTAGCACCGGTTTCTTGAGGTGCTACAGGATCCTTAGTGGGTCTTGTGATTTGGCTGCACGGGTCAGCTGCTGTTACATCCACTTCTGTTGTTAATGGAGGAGATATTTGTGGTACGTTGCTAGCTGTCTTTGATTGGGTGGTAACATCAGGCATTTGAAAAATATTACTCTGAGCATCAGCTGGGGCACTAGCGGGTGGCGAAGGCAATGTATGTCGGTGAAATGTTACACTTTTAGCGAATTTCGAATGCCTTGCAGCATATCCTTCTAAGGTCGGTGCTCGAATCAATTTTCTCAATTCGTTACTTCGTTCTGGACTTTCAGCTGGTGTTACATCTTCAGATAGTTTTTTAAGAATAGATTTTAATGTTCGCCTTTCAAGAGTTTCATTTGATTCGTGACTGCCGAGAGAGTCTAAAGATTTTCGTTTATATTTCCGCTTGTCCATGGTGCTACCTTCAGAATGACTCCTTGTTAACGTATCGCAAAGTAAATCTTCTGATGAACTAGTACAGTCTAGGCTAGAGCTTCGAAATTTGACAACTCTTTCCAGTTCAGCGAGTTTTTGGCGTTCGTTTAAAATTTTCAGTTTTTTCACGAACGGCAATCCACCGTACTCAGGAGATAAGTCATCAATTGATCTGTATTTTTTCACTCTAGGCAATAACATTCCCGGTGTCATGGGTTTACTTTCAGGCGCTTTCGCAGTGTTCTTTTTGGGCGATAGCGTTAATAAATCTAAAGATTTCTCTTGGACGGGCTCCAATGGGCTTGTTACAATAATCTTACCTTTATCCCACTTATCACTGTCGCTACCAACTTCAACATTATTATTGTCAATTTTAACAAGTTCCGCCGTAGTTACTATAGGCACACATATATTTACAGCTGACTCTGTTCCACTTCCTTGCATTTCCCTATCTATTCTAATATCAGCATCTTTTTTCTCATCAAAACTTGATTTACTTTGAGTTTTTGAATCTCCTAATATAGCTGCTTTTTTAAGTTTCGACCATGGCTTTTTACTTTTTAAATCTTCTTTACTTTCTACTGCTTGTAATGGTGTTATTTCAATGGCAGCCTTTTCAACTGATGGCACTTTATTTTTTTCTGCAGATGTATCACTATCTTTCCCACTTTGCAATAATTTTAATTTGTCTCTAAATGTTGACCCAACTGCTTTTGCCGGGGATTTTATTTTACTCACAACAGAATGTGGGATTGAAATCATGTTGCTTTCTGTTTTTGGAGTAGGTTCTACAACTGCAGCCGGCTTTTCACTGATATCTTTGTTTAGTGGTTGACAAACAGCGGTACCGTCACTATGGACTTGTAAAATTTTATCTTTGAAACTAACTTTTGGCCGCGACGTGCCATCGCTAGAACCCGAGGAATTCTTCCTTGACATTTTTGCGGTTGGACTTTGAAGTTTTCCCGGTGAACTAGATTCAGAACCTTTTCTTATAGGACTTAGGGTTTTAATTGTTGGGCTTAGAGGACTTTTTATGGAACTGGGACTGATTGTGTCCGAACTGGAAGGTTGATTGCTGGTCATTGGGGTGAGTTGATTCTTCTCTCGTTCTTCTTTAGCTTTTAAGAGCATTAATCTTTGGATTAAAGGCAGGCCAGCTCCAATGACTTCTGGTTCGCTGTCGGGTGCACCACTAGTCGAGGGTGTTGGTTGAGCTGTTAGGGATACTACTGAAGATGTGGAGTGTCTTTGTTTTGCTACTTTTTCTTCACGATCCTGAAAAAGGTTTACATAGAATTCAAGATTCTAGAACTTTGTAGAATCTTTCGTCAAATTATTCTTACAAGTTCATAGCGATTGTCGTTTAACTTACCTGCTTTTCTTTAAGTAGTTTCAATCTTGATAGCAACGGCAAACCTGCGCCTATGGGTGATATACATTTTTCGCCATCTTTACTACCGGATGTTGTTTCGCCATTATCCTGAAATAAAAAGGTTTTATTACATTTGAATAAAATGGCTTTAATTTTATCCATCGTGTTTATTTCAAATATATCGTATCATTATATATTTGTTACGAAAATTTTGGGTTATGTTTTAAGGAAGTTTTTGTTACTTATATATCTTAACGCTTCCTAAAATTATTATTCTTCTTCTAATCTATTTCTTACGTCATGATGTCCATGGTGCTGAGAGTCATCGCTCTCGACGCGCGGCATTCTTCTGAGCACTTTACCGTCGGTTGTTGTCCTTTCTGCTCCAGCAAGTGCTTGCAACTCCAATGATTCTCCTGAACGACGACCTGGTCTTGATCTGCTGCGGATGGCATTGCGTATACCCTGCAAAGGCATAACCTTGAACCATCTTTAAAAAGGTTTATACAAAAAAAACTTTGTTACCTTCTTTTATAGACCCTACATTATTCTAATGATCTAGGAATTGATGAATGATTTGTCTTAAAATAGTAGGTTTTATTTGATTTGGTACTAAATTCAAATTTGAAATCAAAATACCATCAATATAAGCATTAGTTTTGGGTCCACATTTTTACACAATGAATGTCCCTTTATTCAAACAACTTACATAATATCGCAAGTTGAATTACCTTTACATCGCTGCGTAGTTTGTGAACTATCCTCTTCGACGTGCTGTCATCACCGGCCATTTTGTCAGGACTAGTTTCACCTGGAATTGACAGGTCATTTGTGAACATGTATATACGCTACTATTGTCATGCTTTGTTATGTAATTCGTATATCATATTAAAATCGTAGATTTTCCGTGTCTGAATATTAAATAGGTGATTTGGCTGCTCATTATTGTATCGGCACAATAGTGAGGTGAAATCTCAATTCATTATCGAAAAACATTTATACCTACTAGTCAGCGATCTTATAATGCGATCGTACCTATTAGATTTCAATTTTCAAGTTTCGTATTTCGATAAACGAATGCAGAGTTTTGCCGCAAAATTATACGTTCCAATAAATTTTACTGCACGTCACTATACAATAATGTAGGTCTAATTAGCTCCTTCACCGTAGTTATGAATTAATATCAATGAAATTAATACGAAACTTGATGAGCGGACAAACGTCAAAACGGCCATCAAAGCGTGCCGGTACTATAAGCTACAATTCACTATAACAAATATATTTAACTAGCATTGCGTGCGGCTCCGCCCGCGTGGAAAAGGTTTTCCGGGATAAAAAGTAGCCTATAGCACTCAGGAGTAATGTAGCTTCCTATTAGTGAAAGAATTTTCAAAATCGGTCCAGTAGTTCCTGAGATTAGCGCGTACAAACAAACAAACAAACAAACTCTTCAGCTTTATATAATAGTATAGATAGATTTACCCTTAGCACATTTCCGCGACATGTTCTTTGCTTCTTGCAAACGCTTCCTTCCTAAAGTTTGGAGTATATCCTGCGCTTCCGGATAGTCTTTCATTGCGGCCAACACATCTTCTCGGGATAACGAGAACAGTTCTGAATATCCGACTGATCGTACGTCTGCTGTTCGCCTGGAGAAGAAAAAATAGGTTATCTTATCAGCGGCCGTAGTCAAGATGCCTTTCTACAAAGACATTAAACAGTTTTTTTTTATGATATAGTGGGCAAACGAGCATACGGTTCACCTGATGTTAAGTGATCACCGAAGCCCATGAACATCTGCAATACCAGGGGGCACAGAGATGCGTTGCCGGCCTTTTAGGTGGGAATACGCTCTTTTTTTGAAGGTCGCCAGGTCGTATCTGTCCGGAAATGCTGCTGGCGGCAATTGGTTCCATAGTTTAGTAGTACATGGCAAAAAACGACGGCTAAAACGTACAGTGGTGGATTGCCAACCTCCGAGGTGATGTGGATGGAATTTGGAGTTCTGCCGCGAAGTACGGTGATGGAACTCAGCAGCAGGGATAAGTCCGAACAATTCTTCAGAGCACTCCCCGTGGTGATAATGCGATAGAGAATGCAGAGCGATGCTACATCTCTACGCAAAAGCCAAAGGATCAAGCCGATCGGAAAGAATACGGTCGAATTATCTTAGAACTCTGCCTTTCTACGACCTTATTAACGCTAAACAAAAAAATTAAGAAATTATGGGAATGACGTATCCTTGCGACAGACTTATTGCTGGGATTTATCAATCGAATAAGTTGTATCGAGATTATTTCAATTTCTAAAATTATACCAAGTATCTGTAGGAGTTAATATGGTAGTAATTATTTAATAATTTTATTGTAATAAAATATAACAGCTGTTATTGTGAGCCAAATAATAAAAAATAAGCGAGGCATAATGAAAATCTTGTAAAAATAAGTCTTATGATTATACTCTAACAGGAGAATTAGGTATACAGGTGAAATATGAGGTACAATAAGCCTTTATGAGTGACATGAGAACAAAAATTGCAATAACTGCTAATCATCATCATAGAATTCCTGAAAAATAACTGTTAAACATAAAAGTATTGTATCCTCACTTATTAAGTCCGTCGAGGTTCAGAATGCCTATTTCACCGAAGAAGTCCCCCGCCTTCATAGTTGTTAGCACGCGTCCGGTCTCCGAAATTACTTCTAATATTCCGTCTGCTATTATGAACATTTCTCTCGCCACTTCACCTATAAAATGGTTTCTTCAGAATTAACTAGAACTTCAGAATTACTTTAATTCCAAGAAGGTAATTATGATAAACGTAAGGATATATTTACTGTTCGTATGCTATGTATTCGGGCATACATTTTTCGATCATGTATTATAACATAATAGCATACATATTTTTTTTTCTCTTTATTTCTTTAGGGGGTTTTTTCATTAATGAAAACATCACCCCCATTATTGAATACAAACAGTAATATACAACTTACGAATCTACAGAACAAAATCAGAGAATTATGGGAATTAGTGTTCCCGCAATCTTAAACCCGAAATTATTAAGAAAAAGAAAAAAAAACTATTTAAAAAAAAAACTTAGAGCATCACCGATATCGAACACAATAACTTGCATTTATTATCTCTTAGGATTATTAAAATAAGTACAGATCTAATTTAATGAATGAGATCAGACGAACGTTACCTTTTCTACAGATAGAATCTCCAGGAGTGAAGATATAAGCTTTCATTTTGAGCACGAGGTCGTGGAGAAATTCTGGTTGACATTCTTGGAATATTGTGACCTACGAACAAAATTATTTCCTTGTACTTAAAAAATGAATCAAGAGAACAATTCATTAAAGTCGACCATAATTTATTTATGTCATAGATGGCGATAGACAAGTACTTAAATGCAAAAATTGTGTAAAAAAGATGAGTGAGTAATACAATTTACTAGTCTCGTTTTAGAAATGTAAAGAAAAATATTTATCTACTTATGAATGAAGTCTACTTTATGGTATGTAATTCCGTGACAACTTGATTATTTATTACGATTTTCTCTATAATGAGGACACAATTATTAACACATCTTACAAGAACTAAAAATTTGGGAAAGAGGGTAGTTCAACAATATTATTTAAAACACTTCAAATATTAGCTTACTTTTTTCAATACACTCAAGTTGACATGCAACGCAAGTTCAGTTTTGAGTTTATCAGGCAGCAAGCCCAACGCTGTGTTGATGTCTCCCCCACCTTGGATTCGACCCCTGGACCACGAGTAGTCGTACCATCGGAGTACGCGGCGTTTCATTCCACCTGGCACCTGGACAACACAATCAAGACAAGAAGAAATTGTTTTTAATGATTTGACGTTGAATTAAACTCTTCGCGGGATTCTAGGATCGGTCAATACGATTCTAGGGAGGGCCAAGATGATTCTAGAGTGGGCCAGGATGATTATATAGTGGGTCAATAGGATTCTCCAGTAGGTCAGAAAGATTCTAGAATAGAGTGATTTGATTCTCGGGTAGGCCAGAATGATTCAGGGTTGGGCAAATACGACGCTAGACAGTAAGTTTGTTCTGGCGATATTGTAATACAAATTACGATTTAGAATTACCTTATGATGTCTCATGTAAGTTTTGGCGCCATCCAAAAGCCGTTCAAACTCAAGCCGATTGGCATTTCTATTGGTTATGACGTTGCCCACTTGTCCCACTATTGTGGCGAAGATGAACACTCCTATCAAGTAGCTGACTATCGTGAATATGTACCTGAAAAGGGTTAAATAAGTTATGAGTGAAAAAAAAATGCTGAATTGATGGTATTTTTGTAAGAAAAACATTTTTGCTTAAGATTTTTTTATATGTGTACCTAGTATTTTTTTATTTTGTAAAGGAGCTTAAGATTGTTTCCGATCCATTTTTGATTGTTGTTTTTATACAGGGTGGGATTTTATTCACTGTTTTCCCGAAACATATTATGTACTCAGTCAATGACATAAAATAAATCTACAATGCAAATTACGAAAAATGTTAACAAAGGAATGGCGACATGAATTAAATTTCACATCATAGGAAAGTCTAACTTCGTTGATTGTGGACTTTTTTATTTGTTTTCGGAATGCTGCAGAATTATTCTATATACTTTACCAACTGCGCATCTTTCGGGAAAACAGTGACTTAAAATCCACCGTGTATAAATTGTAATGAAAGTTTTTTGTTGGAAAATATTGCGTTCTTATACATCGTGATTGGTTGAATAACGGACACATTATTACGTCATAGTTTGTTAATAATAAGGTGGGATATCTAAGAAAGGAAGAAGAGAACGTAAATATGGAAAACTGTAAAATGTGAGCACCGAGTAACCGAGAAGGGTGCCAAGATTTGGAAAGAGGTAGAGTAGGTACTGGTCGTAAATAAATAAACACATTTGTTGTTCAACCATCACTATGTATACAAAAATAAACCTTGAAAGCTTGAACAATAAAAGCCAAAAGTACAAATGAAAATAAAAAAAGGTGCAAAGTTTTCGAACAGTTGCAATCTTACGCATCAACCCAAAAAGCGAACAAAAAATCACTAGCGGCATATAAAATGGCGGTTTCAAACAATTGAAGGCTGTTCGAAAACTTTCTGTAACTCCGAATCGGCATCGTATAAATAAAAGAATAAACAAAAATGAAAAACAATTTATGGTAAAATCGTTCGTCCAATGTCCCACATGTGGCGTAGCGAAAAAACAAATAATCGAAACAATAATATTCTTGACGTTCGAAATTTAATAACTGATTATTTTGTTTCGCTGGTAATGTCGGAACTTTAGTTCAATTTCGTGTATATAATGTAGTTTTCCGTTACGTACAGTGGGACAGCCGGTAGACGACGAGCACAAAGGAAACTAGTCACATTTATTTTCGTTGTTACCCAAACTTTGTCGCTGCGAAGCGAACAGCCTCCAAATTTCTGCCGCCGCCATTTTATTTTTTATTACACTCCACAACTGGCTGTTTTCCTCAAACACAGTGTTTTGATGGTATGAAATAAAATGTATAAAAAAGAAACAAAAATGTGTTAAACCTTGATCGTTTATAATCTAGTTATGTGTGTAATTTTATTCTAAAGGTGCCGGTTGCAAATAATTATGGGCTATATATTTTGCTTTGAAGAGAGTGCGAAAAATCTTTCACTAAAAATATATTATGTAAAATCATAGCAACAGTTAATTTCATATTCATTGAAGCGATGCTTTCCTTTTGATGTTCTACGCGATGTATCGTCAAAATGTGTTTAAAGAAAACAACCCACACAATTAGGCAAAGGAAACACAGTCGTAAATCCTTTAAATGTACGGAGGCCTGCGATTGGTCAGATCATAATAATATCGTTATAATTTAAAACTTGTTTAGTTCGCATTTGGATAAAAGCTTTGTTATTCGGGTAGAGTCGACTCGGTTACATACCGTATAGGTAGGTATACATAGCATGAAAATCCGTCAGTAGGTATTGTTTAATTCCGCTTTGGTGACGCGGCGTCGGTAACGATAACTTGAAACGGACCGTTTTGTTATTTAGACCGGGTGTTTTCAGCTGTAATTATTTTTTTGTTAGGGTCTTATTAAGCTGGACGCGCTCGCAGTACCTGGAGCACTCGAAGCTCTGCGAGCGGGTCCGGCTTAATAAGACCCTGGCAAAAAGATAGCTACAGTTGAAAAAACGGGGACTAAGTCAGTAAATTTCATTAACATTTTACAACGACCGTTCTGAATCCACAATTAATATGGAATTTCCTTATACGTGATTGTGTTCGCACAGATGATTGGTCTCGTGTAATGACAATCATCTAATCCGTGAATAGCATTACTTGCGTTATTAATCCCTATTGATTAATCTGGGGATAACAACTTAGATACGCATCTTGTTATAAATAGACTATTTGGAGACGCAACATACACTTTACTATTTAATAATGGAGTTTCTCAAATAATTTTACTGGTGGTAGGTCTCTCATATGTGAGAGTCCGTCTGGGTGGGTACCACCGCAATGTCTATTTCTACCGCCAAGCAGCAGTGTGCATGCACTGTTGTGTTTCGGTTTGAAGGACATTGTAGCCAGTGTAACTACAGGACATAGTGAGACTTAACATCTTGTGTCTCAGGATGAGGAGCGCAGTGGAATGCCACACAGTACTTTGTAACTCAAGGTGCTGGATGGTGTTGCTACTGTTTATGGGTGGTCGTATCGCTTACCATCAGGTGAACGGCATGCTCGTCTCGTCATTCCAAGCAATAAAAAAAAAACCAACAAGCAAACCCTCTTTTTCTGCTATTTGGATTTGCTTCAAGAATTTGCTCAAGCTTACTGGTGAGAGCATAAAAAAGGCGCTTGAGATAAGCGAACAGCCTCCTTAGAATGTGACAAAAACTCGACACGAACGTCAGTGTCATTTCATTGTAACTGGTTGAGAGACTAACATGTGACTTACGCGTTGATCTCTCGACCAATCACAATTAAACGACAAGGACCTTCGTGTCGTGTTTGTTATGCAACATTCTATGGAACAGAGCTTTATAATCATATAACACGAAAGACATATATTTACTTATCTGGAAAGATAGATTAAAACTGCCCACTATCACCATAAAATCCCTAAGAGCATGTAAATAATCAAAGTAAAAACCAGAACACAAAAAAAATAAGTTGTCATATTTTCATCAGCAATTTCGTCGAAACCATAAATGAATAAAAAAGCATGTACCTACTATTTTATATGCCATTAGGTAATTGGCAGAATACCACTAGAATGTTATTACAACTCTCGTAGTGAATTACAGCTCGTAACTCAGACAGTTTCAGACTAGTTGCCAGTAGAGTGTCAGAATTTTTAGTAACTTCCAGAGATTTCAATTAAACCACCGCGCGAGAACACTTAAAATTGATGAGCTTATTAAGATGAATTTTACGAGACTTGGATAAATTGATATCATGTTTTGACACTGTTTTATCTCAAGTCGTGACAATCTATAAATTTTGCGGGGTAATATCAAATACTTTTGCCAATCTGTCTTCCTTATATAAAAGCATCTCTTAATAAATAAGGAGAGGAAACAGTATAGATAAACAAATATACTATTATAGGTACTTTTCAATGGGGGTAAATCATTATTTATATAAAAAAGGGATTATTATATTCATAACATCAAGCCAAGTCAATCTATTTATTTAAAACATAAAATATTTTTAATATTGATATGGCTACTATAAGATGTTGTTCGGTTAGCTAATTACGTAACAACTTAAGACAAAAGGTCCCTTAAAGGACTGAATAAATTAACCGTCTTGGTATTACATGGATCTCACAACTTTTTACGGTAGAACAACTGAAAAAAGGCTCGCAGACTTGTATTTTTGCAAGTTTTGTTTTTGATGGCATTTATTATTTACATTCCTTTATATATATAAGTGACGCTTTTTTAGTGCGCAATGTATTACTTTGAAGTGCACGCTAATCTGAATACAAATAAAAACGTCATCCAATACTCATTACTCAGTTCAGTGGATTATCCAAGAAGCCTTAGATTAAATGAGATTTTCATCTTAAGCGTTTTGAGGTGAAAGGGGCGGTGTTTTCCAAAGAAATTTTAAATGAAGACATTATCTAAACGGCTCAGTTTATGAGACCTCCTTTGAAAGGGCTCGTATGGAAAGGGATCTTTTTTTAAGATCTATATTATTTATGTTTATGATTGGATCAGGTAATTTCATTACCAGTTTTCCTTTTTTAAACGATATTTTTTGTTTTTCGTTATAATTATTAACTATCATAGGTTAGGACGGTGTTTCTTTTATTTGGTTCTTGTTTACTTTTCTGATATATTTTTTTAAATAACGAGAAGAACAAGCCTGAAGTTAAGCAATATGGCCGCCCAAAAACAATAAACAGTAGCAACACCACCCTAAACTGAATTACTTAACATCAGGTGCAGTGAAGCACTTTTCCGCGCTGTCGATAAAAAAATAAATAAATTACAAAGCTTTGCGTAGAGTTCTGACAGGCTTAGCACAGCAACGTAACTTGGTAAAGATATTTCTCGCACATAATTTGCCATTTTATTCCATTTCATTGCCTTTCTTCGTAATAAAAAATGCAATGAGCAATCCATTACGGTTTCAGCCAGTGTCAAGTATAGAGTTTGCGAAAAATACCGACCTCTTTTCTTATTTGAGTAATAAGGAAACATTTCTACAGACAGAAAAGTGATAGCGGTATTACAAATGAAGCTCACTTAACTTTCCAAATGAGAAGAAGCAATTGGACGACGTATATTTAAATTGCGAGGTGAAAAGTTAGCCGTTCCAAATTTGAAATTTCGAATTAGCCGTGGATTCCACGAATTGACGTTAAGGATTGTCTATGGTAATGAAACCTGCTGACCCTGCCATGCACAACAGGCAACTATGAAGTATCGTTGTTCGGCGAGGGTGGAAACAACAAACTACCGACTATCGGGAAATAGAATGTGTAACGGAAACGTTAGTGGATATCTGTGTTTAGATTGTTTAGGCGTTGATTGTGTAGGGGATATTTTGTTTAGCTCAAATCTCATTTGTAAGCAAATAGATTACATTGGCAATGTAAGAAATAATGACTTGATACAGCCGTGTTGTAACCATTTTGACAGGGTCCAGTTCCGGGGCAGATTGATGCCAGATAGCGAACAACATAAAAGACGCGCAATGTATACAAAAAAATCTACATTTATAAAAATAGAAACAAGCAACAGCAAAATGAAAACGAAAAACATGTTTACCGCACTCGGTGGGCGTTGTTTTTTTGTAATTTTACATTTTGATAAAAGAATTTTCGTGTTTTGCTTCGTTTCGTATAACAACGTAGGTACTTCATTAAATTTGATGGAGAAAATTCATCATTTTTTATACCCTAATTCCTTGTTTAATTAAAGTATTAGTAGTATCCAACCAAATTACAAGACCGATGAATTTCGCACTCGTGAGATTTAGCATAATAATGTCTTTGGTTGGTTTGTTTGTGTAATCCAACATTCTAAATCAAAGAAAATATTGTGTATTTCATGCACGAGAGCAACTTTATAACTTGATCATGTTTGAAAAAAAATATCGTCAAAAATATAGTTCGTTTAAACGATATTATACGTAAGAAGTTATAGCTCATGGAATTAATATTTATAGTAAGTTTTATCAATTATTTCTACCACACAATCTACTACACAAGTAATATAGTATCGATACTTCCAAACTCGAATATATAGTTTGCTACAGCGCCTCCAGTACCTATATACAAAAGTACTCTGTGGCCTCCAGCGCCAGTGGACGATAGCCTAGTTGGTAATGGAACGGTCTGCCGAGACAATGTCCAGAGGTTGAAAACCCAAGGCACACACCTCTGACTTTTCGAAGCTAGGTGTTTATTGTTTATCAATTATCGTTCACTTTAACGGTGAAGGAAAACATCGTGAGGAAACCTACATACCTGACAATTCTCCATAAGAATCTCGAGGGTATGTGAAGTCTGCCAACCCGCACTAGGCCAGCATGGTGGACTAAGGCCTAACCCCTCTCAGTAGTAGAGGAGGCCTGTGCTCAGCAGTGGGCAATATATAATACAGGGCTGATTGCTGCAGCGCCATATAAATAATGAATAATGACAAGGATATTTTTCGCAGCTAAAACTTCCATATGAAATAATTTTATAAAAACCTCTATCATTTACCTACATTTTGGGTTCATACAGCCAGTAATTCCATTTAAATCAATATTCGAGCAGCCAATCTTGTCAGAGTACCTACGAGCGTTGCCAAACACTTTGGACATTATTAAATTTGTTCCAAAGCATTGAACTACGTGCGTGCCTCGTAATGTAAGCTAGTTTTTTAGTACCTACATACTTTAGAACGATAATCATTATTAAACGATAATTCCATAGCATTATACAAAATGTTTAAATTATCCACTTTTCATCTACGTTACGTTACTATTTTTTGTGTAAATACGATTCATTTATGCACATAAGTATAAGAATCAGAATCATTTATTTGTCAAACATGGGTATATAATATAACATACATACACACTCACATCCTTTATCTCCGAAGGGGTAGGCAGAAGCGCAGCTAGTGCACCCACTTTTAAATAAATAATAAAACAGATTTTAAATAAATAAATTAAACTTCTATGATTTGTCATTAATGCTTAATATTAGTTTGTACAATGATAATTATTTAATATTTCATTTCATTCCTGCTTGAATCTAGATGGATTGGAAGACATATATAAAACGCAATTCCAAAACGTAAATAAAGTTATATAGGTACCTATATAAAGTTGGATAAATGAACGAGGAATAAATATTAAATAGCAGATCGCTATCATCCAAGTATTTCTTGTTTGGGTGGCAAATAAAACAATTTTCCACCACGATGATTCGTGAAATGAAGTAATTCAAACTTGGCTGACATGGGACCCCGAGCTACAGTTCCCCTTCGTTTTAGCCGGTTCTATTTGGCCGACATATTTTCTGTTTACTACATAATACTTATGATTATATACAATAATAATTTATGTAACGTGAAATATATACGTCGATGATACAAGTTTTTAAAGTCGAAAAATTAATTAGATTTCATCTTAAAATAATAAAAAATGCTAGATCAGTAAAATATATCTATAAATATCTAAATACTTTATCAAAATCTCTCCCAATGAACACAACTAAACCAAAAGCAGAATGTACCTTATCAAAGACATTAGGTATCATAAGCTATTAACACAAAGAATCGTGAAAAAAGAGATCTAACAATTAAAAAGCGAAATCTATGTAGTTTCATATTGGGAACACGAGCCTCTACGAAGTGTATTATGATGATAAATAAAATCTCCTCTCTGGGCGTCGCGTTCCAAAGTAATATAGGTCAACTATCCCGTAAACTTATTACCCCTGGAATAAAGCAAACAACTTTCCAATTTTATTAAGAAATTCTAGCATGATGTATGAGTTAGTATGAGTGTAATGGAGTAGTTGAGAATGGATACTGTTATAGTAACTAATTGATACTTTATTGGCTGATATAAACTATCTAAGCCAACGTTAATAGCGAAAATGGATCAATTAGACTAAGGTTTGTTTGACATGTCTACAGATATTTTTCCTTTTTTATGGCATTGAATGACGAGACGAGCGTGCCGTTCGCCTAATGGTAAGCGATACGCCCATAAACAGTAGTAACACCATACAGCACCTTGAGTTACAAAGTACTTTGTGGCATTCCACTGCGCTCGTCATCGTGAGACATAAGATGTTAAATCTCACTATATCCTGTAGTTACATTGGCTACAATGTCCTTCAAACCGAAACACAACAGTGCATGCACACTGCTGCTTGGCGGTAGAAATAGATATTGCGTAAAACATAAATTATTTTAATTGACTAATTCTTACCAATAATGCGTAGTTAGCAGACAGGTTCATCTCTTGTGTATTACTGTTTTCATACTTGTCACTATGTAAGCAATGTTGTTTTCGAATTTGTTTGTCATATCATCCAGTATAATTAGTGGCCATTATTATTTATAGATTCGAAATAAAAAATAAAAAATATAAATAAAGATGGTTACATAGGCCGAGGTCTCTTGAGGTTTGATGCTATACCTTGGGTCACAAGGCGGCAAGAAAACATAATGTCTTTAGGAATTAACGTGAGGAAAAATCAACCTCTCATAAATATTACAAGCCAATATTTTAGTTTAGGTTAGGGTTAGTACAAAAATGTTTTTCTAGAAAATATATTGATCATTCAATATATAATGCTATTCTATATCTATGTAAAAATAGTATCTGAAATACTATTATACTTTTAAATATAGGTATAATTTATTCGTATTAATATAATTGCTTATAATCGTAAACAAAATGTATGCAAAAAATTATATAAAAGTATTCGTTTTTTTTAATAACTTTCTTGGACCAATGTTATATTTCTTCAACAATATTAATTGAGCAATAAATAATGGATGGAACATTAAAATATAATATTTAAGTTCGCAGTCAAATTCATAAACTTTGTAACTACAGCCTAAACTAAACCTTATATTGAAAACAAAAGACTCATAAACAAAAATTGAGTCCGCGCGTATTTTCACAAAAAATATTTTCATAGATAGCCCTTCCCTTTGAACAATGTTTGTGCAAACTTAAAACGTTTCCACAGCCTTGTAGGCTTGATATCCCTCGGGATTTTATGAGCTTTCGTAAAGGTTGGTCACGGCTATAATTTACCAAAGACACGGTTGGGCCACGTTTGACCCCACCAAATTTATAGCTTCGATAGCTCTTCTAATTTACTTGGATTTATTAGGAGTTTTGGACATGAATTATTGTAGGTACCACTTATTGACTTAGATATTATATTATAGTTTGTGATTTGCAAATTTGTGATAGGAATTTTCGACAATTTTATTAACACACACATGCCTTTTAATCCTCGAAAAGGTAGGCAGAGGCGCAACTAGTGCACCCACGTTTCGTTGTGTGTATTCCGTCCCATGATGTGATAGGTGGCGAGCCTATCGCCATATCGGGCAGAAATTCCTGACTCCGGGCTGATACTGAATGGTAAAACCCAACATCACTTTGCCCGACCCGGGGATCGAACCTGATATCTCAGCACTGCAGTCGTACCGTAATACAACTACGCAACCGAGGCAGTCAGTTTTTGCATAGCCATTTTTAGCATAACTGTCACACTATCTAAGTATAATATGAGCAAGATATAAGCATTGCTTTCATCGCATCGTTGATGATAAGTATAGCAACTGCTAATAAAGAGTAGCAATAGAAGACGGACAGACGACTTGATAAAGGTCGCAGGAACACGCTGGATGCAGGGCGCTCTTGACAGGTCCGTTTGGAAATCTTTGGGGGAGGCCTGTGTTAAGCAGTGGACGTCATGTGGCTGATGATGATGATGATGAATAGAATCCAGAACAATGAATACAAAGTCACACTTTCCTATGCTTCTAGAATAGAGTGTGACTTTTGTGTTAGGTCGGCTTACACATTTATGTGACAAATAGCGGATATCAGCAAGCGGTGAAATCAGTCCTAAGTCATTTATAGGCTTACGGCCTTATTCATAAACAGTTTATGAACCAACTTTAGCTATCGATTATTTTGTTTTCTTCGAACGAATTTTCAAATTGAGTTTGAAGGAAGAAGATAAAACATTCCATAACTAAAATCCCGAACAGTTCCGGCCCGCGTGCCGACGAAACAAATGGATAGGATTAGGTTAAACACCAATCTTCCCCACTAATCGTTGATGTCTCATCCTCTTTCAGTGACCGTCCTGAGCCGAGGTTCGTAACCCGTTAGTGGGTTGCCCTCAGCATGGTCACTTAAATCAAGGGTTTCGAGCGCCTAAAGCGTTCACCCTAAAGTCCGGTGTGGCCAGAAAAGCCGACCCTTGTCAGGCTACTGGCAGATCAGCTAGCGATAAAAAAAAAACTAAAATAGGTTTATAAACTGATTATGAATAAGGTCGTTAGTACCTTAGCTACAATGTTCTCTTTTAAAGATAAATATTATAATCCCTTCCTAGCCGATTTCGGCCACGGCGGCCAATCTCAACGGAGATCAGCCAGGTGCGCAGGAGATATTATAGTGCACAAGTGTGTGCGCAATACACAAGTGCACTCGCTATTCCTTCACTCTCATAGTCCGGTTAGACGGCAATCCGACATGACCGGAGAGAGATCAGGCGCAGGACCAACGGCTTTACGTGCTTTCCGACGCACGGGGGTATCACACCGCCAATTTCCTGACTCCGAGCTGCGACTGAATAATTTTTAAGGTGGAAAAACCCAGTCACTATATTTTTTGGCCCGACCCAGTATTCGAACCCAGGACTTCAGCGCGCAAATTGTACTCGTAACGCGTCCGCAATACAACTACGCCACCGAGGCATTTACCAAATTAATCAAATGCGCAAGAACTAAAACCCTTAAATAATATAATTAAATACTTTTCCATCACATAAATCCAAGATATAATAAAAAATTATACTCTTGGTATTACAAAAATTACGAAGGTTTCCATATCGTAAAGTTATAACGAATGTGCGACCGTCATGAATGATACATGTGTTATTTATTGGGAATTATATTAGCCGTATACGAGTATTCCAGTTAAGGGACGTGAAATTGGAATGAATGAGGTTTTTAGCCTGTAGTCGTACGAAAACATGCTTTTACGTCGTATGAACAGTATCTTATTTTTCTTATTCCATTGGGAATCATTTCCAGGAAAATTAGGTGTTGTGTAGTCATAACTTATTGGGGAATAAAACCGAAAAAATTATTGTTAAGTGCCACATATAACGGCAAAGAATTTTAAAAGTATGTCAAATCTGCCAATGTACGTTACCTAAATAATTCAGAAAGAGACTAACGTTTAAGCGATGCGTCACTGCACAGCTTTGACGGGCATTCGCCTTAGACCATCGAGAAAGGATGCGCCATATGCTTATTGCCGCGAACAAACAATTCTGTAACTTTCAATGAAACTACTACATAGAAAGTGGAACACAATACTTATACCGATTGTGTCGTAATGAACGCACACATAAATCTAAAACACTTATCTGTTTTACGCACATTCATCTGCCAAATACAACAGCTGTCATAAACGTGTGCATGAGCATTTAATTTTAAAATTTTAAAGAAAGATCTTACTAGCCAAGTCCTTTATATATTCTACAACGCAGCGCTCTTAGAGCAGTCGTCGGAGGAGACCTCTCGCTGCCGGCCGTGGTGTCCGCCATGGTCAGCGGCTGGAGGTCATGGCGAGCAATGGCCTCCTTCTGCGAGTGCGTCATCTCGCGGAAGGAGAGCGCCGAGCGGGATCGTGAGCAGAACGATCCCGCCCGCAGCCAGAGGAGACGACGGAGGCGTCGGGTGGACGACTGACCGGCGCCTCATGCCCTGTGGTCCGGGGGCATCTAGAGAATTCCGCCACGGCATCCCCTGCCTGTCGTAAGAGGCGACTAAATGGGGCTTGGAAAAAAGTCGCGGGGCGAGCAGTGGGGGTCTGCTCACTCCAATTTAAGTGACTCCGAGGTGGACGACAATGCGGGTGGTCGGTCTCCCGCTGTCGTAGACGCCAAACAGGCGTTCTTTAGAGTTCGGGGGCATCTTAGCCCCCTTGTTTAGAGAGGGGCCGCAATGCGGCATCGCGCAGGAACGGCTCTGAGCAGCTATCTTAGTGCAACAAGATACCCCGGGGCCGTTCCGCATGCGTCGAAGAAGGCCACCGCGGGTTTTGGTTGGTATGCCGGTGTAGGGTGTACATAGTATTAGGGACTCGGTCCAATGCTCGCTCGGATGATGCCATACTCCCGAGTGTCGACATTGGGCTGTAAGACCGTGTGAAACCAACATAACCGTTCCACTCACCCCCCAGTGGTGGTAGCGATAACGCGTTTTTATCCCGCGAAAAAAAAAAAAAAAAAAAAAAAAAAGTCCTTTATATATTGTCTAAGGTATTCGCTATTAAACTTCAAGTAAAGGAAAACGATAAGTTATGGGCGTCGCTGATACGAAATCGCAAAGTTCATCCAACTAAATAATAATAATATTGATTTTACACGAATATCAAAATCCACCTGACTGACCTTAAGTTGTGTTTGTTTTGCTTTCCGCATGATTGCATTATATTGGCAATACACGAATAACATCAATGAAAGATGATTTTGTGAAGAGGGTTGCGTATCATACGCACTTTTTAAACTCGATGTGGAATAGGAACATAAAATGAGACAACATTTGGTTCATATTTTTATTTGGGGAGTAGGAAGTGTAACTACGCTGCCTCGGTGGCGTAGTTGTATAACGGTACGAGTGCAAGGCTGAGGTCTCGGGTTCGATCCCCGGGTCGGGCAAAGTGATATTGGATTTTTCTATTCAGTATCAGCCTGGAGTCTGGAATTTGTGCCCGATATGGCGATAGGCTCGCCCCCTATCACATCATGGGACGGAATACGCTTGGCGAAAAGTGGGTGCACTAGTTGCGCCTCTGCCTACCCCTTCGGGGATAAAAGGCGTGAGCATGCGAAGCGTAACTAGTCCCCAAATAAAAATATGAACCAAATGTTGTCTCATTTTATGTTCCTATTCCACAGCGAGTTTAAAAAATAAAAAAAGGAAGCGTAGCTAGTGCATTCACAGTTTGTCGAGTTTATATCCAAGATACGAGATAGCTGATAGCCTATCGCCTTATCGAGCAGAATTTGCAAGATCCGACAGAACAAGTGAGATGAGCGTCGTCATTCGATACATACGCAAATGTTTGCTTCATCTACGAATGCAGAATCTTCCCGCACACAGTTATTTCTCAGGAGCGACCTAGTGGTAGGCCTCTTCACCGCAATGTTTGTTCTTACCTCTGTTTCTACCATCAAGCAGCAGTGTGCGTGCCCTGTTGTATTCCGTTTTGAAGGATACTTTACCCAGCGTAATTACTGGGCATTGAGACTTAACATCTAATGTCTCAGGGTGACGCGCAGTGAAGTGCCACGCAGTATTTTGTAATTCAAAGTTTTTGGCTGAATGTGCAAAAAACACGACACGACTCTGTTTAGTTTTATTGGGATTGGTTGAGAGACTAACACGTTACTGACGTATTGGTCTCTCGATCAATCACAAACATCAAAATTAAACGACATCGTCTTACAAGTTGCGTCTTTATGCCACATTCTAAGCCTACTGTTTATTGGTACGGGGCATGGGCGGTCGTATCGCTTACCATCAGGCAAGCGGCATGCTCGTATCGTTATTCAACTGCAATAAAATATTAAATATGAGCTTTTGCCGCCCGCGTGAATTAGTTTTCCCGGGATAAAAGTCCCGCTTTACATTTTCCATGGATAAAAAGTAGTCAATGTGTTAATCCTCATCATGATCTACTCGTGTGCCAAATTTCATCGAAATCCGTTCAGTAGTTTTTGCGTGAAAGAGTAACAAACATCCAAACATCCATACATCCATACTTACAAACTTTCGCGTTTATAATATTAGTAGGATTCTGAGATATAAAACAATTTAACAATGAAAAGGTAAAGATAAATTACCAAACGGCAAACACAGTCATTTGTCAAACCCGTTGTAGAAATCTTACGATCTTAATTGCGTTGTATTAGTATCACTCATTTCTTCCAGCTTCGAAATCCATTTTTTTGGTCTAATGTTAGACTTTGTGTAATTGGTGCAAATTGCGTGCTATCTTAATTTAATCTTCCTTTTTGGTAATTTGTTTGTAAATTAAAGGTAATTTCTTATATTCTACCTCGACTGATTCTGACTTTTGACTGCCTCGGTGGCTTAGTTGTATTACGGTATGACTGCAATGCTGAGGGCTTGGGTTCGATTCCCAGGTAGGGCAAAGTCATATTAGGTTTTTTTAAATTCAGTATCAGCCCGGAGTTTGGAATTTGTGCCCGATATGGCGATAGGCTCGCCCCCTATCACATCATGGGACGGAATACGCTTGGCGAAAAGTGGGTGCACTAGTTGCGCCTCTGCCTACCCCTTCGGGGATAAAAGACGTGGGAGTGTGTGTGTGTTATTATTTTCTAGATTTTTTTTTTTTTGTACTTTACAATGGAAGTAGTTTAACAAAACCTTAACTCATGTAGTTATGTTGATTCCACGTACCCAACCGATACAATCATATAAGACGTTAGGAAATATCTTAAACGTCCTTTTCGTATTTTTTCTTTGCATTTCCACCATTATTAAATAGACAAGTACTCAAACAAAACACGAGAGCGCAAAAAAGGTTTCGCAACGTCGATAGAAATTAGGTACTTTCCGCAGATAACGCGCATTCAAAATGCTATACCTACGCGGTTAGGGATGTGGTCGATGTTTTTTTAAATAGTATTAGCGATATAAAATATTCACATAACGTGAAATGTTTTTTTTTCAATTTTGACACATGCGTTTGTGGAGAGGCTAGTTATTTTATAAGAATATTATTAAAATGTTTTTCTTCTGCATTCATATCGAATGAATATTTTGATTAAAAATGAAATCTATAAAGATAATTTTATTCTTATCAAAGAGTTTTAATAATGTTATTTAAACCCATTCGGAGTAAAATTTTTGAAAAAAATCTTTTTCTAAAGTTTATGCGTCTAGAGTCTAGACTTTAGACATGCTATACTCAAACTGCGACTCGCCGAACCTATGCAAGTGGCGCATATCAATTTTAAAAAAAAACTGACTAAAACTAAACGAATTTATTCCAAGATCGGTTCAGCTTTATATTAGAATAAAATCATTCAGTTAATTATGAATACTTTATATTAAAATAAATAAAACTTTGTATTTTAATAACCTTTTGGACTGATGTAAGTCAATGAAGTTACGTTGTGGCCCGGGGCATCAAAACTAAGACCTTTGCGGTTGGTTGAGCATGGCCCTTTTTGACCCACCGGTTTTAGCTTTACGTTGTCTGTCAATTGTCAGCCAGTTAATTATTCAGTCAGTACTAATAATTTAAACACAGCTATAACATAAAAAAATAAATACAAACACACGAATTGATAACCTCCTCCTTTTGGAAGTCGGTTAAACACATTTATTTATTTAAATTATATTTACCTCCGTTAGAGAATATTTAACTAAACCCGCAGCATCATCTTCCTTAAACGTCTATGAATTTTATTACCAAAGTTATTGTGCCATTGAATCTAGTGCTTCGTATTGAAATTTACGCATTTATTGAATTACCGTATCTACATAAACCCATCTTTTATTGGTCTATTGTGATAAACCATAAATGCGAGTGGAGTATCTACCGGTTGTTTTATATCCGATTAGATCGCGAAATGTAATAAAGAGGTAGAAATAAAGTATTATGTATTTATCCATGGTGGTAAAGCCGCTAAAATTATAACGATGTTATCCTATTTAGAATTAACGTCAAATGATATTGAAGAAAAAAGGAAAGAAAATAGTAGACAGACGGCCGACCAAACGTTAGATATCATTGAAATTCAAGACAGAAACTGGGTAACACTGGTTCAGGATCAAAAATAGTGTTGTGAAAAAGAAGTGGCCTAGGTCTAACAGTGGACAAATGTAAAATGCTGGCACGATAATGAATTCGGTATCCGCATACACATTCGTTCTATTGGGAGGCCTATATTCAGCAGTGGATGTCATGTGGCTGATGATGATGATATACATTCGTTATGGAGTGCCTGTACATTAAGACATGCTGGCAAAATTCTGATGACTTTCAAATAACGCGATGACTCTTATTGACTTTGTACTTACTATTAAGGTTAGTTAAGTCTACTTTAATATTTTATTCGAAGAGAGAGTAACTTGGTAAATAAACGTGTCTGAACGACGAAAATATAGATTAGATTAGTATAGAAACGTTTAGTCTATGCAATGCAATGCAATCAGCCCTGTATTATATACTGCCCACTGCTGAGCACGGGCCTACTCTACTACTGAGAGGGGTTAGGCCTTAGTCCACCACGCTGGCCTAGTGCCGGTTGGCAGACTTTACATATCTTCGAAATTCTTATAGAGAACTTCTCAGGTATGCAGGTTTCCTCACGATGTTTTCCTTCACCGTAAAAGCGAACGATAATTGATAAACAATACACACTTAAATTCGAAAAGTCAGAGGTGTGTGCCTTGGGTTTTCAACCTCCGGACATTGACTCGGCAGACCGTTCCATTCCCAACTAGGCTATCGTCCACTTCGTTACACACGTTTAGTCTATTTAAGTCTATTCCTACCGCCAAGCAGCAATGCGCATGTACTATTGTATTCCGGTTTGAAAGACATTGTAGCCAGCGTAATTACTGGGCATAAGACTTAACATGTAATGTCTCTGGGTGAAGAGCGCAGTGGAGTGCCATGTAGCACTTTGTAATTAAAATCCTGTATGATATTGCTACTGTTTATGGGAAGTCGTATTACTTACTATCATGCGAGCGGCATGCTCATCACGTCACTCAGAAGCAATAAAAAATCTTACTAAATCACTAGCTACTCGACTAAAAGACTAGCGTAGTCCGAGCTAGGCTTACGATTGAGTTTAGTTACTGACGCGTTTGCTTCAAGCCTCCGAAGCGTTGTAGCGTCGAGGAAATATGAATTTTATGCGACTTTAAATTTCTTCTAGCCTTCTTTTCAACGTTGTTGTGATATTTTGTGGGAAGCGTCTTTAAATTGCTTTTTATATCGTAACTTCCAGTTAAAGTGTTTATGTATATAGTTATACAGTGAACACGGTGATAAGAAATAATAAAATATTAACAGCTTTTATGCCATAATTTTAAAGGATATGTCCAAAAACGGGCCTTAAATTCTAACCAAGATACTTTATATATGTATATTTGAATAGAATTCCTAAAAACAAGCCTTTTATAATAAAGCGCTTCATTTTAAAGACCTCCGATTTTGCGATGTATGTAATTTTATTTTACTTAAAAACGACATTTAATATGAACGTTTTTAAAAAGTCAGTTATAAATGGAGGGGTCCAAAAATATTTTAATATACTTAAAGTTTGAGCCTGGTCAGATTTTGAGGCCCGGCACCCATACAAAAAGCGGACATCTTTTGAAATATAATGTCTTATTATTATTTATGTAGAAACAAAAAAAAATCATTATGTGTAAACTAAAGATATCCTTAATAACATCTTAAAATAAAAGGAATTTTAAAAGATTTTTATTGTTATCGATATTGATTTAGTATTAAAGAGAAACATCACAAACGGTAATCAGATTCTCTAACTGGGTTATATTTACCTAAACCACAAACTCGTTAAGAGAATTCTGACACATAAAACGAAAATCTTTGCGCTTATTTAAAATTTTATTGTCGCCTAAGAAGTGCTGCTGGAATACTGTGGAAAATTGTATAATGCATGAGATTAAAGTAAACGACGTTTACTATAGCAAATATATTCAACAAGGAAGAGAGTTTATTTAAACTACAGATTGAAGGAAGAATACATATTGATTATTGTAATTACGAAAAATAAATAAAATTCAATTATAACTACATAACTACTGAATATAATGAGACTTAACATCTTATGTCTCAGGATGACGAGCGCAGTGGAATGCCACACAGTACTTTATAACTCAAGGTGCTGGATGGTGTTGCTACTGTTTATGGGTGGTCGTATCGCTTACCATCAGGCGAACAGAATGCTCGTCTCGTCATTAAATGCAAAAAAAATTAAAAAAAATGTGTTCACAAGGTTATCAAAGTATGCAGTAGTACACGATACTACGCGTAAAATATTTTTAAGTGAAGTTAAAATAAATTGCCATCAAGTTTTTTTTTTTACAAGACAATCGTAAATAAACAGCCAGTAATCACAGATTTTCGTTGAAAACAATGGATTCTGAAGTTCGAAATTCGAAATTTGCAATGATCTGACCAATCGCAATGCTTCAAAGACGTACCCTCGGTTGGACCTGAACTGCAGCAGGCGGGACTTGAGCCCGCGCCGCGGCAGAAATTTGGGGCCTCCTTGCAGGCTACCACACATACAACCTTTGTTAGTTGACGCTCTTTACCTACATTTCTAAAAATAATTGTTACATGTACTTAGTTATAAAAGAACAGGAAATATTAGTCCCTGTTAGGCAGAGTGGTTAATTTAACGTTATTTATCAGGTAGAGAATTTTTGTGGGTATAAAGTGTACGATTGCTATAAGACTCGACGATAAAATCTAAGCAAATTATTACGATTCTAATTATACTACTTTAATATATGACATTGAGACGATCTTATAATTTAATCATGTCATTAATTCTCTAACAACGGGCAAAGGAACCATTATCATACAGCCTCACAACCACAAGTTATGCATGGTTGCACAAACGTTAAATCATAATGCCTGTACTATCCTGCTTTTTCGAGTTAAAAGCTCGTGCACACGTTCCCCGGAGAGGTAAACGTGGAAAAGCTTTTCGGAACGCAATCGCGCGTGGTTACGTAAACCTGATACCTGATTCGGTAAAGTTTTATTTGCACTGTGCATATTGGATTTGACTCGAGTAAATAAATAGCCGTTTGATACGTATTAACTCTGTTATATGTCTTATTTTAATGTGGCATTTGTAAAGTATGTCCTTTTTTAAAAAACCTCATGTAACTTTATATTTATTGGTGTTTAAATTAGTATCCGTGTGTACCGTAAATAAAATATCTATTACCGTAACTATTATCTACCAAAATTCAGTTTACCTTTATTTATAAAAAAAAAAAATTATAAAGCCGTTTAGGTAATAATTATATTCCTAAATTTTTCCCCTTTAAATGACTGATATCGTTTTTTGAAGTCATTTAAAACAAACTAATTAACCCTACAATTCTTGTCTGCCTTCGTTTCTATCTTCTCTTCTAATTACTTGACCAATCGGAAATTTTCTTTACGTTTTTATCCGCCTGCGGAATTTTATATTTTATCTAAATATAAATAATATAAAAAGTATTTTGTGGCACCTTCTAGATATATATTTTTAACGTCTTTTACGTAACGTTCTTTCCTTCGGACGTATCCTCTTTTTACTGTTACAATATGGCAGCGGAACTTCAATATACCGCCATTAGTACCTACTCGTTTCGGACCATAAAACAAAATGTCTACAACATTCTTATTACTTTCAGAACATACGTAGAAAAGTAACGTAATTTCATTATTTACTCACATATAACACTAATTAGGCTTATTTTTTGTTATGTTGGTATTTAAAAAAACCTTAGCTAACCCTTTTGTGGGTTAATGGAGTTGACACAATTAACCACGTGATAATTTTACAATCATGCAATACTCACTCAGCATTGGTCTCTGGAGTCGGCAGGTCGCCTATGGTGGTGAGGGTGAGAGTCGACCAGTACAGCGACCCGAGGTACTTCCTGGTCAGGGTGGCGTAGTCTCCGGGCCGGTGAGGGTACACCCAATCTCCCTGTAAAGATGGAGATCATGTAATTCGGTTGCATTTTATTCATCATACTATACGGGATGTATAATGTATTGATTGTCCTAAAAAAGTTTTCTAAATTATAAAGAGGAAAGATTTTATTGTTCGATTGTTTGTTTGTTTGCATTGAATAGGCTCCGAAACTACTGGACCGATTTGAAAAATTCTTTCACCAATATAAAGCTACATTATCAGCGAGTAACATAGGCTACTTTTTATCCCGGGGAAATATAAAGCGGGACTTTTACCCCGAAAAAACTCATAAATGCGGGCGGAGCCGCGAGCAGAAGTCTAGTTTAAAATAACTTAGCATTACTCGTATGATTCAGGTCGGTTGAGTCATTTAAATAACATGATGAACCCTAACCCAATATATATTGAAATGGGACCATTTGGAGACCCTACTATACTAAATAAAAAAAGGATCACAGAAATAGGCTCATAATTTTCAAAGAAATCAGTGTATACATACTCAAAAAAAAACAAACAAACACATGAATTGAGAACCCCCTCCTTTTTTGGAAGTCAGTTAAAAAGTATCAGTTTACGCCCTAAGATGATGTTTGAAAGATATAATATAGAGTATTTTGATTTAGACCCTAACTCCCAATATATTTACTGGTGCTAGGTCTCTCATTTGTAAGAGTCCGTCTAGGTGGGTACCACCGCAGTGTCTATTTCTACCGCCAAGTAGCAGTGTGCATGCACTGTTGCGTTTCGGTTTGAAGGACATTGTAGCTAGTGTAACTACTGGAAATATTGAGACTTAACATCTTATGTCTCAGGACGACGAGCGCAGTGGAATGCCACGCAGTACTTTGTGACTCAAGGTCTACTGGTAAGGTATACTGTTACTACTGTTTATGGCCGGTCGTATCGCTTACCATCAGGCGAACGGCATGATCGTCTCGTCATTCAACGCTTTTTAAAAAAATAAATATACTAGTCCTCAGTTTTCGGAGAGGTTGTTTATCTTCTAAAAATCGCAATATAATACAAGTATTACCTAACCAGGACGTATAAAGTAGGTATTTCGACCGCACATATAAATTTCAGCATTAATTTTACCTCGATTGGACTAACGTCACCTGAACAAACCTGATGATGAATATTGAATTTGCAATTCCGAAGCACTTTCATTATCGAGTGAGCAAAATTAATATAGCAGCGAGTTTTGCGATTGTCGACAATTTTATTGAAAGAAAGCTAATATTATCATGCGAATATATTTTGTAAAAATGTCTGGATGGTTATTTGTAGTAAACGTAGCAACCGCTGAACGGATTTTCATGAAGTTTGGCACGCGGTGAGACCATGTCCTGGATTTACATAATATAGATTACTTATCCCGGTAATTTGCTGCCGTAGGAAATAAATGTCTTTTTAAATCAGTTTTTTTAAGTAGACGGCGATGGCGTCACACCTATGTCGTTATGGATCGGTACAGTGATATAGGGCTTTTTTATACAGTGAAGACTTTTCTCCGTTACAGCCTGAATTTTGGAATTTGTGCAGTATAGCTTAGTTGGGAACGGCCTGCCAAGACCCTAATAATGTACCCTAGTAATGTCCCTAAATTCAAAATCCAAAGCACACACTAACTTTTCGAAACTATGTGTGGTGTTGTTTATGAATTATCGTTCGCTTTGACGGTGAAAGAAAAAATCGTGAGGAAACCTACATACCAGTGAATTCTCCATAAGTTTCGAGGGTATGTAAAGTCTGCCAACTCGCACTAGCCCAGAGTGGACTAAGGCCTAAACCCCTTTCAGTAGTACTGGAGGCTCGTGTTAGTAGAAGGTATATAAGGCGGCTGGTATTATAGCGATAGGGTCACCTATCACATCATAGGACGGAACACCCACGGCCAAAAGTGTCTGCACTAGTTGCGCCTCTGCTTACCCCTTCAGGATTAAAAGCCATGAGTGTGTGTATGTGTGTTTGTATTAAGCGCCATATACACAAGAAGAATTTCTCGAATGCGAGCGGCGAAAAATCGTAAGCGATTATCGTATGCGAATACTCTTCATGCGATTTTCTCCTGTGGTTGTTTACATTAGGATAAAAACTCGTAGCCAGAAAGCGATACTCGGATTCGAGTGTCAAAGGCGAGTCTCGCTCCTCACTACAGGCAAGTATTCGCATACGTGTCCCGCCTAGTGTAAACACTACTTGGGCGAGACTCGCAAGTGTTGATGCGAGCCTCGAACAAATCGTTCTGTACTGATTTTGTACGAGACTCGCCATTCGAAATTAGAATGGCGAGATTCGTACGATTTGTTTACATACCGGTGACCAAGGAGAGTCTATGGGGCAATACTTGCTTTCGAGAGTCGACAGTCGCACCGTTTATTTACACGAGGCGTATGCGATAAACTCTCCTTATGTAACTTCGACATTAGTCATCAAAGAAAGAAAGGAAAGAAACAACAGTAAAGTTACTTAGATAAGATTTTCTGTTGAGTTCGTATCCATACGCTCTCATAGTGATAAAGTAAGTTATATTCTACATGTAATCTGCCGAATACAGCAAAAAGTTTGAAAAATAGAACATTCCACAAAAACTTAACGAGAGTGGTTTGTAATAAATGACTTTTCTGCCTTTTTGTGGGGAAAATCTGTTGAAATTACATTGTAGGTCGACGTAATATGGATAGTCAGAGATATACGTTCTTACAAATTAGCTTAGTTCGTTGACCATCCTTTGAGGTATAGACTCAGAAAGATAAGAGGCATTGATAGGGGGTTGTAAGGCAATTGTAGATGGTTTGCAAATTAAAAGCTCCTACAAATACAAAGCTGATAATATTCATTAATGATTTCTTATATTTACGGGAATGTTAGACATTGAAATAAAACTATTTTGCGGATTTTATCGCGGTTTTTTAATTTATATTTTCTCCATACGTTTCGAAGACTTTACAGCTTTCGTCGGCAGCAAATATAAAGAAATTTAAGAAACCACTATAAAATCTGAAAGATGGTTTTATTTCTGATATTCATTTATAATTTTAAACATTAAATCCTTTTAATTATTTATTTAAATTTCAAATGCTTGTTTTATCGTAAATTGTTATGTAAATATTACTACTATGTAGTTTAACAAGCCCCATATCCTTTAATGAACGATTAGTTTCACATGAGTAAACAGGAGAAACTGCGGCAGTAACTCCAACTTAGTAACAGGTTTAAGTTACTGTTATAACGCAATTTATATTTTAATTACAACAACCAATGTGTTTAATAAAGCTTAAACCCTTCATAGTTACGTTCCAACCAATCAAGTTTAGAGGTCAGTCGGTCATCCAATAAGACACAGTGGCCCCCCACGAAGGCTGCAACCTTAGTATTGTTGGTTCTCATATTCCGCAACAGGCTATCGCACCTGAATCTGTGTTCTTATATACTGTAAAGGAATTCTTAAATCATCGGTCTTTATTTTCCCTGTGCTTTCGGCTATTTGTCCTGAAGAACCCTATTAAAGATATAACGTACATATAAAATACTCTTAATGCTCTATTTACGTATCATAAAGTGTTTTAACTTAAAGTACTGACAGAAACATAAAAGTTGTGACACTGTTCCAACAAAATATAAGGGTTATGTGCAGCACACAAACGAAATACTAACTCATTTGATGAATTTACTTAACGTCACTTTTATATGGAAATAAAGTACTTTAATACCTATTGTAATAAATATAATATTTGTATAAAATGTCAACTGGTGTTTTATTTTCATGTCATAAAACGTAGGTTGTGTTAAATTGTAGATTTAGATTAGGTGGAATTTAAAGCATTAAAGGTGTTTTTAATGATTGCCTCTATGGGTAGGCAGAGGTGCAAACAGAGAATGCCCTTTTCGCCTAAAAGGACAATGGCGAAATCGTATTTATAAATAAATTATGCGTTTAGAAATTCCATACATGGTAATCTCAATATAATTATTTTGTATGATTTTTCAGCATACTAACTTTAGTTGTACAAGTGTGTATAAGTTGCATAAATTATTAAAAAAACTTAATTGACTTTTTAGCAATGTGTCACGGCCATTTTTTATGAATGACATAAGATTATTTAGGCTACCAAAACATCATTTTCATCAGGTCTCTAAAAATTGCAAAAAATATATCTGACTATAAAATGTTCATTAGGAATAACAACAAAGATTTCAGCTTTCTTACCACATTTTTTTTACTATGTATATTCTATTCTATACATTCTTACCAGCTGCCTGTTTGCTGTATAGTTACGGTCATTGCTTATATCATTTTAGAAAAAAAAGCTATTTCCGACATTTCGTTTCTGGCATGTAGTATTTTTGTAAAATGTGTGATAATATGTTTTGATTGAAAATAATGTACCTGGTAGAGCAACCGTACTGTAGGTTGCTGCGCTCATACCATGACAGTTGTCTGGTATTTGGGTTGGGCCGCCAGACAAGGCAATGTATCTGCCCCGGGAGAATTTTTAGATGAGATATTTATCAGAGAGAATTATTATGAAGAAGATGAATAAACATTAAAAAAAAAACAAATGTGTTTTATTTTTTTTCAGAACTCGTTTTTATCTAATTGTTATTTCCCAAAGTCTAGGACTTAGGGTCTGAACGTATTTTTCCCAATAGTTTCAGAGTTTATTACAAAAAAAAAAACAAAGAAACCTTTACTATTTACTATAGTAGTATCTATAAATAAAAAATGAGGTGATATATAAGCTTGTATAGCTGAGGAAGGTGCATGCCGCGCGCTAGTATGCCGTGTGGCAGATCACCCTTCTCCATGTTTAGTGAAATGATAGGTTCGAATGTGATGAGGGAGGGTCTCGCTTGACAATAGACAGATTACCAAACATTTTATGAGTTTCATTATTCATATTATTATGTAAGAATCAATTCATAAATGTCAACTAAATCATAACCTCAAAATCTTTAAAATGAACTTTGACTTTTTTCACTAATAATCTTGATACATAATTGTTTAGGAATTGCTGCTGAATTGTTAAATATTTTTTTTACTTCTAAACGCTACACATTTACATCAACTAAAATCATGTATGGAAACCTGCCATTGTCCTTTTGGTGTCATAATGTCATAGGGTACCAGCCTATTGCCATATAAGACACAAATTCCAGACTCCGAGCTTCTACTAAGTAGGAAAACTCAATATCACTTTGCCCAACACGGGATTCGAACCAGTGACCTCAGACCGGTATCGTATCGCACGCAATACAACTACACCATAGAAGCAGTCAATCCTGTCAGTTTTGATGTATTACAATTATTATTGTTATTATTATTGGTAGTGTCTCTTTGATTCAATACACTATACAATTATGTGTTGAAATGTAAATGTATGGAAGCTAATGACAGTAATTAGTTGCCATGGCAACAAGTCGTTTACGCTAATGATGCTTCTGCAGACGTTTTTAAGAGACCAAAGCGCTTTCTAGTTAGCTTAATATGTTCTACCATTAGAGAAAAACTGAGGTCTAATTTATTTTCCTTGAGGTAAGTTATTTGAAAATAAGTAGGTATGTGTGTTTTTTTTAAATCGGGACTGTATGGCGAAAGCAGAAAGCATAAGAGATACAGGGAAACTTTCTAAGGAAAAAAAAAGAAAAAAAGAGCGTATTCCCACCTAAATGGCCGGTAACGCATCTTTGTGCCCCCTGGTATTGCAGATGTTCATGGGCGGCGGTGATCACTTACCATCAGGTGAACCGCATGCTCGTTTGCCCCCTATATCATAAAAAAGGAACCATTAGCTCTTTTTTTGGTTAAAACCATTTTGGCATAGTAATTTTTTGGTCAAGCGCGAGTTGTTCATAAAACGAATGAAAGGAGATGTCCGCTTTTTGTATGGGTGCTGGGCCTCAAAATTTAAGCAGGCTCGAACGTTATGGATATTGAAGGGGCAAAAATATGAATCTTAGATCCATTAAAAAAACCTTTATAGATCCCTCACTTTATAAATAAGTAACCGTAAAATAAGAGGAATATTATAAGTTTAGGGTGTGTATCTGTGTATCTGTATGTCTGACTGTGGCATAGTAGCTCTCAAACGAATGGACCGATTTTGACCGACGTGCTTAAGGGCATATTATGTCGAAAAAATATTGGACCGTGATGGGTGTGGCTTATCGTATTTCCAGTTTCAGGCACCCTGCGGACCCGCTGCGACAGATCGCGCGCTTGGTCGCGTCAGGTCGTTGGTCGTTATGCCGGCTCTACACTCACGCGCGAGCCGCGGCGCGATTTCACGGCGTGATTAACGCAAAGAGTTTCGCGTTTAACGCTGTAAAAAAGGATTGTCTCTACACTCGCAAAGCTTCGCAAGGTCTTCGCAGTTTCGTTCGCGCGCTCATCGAGTATGGACGTTGATGCCGCTGCTTCTGTGACGCTTTTTCTTTAGCGCTATATATTTATAATTTAATTAAAAATCACCTATAATAAAAATCCCAATGTATAGTGTCCAATATAATAAAATTTTAATAATATAGATACTGTTTTATTTTATTTACCGTTTATATAATATACTTACACTTTTTCCCAATATACCTACATACGACCGCTCGATACCGCGTCTCGCGCGCTACTGGCGTTTGACACACGTGTGGATACTTTTTGCGACCATAAGTCGCGAACCAAGCGCGTACCCTTTGTTGCGGAACAAAAAACCGACTCCGATCGGGGAACGCCGCGAACTGCAACCGCGAAGCCGCGAATCAATCCACATTCGCGGTTCGCAGCCTTCGCGGGATTTCACGGCGTGAATGAGGAACCGGCATTACGCTCAAGCCCGCGAAAAGATCGTCATTCCAAATGCAATTGCACAGCTACGTTGTAAATATTATATTTATCATTTCTAATAAATTCAATGTTTTATCATCGTCAGTTATTATCGTCACTCTATCCCTTGGTACGATCTACTTTACATAAAACGTTCCTAAGATGTTTTCCCCTTTTAATTTCGGTAAAATCAGAGAAAGGTTCTTCATTCAATAGTACAGATTTTTTCTCACGCCTTCGTACGTTTAGCTTTTTCCGTTGAGTTGTCGAAATGTAGGATTCTCGTTTTATTTTGGACTCTTTTTCCGAACTAGGTACAACATGTATACAATTATCTTACATTTAATTAATTTAGCTGATGGTTTGTATGGATGATTTTATATTATGTTGCAGCCGACCATCACGATAATAACATGAACCTACGTGTATTCTAAAGGTTACAATGTTGAAGATATATGTATAATAAACTAGCTGTTGCTCGCGGCATCGTCTGCGTGAAGGAGTTTTTCCGGGATAAAAAGTAGCTTATGTCTTACCCAGGATTTTAAACTATCTCCATAGCAAATTAACATACAAACAAACAATTATACAAACTACTGGTGGTAGGTCTCTCATATGTGAGAGTCCGTCTGGGTGGGTACCACCGCAATGTCTATTTATGTTGTGTTTCAGTTTGAAGGACATTGAAGCCCCCTGCTACAGTGTAACTGCTGGACATAATGAGACTTAACATCTTATGTCTCAGGATGACGAGCGCTGTGGAATGCCACAGTACTTTGTAACTCAAGGTGCTGGGCTGGGAGACTTTGCTTTATAATATGTAAGGATAATACCAGTCCTGAATTATATACTGACCCACTATCGGAATGAGTCTCCTCTACTGCTGAGGCCTGAGAGGATTTAAAGCCTCATTCCACTACGCTGGGCTTATATAGGCTAGTTGGCAATTTATAAAATGTAAAAATAAACCCAGCAACCGCTGAACGGATTTCGTTGAGTTGTCACGTACAGTCAGCAGCATAAGTATCTGAACAAATTCAAAATTAAAAATTTTGCCTGCATGCTTTTGTGTTCTTACTAATCTTTTCTTTCTCTTCACAAAAATGAAAAAAGAAATTTTCTTTACTTCAAACGCAAAAAATCTTAACTTGTATATAGGCGATGTGAAATTTTGATTTTGTTCAGATGCTGCCTGTACATGTTCTGGATTAACATCTCGAAATGTATAAATCTTATGTTTCTTGTCTGTCAAAGTCATGAGGAGCACCTAGTAATAATAATACAAACCTGGAATCCCTCAGCCTCAGACAGCAAGAAGTAGAAGCAGCCGAACCAATGCGCCAGGATCAGGAGGATGTGTATGAGGTTGATCACCCTCCAGAAGTTAGGATACACCGTCCGTGACTCCACTATGTAGTAGCAGCACACAGCCCTGTACACCTGGAATATAGCACTGAATTAGGCTGGAAAGTATCTTAATTATGCACAAAGGTACAGTCAGCCCCAAATATTAAGATGTGATAAAAATTTTGTAATGTATATTTGGTCTTCATCCGCTTACATATCATTTAAAGATTATACATAAGTTCATTCACATATCTTCGTGAGGAAAAAAAGGGTTTAATAAGCTTATTTAGTTTATCACCGTATGAGGCATTCTCAAGTCTACTTCTAGCAACGCGCGCGTGTCACGAAACGAGAATCTACTATACTTTACATTCATTACTCGTTCATTTATTTCGTTCTATGATGTGATAGGGAACTATCCTGTCATATCACGCAATCTAGGGCAAATTCAACGTCGAGAAACTCATGTGTTTCTCGAAACTAACAATTATACGGTCAGTACCTATACGGTACACAGCCACACTTTTTAATCATAGTACGCTTATTTTTCATTTTTTAGTTGATGTGATAAAGAGCGCTTCGATTTTCAAATCGAGCAATGAAATTCCCATTTCGAGCAACCCACGTATTATTATTGTATTTTTCAAATTGTACTTTCGCATGTATTATCCCAAAATACAGTCAAAAAGTGTATGCTCGACCTCCTTAAGGTTCTAAATAAGTCGTTTGCGCGTCGTCTGTCAGCAATCTGCAACTTACAAGTCTTACAACTAAAATAGACAATAACAGTTATCTACTGTTTCTTTTGTACATTTCCGAAACGATCGCACCTGCTTCGTAGAATATGAAAAATTGGCGTTTTATATTGATAAAGTTTACTAGCACTATATGGGTGATGGTACATTTGATATTCTCTATCGATGGCTCAAAGGTATAATCAAAGACACGCGCCCCTTAGCCCTTCTTTGAGAGTATAAGGTGTCAAAGAGACCTTGCCCAAACTATTTCACAATAAAACCTCCGATTTACTCCGAATGTAGAAGTTAAGGCTTAATAGGAAACGGGATACTAAATAATGTTTTCTTATTTTTTGGCGTGTTCTAAGAAATTACAAAAGACCAAAATATTTCAAGTTGTATATCGGAAAATATAGGAAAACGTGTCAGTGCGTGGAAATGTAAAGTCTTTAAAAACACAATTTTTCATTGCCTACAAATTATAAAGATACTGTATAAGTATATTATATTGATAAATAATAATTGATGATGTAAAAACCATATAAAGGCAACTTTTTTCATGGACTGTAATGTAGAGCAGTGCTAAGAGTAAAGATAGCGATTAAATACTTTTTTAAACTATTTGTAATGTTTATGTAGATTTCATATTCGAATAAATAGAACTAAAAATGGAGCACCATGTTCTTTATTATAATTCATTCTTCATTTGCACACACACTAACACCCGTATTCTAAGACGTTTCCTCGAAAATTGCTTGACTCCACTCAACCTCACTGGAGGAAATCTGTATTCTTAGTTGAAAAAAATCTCCTCCACTCAACGTCCCTCAAGATTTTTCCTTTCTCGAGCTAAGGAATCAACTGTCAAACTCAAGGTACCTCGCGACGTACCTTAAGGAAGACTCAAGGAAAGATTTACGCTTGGTAAACAGTGTTACAATCGATATTTTTTCGTGTGTTATTTATTATTCGTATTAAATGGATTTCCAACAGTTCCTGCAATACTTGTACGATACTCCATACGAATATCCCGAACGGCGTTGTTTAAGAGATGCAAAAAACCCGATAAAGTTTTACGACGACACAAAATTTCAAAAGACGCTATCGTTTTGGGCTTAGGTTTTTAGGCAAAGACATTAAATAGTATAGTTATTAGGAAAATCACTATCGTAAACATTTTATTACCAATTGGTTTAAAATTTACATTTAATTTAAATTTGTATTCCAGAAATTATTACGAAAATGAAAACAAAAGGCACAATAATTAAGTAATTAAGTATTTAGTAAGTAAAATATTTTCCATATTAGGTACGATCTGGCTTCAAACAAAACAGAAATAATGACATTGTTTTGATTGACGGTCACTTTTCGAGTGACCACAGATTAAAAAATCGAAGAGTTTTCGCAAAAACTCTAATTTATCTGTATATCGATGACGTATTTAATGACGTAATTCCTTGACTCGACCTCACTCGAGGATCCTCAAGAATACCACAAATTTTAACTAAGAATACCATTTTCGAGGATTCCTTGAATTAATCCTCAAGGTAACCTCGAGTGAGATAAGGTTGAGGAAGTTTCGAGGAAACGTCTTAGAATACGGGTGTTACGCCTTTTATCCCCTAAGGGGTAGGCAGAGGCGCAACTAAATGCACCCACTTTTCCCCGTGCATGTTCCGTTTTATGATGTGATAGGGAGCGAGCCTATCGCTATATCGGGCACAAATTCCAGACTCTGGGCTGATACAAAAATAGAAAAGTCCAATATCACTCTGCCCGACCCGAGGATCGAACCCAAGACCTCAGCATTGCAGTCGTCTACGCCACCGAGGCAGTCGTCTTCATTTACGCCGTGAGAAATATTGTCAAAGACCACACCACTTTGAGTCTTACAATCGACAATTAAATTGATCAATACAATCTCTATGATCCGTAAATTACGGTTCAAATAGGCTTATAGAGACTCGTCGAGAAAGCACTTTCACGAAAATAACGGCCGCCATTAAAACGATTTACAATCGTTCGAATCCAGTTTCAGACAATCGCTTGTTAGAGTCGATCGCTCGACTTTAAAGGATTGTTCATTAAATAATTAATTATTCACAATACTCCAATTTATATAAATAAGATTGTTCGACGTGAAGTTTTAACGAAGCTAAATTAACTTCAATTAATTGTTATTCTTAATAAATTTTAATATCAACTATGTCCAGTTATTAGTGTCCCACTGAGGAGTTCTAGGCTGCGGTGAATAAAAATAAATTTAAATAATTTAGTTGGCTCTAAACTACGATTTCCGTCCATCACAATGACTTGAAAATAGTAAAGTTGATGACATGATTCAAAAATAAACTCTGAAAAGATTTAACGAGACTTGACCTTATTAAAGTAGAAATGAAATCAAACAAAAACTAAAATTACTAATAAAATTATAATAATATTTCTTCAAAAATTTTATCACATTATCAGAAAATATAATTGCCATACTGCCTCGGTGGCGTAGTTGTATTACGGTACGACTGTAGAGCTGAGGTCTCCGGTTCGATTCCCGTGTCGGGGAAACTGATATTCGGTTTTTCTACTCATTAACCCGCAGTCTGGCCATGTGCCCGGTAAATGGCGATAGGCCCGCCCCCTATTACATGGGACTTAGCATAGCAGGCGAAATGTGGGTGTCTCACACCTGCCTACCCCTGAAAAGGGAAAAAGGCGTGATGCTATGTATGTATAACTCCCATAAGACCAAAATATAACCTCAAAACTTGTCACTTACTAATCCACATTAATTACAGGTATGAGTAGAAAAGTCAATCATTATAGCCTCTATGGCACTTGTAAGAACGTCCTCAAAATTGAATTGGACCACCGGGAACGTTCTAGAGCCCTCAATATTGAAAGGCTTGTGTAGGATAGCAATACTCACAGTACCAATTCAAAATTTAAAACACAACATGTAATTTTCTTAAATCGGATTTGTTTGATACAATTATTTTGATTATAGTCAGAAAAATAGTAGTGTTGATAATTTTGCAGCAATTATATGTTTTTCTACCAATTTGTTTTACATCAACCTCCTTTGGTGCATCTCGTGTAAATTATAAAAAACACACTTAGTGTAACCGTATCTATAAATTTATTAATCGAAAGCCTAGAAAACACACACACACACACACAAAGTGTTATATCTGGAAATCGAACCCAACTAAACTCATGTAGTTAAGCTGCTATCACACCGAGGACATTGATAAACATCATCAGAATACTAAAATGATCACACAGCTTTAAAAAATCAACTCACCTTCAAAAACCTTGGACATCGTATGATCGGGTTTGTGCCTATTTTTAGCTGCAGAAGATCCAGCGGTATCAGCGACAGCAGGTCAAGGAGAAACGAACGCGATGTCAAGTAGTGTTTTGCTAGCTTTTTTGAATCGTATACCTGGAACATTATTTTGTGATAACATCTTTCCATAATTAACTAAAGTTTATTTTTGAGTTACAATAAATAAGAATTCTTCAATCAAAACGTTGAATGGAGAAGAGACGGACATTGAAGAATATTTATACGGTATTAATAAATCAATCTCAAGTTTGAGTTACATCTGAAGTATTGATAGTTCAATAGATTATGTCTACTTGAGATGTAACTCAAACTTGAGATTGATTTATTAATACCACCCTTAGTGTCTGTTCACCAACTTTGAAGTCAATTTTATTCGACAGTTATCGTAAACAACTTATGTAGATATTACTTATTTTATTACTTTTTATTTGGGAGCATAGATTAGAGTGTGACTTTTGTATTTCGTCGGCTTATACATTTATGTGACCGTATTTACTCAGAAGTTGTGAAACTGGTCCTTACCAAGCCTGGCCCAAGTTTGGCAACGTCATGTAGCTCAAACAGAATTTACCTAGGAATTAAATTTGATCGGCGTCTTAAATTAATTTTTAAGAAGTCATAAAAAGATTCTGCAAACTAAACGTTTGTAAATTGAATCTAAATTCCCAAAATTATATTTTGATAAGATTTTTAATAGAGACTACATTCATAAAGATGAAATTTTTTAAACTTGAATTGTTTGAACAATTATATCTTGATTTATATTGGTTAATTTTCGTAGAAGTACCTAAACTCCGAAATTAAACTATTACATGGAATTAAAACTATTTTCATAATAAATATATTTTATAATCGTGAAGATATATTACATACATACATATACACTCACGCCTTTTATCCCCGAAGGGGTAGGCAGATATATTGTAACAGGATATTGAGGATTGTAGACTAAATGTTAATGAAGACCAAATATTTAAGGCAACAAAGGAACTTTATAATCAGACTCAGTTCGAAACACACTCGTTTGCAGTTTCTCCGCGATTTTAATTCATAATTTTGGTATTTTTACTAGTTTTCTTAAAGGTTTTTAGAACCATTCGATAGAATAATCCACCAGCTATATTGTGGTATAATCTTTTCCGAGAAACACTAAGGAGATAACAAGAATTTGAAGAAAACATTTCAAAAATTGTTTTTTTTTTACTCCTACCGTCGCCGCACTGGCCTAAGACAACTCGCAGAGCTCCCGAGTCGGTGAGTCACACTTTCTAACGGATCTACAGGAGGGTTATTCTTCAACTTGTATTCACTCTTTGGGCTTATTCTGCAATAAATTATGGCGTCATCGTGCAGTGGTTGTAAGAAAAACATAAAAAATGTTAGTTACATGGTATGTTCGCAATGTCACGAACATTATGACTTACACTGTTTAAATATTACAGAAAAACAATTTATGTTATTCTCACAGGAATTCAAAAGGCAATGGTTTTGCCCTAAATGCCAATGTTCTAAACCCAGGAAAGATAATTTAAGTACACCACTAAGAAGTCCTGATTACGTGAATGAAAGCCATTTGAAATGCCAAAGTAATGTTACTACAAGATCGAACAAACAAAAAATAAAACCCTTAATACTTTACCTCATAACAGTAACTTTGACGTTTCCTCGGTACTTACTGAAATCCAGCAACTGAGACTTGAGATCAGTCAAGTCAGACAGGAAATTAAGGACCAGACTAAAGCCTTCTCCAAGTCCCTGGAAGACAGATTCGATGAGTATTCTAAAATATTCGAAGCCAAAGATGTTGAAATTTCATCACTAAAGTCCACCATTGATCAACTACAGGAAAAAATCGCTGAACAAGAGCAACGTTCCTTAAGAAACGAGATAGAATTAATTGGTGTGCCGGAAGAAGATAATGAAAATCTCACTCACGTAACCCTATTAACCGCTCAGAAAGTTGGCGTGGATCTACACGAATGTGACATCGATGAAGTAGTGCGAATTGGTCCCAAGCGGGCTAAGGACTCTGCCACACTATCTATAGCCAACAAGCCACGCCCCATCATTGTGAAATTGCAACGCCGCTTGAAAAAAGATGAACTTGTCAAGGCAGCCAAAATCAGACGCAATCTTACTTCTGAGAATATTACATCTAAACCCCCTCAAAAGTTGTATATCAATGAACGTCTCACTAAAGCTAATAGGAAGTTATTTCGAGATGCAAGACTTCAAGCGCAAAAATATGGCTTTCGTTTTTGCTGGGTGCGGAATGGTGCAATTTACATTAGAAAAGCTGAAAATACACCAGGTTTTCAAATTCATTCACATGCTGACCTGGAAGATATGGTCATGCATACTAAAGTTACTAATCTCAATTACAGTAATGGTAATGCTTAGACATTTGGATTTTGTTTCTGCTATCAGTCTTGATCACTATAAACTCAGCTGTTTTCGTTGTTCTCTGACAAAACTCACATCATACTACATTACATCACGACACACACCAAAAACATTGAACACATACATCACCTCACAAGTTCGGTCACCCAACATTCAATTTCTCTCAAGTGAATACAGATATTGTACCTACTTACTAATTATCGTTGTTGCTTTATGCACAAACGTACACAATGATCGACTTTCAGGATAGCATTGATAAATGTCTGTCCATTGAATGTCATTTACTTGAGAGCCCTGATCTGTGTCAAAATCAGTTATTAAGTGATTCCCGTCTCATACTTCTTTCATATAATATCCGAAGCATTCAACGAAATTTCGACGAGTTTCTTGTAACACTGGAACGGCTAAGTGTAGAACCCGACGTGATAATCCTATCGGAATGCTGGCTCAATCAAAATTCTCTCATACCTCAAATACCTGGTTACGTTGTTTCTTACACAAATATAATTATTAATAGATGTGGTGGAGTCACTGCTTATATTAAAGACACTTTCAATGCTGTAGTACATGAGCCTTCATCTCAGGACTGCAATTGTTTACAGATTGAGATCAATAATCGAATCACTATACTTGGTATTTACCGTTCACCATCGTTCAAAAACGCAAGCAACTTCTTAAATTTCCTGGATGACAAACTCTCGCAAATAACAAGTCGACAATCCATTATACTCGCTGGAGACATCAACCTTGATATATGCAATGCCTCTTTAAGTAATGGTTGTTCTGATTATCTCTGCTTGCTGGCAAGTCATAATCTAATTCCAGCTATTTCAATTCCCACCAGAGGATCAGCCTGTTTAGATCATATTTTCGTAAAAGATACATTGAGATCTACCGGTATAGTATGTCGCTCTAGCATAACCGATCATGATATCTGCTTGCTTGGTCTTGGGGCTCTGATATCAGTACTCACTGCAAAGGCTTTAAAGTATAAAGTTAAAACTGACTTATCGGGAATTATCTGTGACTTGCGGGAATTCGATTGGGCAGAAATATTAGAGATGTCTGATGTTGATCTGGCAGCTGAACGATTTATTGGTTCATTGAATTCTGTAATCATTCATAACACCAAACAAATACATGTTAAACCTGTACATCGCAATATAAAGTCTTGGATCACCCCGGGTCTAATACGCTGTCAAAAGATTAGAGATAAACTTCATATTGAAGCTAGAAAGAACCCTGACAACGATATTATACAAACCACTTACAAACGATATAGAAATTTTCTTTATGCTCTACAACAACGACTTAAGGCTAAGCACGAAAATAAAAACATTCTGGACAGTAAAAGTAATCCAAAGAAGTTGTGGAAAACTATAAAAAACATTTGCAATATTCCTAACTATCACAGTGCTCCTACCCAACTTACTACCATTAAAGAAAATCCCGTGGATTCCCTTAATGTCTGCAATGAATATTTTTCTAATGTTGGTAGACGACTTTCTGACAAAATCCTAAACGACTTGCAATCTTCAGAAAACTCTCTGGCATCGGTATGCAGATCTTCTATTTCTTGTGAACACTCCTTCTTTTTAAGACCTACAGACACATTAGAGGTTGGTAAGCTGATTGATAAGCTTAAAACTGACAGTGCCCCAGGACTAGATGGTGTCACTCCTTTTGTACTAAAATCAATTAAGAGTCATATTCTCGAACCACTAACACATATTTACAACCTGAGCCTCTCAAACGGAGTTGTTCCCAAAATCTGGAAACTCGCAGTTGTTACGCCGATTCATAAGGACGGTGATGCCTTAAATCCTAGTAATTACAGGCCTATTTCTTTATTAAATGTTTTTGCTAAACTGTTGGAGAAGATTGTCAACAATCAACTCATTTCGTTCCTTGAGAAATATAAATTAATCTCTGATAGCCAATTTGGGTTTAGACGCAATAAGTCTACTGAGGATGCCGTTCTTTCCTTGGTGGATGCAGTTTCAAAGGATTTAGATCATGGAAATTGTTGCTTGGGTGTCTTTCTTGACCTTGCTAAAGCTTTCGACACTGTATCGGTTCCAATTCTTTTACGAAAGCTTGAGTTGAAAGGAATTAGAGGTTTGGCTAATGACTGGTTTCGTGATTATCTTTCGGAGCGCCGCCAACGTGTGAGAATTGGTCCCTATTTAAGTAATGAACTTCATGTTGATGTCGGCGTTCCGCAGGGTAGCATTCTTGGCCCGACTCTTTTCATAATTTACATCAATGATATTCTAGATCTACCTGGATTAAACTGTAGGATTTTTTGTTATGCAGATGATACTGCTTTGCTTTTTCACGATTCATCCTGGAACGAAGTTTTTGATATTGCTAAAGCGACAATGAATACAATCTATAATTGGTTACAGGAAAACTTACTGTCACTAAACTTAAAAAAAACTAAGGCTATTGCTTTTTACAAAACGCTTGCATCTAAGCCCGCTATTCTACCATCTTTAACAGTTCACACTCATTGTCATGATGAAACTATGTGCAGCTGTGAAAGTATTATCTTTACTGACAACATTAAATACCTGGGGGTAGTAATTGATGAAAACTTATCTTTTAAAAAGCATCTTACCCTTCTCTGTGGCAGGATTAGAAAGAAGAAGAAAGAAAGAAATTAAATTTATTTGCAACAAACACAAATTATACACGTATAAAATAAAAACAGATAAAAAACACTTTGCTGCAAACAGGCTCCAACTCAGCAATATGTTGGCAGTACAGCCAACGCTGGTCTTCCGTTGGGCCGTTTGATATGATTGTCACGGTAGACAAAAAACTTTGTATAATAAAATGAAATAAAATAAAACAAACAAAATGACATAAAAAATAATTAGAAGCTAAAATAAAACTAAATCATATTATCTAAAAACAACAACACTATTAATTAATTTACAACACTAATTAACACACAGACAAGGGCGATTGTGTAGACATCTGTTACCCACTGTCCAAGGAGCATAAGCTGAAACGTAAGTAGGAGCAATAGTGAGACAATAATACACAATAATAGCAACTCTGTATAAAAGTTGACTACAGAGCAACATTTTTGAGAAAACCAAGCATTACTTTATTTTATATAGCACTGGTATCATGCTTAAGGAGTCCCTGAGCTACTTGATGGGATTAGGAAATCTATTTTCATAATCAAAGCGCTACGACACCTTCCTAGAGACACTTTGTTAATGATATACAAGGCAATCACACAGTCACTACTGTACTACTGTATTCTTGTGTGGGGTGGAGCAATCAAAACCAAATTCATCGAACTCGAGAGGGCTCAGCGTGCTGTTTTAAAAGTGATGTTGAAGAAACCTTTCGGATTCCCTACAGATGAACTTTATGCGGAATGTAAAGTCCTTCGCGTACGCCAGATTTTCATACTCAAAGCCGTCCTTGCTTCACATAAAAGAGCAATTAATTCTGCGGACTTCGATCACTTATCTCAGCGCCGTATTTTTCGTATTCCAACTGTTTTGATACACACAACTTTTATCAAACGACTTCCGTTCTTTTTGCTACCTCACATCTACAATGAAGTCTGTCGCCGGATACCTAACATTAAAATGCTTCCATTGAGCAAGGTTAAGTCTAAAATTGCACAGTGGCTTTTGTCACTTTCATACCAAGACACGGAAGAATTATTAATTACTATGGGTGACTAACTCACACTCTCACACACACACGTACACATACACGCACACGCACATGCACATGCACACACACACACATAACCCTTACTGAGTAAATTCCAAATGAGTTTGGAATTATATTAACTGAATTATAGTAGTCTTTGTTTTATTTTTTAAATTCGTATTGCATATTTTATAGTGTTTGTTTTACTTTTTTTTTTTTAATTATCGAACTAGAGTCTGTTAAATTGTTGTAATTTCCTTTGTAAATTTGTAAGGATGTGCGACACAAGTTTAAAACTTAGTGCGCATCCTAACGGAGATATTGTAATCCAATTGCATTGTAACTGGTTTCTAAATAAATAAATAAATAAAAAAAACCCGTAATAGCGGTCTAACCCAAATGTCGGTCAGAGTAACAAATTGGTAACACGGGAATTAGGAATAGTCGAAACGCAAAGGAAACCTAAAGGGAACTGAACAACCTCTATACGGTTAAGTGTAAGAGATTTATCACTCAGGTAATAAAAAAAGTTGAGAAACTAGCAAATTTAAGTATTATGATAATCGAATCTTCTACCTCAAATGTTTGTGGAATGATTTTCCAACTTAAAATACAAAATCGAAACATATCCAGCTTTTTATCGGACGAATACCATTATAATATCATAAAAAAATAAGTATGTATCCCTGTATCTGTCAGGGCATAGTAGCTCTCAAATCTACGAACCGATTGAAATAACTTTTGTAAAGGTGAATTGCCAAGAGTTATACCTTTATACCTAATTCTTTCATAGTATTACCAATTTTGTTGCATAAGTTCTTACCATAAGCCCTTGTTCCAAGTACCCGGTCCTAAGTTGTACGATGAGGTCCAACGCATAAACTACATCACTGAAGCCGTCGACGGTCACCCAGAAGTAGTGGCACATGATCTGTGAAAAAGAAATATTTATTCTGTTATACATATAAAATATTATTAGTGGTCGGCCACTGCTCGAATTTTACCGAAATACATAAATAATATTTTTCTGTGCTTCTCTACATGTACAGTCAGCAGCATAAGTATCTGTACAAAATCAAAATTTCAAATCGCCTATATACGCATTATGTTAAACTGAAATATTTTTTTCTTCGTTTGAAGTAAAGTAAATTCTTTTATTTTATTTTTGTGAAGAGAAAAAAAAAAAGATTAGTTAGAACATAATAGTATGTAGGCAATTTGAAATTTTGAATTTGTTTATCTACTTATGCTGCTGACTGTACTTAAATTATTCCAAATCTCACATTTATCCGTGCGTGTAATGTGCTTTAGAATGGGTTCAAAGTTTTTTTCACGTATAAATATATAGATTGTTTTTTATGTCAGTATAGGCAGACGAGCTAGCGGCCCGCCTGGTGGTAAGCAGTGCCGGATTAACTACGTAGCAAGAGTAGCAATTGCTACGGGCCCCGCATGTTTAAACCCACTCATCTCTGCCTGAGCGTAATTTTTTGAGTGAAACTTGTTAAGATGTGGTACGTTGAATTTTTTTGATGTCACAAAACAAGACACTCGGTACCCGATTATTTCCTTGGCGTAAATGATTTAAAAATATCATACAGTAAACGCACAAGTTCTACAAAAAGTTGCTTGTATAAACGTGAAGAATTTCAGTCGGCCTGATAATCAGCTCTACAAAAAGTCTGCCGCATATGCAAGCACTCTTACCCGACACTTAGTGTGGATGTGTAGCAGAATTGAAATGGCTCGATTTAAATTGTTAAAAGTATCTATTGATTTGTAAAGTTAATAGTCTACATTATTTTTAGTATAATTTAGTAACCATATACCAAAAATCTATTTACTAGAATATAAGTATATTGAGTTATAGAAGTTATGACTAAAAAAAAAATTTTATTACTTCAAGAGAGATTTCCTCCAATTTAATTTTTCATAAACATTTCGTAATCCTGATATAGTAGGATCATTACCAAATGCATAAGCAGCAATGCATTCAATAAACTATTTCCAGAACAAAAGAAGTTTAAATTCTAGACGCGAGAGTCTCACGCGTGTTTTTTTTAAACCAATGATAGGTATCGAAATTATTCTAAATTGCCAGGAAATCTCATCTCAGGCTTTTTGTAATTGTCCGAACCTAACAGCGCCTATAGTAATTTACTACACTATTCATTACCCACAAAATTGTAACCTATAGATAGTAAATAAATGTATTGAGTATTGAATTGTATTTTTACCACTCTATACTTAAGAACCCATAGCAGATCAAGGGCTTTTTGAAAGAATTTGCTACGGGCCCCGCGCTTGCTTAATCCGGCACTGGTGGTAAGCGGCCACCGCTGCTCATGGACTCGGCAATGCCAGGGTCATAGCGCTCAGGGAACACCGACACAGGTAGTTCATTCCAGAGCTAACACGTAAGTGGTAAAAAACGTTACGTACGTCTCCAGGTGGTGGGAAGTTCACTACTGTGGTACGCTAATGTATTTGTTGGTGGTTTGAATATTGGCTCCTTTTTACTACTTTTAAGCACCTGTCTTGTTAGGTTCTGCATCACCTTAATGTTAACTGGATGAGAAAGTTAACCACCTAAATAAGTCAAATCGATTCTTAAACGCTTATATAATAATGGATTTCCAAGTTTCACAATTTAGTATTATATGTGCACGAATATCTAACCAGATGTATTTTAATCAAGGACAGGAAATAAGCTTTTTTGAATTCTCGAGAATAGCCTTCGAAAGGAAGTGCTGATAGCAACGCGGACAGTGAATTATTATAATTTAAAACTTTTTAACAAAAAATAGCACCGACTTCAAAAACCACTATAAGGAAAGAAATAACTTGTGCTTTGCTTAATGGTTATAAGGAAATTTTAATAATACCAATATTATATATGTGATTATATTACCGAAAAATATTATTATTATTGACCGAAAAATGTCTTGGGCTCCGCAAATAGCCGAAATGAGCCGCAAATTATATGCATCCGCTCACTCCATTAAAAGACTACAAAACTTTCTGCCTACTTCCACCAAAATTGCACTCGCTCAATCCCTTTTACTTCCAATACTAGATTATGCTGACGCCTCCTATTCAGATTTAACCGAAGATCAGCTCAATAAACTTGAACGTCTTCAGAATTTCTGTATTAGATTCATCTTCGGTCTTCGCAAATATGATCATGTTTCCGAATATCGAAAAAAGCTGAAATGGTTACCCATCCGCCTTCGCCGAAATACTCACATTCTTTCCCTCTTGTACAACATTATATTTATTCCCGTTACTCCTAGTTACCTTAAAAATCGCTTTGAGTTTTTACACCTCACACACTCCCGTTCCTTGCGCTCCTCCCAGACTCTCCAACTCAAAACTCCTTCCCATTCGTCTCAATTCTATGATTTATCTTTTACGGTACAAGCTGTCCGGCTCTGGAATGCACTACCTTTACCCATCAGACGAGCAAAATCGCTACCAACATTCAAAAAAATGTTAAAAAATCATTTTCTTACGTTGTAACACAAATATTTTATAGTTATGTATCAATTATAAGGTATATGTATGTATTATTGCTTTTTTTTATTAGATAATATGTAGTAGTATGTCATATTTTGTGTATTATATGTGTATTTTATGGTAATATTTCGTTATGTTTTATATCTTAGCTATCTCTTTATTGTACGCCGCCGTCTATTTATACATCTGTTTCTGTCCATCCAAAGGTTGTCTGGAAGAGATCGCTTTTAGCGATAAGACCGCCCATTGTAGAACCATGATAATATTACCTTGTATTTTGTTTCTTTTTATGTTTTCTTGGTTATACCTACAATAAAGAGTTATATTATTATTATGTTGTATCTTTCCTGTGGGTAATCACGGCACGAAGGCCGGTCCTTTTGGAAGGCTTGCGTGGGGATATGGATCCAACACGTAGAGGCCCCTTTAAGATACATTACTCTAGTTGGGGTGTGTACGCCTTGTAGGTACTCTCTCTGTCTGTACTTATGGAAATACAGCCAAAGACAGCGCCCGCAAGGTGCAAGGACTATTGCGGAGAAGATGGGAATTATACCGGGTCTATGGATGGGATCTAGCTGGACTGGTTGCTGGGCTATTGATTGAGACAACGGGACGCCTGCCAAGTAAAATGTCTCAATCATTTGTAATCAAGGCAGACGGTGACTTGCCCCCCCACTAGATGGGCATCCCAAAAAGTGGCGCATGCCAAGGACGCAACATCGGTGTGGGTGGCTAAAGGGTGTCGAGAGGTGTGCACCGATTTCACCATCGCGGGTCGTTGACGCGTCCCGGAGCGGGTTTCCTCGCTATTACGCAGCTTGAGCACTTCCACCCTGGAGCTCAGGTTTTTAGCTCTTGCGATTTCCACCATTAGCCGGCCAGTTAAGGCAAGCCAAGGGTCAGGGGGCTCATTGAGCCCCCACGGAATCGGGGTACGCGGTGTCGCCACTCACCGTCGGCTCGCCACAAAGCCGCCCCTGCGGGTTTATTATTATTATTATTATATTAATGTACAATGAATAATTATTTGGAGTTGGTGCCGGTCATAAAAAAATCGTGTATGTGTAAACCGTTTATGTATAATAATTTCTAAAATGATTAGATAAATGATTAATAATAATAAACATCCCAAACCTGAAAATAACATTAATAAACTTATTCTTTCTTTTTGTAAATACAAGTTACTATTAATGTGAGCAAAATCACAGTATTTACTTTACAGAGTTAGAGAGGATACCCTTATTTTGTTTATTAGAGAAAGGCCAGAGGTTTCGTAGTAGGTATATTGATTTAAAAAATAGTATTCATAGATACCCTCACGCTTATCCTCAAAGCGGTAGGCAGAGGCGCAACTAATGTACTAAGCTATTCGCTAAGCTTATTTCGTCCCAGGTCATGAAAGTGTTTAGTTGTTTAACACGATAAATCTTTTCTTACTTCTTATCTTACTAGCATTATAAATGGGAAAGTTTGTGAAAATTTTTGGATGTTTGTATATTTGGATGGTTGTTAAATGTAAACGCAGTAATTACTGAACGGATTTGGATATTTGGCATACGGGTAGATGATGTCCTAGACTAACACATATGCTCCATTATATCCCGGTAATTTGCTCCCATGCGAAATTACAGATATTTTTTTTAATGGATGACGCTGACGTCGTACTGGTAGCGCTATACATCGCTCCAGTTTCTTAAGGATTTTTATAGCGGGAAAGGCTTTTTACGCGGGCGAAGCCGTGAGCAACAATGTCAAATGAAATTTACTTGAACCGCACCTTGTGTCAAATAAAATTTACTTGAAACTAGTGAAGCGGTATATCGTTCGCTTTAACGGTGAAGGAAAACATCGTGAGGAAGCCTACATATTTGAGAATTCTCCATAAGAATATCGACGGTATGTGAAATCTGCCAACCCGCACCAGGCCAGGTGGATTAAGGTCTAAACCCTCTCAGTAGAGAAGGCCCGTGCCCAGCAATGGACAGTAATACAGGGCGGGTATTATTATTATATTAATGTTGTGTAATTGTGAAACTGCCTCGGTGGCGAAGCTGTATTACGATACGACTGCAATGTTGAGGTCTTGGGTCCGATCCCCGGGTCGACCTAAATGATATTTCTAATGTCTATTTCTACCGCCAAGCGGACAGCGGTGTGTTTCGGTTTGAAGGACATTGTAGCCAGTGTAACTACTGGACATAATGAGACTTAACATCTTATGTCTCAGGATGACGAGCGCAGTGGAATGCCACATAGTACTTTGTAACTCAAGGTGCTGGATGGTGTTGCTACTGTTTATGGGTGGTGGTTTCGCTTACCATCAGGCGAACGGCATGCTCGTCTCGTCATTCAATGCCATAAAAAAAAAATCGATTTTTCTAATCAGTATCAGCTCGGAGTCTGGAATTTGTGCCCGATATGGCGACAGGCTCGCCCCCTATCACATCATGGGAGGGAATACGCACGGAGAAAAGTGAGTGAACTAGTTGCGCCTCTGCCTACCCCTTTGGGGATAAAAAGGCGCGAGTATGCGTATGCGTTAATATTGTAAAATAGGCCCTTAGACTTCAATTTTTTAGCTGATCGTTCAAACTCGAGTACAATAAAGCGCCATTTGCAATACAGACGTATCCAAGCTCTCAGAGATGTTTATTCAACAAGCGTATTGCAGCCTCGGCATTTTCCGATCCTTTCACACCCTTTCTTTCATTTCCCAAGGCGCCTGGGTTAAGTAAATAAATGAAACTAAGATTGATCTTCGGGAATACGTGCACTCACGGTTTTGTTGAACTCACTTTAGCAAATTACTTTGTTAGATCTTTTTAGTCTCTTTAGTCATCGATCTATCATTTTTTTTAAAATGTTATGTAAATTTTAAAAGAGTACATAAAATTCAAGAGATGAAAAAATTGCGATGATGCCATTAGCATTTGACAGATGTAGAAGGCAGGTTTTGTATCTAACTTCAAGCAAGCCATGACTGAGACGCCATATCGAAAGAAAGAATAGGAAATTATAAACAACGAATTTCACATCTATAATAATCTTCATGTTTGCATGGACGACAGCACAATTATTTTCATTAAAAAAAAATACACTATATAAATACATATTAATTGAATACTAGAAAAGTTGAAAGTAATAACAGCAGTAATAAAGATTTTATTTTATTAATCATGACTTTGTCGATACTTCGGAACTTTCGCCGTCGAGGCAGCTTACCGTACCCTTGTGAACTACTATGAACTGGACTTGGAGCTTTGTAGTACTAAGGGTCAAGCGAGGGGGGTCAATTACACTTAGAACTTTGGATGCATTAATTGACGCTGTCTTAATTTGTAGTTAACGTTTTATATTATATAGTTGATAATGAACACTTTGGTGTTGGTTGTACACTCGGATGGGAATTGAGAATTTATTATTATGCAAGTAAATATATGAACTGCTTTAAACAAAATAAAAAATTGTATATATTTCTTTTTGTTTTATACACTATACCTAATTTACCTACCTTTGAACTGATTTTGAAAAGAGCAACCCTACAGTTTCTTGCCCGTTCTTCTCTGGTGGAAACTTATGGATGATGGAAGGATATGTGTAGTAATCTTGATAGCGGAAGTAAGAAGAGTAGAGAAGTAAAAGTTCAAAGTTCAGTCCACGATAGATTTAATAAGTACACTACACAATTAACACCATACACATAAGATAGAAGGAGAGAGAGCAGAAAGTCAAGACAGCGATAGAAAGTTTATAGCGTGAAACAGAAGGTACAGTATTACGAAGCGATAGAACTAATAGTTAGCGTTAAGCAACACAGGTGTATCGTCTAGCGGTAGCGTTACGACTGTGCTCCAGTTGTACTGCGTGTACGCCTACAGCGGTCAACGAAGGACTGACCCAAATTGACGTCACGCGGCAGGTAACCGATGCGAACAATAGAATGCTACTCGTTTAACTATAAAAACAAGATCGGGTTATCTATATGAAATTATATTTTAATATTAATATTTATTTGTCCGTACGTTGATAATAATTTTTGTATTTATTTTTCTTTATTATAATTTTGTAAATTTTTTGTTGTGTATTATGTTTTATGTGTTATTTTTGTGTGTGTGCCAAATTAATGTAAGTGGTGACATGAGTCACCCACATCACTCCCCCCCGGAGACCGTAGGTACTACGGGCGAAAATAATCCGGGAATCGGACTACACGTCCTGTACGGGTAGTTTTTACATTTTCCTGTGGGGTATTGACAGGGTTTTCCTGTGTCACTGGAACAGAGGAGGTATTGGTATCTGAAAGTATGTAGGCCGGCTTTAAACGGTCTACCGATACTGTTACTGGTTTCCCCTTGATGCGAATTTTAAATACTTTGGCATCTCGTTCGATAACTTCATGGGGACCAGTGTATGCTGGTTGAAGTGCGCCTCTTACTTTGTCCTCACGTAAAAATACGTGGGAAGTGGACGCTAGATCCTTATAAATAAAAATGTTGCTTTTCGCATGACGCGAAGTTGGAATGGGCCGAAGATGGTTGGCAAGTGTTCTGATGCGAGATGTAAAATCCGTTATATCAGTTAAGCACTTGTCAACATTACGGTCGAAAAAATCACCGGGGAGGCGTAACGGTTCCCCGTAGACCAACTCGGCTGAGGAACATTGTAGATCCTCTTTGAAGGCGCTTCGTATGCCAAGCAATATGAATGGCAACGATTCTGACCACCTATGATCCGCATGGCAAATAATGGCTGCTTTTAATTGTCGGTGGAATCTCTCGACTAAGCCGTTGCACTGAGGGTGGTAGGCAGTAGTCTTTCGGTGTTTAAAACCGATGGTTTTCGAAAGCTGCTGAAATAGCGCAGATTCGAACTGCCTGCCACGGTCGGTTACGATGACGGTAGGGCAACCGAATCGAGAAACCCAACAGGACAAAAAGGCTTTTGCCACCGTTTCTGCCGTAATATCGGTAATAGGCACCACCTCAGCCCAACGCGTAAAGCGATCGACTGCTGTGAGACAGTACCGATATTCGGAGGAAGGCGGTAATGGACCAATAAGGTCTATGTGGACATATTTGAATCGGGCGGTAGGTAAATCGAAAGTGCCCAACGGTGTTGACACGTGTCGATTCACCTTAGCCCTCTGGCACGCCAAACATGCCTTAGACCACTCACGGCAGTCTTTCCTCATATGAGGCCACACATAACGTTGTGCCACGAGTTTGGCGCTGGTATTAGCACCAGGGTGACTCAGCGAGTGCAAGCTATTAAATACTTGCTTGCGTAAGGATTGGGGGACGAAAGGTCTAGGAGTCGTTGTACTGACATCGCAGTACAGTTGCGTACGACTACCAGGGATTGTCATCTTCTTAATCCGCAAAGAAGAATTGTCTTGAAGATATTGTTCAAGTTCCGGATCTGATTTTTGGGCATTGGCTAAAACGTCTGGGTCTACAGGTGTCTCCAATTCTTCGACTCGGGATAATGTGTCTGCGACAACGTTGTCCTTCCCTGCAATGTGCCTAATGTCGGTCGAAAATTGTGAGATGAAGTCCAGATATCTATACTGACGAGGAGAACAGGTGTTTTTGCGCTCTCTGAATGCCGAACACAATGGCTTGTGGTCGGTATAGATGGTGAAGATTGCCGTTTCTAGCCAGTGCCGAAAGTATTTGACACTTTCGTAGATGGCCAGGAGCTCCCTATCGTAAGGTGAATATTTCTTTTGCGATGGGCTCAGCTTGCGTGAGAAAAACGCAAGACGTTGCCAATTGCCATCCTTGAGCTGTTGCAGGACTCCACCAATAGCGATATCTGATGCGTCCGTTACCAGACCTAATTTGGAAGCCGAATCGGGATGTGCCAGCATAGCTGCGTTACACAAGCTGTCCTTGCACTCCTCGAAGGCTCTCAATGAGTCTCCGCATATGTCTACCGGCTGCGAGGCTTTGATGGAACCGGTCAGTAGAGCGTTTAGGGGCTCTTGTATCTGAGCGGCTCGCGGTATATATCGCCTATAAAAATTAATCATGCCCAGAAATCTCCTAAGCTGCCTCGCTGTTTTCGGAACTGGGTACCGTTTTATAGCCTCAACTTTGCTTTCCAGAGGTTTACTTCCGTGTCGAGAAATGTGATACCCTAAAAATGTGACTTCCTCTTCTCCAAGGACACATTTGCTAACGTTGATGACGATACCATAGTCCCTGAATCTGGAGAAGAGTTGACGGAGATGGTCCTCATGCTCCGTTTCATTCTTAGAAAATACTAAAATATCGTCGAGATACGGAAAACTAAAATCTAAACCACGGGTTGTCTCATCAATAAACCTCTGGAAAGTTTGAGCGGCGTTCCGTAAGCCAAAAGTCATATACGGAAACTCAAAGAGACCAAACGGTGTGGTTATGGCGGTTTTCGGGATATCTTCCTCGAAAACTGGCAACTGGTTGTAAGCCTTAACCAGGTCGATCGTGGAAAATATCCTGCATCCAGATAGGCTATGGGCGAAATCCTGTATATGCCTGATTGGGTATTTATCAGGGATAGTCCTGGCATTCAGCATCCTGTAGTCACCGCAAGGACGCCAGCCATTATCCTTTTTGGGGGCAAGGTGCAGTGGTGACGACCAGGGGCTCTCAGATGGACGAGCCGTGCCGTTTGCCAACATGGACTCGAACTCGGATTTGGCAATCTTGAGCTTATCTGGGGCGAGTCTTCGAGGCGAACTAGAAACAGGAGGTCCTGGTGTGGTGCGTATGTGATGTGTCGTGTTGTGTTTTATGTTGCGTACTATGCCAGCTGGTCGTGTGATCTCCTGGAATTCAGAAAGCAGACTATTATATTTCGAATTACCAGTCGTAACCTTAACGCTAGAAACTAAATTATTAAATGCAACAAGCGAAGCCACAGTAAATATACTAGTGCTACTATCAATTAAGCGTTTTTGTCGAATGTCTACAATTAAATTATAGTGTGACAAAAAATCTACGCCAATTATTGGTTTTGACACATCAGCGACTACAAAGCGCCACACAAAATCTCTACGTAAGCCTAGATTTAATTTAAAATGTACATAACCATACGTGTGGATTACAGTTCCGTTCGCCGCACACAGGTCGTATTCGGTTCTTGTACGTCGTTGTTGAAGCGCAGTTCGAGGGAAAACACTTAAATCGCTTCCAGTGTCTATTAAAAATTGGACTTTCGAACTGCGGTCCGTAACGAAGAGGCGACCGCTGGTGGTGGTGGGGCAGTCGTCAGCCGCCATTACCGACTGCCCGTTGCGTTTCCCGAAGTGTAGTCGCACGGTGGTATGCACTTCTTCGCATGGCTCCCGAACTTATAATGATAAAAACAAAGTGGGAACTTGCGGTAATTGGACATCGACCTTCTTGATGGCGAACGATGACGTTGGCGAGAAGGCGTTCGACGACGGGAACGAGAACGGGAACGGTCTTCATTGGCGGCGGTCAGTGCACTAACTTGCTTTGTCAAGTCAGCAATCTGACGAGCCATCATCTCCATGGTCGCTTCTAACCTGGATGAACTTGACGCTTCCGCAACTTGGGGTGACGATGGTGCAATGTCGTGCACCCTGTCAGCTAACTCTGCCAGATCTTGTAACGACATATTGGACTGGGACGCAACGATTGTCTGCAGACCATGAGGGAGACGGCTAGTCCACACGTCCATGATGAACTCGTCCGGCATATTAGATCCAGCCAGTTGTTGTAGGTGTCGTAAGAACTGTGAGGGCTTACGATCACCTAGTTCTTCAGCACGAAGAAGCTGCTTTACCTTGGCTTGCCTGGATATTGAAAGGCGTTTGATCAGCTCGGTCTTCAGCTTTTCATATTTACCGGTATTGGGTGGGTTTTCGATGATATCATCCACCGTCTCGGTGTATTGTGCATCCAAGTGTCCCAGGATGTAGTAATATTTCGTGCTGTCATCTGTTATCCTCGCTAAGTGGAACTGGGCTTCAACTTGGGCAAACCAGATCTTCGGCCTCTCCACCCAAAATGGCGGGACACGAACTCCAACACGAAATAGCTCCACCGATAGATCTCGCTCCGTTGGTACACGTTCGCACTTTTTCGTGCGGTGGTGGGTACGCACGCTCCTCGGTGAATTGCCCGATTTTGCAGTTTCACTGCCGTCGCTGCTCATTTCGACGTTCTTGATCGGGGTCACCAGTTATGGATGATGGAAGGATATGTGTAGTAATCTTGATAGCGGAAGTAAGAAGAGTAGAGAAGTAAAAGTTCAAAGTTCAGTCCACGATAGATTTAATAAGTACACTACACAATTAACACCATACACATAAGATAGAAGGAGAGAGAGCAGAAAGTCAAGACAGCGATAGAAAGTTTATAGCGTGAAACAGAAGGTACAGTATTACGAAGCGATAGAACTAATAGTTAGCGTTAAGCAACACAGGTGTATCGTCTAGCGGTAGCGTTACGACTGTGCTCCAGTTGTACTGCGTGTACGCCTACAGCGGTCAACGAAGGACTGACCCAAATTGACGTCACGCGGCAGGTAACCGATGCGAACAATAGAATGCTACTCGTTTAACTATAAAAACAAGATCGGGTTATCTATATGAAATTATATTTTAATATTAATATTTATTTGTCCGTACGTTGATAATAATTTTTGTATTTATTTTTCTTTATTATAATTTTGTAAATTTTTTGTTGTGTATTATGTTTTATGTGTTATTTTTGTGTGTGTGCCAAATTAATGTAAGTGGTGACATGAGTCACCCACAAACTTTCCGAACTGGTGGTAGAGTAAAAATTGACTGAATCTAAGTAATGTGTAACATTTTATGGATTCGAGTAAATGATTTCATTTCATTTCATTTCATTTCAACCAATATACAGGGGAATTTTGACATAAAGTCGAGTATGTGGTTTCATTTAGTAACGCAATGTCAAAATGACCCTGTATACTGTATACTGAAAATTTGAACTTGTATTATTTATGAACTGGAAAACCTTCGAATAATTTAAGAAGAACGGTCAATAAAAATGAATAGAATGAATAAGGCAGTTCGTAGTCAAGGTGGCCTTTCTAGACATTCTTGTTCCTAATCGATTGAAGGAAACAACAATCGTAATCGAATTTACAAAATTATATTACGTAAATGATTCGTATCTGGAATCTTAACTACTTCTAGCTTTTACTACCGGCTCCACCCGCGTTACCGCCTATTTATGGGATAAAAGGGTAGTCTATAGCACACAGGGATAATGAAGCTTCTTGTTAGTGAAAGAATATTCAAAATCGGTTAAGCAGTTTTTCAGTTTAAACATTACAAACTTACAAAAAAATGAAAATATTTTTCTTTTTAATATTAGTTTAGCTAGTACAAAATTAGGCCTTATGAACTGCACTAATGATACTGTACTGGGTATTAGAAATATATGATACTGTTATGATTATATTTAAAAAGGGATAACATTTTCATCTTAAAAAATATGTGTGTACTGAATTTACTCTCATCATTTTTCCCTAACGCACCAAAAGAAGTATAACTCCAAAAGGTCAACAAAATAGACTTTATACGATAACCTCTTTATATTGTACTCTTCACTGACAAAGAAATAAATTTAAGGGAAGTAGAATTCATCGTTTTACAAAGTGATAATGGAATCAGAAAGGTCTGGGCGAAATGAAATTAAACTGACAGCGAAATGATAAAATGCAAAGAGATGATAAAATGCGTACAGAATTGATAGAAATGGCGAATGATTTCATTAGAGTTATATAATATAACGGAAATTCTGAAACATCTTCGGTTGTATAAGAAGTAAAGTAATAATATTTGCGTCAATATAGATGAAGCATAGCGCAGAGAATTTCGATTCAATGAATATAATGTGCTGTGGCTATTCTTATATTTATGTATATTTTCAATCTGTAAGTTAGCTTACTAATTTGTTATTTTTATCACAATCTAGGAATTTTTCTTTTTTTTTGATATAGGGGCATACGAAAATAAGGTTCAACGTGATAGAATTTAAGCATTTTTAGTATCCATTGGTTTTGTTTCTGTATATTCTGTTCTTTTCATATTACGTTAATCAACTTCGTATTTAATATCTCTTCCCAAATTTAAGGAGCGATCTTATTTATGCGCTAATTCAATGGAATCTTTTCAACTTTTTGGTTTGTTGAGTCAAAAATCCACTACATCAGCAAAACCAAAGGAATCAAAAGACGCTGATGTTAAAACACCTAACGGGGCGAAGTTTTAGAGTTATGGCTTCCACAGAATGCACTTTATACCCAATTTGAAAGTAAAATCGGAGCCACAGACGGTAGACGGAGTGCAATAACACTCATCCGGTTCAGAGCTGTGATTGTATCGTGAAGTCAAACGTTGTTTATACGTCTTGGTGGATGCGAATTTACAATTTTAAAAGGTTTTTAAGGTAAGATTTAAACAAGCAAGTACTGATAGTTCTCCGCTTGCTTGACTTGTTTTTTTAGCCATTGGTTCCACCGTTGTTGAGGCTCGTTTTCACTTCCTTGCTTCATAGGCCGCATGGACCGAAATGCTTTAGGTACCTTTTGCGTCATCAATTATTACAGGTGTTTTTCATTTTTTTTTAGCTGCCTTAAGCTTGAGATAAATAATCATCTTTTCCTTAGAATAGGCTTATACAGGTGGTAGGCCTCTCATATGTAAGAGTCCGTCTAGGTGGGTACCACCGCCATGTCTATTTCTACCGCCAAGCAGCAGTGTGCATTCACTTTTGTGTTTCGGATTTGAAGGACATTGTAGCCAGTGTAATTACTGGACATAATGAAACTTAAAATCTCATGTCTCAGGATGACGAGCGCAGTGGAATGCCACACAGTACTTTGTAACTCAAGGTGCTGGATGGTGTTGCTACTGTTTATGGGTGGTCGTATCGCTTACCATCAGGCGAACGGCATGCTCGCCTCGTCATTCAATTCAATAAAACAAGCGCGACTTGTTTTGACATTACGTTGAATATAAACACGATAGTCTCTGAGTAGTGAAATAATTAATCAATTTTTGAAGTTATATTTGAAATGAAATGAAATGAAATGAAATAATTTATTCGAACCCATAAAATGTTATACATTATTTAGATTCCGTCAATATTAACTCTACCACCAGTTCGGAAAGCAGTTCTCACTAGAGAAGAACGGGCAAGAAACTCTAGTGTTGCTCTTTTCAAAATCAGTTCAAGGTATAAAATACATTGCATTATGTATTTCTTTTGGTGCGTTAGGGAAAAATGATGAGAGTGAATTTTTACGATGCGCGCGCACACCGTCACGTAAAACCGACACCCTGAAGTTAGCTATTATCAACATTTTTGAATTTTGAACGTAGAATAAAAAAATTAAAAAGATTTTTATCTTGTTACGCCAAAGAAGTATAACTTCTAACGCGTGTACATAAGTACACACACACTTTTTTTTAATATCTATTACAAATTAAAGAGGCATTTTTTCATCATTTGGTCATACACTTCTCTTAGTTATTTACTGTTACTCATTATTTATTATGAAACTATTCAAATAAAACCAAAATAATTCTTGGTGATTCTTCTTTGGTCTCTATATTGTCAATTTATGAAAAATACATGTTATAGGTACCTACTGCCTTTAGCGACTTAATTACAAATTGAATGTATTTTAAAATAAATTACTTACTAAACATATTCATAAACATTTTTCACTAGACTTTAAAAATTGATTAGTTCATATAAAATGCTACTCCATATGGGTCGCTACTCCCTACCGTTTTATAATTTATTCAAAGCCTAGCTATCGGTGTCGCCAATCGTTATTTGGTTATAGTGATGAAGAAATGTAAAGTCTATTACTGAAAATTTAGGGCCACAAATATGTTTATTTATTTTCTAACATAGAGTCTGTATTTGCTTAAATTGTAAGATACATATTGCTCTGTGGACCAATATTTTTTTTGACTTATTTTTATTTTGTGTTTACATAAAGAAGTAATTTACATAATACTTAGTACCTTCTTTGATGCTCTTTGAACTAATAAACACATATGACATCTAAAACCAAATATATGTTTTTTCTGCTTGAAACAATATTTTACTGATTAAATAGACATTGTGAACTCCTTATATGTCAACCACAAGATTACTTATAAGTTTTTTTTTTTTTTTTTTTTTAATTTATTTGGATTACCAACAATTGTCACATTGAAATATTTACAATAAGCTTATACAAATATAGATCAAGCTAAATGCACAACCACACTAAGGTAATCACAGCATACAATAGGACGTGTAATTTCAATATGTTTTAGTTAATACAAAGTTTTAATACTAATGAACTAAAATGAAAACTTATGTAGATCTTATTTAATTATATTCTGGCTAAGACTATGCTTTATTAGCAAAATATAAGTAAATGGTTTTATAGTACGAGCCTTTTTTGTCAAAATGGATATCAACAAGGTCACTACAATCATTTAAAATTTTACATAACCGTGGCACAGGAGAGTTGGCGCCGGCAACTGATTTACGAGGTGGCGGGTAAAGAGGTGTGATGGGGTTGCGAGTAATTCTACTAGGAGCGCGTATACTAAATAGACTTAAAATACTTTTTATGGTATAGGGGGCAAACGAGCATACGGTTCACCTGATGGTAAGTGATCACCGCCGCCAATGAACATCTGCAATACCAGGGGGCACACAGATGCGTTGCCGGCCTTTTAGGTGGGAATTCGCTCTTTTTTTGAAGGTCGCCAGGTCGTTAGAATTGTTATTATTTTCCCGGAAAAATACAAATCTGGAATTAGTGCCCGATATGGCGATAGGCTCGCCCCCTATCACATCATGGGACGGAATATGTACGGCGAAAAGTGGGTGCACTAGTTGCGCTCCTGCCTACCCCTTCGGGGATAAACGGCGTGAGTATGCGTAAAAAACAATGTGGGACTTATATACCGGGATGATTTTCCATACGAACGTCACTGGGAGCAACACCTTATTTCAAAAGGTGGTGGTAAAATATTTATATCCGCCTGGCTAGCGACCACCGTAGATGGTGTTAAAGTTGTTAAATACAACTAAAATGGAACCATCCAAAAGACCTAGCAAACCAATTACCCTACCTCAATATCGAACCAAATACCCCATCATAGCCAAACTAAGTTTAACACACATGTGCCACTACCACGAATCGGTCACATTCACAATGTGCTTACAAGCCACTTGAACTCAAACATACGCTTGTGGTTTATTCAGGAGGAAGCTCGTTAGCTGAAATGAAATGAAATGAAATAATTTATTCGAACCCATAAAATGTTATACATTATTTAGATTCCGTCAATATTAACTCTACCACCAGTTCGGAAAGCAGTTCTCACTAGAGAAGAACGGGCAAGAAACTCTAGTGTTGCTCTTTTCAAAATCAGTTCAAGGTATAAAATACAATGCATTATGTAGAGAAAAAAAAAATACAATTCAGTATTTGTTAAGTTTTGTTTAGAGCAGTTCATTTATATACTCGCAAAATAGGTAATAAATTTTTAAATTCCAACACTAGTGCATAACTATCTCAGGAATCATGTAATAATTTGATCTGAAATGTTCAAGATGTCGCTATTAATCTTAGTTCAAGATATACCCCTAATACTTAGATGTAGTAAGCGAAAAGGGCAGACCAGTCCACACAAGCAGCACTCGTTCACGAGTATGACGCATGTGCCAGCCATCGGCCTCCTCAACCATATTACAGGGAAGTGGCCGACCCGGCACACGACGCCGCCGCAGGCACAGACAGTTAAGGAGTATGTCATACCCAAGCCGCTCACAGATGGAAACAAAGAAACTTTATTGAAACGAAAGACATGATTCCAAAGAAAATCATATGAAAAAAATTTAATCCCAGGCTTTTTTATCCTCTATGTATTCTGAAATCTTGTAATAAGCTTTATTACATAACTTTCGCTTAATAGTTGTTTGGAATTTACCAATGTTTAAACACTTAATTTCAGTGGGAACTTTGTTATAAAAATGTATACAGTAACCCTTAAAAGATTTGCTGATTTTTTGGAGCCTTGTTTTATGATTAACTAGATTATTTTTACTTCTAGTATTTAAGCCATGGATATCGCAAACTTTTGGAAAGTTTTCTATATTCTTATGTACGTACATTAAATTAGCGAATATAAATTGTGATGCTACTGTCATTATATTTGTTTCTTTGAATTTTTCTCTTAGAGAACATCTAGAGCTTAGGGAGTAGATAGATCTTATAGCTCGTTTTTGAAGAACAAATATAGTATTAATGTCAGCAGCACCACCCCACAGCAAAATTCCATAACTCATCAAACTATGAAAGTAAGCAAAATAGACCAATTTTGCTGTTTCAATGTCAGTTAATTGGCGTATTCTGCTCACTGCAAAAACTGCGGCGCTCAGCTTTTTAGCTAGTACAGATATATGAGGACCCCACTGAAGTTTAGAGTCCAATGTGATACCCAAGAATTTGGTTGTATCCACAAGGCTCAACTCGTCACTATTTATGAAAATGTTAGCGTTAACTTTTTTGACATTAGGTGTGACGAATTTTATACATTTAGTTTTTTCACTATTTAATAATAAATTGTTAACGCTGAACCAATGCACTATTTTTGAGAGAGTATTGCTTACATCGTCAAGAATTGCTTGATGTCGACTTATTTTAAATAATAAGGAAGTATCATCTGCAAACAACACTACTTCACAATTGTCCCTTATGAAATAAGGTAAGTCATTTATATAAATTAGAAAAAGAAAAGGTCCAAGAATTGAGCCTTGTGGTACTCCCAAGGTAACAATAGAGCCAGGAGATCGTTTTCCATTGACATCAACACTTTGTACCCTATTGCTTAAGTATGATTTAAATAAATCAAGGGCAATGCCATTAACCCCATAGTGGCTCAATTTCCTGATAAGAATATCATGGTGAACACAATCAAAAGCTTTCGATAGATCACAGAACACTCCTAAAGCATCCTGTGAATCCTCCCAAGCAGCAAATATATTATGTATAAGCTCAACACCAGCATCTGTGGTGGAGCGACCCCTAGTGAATCCAAATTGTTTACCATGAAGTAGATTATGTTTAGCAAAAAAAAAATTGAATTTGTTTAAGTATAAGTTTTTCAAAAATTTTACTTATAGAAGGTAGGACAGAGATCGGTCTATAATTAGTGGGGTCGTCCGTACTACCAGATTTAAAAAGAGGTATAATTTTACTTAATTTCATTTTATCAGGAAATATCCCACTCATAATACATGTATTAAAAATTATAGCTAACTGGGGAGCTAGTACAGATATTACCGGTTTTAATATTTTTGTAGAGATTCCCCATAAGTCACATGTATTTTTAATGTTAATTAATTTAAATGTTTTTATTATATCTAAACTACTAACACAGTGGAACAAGAATGAATCTCCACATCCAGATACATTTTCTTTTAATAATTTGTTGGAAATAGTGGGAGAGGAGTTTAATTTTTTGGTTATAGAAACTGGTATATCAGTAAAGAAATTTTCAAAAGCCCTAGCTATGTCTAAGTCGGAATTAATAATTTGGTTTTTAATATTGAGGCTGAACTCCCTCTCACGAGGTTTAGCCCTACCAGTTTCTTTGCTTATTACACTCCAAGTCACTTTTATTTTATTTTTGGAGTTTTTTATCTTATTACTTAAGTATAAGGCTTTAGCTTTGTGACAAACTTGTCTAAATATTTTTGAGTAACTTTTAACATATTTGACAAAACTTTCATTGTGATTATAGGTTTTTTCATAATATAGATTATATAATTTCTGCCTACTTCTGTGGATACCTATAGTGGCCCAGCTATTGAAAGTACTTTTGTTGCCTGTTAAAGCCGATCTAGGTGTGAAGACTGATCTAAATTCCTTACAAAATGTTTTAAAAACAGTATTATATAACAAGTTTGGGTCAGTTCCCTGTAGAGGTACATCAAATTTTTCTGTTAATTTTTGTCTTAATTTCTCTAACCTGGCCTTTGTTACTGGGACAACTGTAGTTTTCTTATTGGCTATATTCTGAACCATATTGCTAAAGCTGACTAATTGACCACAGTGGTCTGAGCCAAGTTTATTGATAATGCACTTCTTAATTGGCAGTATATCAGTAAAAATATTGTCTATACATGTAGCACTTGTATTGGTTATTCTAGTGGGCTCTGAAAATTGGTTTACTAAGTCAAATGATGAAAAAAGACTTTTTAATTTTACTGCCAATGTGGAGTTTTCTAATAAATTAATATTAAAGTCTCCGCAAACCAGCAATCTCTTATTAGACTTACTTGATTTCCTCAATGCATCTTCAAGTATTATATCGAAACTATCATAAAGTGCAGAGGGTGGCCTGTATACACTGACAACAATGAACTGCTCCAACTCAATACAGGAAATTTCAGCAGTTTGCTCAACAGAGCTGTGGTTGACATTTGTATTGGATTTGTGTCGTCTTACATATATATTGGCTTTTATACCGTCTTACGCCTACCATACATCTTACAGATATTCTGAATATGAAAGTTTGTGAAGATGGCCGTTGGTTAGAAGTAAATGAATAAACCGCGGAATGGATATGGAGTAGGTATGGACGAAAGGAGATGTCCGCTTTATGTATAGGTGCTGGGCCTCAAAATGTAACCAGAAGCAAACTTCTTGGATATTAAAGGGGCAAAAATATAAATCTTGTATTTATTAAAAAAAAATTTAGACTCCTCCATTTATAAGTCATTTTTTTAAAAACATTCACTCTAAGTGTAGTTTTTAATCAAAATATAATTACATAAATCTCAAAATCGGAGGACTTTAAAATTATACGATTTATTGCAAAGGCCTAGTTTTTGGGAGTACTATCCAAATCTATGTATATCTTGGTTAGAATTTAAAGTACGTTTTTGGATATGTCCTTTTGCACAAGTATAGATCAAGCCCTGGATCAACATATACGGTACCAATATCACACAACAGTACAAGTGATACATCTCTGTCTACCCCTGAAAAGGGAAAAAGGCGTGATTGTATGTATGTATGTAAAATCTTAGTGCTTGAGTTCCAATAATTATTTTAACTTTAGCAATAGATATTTTAGTAGAGTCTGACAACTTGCTAATCTTTTGTTGACAGTGTAAGCTTTACGTTTGGTGCCAGAATTTTATGTCATTCATCTTTCGATCCCGAGGCTTCCGGTGAGGCTTAAAGACCCGCTAGCTGCCAACAGCCCGGATTCGCGGCTTAACCTGTCTTCCGAGGGAGCGTTGGATATGTTTTCGATTATGATCAATATCATATTTTGAAGTTATGAATTTTGATGTTTCATATTTTCCCAAAGTTATCTAAATATGCAAATGTTAGTTATATAAAATAAACATGGTTGCATTTAATAAAACAAAATATTACCTATGTACAGTCAGCCACATAAGTTGTAGATCATATTCAAAATTTCAAGTCGCCTATACGAGTTATCCTACCAATATTATCAATGCGAAAGTTTGTAAGTATGGATGTATGGATGTTTGTTACTCTTTCACGCAAAAACTACTGAACGGATTTTGATGAAATTTGGCACACGGGTAGATTATGTCCTGGATTAACATATAAGCTACTTTACATCTCGGGAAATATAAAGCGAGACTTTTATCCCGGGAAAACTCATTCACGCGGGTGGACTCGCGGCCAAAAGCTCGTGTTAATTAAAACTTTTTTCTTTACGTTAAGTAAAGTTAATTCCGTAAAAACACAACCGTGTACTTATACGCGATGCGAAGCTTTGGATTTTTTCAGCTACCTTGTGGCTGATTACACCTCCATTTGTTTTTCTATCTGACCCTCTTTTTCTATCGAGTATGTAAACTAAGTATTGCACTATCGACGAATTTGTACGTATGCCAAATTGACGAACTTAACTAATTTCTAAATATATATAAATAATCTACTTACCATTATTTGATGCCAAACATAATATGACCTCAACAAAACTAATATCTAGTATAAAATAACCACAAACACGTGCCATAATTAATACTGAATAAGACCATATTTCCTTCAATAAAATACGTTCGGAAGCTATTCCCGCAATAATTGGTTCTGATAAATTCACTTCTGGAGGATGATTCCGGTCGATGCGACGTCTTGAGTTTCATTAGGCGTCTATTATGAAATAGCTGTATGACCAAATAGTCGTTTTTGGCGCCATGAAAATGGGACTTTGTGGACGCCAATAGCCAATATTATCCTACTAATATTATAAACTCGAAAGTTTGTAAAATATATGGATGTATGTTTGTTTCTATTTCACGCAAAAACTACGGAACGGATTTCGATGAAATTCGAAATTCTTCTCTCGTTTTTGCGTGAAAGAGTAACAAACATACATACATTCTTACAAACTTTTGCGTTTATAATATTAGTAGGATTGGATAGACCTCGGGTACGGAAACCTACAAATCCGTTTCTAATTGCATAGTCAAAGGAAAGGTAATGTGACAGAATAATTACATTTTCAGCAAAACGAATTTGGTATTTATGTGTTTTTATTGAAGTGCTTTTTGCTAAATCATTGAGCCAAGAAAATTAAGAGCACTCTAATGTATTAGATTATCAAGTATAAAATTGGTAATGTTTAACCTATTATAAATTTCATCCATTGTCTTTCATTAATCTACTTACATATTAGTAACATTAATTTACAAACTTTCACATCTTACCTATTTCTGCAACAAGCTTGAAGTACTTAGTATTATGTTTGCTGAGCTAATACTGGGATACGGTCAGTTGAAAACAGAATACTAATTAATATTTAAAGATACCTCAATCTCATACGACCTCAATACCATAAATAGTTTTTAGGTTCCATTTCCTTAGCATTTTTATTTTTAGATAAAGCAGTAGTGGAAACAGAATTTTCTTATTAACCCGCTAACGCCCGTGGTGGACACCGGTGTCCATTTAAATAAGGAAATTAGCATATCTATACATATAAATAATCTATACAAATAAATAAAATTGGAGTGTCTGGTTCGTCGATTTCGCAGCCGGTAGCGGACGGGGACACATTTTTTTTTTTTATTATTATTACACTTTTATTACTTGTCAAGATTGCTTACTGAATGTAAAGGTGTTTAACTTAAATGCTTTTGTACCACTAAGGATAGGTTAATATTGTACCAAATTGTTAAAATGTTATTTATCTTATATGTACTGTGTTTTTTTTTTTTTTTTTCTTGTATTCACTTTAAATGAAACTACGCCGGTGCGCGTCTACATGCAAACTCGGGCGCTGGCCGTCTGACGCAATAGGCGTGGTGCCCCCCGTCCGTTGTAGACGCGCATCAAGTACTATAATTTTTATTAAAATATATTTGTGGTTTATGGCTGATTTGGCGCCCGTACGTTCAGTACATTAGGTGGCCACTGAAAATCAGTGCTGTGTTTTGGTTTGCCATAGCACAGCTTATGCTGAGATGGCCACCTAGTTGTCGCGGTGAATATTATATTGTACTTTGTTTGCTTTTTTTTTTTATGTATAACGTGTACCGCGACAATAAATTATTCTTTCTTTCTTTCTTTCTTTCTTTCTAATATTGAAATAACCGTTTTTTACTACATGTATATGAATAACATTTTTACAATTTTTGTCTGTCTGTCTGTTTGTTCCGGCTAATCTATGAAATAGCTGGACCGATTTTGACGGGACTTTTATTGGCTGGTAGCTGATGTAATAAGGAGTAACTTAGGCTATTTTTTATCCCGGGAAAATATAAAGCGGGACTTTTATCCCGGGAAAACTCATTCACGCGGGCGGAGCCGCGGGCAACAGCTATAGTTATATATAAGCGGGCGTTGACGGATTAATGTCCCCTATTTGACAAGATTTCAAAGGTAAGCCGAAAGAAATCATATTATGAATACCTTTTACTACTGATAGTTAGGCAATTAAATTACTTGCAACATTAATTTGAAAGCATTTATGAAAATCAGTAGATAAGCAAGACTTTACCTAAACGTAGGTGACCACCAATGGTAAAAGATTAACGACCTTATTCATAAACAGTTCATAATCCTATTTTAGTTATCGAATGTTTTGTTTTTTTCGAACGAATTTTGAATTGAGTTTGAAGGAAGAACACAAAACATTCTATAACTAAAAAGGTTCTGACGAGAAAATATTATGTAATAATTATTATGCCCATTTCTGTCCGTATTCCAATACAATATGGGGTTAGGTTTACATGTTGCAGAAACGATTTGGCGCAATTTTCATGACGTTAACCTTCGCCGGTAGATCCAATACCGAGCAAATTGTGTTAAAACCCCACTCAACTATTGCTCGACCTAGGATTTGAACAGGACCTAGGACCCCAGCCCGTAGACTTTATTATTAGACCAAGCAAAATCATAATATAAAGTCCAGTTCCTATTCATTTCCACACTAGATGGAGAAGGATATCAAACGGAATCTTTCAGATATCAAATGGAATCTTTCGGGGTAGGCGGAGTTTAGCTGTGCCCTTGGCATTGCTAATGTCCATAGCAGACTATTTACCATCAGCTGGGCCATTAGCTCGTCTGCCCTCGTAAGTCATAAGAAAATGAATTTACCTGTAACTCGGGAAAGCTCTGTCTCACAATGAGCGTCCAAAGGTTGTAGAGGACGCAGATGGTGACCAGACACAGCCAGTAGAAGTAGAAGTTCTTGTCAGGGTTGATGACGGTCCGCGGCGCCCGCACCTTCCTCCGCCGCGTGCGGTTCGTCGACCTGTGCTCGCCTGTCGCCCCTTCTGATCCTGTGTCTTCTACCTAGAGAGAATGAGATGAAGAATATACTGTACAAATCTGATAAAGAATTTAAATTTCTAAAATTATTTATATTTGCCAAATGAACGCAACTGACAATAATTTCGCGCCGTACAAGTGGACTCCTCCCAAAAAACTCCAATTATTTGAATATTATTTTTGCTCTATCTTTTTTTTAAACCCCGTGAAGTTTATATTAACGCAGAAAAAACTATTGTTGAATACAAAAGTATAAGGCGATTTGAAATTTTGAATTTGTTTAGTTATTTTTGTGGCTGACTGTACATACTCAGATATCAAAATAACTTAGGTGCAAATAAAAAAGTAAATCACTCATACTGTTATTTTCATTTTTAAACACGATCCCTTCTCAAAAGTTACTATACAAATATTTCTATTCAACGTCCTATTATGACACCAGAGCATCTTCCCTTACAATTATACGAACACGACGCCCAGCCGGCATTTTCGGCCTTTGCGATAAGCCTATGATATTGCTTCTGTGATGAACATTATCATTTCGGGGGTCGAGGGAGAATGGGCATTTCCGGGTTACAACCAGCTATTAAGCGTCCTTTATGGCGCATCTTCCTTTTCTTTAATTTAAAGGCCTTTGGTTTACGCAATTTACGTTTTATCACTATTACAGTGTAACAACTCTAAAGGAGATGTCCGCTTTTTGTATGGGTGCTGGGCCTCAAAATCTAACCAGGCTCAAACTTTATGGATATTAAAGAGGCAAAATATGGATCTTGGATACATTAAAAATATATTTTTAAACCCCTCCATTTACAACTAACTTTTTTAAAATGTTCATTGTAAGTGTAGTTTTCAAGCAAAATAAAATTACAAAAATCTCAAAATAGGATGACTTTAAAATTATACGATTTATTGCAAAGGGTTAGTTTTTGGGAGTACTTTCCAAATATAAGTATATAAAGTATCTTAGTTACAATTAAGCCCGTTTTTAGACATGTCCTTTAAAAGAATAAGTTTAAACATTGACATTAATTTGAAGTAAAATAATATAAGAACTAGGCCTTTGCAATAAATCGTACAATTTTAAAGTCCTCCGAATTTGAGATTTATGTAATTTTATTTTGCGTAAAAACTACACATAAAAATTAAGGTTTCTAAAAAAAATTATTAAAATTGGAGGGTTCTAAATTTTCTTTTAATTGATCCAAGATTAATATTTTTGCCCCTTTAATATCCATAAAGTTTGAGCCTGGTTAGATTTTGAGGCCCAGCACCTATACAAAAAGCGGAAATCTCCTTTATTTAGGTTGATTTTAAAAGTTAAAAAGAGTTTATCTGGTAAACAGTAGTTCATTACTAATTGTTTTAATTTAACACTTTTTAATTTTGTATTGTTGACTTACTGTTTCTTGTGTTGTTGGTGTCTGCCTAGTAGAAAATCTCTTCAAAAAGGAATCTTCTCTCTTCAAAGGCGGTTTTTTCTGTATCGCTGAACTTAGCTGCACCGTGGTCCGAAGTTTCATCCATCTTTGATTCGATTTTGTTCTGCATCAGTCACCCAATATCGTGAATACAAAAAAAATATATTACGGGCGTGTCACAAATAAACCTAATTACGTAAATCAATAGCAATCCCAACTGCCAATTGAGACAGTTACGATGGCAATAAAACTTTCATAATTAGGTGGTGGAGTCAGGGAGTTCGTAAGCAAAAGTAGACATGCTTTCAGAAAGTTTTAGATATATCAAGGTAGATGAGAAAAGTTCCAGATCAATTTATAATTTATTCATAATATCATCGAGTATGCAACATCAAGGGATTGACGTGGAGTCTGTTTATAATTTAAACAAACCGTATTTCATTCAGTGCGCTTCACATCTTGTGAACAGAAATAATTTAAAACGTGCAAACAAACAAATCTACCTTATCGACATGCGGCATGGCAAATCCATACTATATAAATAAAAATCCAAATTCCATAATATACATAATAGTTTGTAGAGTGAAATTAGTGAGACGACTCTAGTACTCATCTAAGAGACTAGTGCTAAGATTGCTAGGTTAAGAAATTCCGCTATCGCTATGGAAAACATTAAAAATGCAATTACATTAAAAAATGATCTCCCAAGTGATAATAGGAAAGTAGATTCTCAAGGTGAACTAGTAAGACACAATATCGACAAGAAAAACACACAAAATCCAGTGACTCAAGATCATTCCCGAAGTTCCTACACAGACGAAGGTAGCACATTAGTGGAAATAAACATACAATGATAATAAATCGACAACGATGCGGCTTTACCGTCCGTTCTCTATCGAACCTTTTAATTTTCCTCAGTGCCTGGTAGTATGCCATAACAGCTTGAACGTGCCTCCATTTATGGCCTCGTTTGTCACTGTCAGATCCTGGTTTCTCAGAGTCCTGCATGGACTTCCGAGAGCTTGACGAACTCGATGCAATGATCGGTCGCCTATAAAGGGATGTAGCGTGTTACACTGGGCCAGTGTTGTGTGCGGTGTCTTTGGTGGAAGCCCCTTGGCGGATTCAGTTTTGCCCGTTTTAGTGACCTTTAAAATGATTGTCGACATTTTTTTTTAAATATCGAAATGGTCTAAGTGATAAACGTTCTAAATCTACTTCTAATAGTACTATTACACTAATAAAGGGTATTTTTTCCTAAAATCTAAATAGATCTAAATAAGTATAAAAATAAATAATTCAGAACCCTGTTCGTTAATTTAAAAAGTCACTAGAGCGGGCAAAACGCAACCCATATTTCTCGATACGGTAAATTTGCAGCGAGACTCCACATAAGTAGAACATGCATAACATAAATAAGTCAGCGTTCTCACTAATCTCTTTCATGGACAGTACAATATAATCAAATTACTGTGTTTTATACAATATATTTTAGCATTACAGTGGCGTCTATACGTCCGGCTGTGCAGGGTCGTGTTAACTAACTTTTTAAACTATTGCAATATGCACAATTATTTTCGTGTAAAGGCATCGGGGCACCAATTACGTATTTAACGTGACGTATGGTAAGGCCATAACTGACGTAGTAAATGGCAGCTCCCGGGTATAATTCTATTCCATATTTAAATCAAATAGTGGCGCAATGTTCTATTTTTGAAATTTGATAGCCATTCAGTACGTCACTTGATAGCCAGCCATTTGCTATCGGACATACGTAATCGGTATTGGTATCGGAACGTGCTCGTTGCTAGGGTCTCAGCTAAGCGTATCCAAAGCGATTGGACTCTATACTTTGCCCACTTACATATCGTCTGGCCTTGCATTTGGTGTGAATGGAGTCAACTTGCTCAATAACCTAAACAGGTTGGGAAATATTTTCTTAAATTATTAATGAATTAATTGTGCATCCATATTCAGTGATAAATCATAATTTAGGTGACGTTTTTAATAACACAAATCTTTACATCAGAATTAAAAAAAAATAATTTAATACAAATGAAATAGTCATTCCGGTTTCGTGTTTTACCTTATTTATTTTTTTACGCTCTATGTAAAATGCACTCTGTAATACATCGATTTTATACACATTCTGAATAATTGATCCAGTGCAACTTCCTTCATATGGATTACTAGTTTGTCATTTAGTAATAATATAGTATTATAAAAATACTAGCTTTTACCCGAGGCTCCGCCCGCGTTGAAAAGTTTTTCCGGGATAAAAGTCCCGCTTTATATTATCCCGGGATAAAAAGTAGCCTATGTATTAATCCAGGACATGATCTACCCGTGTGCCAATTTCATCGAAATCCGTTCAGTAGTTTTTGCGTGAAAGAGTAACAAACATACATACATCCATTCTTACAAACTTTCGCGTTTATAATATTAATAATAATAGGGTATCATGCGATGATACTCGCGATAGTTCATAGATAAAGCCAAATTACCTATAGGTTAGAATTAAATACCGAACATTTGAAATACAAAGCAAAAGTAATTTATTCATTTGTTTAAAATAACTTTCATAAAAATTGTATTTTCCGTAGAGAACATTTACTGGTGGTAGACCTCTCATATGTAAGAGTCTGTCTGGGTGGGTACCACTGCAATGTCTATTTCTACCGCCAAGCAGCAGTGTGCATGCACTGTTGTGTTTCGGTTTGAAGGACATTGTAGCCAGTGTAACTACTGGACATAATGAGACGTAACATCTTATGTCTCAGGATGACGAGCGCAGTGGAATGCCACACAGTACTTTGTAACTTAAGGTGCCTTATGGTGTTACTACTGTTTATGGGCGGTCGTATCGCTTACCATCAGGCAAACGGCATGCTCGTCTCGTCATTCAATGCCATAAAAAAAATTGAGTTATTGGGTTTATTTGGGAAATATCTTCCGTAAACATTAATCTAGAGTTGTTCTGAGTTAGAGATAACGTATTATTTAAATTATTCTTTCGTTTGTTGTTGGAAGGGTAGAGGTAAGAAAACCCGTCTGTGTATATAAGCCTCAGTCAAAATACGATAAAAAAGGGTGGCGCTACTATTGTAGCAGCAGAGTACATTTTATAAAGGGTGATTTTTTACTGTACGGTCACTAACAACTGAAGTCACCAAAGATATTAAATTTTTTAACGGTTGGTCTCAATAACTTACTAATATTTAACTGGAGTATGCTATCTAACTCGACAGTAAAAATTACACTAACTGTTACTACTGTTTTAACATCACAAACTTTGACGCAACTCTAGTGAGTGCACGCGCTGAAGCGATTTTTATTTTGCACTAGCTGTTGCCCGCGTGAATGAGTTTTCCCGCGATAAAAGTCCCGCTTTATATTTTCCTGGAATAAAGAGTAGCCTAAGTTACTCCTTATTACATCAGCTATCTGCCAATAAAAGTTCCGTCAAAATCGGTCCAGCCATTTCAGAGATTAGCCGGAACAAACAGACAGACAGAAAGACAGACAGACAAAAATTGTAAAAAATGTTATTTTGGTGTATGTACCGTATATATATTCATATACATGTAGTAAAATATGGTTATTTCAATATTACAAACAGACACTTCAATTTTATTTATATGTATAGATGTATAGATGTATAGATTAACTAGTAGTAATGTTATGTACTTAAAATATTGAGTTCTTTCTACTTTTTTCTTTCTTTCTAACTATAATTCTTTTCAATATTTTACATTCGATGTTATTTAAAGCAATGCAAATAACAAACTGTGTCACCAGTGATGACATATGCCACTGAGACGTGGCTTTTGACTATGGGCCGCCTAAGACGGCTCATGGTCACTCAGCGAGCTATGGAGAGAGCTATGATAGGTGTTTCTCTACTCGATCGAATCAGAAATGAGGAGATCCGTAGAAGAACGAAAGTCACTGATATAGCCCAGCGGATTAGCAAGCTGAAGTGGCATTGGGCAGGGCACATAGTTCGAAGAACTGGCGGCAGATGGGGCAAAAAAGTTCTCGAGTGGAGACCACGTACTGGCAAGCGCAGCGTCGGCCGTCCACCTGCAAGGTGGACAGACGACTTGATAAAAGTCGCAGGAACACGCTGGATGCAGGCCGCTTTTGACAGGTCCGTCTGGAAATATTTGGGGGAGGCCTATGTTCAGCAGTGGACGTCATGTGGCTGATGATGATGATGATGATGAAATAACAAACTGCATAGATTATTATAACAATGATTAGTAGCGCTATGTTAATCTTTATAGAATCACAGATAATAGTCAAAAGTAAATATTTATACTGTTTGTTATCTGTTAATGAGCTGGCGAGTGTTATGCTCGGTGTTTATCTACGTTTTTTTTTTGATTGGCCCTACCGGCCAGTAGCCTGACGCGAGTCGGCTATTCTGGCCACACCGGACTTTCGGGTGAACGCTTTAGGCGCTCGCAACCCTTGTGAAGTGATCCATAGAACAAAAGTCAACGACATAGTTCAGCGGATTAGCAAGCTAAATTGTCAGTGGGCAGGGCAGTTCGTAGAATTGACGGCAGATGGAGCGACAAAATTCTCGAGTGGAGGTCACGTATCGGCAAGCGCAGCGTCGGATGTCCACCTGCAAGGTGGACGGACGACTTGATATAGGTCACGGGGACACGCTGGGTGCAGGCCGCTTTCGACAAGTCCGTCTGGAAATCTTTACGGGAGGCCTATGTTCAGCAATGGACTTCAAGTGGCTGATGACGATCGCTTTGGTAGGCCAACGAGCAAGAGGTCCGCCTGATGGTAATGCCAGGGACACAGCCAAGCCGTTGCCTACTTTTATATAATTATATGTTTTTCTTAAGACCATGGGGACTTCAGACCAAATATGGGGCCGCGTTTAAAAGCCAAGTATCGAAGCGGACCAGGTTTTAATTAATTTGTTATATTTTTTTAAGTAAGTACAATTTAATCATAAAAATAAATAAATATGGGATCACTTAGAATATTATGTTTCGTTTCTATTAAATCATAAATAAATCGAATTATTTTAATAAAGGCATAATCATTTGAATTTTAATCCATTCTCAATCATGATTTGTTTTCAATATCATTTAAGAATTCAAAATAATAAGACACTCTTCAGTATAAATACATAAGACAAAGCAAACTATTAACATCTACATTGTACAACTAACTGAACCGAAGTATTCGAATGAAAATTAAATTCGATTGCAACGTTAATTGATTTACCCCAACATTGATTAGTTTTGGGTTAACTTCAAGTTATACCGACGAGTAAGTGCTGGGAGGGTTAGATAACTCTCAACAGTGTTTGCTTTAAATAGCTCATAGATATTAGCTATTTTTATATACTTATTAATATAAAAAATGCGTAAGTGTGTGTGAATGTTTGTTTGCCGTAAACGCAGGAATTGCTGAACGGATTTGACTGCCTCGGTGGCGTAGTTACGTACGGTATGACTGCATAGCTGAGGTCTCGGGTTCGATCCCTGGCTCGGGCAAAGTGATATTGGGTGTTTCTATTCAGTATCAGAGTCTGGAATTTGTGCCCGATATGGCGATAGACTTGCCCTCTATAACATCATGGGACGGAATACGCACGGCGAAAAGTGGGTGCACTAGTTGCGCCTCTGCCTACCCCTTCGGGGATAAAGGGCGTGAGTGTGTGTGTGTGTGTATTCTCTTAAGATCCACTTAACTCACATTCTTTAACATCTACTCCGTTTTTTTTTAAGTAAAATGTCTCTACTAAGGCCTAAACCTTCTCAGTTGTAAAGGAGGCCCGTGGTCAGCAGTGGGTATTATATAATACAGGGCTGGTATGTTATGGTAAAATGTATCTCAAAAAAGTATAAAGTAGGTGTTTTATTTTGGGAAAAGTCGTCTGGGAGGAAATGCCTATGGCATTAATTACGCCTATGTACCTTTTGTACAAATTATATTTTATATACCACTGCACCAGAGCACTCTGAGGGTAAGTGGGCTGGGGTATAGATGGAGCGTCGACTGACGAGACATGTACTACTTTTTTTTTTTTTTTTTTTTCGCGGAGAAAGTGACTTATTACTACCGCCCAGCCTTCAAGGGCGACTGAGCGGTTATGTTGGGTTCACCGTGCCTTACGACCCGGCGTTGAGCCGCCCGGAGAGATGTAACCATCGGGCGACCGCCGGGCCGAGTCCCTAACCTATGTACAACGCACGGCATATCAACCAAAACTCCGCGGTGGCCATCTTCGGCGCATTAGGGACGGCTGTGGGCTTCCTCTAACGGAAGTGTCTAAGTTGTCATCCGCAGCCGCCCCTGCGCGGTGCCACCGAGAGATGTACTACTGGACATAATGAGACGTAACATCTTATGTCTCAGGATGACGAGCGCAGCGGAATGCCACACAGTACTTTGTAACTCAAGGTGCTATATGGTATTACTACTGTTTATGGGCGGTCGTATCGCTTACCATCAGGCAAACGGCAAGCTCGTCTCGTCGTTTCATATACTGGTGGTAGGTCTCTCATATGTAAGAGACCGTCTGGGTGGGTACCACCGCAATGTCTATTTCTACCGCCAAGCAGCAGTGTGCATGCATTGTTGTGTTTCGGTTTGAAGGACATTGTAGCCAGTGGAACTACAGGACATAGTGAGACTTAACATCTTATGGCTCAGGATGACGAGCGCAGCGGAATGCCACACAGTACTTTGTAACTCAAGGTGCTATATGGTATTACTACTGTTTATGGGCGGTAGTATCGCTTACCATCAGGCGAACGGCATGCTCGTCTCGTCATTCATTGTCATAAAAAATATGTTTATGCCTCGCTAGTTAACACAATTATGCCGGCTTGTTTGAAACCGGATATACACAGGCTGATCCCGGAAGGTGACACACTTACATGGTCCACAATAACGGGCTTTACACCGTATGTACGTTGGACGCTATATCATAATTTATTTTATAAACTATATAACACACACACACTCACGCCTTTTATCCCCGAAGGGGTAGGCAGAGGCACCCACTTTTCGCCGTTATTCCGTCCCATGATGTGATAGGGGGCGAGCCTATCGCCATATCGGGCACAAATTCCAGACTCCGGGCTGATACTGAATAGAAAAACTCAATATCACTTTGCCCGACCCGGGGATCGAACCCGAGACCTCAGCGTTGCAATCGTAGTGTAATACAACTACGCCACCGAGGCAGTCGGTTATATAAACTACTAGCTTTTGCCCGCGGCTCCGCCCGCGTGAATGAGTTTTCCCGGTATAAAAGTCCCGCTTAAAATGTAGCTTATATGACACGTTCGTAGATTTACCATAGCAGTGCCATCTATTGATTACTTACTCAACCCAGTCGAAAGGTATCGACATCTGTTAGAATCATTCATAGCAGCGCCATCTATTGATTACTTACTCAACCCAGTCGAAAGGTATCGACATCTGTTAGAATCATTTGGAGTTAAGATAATTGTGACTGTCAAATAATAACAGACAAATAATTAGCAATAAATTAAAATTGCGACTATAATTTGAGATTTAAACTATCCTATCTCTCAAGTTGGATCGAACTGCACATGGTGTGCGAATTTTATTATAATCGGTTAAGTGGTTTAGGAGTCCATTGAGGACAAACATTGTGACACGAGATTTATATTATATATTAAGATATAAATTATGATAAATCTTACTAATATTATAATTACGATAGTTTGTGAAAATGTTTGGATGTTAAAAGTAAATGCAGAAACAACTAAACGGATTTGGATGGAATTTGGCGCACGGGTAGGTCATGTCTTGAATTAAAACTTAAGGTACTTTTTATTCCGGTAATTTGCTGCCATGGGAAATAGTGGATATTTTTAATCAGATTTTTTTGTAGATGGAGCCGGCGTTGTTCTCTGTTTTATGGATTACTTTTCATACGGACGAAACCGCGAGCAACACCTAGTATTTATTAAAGGCCTGAGAAACATCGAAGAAAGCAGTTGGATATAAATAAATAGACTACTAAAATAAAAAATAAATAAAAATACTTCCATCGGGTTGGTTTGGAAGTCCGGTGATGCTTAAAAGAAGACTTCCTTCGGCTGCCAGTTACAACGATGCGATATTAAATCTCGTCATAGATACAATAAACTCGGACTGTCAGTTGTTGATTCCTTGCGCGGTATGACACCGCTCTGATGTCCTAGGTTCGAATCCCAGGTTGGGAAAAGTGATATTGGGTTTTTCTGCTCAGTATTTTTGCCCGAAAAGGCGATGACCTTATCGCGTCATGTATCGGAACACACTTGTCGAAAAGTGGTTGCGTCTCTGCCTACTTCTTCAGCGACATAGGCGTGAAGTGTGTTATTTTTTGTTTCATATAGGCTAAAATCTTAAAGTAAAGAGTTAATGACCTCTACAGATATAACTAATTGACAACAGGACGAAACGGGGCTTTTAGATCATATCTGAGATGCTCTAGTCCATTACGAATCATGTCTCACATTAATTTGGGACAATTTTATAGCCAATCAGTTGGCCAAATAACTTGATTAGTTCATTGTGGGCTTCCAATAATACACTACTGGCCCGGAACGTGAGTACATTATAATGAATAAGAGTAATGAGTCTGCTCTTTTATGATTTCTTTTATTTTTTTTATGGAATAGCATTACTGTCTTTTTACATGGGTAGGCAGAGATCATATTCACTCTTTATTGCAATGGATTGAAAGCGCACGACCACCCACGTGACTCCAAGGCACCCACTTTTCGAGTATGTTCCGTCTCATGATTAAGGCAACTTGCTAAAATAGATTCATTTCTTCCAGTATTTCATCATTGATATTATTTTTATAGCAAACAACGTCATGACTATTAGTGTCGTGATAGAAGTGATAGTCGCCGCCGTGTAACTCACACAACATAATAATTACCTCGTATGTATGTGTGAAGGTGTTTACAGGAATTGAAGATTGCAAGAAAGGTTCATATTGTTTTCCTCTTACTTGTACTGTACGAGCAACAAAGGTGCCTCTTCAAATCGGTTTTCTTAAACAATGGCGCTCCAGTCAAGCCTGCCCATTCACAGTGTGCTTCACGCCCACACTGCCTGCTATTAAAATATCTTAATAAGACCAGCCTCGTAGTAATACAGGCGTATGTAATGTATAGGCTATCCCAGTGTTGAGGACGGACTTCCTCTACTACTGAGAGGGTTTTAGACCAGAGTCCACTGTGGCCTAGTACGGGCTTCTTACTTCTTATCTTTCTAATATTATAAATGCGAAAGTTTGTAAAAATGTATGGATTTTTGTATGTTTGGTGTTTGTTAGAAGTAAACCGCGGAAACAGCTAAAAGGATTTGCATGAAATTAGGTAGACGAGTAGATCATGTCCCGGATTAACATACATGTAGGCTAGTTATTATCCCAATAATTTGCTCCCATGGGAAGTTACGATCTCTCGATCAATCACAATCAAACGACATCGTCTGACGCGTGGCGTTTTTTTTTATTTTTTAACAGCCCACTGTTATTTTTTAACAGTCTTCAAAAAAGGAAGGAGATTCTTCATAAATATTTTTTTAGAACATTAGTAACGAAGAAATTACCAACTTTTACGTACTTGATAGTTAATGATCACCAATAGTAAAAAAATCGATCTTGCTAATCAAAATAGCTAAGAAGGGAAGACAGATATTCTATATTAAGTTATTGCCGCCAGCAGCATTTCCAGACAGAAAATTCGACCTTCAAAAAAAGAACGTATTCCCACCTAAAAGGCCGGCAGCGCATCTCTGTGCCCCTTGTTATTGCAGATGTTCATGGGCGGCGGTGATCACTTACCATCAGGTAAACCGTATGCTCGTTTGCCCCCTATATTATAAAAAAAAGAAAAAAAAAATCGATTTTCAATGTCAGAGTGTGGCCTGAAGCAAATAAGCCAAATGAATTGTTAACAATTTCCTGAGGAAGTACCATTGCTTAGCAATTGGCAGATCTTGTTAATTGTGGTTGATGGAGCAAGGATTTAATGCAATTTTCCTATTGGCTGAAAGAATTTCGTCTACTAATAAGATAATACCTTTCACAAACTGGTGATCATGTATATATCAATAAGTATTGGAATCAGTTTCTAAGATGTCTTTGTATAATCATATTATGGACATCAGTTTGTAAATAATTTTACGAATGTGACGACTGTAATCTTAAAAATACGGTTGAATATATAATCTCTTTTTTTGAAGACGGTTAAATATATAATTTGATATAAGAATGAATGTTTTTTATGCTTGTAACTTGTGAGCCATGGATACTATTTTCTTTTTACACTACAAAATCTCATTGGACAATGATTTTATAAATCTCACGATTAGTTTAGTAGTTTTGGTCCATAGATCATAATGTGATGGGGGTCTTTACGCTCTTTGGCTGGGTCTAGCAAATGCAAGTGAGATAGGGTTAGCTCCCGAAATTGTTAAGTTAGGCTAAGGACCTGATTCACAAGTTTCAAGTAAACCTTATTTGACAGTAATCGTATTGAACAGCTAATGTTGGTGGTACTCAATTTATTACCATTTATTTGGGAGCATAGATCAGTGTGTGACTTTTGTATTTGGTCGGCTTATACATTTATGTGCTTGTCACATTTACCCAGAAGTTGTGAGACAAGCTCGAAATTTCTGATAATACATTTATAATTTATCAGCGATGTATCCTACATTGTATTTCATGATATTGGATTTCTCTATTCAGTATCAGCCCGGAGTCTGGAATCTATGCCAGTTATGGCTATCGCCATAATTATAGGTCCCATGTTGTGATAGGCTCGCCCCCTATCACAACATGAGACGAAAACGCACGGCGAAAAGTGGGTGCATTAGTTGCGCCTCTGGCCACCCCTTCGGGGATAAAAGGCGTAAGTGTGTGTGTGTGAGGGTGTGTGTGTGTGTATTTCATCATGTTATATCTAGATCTTTCGGCTAAACCATAATAAATCCCGCTGAGTTTGGCGGTTTAGGTCTAAGTAAATTCTAAGCCGCAACCAAACAAAATGAAGTTCATCTAATGCGGGTTACACGTATCACCACATACCAATTTGCTGTGGTGTTAAAATTCTTAATAAGCTGGTTTACTCTAGATATGAAACGAGAATTACTAAATCTTGTAAATATATGCACTAACAACCCTTCGCTCTTGCTGGGGGTGCAAATTTAAATGTAAATGAAGAAGGCTTTTCCTTACTTCCTAGCTAAATATAATGAATGCCGTTCAATCACTGGTTTTGGTATAATATGAGGTCACATCATACCGTGGTAGTAAATTGTAGACTATAATAAGACGTTACATTTTTAAGAAAATTTCGCGTTATTAAAATGCCATTTTCTCTCAAAGGGACATAATATGAAAAATGTGCTGTTCAAATGACTCTCTCCCTATACACCAAGTGGGAATACAGGATGTATAGAGATTTCCGGCCAATTCCTATCTTATTACTTATCACGTTAACTGTGAACAAACATACATCACGCCTTTATCCCTGAATGTGTAGGCAGAGATGTAACGAGTGCTGAAGGGATGTAACTTTTCGCCAGTGTTTCGTCTCATAATGTAATAGGAAGCGAGCCTATCGCTATATCGTGCACAAATTTCGGATTCTAGGCTGATGCTGTGCAGCAAAATCCAATATCACTTTCCCGACCGGGAATTCGAACCCAGGACTTAAGAGCAGTGTCGAACCGCGCACGGAATATAACTATGCTAGCGAGTCATATGTAGGAGACTTTATCTACCGCTGCGATGTCTCTAATGTTACTAATCTTACTGCTATAGTCAATATGGTGAACTATAACCACTTGAATTAATCGCCAATATTCTAAATGAGACTTGAAATGCATCTGTAATTTCTTTGACTCTGTGTTTGTTTATTGTTCGTGGTTTATAAGACCCTGTGACATTGTCGGCTCAGTCTTATTATAATCTATGATATCATAACTGCAAAAGGTTTATGATCTTTGTTTGAACTTCTGGAACTTTTACTCCTATTGAAAACTGCACTTAAAATAAGTGTTTTCTCGCATATTTTAGACGTAGACGTATCGAGTAATTAATTAATGGTATAGTTTCATTTAGTCTTTACAATGATAATTTGTGTTTCAGTATGTTTTCTTGAATCCGTATAGATTTTTCATTCTTCACCTCCTCTCGTATTATCCCATATATAATCACAATGCAAATTTAACGAGAATCTAAGATAAGACATGTTGTTAATTCTTGTAACATTTCCGAAATTAAATTTCTAGGAAGCGTCAGAGATAATGGTAAGCTCAGATGACATGCTGGATTTAGATGAAAATGAAAACGTTAGATAGCTTTGATTAAATATTCAATTGCGCGGAGGCGTATTAGGCATCACGCGGACGTTGCCATCTATTAAACTAGACGTACAGACTGAAATGGCAGCTACGGGATGGCAGTATATAGTTTTTGTACAATAACTATCAAACTGATGCTATCTTGCTGAAATTGCTGAAGTAAACATATTATTTAAAGGTACTATCAAGTAAAGAAGTATTGACTTGTTTAAAAATTTAGTTGAATAAATTTTCCATTGTAATGCGCTGCAATTTGGAACATAGTAATTTTGCACAGTGATGTTATAAATAAGCAAAACAATGGCACCTGTGCAAACAGACTACCCCGTTTTTTTTTTTTTTTTGCTTCGAATTACGAGACGAGCATACCGTTCGCCTGATGGTAAGCGATACGACCACCCATAAACAGTAGCAACACCATCCAGCACCTTGAGTTAAGTACAAAGAATGTAAATTAATTAATTATATTAATTTATTACAATTTGGAATGTATTCGCTATTAGTATAAGTAAATTGATTTTGTAGTAGGGGTGGCGCGCGGCTTCTCTGTGAAAGCCTTTCCCGGTACAACAGGCCCTAAACCATCGGCTAATCCATAGCGCCATTTGTACGACGCCATCTAAAAAATCGAATATATTAGGGGAACAAATTACCGGAATAAAAAGCTTATATATTAATCCGGGACATGGTCTAACCGTGTGCCAAATGCCATCAAAATCCATTCAGCTGTTTCTGCGTTACTTCTAACAAACATCCAGACATTTTCACAAACATTGGCATACTCACGCCTTTTATCCCCGAAGGGGTAGACAGAGGCGCAACTAATGCACCCACTTTTCGCCATTTTTATTCCGTCCCATGATGTGATAGGGGGAGAGCGAGGGCGACAAACATTGGCATTTATAATTATAATATTAGTAAGATAAATTGCAAGTAAGAACATCCATGAAAGTTCACTGATATCAAGAAAATTACCAAGTTAAACCAACGCTGTATGCAGACAAATTTACAAATTGAACATAAAGATAATCTTGTGACCTGAATGTTTGATGTTATTAGTTTGATTATTTTTTTTATAAAATCTGTTGTTATTTAAGGTGTACCTAAATCTAATTGATTTAGGAAAATTAATTATTTCTGAGTTCTGAATATTGATAGCTGTTTTTTGATTATACATGAAAGACTCAGTCACTCTTTTTATTCCCGAAGAGGTTTTTTTTTTATATAGCATAGAATGACGAGACGAGCATGCCGTTCGCCTGATGGTAAGCGATACGACCATCCATAAACAGTAACAACACCATCCAGCACCTTGACTTACAAAGTACTGTGTGGCATTCCACTGTGCTCGTCATCCTGAGACATAAGATGTTAAGTCTCATTATGTCCAGTAGTTATACTGGCTACAATGCCCTTCAAAACGAAACACAACAGTGAATGCACTGTTGCTTGGCGGTAGAAATAGACATTGCGGTGGTACCCACCCAGACGGCCTCTTACATAATGAGAGACCTACCACCAGTATGCGAGGCGCAACTAGGTCACCGTGCATATTCCGTCCCATGATATGATAGCCTATCGCTATATTGGGCACAAATTTGTAACTCCGTGATACTGACCAGAAAAACCCAATGCTTCTGCATAACCTGGGATTCGTACCCGAGACCTCATCTACACTACAGAAGCAGTGTCAAATGAAACAAAACCGAATAAAAATGAACTAGAAAAGAAAGCAAGAAAGAAAAAACATTTATTGACCACTAGTTGGGTGGTGAGTGGTGAACAATATAGTAATACTATGTATATATAACTAAGATACTTATGAAAACTCAGATAAGTTCTAAATTTATTTGTTATTTATTTAATTTTTGTATAATGTGGTGTGCAATAAAGTGTTTCATTCATTCATTCATTCATAATTACTCACTCAATCAATACTACTACGCACACACTCACGCTTCTTATCCTCGCAGAGGTGCAACTAGTGCACCCACTTTTCGCCACGCGTACCAATGATGTGATAGGGGGCGAGCCTATCGCCATATCGGGTAAAAATCTAGGTCCGGGCGGATACTGAGTAGAAAAACCCAAAATACCATTTTCTCCAACCCTGGGATCGAACCCAAGGCCTCAGCACTTCAGTCGTACCGTAATACAGCGGCGCCACTGAGGTAGTCAGTAAAAATGAACTAGTATCTCTATATAGTACAAAACCGAGGCGTTTTTCTTCAGTAAGCGGGTATTCTCGGCCAGTCGGATCGATTTATTTTATTCTTAGATCATGGGGCGATCGCTGGCGTTAGAATATCCGAACCAATGATTGCTCAGCTGCTGTCTTGATTGGCACTTATTATATATCAACCTTCAAGTAGGGACTCAGGGAGAAAAAAGGTCGTAATATTATTTGAATCTAGGTGGTCTTTCCTGGGTTAAAACTATTGCGCCTTTTTCCAAGATTAAACGTAGCTTTTCATTTCATTTAAATACATTTAGTTTATGCATTAATTAATAGGCGATAGCCTAGTTGGGAGTGGAACGGACTGCCGAGACGAATGTCCGCAGGTTCAAAACCCAAGGTTTCTAAAAAGTTATTTGTGTATTCTTTGTGAATTATCGCTCACTTTAACGGTGAAGGAAAACATCGTGAGGAAACCTGCATATCTGAGAATTCTCTATAAGAATTTCGAGGGTGTATGAAGTCTGCCAACGCGCACTAGGACAGCGTGGTGGACTAAGGCCTAAACCCTCTCAGTTGTAGAAGAGGCCCGTGCTCATCAGTGGGCAGTATATAATACAGGGCTGGTATGGTATGGTATTTATTAATATACATCTAAATATCTTTAAAACTTCTCGCATTTATCTATAGTAATAAGTAGGAGATAAACTGCAGATTGTAAACCGTTTCGTACCATTGCGTGAGATTCCTTTATCACACAAAAAAGTAATTACGTAAATCGGTCAAAATATCTCGGAGTAATTGTTGTAAATACACATTTAAATAACTTTGAATTAAGTTTTTTTAAGTTGAGTAAAAATTGAGCGGCGCGTCGTGTGGATTGACATCTTGTCTCATTCAGTCAGTCTAGGCTAGCGTGGTGGACTAAGGCCTAACCCCTCTCAGTAGTAGAGGAGGCCCGTGCTCAGCAGTGGGCAGTATATAATAGGACTGATTGTATTGCATTGCTCTCGTTTGAGCAGCAAAAGGCGCATCATCAAATAGAGTTGCTAATATAGGTAATTTGAAAAGGAGGTTTGCAATTTGATCCTGGATTAGATTTGCGTCCCCCATGACTAGTGTTATACACGTTCCTTACCCCTTTGGGAATAAATACGTAGATTGGTTATTAGTAATATTGTCCAATATTTGTTTTTGTTTTCGTAGGTAGGATTTTCGTACTTGATATTTATGTGGGAAATACATTGATGTATTAAAAAACCCTAATACATCAATGGGGAAATACCACTGTTTCTGTCATCAAAGAGGGTGAAAATGATTGGTTATTTTAGTCTTAATACTTATTATGCTTTAGGTCCGTCTCCCGCGCTTGCTTCAAAATGGCGGCCGAACAATATCGCCAGAGCTTGACATTATTTTTGACAGCTCAAGAAGGAATGAATGAATCGACTGTACGGAAATCGAACGTGTGCATAGAATGTGGCAAAAAACATGACACGACTCCGTTTCGTTTTATTGGGATTGGTTGAGAGACTAACGTGTGACTGACGTATTGGTCTCTCGATCAATCACAAACATCAAAATTAAACGACATTGACTCACAAGTTACGTTTTTGGAGACATTTTAAGTGAGCTGATGGGGTAGCATACCAGTAGGAGACTTGTAAATCCCATCTCAGTCACGTAGTTTGTGAATATCGCCGTGGGAGGAGGGCTTTAGAGTAACAAGCACAGTACCTGCTATTGCTGGAGTATTTTGAAATGCAAACTTAACTTTTTTACTATTTATTTAACCTTGAGTCAAAGTATTTTACTATCTCGATATTTTGTGATCCGATTATAATTGATCCATAAGTTAGACGATCAATTTGACATTAATATTAACAAGGTCACTGATTGTATTGATCGAGTAATTTATTAAGGGAAATAATGTATTCTGTTAAGTGTTACATTGTATTATCATCATCATCATCAGCCACATGATGTCCACTGTGAACATAGACCTCCCCTAAATATTTCCAGATCCAGCACGCTGGATGCAGGCCGCTTTTGGCCGTTCCGTCTGGAAAACTTAAGGGGAGGCGTATGTTACATTGTATAAAATGGTTTTAATAATGTCGAATAACTCTATAAAGTTTTTAAATTCCAAAGTATGCAACGGGCTTTGTTACTTGTTACCGGAGTCTACAATGTACTTTTAAAAGTAAACTTGCCGTTTGTCCTTCCCGACTTGTAACGAAGGCAATACTTTTGACTGTACAAACATACGGGAACTTTATTCTTGTTATTAGATTTGGAATGTGATTACAATATATTTTATTCCTTTACATTCCGAACAAATTAATATTTTATAGGATCGAGATTAATGTGATTAACACACTGGTGGTAGGTCTCTCATATGTAAGAGTCCGTCTGGGTGGGTACCACCGCAATGTCTATTTCTACCGCCAAGCAGCAGGGTGCATGCACTATTGTGTTTCGGTTTGAAGGACATTGTAGCCAGTGTAACTACTGGACATAATGGGACTTAACATCTTATGTCTCAGGATGACGAGCGCAGTGGAATGCCACGCAGTACTTAGTAATTCAAGTTTCTGGATGGTGTTGCTACTGTTTATGGGTGGTCGTATCGCTTACCATCAGGCGAACGGCATGCTGGTCTCGTCATTCAATCCATAAAAAAAACATATTATACACTAACGGCCTTTTTCATAAACAGTTAATAAACCTATTTTAGTTATCGAATGTTTTGTCATCTAACGAATTTTGAATTGAGTTTAAAAGGATAGGCATAGGCGCGCCTAGTGCACCCACTTTTTGCCATGCGTATTCCGTCTCATGACGTGACAGAGGGCGAGCCTATCGCCGTATCGCAAACACTCCAAACTCCGTGCTCATAATGACTGCGCGACCCGGAGATCGAACCTGAGACTTCAGCACTGCAGTCGTACCCGTGAGTCATACCGTGATACAATTACGCCACCGCCGTAGTCTTTTTAGAGTTATTTATAATACGGTTTAACCGATTTTGATGAAATTTTATATTCACACTTGGTAGATCTGAGAATAGGTTTGTCGTCTATTTTTCATCACCATAAGTGATATGGGTGGCCAACCCTAAAATGTATTTTTTATTTTTCGGACAGATTTTTTTCTTTCTTTTTTTTTAAGATGTGGCATTAAAAAATACATACAACACTAAATTTTCTACCTTCTTCCATCATCCCCTATTTTTTAATAGCGATATTAGTAATTTAATAACTTTTAACCCCGGTCGGTAACTGATCAATTCTTCATTTTTTTCTACTAAAACAATCTCTAAAAAGAATTTATATGGCAAAACAACGTTTGCCGGGTCAACTAGTATTTTATTAAAAGTAACATATCATAATTCTATAAATAAATGGAAGAACGTAATGATTCGTCTTATAAATAATACAAGCTTCCCAAGAGAACAGGAGTGTCATTAGCAGTCACGGTTCGCTGAGCTGATATCCGTCCCATTATGTCAGGGGCGAGTCTACAGACATATCCCATACAATTTTCTCGGACTGCTTACGTGTTCTCGGAAAAATTCCCTCAATTTTTGGTAAGAATTAATCTTAGAAGCTCTTCAGTTCAGTTAGTTAGTGAGTAATGGGCAAGTAGAAGAATTTTATATTAAATTTGCATGTGTTCTTAGAAGTATAAGTAAGAATATGTATGTTTGTTTCTTGTCGTCATTTCACGCATCATTATGTCAGAAGTGGGACGTACTTTTTATGCAAAAAAGATTCACTGTTATAATAACCTTTAAATAATAAATAGGATAGTATAATACATTTAATTTTCGAGGAGTAAGTGCGGTCGCCGTAATATTTATTGCGTGAGGTAGATTATCGAAGACAATGTCCGATCGACGAGCGAACGAATTGCAAAGGTCGACAGTATCGTGTCGGCCTATCAACTTTTCTACTTCAAAATATCTATAGAATTAATCAAAATAATGCTTTTCATTTCAGGTAAGTTTATTATAAGAATAAAACCTCCGATTAGATTACTTTATTGCTTATTACAAGAAAAGTTTAGACATTGTCTGGCATTTCAGTAGAATTTTGTGAAATCGCTTTATTAAATAAGTATTTTTTTTAAGGGCAGAATGTATAAAAAGAGGTACTTAATCACATTGTTATGTTTTTTATTTTATATAGAGATAGAGATTCTTGCATAGGCAAGGAAATCAAATTGTTTCTGTGCTCAGGTAGGTACTACACAAATAAAAAATTGTGGTTAATAAATATAAGTATAAAAATATAATAAGACCGTATCAGTGGTGACTATGAGTTCTTGAGAAGAGTCTTGAGAACAGCACACAATTATGCGTAAATTAATCGATTGCCAGTCGAATATGCGTCCGTTACTTTTGAAAGTTGCATTGAGATAAAACTAGCGCGTCACTGTAGTTTTTTTTTAATACAAATCTAAGTTTACACCGGAGCACCGTCACTAGACCCCATACTGTAAGTTATACATGTGCGTAACTAGAATTTGCGCAAAAGTATATTAAAAAAAACAAATTTATACGAAAGAAGAACAAGGCACAAGGCCGTGTACGCAAATAACAAACTCAAATTCTATTTTTAATCCGATTATTGAAACCTAGAAAGTGCCGCACCGGTGTAAAATTATTCAACTTATCGATTGTCATTTTGACCCATTTTACCTGGGGCAGTAGTTAACATAAGTCTGCGTATGTAATCTTAGCGATACTGAAATTTGTTGTCAAAATCATCGAGTAATTTTTTCCCCCGATTTTTTTACAATGGATTTCGTTCACAAATTATTATGTGTTCACGTCGAAGTGTTTGGGGTTACGCTATTTGATACGTAAGTCACTCCCCTCCATACAGTTAACGCATCGTAATAATTAACGATCGTTAACTTATGAGATTATCGACAGCTAAAGACATACAACACGCCTTGAATATAAAGGCCAGATCGCAAAAACAATATTATGATCAAACATTCCAGAACTATCTATACATTCCTGAAATGTCCGGGCAGTAGAGTGTAGGGCTGTTGTAAGACGTACGGCATGTTATTATGAACACTAAATTTATGCATCGAAGCCTTGGAGATAGAATGAACACATTCATATTATTATAATTGTACAGTCAGCCACATAAGTACCTATATGAAAAATTCCATACTTCAAAAGGTTCTATACGCTTTTGTGTTCATACCAAGATTTTTCTCTCTTCACAATAACAAAGTAAAACGCATATACCTAATTTTAAACAAAGAAAAAGATATTAAAAGAAAATTTACACGTATAGGCGATTTTAAATATTGAATATGTTAAACTACTTATGTGCCTGATTGTACAAGTACTGACTTCTTGTTAGTCATAAAACGTCGCCTCGACACTACCCGGACATAGCACATACGATGTGTGGATAGACCTTTATAATTCCCACATAACATCAATCCGTTTGAAACACATTCCCTAAGTGTTATTAGAACACATGCTTTTCAAGGTCGCAATCATTGAACATTAAGTGCGTCGATTTAAGTATTCTTTAGGCTGTTGCAAACACACAAATTGAAATCAGTCCAAAGTCCACTTTAGTTACTCGTTCTAAGTCAATCCATAATCAGCTGAGATATATAAGGTGTGAACGTACCTCTGTCCAGGACTTTTGCTCTCACTGCTTGCATTGACGCTGGAGTCGTCGTCCTCCTCCCTAGAGGTAGCTGCGGACAGCACTCTTGAAGAGCCAGCGTTGATCTCGCTACCGTCATTGTCTTCGCCCTCGGATGTACGGTTTGTGCCTTCCTCTGCCTGTGACAAAAATATAAAAATAATTATTTAAAATTGACACTAGCTGTTACTAAGAAAAAAACGAATTAATTGATACTGGCATTGTAATCGCGGATTTAAAAATGGAACAGATTACAGATGTTTTATTTATAAAAAAATATAAAACAAATTATTTATTTAGTAGATTCGTTTTTTGGATTTAAATAATTTGCAAATGTAAAATTAGTAATTAAATTAAAGTAAAATATTCAGTGGAACCAGCGAATTATTCGGAAGGTCTATTTTTGTATTTTGGTTTAAAATTATAGCCAGTGTAATTACTGGGCATTAACAGACTTAACATCTATTGTCTTAGTGTGACGAGCTCAGTGTACTCTTATGGCGTAGAACATTGTAATTCCAAGTTTTTGATGATATTGCTACTATTAGTAGCCCTTTATTACCAGCGAATGCTTCGCCAGTCGCATCACCTCATTGTAACTCAGATATGATGCCCCCATCTATGGATATTATAGCCGAATGAAAAATGGAAAATGAAGGTTCCATTCTCTCTAAAGTCTATCTTTGTGTCAAATTTCGTCTAATTCAGCGGCAGTGTTGCAAACAAGATTTTTGAAAATCCGCCGATTTCGTTGTATATTCCCGTTAAAAATTTTATTCGTCAATAATAGCCCTAAAATTTCTTAAGTTCTATGTACAAGGACGTAAATATAGCGTAGCGTGGGTTCTTGCCGCCTAAAAATCTCCCTTTCAATAAATAAGTCACGTATACCACCCCCCCCCCGTCTTATTCATTTGACAAATGTAAAAGGTCATATTTCCCTGAAGTTAGATTCCGTTAAATATTCCGTTAGCCGTTAGATTTAATTTTTCCCGTTTTCAACGTCTCCAAATCCGTTAGATATGACGGGAAATCCATTAAGTTGGCAACGCTGTTCAGCGGTTTATTGTTAACAATCTTAACAAACTTTCACATTCAGAATGTTAGCGAGAAGTGTTAGATGATATCGATCGCAACAGTCGCCAACTTTTATAAGATAATACAGTTTCCGTAATTAAAAAAGTTAAATTAAACTCGGACGTTGTCGTTTGCAGTCGTATTTATTTTTTAATGTTTAATTTTATAAATTCTAATTTGAAGCCATGATTGAATAAGTTTATCCCGATACCACGATGTAAAAAAAACGATTCATAATGTTTACATAAGCCGAGAATTGAGTGAGTTCACCTATTTTCAAAAATGTACAAATAATACTACAATATACTCTGTATTATAATATACTCTCCTACGGTTGGGCCTCATCTACTGAGAGAGTTTAGGCTTTAGTCCACCATGCTGGCGTAGTACGGGTTGGCAGACTTCACATTATTTTAATAGGCCGCGGGACAAAGCGTTCCTTATTCATATAACCGGTACAGTCAGCAGCATAAATATCTGTACGAAATCAAAATTTCAAATAACTCATATACGCATGTAGTTAAACTGAAACATTGTTTTTCTTCGTTTGAAGTAAAGTAAATCTCTTTTCTTTCATTTTTGTAAAGAGAAAGAAAATATTAGTAAGAACAAAAACGTATGTAGGCAATTAGAAATTTTGAATTTGTTCAGCTACTTATGCTGCTGACTATACATTATGGCAATACACCTATCTCTGTCTAACGATAATAAACAACTAATTGCCAGTACTACATGATCCTCACCAAGGGTCGTTCCAAAATGTAATTCAATTTGCCGTAAAATTTACAGCCCTCTTTATTCGACATGTCAGTACTGTTCCACGAAAGTTAATTTGTGGAGAGTACATTTGCTCCACACGGCACTATTAAGTCGATACTAATCTACATAACGTAGTAATTACATACTCTTTGCTAATCTATTTGACCCATAGACAATCGCAGAACCTGTCAAGTATAGACATTAAACACTACAATCAGTATTGGTTGATTGTTTTCTAATTAATTTTCAAGGTTAGTTAGAGTTTTGGCGGGAACTTGGAAGTGTCATGAGGTGCTCTTGTTTTAATTCATTATTTTGGTGATACTTAGTGTTATATTGCATAATTATGGTGGTATATTATCCAATATAGTTCTATTAAAGAGCTCAAATGAAGTGAAATGAAATAATTGTGCTAATCAAGTGGTTTTTTTGTTGCCGCCAAAACTCCTCCATAAAGTCTTGGTAAGGTAGCCACTGCTTTACTTCGACATACTACAGATAATAAAATATACAAACCAAACTTGACATTGGCAAAATGTGAACACAAATGCCATTATAAAAAAAAAAAAGGTTAGTTAAAGACAGCTGGGTGAACGTAGTGATAATGTCGCGTATAAGCATTTTAATACCAATTAAACCGGTAACGTGTGGCTTTTAGGATAGGCATAGGCTTCTTTAAAGATCTCTTAATCATTAACAAGGTAAACTACAACGAAGTTATCGTATGAATATGTCACAGGTGTAACTCCGCAAAGATGACGTAAGTAGGGAGAATTGACAAAGCGTATCCCGGATCCTGGAGAAATGCCATCACATTTAATTTATAAACCATACGGACTTCTAACAAAAAAATTCAAAGTCTATATTCAAATTCAAATTATTTATTTCAGACCGTAGTCCATAATTATTGTTATTAGAAATTACACATTATATACGATTTACTAATGTAATTTAAATGTATTCAATTATTATTTACTTAACGGGTACCTGATAGCTTCTCTTATATTTTACTGGTGCTTGCTGGTAATAAAATACAGAGCAGTATCTCCAAGAACCTAGATGGATTCTCGCATATTATGAGTACCACCTAGTTCTATCACATTTTGTCTAGTTTTACCCGTCTTCAAAAAAAGGAGGTTTTGTATTCGACCTGTATGTATGAATGTCCGCAATCTGGATGTTTTTTTAATGTACCGATAAATAATTCCATAATTTTAAGTAGACATTGAACTAAGTTTAAAGCTACTAGCCTAAATAAATTGATTCTGACGCACAATTCTGGAATATTCCAAGGACGTCCTTAATATTGCGAGTAAGCCGTGGTTAATTGGAAGCCGATTGGCATAAATTTGGGTGTTAAGTTAAACGGAAATTGTAAATTGACTGTTTGTTTTTGCTTGTTTGAATTTATTAAATCGTTTATCAAAATTTGTTGGATTTTGGAAGCTTTTGTTCTTTGATAACTTTAATGTCATTTTTATTTTAAAATAAATGCTGTTAATTAATTACTAAATTCTAATAAACAATATTGAAAGAACTACATTTTTTTTGTTTCACAGATCTCGAATAGAAATATCTGGCAGAAAGTCACTAGTCATGTCTCAGATTTATTTCTTAGATAGTGTTGTGTGTTATATAGTTAACTGGATCTTTACCAGGACCCGGTGAAACTGGGCCTAAAACTTGCAATGTCACTAACAACTTTGAATTGCAAAACTCTACGTGGCATAACACTGGGTTCGTCACATTAGATGTTAAATTAACATTATAAGTACCCAGTACTAACACTGGTCATAATATATTTAAAACTGAATAAACCGCGCTAACACGCTGTTATTTGGTGACCAAAAACACAATGCTGTGGACATATCTAATGGGTGATCGCATACGAGAGATATACTTTTAAGTTGTACAGTCAGCCACAAAACGAAATGATCAAAACAAGATTCCAGAAGTTAAAACTTCTTTGTGGCTTACTCTTTATATGTATTGCTGTTGTTTATTAATCGAAAAAGTTTCACAGAGAAGTCATTTCAATGCGGGAAACCTCTTCCAGACTCCAGTAATTTAATTTTTATGTTGTCGATGTTTTCTATTCACTTGTCCCTGTCTTACTCCTAAATCATCTAATATTTTTAAATAATAAAATATTACGTTACCACTTAATACTGCAGCTCTCTGTAACTGGCAGCTCTCGTGAAATGCAAATGTCCTGCACCCTCGAGATATATAAAAATATTCATGCAATACGAAATGTTCATGCACGTTGGAAAAGAGAATCAAAATTATACAAGTGTAACATTTAACGAACCATAGGAAGTTTCCATGCTTTTGTATTATCTCGATAAAATAATAATGGGTTAGGTCAGGTACAATAAGTACACACAACTGTTGGTATCTTAATCTTTTATATTTCAGCACTTTACACTTTATACAGTTTGCACTTCTTGCTATGTTCCCCGTCTGTTCACTACTGGCCTGCTAAAGTGGAGTCTGTCATATTTAAGTGTCCCTACTCTTGTTCCCCACCGCTGTGAAGTCAGCTAATATCCTAATATCCGGTGGCGCCGTTGTAGCTCTCATTATAAATTATATTGTGTAAATATTATCGAAATTAATCAAAAACAATTAAAATAATCATTAAAATAACATAGGAGAATTATAACAACAATAACAGTTCTGTATATCCGGTACGTCACTTAACAACAAAACAAATACCAAACGCGGTATACCCAACAGCTCGGCCATCCTGTTTTAAGCGAGTCCCTTCGCTTCCACAAATAAATAATTATAATCAAAATGATATTAATATACTGTAATATTTCATAATTTGCTATTATCCTATGAACGCTTTACACAAGGTCTACTCATTTTCGCTTGAACTATCGTTTTGGGATGATTCGGATTCTAAGTCTCTACTATAATTCATCCACGGTTGAATTTTGTCTATAGCAACAACAGTTTCATATTTTCTGCCGTGCTTGCGAGTTAGAGGCGTATCCTCAATCAAGAACCTGTCATTTGGGAGAATTTTGGTTATTCGGTAGGGGCCTTGAAATTTCATAGTAAGCTTCTGTGACTTGCCATCACGAGGTGCCTGTCTCTCTACCCGCACCAAGTCTCCTTCTTTATATTGAGTAGGAGCCTTCCTGTGTCTGTTGTAGCGAATACAGTCTTTTTCCTGTTGTTCTCTGATCTTCTCACCTACATCTTTTCGTGTCTCGTCTATATCTTCTACCGAGATCTTATTAAGGGTCTCTTGAATAATATCAGTTAACTTACCATTTGTTCTACTAGTTATGTTAAAACCAAATAATAGTTCCGATGGACTTTTGTTAGTAGTTTTGTGTCTTGTGGTGTTTAAGCCAACCTGTATATCAGATATGTGTTCATCCCAAGACTTTTCGTCTCCACCGTGGTTAGAGGTTGATAAAGCATCTAAAATGGTTCTGTTGAACCTCTCTACCTGTCCGTTGGCCCTGGGTGTTGCAACTGCGTTTTGAATATGCTTTATGCCATAGGTTTTTATAAAGTGTTGGAACGTTTTACTCGTGAAACTCGTGCCTTTGTCAGTAATTAAACGTGTAGGGACTCCAAAGTAGCTTACATGTTGTTGTATTACTTTTACAGAGGTTGCAGACTTGGTGTTCTTTACCGGATTTATGCTTACGTACTTAGTAAATCCATCAACTATTATTAGTAAGTAACAATTGCCTTTCTTGCTTTTCACAAAGGGACCTAAGTGGTCCGCGTGAATAGTATGAAACGGTGTACTAACCTTTTCTATAGGATGTAATTCACCTTCACGCTTGCCACCAGGCGTCTTATGGTAAGCGCATTCCAAACAAGAAGAGACATATTTTTTTTACAAACCTGCGCATCTTTTTAAACCAATAATGTTCTTTAATTCGTTGTAGAGTTTTCTCAAATCCACAATGGCCCACATCATCGTGGTTCATCTTAAGAATTTGCCATCGGACACCGCGTGGAACGAGCCACTTTATCTCCTCTCCTACGACGCGAAAGACTCTGTCATTTTTTAATTTGTAGTTTTTATGTACGTCTATAGCTTCCGCGGCATAGGGATCTAGTAGAATTTCCTTGATTTTCTTAATTTCCTCGTCAGCGGATTGTACAGTAGAAATCCAGTCCTGGTCAGATTGCTGTATTGGTAAGACGTCTAAAATATGTTCTTCACTTACCGATTTGTCCACGGGATTTCGACTGAGTGCATCTGCATGAGTCATTCGAGTTCCAGGACGATATTCTATGATACAATCGTATTCTTGGAGCTGGACCCACCAGCGTGCAATCCGAGGAATGAGGTCACGTTTTATTAGTGTAGATCTGAGTGCGTTGCAATCAGTTAATATTTTAAATGGTACACCAATTAGATACACTCTGAAACGGTTTAATGAGGCAATCACTGCCAATGTCTCGAGCTCGTATGAGTGCATTTTTCGTTCGTCAATGCTGGTTTTGCGACTAAAATAGGACACAGGCTGTAATATGCCGCTTTCGTTTTTTTGTAATAATATCCCAGCCAAGCCTTCTTTACACGCGTCCGTATGTAGTTCCGTTTCAGCTTTTGGGTCATACAAAGCTAGTATAGGCTGGTTTATAAGTAAATCTTTCACCTTCGTGAATGCTTGCTCCTGTTCATCATTCCACACCCATTCTGAATTTTTCCTAAGAAGGTCGGTTAATGGTGCAGTAACAACAGCATATCCCTTAATGAACCGCCTGAAGAATCCAGATAGACCAAGAAATTGTCTTACCTCGTGCTGATTAGAAGGTCTTGGAAATTTGGACACCGCCTCAATTTTTCTGCTTCCAGGTTTAATACCATTTGCGCTTACATCAAATCCTAGAAAATCTATGGAATCTAGGAAGAAGTGGCACTTATTCAGTTTCAAAGTTAATCCACCTTCTTTCAGTAACTGTAGTACTTCCTCCAATCTATTTAAACCCTCGTCGAAGTCCTTAGACGGAATGAGTATATCATCCATATATACAATCGCATATTTTACCTTGGCTGCCATAAGAATTTTGTTTATTGTTCGTTGAAAAACAGAAGGGGCGTTAACTAACCCAAAAGGCATGCGATTGTATTCATACTGGCCATCGGGTGTTACGAAGGCAGTCTTCGGACGAGATTCTTCGCATAATGGAATCTGATAGTAGCCTGAGGCCAAATCCAAAGATGTAAATAAAGTATTACCTGCAAGTAAATCTAGTTGATCTTCCACTCGCGGTATTGGGTAGTGATCCTTCTTAGTTTTTCTGTTAAGGGCTCTGTAGTCGATGCAAAGACGTTTGTCACCAGTCTTTTTCTGAACCATGACAATTGGGCTTGCATAGGGCGATGAAGATTCTCTAACAATGTCGCTATCCAACATCTCCTGAATCATATTTCTTACTAGTGCCCTTTCTGTGTGCGACATCCGGTATGGACGATAAACCACGGGGTCGTCATTGTCAAGCTCGATCTTCATTTCGGTAACCGATGTATAGCCCAAATCATGAAGCCCGCTAGAGAAACAACCAGTATATCTAGCAAGCAAATCTCGCAGTTCGTTACGTTGGTCCATGTTCAAACGAGGATTATAATTCACAGAGCTTTCCATGTCTGTATCTTTGAATGTTATACAAAATGAGCCCAAAGATTTATTTAATTTAACAGAATTTCTTTGCAGGGAACGAGTTAGAAGGGTACCTTCAGTGATGGTCATGGGATTCGATGTTACGTTATAGGCCAATATTGCACCACGTCCTTGTCTAACCTCATACTGCCCGGGAAGTAAATAATATTCCATACCTTCGGGACCCCTCAACGTACCATCGACATAGGCGTCACAGTTGATCTGCGTATTCGTAATGATCTGTACTGCACGCAATGTATTGCCAGGGATCTCAGTATCTCTTAGAGCTGTTAAACTAACTTTATTTGGAGGCATTCTTTGAAACTTAATCTCATCCGGAGTTTTGATGATTAGTATGTCAGGTTTTTCAGTGAAGGAATGCCCTAACAAAACAGGATAAACTAGGACATAATCTTCTACGACGTATAAATCAATGATTTCCACCAAACCCTGGACTTCGACAGAAGTTATAGCAACTCCTAATGGACATATGAGTTTAGCACCTATGCCTCTGAGTACAGGTAAATCTGGACGGGTGGTAATCTGAAGATTCAAAGATTTGGCATTACTAACCTTGATAAGAGAACACTGGCTCCCCAGATCAATATGACATAAAGTCGTAAATCCATTCACCTTAATGTCCAAGACGTATTTATTTATACCATTATCTTCAGTAGATACTTCAGACACCTGTTTTTGCTTCTGATCAGTATCTGGAGTTTTGATTCTGTCCGATGTACTTTCACTCTTATAATTATTTCTACAGTCAGAAGCTTGGTGACCCAATCGCTCGCAGATTGTGCATTTTAAAGGTGGTTTTGAGCATTTGAAACTGGGATGACCAATTTCATTACAATTAAAGCATCTAATATTTACATTAGTAGTACTTGTAACTGGTCTAGATGAGCCTGCACGACTCTGTATGCTATTGAACCTTCGGTCAAATGGTCTCTTTGCAGAGTCTTGAACATCTCGGTTTTGACCGCTTTTAACAGTCCTGAAATATTTAAGTACCTGCTCTGGTTCATTAAACTGGGCTGCCTGAGCACCGACTTTTACTGCACGATCCTCAACTCCATACAAGAGGCAATCCACTGCTTGCTTGCCTTGAATTTTGCACCTATTTAACAAATTAATTTTATCGTAGTAGTAATGTTCCAATGGCTCTCCATATTTTGCTTTCCTGCCCAGCATCTCGGTTAGTATTTCGGCATAATCCCCCCTATGTGGAAACGATTCGATGAGTTTCCTTTTCCACTCCGGCCATGTATGCAATATCGAGGTTAGACCCTGATACCACGTTTTAGCTACACCGGTTAATTTGGGAAGTGAGTAATGAATAATTTCTTTTTCTTCCCAGCCATAAATTTCGGCACATTCTTCAACTTTGGTTATCCATGTCAAAATGTTTTGATTTTTCAATAAAGGGTCAAATTCCGGTATCACGTTAGTATTGAACGACATCTTTGGTTTATCGGTGCTTTTAACCTTTTCTAAAATGTTTAGAAATTTTTCCATTAGATAACTATCCGATTTCACTTTCCTTGGCCGTGTTCTTTTTGGTGGTGGCGACTCGTCGGTTGAATTAGACGATGTCGAATAGCGACGCCTTCGTGTTTCAGAGTGTGCTACTCGTTTTGTAGCACTTTCCCCATACTGTCCCTTCCTTTTATTCCGGTTTCCGCTGTCACCTGTACTAAGAGGTACATGCTCTTGCCTCGAGCGCTGTACGTCAAATTCCAAGTCCGAAATATTCATATTACCCATTACCTCGGGTGTTCCTTCCGGTATATGCGCCAGCCCTCCCCCTCGACTGGTCACATCTCCGGTATTCCTTAACCCTTTACCACGGGTTTCCTTTCCTCTAGACCCATTACCTCGGGCACTTCCATTCAAATCATCCATTATAGCGTGATCTGAAACTTACAGGTATAAGCTTAATATGTGCCAAACATGATCAAAGATGCATGCCTAATACTTAAAACCTATTCATATTGCAAAAAGTATTCATTTGTGTAGACATCTACGTCTAAATCCAATATGCGTGTGATTACAAGTACTAGCAAAGAAGGTACGTGTAAATTTTGGTATTCGTAAAGGAACAAACTATTTCATAGCCACGAAAAGAAGAACAATTAAATTTCTAATAATATGATAAATGGGCCTTATTTACTTGCACGATTATCAAGTTATCATTTGTCAACTACATGTATAAGTTAATAAAAAAAAGAAAATATGCACGTACTTACAATTTCCGAGCCGTGAGCGTGATAAAAAAACACAAAGTTTTCTTGTATATCCCACTTCTGACCTAATGGGTTAGGTCAGGTACAATAAGTACACACAACTGTTGGTATCTTAATCTTTTATATTTCAGCACTTTACACTTTATACAGTTTGCACTTCTTGCTATGTTCCCCGTCTGTTCACTACTGGCCTGCTAAAGTGGAGTCTGTCATATTTAAGTGTCCCTACTCTTGTTCCCCACCGCTGTGAAGTCAGCTAATATCCTAATATCCGGTGGCGCCGTTGTAGCTCTCATTATAAATTATATTGTGTAAATATTATCGAAATTAATCAAAAACAATTAAAATAATCATTAAAATAACATAGGAGAATTATAACAACAATAACAGTTCTGTATATCCGGTACGTCACTTAACAACAAAACAAATACCAAACGCGGTATACCCAACAATAAGTATATTTACAAAGATGCATCCAAGACAAGTGCTGCTACGCGCGCGAGTGATCTGTGGGCTTAGAATGAGACAAAAAGGCGCAACTCTTAAGACAATGTAGTTTAATTTTGATGTTTGTTGTTGATTGAGACACCAGCACGACAGTCAAGTTACAGTTACTGGTGGTAGGTCTCTCATGTAAGAGTCCGTCTGGGTGGGTACCACCGCAATGTCTATTTCTACCGCCAAGCAGTAATGTGCATGCATTGTTGTGTTTCGGTTTGAAGGAAATTGTAGCCAGTGTAACTACTGGACGTAATGAGACTTAACATCTTATGTCTCAGGATGACGAGCGCAGTGGAATACCACACAGTACTTTCTAACTCAAGGTGCTGGATGGTGTTGCTACTGTTTATGGGTGTTCGTATCGCTTACCATCAGGTGAACGGCATGCTCGTCTCGTCATTCAATACCATAAAAAAAAAAAAAAACGTGTTAGTCTCTCAACCAATCCCAATAAAACGAAACGGAGTCGTGTCGTGTTTTATGCCACATTCTCAGCACACAGAGCTACGTTATCGTGACACGCAAAAGGCAACTTTACGAAATGGTAGGTATACTTTGCGAATTGAATAGAGTGCGCGGGAGCTTTTGCGGGCTATCAAGTAAAAATGGGCGTCAACAGTTGCTGTAACAGAACGGGAACGTCGAGTGGAATGTCCATTCACCATTTTTTATGTTTTCTCAGAATTTTATCTCAGTATTCTCCACTTAGCATTTTAAAGTTTATTTATTTAGTTATCCAGCGAATCCGTGACAAAAGTAGCAATGTATACACATACTACTATTGAAGCTCTCGTCGTTCTCCAATCTAATTGATTTTCAGTACATATTACACATTCCGAGCGTAACAAAATGTGCTCAGCCATATTACGTGATATACATGCCTTCGTATTAGGCTGAGTGCAGAGCCGCCATTTTGTGATTTTTTTTAAGAGCTGTCGAGTGTACACATAAATATTCTATTTACTAAAATCTCGTAATATTATAGGTACCTGTATACCTCAGCTTAATGTGACCACTCGAAATTAAATATAGCATCAGTTCAACCCTTATCCCGTGTTGTTGCATCCGTGGTCAAGTAAAGTTAAACAGCGTGCTTCGCCTCAATGTGAACTCGCTTGCAATGCACCACTTTGATAAGATCCTTCACTTTACCTGACTATGGATTGAACAACCCGGCCTTAGCCTTAGATCAAGATTTTACCAAATATTTATCAATAACGCACACATAACATCAATCTGAAATTAATAATACCATGATTATTGAACTGATGCTATATTGAACGTGTAGTCAGTTCAAGATGTCCTAGAAATATCGCGAAATAAAAATCGATACCAATTAAAACTTTTCCTAATCGATATATAAATTGGACCTACTTACGCAAAAGGGGGAACCAACCCACACAAAAATGTTTTGTACTAATGTTTAAACCAAAATACTTTTGTTTTACAACTAACTGGTTGATATATAATGTTTGGCATTTTATAAAGTAACAACTGAGGTATTTGGACAATTAACTCTATATGAAAATAATAAATCTGCTACTAATTGTGACAATTAGGTATTTATGACCAAGTCAAGGGCTTGTGGGCTGGTTCTCGTTTGCGTAAGTAGATCCAATTGAACTTACCTGGATTCTTATGAGCGGTATTGTCTCCTCTTTATACATAATATTTGTTGTTTAATAATGTCCTTGTTGATATATTTTACAGGAATTTACATTTTATGGAATGAGAACTAATCGAATGAATCGATTTTTTCGTATTAAGTGGAGAACTACGCGCGTATTATTTATGATCATGGATTTAAGGGGTATACAACATACATAAACCTTATAAATTCTGTATACATCAAAGGCCGTAGACAATATGGTTTATGATTAGAAAAATAATAATGGGAATGACATAAGATTGAGTCTATTCCTATCGTATGTCATTCCCATTTTTTTATAGTAGCGTTAACGATTGTAAAAAGGCATATTGTTTACGTTCCCCATCGTAAGAAGGCAATGTTTTGTCTTGCTTCCTCTGACGTTAAATGTCACTCAACATGGTAGGAAAAAACACTGAATAACTACAATTACAGACCTTAATTAATTATATATCTTGGCTCACCCCCTATCACATCATGGGACGGAATACGCAAAGAAAAGTGGGTGCAATAGTTGCGCCTCTGCCTTCCCCTTGGGGGATAAGAGGCGTGAGTGTGTTGATCTTGCGTCATAACTAAAATAGAATTCAATACCAACTTAATAATAAATTATGTTTACTTATTTAGTAGTTAGTGTTTTTCTTTCTATATTGTGACATTTGGCAGAGGAAACACGACAATATTTTTCAAATATGATAGTTTTAGCAACATTCATTAGTAGAACCCAAATGGTTTATACTTATGATTTAAGTAAATAGGATTTATTAATCTAATTTGTCAGTATACCCCTTATACAATGTGATTCAAATAAAAATAGGAACGTCAATGACCTTTATGTGTCAAATGCCACTTGAAAAGTACAAAATTTGCATAGAAAATTTATTAGCATATCAATAACGGTTTATTTTATTTCGTATAATTGACTCTTACATCAAATTTAAATAAAAACATTATTGCTAAATTAGCTTTACTTAATATTTAATTATTTAGACGTCACAATATGGCGCAACGCCGATCCTATTCTTATTTGAATCGCATTGTATCTAGACTTTAGAATATGGTATCTACGTCTACTATACACGAGAATGCGGGCTTAATCAATATCATAGCTAATGAATGTATAATATGTCGCCTTAACTGTACTAGGAATGTGAAAAAGCGATTATCTTTTTAATGACAATAATATTGTTTCGCCTTAAAATGTAAATTAAAAAAGTTGAAAAAACTAAGTAACAAAAAGTTAGATGTGATGTGTGATAAAGCTATAGATGTGATTTTGGATACTAAAAGTGTTAGACAAGCCGATGAAATTCCCTTGGTAATGTTTTAAAAATGATGTATACGATAACAATCCTTATCACCTATGCTAAGGGACCATTTCTCAAAATTCCTTACCCAGTACCCTTACATAAGGTTGCTATGAATGAATTTTAATTATTTTATTATCGTCGATTTCGTAATAAAGATTGATATAAATATAAATAATCGTCTCGTTATTTTTAGTACCTACCTAAATAAATTTAAAATTCCATATCGTTTATTTATTTATTATTCTGTGCAACCAAAGGTCGATTTCTGGGCGAAGCTGATTAATCAACTTTTGTTGCATTTTCGACCGAAGCCGAAGCCAATGGCTTAACAACCCTAATTTAGTTTAATACTGGCTAGAAGCTACAATCAATAATATACAATTCGCGCTCGTGATTTTTTAACCTGAAAACTCCTTCATTTGTTTGCAACGAACCTATCGGAAAATACCCGATAATTTTGAAGCTCTTGTGGTATTATATGTGATAATTTTTTTCGTTTTTGGGCGAAGCCGAAGCTTCGGTTGGACACTAGTTATTTTATAGAAATACCTTAATTTACTTATATACAGTATACCCACACGAATCTAAACGTCTTCAGGTTCACATAAACGAGATGCAAATATTTATACACAATTTGTGTGAGCATCGTACCTATGACAGGGTGAAGACGCCCATCACCGACACAGAATACTCACAATTACGATCCTTAACCTCGTTTATAGTCATTGTATCCGTTACAGATGTTGATTTGGGTATTCAACGTCAGTGTCTTAGTAGAATATTGTGAATTGGAAAGCGAATGGTACGAATTACGTCGTAATTGAATTTATGATTGATTTAACAAACAATATTTCAAGATCTTTCAAGATATCAAAATGTTTAATATGCATTACCCGTGAACGTTTCCATTGTTGTTTAAACTTTGAAATAAACACGCAACTTATTAATATCTTTTAACAGTTGTGTTCTTAAAGGAATAATATTTGAGAATAACAACAAACATTAAAGTGTACATAAAGTGAACAAATTAGAACCTATTTCCCATTCTTAATTTTATAAAGAATGCGTTACTAATAAGTGAATAAAACGTAAAAGTAAATTGTTTAAGTATATAAACAAGTAACTCACAAAACGTATGCAAAACCAATACTCGTAAAATTGTATTAAAATGTGTCCATAACACGTGCATTCACCCAGTGCATTGCAGTGACGGTGTTTACGTAAACTACTAGCAAATTGCGACGAAATGAAGTGCATGATCAATTAAAAATATGAAAGAAGACAAGACAAGACAAGACATTTAATTATTCAAAGTGTAATTTGGGATTGGGACCCAATCCCAAATCAAAGAAGGAACATACGTCAGACAGAAAAATATCATGGGCTACACACGCTACAACGGTCGCATTGACAGTCCCATTGTTGCAATTAAATATCCAAATTACGAAATGAATGCTTTTTATCGCATTAAAAACCCGCGGTCGTACCATAATACAAATACGCCAGCGAGGCAGTCCATGTTTATAGGTATTTTAAAGCATACCCTTGGATAAATAAAACAGAAGCGACGATATGAACGACGATTGTCAAAAACCTCCTAATCTACTAAATTACTGCAAGCCAGTCGGTAACTCGAAAACGTATTTTGATACGAACGATTTCCGCCATATCTCAGCTTGTTTATAAGAAACGCAATAAGCCTGAGATTCTCCAGTTTAGATGGATGGATTGAATGCGAGAACAGACTTGATATGGATTCGCTGATATTGAAATTGTTACGACATTTTTATTGTAAGCGTATCCTTCTAAAGTTGTGACCCGTTTTAACGCGAATGTAGATGTTGAATGGCGTTGCAATATAATCTCAAAGTTCTGTTTGTTACGAAAACTATAAAACAACTTTAGGTAGGCTGATATGAAAACTGACTGCCTCGGTGGCATAGTTGTATTACGGTATGACTGCAATGCTGAGGTCTCGGGTTCGATACCCGGGTCGGGCAAAGTGATATTGGGTTTTGCTACTCGCTATCAGCCCGGAGTGTGGAATTTGTGCCAGATATTAGCTTATTTAAAATCGATACGCTCGCCCCCTATCACATCATGGGACGGAATACGCACGGCGAAAAGTGGGTGCACTAGTTGCACCTCTGCCTATCCCTTCGGGGATAACGGGCGTGAGTGTGTGTGAAATGAAAAGGCAACGAAGAGCATTAAGATGTTTATATCTTTAGATATCTGTTAGAAATAGAAAGAAGTAAGAACGAAGGAATAACTGAATGGACTTGGATATTATTTTAAACCACTGACTGGATATTTTTTGCTGGAAAGTGCAAAAGAGGACTAGGAACATCCTACCTACAGCCACGAGCAAAAATCTTGTAATAATCTTTAGACTTATCCATAAATAGGATGCTGAATATTTTAATATAAAGCAGCTGATGATCTTCAAACGCATGAATTATAGCTAAGAACCTCATAGATAATGTCAGCTTTCCATATTATGTTTAAAGGATTTTCTCATTATACTGGCAACTTGAGAGACGTGAAAAGACATTTATTTTTCCAGCAAAGTTGGTGAAATGGTAGGTACAGTATCATCTAAATAACATAAAGACTGGTTGACGGATTTTGGATGCTTTGTAGGACATACGTTAGCCCCTATTCCGTCAGGCATAAGATATGTTTTTCACTATACCACAGACAGAAAGCCACCCAATAACTACCGTCTAGGAAACCTTATTTATTTGGCACTGCTTCAAATGTCAGTTAATGTAATTTCCCCTTTAATTATATCTCTTACACTGGAATAGCTATCATTAAAGTCTGAATTCGTGCAAGTATACCCAAATCGCTTCATATTAGTCGACTTTAATTAAATAAAGTTAACGCTAGGCTATTACTAAAAATAGCAATCTCAGTATGTCAATGCGGGTTATAGTCTGGCTACTGAAAGTTGATACTGAAAAAGCGCGGCAAATTTAAAAAATACCAGTAGGGCAACCCCATTATTAAAAGAACATTTGGAACAACCTAATTTGATACTTTGATATTTTTATATTTAAATTAATTTATGTAAAAATATATGGTATGTAGGAAGATCTTTTAAGCTACTAGGAAATAGTTCTTTATAGGTCGGTTTAGTGGATACTACGTTTAGACTGCAAGGTGTGACACAGGAACATATATAAAAATAAATAATAGTTTAAAAACTAAAAAACACGCTTTATATAGAAAAGCAAACTAAAAAATAGAAAATAAATTTTAATAAATTTGGATTGAGAATAGTTTAATTTTTTTTAATAAATATAAATTAAGAATAGTGTAAATAAGAAAAAAATGTGTTACTGTAAAAAAAGATATTGTCGAAATGATAATCCTTCTTCTCACATTTGTCAATGAAATGTTTATAACTATTGACACCTTGCACCCCACGCTTTTTTTTACAATAAAACATTTTTTTCTTATTTACACTATTATTAACTTATATTTATTAAAAAAAATTACACTATTCTCAATCCAAATTTATTTTCTATTTTTTAGTTTGCTTTTCTTTATAAAGCGTGTTTTTTTTAACTATTATTTACTACTTTTTAGTATGGTTTTAAACTTTTTCACGCAAGTGGAGCCGCGGGCAAATGCTAGTGGTATATAAATTAACAAAAATCTCATTTTGCAAATTGAATTATGGCATAATCTTATCACATTAGTGTATTGTCATCGGTCCTCGACAAATCTACAAAGTTTGAATAAAATCTGACCGTTTAAAGTCGGTTACAAACATACAAGTGAAGCTAATATAAAGCATGTATATAACAAACATTACCCTCGTTAGGCAGGGTAGTGTAAAACATTCTAGTAATATTTATAAAATGTGATTTTAAGAGCAATCTGTATCTACAAGAAAAAAGATATATTAAAATTATCATTTATTAATTCATTCATTATAATCAAAATCAGAATCTAAAAATTCTGCTTCAAGAGATTCGTCAGAGCCACTTGTGTCATTGTCATTTCTAACATTAATTATAAATCTTTCCAAACTATTTTCGGTAATCCTATCTCTTTCTTTGTATTTGTTTTCAACATGTAAGACATGGTCAGTCATTTTCTTCCAATCATCTGCTGTTGTGCTTTCAAAGGCGTCTCTTATGATTTTCTCAAATTCTTCGGAAGTCAGATTTACATTTCTGCTTGCCACTTTGCGTTTTGCCAAACTCCATATTAATTCTATCGCATTTAAGTCACAATGATAGGGGGGAAGTCTTAATACTTCATGACCATTCTGCCTCAAAAGTTCATCAGCTTCATAGATTGGCTCTGAAGTGTTTTTTTTCACTAAACATAGAAGCTCTGCCTTTGTGTGGTAGTTTTCAAATGAAATATCATTCAAAGTAAGCCAGTATATTATTTCAGACTTGCGATTTTGTGTGGTAGGTACTTTATTTACGATGACAGAATGGTATGATGCATTATCCATAACTATTACACTTGGTTCATTTAAATTGGGCAGAAGCTTTTCTTGTAACCATTTATTGAAGTTAGTAGCATTCATGTCATGGTGGTAATCGGCCATTTTAGATTTTGTACTAAAAACTAATAAAGAGTTTGGAACAGAGCCTTTCTCTGACCCAGCATGGACAATTATATAACGCTTTCCCATTGCAATATTTTCAATAACACCACTTGTGGATGGGCCTTGCCAAGATTTTTTTGGTTTATATGATTTGTGAATATAAGTCTCGTCCAGGTAAACAATCTGCTTTCCCTCTGCACGCTTCAGAGCTATTGTTCGCAAGAAGCGATGTCGCCATGCCGAAATATCATATCTTTCATTTAAGATTGACCGTTCATTGTTGTTTTTTTTAAATTCAAATCCATTGGCTAATAGTATAAGGCGAAGAGTCTCACGACATCCACTAAACTCAATGCTGTCTTTTAAAGCTGGTAACAAAGTTCTTAGTGTAGGAACTTGTTTTCTCACAATATAGAATTCATTAATTTTATTTCTAATGGCATCAATGTCAAAGCTATCTAAGTTTGACAATTTCTGTTGGTGTGGTCTTTTTTTACCTGGAGTTCTCCAGACACCTTCATTCACCACACCTTCCTTTTTAATTCTTTTTAATGTTGCAATACTGGTTCCTGTAAAAATACAATCAAATGTGTATGATAAATAATTATGATTAATAAATAAATTTATTTCATGGTTATATCAGTCACTAAACATTTTCGTATGCAGCAAACATAACATGTATCTTGTTGTCTTCCATTTATGACTACAAAAGTAACATTCTGAGTGAATTTTGTTTTTAACATGAAGAAATGACTAGCTGTGCACAAGAATGACTGAGATAGATAATTAAAGCCATTATATAACAAGTACCTACTAAATAAAACCTTACCAGTTAGTGAAGATATTTCTTCCATGTACTCGTTCTGAGTTTTAATCGTATCTTTTTCTTCTAAATCAGTTAGTCTTTTAATTGTTTCCAATACTTCACTAACCCCCGCTACATTATCGAGATTTTCTGAAAAGAAACATATGTAAATTATAATACAACCAAAACTAATTCTCAGAACTTTGTAAACAATGGGTAGGGACGCTATGCTTTATCATGTCATAAATCATGTTAATCATGTGAAAATTAAACAAAAGACAACAAACAGTATGAAAAGACACACAAAATCAGAATCAAAGTATCAAAACATTTGAGGCATACTAACCTAAGAAATTTACGACAATATGTAAACAATCCTGTTTCTGCCGGAATTCAGAAGCTTTTTTCTCTTGTTGCTCTTTAAATTTACACATCATTCGAAACAATAATTCTCGTACTCCACTCTTAATAGTTTTGTTCATTTTAACACTCAGAAATCCAAACAAATACAACTTAACTCAATCTCAACACAACAACGTCAAGGCGCCATCTTGTAAACATTAGATTTTAGTGATGCCATTGATCGATTTTGGTTCCCCGTTTTTGGGAAAAGTCCCGGAATTTTATTTTATTATTTATTATATTCTCGAAACATTTTTTGTTTACTAGAATGAGCAATTGTATTAATATATAGTTCTATATAGATATAAAGTTTTCTTGCTTTATTGTTTAAAAAAACAATAAATTGCATGTCGTACACAAACTCATAGCTACGTTGAGTTTGTGTACGCCTAGTTGATAAATACAATAATGGTTATTATATAATCAGGTTCATGTTTATATTTCATTATTATAACATTTTATTTATTTTAACCCTTAAAAATACTGTGACATCAAGGGAAAATTCTGAACGTTGGAACACTTAAAGTATTGCCATGTGAAAAATTTGCAAATAAGTTCAGTATCAACTTTCTGTAGCCAGACTCTATAAAAAGTACACTAGTAGGCATAAGTGCTCCTACTACTGCCTAGTTCTTCATCCTATCTTCGCCCTGTGGATGAAGAATCATAAAAACTTTTTTTTAAATTAGGACAAATAAATTGTACATCAGTATGTCGTATACTTTTTTTTTTTTTTTTTAAATTTTAAATTTGTGTTCACATTTTGCCAATGTCAAGTTTGGTTTGTATATTTTATTATCTGTAGTATGTCGAAGTAAAGCAGTGGCTACTTTACCAAGACTTTATCGAGGAGTTTTGGCGGCAACAGAAAAAACACTTGATTAGCACAATTATTTCAATTCACTTCATTTGAGCTCTTTAATAGAACTATATTGGATAATATACCACCATAATTATGAAATATAACACTAAATATCACCAAAATAATGAATTAAAACAAGAGCACCTCATGACACTTCCAAGTTCCCGCCAAAAATCCTGTCGTATACTTAATGGTAGTTACCCTTTGAATACGATAATGCAACAATTTCCGAACTAATAGCAAAAGTTTGAAATTGGAATTTCGCTTCCAACGTCAGACGAGCGGGTTAAAATCGTTTTAATTTTATCTATTCGGGCGTGTTTCGTTACTCGGATTTTTTAAACTGAATGACAAAACCTTTGCCTGACTAACTTCACGACTTCCCTGCATAGCAACCAATAGCAATACCATCCAGAACTTTGAATAATAGGACGACAAGACACTGACCAGGGCATCATTAGGCGTGAGTCATAACAGGCAAAATTAGATACTTGTTACATCTGTTCCAGTTACATTGAAATAGCAGTTCCAAAATCCTGTTACAAAATAACAAGTTGTTACTTATTACTATATAGTGACTATTAGAACTTGTTACCGTTTGTGTTGTGATTGTACCAAAAAAGTAGTTAACAGGTTATTATTGGAAACTGGTTATCTCTTTCTTACTCATAGGAATATCGCATGTCAGACTAGACAGAAGCTTCAAAACTGTAAATCAAAATCCGTCTGCCGAGCCGCGGTCGCAGCTCAACTCGAAAATTAAACAAAATGAACGCAGCACCAGTAGTTTCAACTTGTCATTTGGAGTTTACCCTAGATATTAGTAGAGATATCCTGAAATTCCTCAGATTAAAAAAAAAACTATATGAGCGAACATTATTATAAAAATGGCGTTTCACGAATTTAATAACGGAAAATAGGTACTTAAGTACGAATAAAACTTGTTCTATAGGGTCTCTTAACCTGGATCAACTTTTATATCGTCTAAAAACGATCCTTGCAACTGGCAATAGAAAAATTAACATGATAAATTTGATTTAATAGATAACATTTACAACAAATCGATTGAATTTCCTTCAAAACATATAAATAGGGTGGTGTTTATAAGTAATTTTTTTTAAACCTTTAGCTTCCCCCAAATTTCCCTAAATCCCTTACTATGGCAAAAAAACCCTTACAAAATTAGGCCATTTCCCCTCAAAAAGGGATAAATCCCTCAAACTGGAAACACTGACAACTACGCAAAAATGCTCGCCACACTGTTGCGGTCCAATCCGCCTATAATGGATGTTTAGCATAACTGGCAGTCCGTTTAACATATGTTATCTCTTTCTTACTTATAGGAAAGTCGCAAGTAAGACTAGAGAGAAGCTTGTGACAAAAGGTATAGAACGTTTGGTTATCAAACGAACTGGAACATATGGAACTGGCTATAACAGATTGTCACTAGTAACACATGTTATCTCTTTTTTATTAATCACAATCTCATAAGCAAGAATAAAGAGAAGCTTGTTATTTTGTGTGAAGGAACTTTTGGACCGAAAGTCTTGGTCACTTTTGAAGTGTGGAACTGGAACTGTTTTTTGAATTTGTTCTAAATATTTCAAACTGTAAATCAAAATTCGTCTCGCGAGCCGCGCTCGCGGTCCACCTCGAAAATTAATCAAAGTGAACGCAGCACCAGTGGTTTCACTTTGTGATTTGGAATTTACCCTAGATTTTAGAAGAGATATCCCTGAATTTCCTCAGATTTTAAAAAAACCTATATGAGCGAACAATATTATAAAAATGGCATTTCACGTATTTAATAACGGATAATAGGTACTTAAGTACGAATAAAACTTGTTCTATAGGGTCACTTAACCTGGATCAACTTTTATATCGTCTAAAAACGATCCTTGCAACTGGCAATAGAAAAAATAACATGATCAGTTTGATTTATTAGATAACATTTACAACAAAGCGATTGAATTTCCTTCAAAACATATAAATGGAGTGGTGTATATTAGTAAAAAAAATTTAACCTTGAGCTTGATTTTACCCCAAATTTCCCTAAATCCCTTACTATGGCAAAAATCCCTTACAAAATTAATCCATTTCCCTCTTAAAAAAGGGATAAATCCCTCAAAGTGGAAACACTGACAACTACGCAAAAATGCTCGCCACACTGTTGCGGTCCAACCCGCCTATAATCGATGCTGAGCATAACTGGCTGTCACTTATCTCTTTCTTACTAAGAGGAATGTCGCAAGTAAGACTAGAGAAAAGCTTGTGACAAAGGGTATAGAACGTTTTGTTATCATAACAAACTGGAACATATGGAACTGACTATAACAGATTGTCACTAGTAACAGATGTTATCTCTTTCTTATTAATGAAAATGTTATAGGCAAGAATAAAGCGAAGCTTGTTATTTTGTGTAAAGGAACTTTTGGACCGAAAGTTTTGGTCACTTTGTGAGCTGTGGAACTGGAACTGCTTTTTTCAATTTGTTCGAAACAGTTATTGATTGCTATTTGTTTATACCTGTTATAAATAACTGTTACGATAAATACGCCTCACTCCTAGGCATCATGAGATATTAGCTGCTACGGACCTGCTCCACAAGTAATTTTATTTGACAGTTATCGTATTAAACAGCTAATATAGATAGTATTTATTTTTTTACCATTTATTTGGGAGCATAGATTAGTGTGTGACATTTGTATTTGGTCGGCTTATACATTTATGTGACAATTCAAATAAGATGCTGAGCTGGCAGACATTTTCGAGAAGGAGTTTAAGGCAATGTTTGTTAAAAGATTTTTCTAGTTATACCTGAATACTATGATGTAGACCTGGCTGAAGAACTGGTTTTAAGCCTTAAGTAAAAAAAAAATGTTTTCACAAAAGGTTCTTGAGGAATTTTGAAATTTTAATCTATACTAATATTATAAAGAGGAAATATTTGATTGTTTGTAATGGATAAACTGAAAAACTACTGGACAGATTTTGAAAATTCCGAATGCTTTAATGAATTTGTTAGAATAAATATATTTCTATAAGGGTATTTGTAACGTATCCAATGGATTTAGAATGTGGCAAAAAAGATGATACGACTCCGTTTCGATTTATTGTGATTGGTTGAGAGATTAACACGTGACTGACGTATTGGTCTCTCGATCAATCACAAACATCAAAATTAAATGAAATCGTTTTACGAGTTGCGTTTTTTTGCCACATTCTAAGCCCACAACATATTTTGCTATTCAAGCACATGGCTTCATTTTTTTAAATTTAGAACACAACAGATATAGGTCTGGTTGCTGGTGGAGCGAATGGACTTCTCCGTTTTAGTTTTCAGAGATCGTATTGTTGAAATGTATTTTTTGTCATTGGGATCTTTGTTCTTCACGTTTGCGATTTTAGAGAATGCAAGATGCTACTTATATAGTATTTTTTATGTATGTGTATTGTGTATGATCATAATGTATAATTAAATACTGATGTCAATGCAGATTACATAACATACCTATATTTTGATCTCTTATTAACACTTATGCAAAAAGAGTATGGGATGTAGTTGTTTTTAAAGCATGTTTTATTTATGTATTGATCTCATCGCTAGAAGTCATTTTACGTAACCTCTAATAAATAAATTCTACATCAACGAATTCCTTGAAAACAAAAACATAACTCTTTGTCGAAATTAGATTTTCTAGATATCTCTGAATTGTAGCAGTTAGTACGTAAAACACATAGACAGGACACACACTATTGGAATGTGTAAGCATTTGTCTCGATGCACGAATTGTTAGCTTCAGAAACACATTATTGTAGGTATCTGAAGTATCAAAATGTTTTATTTTGTTATTTAATTCTCAGGCTAGTAGTAATGTACGTGTTAGGTCGCATTTTATAATACATCAGACACATATGCTCTCACACCGAAGGGGTAGGCAGAGGCACAACGAGTGTTCCGTACCTTATTGCGATATGAGCCCAGGGCCACATCGGGCACAAATTCCAGACTCCGGGCTGGTACTGAGCGGAAAACCCAACATCACTGCCTGATCCGGGATTCGAAGCATGTACCCAATATAATTACAGCGCCTGGCAGACACCGAGGGTATTCAAATTCAAACACGTAGATAATATTGTGATAGAAAACATGGAGCCAAAACAAATATTGTAAGAGGACCATTTCACGAACTTTCTTTATAAGATAAAAAAGGAATCTCACAAATCCGTTCACCAATCTCAGAGTAATCGGTATAAATACAAAGACATGAATTGAGAACCTCCTTTTTTGTAAGGCGGTTAAAAATCTTCAATGTCACGATGTTTATTCTGTGCGAATGTAATTTAATAAACGTCACATGTCAAATATACCTACATGACAATATTCCTTGGGATATATTTTTAGTTTATATTCTCCTGATACTTGGAATATATTCCTCTAAAGTTTTATAGTGTCAGAATCCGTGTCAAATCAGTGACACGTGACAGAACACGTCGAGAGGGGATCAGCGTCGAGCCACAGTTCACCGCAATAACCCTCAGTGACATAACTTTTAGAAATTATATTATGTGACATTAAAAAGGATTTTAGTATGACTAAGGGCCTGTTTCATAACGAAATGTATTCGCTTAATCGCTAGTTAACGTATTACACAGCCAATGTTAAAAGAACTCGTTGGGATTCTGTTCATTTAGGAGCGTATTTGATAATCTGACTTTTGAATTTGGTCGGTTTATTTTCTTCGTTTTTATTTATTTATTTGGACTTAGGCGTGTCTTGGAACAGGCTAGAGTTCAGCGGTGGACTGAAATAGGATGAAAATCTGTCGGAATTTTAGGTAAGGCTTACCCAATCAGTTACTATTGTTTCTTTGGGGTTTGTATGCGTTTTACTATAGACGAAACTATAAACCACGAATGAAGTCAAATTAATCTAACGTAAACCAGTCCATTGTAAGATTTTTCACAAGTTATCGACCGTAGAATACAACCCGCTACTGGCCAACAGATGTGAACGTCCAATATCCGTTCAACTTGAAGAGATTTTAACACCGTCTCCACGGTATTACAACTTGGAACTCTATTATTATTCAATTTAAATAGAATTTGCAATGTCCACGAGTAAGTAATGTATTGAATATTCGTCTGGGTACTTATTTCAATCGGATTATGGATCCCGCAATTTTATATTATGATTCCTACTTCTACGATAAATCTTTGTCTGCTTGTTATTAGCTTATTACATGATGTCCTGTGGTTGGGTAATAGCTTGCCCAAACCTTTCCAGTTTCTCGTGATTTAAGGTTTGGACCATTATCAACCACGCTAGTCCCTATTTATTTGATAGTCGTCTGTTAGGCACCAGAGTGCATCACGCAGATGGTGTTCAATATTATTAAATACGCATGCTCACGCCTTTTATCCCCGAAGGGGTAGGCAGAGGCGCAACTAGTGCACCCACTTTTCGCCAAGCGTATTCCGTCCCATGATGTGATAGGGGGCGAGCCTATCGCCATACCGGGCACAAATTCCAGACTCCGGGCTAATACTGAATAGAAAATCCAGTATCACTTTGCCCGACCCGGGGATCGAACCCGAGACCTCAGCCTTGCAGTCGTACCGTAATACAACTACGCCACCGAGGCAGTCAATATATTAATAGTCAATATTATTAAATCATTGCTGTAAAGCGAAAAAAGAAACAAAAACTATGAAAAAGAACAGAAACTACAACGAAGATAAAACCTTATTAACCAACTAGACTTTAAAATAACAAAGAAACATAAACAGAATACAACAGTGAAATTAAAATCTATGTGTAATGAAATTTGAATTCTATCGTTAAGTTTAACAAGGCTCGGAAATGCTAATTACTTTGTGGTTTACATTTTGAAAGTTGGAAGGTCATGTATTCAATAATATTGTCTACTTATTTTAAAGTAACTTTTGCTTCGACTTCGCCTGTTTTACCGCCCGCCCATTCTCGGTTTGAAAAGTAGTCTATATCGTTCAGGGATGATTGAGCTCATTGAGCAGTTTAAGTTACCTAATTGATTACAAACAATCAAATACTCTTCTCTTTATTAGATTGTACTTTCATTTTGAAAATGAAATCCGCCTAGCCAATTTCGGCCACGGCGGCCAATCTCAACGGGGATCAGCCAGATACGCAGGAGATATTATAGTGCACTAGTGTGTGCGCAATACACACGTGCACTCGCTATTCCTTCACTCTCATAGTCCTGTGAGACGGCAATACGACATGACCGGAGAGAGATCAGGCGCAGGACCAACTGCTTTACGTGCTTTCTGAGGCACGGGGGTATCACACTGCCAACTTCCTAACTCCGAGCAGCGAGTGAGTACTTTTTAAAGTAGAAAAACCTAGTCACAATGTTTTTTTTTTGGCTTAACCTGGGAATCGAACCCAGGACCTGTGCGCGAAATTCGTACTCGTAACGCGTACGCAATACAACTACGCCACCGAGGCAGTCTACGTATTAATTGTAGAGGAGAGCTACAATTAGATTCCTTCTTTCTTATTCCGTCACACAAAGAGGAAGGAGCCTTTATGAATATGTATAGAGCTGTCACGACCAAAGAGCAGTTATTACGACAAAATAAAACTCTTTTAGCTGGACACGACCTCAGACAAGTTGGTACCGATTTTAAAAGGAATGCCGCTTTTTTAGTGGCTCTTTACGATGAATAAGTGTCGTACGTCAGATATAAGACGACCAAATACAAAAGTATTTAGATTTTTTTCCAAACTATACTCACAATTAATATACACGGTGTATCACGATAAAGTGTTCAACTGTAGCAGAGGAGGATCGATAGAGGACCTCAATGTGCATCAATTTAACCACCATATATGTTGCCCGAAATTGGATAGTTTCAAAGTATTTATGTTTTTTGTAATATTTTACGAAAATTAATAAACTTCATAATTTACCCCATACTTTAAAGGGCTCTGGAATAAAAATTTCATTGATGTTTTATTTTTATTGATTACTAAAATAAGTTAGGTATACAAAATAAAAAACGATGCACATTGAGGTTCTCTATCGACCTGTTTCAGTTGAGCACTCTATCGTGATACACCTAAATGTCGTCAAATGTCGTATTCATTTTCTTTCATATATATAGGTAACTTGTTTTTTATTTAAAATTTCTTTAAGTACATTTATGTTAAATTAAACAAAATTATTAAGTTGTCGAAATTTATCATTTTAATTTCCTCGGAGATTATTCTACCTATAATCTTAGAACTCTTTGATTCTACCTAAAAGAAAGGTTTATGTTGGACGGAAGCGTCGCTTACACAAAGGCGCCAGAGCGAGAGTTGATTCAAGTTCTGAGGTAAATTTAAAAATAACTGCTTGAGGTGAGGGCGACAAGCTAAATAGGTAATACATAGTACCGTTTTCATTATCTTTAAAACATTATTCTGTTATAACTATTTTAATTAATGGAAATACTAAACGTTTTATTTAATCGTCTGTGTATTTAATGAAAGGCAGACAAACAAGGAGGTGTATCAACAAGACAATAGTCGACAGACGCAACCTTTTAAATTTTAATGTCTCAAGGCAAAGGGACCAAACCAAACAGCCGACGTTAATACACCATTCCTAAAACACAATTAACTTTTACTTACAACACAATATTCTGGAACAAATTGAATGCACAAACTGCAATTAACTTGGTAACTCGGTTACGACATTGCAAATTGCAAACGAACCTTCGATTTTGATAGGTGTACCATAGAAGAAGCCATAAAACTCCGCATTGAGTCCCATCGACTACGTGCTAAGAATGGTACGACTTTAATGGGGTGGCTTGGACTTAGTATTACATATTATAAATATTATATTGTGTAAATTTAATTTATATGTACACTGTAGAAATACAGACACCTACTTTTATTCCCGAAAGGATGGCAGAGACGCAACTAGTGCACCCGCTTCTCGTTGCAACGGCATCGCGCAGGGACGGTCCTGTGCAGCTATCTTAGTGCAACAAGATACCCCGGGGCCGTCTCGTATGCGCCGAAGAAAGCCACCGCGGGTTTTGGTTGGTATGCCGGTGTAGGGTGTACATAATTGTTAGGGACTCGGTCCAATGCACGCTCGGATGATGCCATACTCCCGAGTGTCGACATTGGGCCGTAAGACTGTGTGAAACCAACATAACCGTTCCACTCACCCCCCAGTGGTCGTAGCGATAACGCGTTTTTTCCCCGCAAAAAAAAAAAAAACCCGCTTCTCGTGTATGTGTATTCCGTCCCATGACATGATAAGGGACGACCCAACCGCTATATCGGGCACAAATTCCTAACTCCGGGCTGATATTAAGAAGAAAAACCCAATGACACTATGCCCGACCCGAGATTCATACCCGACACCTTAGAGCTGACCTACCGACATAATACAACTACGCCACCGATGCACCGTAGACATATCTGCTCTATACACATTTGTACCACGTCCGTAATGTGTGTCGCAAACAAATAATTATTTAAGTTAGTTTATCTTAGCTCCAATAGCTAAGAAAATTACACGTCGATACATCTAACTAAGTTTGCAACTAGCATAAGTACTCTTAACAAAACAATGACCTAATCCAAAATGTTTGGCTTGTGGGAATCGTCACAAAAACTAACTGTATACATTTTTTTTAAGTTGGGCGGGGAACGAACGTAAATTCAATAAATTTTTACCCTATTCTCAATGTTGAAAAGACGTATTTTTTTTTCTTAGTCGATGCAGCTTGCCCTTTAGGGTCCATATTTTGCTAAAACTCATCTAGCCAAAATTTTGAATTAGGTCATGTTTTATTAAGAGTGCGAAGTATCAATTTACGTTAAAGTCTCAAAACTGAAATATAACTTGTGCAGTATTTATGTTTGATGAATTTGGAAACTTCTGTCTTCTCGATACACACACATTTTTGATTGCCAATAAAATGTCTACAGTTATAAACATAAACTAGCTTTTCCTCGCGGTTTCGCTCGCGTAAAAGAGTTGTTCCGGGATAAAAAGTACCCATGTTCTTCCTAGGGTCTCAAATAATCTCCATTACAAATTTCATAGAAATCCGTTGGGTAGTTATTGAGTTTATCGCGTACAAACAGACAGGTGCGACGGAGGACTTTGCGCGTATGTCTGAATTTGCACTTGTACAGCCAGCAGCATAAGTAGATGAAGAAATTCGAAATTTCAAATTGCCTACATACTTTTGTGTTCTTACTAATCTTTTTTTTCTCTTCGCAAATATAAAATAAAAGGTATTTACTTTACTTCAAACGAAGAAAAAACAAATCAGTTTAACTTAACGCTTATATAGGCGATTTGAAATATTGCTTTTGTACAGATATTTATGCTGCTGACTGTACATCAGCTTGAGATTTAAGAAGGCAGATGCTAAATCTCTTACTGTCGAATTATATTACCTTATCATTTAAATCTACTACTTGCACATTTTCATTTCACTACGCAACTAATGCACCCATTTTTCGCCGTGCATATTCCGTCCCATGATGTGATAGAGGGCGAGCCTATCGCCATATCGGACACAAATCCAGACTCCGGGCTGATACTGAATAGAAAAACCAATATCACTTTGCCCGGCCCGGGGATCGAACCCGAGTCCTCAGCATAGCAGTCGTACCGTAATACAACTACGCCACCGAGGTAGGCAAATATTTTTGAAGTGAAAACTTCTTTAGCGGCGTTGAACACTTTTGGGATGGGAATAAAATGTTAAACTCGCGTCAGGATCACGTGACCGATCGAATGCGTAGGAGGTTTTACCATCCCTTGCTATTTGCTAATATGAACCTTAAATACAATGCGTAGAAGCTATAATTCTTAAACGACTACATTTTTATTTATTTCTCCAACGTTGGTACGGCACGAGTACAAAGTAGCGTAACATTCTTTTTTCAAATTTTGATTTATAAAAAAATAGTGAAATTGTCATTTTTGTGTACGATAGCACAATAAATAAATATTGTATTTAACCACATAAATGCTAGTACTTACTGATAAAGCAATTCGTGCGAAATTATTCCCTAACCAGTCCAAAATATTCAGAAATGCACAACGTTAATGAAATGTTCAAGTTTTCACTTCTGCCGGTACTCCCGGAGTGCAACCCGTTCTTTTTTTATTGAATAATATTATATTTGACTCCAAATTCGAATCGAGTTCTCAATTTAAAAAAAAAATTACGCATATTGCACAATTCTGATTCAAGTACGATATTCAAAAACAACACCTTTAAACAACGTACATACGTTTTACAAGGTATCTGGATTAAAACTACAATGGGGTATCGATCCCGCGGGAACGTGTCGGGGTAATCGCCGCAATTAGCGGAGCTTTGAGAACGGTTACAAATGTCTGGAACTCTCTCAGCGAAACGGATTTATTGTATTAGCACTTCGTGTAGACAGTTTGTTTTGAACACAGAGTTTTGAGTGAAGCGTGTTTATAAAGGCAGTGAAATCCTGGATGTGTTTTGGCGGGATCTTGGAAGTGTCATGAGGTGCTCTTGTTTTAATTCATTATTTTGGTGATATTTAGTATTATATTGCATAATTATGGTGGTATATTATCCAATATAGTTCTATAAAAGAGCTCAAATGAAGTGAATTGAAGTAATTGTGCTAATCAAGTGTTTTTTTTGTTGCCGCTAAAATTCCTCGATAAAGTCTTGGTAAGGTAGCCACTGCTTTACTTCGACATACTACAGATAATAAAATAGACAAACCAAACTTGTCATTGGCAAAATGTGAACACAAATGCCATTAAAAAAAAAACCTGGATTCGAAATACAAAAACGTGTTCGATTATCAAAATTATTATTTTTTACCGGGGTTGTAGGTTTTGGCCAGTTTCAAATAGTATTTTTTTTTAAATTGTCAAAAATTCGCTAGATGCCCTATAAATGTTCCCACGCAGGTAAAAATTATCTGCAAATGTGGACGCTCATGAGCGATAGAAACAATCAGTAACCAATCAACCTATTAAAAAGTGGTTAGGGAAATCAAATGAAACGAAGAATAAGTTTAATGATTACACAGACAATTACGTACCTATTTTGACCCGTCAGTAAAATTGCAAAAAGAGAAGAAAAATGCAAGCGATAACCTAAAAGTTCAACGCAAATAACTTACTCCATAAACCTGTTTACAATTATTATATTACAACCACTACGCAATATATTCACATAAAGATAATTGTAACGCTCAAACCCCAGTTAAGCGGGTTAAATTTAGTCGGGTTACGTCGCTAAAAATAAGATAGCAGCAGGTCAACCCTGTAAATCTGTCGCCCTTGAACTGGCTTCTCTGTAGTCGATATACGTCCATCGAAGCTGACCAATTAGATCAATTATTACATCACTGTTAGCCTAGTTTGTTTATAGAAAATGTATTAGGCCTGGCGTAGAATATCGTTAAGTGTTTTTTTTATTGGACACTAGCTTTTTCGCTTGCGGCTTCGCCCGCGTTAAGTTTTCTGGGATAAAAATCCCGCTTCTTATTTTGCCGGGATAAAAAGTATATCCAATATCTTTCCCAGGGTCTAAAACTATCTCCCCCCTCCGTCATAATTTTTTTTTACGCCACTGTCTATGGTCGTATTTTTCATTGTACCTACGTTAAAAATATATGTTCTTTAAAGTTATTTCTGCGGAAGATAATCCAATAAAGAATTAATTAGGTTCAAAGTGTATTGAAATAGTGCCATACACACTCAAAATTTACTGACTCATTTCGAATCAACGCCAAAACGATCATAAATAAACAAAATCATTGTCATCCTTTTTATCAGTCGGCTAAAGCGCGTTACACGTATCTACGGCAAAGTTGAATTTTAAAACCGATTTAAAATGTATGCAAATAACTTAATTTAAAGTTAAAGGTTAACCATATTTTGATTATTTTTACGGCGAAACAAATTATTTCTATGAATATTTTATTTTACTGCGGGATCTGAATTCGGGGTAAGGGTTGTTGATTTTTAAAACTGGGTTAAAATTTATTTAGGCATTTATGCTCGTTTCCCTTTTTCTTTTGACAGTTGTTTATTTATAAGGTAGGTATCTCTTAATTTCGTCTTTTCCTATAATTCATTTAAGTTTTCAGTTGAAAACAATAAAAAAATTACAATACTTACTTGGCAGATATTAATATTGTAAGCTTATAACTTAATATAAACAAAACAGGTGGATCATGAGAATTAATACACAAAATTCATTGCACCAAAAATTAAATAGAACGGAACTTAGTGACGTAATCTTAATAATATTTAAAATTAGAAAAGTAAAATAAAAATTAAGCTCCATGCCGGAGAATTAAAATACGAAATTGATTGATCGCGCCAAATATTGAACATTGGATCTATTAAGGGTTCAAACGGACGTCTGTGGACGTTCACACGTCGGCTGTTAATCGCTGTGCATATAAAATGATGTGAACGTCAATACACGTACGTGCCTTGGCCTCTTTAGATTTTTGGACATAGCATAAATGTTAATTCCCGTATGAGTCCGTTTTAATGAAGATTTGTTTTTAACAAACAAGCAGCACTGTCGAGTTTCCATCTAACAAAGTAGCCAGTAATCATTATTATTTATCAACATCAACATTTTATTAGTGTAAAGTTACCTCAACTAACTCAACTCAACTGGTGGTAGGTCTCTCATATGTAAGAGACCGTCTGGGTGGGTACCACCGCAATGTCTATTTCTACCGCCAAGCAGCAGTGTGCATGCACTGATATGTTTCGGTTTGAAGGAAATTGTAGCCAGTGTAACTACAGGACATAATGAGACTTAACATCTTATGTCTCAGTATGACGAGCGCAGTAGAATGCCACCCAGTACTTTGTAACTCAAGGTGCTGGATGGTGTTGCTACTGTTTATGGGTGGTCGTATCGCTTACCATCAGGCGAACGGCATGCTCGTCTCGTCATTCAATTCCATAAAAAAAAACTAAATAGTAGTTAATTTATTTGAGGCTATAATATGGTCGCTGATTTGAAGCAAATGTCACTTCCTTAGTAGGTAATTGTATGCAAATTTTATTAAGAGGTATTTGCTAATATTTTGTATAGTAAGTTTGAGGCAGTACTATCGATTCAGAAATCGGCGTTTGCGCAGCACCTAATTTTAATCTGGTGAAATACTTAACGTAACAACAGCTTATATCTAAATGAAATTCTAAAATTTATGTAAGAAAAAATATTTCGATTTATCTAATATAAATGCCCCATTCTTTCCACTTTAACGCTCATGAGAGTGGTAATTACACTCTGAAACGTTAATTATTGATCAAATTTGCTTAGTTTACACCATAAAGTCAATATGGGCCAATCATCCGATCAATTTGGGTGATGGCTTCGGGCGGCACACGGTGAATGATGGCACCGAGTGTTATTACATTCTATCTCGTACCCAATATAATATTGAAAGTGGTTTGCGCTGTCAAATGTTCCTACCCTAGAAAATTTTGACCGTCTTTTTGGTTCGTAGGTAGAGTGACTTTTTTGTTATTTGGTTTCGTTCGTGGCTTCATCTAGAGATATATCCTGGAATAAAAGTCCGAGTTTGTACTTTTCCGGGATAATAATGTGCCTCTATAACCCAGGATGTAGTCTATCTGAGTATCAAATTTCATCCACATCTGTTTAGCTGTTTCCTCGTTTACTACTTACTAATAAACATCCTAACGGTAGGTACTAACTCTCGCGTTCAAACGTATTCGCAAGATTTTAAGGCTGTTTACTGAATGTCACCCTTAATCATTATTTCAATAAAAGTTTTCGTTAATCAGCCAGGTTTATTATATTGTAAAAGTAACAGCTGAAGTCTTAGATCACCTAGAAAGGACGCGCCAGGTGCTTATTGCCCCGACAAAAAATTCTGTCACTTTCAATATATAATTATTACATAGAAAGTGCAACACATCTACAGTTTTGTGTCTATGAACGCATACATAAATCAATCCAACAGCCATTACAACAGTTTTTATAAACCTGTACATGAGCATTTGCTTTTATACTTTGGCTGAAAGGTAAGATTATACAAGCCGAGTCCTTCATATATTGTCGAAAGCTAAAGTAAAAGCGATAAAACTTGCCAAAACACAAATGTAATGTACGCAAAAGAACTTTGACTGCTACTGTCAATAAAGAAACTGGCTGTTAGTAAGTCAGTTTATGAGCGCTAATAGCTCGTTACGTACATAAACACGAAAGGCTGTCGCATTAGTAGATAATTTGAGGAAGAGCAAATACCAACGCAATTTCCTTTCATCGACCAAAACATGTTTCGGGGATCCGGATGACGTCACAGCTGTTATCTACAAACCGTATACTTCACGAGTATAAAAACGTTATTATATAAATGCAAGTCTTTGAAGCAGTAGTACTTTTGCTCACGTCTCTGCCTGCGTTTGTTGTTAATATCGTTCGTTATCTTTCCTTCCTCCCATAGTATAAAACAAAGTCACCCGCCGCCTGTGTATGCGATAACTCTATAACTACCGAACGGATATCGATGAAATTTGGTATGGAGTTAGTTTGATGTATGGGAAGGACATAGGACTTATCCCGGAAAAACTCATTTATACAGGTAAAGAGGCAAGCAAAAGTTAGTTTTAGGAGAACGCTTCTTATTAGTAAATTAATTTTCGAAATTAGATTACCAATTCGGCGGTATGTGAAGTGTGCTAATCCGCACTTGGCCAACGTGGTGTACTAAAGCTTAAAGCCTCTCAGCATCAAGGAGGCCCGTGCTCATCAGTGGCCAGACTGGCCAGTATATAATAAAGGGCTGGTAGGTTAGCAATTGTGAATATTGATATATTAAAATGTATATGTTCAGTTTATATAAGTGTAAAGATACACGATGTGCAAATCGCTTGCTTGTAAGCCCCACGATTGCCGTTTCACAGTAACCACGCAAAACTTATTTTTATACTGCCACGGCAAAGTAACCCTATGCACCTGATGGTAAGCCTAGTGGAGTCCAGATAAATCATCGATAGACGATGATTATGCCTCACCAAGCTGGGCCGTTAATGAAGAAATGAAGTTATCCGCCAGAGAAGCAGAGTAACCACGTCGCTCGCAAAACCAGCACACTGAAGTGGAAGTGGGCCGTGTCTGCAGACGGACGGACGGTCGATGGAACAGAGAAGTGGTGGAGTCGAGACCGCGATTAGGTACGAAGTGTAGGACGACTTGAAAAAGGCAGCGGATGAATGCGGGCTGCTCAAGACCGGGATGGTTGGCGCTCACTTGGGGAGGCCTACGTTCAGCAGTGGATGGCGACAGGCTAATTGATTGATTGAAGCCGGGCTGTTTGAATCGGATATGCACAGGCTGAGCCCGGAACGCGACACACTTACATAGGTCACTATGGCGGATTTTAACACCTTGTTTACGGTGGTCACTATCTGGGCGGATACAAGATATATCCCACCACTAGCACCACCACGCTTTCAATAACATAGAACTACATGACTACAGCTGTTCCTAAATTGTCTACTACTTGTATATTTCTTTCCACAGTCCGCATATCATTTCAAAATAGATATTACACACAGCACTCATGTGATCCGATAGGATTTTGAAATAGATAGAATTCTAAATCTGTATTTGTTATTCAAGATGGGTTTCCCTTGCAATTTATTTTCCACCGCGATATATACTTCAGATGTGAACGATGGTTGCATAGCTAGATATCTTTGTAAAGACCTGTTTTGAAGCTTTACATTTCGAAATCATCTTGATCTCGGGGAGTTATTTTTTTGGGTTGGTACCACTCTCTATTTACCTGGTGTTTCGTCTTGTGTGTCAGGATCTACTTTCATATTTCTATAGTACTAATTTGCTTGAACTCATGCGAATCCCCCTTAGTGAGATTTTTGAAGACACTGCATGGCGCCGCACCAGCCCTGTATTATATACCTACTGTCTACTGCTGAGGACGGGCCTACTGTGTTACGGAGAGGGTTTAGTCCTTAGTCCACCACGCTAGTTTGGTGCGAGTTGGCAGACTTCACATACCCTCGAAATTCTTATGGAGAATTCCCATGTAGGTTTCCTCACGATGTTACTCTTCACCGTTTAAACTAATGATAATTGACAAATAATACACTCGTAATTTTGTAAAGTCAGAGGTGTGTGCCTTGGGTTTTTAACCTGCGGACATTGTGTTGACGGGTCGTTCCATTCCCAACTAAGCTATCATGCGCGTTAATCATGTTCAGAAATAACACAGGCTACGTCATTCAAATTGGAACACGACAGTGCTTTCACCAGGCTGCTTGGCGGTAGAAATGGCGGTTGAAGATCGAACCGCTATGTTTGATATAGGAAAATTGATATAGGAAGAACAGGTATTCGCCTAAAAAAACTTGCACAATTTAAGAGAACTACCAGTGATGTCATCGAAGCTTACAAATAAAGTAACACGAAGTCAACACACGTACATACATGTTAATGTACATGCTGTACATTACTAGAACACGCCGGTAATCCAATAACAACACTTCTTATGGTTTCAAGACAATGAGCATTCACAATTGGAGCGAAATATTCCACATGTTAGAGGAATTGTATGCTTGTATATAAATTATTGTATGCCATTATGGCGGGTCATAGCTGTACTGCTATTATAAATGTGTAACACCACTATTCTACCTGTGTACCACAATACATACTATTTGAATTTGAATTTTAGAAAAGTTCTAGAAGGTAGTTGGAGGAAAGAATTTCCATCCATCAACGATTATTATAGGAATTTGACTACTTAAATATCTACCAAGCAAGCGCACCGCTCACCTGATGCTAAGCGACACGACTGTCCAAAAATAGTATATATTATTATGGTCATCAGGCCAGTGCAAGGGCATTGTAGATTAATGCCCAATCATTGCACTGGCTTGTTCATCTTGACAAGCAATTGTAAAATAAATACAATTACATAAAAACAAACAAACACATCACGCCTTTATCCCCGAAGGGTAAGGCAGAAGTGCAACCAGGGCACCTTGTTATATGTGATCCTCGTTTCTCTCATCCCATAATGTGATAGGAGGCGAGCCTATCGCTATTCCAGACACAAAGTCAAGATTACGGGCTGATACTAGTCAGAAACACCTAATATCCACTTGGCCGACCCCAGATTCGATCCTAGGACCTCAAAGAGAGTCGTACCGTGCAGTCAATACAACTACGCCACTGAGACAATCTTATACAATACACAATTACCAGACGCACGATGAGCACTAATGACATTAATTTCACCAATCTCATTTGGAAATAGCGCCATTAGACGCGTTGTTTCGCTGATAATCGCGTCAATGTCGACATTGTCCGTAATTAGAAACCGCTTAATAGCCAAACAATGTTTTATGAGATTTGAATAGAACAGCTGTAGGTTATTAGGATATTATTTTATTAGTAGCCTTTGCACCCAACACTAATTGTTTTATTACTTACAGGCTTTTGCGAAGGTCTGTCAGAGTATTTTTTTTCCTTCAAAATAAAAGATCACTTGTGGATTTTCTGTGATAAAAAGGAGCATGTACTTTATGAATTGGCCAAAGTATGTTAAGTTCTTTTAAACCTATTATATATCCAGTATAAAATAAAAGAGAATGTATCTTGACCCCTATTGCAAACCTTTATACACTATCTTAAGATGGAACGAAGATCTTAAGAGACGATATTTTCACACCACTGTTTTCGCTTCAAAACCGACGCAGCCGCTTACAAAGGTGCCCTTGGCCAACTTGTATCCACTTTTATTCTGCGTCTTAAGAATTCAGCCATCTGGTAGGTGATGTCTGACCTACTATTGATCTCGGAGAGAAACTCCGTCTGCATTCATTTTACATTATGCGAAGGCTTCAAATGGGAATGTTTACAAACCAGTTTTTCTTGGAGAATAATGTTTTCTTCTATTCAAGCAGATATTGTCCAGCAGATATCTTATAGATTAAAAAGTGAGTATAGGAATAGAGAAAGAACAGCAAAATAGCAAAATATTATTGTTGTGTTTTCTTCTCTTGTGTAACGCGTCAGACTCAGATCATGGTATGAATTACGCATATTAAAAATGAACCTATTCACCTGTTTAATCTGATGTACACATAATACGTATAATGATATATACTGTTTATATATTCTAGATAACGATAATTAAGAAATCCAAAACCAACTAACTCAATTTGCGTTTATTTTCATGTTTACCGTGGTTTACATAGTAACAGGTTTATTTTAACTCCTCTTTTAGGGCTAACAAGTACTAGGATATAAACGGGATTATTTGCTTAGCGGTAGAAATAGACATTGCGGTGGTACCCACCTAGACGGACTCTTACATATGAGAGACCTACCACCAGTATGTCTAAAATCACATTAAAAGGAACCAAAACACAAATGATGCATTCAAACAATAAATGGCATTACAAAAAAATATTGAAATCCACCCGTATACCAAACATGTGGCACAAAATATGGACGTTAGGATTTTCGGTATGTTATTGAGACTCTTTCGGATTACATTCAAGTAGGGAGGAGACGCGGCGAGAATACGATATCTGTCACTCGCACCGATTGCCGAAAACGATTGGTTACATGTGACATATCGAGGAATGTACAAATAGAACTGGCAGATCTGAAAGCGAAGTGATTTGCGTGTCGCTTTTCGAACGTGATTGGCTGCATGTGACATTTCATCGTTAGACTATCAGGACATACAAATATTTTTCTGAACTGGAGGCGAAGTGATTTTGGTTTTGGTATTTGTAAATCAAAAGTGTGGACTGTGAATTTAATGGATTGCCTACAGGTGACATAATATTATCGAATGTTACAGGCCTATTTTATGAAAGTATGCAACGCAATGCAATGCAATCAGCCCTGTATTATATACTGCCCACTGCTGAGCACGGGCCTCCTCTACTACTGAGAGGGTTGAAAATTATACCAAACAAGAACCCTCATTTTATTCCATCAGCGACAGGATTTTCAGGATTATATTTTAATAGTAAAATACATTTTCGAATTTCGAACAACGTTACAAATTATGAGAATATCCCCAGTATCTGGCAACGTGCCTGTACGTCGCGACGTCTTCCGCCCGGCGATAGGTTCCGACGCATTATAACGTGTATCAAAGTTATTGCGGCAAAATAAGGAAATATATCATTTTAGTTGTATGTTCTTATCTTTTTAGGTACGGAATAAATCAGAAAGAACTATTTAAGGCTAAATATACGCTAAGATTTTGAAACATGTCGTGGACCTAAAACGGCTGAGAGATTTTAGGATTTGTATATTTTTAGTACTTTTTTGGCACACATAATTCTAGTGTTAAACCTCCTTCTTGCGGAAAATTGGTTGAATGCAGGCCGCTTTTGACAGATCCGTCTGGAAATCTTTAGGCCTATGTTCAGCAGTAGACTTCATGCGGCTGTTGATGATTATGATTTGAATTCGGCCTCTGGGTATTTCACTCTTCATACAAAACGTAACAGCAAGCTGTCATTTCATGTTAGTATTCTATTAGCCAAAGATACTACCTCGGTCGAATCGGCATATTAGATAGATATGACTACAGCATAGCTATATATTTTGGAAATATATTTCAATGAACCAATGCTTCACGACGAACAATTTAAAATTAACAGGCCGTTTGAAAGATCTCGATCATAATAATTGTCGCCTATAATAAGGGATCGTTCAAATTGGTAATAAAATAACGAAAAAGAACAAGTTTATGTGAGAATTTAAAAGTTTTCTGATTAACATAATCCTTTTTCTATATTGGCTATTTCTTTTAATATTTATGGAATGTGTGGTTTAATTATTAAAAATGCAGTGTATGTTTTTTTTTGGTTGCAAGCTTACGTATTCTATGTCTACCAAATTTCATCAGCATCGGTTCAGTGGTGGAACAAGCAAACACACATACTTTCTCGTCCTATCTTACTAGTAGTATTCTGGCATGCTGAGCTCAAAAGCCGTATCTCAAAAAATATCGTATACTCGATTTTTATGTCATCAGATAGCTTAAAAAATGCACATCATGAACAATATAGCCACTGTTACTGTTGTGGGGCTCCTTTTCCCGCACTTAGCCCGTAGACAGTCGGGCCGTTGTGCGTGATGTGCCAGCTAGAAGTCCAGCCAGCTCAACTCCTTCCAGAAGCGCAGGATTTTCCTGGTGCCTTCACAGGCTTCTCGGAATGACCCCGGCGTGCCGAGGATTTCAGCCCGTTGTGCAACAATATAGCCAAATAACGGTATAGTTTTCAAAACATATAAAAACAACCTTAAAAGCTACCAATGTCAGTTTTAATAAAATACCTTAAAACACAAAGAGTGTAAAGAAAACTATATTTACAAAACTTAAATTTTCTCGAAACTAGCGTTCCTTGACATACCGCGTCTGCACTTAGTACGGCAGTATTATAAATGCGAAAGTTTGTGAAGGTAATTGTGTGGATATTGAGATGTTTGTTAAAACTAAATGTAGGAACTGTTGAACAGATTTGCATGAGCTTTGGCATACGATAGACCATCTCCTGGCGTAACATACAGGCATTTTATCGCGGAAAAGTACACAATAGGTCTTTTATTCGGAGCAGAGCCGCTAGAAACACCTAGTTTACTATAGGTTAGGATTCCAAACTATTAAGCTAACATAACCAATTAAAAAACTAATTGAATAGTCGAATGTATTCATAGACTGCCTCGGTGGCGTAGTGGTAATACGGTATGACTGCAATGCTGAAGTCTTGGGTTCGATTCCCGAGTCGGGCAAAGTGAAATTGGGTTTTTAAATTTAGTATCGGCCCGGAGTCTGGAATTACAGCTCGATATGGCGATAGGTTCGCCCCCTATTACATCATGGGACGGCATACGCACGGCGAAAAGTGGGTGCACAAGTTACGCCTGTGCCTACCCATTCGGGGATAAAAGGCGTGAGTGTGTGTGCGTGTGAATGTATTGGCGGCAAATGCTGGCTATTTCGATCCATTGTTAAATTGCAATCGATTTTGGATTGTGCTGTTGAATGGCTTCAAAAGCGAACATTTCGAGAATATTCCACGGCTAGTACAAATTGCCCTTCAATTTGACGTGCATATGCATGGTGTAATAATGGCTTCCTACTTGCATATTTGTGGAATGTAATTTGACGTCATATCAGTTTTTATCCTTTCGCAGACCAAAAAACCTTTAAAATAAAATAAGTATTGCTTTCTTTCTTTATAAATGATTGTTAAACCTAACCCGCTTTCGTTTTATTTGAGGTTGGCAGGTCTACAATTCTTCTGATATTATGTGTTTAAGGATGATAGCAATCTCTTAACACTAGCTAACTCAGTCGCTAGGTTGCAATAATACAGTAAAAATAATGATACTACAAATATATCCATAGGGAGAATAAAAAATGCCCGATGATGTAGAATAGGGACCTGATAATATAAGCGATATTTTTTCACTTAAACGTCTATCAAAAACAATATTCTCATTGTATATTGTGTTTCAAATATTCATTGTCTTGATCTCCAATGTGTGTAAAACTAGAGGTACAGTCACAAGAATAAGTAGCTGAACAAATCCAAAATTTCAAATCGCCTACATACTTTTTGTTCTTACTAGTCTTTTTTTCTCTTCATATAAATAAAATAAAAGAGATTTACTTTACTTCAAACAAAGAAAAAAAGGTTTAGGTTTAACTTAACGCGTATATAGGCGATTTGAAATGTTGATTTTGTACAGATATTTATGCTTCTGAATGTACAAAAATAGTTGTCATCTTTTGTTCTTTAACAGACGTGGAATTTCCAATTGTACATTTTCATACATTTTGTATCGAAATATTTGAGCGAAATGCTTTCAAAATCGTATGTACTGTGCGGAAAGGCAATTCTAAAGAACATAGATGAAGAACATAAGTGCGTAATGTTACAAAATGCGTGTTATAGTATCAAATACAGTGTTCTTTTTATGTCTTTATCAACGAATCAAATTATTTATTAAAAATCAGGCTTAAAAAGAATAAAAAAATACTCAAATATAAATAATTTCGCAAGAATCGATTATTAAATACCAAAATTACCAGGGGTTTCCAAACTACCTTGGAAAACCATCATTAACACACATTATTGGACTAAATAAAGTGTATAAAATAAGCAATTACCGGAATAAAATATAAATAATAATGGAATTGGGGTACGACCGGATCGTGGAGTAATCCCGTTGTTTCAAGATTACTGCTAAACTATAACTTGAACTAATACGAGAGTAAAAATTTAAAGAACATTACAAAATGAGATTTTAAGCTGTGTTGTCCATTTTAGGAAATGTTGTCGGGTTTAGCAGCAATATTCAAACGACGGTCTTACCCCGTGATCCGGATAACCCCCACCTTAATTAAAATATATTGTTTATTTTAAAACAAAGCCTTCTAGTGACAGTATTTAATGTGGTACTTGATATTTTGTCTATTATTATCCAAGAGCCAATTTGAACTTTAAACAACCTTTGGGATTATTTTAAGACTACAATATGGTCGGGAAATTCCGAAAAGCCATTTTTTTTATTGCTTCGAATGACGAGACGAGCATGCCGCTCGCATGATAGTAAGCGATACGACCGCCCATAAACAAGAGCAACACTATACACAACTTTAACTACAAAGTACTACGTGGCACTTCACTGCGCTCGTCACCTTGAGACATTACATGTTAAATTTCACAATGCCCAGTAATTACGCTGGCTGCAATGCATCTTTGGATATAAACTTAGTCCTGAAAGGTTTTCTAAGACTGGAACCAACCACCAATCTATTTCCAACGGGCGCTTTCTGTCGACGAAAATGTCTACAACGTGAGGCTACCAAACTTAAATATCTTCTTCTTTGTCGGTATCACTCTTCACAGAGTGGTCGTGGTCATCACTTCAGGTGTTGGTGGCAAGCTTCGCCGCCACTCTTCTCTGATGGCCGCCTTCCTCGTGCCTTCAAGTATCGATGATGAGTCATTGACTGCCGCTTTTATCTGGTCAGTCCACCTCATAGGCGCTTTTCCTCGTGGCCTGGTACCCGCAACTTTTCCTTGGACCACAAGTTGCTCAATAGCCACCTGCCCTCGGCGGCATACGTGACCAAAAAAGGTGAGGATACGAGACTGTACCAAAGATGATAAACGCTGCTTGATGCCGAGTTCTCGAAGTATCGACTCGTTGGTACGGAATTCAGTCATTCATTCATTAAATGTCTACCCTAACTCAAATTTATTTTTACCTCAACATGAACATCAAAAGAAAACGCTCTTACAATTTTTTATACTCAATAAAAACGTCTGAAACCTGAAATGTAGACCGAAACCACCTGAAAACTATATTTCATTCGTATCCTCTAGCAACTCTATTATAAGGAAACCCTTTTTGATTTAAAAGGGCTTCCGCTGACAGGTGGCTTGATTCTCAGATGGAGTTTACGTTCAACCCGAAATGAGGTTTAAATGCTGCTTGAGCGCGTTAAGGGTCATGGAAACTTTGATGTTTGGGGACAGTTTTAAAGCATTTTAGAGTTTAAAGTTTATTTATTTATTTTTCTAACAGCTACAGCATAAACAGTGGACGATAGCCTAGTTGGGAATGGAACGGTCTGCCGAGACAATGTCCGGCGGTTCAAAACCCAAGGCACACACCTCTGATTTTTCGAAGTTATGTGTGTATTGTTTATCAATTATCGTTCGCTTTAACGGTGAAGGAAAACATCGTGAGGAAACCTACATACCTGAGAATTCTCGATAAGAATTTCGAGGGTATGTGAAGTCTGCCAATCCGCACTAGGCCAGCGTGGTGGACTAAGGCCTAACCCCTCTCAGTAGTAGAGGAGGCCCGTGCTCAGCAGTGGGCAGTATTTAATACAGGGCTGGTATTATTATACAGCATAAAACAGAAATCTCGATATTTACCTTTTTAACGTACTGCAATAAAAGAATTGAAAGAAATGTACTCCAAGAACTTGGCATCAAGCAGCGTCTATCCGAGTTAGTACAGTCCGGTATACTAAAATTTCTCAGTCATATCTCGCGGTGAAATAATGACTCCATAGAGCGTCTAGTCGTTCAGGGCAGAGTGGAAGGAAATAGACCTCGTGGTAGGTCACCAATGAGGTGGACCGACCAAATTAAATCAGCAGTAGGAGGTTCTGTACACGAATGTACCCGATTTTCGTCTAACATAGACAGATGGAGAGATATCGTGCGGCGAGCTACATCATCGTTTGGACACAAATAATAGTGACCACGACCGTTCTGTCAAGAGCGAAGCGAAGAAGAAGAAGAATAAAAGAATGGCCATACAAAGTTCCTTTTTTTTAAAAAAACGTCATTCTTTATTCCAAAAATAGTTTTTGATAAATATGTCATAACATAATATAAAACACATTTAGTTAATATAACTTAGCGAATGAAAATTAATACTTAGGTACAGTCAGAAAAGTGTATGCTCGACCACCTTATCGTTCTAAATAATTCGGTTGCGCGTCGTCTATCAGCAACATGCAACTTACAACTAAAGTAGACAATAAGATTTATATGCTGTTTCCTTTGTACATCTCCGAAACGATTGTACCTGCTTGGTAAAATATGAAAAATGGGCGTTTTATCTTTAGAGAGTGTACTAGCACCAACTTGGGTGATTGTACCTAGATGATATTTCTCTACTATTCTTAAAATCTACGAAATACGCGAAAAATTCAGCCTAACTACTTGTATAAAACAATCTGTGAAGTTTTCAATTAATTAATTAAAGCGAGACGGCCAACTCCCAAGTATTTAGATGCAATCGACTGGAAGATCTTAATCGTCGGGATTGCACGCCGTAACCTCGTAGGTATACGGAACGAATGATGTCCGAATTGTATGAGAAAATATAGATACTTGCCTTTGTGTTCTTTTTCTCATCCGTTCATATTATAAAGGAAAGTCCCCCACCGCGTATGTCTGTCTGAATGTGAAAAAATCTACCGAAAAATTCGGGAAGGACATAGTCTACTTTTTATCCCGGGAAAATATGTAGCGGGAAAAACTGATTCCCGCGGGCGGATCTGCGGACAAAAGCTAGTGTTTTGTAAAACTAAGTTCAGTCTATGACACTACACCGCACAGTGTATACCGAATGACTATGTTTGAAAACATGCGTCCCTAAATGAAAATTATTTTTTAAAATTCTGACTTACAGAAACTTAAAATTACATAAAAATAAATCATTTTTTTTTTATTGCATTGAATGACGAGACGAGCATGCCGTTCGCCTGATGGTAAGCGATACGACCACCCATAAACAGTAGCAACACCATCTAGCACCTTGACTTACAAAGTACTGAGTGGCATTCCACTGCGCTCGCCATCCTGAGACATAAGATGTTAAGTCTCATTATGTCCGGTAGTTATACTGGCTACAATGTCCTTCAAACCGAAACACAACAGTGCATGCACACTGTTGCTTGGCGGTAGAAATAGACATTGCGGTGGTACCCACCCAGACGGCCTCTTACATAATGAGAGACCTACCACCAGGAATCATATCACAAGAATCGATTATTAAACTCCAAAGTTACCAGGAGTTCCCAAACTAGACGAGGCCAGTATATTGGGAAACTAACATAAGTGTTAAACCTGACTGGTGATAGGTCTCTCGTATACGGGGGGTCATCTGGGTAGGTACCACCGCAATGTCCATTTCCACTGCCAAACAACAGTGTGCATATAGAGTTCTACGATTATATAGAGCGGACATTGGGAAAATTGTCGTACAAAATTTTTGAACCTGTTCGTCAGTAACTCAATCTACCGTGAAATAACAAAATACCTATGTAAAATCCATTAGAGCATACTTTGACATGGTCGTAATGCGTAAATTAGCATATTTCCTTCCAAAATATTATTTTCTTTATAAATTTAAGCATACCGAGACGTCTTGTTACACGGAAGTGTCAGATATGACAGCGACCGTACCAATGAGCTTTTGCCCGCGGCTCCGCCAGCTTGAATGAGTTTTCCCGGGATAAAAGTCCCGCTTTACATTTTCCCGGGATAAAAAGTCTATGCCTATATGTTAATCCACGACATAATCTACCCGTGTGCCAAATTTGATCGAAATCCGTTCAGTAGTTTTTGCGTGAAAGAGTAACAAACATCCATACATCCATACTTACAAACTTTTGCGTTTATAATATTAGTAGGATTGGTAATAAATTTTGGACGAAAAATTTGGTCCTGATGTCCGGTCTATAATTATACTGTTTAATATCTTTGAGTGTGCATGCACTATTGTGTTTCGATTTGAAACATAATGTAGCCAGCGTACTCAGGGTGACGAGCGCACTGGAGTGCCACGCAGTACTTTATAATTACTGTGGACTGGTCTGCCCTTTTCGCTTACTATATAATGAAATGAAATGAAATAATTTATTCGAACCCATAAAATGTTATACATTATTTAGATTCCGTCAATATTAACTCTACCACCAGTTCGGAAAGCAGTTCTCACTAGAGAAGAACGGGGAAGAAACTCTAGTGTTGCTCTTTTCAAAATCAGTTCAAGGTATAAAATACAATGCATTATGTAGAGAAAAAAAAATACAATTCAGTATTTGTTAACTTTTGTTTAGTATATAAGTATTGGGTGTATATCTTAAACTTAGATTAATAACGACATCTTGAGGATTTTCAGATCAAATTATTACATGATTCCTGAGATAGTTATGCACTCGTGTTGGAATTTAAATTTTTATTACCTATTTTGCGAGTATATAAATGAACTGCTCTAAACATAAGTAAACAAATACTGAATTGTATATATATTTTTCTCTACATAATGCATTGTATTTTATACCTTGAACTGATTTTGAAAAGAGCAACACTAGAGTTTCTTGCCCGTTCTTCTTTCTCTAGTGAGAACTGCTTTCCGAACTGGTGGTAGAGTTAATATTGACGGAATCTAAATAATGTATAACATTTTATGGGTTCGATTAAATTACTTCATTTCATTTCATTAAAAGTTCTGTATTGTGTTGTAACTGTTTATGGGTAATCGTATCGCTTAACATCAGGCGAGCGGCATGCTCGTCTCGTCATTCAAAGGCACTTAAAAAATCTCATACATTTGTTCTGTTTTCGTTCTGTTAAGCATTAACGATTATAGGTTAGTCATCTTGGTTACGGCCCTAAGTTAGTTTTCAGCCTGTAAAGCATAAAAATACTAACCTAAGTCGCCTCGTCTCACAAAAATCTAGATATATAAGTGCTAATCAAACCCTATTACCTAACGTGAATGACCTTTGATTACACTCCCAAGTTACAGGTAAAGGTCCCCTAAAAGAAAAGGGGTCCTTTATTGCCCGAAACTTAAACAATTCATACATTTGATGACAGCTAAGTTAGAAGTTGGAAAACGTTTCGAGGTTCACAAGGTCACCTTGTTACCAGGTCTGTAATATAAAGAAACTCTTTGTGCTTTCATTGTTTTTATACAATATTACTTATTTTTTTTGCAGGTTTTATTGTATACTAGCTGTTGCCCGCGGCTCCGCCCGCGTGAATGAGTTTTTCCGGGATAAAAGTCACGTTTTATATTTTCCTGGGATAAAAAGTAGCCTAAGTTACTCCTTATTACATAAGCTTCCTGCCTATTGGCATAAAAGTCCCGTCAAAATCGGTCCAGTCATTTCAGAGATTAGCCGGAACAAAAAGACAGACAGACGGATAAAAATTGTAAAAAATGTTATTTTGGTGTATGTACCGTATTTCATATACATTTAGTAAAAAACGGTTATTTCAATATTACAAACAGACACTCCAATTTTATTTATATGTATAGATGTATAGATTTTGAGATATATAAACATCAATGTGTTTTTATAAAGAAAAAATGTAGATAAAATATGCAGTTATATAACAAACTAGCTGTTGCCCGCGGCTCCGCCCCCGTGAATGAGTTTTCCCGGGATAAAAGTCCCGCTTTATATTTTCCCGGGATAAAAAGTAGCCTAAGTTACTCCTTATTACATCAGCTACCTGCCAATATAAGTCCCGTCTAAATCGGTCCAGTCATTTCAGAGATAAACCGGAACAAACAGACAGACAGATAGACAGACAGACAGACAAAAATTGTAAAAAATGTTATTTTGCTGTATGTATCGTATATATATTCATATACATGTAGTACAAAACGGTAATTAATCAATATTACAAACAGACACTCCAATTTTATTTATATGTATAGATGTATAGATGTATAGCTATGCAGTTATATAACAAATTATTTTAAAACTGTCCATAATTGTTTTAATAAATCATTATACATCTAATAATAGCTTAAATGCCTTATTTTACTAAAATTCCACGAGAGTTATTTTTTATTGCATCGACTGGCGAGACGAGTATGCCATTCGCCTGATGGCAAGCGATACGACCACTCATAAACAGTAGCAACACCATCCAGCACCTTGAGTTACAAAGTACTGTGTGGCATTCCACTGCGCTCGTCATCCTGAGACATTATCACCTTGTTTACAGAGGTTGCTATCCAGCGGTTACACAGATATCCTACCATCAGCAACCGCCTACCTGCCCTAAAGCTTAAAGAGGTGACTATGAGAGTGAAGGAATAGCGAGTGCACCTGTGTATGGCGCACACACTTGTGCACTATAATATCCCCTGCGTACTTGGCTGATCTCCGTTGAGATTGGCCGCCGTGGCCGAAACTGGCTAGGAGGAGGATTATTAATAAAGTACACAAACATTTCAAACAAGTTAATATTAAATGAAGGTTTCTCGCGGAAATCGAAAGCTAAGCGTGGATTTCGTAGATGTGTTTTGATTTTTTGTAATAATTAGTGCTTGCTGGTTACGGGTGTAAATCTGTATCTACGTAAGATAGTGTTCAAGGTCAAGGTCATTCTGATGATTTATCAGAGATAAGGGAAAATTGCTTAAAGTACGGTTTTGAAAAACGACCTAAGTAACGTGTTTTTATTCATATTAACATAGTACCAATTATATAAATTGATTTATATACCTTACATCGAATTATGAATTTAAATGAAAATGTATGTATCGTTACCGGAAATGTGTATAATTTGGCATTGTATACAATGCCTAGGTAATGTATAGAATGCCTGGGACGTCCAAGTAATGTATGAAATATCATATATTTTATTCTTTGCCTAGGCATTGTGAAGAATACCTGCGTTATACACATTGCCAGTGACATATAAAAAAAAAAAACCTTGCATCTATAATTCTTTTACAATCTCATGCCAGATTTTTTAAATAGGGGAAAAATATGTTTTGTTTTTGGAATTCTAGGAACAACGGAATGAATTGTATATAAATATTTTCTCAATAACGTTGCTTACATTAGAAACAGGGATGCCACCAGCATGACGAGTCGTAATGTAAACCGTGGCACGTCGCGTGTTCACGGAGCATTAACAAGATGCAGGTATACCATATATCTTATCTAACTATCGTCTTACTTCTGATCCTATCTTACTAATTTAATTACACACACACACACACTCATGGCATTTATCCAACAAGGGGTAGACAGAGGCGCAACTAGTGCACCCACTGTTCGCCATGCGTATTCCGTCACATGATGTGATAGGGGGCGAGCCTATCGCCATATTAGAGGCGAGCCTATCGCCATACCGGTCACAAATTCCAGACTCCGGGCTGATACTGAATAGAAAAACTCAATATCACTTGGCCCGACCCGGGGATCGAACCCGAGACCTCAGCATTGCAGTCGTACAGTAATAGGTACAACTACGCCACCGAGGCAGGCATGAAACTTATAATTATTGTACTAGCGGACCCGACAGACGTTGTCCTGCCCTAAAAAAGAAATAAAATCCTAGAACCCGAGTACAGCGCCACCTACCGGACCCAATTATTAATGTAAACCATTCTCTAATCCACCTGAAGACACACATTTTTTTTATATAATTACGAGAGTTTGTAAAAATGATTTTAATAAGTAAACTCAGAAACAGCTGAACGGATCTGGCATACACATAGACCAGGGGCGTAGTTACTGCTGTATCAATGATACGGGGCCCCCGGGCTCTAGGGGCCCCTCTTAGTCCATACGGTAAACTTAAGCGGTCAACCAAAAGTTCGGAGACCTTTTTTTGCTCCCGAATAAAAGACCTCCGGACTTGGGATATGCGGAGCGATACAAACTGAATGGCCTATATAATTAAGGAAACTATAAATTGCGCGCTGGAAAGGCCCCCAACAAAACTTTTATAGGGCCCCTCTATCGCAAGCTACTCCACTGACATCGACTAAGTCCTGGATTAACACATGGGCTACTTTTTATACCGTTGACTTGCTCTCGTCGTAACATATTTTTTTTAAATCTGTTTTTTTAATAGATTGTGCTATTGTTGTACGAATAGCATTATGAATCGGTACAGTAATATAAGGAGTTTTGTAGCGGGAAAAGTTTTTTAAGCGGGCGAAGCTGCGAGCAACGCTTAAAAAAATCCTCAATGTCCCAGTAATGAGATACGACTGTGTTGAGTTCACGGCTTCGATTTCTGGGTAAAGTAATATTGGGTTTTCCTGTTCAGTATCATTCCGAAATTATCCCCGGTTTATGTCAATATCGAAAACACGAGATCTGATATCGTTGGTGAAATGTGAAACTACTAAAGAAACAATATGACCGACTGTGTTTTAGTAATACTTTCAATAGAAGCAGATTTAGCTGCAAAAATTAATTACAAATCTTTAGTAGAGGACTTCAGACAGCAATTTTTGTTTTTACAAAAGCCTAAGATCATTACTTTTGTAAATAAATTAAATCATTCCAGTTACAAAATAACCTTTTTTCAAAACTATATGATTTTGCATACTCTTCCACCGCGAGTTTATATTTTTTCACTATCATGAGCAGGTATGTCGTGTCGCATGTTTGGTTATTGGTAGGACGTAGGATAGATCTTGTAAACGAAAGAAAAGGGGCCTCACTGATGCGACTTCGCCCACATCTACATTAGCCTACGCTACGCCTCTGTATGCATGTATCCATTTTTTCGTATTATGCTGAGTGTATACGGTTTTGACCAATTAATAATGACCGTTGTTTTTTGTTTGCCCACCTCTTCGATAAGAAAATAGCACTTTGTAAACAGTGTATAATATACATTACTTTGTAAGCTATAAAACATCTTGTGGTTTGTAACTCCGCACTGCGATCTATACATAGACGAAATGGAAATGTTGTTTACTATATAAACCTCTGTATGCCTTTAAAACGGTGTCATTTTGTATTGAACATACGTTTTATGAGATTGTAAATAGCTTTGATTATATTGTACATACATAGTTAGATCATTGTATATGCGTAGAAAATCGTTAAGGTACTGTTTTTGGGTCCTTTTATTTCATTTGGTAAACATTATTAAACGGATATAATAAAGAGTATTTGTATTGTAGTAATCTGCATTTTTTTTATAGCATTGAATGACGAGACGACCATGCCGTTCGCCTGATGGTAAGCGATACGACCACCCATAAACAGTAGCAACACCATCCAGCGCCTTGACTTACAAAGTATTGCTATTTTTATAGTATTTTTTTTATATAATTCTGGCCTCTGGATTCTGGAGGCCCATCTAATTAGGTTCCGTATGTTATAAAATCCTCATACACTTTTTTAATACCTCTGATGGAGTGATTTGGGCATACCAGCTCTGTATTATATACTGCCCACTGCTGAGCACGGGCCTCCTCTACTACTGAGAGGGGTTGTGCCTAAATCCACCACGAAGGCCCAGTGCGGGTTGGCAGACTTCATATACCTTCGAAATTCTTATAGAAAACTTTCAGGTATGCAGGTTTCCTCACGACGTTTTGGGCATATAGAGACAAAATGCTTAAATAATGTTTTAAAAAAATGCTTAAATTTTTTTTTAAAATCTAAAATATATTCATTATTATTATTGTTTTCCTTTGAATCAGACAATGTAAGCCTGTTCTGTTAAATCAAGTCACGTTTACCTAGTTTTTAAATATAATATTTTTAGCATTTTTTAACTTACTGTTTCTGTTTCTTTAAAATTCAAAATATTGTATTGTCTTTATCTTCCTTAACGTTCTATATAACATTTAAGTACTTAAATATAACTCACATGCTCACAACAACTATAATTTCAAATGTAATCTGTGGAAAATGTTGTGGGTAGCATGTTTTATTAATTATGTAAATTTAGATTAAGTATGATGTACCAATGTATGCTACTGTTTGTTTTCCTTTATCTATTAAAATAAAAAAATGTTAATTACCCAGGTAAACTAAATTTACTATCTAATTGATAAATTTTGAAATATTGGCTATGAGTAAGCTATAAATAACTATTTAAAATATTCATCCGTTCCATAGTGCATGATAGCCTATTTTGGAATGGAACGGACTGTCGAGAAGCTCCGCAGGTTCAAAACTCAAGGCACACATCTGACATTTCGAAGTGTAGGTATTGTTTATTACTTAATTATCGCTTGCTGAAAACATTGTGACTAATCTCAAGAATATTAAGTATCTAAAGAATTCTACACACATATTTGTATGTTAAGTCTGCTAACCCGCAGTAGGCCATGCTGGTCTAACGCCTTAAGCCTCTCAGTTGTAGAGGAGGGCCGTGCTCAGCAGTGGCCAGTATATAATACCAGCCATGTATTATATTTGTTCTATCCATCCAGCTTCATCCCTATTGACCGTTTCATCAAGGCTGTATGTTCGCCGGTTTTATCCCATTTTACTGTTGAAATACAACTATAAAATCGGTCCGCAGTAAGTGCATTTTAGGCCGATTATCCCGCATCGGCATCCGCGTAAACAAAAAAACAGGAAAATAAAACATTGACGCGACGTTTAGCATTCGACGTGCGAATAAATATTTATACCGGAGTTGACTCTATTCCCAAGGGATATTGTAAGGAAAACAAAACAACAGATAGACAGGGAACAGAAATGTTTCAACGTAAATTCTAGTATGTCTACTGCATGTCTATCTGTTATTCAGGCAATATTGTGTAGTGTGTTTTGGTTGGACATTTTACCTGAGGAAATTATTATTTTATTATTTACTAGACTTCTGCTCGCGGCTCCGCCCGCGTGAAATAGTTTTTCCGGGATAAAAAGTAGCCTATAGCACTCAGGAGTAATGTAGCTTCCTATAAGTGAAAGAATTTTCAAAATCAGTCCAGTCGTTTTTGAGTTTGTCCATTACAAACAAACAATCAAATCTTTCCTCTTTATAATATTTTGTGTATAGACTAGCGGAGCGGAAGCGGCGATAGCCTAGTTGGGAGTGGAACGGACTGCCGAGACGAATGTCCGCAGGTTCAAAACCCAAGGACACACACCTCTGACTTTTCTAAAAAGTTATGTGTGTGTATTCTTTGTGAATTATCGCTCGTTTTAACGATGAAGTAAACTTCTATTGTAGGTACTTGATGTCTTATAACTCATATTAGTCCATGGTAGAGATAAAGCTCTTAAATGAGACGATACCCATGTCCAGTCGAAAAACTATTTGTTACTATTTTTTGGTAGACGGAAGGCTCTCCTAAGCGAGGAGGTATTCCAGTAGTTAAACGATTTAAACAGTGTTTTTATTTTTATATATTTTAAAATGAACCTTAAATATTTTTGATGACCGAATGATGACCACCCGTTGTAAAATATTTATAATAGTGATATATGATGAACCATTGTTAGAAGTGAGCACTATATTGAAAAAGCGAGGTGATTAAGTGAAAATATTGTGTTGGGTGAGATTAATTACAAAATAGAACCAATGAAACGATAATAAAAAAAATATCTGTCTTCAGACGCACTGTTACTTTTTTATATGAAAAATTGCGAAGAGAAATAATTTACGCATTAGATTAATAAAATGTCAGATCTACGTAATGAAAATCACATCAATAGGTTTTAATTTGAGATGCTTGTGTAATGAATGTAACTGACGTCAAGGAATAAAGTCGTTAAATAATTTACGAGCAAAACATAATATATTTCTTTAAAGTATAAATAAGTTTAATAGCACAGCCTTAGGTATATCGAAAAGGCAAGCATTTAAAAAAAAATAGACAATTTTAAAAATAGAATCCCTATAAATAGTATAATTAATATCACCCCACACTGTAAATAATGTGTGCTTAAACATGAAGATTACGAAGCCAAGCAACATCAATGCATAATGTAAAAACCTGTAAACATGCCACTATAAAACATTTTCATTTCATCTTGTGCATTTCCATACATTTATTACATACCACGGACGGCAAACGCACTACATTATTTTTTTTATTTGCCATCGATAATACTGGCAACTTTATTTTTTAAACGCGTTCCTTTTTCGAACCACTGTCACATTTTCAAATCACTCGGCACTTTTTCGGCTTCGCGGTTTTGTTTGTTATTGCGGAGCGGGATTGGTAAGACTGCGCCGCTTCGTCTCCAACGATCAACTGAGTCGCGGCCACCTATCTGTACTGTCGGGCGGACAAGTGTTTTGGAAGCTTTTTAATTAGCTTCTGTGTCTGAAGTTTGAACGTCGAACTAGTTTTTTGCGTAGTTTGGTTGGTGTTCCTTTTTTGAAATCTCATATTAAAATGCAGTGTGAATCGTTTGAACTATTTTTGCCGTCCGATTTGTTCTATTTTTTATGAGCATTCGTTCAACTTTATCTTAGGATACGCATTAAAATATATTTTCTCATTTTTGTTGTTTTTCACCTCAATTTAAATATAGAAGATAAACAAAAAACATCTATGGAAATGATTGAAATACAGATAACACTCCAAGCTGGTTTTCAATTAAGGTAGAACCGTAGATTGTTATGTTCATTTAAATATTATATTGGGAGAGTTAGTAAATATCAATACAAACAAACTTTGTTTACATCCAATGCGTGCCAATTATGCGAATCGTATACAAAACGAAAATGATTTTGAATTGAATTTTCTTTTCTTGGAACGTAATGTATATGTATTATATTAATACCTATATGTATGCTGTACTATGTGTGTATATTATATGTACCGTGTAAAGTAAAATATCCTCTTTTTGTATGTTTACTACGATAATATATAAATGTGTTCCATAAAATACAGTACTTATAAAGAAACAGTGTATCGTTTTCTGAAAGAACTTCTTTTATCAAACAGATAGTAAAACTGCAGTTACGAAGTAAATGACGATGTTTAGCCAAAACTTTTAACAAAAACGTGCACAAAGAGTATGTTTTTGAGTTAGAAGACTACACTGATACTATCTTTTCTATAAAAATAAAAATAATTTATACTATTTAATAAAGTCGAGTTGGGTTATTTTAATGTTTTTATCGATAAGGAATATTATATTTGCACTTTTGTGTTCCCGATTGAGTAAAAATGTAGACAGTGTAATACTGGGCATTGTGAGACTTTACGATTATAATCAGACCAGCGGTTTAATCAGTTAATCATTTGTTGTAAAAAAATGATACTTTTACCCGGGTTACCTGCCTTAATAGACGAAAATTTACGATTACTTGCTTTCGCTCGCGGCTTCGCCCATGTGATAGTGTTTTCTCCGGGATAAAAGTCCCGCTATATATTTACCCGGGATAAAAAGTAGCATATGTCCTTCCTAAGTTTTCAAACTATCCTCATACTAATTTCATCGAATTCCATTCGGGAGGTTTTGAGTTTATAGCATGCAGACAGACGTGGCGTGGGCACTTTGTTTTATAATATAAAAGGACTATTAAACAATAAAAACTCTATAAATCTTTTCTGTCCGCCTGTACATAGTGACTGACAGCCTAAACATATATGACTAACGAACTAGCACTTGTCAGCTCCGGATTAATTGGGAAATTATCATGTTTCATATTGGTTTTAGCGTTTGAATTAATGCTCTTCGGACGCTACATTTCTATGTCTTTCTGCTATTTGTTGTAGTTTAATGGCGACTTAGTATGAATAGTGATCTATTATGATATAATTTAATTGCCTCGGCGGCGTATTAGTATTGCGCGCGCGTTTACTATCGCTCTGAAGTCGCAGGTTTGAAGCCAGGGTCGGGCAAAATTATATTAGTTTTTTCTACTCAGTACACGGCCAGAATCTGAAATTTATGTCCGATAAGGCGAGAGGCTCGGCTCTTACTACATCATGGGATGGAACACACAAGGCTAAATGTGGGTGCGCTAGGTGCACCTCTGCCTATCTCTTCGGGGATAAAGGCATGATGTGTGTATTTTTATAAAGCACGAGTTTTTCTTCACGGTTTACTTAAAAGAGGTATTCCTATGATAAAAGACTCTAAACTAAAAGATTCTTCTATACTAATATTACAAAGAGGAAAGATTTGATTGTTTGTTTGTAATGGATAAACTCAAAAACTACTGGACCGATTTTGAAAATTCTTTCACTGATAGGAAGCTACATTACTCCTAAATGCTATAAGCTACTTTTTATTCCGGGGAAATATTTTTGTCCCGGAAAAACTTTTTCACGCGGGCGAGGCCGCGAGCAGATGTCTAGTAATTCATTCGTTTATATTGATCAAAAACATGTTCTATCTGTGTATAATTTCATACAAATACATTTGGTGGTTTACAAAGTTTCCCGTTTGTATTAGTCCGCTAGGATTACACAATAAACAAAAACAAAAGAAATTTAATATGTACACAAAAAACAATTCATCCTTCGACGGCGGTCTCATCCATCGGAGAATTCTTTCAGACAATCTATAGATGGATTGTATTGTCTAACGCCCAATATCTTTTTTGACAGTAACGGCCAAAATTACTGTTACTTTTGCGCAAATTACCACGTTATTCATGCCGATAATAAATCAGTGCAATTTAATTCGTAACTATTACACATACTCCTAAATTGTCCCTAACTACTGTCCTCAACTATCCTCATAGGACTCCATAAATAGTTGATTCGATTAAAATTCTTTGACCCTACTAAATAGTAATAAACACACATACAACTATGCATGAACCCTTAAATGCATGCTACAGTGCTACGAGCTACACTCCGCTACGCCGTAGCTCGTTTAACGTAGACAGTATTAGACAATGTAAACTTTTAACATTTTTGGAACAAAGTAAAATATACTTTTGTTCTATATGTAAAATGAGTTACTTATTTTTGGATGGTGCATTTTTTCAAATAGTCTTTTGATGTCAGATGTAAGCCTCTGGAGCTTATTACGGCTTTATTGAACGAGCTAGCGAGAGCTTTTCAGTCTTTGTCCAGAATCAAATTTATATTAAACAAAAAGCTCGAGCACATTTAGGTGGATCAAAGCTAGATTTAAGCTGCCATACAGCCCTTTGTATATAGGTAATTTTCTTAGTATTTATTTGTTAAAAGTAAATTTGCCATTAAAAATATATGGAATGCCTCGGTGGCGTAGTTGTATTACGGTAAGACTGCAATGCTGAGGTCTCGGGTTCGATCCCCGGGTCGGGCATAATTATATTGGATTTTTCTAATCAGCGTCAGCCCGGAGTCTGGAATTTGTGCCCGATATGGCGATGGGCTCGCCCCTTATCACATCATGGGACGGAATACGCACGGCGAAAAGTGAGTGTACTAGTTGCACCCCTGCCTACCCCTTCGGGGATAAAAAGCGTGAGTGTGTGTGTGTGTGTGTCAATATATCAAAATAACATTTAAAAATATTATAGATTTTAACCAGACTCACTAGCTGCTTACTAAGGAGTCAGGGAGATGCTGTCAACTTATTGCCGTAACCACTAAATTGCTTAAGGTACTTCAGTATAATAATCATCATCATCAGCCCTGTATTATATATTGCCCACTGCTGAGCACAGGCCTCCTCTACTACTGAGAGGGGTTAGGCCTTAGTCCACCACGCTGGCCTAGTGCGGGTTGGCAGACTTCACATACCCTCGAGATTCTTATGGAGAATTCTCAGGTATGTAGGTTTGCTCACGATGTGTTCCTTCACCGTTAAAGCGAATGATAATTGATAAACAATACACACGTAACTTCGAAAATTCAGAGGTGTGTGCCTTGGGTTTTGAACCTGCGGACATTGTCTCGGCAGACCGTTCCATTCCCAACTTGGCTATCGTCGCTTAGTATAATAATATCAGCCCTATATTATATACCACCTACTACTGATCAAAGGCCACCTCTACTATTGAGAGGGGTATTCAGTAACTATGTAACTTTAATAGTGTTAAGAATACCTATTTAATATTTGTAATCATTTGTTTTAAAGACTATTTTTTTCATTGTATTGAATGATGAGACGAGCATGCCATCCACCTGATGGTAAGCGATACGACCACCCATAAACAGTAGCAACACCATCCAGCACCTTGAGTTACAAACTACTGTGTGGCATTCCACTGCGCTCGTCATCCTGAGACATAAGATGTTAAGTCTCATTATGTCCAGTAGTTACACTGGCTACAATGTACTTGAAACCGAAACACAACAGTGCATGCACACTGCTGCTTGGCGGTGGAAACAGTCATTGCGGTGGTACCCACCCAGACGGACTCTTACATATGAGAGACCTACCACTAGTAAGACATACGATTTTAACAAAGCATAATATTATGTTAACAATTATATTTTTTGTGGTTATCTCTTGCAACCATTTTTGTATTTTGAGACCTCAGCATTGCAGTCGTACCGTAATACAACTACGCCACCGAGGTGGTCAGAGGATAGCCCATGTCATATTTTTGTGGAACTCAGTAGTTTGCAATAGCTCTAGTACAGTGAAATCCATCGACCAAGTATCAGGGTGTAGTAAGCCTTATTGTACTCTGAGGATATTGACGTTCAATCATTCACCTAATCCGATTTGGGTGAAATGTGATCGATGTACCGTTTTGCAGATTAATTTATCATAAACAAGAATATCGTTCTGGAAAATACATTTGCTGGTGGTAGGATTAATTTCGTATCCACCTGGATAACGACCACGGTACATAAGGTGTTAAACTCGCCATAGTGGCCCACGTAAGTGCGCCGCGTTCCGGGATCAGCCTGTGTATACCCGGTTCAAACAGTCCGGCATAATTGTATCGACTGATGAAGGATAATCTTCGTATATTAGTCGATAGTCTATCTGGACCTCTCTCCGCTGACCATCAGGTGCACTGAGGTCACTTTGCCGTAGCCGTAGAAAAAAAACACTTCTATATGCGAACAAATCAGAAATGTAAATAATTTATTCATATTATGTTTTTGTTTTTATTTATTAACTATACTCTTCTTCCAGCTAGATCCTGGCTACGGAATCGAGCATCAATATTGAGAGCGAGTTGTAAATATAACCACTTTCTCCGTATGTTGGCAATATGTTTTTTTGCACCGACTGCCTCGGTGGCGTAGTTGTATTACGGTACGATTGCAATGCTCAGGTCTCGGGTTCGATCTCCAGGTCGGGCAGTGATATTGGATTTTTCTATTCAGTATCAGTCCGGAGTCTGGAATTTGTGCCGATATGGCGATAGGCTCGCCCCCTATCAAATTATGGGACGGAATACGTACGGCGAAAAGTGGGTGCACTAGTTGCAACTCTGCCTACTCCTTCGGTGATTAAAGGCGTGAGTATGCGTATGTTTTTTTGTTATATTTTGTTCTATACCAAATTTTACGACGGTTAATTAAGAAGTAAAACATCATCAAGACGAGGAAATCCAATTACTTTAAATGCCAATAGTAACTGAAATTGGTTTTCAATTATGTGATTCAAGTCAGAATGAGGAAGGGACACGATAAATCCTTGTCTAACTTTATAATTTCACGAGGAAAGTGAAGTCACGGCCCCAGGGATTTTTTTATAAATGAATGCACGGCCCTCTTAAAATATTATGGTAGTACATTCACGAACACAAGTCTTTTTACAAAAAAATATTTTTATAAAAAAAATTTAACCCGTACAAAATAATAACGATGTTGTCCTTCAGTAAAAAAGTGTTAATCAAAGAAGAAATCACGAAGTACATTTACGAGAACATGATAGAAAAAATTTGAAAAGTAAAAAAATTAATTCCTGATTTGTTTTTTAACCAGGTAAAAAAAGTGTTATACTGCACTACGTAGTCCAAAATTGGCAATTAAAAGGAGACATTAGGTCCTTTTACGTTCGCCGAATTATTCTTGTCTTCTTTATTAAATGTAAACCAGTTGACCAAAAATAGATTTATCAAAACTAGCCACTAAGAACGGGATTTCATGACATGTACGATGACGGCTATCTATTCAGGTACAATAATATCACTTTATCCAGTCGAAAAGCATTGGAGAAACAACCTTATTCCCTAACTCCAAAGCGTAATTTGGCTCGCATGTATCTGCAGATGATAGGTCATTTTAATTGGTTCGTCCAGCTGCACTAGTTCCGTTTGATTGACGTTGAAACGAGATGGCGAACGGCCATACAGTGACTAAAATCTGCTGTCCAGGGGAGCGTATTAACTCGTTATTTTCACTGTCAAATTCAGTTGAGCCAGTTTCAGCCAGTCGTTGACTGATAATCGGATTTTATGTTGATTTAAAGTCAAAATATTAATTTATAAATCATAGTATAGTAGAATTGTATGATAATTTATTTATTTGCACTTTATATACATAAGTATATCGGCGGACTTAATGCCAAAGGCATTCTCTCCATATTGATAATATTTTAAATAAAACAATGAATAAACTTATATTTCAAAAAGAAAAATGCTCACAATCATATTCTATAATTAAATACAGAACAAAATGAGGGATAAACCTGAACATATTTATAAACACACATAATTAATAATTATAAAGGACATGTCAAAAAACGGACCTAAAATTCTAACCAAGACAGTTTATATATATTAAGATAGAACTCCTAAAAACTAGCCTTTTACAATAAATCGTTTAATTGTAAAGACCTCCGATTCTGAGATTTATGTAATTTTATTTTTCTTAAAATCATACATATGTGAGGTCTGCCAACCCGCACTAGGCCAGTATGGTGCACTAAGACCTTTAACCCTCTCACTTGTAGAGGAGGCCCGTGCTCAGCAGTGGGCAGTATATAATACAGGGCTGGTATCGTATAGTATGGTAAAATCATACACTTATATAAACGTTTTTAAAAAAGTGAGTTATAAATAGAGGGCTCTAAAAATATTTTTAATCGATCCATGATCCATATTTAGCCTCTTTAATATGCCTAAAGTTTGAGCCTAGTTAGATTTTGAGGCCCAGCACGCATACGAAAAGCGGACATCCCCTTTGGGCCTGTAAAGTTTGCCTAAAAACCTGCCCAAAAATAGTGTAATGAATGTAGTGTCGCATTTCAGTCCATTAATATGACAACAATTACCTAATTTTAGTTTAGTCATGCAAATGAGTATAACTTGCCCACACATCCCTAATTACATCTAATTGACAGTTGACACTTAGAAATTGAAAGAGTAGAAAAACGTATTACCGACCGCGGATTTCATTTAGGCCGAGTAATTGAAATTAGGGTTGTCACCTGCTTGATATTGCAGTGACAGGGTATGTGGGCTATGGGAGTAATCGAATACCAACTTGACTGGATCTACGTGAGAAAGTTGATGCTACACATGCGGTCTATCAAAATTAAGCAAATTTGTTGTAATATCACTAAAACTAAAACTAACTGTCTCAGTGCCGTAGTTGTATTACGGTACGACTGCAATGCTGAGGTCTCGGGTTCGATCCCAGGGTCGGGCAAAGTGATATTGGATTTTTCTATTCAGTATCAGCCCGGAGTCTGGAATTTGTACCCGATATAGCGATAGGCTCGCCCCCTATCACATCATGGGACGGAATAGGCACGGCGAAAAGTGGGTGCACTAGTTGCGCCTCTGACTACCCCTCCGGGGATACAGGGCGTGAATGTATATGTATCACTAAAAATATTATGTACCGATTTAACATCATAGCGAGGTAACAGTGTAATTTCAAAACATTATCTAGTAGAACAACAAATTTCTCAGAATAAAAAAGACAGTTTAGTGCCATGCATTCCTAATCAAAGTTTTGGTTAATGTTGGCACTGTATACGAACATACGTGGCACTTACTACCAACCGAGACAAATACGCGTCTAATTACCACGTTGTATTAAAATGCTAAATAACTTATGTATTCGACAGTACATGCTTAATGAAGTGATAACTTTGGCTTCTTCATTTTTTACTTAAAAAGACGGTGTAGGTGTTAAAAGAAAGTGTCTTAAGTGGATCTAAAGAGAATGTGGTGTAAATAATTGTTTTAATATTCCGTAATTTATTTAGTAGTGTACTCAGGTTTCATTTTGCAACTTCTGAATAAACGCTACTCGTCATGATTTCTTATACGCGAATGTTAGACGTTGGAATAAAAACATTTTACGGATTGTAGGGCGGTTTTTTAATTTATATTTTCTCCCGTCGTTTCGAAAGTGTTTTCAATAGAAAAACAACGACTGCCTCGGTACCGCAGTTGCATTGCGTGCACGCTACTATAGCGCTGAGGTTTCGGGTTCGAATCCCGGGTTGAGTAAAGTGATATTGGGTATTTCTACTTAGTATCAGCTCCTGGTAACGGGCCCAGTAAATGGTAATAGGCCCGCGTATTATTAAATGGGACCTTACATAGCTGGCGAAATGTTGATGTGTTACACCTGTGCCTACCCCTGAAAAGGGTAAGGCGTGATTCTATGTATGTTGAAAATAAAATAATGTTACCCATCATTAAATTCCATTTTTATAGCTTAACCTTTGTCTGAAGATTCCTTTATACCCTCCAGAATTGGACATACACTACAGCTCAAATTACAAAAGCCATCTCGAATGTTCGGCACATTTCGGCGTGATATAAAATTTGAACGTGTAATATCGTAAACATTTTTATAGCTCACAAGTCTTATATAATAGTGACGTAATTTGTAATTAGTTTCGTATTGAACTTTAACTATTTATTGCAAAGGATAATTTATTGCTGGCACAATTTTAAAAATTTAAAATTGTTACCTGCTAACTTTTGACCGCGTCTCCGACGGCGTGAAAAAGTTTTTTCTAGAATAAAAGTCCCTCTTTATATTTTCCCGCGTTAAAAAGTAGTACATAGCACTCAGGAGTAATGTAGCTTCTTATTGGTATAAGAATTTCCAAAATCGGTCCAGTAGTTCCAGAGATTAGCCTTACAAACCCACAAACAAACTCACAAACATTTCTTCTCTATAATATTAGTATACATAAAGACCTACAATGGTATCTCTTATTCAGATGGATTGCAGTACGACTTAAGTAGTCTGTGTGCTTAGAATGTATCAATAAACATGTCACGACACCGTTTCGTTCAATTGGGATTGGTTGAGAGACTAACGCGTGTGTGACGTATTTGTCTCTTGATCAATCACAAACATCAAATTTAAACGATATCGACTTACGATTTGCGTTTTTTTTTGCCACGTTCTAAGCACACTGCAACGCTAATTTTTCGATGAGAGTCCCAGGTGACCAAATTTATCGTATTATGGTTATAAGCAGTGTTAAAATTCTGTAAATTAGAATTGTCTCGATAGAATAGTTGTGTTGTGGTACGACTGCAGTGCTAAGGTGGCGGGTTCGGTCCCGCATTGGGTACAGTGATATTAGGTTTTTCTACGCAGCATTAGCCCGAAGTATCAGTCAGTATCAGGGCGAGTCTATTGCCATATCAGGCACCTATTCCATTGGCAATTTATGCCCTATATGGAAATAGACTCGCCCCATATCACATCATGGGACGGAATACACATCTCGAAAAATTGCATTAGTTGCATCTCTATTCCTTTGGGGATGAAAGGCGTGATTGTATACAACTTTACTTTACTTTTTTTATTACAGTCCATGGACGAAAAGAGCATGCCACCCGCCTGATGGTAAGCGATACGGTCGCCCATAAACAGTAGCAACACCATACAGAACTCTGAATTACAAAGTACTGCGCGACACTCCACTGTGCTCGTCATCCTGAAACATTAGATTTTTGGAACGAAGTTCCTTATCGCGCGTTGTGAAAGGGGGCTGGACGGAAAGTTGTCACGACACTTTTTGCTATTATCTTACTAATATGAACCTTAAATACAATGCGTAGAAGCTATAATTCTTGAAACGAGTATATTTTTATTTATTTTATTTATTAAAGTCATTAAAACCATTTCTTACTAATCTAATATGAACCTTAAATACATTGCGTAGAAGCTATTTCCCCAGCGTTGGCACGGCACGAGTACAAAAGAATCGAACGTAACATTCTTTTTTCAAATTTTGTTGATTTATTCTACTTTGGTTACTGACATTTATCAATAACAAGACTAAATGTGATTTGCTCGCGTTTAAAAATCTACTTTATGTGGTAAGAGTAAGATCGAATTTGTGTTTAGTCAATAAAAAATTGTGATAAAAATGCTATGCAATAGCTTTACCGCGGCTGTCCCCGAGTGCCACACGTATTTATTTGTTTTTTTCTCTAGAGACTTATGTATTGGAACGGAAATAGGAAAATATATATTTATATATATACACACTGTTATATAAATAAAATTAATAAAATTTTATTACAATTCCTTCACTAATTAATTTAAAGGAACTTCGTTCCATCCGGGTGTCCCTTGACACCTCTCATTGCTTTTTTAACTCTCATAATGCCAAGTAACTAAGCTGGCTACAGTGTCCAACAAACCGGAATACAACAGCCCATGTACACTGCAGCTTGGCGATAGAAATAGACATTGTGGTGGTACCTACCCAGCCGATCTACCAGTAAATACAAACAAATGTTAGTAAACGTTAAAGTACATGTATAAAAATTATCGTTCCGTCTTGCATGTTGCGAGAACTGTGTTTTATTGTCAACACGACTCTCTTGATAATTAGTGACAGACTCCAAGACGCGCTCTTAGGGCTGTCATCAAAATAATTACGTACTGTGTCGAATTAACGGTAGCATGCGGTCAAAAGGTCGCATTAAGTAGTGTAATTAAATTGGAGTTGGTTTTGCGTTTGGTATTTTTATAAAACCTTGTATTTTTTGTTATTTGCGATATTTTTTATATCATTTTTTTTAACCTATTTCGCATACAATCGTTATGTGGAGAGTCTAGAAATAGGTATTAGTATTACTTTTATGAAACAAATTGCATAATATTAATCTATCTATTAGTATTTAGAGTTTTTTTTTGTGAATTGGGTAAATAAATGTTTCTTAAGGGATATCAGTAACTGCATGAGAAGAAATTATCAATTATTCCCGTGGACTGTAAATAAGCTTATAGTTTCATTAATTCCAGATCAATGTTTAAGATTTATCTCTCATTCCATCTAATGAACATCGTTTATAGATGACAATTATTAAAAACAGTATTTTTCTTAAAAATATTTCTGCTATTACATTTATGGTTGCAGAGACAACCGAGTGGAAGATTGACGACTGAGGTCGCGGGCTCGAAACGGAGTCACGCATCTCACTTTTTATATTACGTTGATATTAATCGGCTGCTGTAACGGTTTAAACTTTGATTAATTATATACCTAGATAGACACTGAATGTTTCAAACGCGTCGAAAAAAATAGAGGCGAACAGTGCCCCACTAAATGAGTTCGAGTGAATTAATTTTTGTTGTTTTCATGGATATAATTTTCTCCCAGTTTTAATAGAAACCATGTAATAACTGGTATCATTATGCGCGCACACAAGGATACGCAGAATGATGCAGCGATAGCGTATGACACAGCTGTCACGCACACTAGCTTAAGAAAAGTTGGCCTGTTTGTTTTAGTTTCATTGCAGCGCGTCGCTCTATCTAGGTATATAATTAATCAAAGGGTTTAAAAATATATTTTCAGCTCCTCTCTATCCTTCTATTTGATTAATTTCGTTGCGGGTTAAGACTAATTAGTGCTCCCCCAAACTCGCCGAACTTTACCGCTCGGTGACATAATGCGTGACACTGCCGATCCTGGCTTACAGGAGTTGCAGTGGCAATAGAATAGAATAGTATAGAAAACATCGCACGAAATCCTAGATTATGATCTTCATTAGAATATCTAAGTTTGAAGTCAACCAACACGCACTAGTACCAGTACTGTAGTTGCTAAAGCAAATGTGAAATGTCAATTCCACTGTAGTAGCTATCGGTAATGAGTTAACACGTCTTGTTACGCCTTAGTTTAATGTTTTTGACGAAGCAAATTCCGTTTTATAAGAAAAGAAGAACAATGGTGATGTTATCATTACACTTACGATTTGAAAGTTAGATAGAATTATAATAAGTTGTGCATATTAGATGTTCAAGCGAAGGTAATCTTATCGTTCTCGTGGGCTTATACCCAGACGATCAAATGAGACGTAGACGATTTTTAAAATATTCGTTTTATAAAAAAAAATACTTATAAGTTCACCTATACTGATAAAAAGAACTAGTAGTCCTATAGTTTGTGAAACTTTTAATCTATTGGCATATTGAGTAAAAACTAATACATGCAGTATGCGTATTTACTTTGCAAAATAAAAAAAAATACGTTTTTTTATTGCTGATATTCTTATAGTTAACGATATGAACGTCCATAAACAGTAGCAACACCAAACGGAACTTTCAAGTACTGCATGGCACTCCACTGCGCTCGTCACTCAGAGACATAATATGTTAAGTCTCATAATGGACAGTAAAGCTGGCTATAATGTGCTTTAAACTGGAACACAACAGTCTGTTGTCAACAGTGCATGCACACTGCTGTTTGGCGGTAAAAATAGACATTGCGTTGTTACTCACCCAGACTGCCCCTCACGATCAGAAGACCTTCCACCAGTAAAAATTGAAATAGTCAAGCACCTGTTTATACACAGTGACAAAATAAGTCTTCGCCCTGAAATTACGTAAATTATTACCTCTAATTAGAAATTATGTCCATCATTACCTCCAGTGATGAATGCGAGAGGTCCAAAGAGTAACAAAACTTTTCGATAGTACCAACCCTACGCTCGTTTGTCTCATCACTACAATGGGTTTTGTTCACAGCGGGAACCTTCTCCAGGGATGTCGTTAACCAACCGAGTCGGTTCCGATATTTCTTATTTCCGTCACTCTAACAACACGAAGAATCTATTGTGCTCTCAAAACACTTTCCATATTCAGATTCGTTTGTCTGTCTACCTGTTGTTGAGTTTTTTGGAAATGGAATGGCCTTTCATATTGCGTTATTGTTGATTGGATTCAATTAGGATGCAATGTAGACCGGCATAATTACAGCAAGGATCGAGAGGATTTTGTAGTATAGGTTATTGTTTTACCCGACTATAGCGAAGTGAGGAAAGATAATGATTTTAACGGCCTCATTCATAAACAGTTTATAAACCTATTTAAGTTATCGAATGTTTCGTCTTCTTCGAACGAATTTTGAATTGAGTTTGAAGGAAGAAGACAAAACATTCTATAGCCAAAACAATAAACTCTATGTATGTATCCATTTTATGTTCCACTCTAAGTCTCCCCTAGTAGGTCGGTTTTGACAAATGAGGTGTTTATCGATTCGTATTTATTATGAGATGGTTATAGGCTATAAAGCACGTAAAGCCGTTGGTCCTGCGCCTGATCTCTCTCCGGTCATGTCGGATTGCCGTCTCACCGGACTATGAGAGTGAAGGAACAGTGAGTGCACTTGTGTATTGCGCACACACTTGTGCACTATAATATCTCCTGCGCACCTGGCTGATCTCCGTTGAGATTGGCCGCCGTGGCCGAAATCGGCTAGGAAGGGATTATTATTATTATATAGTTTTTAATATTTTTTCCACACACACACACACACACTCACGCCCGTTATCCCCGAAGGGGTAGACAGAGGTACAACTAGTGCACCCACTTTTCGCCGTGCGTATTCCGTCCCATGATGTGATAGGGGGCGAGCCTATCGCCATATCGGGCACAAATTCCAGACTCGGGGCTGATACTGAGTATAAAAACCCAATATCACTTTGCCCGACCCGGGGATCAAACCCGAGACCTCAGCATTGCAGGCGTACCCTAATACAACTACGCCACCGAGGTATATTTTTCCAAAACTAAATTTTTCGTAATTACTGCACTAGTTGGTAGCTTTTCGATTGCAGTTGTTTGTACAATAGACGGAGATTTAATCCTCCCACTACGCACAAAAGGTTTTATTCTAGTTTGATACTGCCAACCAGCATGCAGGCACAGTTCTGTTCTGATTTGAACAATATTGTATTCACAATAATTTCGTAATACCCAGTTTCACGTAACATCCAATGTCTCAGAATGACGAAAGTAGTGAAGTAACCTGTACATTTTAATTCTACGTACTGGCGTTATATTAGTATTGTTATCTATTCCAATATTATATAGAGGAAAGATTTGATTGTTTATTTGTAATGGATAAACTCAAAAACTACTGAACGTATTTTGAAAATTCATTCACTAATAGGAAGCTACATTACACCTGCGTGCTATAGGCTACTTTTTATCCCGGAAAAACTTTTTCACGCGGGCGGAGCCGCGAGCAGAAGTCTAGTAGTTTATAATCAACTAGGTGTTGCTCATGGCTTTGCTCGCGTGAAAAGCCTTTCCCGCTACAAACTCTAAATCACTGTCACGATCCATAACGCCATCTATACCATGCCAGCATCATCTACATAAAAAAACAGTTAAATTAAAAAATATCAACGGGAGCATATCAACGGAATAAAAATTAGCCTATACCTTAATATAGGAAATGATCTATCTATGTGCCAATGTATCCATGTCATCCAATACCGTTCAGCGGTTAGTACGTTTGAGAGTTCTAAGGTTATATAGAGCAGACATTGGGAAAATTGTTATACAAAAATGTTGAGCCTGTTCATCAGTAACTCAATCTACCGTGAAATAACAAAATACCTATGTAAAATTCATTAGAACATACTTTGACATGGTCGTAATGCGTATATTGGCAAAGTTCCTTCCAAAGTATTGTTTTCTTTACCAAATTTAAGCATACCGAGACGTCTTGTTACACGGACATGTCAGATAACATTGCAACTTATTACCAATTGGTAATAACTTTTGGAGGAAAAATTTGGTCCTGATGTCTGGTCTATAACTATACTGTTTAATGTCTTTGCTTCTAACGAACATCCAAACATTTTCACGAAGATGCGCATTTATAATATTAGTATGATTTAAAATGAGTTAGTAAGCACGTACAGTCAGCCACATAAGTAGTTAAACAAATTCAAAATTTCAAATGGCCTCTACGCGTTAAGGTTTATTAAAAAAAAAATCTTTGTCTGAAGTAAAGTTAATCCCCTTTATTTTATTTTTGTGAAGAGAAAACGAAAATTGGTGAGAACACAAAAGTGCAGAGGCGATTCTAAGTTTTGAATTTGTTCAGCTACTTATGTGGATGACTGTACGTACCTACGTACAAATGAACTATTTTTATCGTAATTTGGTAGAAGAGTTCTTTTATTATAGCTTAACAGTATTGTGATTTAGTACAGGAACGTCCTAAGTAAGGTCAGGAGATTCTGGGACTACCTAATAGTTCAATTGACCTTATTCTGACGTCAGTATGTTCTTATTAACTGAAATTACATTGTCGGGTTTCCCTGACACTGTAACTCGTCGGAGTAATTGCTAGGCGTTCTAAAATATGCCTTCGTTAGAAGAAATTTGTCTGACATCTATTAAAAAATATTATTAGAACCTACTTTTTTTCATTAGAGAGAGTAATAGGGAACGTGCACGAACTATAGGTGGCAGCACAAAATCGACACAAGAGCCACATGTGGATAAAAAAGGAACCTTTTAAAACTATAACTTGTTTTTATTATTCTTTTATTATGTCAAAAATGATAAAATATGGGCCCTGGCCGAATATTATTGGTACCTAGCGTAGCCAGAATAATCTTTTTTTTAGGTGGGAGCGAGTTATTTTGATGTTACTGAAACAAAATTAGGAGGCTATGTTCTCTTAATTACATATTTTTTTGTATTGAATATTATCTTCAAAACTTCTAGATTTTATAAATTACGTAATGAGACATTTCTAAATGCTTTTGGAACTCAATAATGTACGTTTTATACAGATTATATTATTTTTGTCGATTTTCACATAACCATGGAGTTAGTACTTTGGTACTATTCTTGGGAACACAATATAATTTCACACCATTTGATTTGTTTATTTTTATGTTTTGGAGCATCCAGATACACAGCATTACATTATCAACTAATTAAATTTTATAATGAATATATTACGTCAATGCCAAGTATCGATGGGCTGAAAAAGATTCAGATTGCGCCACCAGATGGCAGAGCTTACGACGTGCATCATACCATACCATACCAGGCCTGTATTATATACTGCCCACTGCTGAGCACGGGCCTCCTCTAGAACTAAGAGAGTTTAGGCCTTAGTCTACCACGTTGGCCTATTGCGGGTTGGCAGACTTCACATATCATCGAAATTCTTATAGAGAACTTCTCAGATATGCAAGTTTCCTCACGATGTTTTCCTTCACCGTTACGATGTGCACGTTCCCTATTAAACCGGTATTCTTGATTTGACCCACATACCTTAGCAATAAATAAAAAAAGATTCTTATTTCTTGATTCGATCTATAAGACCCGGTTTAAAATAAACTAAAAAATTTAATTAATTTATATGATAATTTCCGAAGGTCTTGTTACAAACACACACACTGACGCCTTTTATCCTCGAAGGGATAGGCAGAAGCGCAACTGGTGCACCCATTATTCACCGTGCGTCATCAGTGCCAGGAGGTGATAGAGGGCGAGCCTATTGCCATATCGGGCACAAATTCCAGACTCCGCGCTGATACTGAGTAGAAAAACCCAATTTCACTTTGCCCGACCCGGGGATCGAACCCGAGACCTCAGCACTGAAGTCGTACCGTAATACAAGTACGCCACCGAGGAGTCACTCGTTTAATTTCAATTATAAAAAATAAACGCGGAATCAAACCCCGCTCCCACCCCGCTGTTCAGCTCATTAGCTTCAATAAACTTCAAAATCTTGCAAAACGTACCTTACTAATTGAAACCTTGTCCTAACACTAATAAGAACCAAACTACGTCATTACTTGAAGGCCTCTCATGCTAGCATCGCCATGATATTGATGAAACTACAAACACTAAACTTAATTAGCAGTTTTAATGAACTTCCAATTTTTTTGTTCTAGCCATGATGCTTCAGCGGCGAGATTATATACGCACGAGTGTTGGAACGAAATATAGTAGCCAGTGGAACTACAGGACATAGTGGGACTTAACATCTTATGTCTCAGGATGACGAGCGCAGTGGAATGCCATACAGTACTTTGGTACTCAAGGTGCTGGATGGTGTTGTTACTGTTTATGGGTGGTCGTATCGCTTACCATCAGGCGAACGGCATGCTCGTCTCGTCATTCAATGACATAAAAAAAAATATAACGCAATTCACAATACAAGAAGCCCTGTTATAAATCCAGATCATTAGTAAAAAGACCGGACAAGTGCGAATTAGACCCACGCACCGGTTCCGAATAACTTTCGAGGTTCGGAACTCTAAAAACCTCAGAATAATAATTGCTTTAGTTATTATTCTGAGCTAAAAACTATAAATAAAGTTATCCTTACAAGTTTCTTTTTCATCATCATCATCATACCAGCCCTGTATTATATACTGCCCACTGCTGAGCACGGGCCTCCTCTACTACTGAGAGGGTTTAGGCCTTAGTCCACCACGCTGGCCTAGTGCGGGTTGGCAGACTTCACATACTCTCGAATTCTCCATAAGAATATGGAGAATTCTCAGGTATGTAGGTTTCCTCACGATGTTTTCCTTCACCGTTATAGCGAACGATAATTGATAAACAATACACACATAACTTCGAAAAGTCAGAGGTGTGTGCCTATTTTGAACCTCCGGACATTGTCTCGGCAGACCGTTCCATTCCCAACTAGGCTATCGTCCACTTAAGTTTCTTTTTAATCGACACTATTTATGTTTAAAGATGATTTTGAAAATGAGGATTTTTGAAACGGACCAATTTTATACTAATGGAAAATAATATCCATTATAAACTTAAACTAAAAACTTTAATTTTTGCAAACGTAAAGAAAGGCTTATATGGCGTATAAAATACGTGGCGATAACGTTTTTGATACGCGCGTTTTCTACGAGCATATTTATACGTAAATCACACGACAACAGTGCATGCACACTGCTGTTTAGCGGTATACTTAGCTGGTAACCCTTCTACCCCACATATTGCAACAATTCCATTGCATACCTTGTTAACTGTGTGCTTTTTATATATATATTAGTTGTTGTTGTTTTTATGTGTGTGTAGAAAAATAAATGGTTTAAACATAGGCATTGCGGTGGTAGCTACCCAGACGACCCTTTGCCTACGAGAGACCTACCACCAGTATAGACTGCAATACAATAAGTATATAGTTATGGCAGTCTAGATCCATCGTTATAGAGTTGAAGAGTGCTTGCCAGTGCAGATCGGAGTTCCAGCTAAAATGTTTAACAAAGTGCTCGAAGCGAAATCATAAAGTTAGCGATGCATTTTTAAAGTGTGCGGATTCGAACATTTTGTAAGTAGTTCTGTTGGGGAAGTTTATAATAGAAATAGTTGTCCATATCAGCATTTAGGAGGTATTATTAAAATTGGTTTCAAATTACAATATTAATAAATCTTTCTAATTTCATTGTATTATTAAGTTTCCAGGTGGACAGATGAATTGATAAAGGTCACAGGAACACGCTGGATGCAAGCGTGAAGCTTGCTTCTTTGCGATGTTCTAGGAGAGCTGGCCGATTAATGATATTTTGAAGTGTATTCATATCTAACACATAACTGACCTCATATAAAAGTGGGTCAAAGTCTATCCGGGTTTAATTTACTTTTTATATTACACGAACTCGTAGAATTTGTCTTCTGGGACATCCAAAAATGATTTTCCTTTGAGCTCAGGTGGAGATTGTAAGGATGTGACCTCAGAGGCCGTTTATTAGGTTGATAATTGCTCAATTTGTATTTAATATAGAGAGTAGTGTATTTGTGTTTGGAAGTTAATATACAGTGTGTAAAGTTAGTCGAGATACCTGTTTAAGGAAAGTATTCAGTGTTCGATTCTCGTCCTAAATATATAAAATATATCACATTATTTTAACGGGAATTTTAGGAACTAGGCAGGAGCTCATCCTCCGTTGTTTCATTCATTCTAGATTGGACCGTCAACAACTAATAGTTTTGAAACATTTCATAATTGTTATACAGGGTCATTTTTACATTGCATTACTAAATGAAACCACATATTCGTCTTTATCTCTTCTAACATCTTGCTAAAAATCATACACGAATAACGAATAATATTGTCAAAAATCCCGGTTGTAGTTTTAATTTTTTTTGATCATTTCGTAGTTTAGTGCGAATATGGTGAGTGCGAAAGTGTATTTCTGAATGACAGTATAATGTTGCCGCTGCGACGAATTATCTTAGAGCAGTAGTAGTGGCATTAGGGCGTGTAAACTTAAAGTTACTTTTTATAGATATTTATTTTGTTCGGAACTTACACTTTTTTATTTTACGTCTATGGTTAAAATAACTTAATGGAAAGCGTTATTTTCGACGAGATAAGTATATGATTTCATTTATTAACGCAATGTCAAAATGACGCTGTATATAGGTAGATATTGTAACTTTTATATTTCGGACAACCAACACCTCAGTCCGCCTCATGACCATGAAGGCTGCAAAGTCTTCGAAACGTCGCGACTCGGGAGAAAATATTATTTAAAAAACCGCGATAAAATCTGTAAAATAGTTTTAATTCAAAGAATTAATACATACTCAATATCTTCTCATTACGTGTTAAATTATATTAATCACATAGCAAATAATAAATCAAAGAAAATTGAATATTAGTCTACGAAAATCCAGGTAATTAATTATCTTCAAAGTTTGTACAAAAAATATTCAGAATAAACGACAATTGCAGTAAGTACGGGTCATTGAACAGGTATGCAATGCAATGCAATCAGCCCTGTATTATATACTGCCCACTGCAGAGCACGGGCCTCCTCTACTACTGAGAGGGGTTAGGCCTTAGTCCACCGCGCTGGCCTAGTGCGGGTTGGCGGACTTCACATACCTTCGAAATTCAGAGAACTTCTGAGGTATACAGGTTTCCTCACGATGTTTTCCTTCACCGTTAAAGCGCACGATAATTGATAACAATACACACGTGAGTTCGAAAATTCAGAGGTGTGTGCCTTGGGTTTTGAACCTCCGGACATTGTCTCGGCAGACCGTTCCATTCCCATCTAGGCTATCGTCGCTTTATTGAACAGGTACAATCATAATAAATTAAGTCTTGTACACAAACCCACGACAAACAATGAGATGTTTCATTTTAATAAATAAAAGAAGTGAACAATTTACGCCTAAGCGAAATAAAATCTTTATCTCTCAATATAAGTATTCTAATCTTACCAGATCTATTATGTTATAAATATGACATGATATCAAAATATATATTTGCCCTAAGAATATGCGTGAGGTATAACTACGGAATATGTAAACAAAAGGCATGCCACGTTCTCGCTTTCAGCAAAGTTAGCTGTACCTAGTTCTCAGAAAGTTACAGAGATGGCGCTGTAACGATTTAATAAGTGAAAGTTGTGTAATTTTTTTATAATAGGTTTTTACGAAATGTTTGATTAAATCGCGAAATTCGCATTTATTGGTAATAAAACTTGATGCGAATCGTCCTGGGCTCGATCTCTAGGTGTAAAATTTGTTATAGTTTTCAAATATAGACTACGCACCGGTTTGTAAGATGGTTAACGTTTTTTTTTTATAAAGTAAGTGATACAAATAAGGCCTATGCTCAAATAAGGCCTGTAGTGCGGAAAGTCGATTAAAATATACATTTTCGTCAAAAATACTTCACACACGCATAGACGACAGCTCGACGGCTCGGCAAACAGTGCACTAGAGGCACGTTCGAGCTCACAGCAATAGTAGTGGCTGGTCGTTTGTGAAGGACGGGCGTTTTCATTGCGCATTATTAATTTGCCGTAATTTCTATCGAATTTTAAAACGTTATTCTTAGAAGTTTTGTTTCAAGTAATGAATACGAATTACAATATAATATAACTCATCAAAAAGGTAACTATGACTTTAAATTGAAATTTTTAGAATATGCGAATTAAATATTGCTTATAACATTTATGAAGTATAATGTACTAAATAAAGCCTATTTTTATGATAGGCTTTATTTCTGACCCTAGGCCTTAATAGGAATTCTGTTGAATTGTAACTTTATTATGTTTATTTACAGATTGATTATCTTAGTATGTCTCCTCCAAGACTAAAACGGGCTACGTGGTCCGAAGAAAACTTGAGAGCGGCAGTTAATGATGTGCTTTGTGGGCGATTATCGACTTACAAAGCTTCGGCGCAATATGGCGTTCCGAGAAAAACCATTAGAAATCATCTAAAAAGTGGTATATTACATAAGAGCTTAGGGAGAAACGCTATATTTACGAAAGAGCAAGAAAAAGATTTCGTCAGCCGTATAATCAAATTTTCTGAAATAGGAATACCTGTGACGCCAAAAATGAAATCTAGACACATTTGTATGTCCTAATTGTCAGGAAAATTGATTTTATAGTTACCTCTACCAGTATTTATTATCAGTAAGACTAAAGTAATGTTCTTAAGCAAATTATGCTAGTTATTACGTTCCAAGGCCTTATTTAGCAACCTTGTTTAATTAAGGCCTATCAAAATATATTTCATTTTTCAATATTTAATAATATTGTTGAGAAGATATGTTAATTTGCTATTTTTTGTTTGTATAGATACGGTTTTTTTTATATTATTCTTTTTTTCTTGTTAATATGCGACTTCAAATCTGACTAGGAATTGAAGCAAAATATTTAGTAAAATAACTTAGAAAGTTGTTCAAGGATCTCATGGAAACACTTGATAAAAGGCTCAGAAATACATATTTTTATAAAATTTATACTCTAATAACAATATTCCTATAATTTAAGTATATAGGCTTTGTTAAGTCACTATGTTTTAAAAAGGCCTAAAGCTAAGGTTCCAGAATTACCTCTTTTTAAGTGACTTTTGATACAAAAACATAATATATTTTCTTAATTACTTAAAGTTTATAAACCAAGGAATAATGTCTTGCTTTTATTTATCACCTTATTCGAATAATTTATCAAGATATGAGTGGTTGAAATTAGGTAGGCCTTATTTGTATCACTTACCTTACCATAGAATGACGAGACGAGCATGCCGTGCGCCTGATGGTAAGCGATACGACCACCCATAAACAGTAGCAACACCATCCAGCACCTTGACTTACAAAGTACTGTGTGGCATTCCACTGCGCTCGTCATCCTGAGACATAAGATGTTAAGTCTCATTATGTCCAGTAGTTATACTGGCTACAATGTCCTTCAAACCGAAACACAACAGTGCATGCATTGTTGCTTGGCGGTAGAAATAGACATTGCGGTGGTACCCACCCAGACGGACTCTTACATAATGAGAGACCTACCACCAGTAATACGTTAATCACGGTTAGTGATGCTTACCGCGGAATATTCTTTAATATTATAACTTAACAAACGAGCAAATGTGTCACCGATTGAACCTTCAGCAAACGCGAGCCACCCAGCTGGCTCATGTCAAGCACTCCAAACTCGACCTTATTGATGTGAAATTAAATCTACTTATTTTTCTCATTAAACGCGTTTTCTACTTGAAAATGAATCATACTAATTTTTAGTACATGAAAAAGTCGGATATATTATTAAGAATATAATCTAAAACAAAATATTTTTTGGCGCTCGTTTTTAGGCGCCAACATTGATGTATTAAAAAACCCATACATCAATGGGCGCCAATCCATACGTTCGTAATTGGAATGACTCAACAGCTGTCAAACTGACGGGGGCTCGAATGCTGAAAGGTGATCATAAATGCTCATGAACTTTCATATTACCAAAACATCATGGTTGCGTTGTCAAATCAAAAGGAAAGGAAAATAATATTAGGGACAAGTTTTTGCCCGCGGCTCCGCCCGCGTGAATGAGTTTTCCCGGGATTAAAGTAGCCTATGTGTTAATCCAGGACATAATCTACCCGTGTTCCAAATTTCATCGATATCCGTTCAGTAGTTTTTGCGTGAAATAGTAACAAACATCCATACATCCTTACTTACAAACTTTCGCGTTTATAATATTAGTAGGATTATAGATCTTAGGGCCTCCGGAAAATTAAGTATCCAAACAAAGCGCCAAGCTGTCCGTTTACATAGATTTTCTGAGACAGTGGTACTTCCCTTGTCAAGTCCGCCCATTTACGCTGTAGACAGTGGCGTAGCGTGGATTTTGCCGGCCGAGGCCGATCGAAAATTTTTCGACCTCTATTTCAATGGCGGTCTTGGCCGGCGCAAGGCTCCAGGTGAGAGAAAAAAAACACATGTGAATAAAATATAAAATCCGTAAAGTAGTTTTAGTTGACGTCAAGATTTAAAGCTCATAACTTTCGATATTTCCAATCTGAACCTGCCATGTAACCAGACTTATGACTTGGTACATTTTGACAAAAAAAGTAAAATTTCAAGACAAAATGGAAGCCGAGTTGTAACGGCCTACATTTCGGATATTTTTATAACGCGCCAAGCGTGTGGCTGGCAGCTTTATAGCCCTCAGCAATGAATGGTGAAGATAAATTAATTATTTTACACAACGAGCAAAACTTCAACCCTTATATTTCATCCAAAAAATTACATCTCTATTCTTCGTTTAATATTGTGGAAATATGTTACTAAAATCAAAGATATAAATACTTTGTTTTGAATGGTAGGTCTTTCTTTTTCTGCTTTTTTATGGCTTCCACCATTTATCAGTGATTATTTATGATTAAAAATCTTGAAGGGCGAATGTAGCATAGAATATACATAATTATATAAATAGTGAAGATGAGAGTTTTGAGAAGTATGTGTGGGCTGAAAGTAAGTGATAGAGTGAGGAATAGCGTGATAAGAGAAAAATGTGGATTGAAAGAAGATGTAGTGACTAAGATTGAGAAAGTAATGCTTCGGTGGTTCGGCCACATTGAAAGGATGGATGAAAGAAGAGAAACAAAAGAAATCTATGTTGCGAAAGTGAGTGGTAGTGTCGGACGGGGACGTCCTGGACGTACCTTCATGGATCAAATTGACGACCTCCTAAGGAAGGGCCAAATAAGGAGTGCTCGTAACCGACGAGCATGTATGAAGAGGCTGATGTCTGTGGAAGAGGCGAAAGAGGTATGCTTAGATCGTAGCACTTGGCGCTCCATAGTCTCTGCTTACCCCAATGGGAGAAAGGCGTGAGTTTATGTATGTATGTATGTATATAAATAAATAAGAAATACAATATATTATAGCAAACCGATCTTTCGTACATGGCTGTTCGGCTGGTAAGGTACCATGGCAATGTCTACTTCTACCGCCAAGTAACATTATTTGAAAGATATTGTAGCCAGTGTAAGAATATTGGACATTTGGATATAATTTAATAAAGTTTGTTCTAATTAATGTAGTATACATTATATTTGGTGCATGTAGTTATTAGGTAGTTATGAAGCCCAAACAAAGTGCATATTACATTGAAAAAGTGAGGAAACCTGCATATCTTAGAAGTTCTCAATAAGAATATCGAAGTATGTGATGTTTGCCAACCTAGGCCAGTATGGAGGACTAAGGCCTAAACCCTCTTAGTAGTAGAGGAGGCACGTACCCAGCAGGACAGTATGTAAAACAGAGCTGATATTATTAAAGTGTATATTTTTTTTGGCATTGCTTTACAGTCCTACTGACTGTACTGCCTGACGCGAATCGGCTTTTCTGACCACACCGGACTTTCGGGCGAACGCTTTAGGCGCTCCAACCGTTTAGATTTAAAAGAGACTATCGAAAAAATTATGTACTCTTGGTGTTCCTATTTAATTAAATAAAAATGTGTCTTATCACTAAATTCCTAAGGTTGTAACTAAGGAATACATATTATCAGCTTAATTTTTTTAGACTGATTATAATCAAAATGAACTTCATAGTTATTGCAAAAAATAATGTAGAAGTAATCACATTATTTCTGTGACCCGCTTTGAAACTAAGACAATTAGATTTACGTCCTTTGCGATGTCATGGCATAGCTAGATGGAACTTGGGAACCTTTTTCCTAAGTTTTAGGTCCGTGAAGATGAATTACTGAGCTGTCGTCGCGACAGTTTTCTGGACGTGGTAGACACGTGATCCATTTACAAAGTGTTTCGTAGTTTGTAATTGTATGGTTATGAATTTATATCTACGAAGACTCGTTAGAATATTTGGCAAAATGTAGATGTCACTTCTGAATAGTTAAAAGGCTATGCCGTGTTATGACACACGCCTGCGCATACTCACGCCTTTTATCCCCGAAGGGGTAGGCCGAGGCGCAACTAGTGCACCCACTCTCTGCCGTGCGTATTCCGTCCCATGATGTGATAAGGGGCGAGCCTATCGCCATATCGGGTACAAATTACAGCCTCCGATCTGATAATGATCAGGAAAATCCAATATCACTTTGCCCGACCCGGGGATCGAACCCGAGACGTTAGCATTGCAGTCGTACCGTAATACAACTACGCCACTGAGGCAGTCATAACACTTTATTATATTATGTAAGACTCATTAGGAAATACGACTTATAACTGAAGATAAGTTGAAAGTAAAATGTACAGGAATAAGGCATTTTGTTAATGCTAATAGTTAAAAAGATTGCCACTCAAAACAGATCTACGGCGGAGAAAACTAAGTAGTATGCTGTCCAAAAACGGCTCTAAAATTCTAACCAAGATAGTTTATATATATTTGGATGGAACTCCCAAAAACTAGCCTTTTACAATAAACCGTTTAATTTTAAAGTCCTCCGATTTTGAGATTTATGTAATTTTATTTCGCTTAAAAACTATACTTAATCATTGATTAATTATATACCTAGATAGAGTGACGCGCTACAATGAAACTAAAACAAACAGCCAACTTTTCTTAAGCTAGTATGCGTGACAGCTGTGTCATATGCTATCGCTGCATCATTCTGCGTATCCTTGTGTGCGCGCATAATGATACCAGTTATTACATGGTTTTTATTAAAACGGGGAGATAATTATATACATGAAAAACAACAAAAATTAACTCACTAGAACTCGAACATTTAGTGGGGAACAGTTGGCCTCTATTTTTTCGACGCGTTTGAAACGTTCAGTGTCTATCTAGGTATATAATTAATCAAAGTACTTAATAATATGAACGTTTTTAGAAAAGTTAGTTGAAAATGGACGGGTCTAAAAATATTTTTTAATGGATCCAGGATCCCTATTTTGCCCCTTTAATGTCCCTAAAGTTCGAGCCTGGTTAGATTTTAAGGCCCAATACCCATACAAAAAGCGGACATCTCCTTTCATGTACAGATACTTAGTCACGACTGGTAGGCCTCTTGTATGCGAGGCACCGTCTGGGTATATACCACGGCAATGTCTGTTTCTACCGCCAAGCAGCAGTGTGCATGCAGCTGGTATACAGCCGGCTTGAAGGACATTGTAGCCAGCGTAATTACTGTGTATTATGAGACTTAACACCTAATGTCTCAGAGTGAGGAGCACAGTGGAGTGACACGCATTACTTTGTAATTAGAAATTATGTATGGTATTGCTACTATTTTATGGGCGGTCACTTACCATCAGGCGAACGGCATGTTCGTCTCGTCACTCAGTAGAAATAAAAAAAATCTTAGACTCACCCCTATCGCATCATAGGACGGAACACAAATAACAAAAAGTGGTTGCACTAGTTGCGCATCTGCCTACCCTTTCGAGGATAGAAGGCGCGATGTATACGCGACATAAGCGACAACGAGCTTTCAATATATAGTTTTTTTGTAAGACTATTCAGGTATCTTTACTTTAACAAATAGCTAAAATAATCAACTATCGAAATGGGACAAGTTAGCATTAAGGTAACGTCTGCGCAGCGTCTTACGGTTGCTTTAAAAATACGCTACATCAGCCGATGCCCGACGTCTAGCCTCGATGGGAACGTAAATAGACGTTAACCCAATTCCAGGGCTACATCAAATATGATTGACATTAAATGTATTCTTAGAACCTATATGTGTCATTTTTAAGTAGCAAAAATGGATACAGGGAACCGGCACTCATGCTCCAAATCCAAGCAGTAGATATTAATGAAATTTCTTAAGATGTTAGTGTATTATTACTAGAAGTTAACATATAAACCGCTAAATAGATTTTGATGAAATTCTGTACATAGATCCGCCAAGGTCTAAATTGAGATAAAGGCATTATCATTCTGAAAAAGTCCGGAAAATTTATTTTAGGAAAAGTCCTTAAGGGATAAAATCCCTCAGTGTATGTGTGTGTGTCTTAAACCAAACGTTGTCAGTAATTTTCTAAAAGATGAATTTAAGTATGAAATCCAAACCTAAAACCAATATCGTATTCTGTTTTCAAATTCCACTGGTTCCATTTTCAAACGGAATTCCACCTATATTGAACGTTGACAATAAAAAACTGCTGTCATTACTGCACCTCCAATATTGACTTGCAGCTTACGCCAAGCACTCAATACCTGCCGCGTAAGCCTCGCTACACAAGTGTAATAACGTAGGCCCGCCCAGCCTCACGGGCTTCGGTTACTCTGCGGTTCTCAAACTTTTACCACTGACGCCCTTTCGGTTAACTGTGAATGTAGTGCCGGTCGCTCCTTAGTCTTCCATTTTTATTAACCAATTTAGAACGTTTTTAAGTAGAAAAATACATCGATGCCTAATTTGTCTGCAGTATGAATGGGCCGTTTCGATTGAGTTGGTTCAATTGTCATACAGAAATACGGTGTGAAGTAAAATCAATTGGTTATTATATTTCATTCAATCAACCTGAGACCTAATAAATATTCGCCTTTCTAAGTGGTGGTAAGTCTCTCATATTTAAGAGTCCGTCTGGGTGGATACCACCGCAATGTCTAATTCTACCGTCAAGCAGCAGTGTGCATGCACTGTTGTGGCTTATCGACCTATCTCTTTGTACACAGCGTTATGATATCGGTTACTATTCCTGTTCTTTGACCCTACTCACTACCTCTTCTACCAAGTTTCGAAGCTTTAGAATTTACTTACAACTAGCTTTTGCGCGCGGCTCCGCCCGCGTGGAAAAGTTTTTCCGGGATAAAAAATAGCCTATAGCACTGAGGAGTAATGTAGCTTCCTATTAGTGAAAGAATTTTCAAAATCGGTCCAGTAGTTCCTGAGATTATAGCGTTCAAACAAACAAACAAACTCTTCAGCTTTATATAATAGTATAGATTACGTTGTAAATTACATTTTTTATAAATATATAAAAAAAAAACATATCACGTTATTAAAAAATTATGACTATAAAACAGACAGAGTGGAAGTTTTAGAACCGCTGTACCACAGGAACAATACATGGCAGATATGAAGTGGGACATTAGCGATACTATGCTGCGGCACTGAAATCGGATCCTGCTTTATTGCGCTGACACAGCATTGATAATATGCACGCCCTTGTAACTGTTCGTTATTGATTTACGCCCGCCTGGTACTAGTTTTTATTAACATTTTGTATATTTAAGGGTGAGCAGACATCTACATTTTCACCGATATTATTTGATACAATGTAGTTCGTTATTTTCTGATACACATCAACACATTTAAATTCACTGGAGATACAAAATTATATTGGAATCATTAGATGTTTGTTTGAAAACAATTTAGAGTATTTTTTCTGCTCATGTGTTAATTATTATAAATAATTATAAATTGTCTTTATGGACTAGAAGAGGCTATTTCACTTAATTCCATGTTAAAATGATTCCATAAAAGAAAAAGAAACAGATTATTTCTTCTTGGATTCTTTAAGCTTCAATATGTCATATTATGACAAAATTCCTATGCCCATAACAAAGAGCCACCATTGAGATCACATTAATGAGACATTTTGTATTCAATTAAAATTGTTTCACGAGTTAGCGTAAACAAAACGAGCCTATAATATTGTGTCGTCAGCTGGCCATTAAACCACATCCATTAGTAAAATTGGGTATTAATTCTGGGAATTATGGGCCGATTTCACTGCTTGCTGATAAATTCCCTGATAGCCTATTCAGAAATTATCCGCCATATAAACTACAACTTTTGGTTCCACCGGTCTAAAGGTGCTCCCACACAGCAGTTATATAACCTATGGTTTACCGTTGGACGAGATACTTCTTGTTATATTACCACACCATACCAGCCCTGTATTATATACTGCCCACTGCTGAGCACGGGTTTCCTTTACTGCTGGGTGGGTTCAGACCTTAGTCCACCACGCTGGCCTAGTGCGGGTTGGCAGACTTCACATACCTTCGAAATTCTTATAGAGAACTTCTCAGGTATACAGGTTTCCTCACGATGTTTTTCATTAACCGTTAAAGCGAGCGTTAATTCTCAAAGAATACACACATAACTTTTAGAAAATTCAGAGGTGCGTGCTCTTGAGTTTGAACCTATGGACAGTCGTCTCGGCAGTCCGTTCGACTCCCAACTAGGCTATCGCCGCTTCACTTGTTATATTAATAGGTAATAATGGCAAAAAAACTAAACATGCGATTAATTAAGATTTTAAAGCAAGTCAAATAAATGCGACAGTGATCGCTTAAGCTCGCGTGAGTCTCCGGACGGGAGAAAAAAAAACGTTGATTCAACAATTTCGAAGGTAACATGCTTTGTAACTGGTGACTTAAAGAAGGTCCTCAGCTAGGCAACGCGCGAGGCTCCTAGTATAAGCCCGCTACTGAAATTCGACTGTAAGCGTCATTGTCACTAATATACACATCTATCGGCTGAAGATGTGGATCTCAGTGGATTATTTATGCATAGCACAATATGTTTTTTAAATCCTCAATTACTGACTTTGGTTTACGCCTCTGGGTGTGGGCCACGTATCGGCAAGCGCCGCGTGACTTGATAAAGTTCGTAGGGACACGCTAGATGCAGGCCGCTTTCAAAAGGTCCATCTGGAAATCTTTAGGGGAGGCCTGTGTTTAGCAGTGGATGTCATGTGGCTGATGATGATGCAGACTTATGCCTCTGATTGCATATTTAAGTCACTTAAGTCACTTTTTTTTTGTCTGTTGATATTTTTTTTCTGTATATTAACATTATCATTATTATTGTAGCTGTCACCACCCAATTGTTGCCAATAAATGTTTTTCTTTCTTTCTTTCTTTGCTTACTAACCACGATAAAACAAAATGAAACATTAAAACCCTGCTAAAGCACACAAAGTCTAAATTTGTGTAAAGCTTAGTGAACTTTGTAAATAAACATAAAAATGTCTTATCTTAGAAAGTTATAAGTTTAAGGAGTAAAGTAAATATTTAAGGACACGGGAGTTTCCACATGTTAAAGTTCATTGCCCCTCGTTTAGTGTTCGCTGTTCTGTCAATTCCTTATTCCGTATTGTATTTTGATGAATTAGTTTATAAAAATATTTATTACTATTTTAAAATGCATATAAGTCTTACTAATGAACATTAGCAGTTCTTCTATCTTTCTCTTTAAAATACATTAAAGTTATTTGGTTAAAATCAATATTAGGTAATAATATAATCTAAATAATCAAATTGTGGTGGTCTTACATAAATTTTGTGTTCTAAATTTTGGATTTAATTCCTAATTTATTGATCAGCCCTATTGTAGCGACATATAGGTGAACTTAGGACTCCCCAAGCCTGCAACCACCCGCTACCCGCCGTCTTTTTCATATAGAACAGTATAATATGACTCTTAACTCATAAAATAACTAATAAAATTCGCACAAATGCTTTGTACACAAATACCTAGATTTTTTCAATACTGCAATATTATTTTATATTATCTTTATTTATTTGAAATGTGTGCTCTTTTTTTAGGTAATTTGGGTTTAAAATACCATTTTCAAGCATTGTTAATTAGCATCACTGTTAAGTTTCTTCATTTTTTAGTCATATTTGTGAATCTAGCTTCCAGAATACTCTTGCAGGTACAGCCCGATGGATCCATAATCTTGTTTGCCGACGCACCGTCTCGCCGTCTAACAGCTCGAAATATACCTTTTGATTTAATATATCAGACAAGAACGTTTTATCTACACTTAAAGACTATATTATCTTGTTTTGAAGGATTGGACATCTTACAACAAAGTTCGTAAAAATATATGATGTAATTTTTAGAAAGAACTAGTGTAATGAAATGAAATAATTTATTTGTACATATATAATATACATATACATACATATACATTCACGTCTTTTATCCGCGAAGGGGTAGGCAGAGACACAACTGGTGCATGCACTTTTCGCCATGCATATTCCGTCCCGTGATATGGTAGGGGGCGAGCCTATCGCCATATCGGGCACAAATTTCAGACTCCGAGCTGATACAGAGTAGAAAAGCCCAATATCACTTTACCCAGCCCGGGGATCGAACCCGAGACCATTACATTGCAGTCGTACCGTAATACAACTACGCCACCAAGGCAGGCAGTAATTTATTTCTAATCCGTAAAATGTAAAAAATTTGAATTTAGTAAATTTTTACTCTATTACCAGTTTGGAAAGCTACCAGACAAAAACGGTCAAGAAACTAGTGTTTCTCGCTATACGTATCCCGGTGAAGTCTCCCGTTAGCTAAGGTACCCTGATGTCGGGTTTTTCTGCTCAACGTCAGCCTGGAGTCTGGAATATGCCCGGTAAATCGCAATATCCGCCCCTATTACATGGGACCTTACATAGCTGGTGAAATTTGGGTGAGTTACACCTCTACTTACCTATGAAAGGGAAAAGGCGTAATACTATGTATGTATGTCAAAACTTCACTGACTTTAAATCGACAATGTTCACAACTATAGTTCGGACAAACTAAGCTGGCCGGTATGACAATAATTTTTTTTTCCCGACGCGATAACTCTCTGAGAACGTCTACCCAAAAAATTCAAAACCGTGTCATGTCATACCGGCCATATTAGTTTGTCCCTACTATAGTTTGAATCATATTCCAAAGTGAAATGCATAGACCCCTCTGGCGAAATGTCAAATTGACATGCTTGCGACGTGATTGTTTCAGCGTGCGGTCGCGTTAACACGTCGTCTGGTCGCTAACAAGACATGTTTGCCACCCGCTGACATGCGTTATAACTTGATTGATTCTATATTTGTTGGTTGGGTTTTGATACCAGATATGATAACTAGGAGTTCGGCTTCGACCGCGGAAAAAGCTTTTCAGCTACAAAAGTCCCTAAAAAAAATGGCTACTTTTTATCCCGGTAATTTGCTCCCATGGGAAATAAAGGTTGTTTTTTATCTGATTCTTTAAGTAGACGGCGCTGGCGTCGTACTGTGTTTTAGGGACTTTTGTAGCGGGAAAGGCTTTTTACACGAGCAAAGTCGCGAGCAACACATAGTTTATAATATTAGTAAGAGAAGATAAGAAGTTAGATTCAAGCATACATTCAGGATAATACTTTCCTTCCCTTTTACACTACTTCTCTTATCTTATGATGGTGTGATCGGTGGAAGCGGGATGGAGCACTGCGTAGTCGCTCATTGAGTGCGTAATTTAAGTTAACTATTACCTTTGTAATTTTTAATTATTTTATTTATTTACAGTGTCATTCATAGTGTTATATTTATTTATGATGATAGTTTTAGTGTCATTTTTTATTTTTTATTTTTTGTTTAGCACTACTAAGTGTCCTAAAGACAGCTGGCGTCCGCACGTCACCCAAGGTGACCACTGAAAACCAGCGTTGTGCTGTGGCTCACGCCGCAGTACAACATTATGCTGAGTGGTCACCTACTTGTCACAGCCACGATGCGACGTGCAATCATTATTTACTTTTTTTTTGTAACATTTTATATATATATATATATTTTTTATGTCATTTGTACGTCGTCATAAGCTGTGACCAATAAATATGTTTTTCTTTCTTTCTTTCTTTCTTTATCTCGATTCCATGGTTTGTAAGAGTTTGCCTCGAGCCATAAGACCGTCAATTGTATCGCCTCACAGCCTTTAATGTTCATAATGTTAAATACAATATCTTTTGGTGTACATACAATAAACTTATAAATAACTTGACTTCTGCTCGCGGCTCCGCCCGCGTGAAAAAGTTATACAGGATTAAAATATTTTCCCGGGATAAATAGTTGCCTATAGCACTCAGGAGTAATGTAGCCTCCTATTAGTGAAAGAATTTTGAAAATCGGAATTTTAATTTTCGAAAAAAATTAGAATTTTACTTTCTTGTGGATTTATTTTTATGTATTTATTTTAATTATGACATTGAAATATAAGAAATCATTAATTAAGACGGTAAAAACCACATAAATCAACAAATGAATTAGCTTATAATGTTTACAACTAACTGAACTAAGAGATATTTGATGATAACGCTTATTAAACCAACGTTTAACGTATTGTTCATTCATATTCATGTACATGACGTATTGTTCTACCGAGGTAATACTTTTGCCTGACAATTAAAAGTGAGAATGAAGAAAAGATACAAAAATAATTTGAAAAGAAAATGTTACTGATTGGAATAAATGAAACTCGTATAGCTACGCGAAAACGCTACAAAGTTGTAGCGCTACGCGTTCGTAGCATCACATAAATGCGCTACACAGAACCCGTGTACTCTGCTACTAAAATTTGCTGAAGCTACTAAAACGTCTGAAAACCGAAAAAAAAAATCTACTGATAATATGGAGCGAGCAATAAACAAAATAATTAATCAATATTAAATCTTTATGACTGCCTAAAAATAGATTTTTAGTTTTACATACATAATTTGTCATGCGTAAATTGGATGAATGAGTAAACAGCCTTACCCTTACTAGGTTACGTAGAAGGTGACTAAGCTATTTTGATATCGTTGACAAAAACAAAGCCTATACCGTTATACTGCCACTTGAATGGTAGTTATTATTATGCTTACGTCACGTAAGTTATAAAGGGAAGGTATCATTAGTACTTCTTATTTATTGCTTTGCTCTTAAGTGGTCGTGGTTACGATGATTTGTGTCTAAACGATGATGTAGGTCGCCGTGCGATCGCTCTTCACATCTCTGTTAAATGACAATCATACATTCATGTATGATTGTAATGAATTGAATTGAATTGTATTGAATGTATATTGATTCAATGTGCATTCGTTTATAGGGTCTCCCACTTCTAATTTAATTTGGTCGGTCCACCTCATTGGTGGCCTACCACGACGTCTATTTCCGTCTACTCTGCCCTGAACGACTAGGCGCTCTATAGAGTCATTATTTCGCCAATATTAATATAGAGGCTACTATATCCATCGATTCTGTATTAAATATCTTATTAAATTAATTCCTAAAACGTCGACGTAAAATTGTTTACCTAAACCGTTCAAAACCGCCATAACTTAAACTCATTACATAATTCCATAAATTAAGGCCACGACCTCGATCTGATTGATGCCTCTCGGGCGTAGTGACTTTATAGTGAAAGTTTGAGAGCAATTAAAATTGCGAATAGCGCCATCTGTTATCCGTGGTCGGAATTAACGTAAGCAATTAATGGTCTGCGAAAGTTTGTGATTAAATTCCATTCGGATCGGCGAAATAAATGCCAATAATTTAATTATTTATTGATGATCTGGCATTTTATTGTCGTCTAAACGAATTTCGAAATTGGAACGTATTTTAATTTGGATGATGGGTTTTAAAATTATGAGGTTTTATTTGTTTTTCAGGGAATTTATGGATTTAATTGGATGGCTATGATTGGTACATTCGACTTTATGACATACTAGACTTCTGCTCGCGGCTCCGCCTGCGTGATAAAGTTTCTCCGGGATAAAAAGTAGCCTATAGCACTCAGGGGTAATGTAGCTATCGGGCCAGTAGTTTTTGAGTTTATCAATTAAAAACAAACAAACAAACAATCTCTCCTCTTTATATTATTAGTATAAAAGTATAGATATTAAAATAACTGACGAAGAGCAGTATATCATGCACTGCAAAAAGGAAATCGATAACATTGCTCTTGAAATAAAATGCAAGATTTAAAATTTATGACTTTGTTATGTCTCTTTCTAAGTCAGAGGTCTCTTTTCTCTTTAGCGGACACGATGCCAATAATGCAACACAACACACAAACACACATCGCACGTTTAGGACGACAACGACACAATTCAAAAAAATCGAAAATTCAGTTATCGTCATAAAATTACTTAAAACGAAATGTTCAATACAACAATAAAATAAAAATAAATAAAAAATAAAATACTTTATTCATCACGTAGGCGAACATAGTTGCACTTATGATAAGTCAAGATACATTAAATTGATTATATTAATAATTATTATAAATACCAATGGTCACTTATATAACTACCGACATTTTTATTGGGAGTAAATCTATGATAAGAAATAAACAAAAACAAAAAAACAGCTCGGGCTGGCAGGAAAGGGGATATAAAAAGGACATCATTTTATTAAAATAATGGGAGGAACGCGTCGCGATCCTCACCGGTGAGGACACTACAGGCCCTAGCCTAGCTAACCTACCAGCCTTTCACTAGCTACCTAAGCGATGACGACCCGAAGAAGAAAGGCAGAAAGAAACTCCGGACTTACTTTTTTTGTCATCAATTGTTCATTGTTTCTTTCTCTTTTTTTTTTCAATTCTTTTGTGCTGTGTACAAAGTCAGATTAGTTATATAAGCTAATGCACGCACATCACCGTTGAAATAAGATAAAATCCAAATGAAGGGATTTAGGGAATACCTGGACAGGCATGTACAAATACGTAAAACTGGACATAACACAAAAAAATAATAAAATAACGGTGTACAATGTGCATTCGCCTACATTTACAAAATTATTTTTGTTGTATTGCTCTTCCTACTTTCTTAATAAAATGAAACTTATAAAGGCAAGCGCAACAAAATGATCGGTCGGTCGTCTTCCCTAAATTTAAATTATATGAATGAGGGAATATTTATAATTGTAGTAATTAGGTTATATACCTAATAGTCACAGTAGATTTAAAAGTTAAAATTATTGTAATGTCAATATTAAAGATAGATACAGATGAGACACTTTATGCAGTCAATCACTAGTAAGTGTTAACAGGGTTGGCCATGGTGTGCAGGACCACTTCTCCAAACCGTCTTATCATCGAGGTAATCCGCTACATTATAATACGCTCTAGACATTAACTCGCGCCTAACATAACACTTGAACTGGTGTCCGGGCAAATCGGCTACTTCGGAGGGAAGTTTATTGTAAAATTTAATGCTATTCGCTAAGTATGATTTACTCGTTTTACAGAGCCTAAAATTTGGAACAACTAGTTTATTCTTATTTCTAGTGTTCAGACAGTGCAAGTCACTGTTTTTAATAAAAGTACTAAGGTTTTTGCGGACATACATAATATTCCGGAAAATGTATTCGGCCGGCAAAGTCAGTATATTAGCCTCCTTAAACAGTTCCCTAAGGGAATCACGAGATCGAAGGTTGTAAATAGCACGAATCGCTCGTTTCTGTAAGACAAAAATGGTCTGCAGATCTGCGGCAGAACCCCACAGAAGAATGCAATATGACATAATGCTGTGGAAGTAAGCAAAATATACTAACCTTACCGTAGCCACGTCAGTTAAATGTCTGATCTTTCTAATAGCGAAGATGGCAGAACTCAATTTACTCGAAATTTTCTGAATGTGGGGTCCCCATTGCAATTTATTATCTACTGAAACCCCGAGGAAAACCGTTGACGGAACTAATGCTAGTTTATTTCCATCCAAATCAATATTTGGTTCATTTTTATTACTCAGTAGCGAGAATCGGACACATTTAGTTTTTGCCGCATTTAATAGTAAATTGTTAGCTGAAAACCAGTTAGAAATCAAACTAAGTACTTTATTGGGCTCCACAAAATTTTGTTCCCTTCTATTTATCTTAAAAATTAACGAGGTGTCATCTGCGAATAATACTACATCTGCCATATTGTTAATCATATAAGGCAGGTCATTAATGTATACTAAAAATAAGAACGGACCCAAAATTGATCCTTGAGGAACCCCAATCCTAACTGCGGACCCTACAGAGGAGACATTATCAATAAATACTTTTTGTTTGCGGCCTGATAAATATGAGGATATTAGTTTAAGCCCTACTCCCCTAATACCATAATGGTGTAGCTTTAGGATGAGGGTACTGTGATCGACGCAATCGAACGCCTTGGAAAGATCACAAAATACCCCTAAAGCATCCTGTGATCCCTCCCAGGCATCCAACACAGCTTTTACCAATGCACATCCAGCATCTTGCGTGGACCTACCCTTTGTAAAACCGAATTGCCTATCATGTAAGATCTCATTTTTATTAAAAAACACCAGCATTTGATTAAGCATTAATTTTTCGAATACTTTACTTAGGGCTGGTAAAATAGAAATAGGCCTATAGTTAGAGGGTGTGTTAGAGCAACCTGCTTTAAAAACTGGTATTACTTTACTAATCTTCATAAGATCAGGGAATACGCCGTCTCTTATACAGCAGTTAAAAATATCTGAAAGGATTGGGGCAATGCTTACTATTATTGACTGCAACGCTTTAACAGACAAACCCCAAAGATCTTCAGTGCTCTTCAAGTTTAAGCTCTTAAAAACTTTTATAATATCGTAATGAGTAACAGATTCAAACTTGAAATTTGGAATTGATAATTCTAGATTTTTTTTTAAGAACGACTCAGCTGCCCCTGGTGAGGATGGCAGACATTTTGTCGTCTCAAAAGGTATGTTAGAAAAAAATAATTCAAAATAATTAGCAATATTATTTTTATCTGAAACTAGTTCGTCATTAATGTTCAATACAATATTGTCTTTACACTTGGTTTTGCCAGTTTCAGTATTAATAATCTTCCATGTTGTTTTAATTTTATTATCGGAGTTTTTAATATTACTACTAATATAAGCAGCTTTAGCAAAGCTGCAAACACTTTTAAAAATTTTAGAGTAAGTTCTTACGTAATTGGTAAAATTGACATCAGGTGTATAGGACCTTCTGTCATATAATTCGTACAGAACATCTCTACTACGCCTAATACCTTTTGTTGCCCAAGAACTGAACGATATTTTATTTTTTAGAAGCACTGATTTTACACAACATGTTTTATTGAATACATTCGTAATACTATTTAATAATTTTTCAAACATATTGTTCGGGTTGCCCAAGTCGCAAGTCAGCATTGGTAACATGGAATTAAATCTTTTACTAAATTTCTGCAAATTATGTTGAGATAGGGGTCTAAATTTAACAATATGTTTACTTCTATTTTTTACATAATTAAATTGGACCATTTGACAAGTGTGGTCTGAGCGTACACCTGCTAATAACTTCTTATAGTTGAGTTTAAAATTTGTGATTCCTTATGTTTACGCGAATGTTAGACATTGAAATTAAACTATTATAACGGATTTTATCGCGGTTTTTTATTTTATTTTCTCCCGACGTTTCGAAGGCTTTGCAGCACTTCGTGGTCACGGGGCGGACTGAGGTGTTGGTGGTCCGAAAAGTTAGTGTTACAAATCTACCTTCAATTTACAATTATACAATTTAAAGATGTTAGTCATTGTTTGCGGTCCGGTCTACGCAGTAAGAGCTCACAATGTCTTGAGGTCTGGCAGCAGGTCTTTTGGGGCCCGATTTAATTAGATGTATGACCGGGTCCCAGGCTTGTGCAAGTTTCCAACCATCTTCTCTATTGAAATTAGGATGTTTTTTGATCTCAATAGCCTCGCGGATCATCCTAGGCAGGAATCGGTGTTCTTTGGCAAGGATTTGTGGCTTGTCGAATCTAAGGTAGTGGTTGGAGCCTTCTTCTGAGTGTTCAGCTACTGCAGACTTCGTAGAGCGTCGGTGTTTAACATCAGCTATATGTTCTTTTACGCGGGTCCCTACATGTCTTTTTGTTTGTCCAATATAAGAGAGGCCACAGTCGCAATCTATCTTGTATACGCCCGGTTCTTGTAGAGGTATATGGCACTTGACAGGTGGTAAAAATTGACTAATCTTCTTAGGCGGCTTAAAATAAGTTTTTATGGAAGCGCGCTTCAGGATGTAGCCAATCTTGTCGGTGACTCCTCTTACATAAGGTAATACAACTGGGACACGATCAACTGTGGCTGGTTTCACTCGGTCTCTGTGACGGCGGCGTGGAATTTGGAGCTTGTTGTCTCGCAGTACTTGCTTGACATGTTGCAGCTCAGCAGCCAGGTGTTTCTCGTCACAGATTCCTTGTGCTCTCTGAAACAAAGATTTGCCCACGGTAGCTAACTGTTTTGGATGGTGATGAGATTCACCGTTCAGGTATTTATCTGTATGGGTCGGTTTCCTATACACAGTGTGGCTTAGGGACTGATCAGGATTACGGATGACTAAAACATCTAAGAAAGCAAGAGAGTTATCCTGTTCCAACTCCATGGTAAATTGAATTTTATCATTAATGGAGTTGAGATGATTTAAAAATGCAGTTACTTTGTCAGATGGTAATATTGTGAAAGTATCATCTACGTACCGTTTGTAAAACCTTGGTGAGACCGGGGCTGTGTTCAGGGCTGTCTCCTCGAAGTCCTCCATGAAGATATCGGCGACTACTGGAGATACAGTGCTGCAAAGCCTTCGAAACGTCGGGAGAAAATAAAATAAAAAACCGCGATAAAATCCGTTATAATAGTTTAATTTCAATATTTAAAATTTGTAATAACATTATCAATACAGGTAGCCGAAGTTAAAGTTAGTCTGGTAGGCTCGAGAAAATGACAGTTCAGATTAAAGGATTCAAGCAAAGTCAGAAATAAACCTTTATCTGTGGAATCAATCAGTAAATCAATATTAAAGTCTCCGCAGACTAAGATTTTCCTATTCATTTTAATTTTGTTAAGAATATCCTCCATTTTAGAAATAAAAGCTAATATGTTTGATGAAGGAGGCCTATATACACACAATATAATATAATCCCCGGTCTCTGCACACGCGACCTCACACACTCTTTCAACAGAGAGTTTTGTAATATCTTGTCTATCCTTGTATGGGACACCGTCCTTGATCAGGATCATGGTGCCCCCACCCTCTGCTGAAATCCTAATAAACGAGCTGGCGACTCTGTAACCATTAACACTAAACGCCATTCTATCTGGTTTAAACCATGTCTCCGTAAAACATAAAATGTCAACATTATATCTCTCTATAAATAATTCTATGTCAAGAACTTTGCCAGAGAAACGATTTATATTTTGATGTTTTAATATTAAAAATAGGTCATCTTTCTCTGTTGTCATACTTAAATGTTTAAATTATTAACTACAATATTATTAGTAGTACTACTAAAACATGTAGTAATCGAGGACTTTGTCATAGTACTTATGACTGTCTTAATATTATAAGCTAACAATGTAGCAATACAATGCCTACAAGTCTTTGTGAGATACACTGTATCCCTAGTCAAATTATAAAAACATTTTCCAATGAAATTATTGATGTCAAAAAATATAAATTTATCACTATGATGATTTGCTAAAAAGTGCATTTGTTTATTAAGTGTGTGAATGTGGTTGTTTACTCCATCAGACACATTTGAAAAATAAGGAAATGCACAAAGTATAATTTTTTACAATTTAGGCTTGACATGGAGGCTATACTACTTGTTATATCATTTCTAGTTAAATTAGAACTGTTCCCTGTTAATATTGTGATACAGGACTCTGGAGTATATGTTTTACTAACTACTTCTTTAATAATTTCCTTATATAACATCCCTGGAAAGCAGTAACTCATAGCAGACTGCTCTAAATTATTGCTTAGTAATGACCCAAAGCCTTTTCCTATGTTGTCTGAGAATACTACAGTGGTAGGAACATTACATGGGGCCTTTCTTGATAAGGAACAGCTCTCAACTGCCTGGGAGTTCCCCAGGTTAGTGTCCTGAGAGTCAACAAGGCTAGGCATGTCCATATCAACCTCTGATGTGGTGAGTTTACATTTTGTATTATTCAAAGAGTAGTAAGTAATACTATTATTATTAGAATCATTCAAAAGTGCCATGAGATCATCAATTTTATTTTTAGAGGTTATATATTTACTATATGTTAGACTCAGAGACTCTTCCAGCGTTTTTATTTCACATAATAACCGCTGTGTGTCAGCCTCATATATCCGCTTACTATCTTCTAATTTAATTTCATAATTATTTAATTTATTCAATAATAATCTACGTTCTTTAATTAAGTTTATATTTTATATGTCGGAGACAAATAGATGGCGCTTCACTAAAATAAAATAAGTTTGTAACAACTGACAACAGATGGCACCACATTCGAATGATTATTAACGGAAACGTCAAGCAGGAAGCTTGAGTGAGGTCGCCACTGGACTAGCCAAACTAGTTTGACAATTGAAATGTCACCCGAGGCCTATATAAGGTCTAGCTCTCAAGAAAAATAGGCAGTGATCGAGCGGGAGCGCAAGAGAGAACATTGGATTGGCCTGTCTCGTGACGAACTCGCTGCGTTATCCGTCCTACGTCATGGAAGAAATATTCATAGTACCAGCTTTCTTCGACATCAGAAGTGGGATAAACAATCAATGCCCACAGAAATGGATTGTGCTCACTACATATGTACGCTATGTGGAATACATCGTACGATGGAGATATTTGACTACCCGCAATTTACGTGAAGAAAGAAATTGCGCTAATATCTGAATAAGAACTAGCCTACAATGTGAATAAAAGTGGACGCTATGTGTAACATGGCCATCGTCTTCTTAGCTGTGAGGATATTTTCTACCTTAGACAGGGTTGTTGGCAATGGTGTCTACATGTACCTACGGCAATTGGGAAACTAGTGCTGAAACGTTCCTGAAGGCGTGCCGTTTATGGTGTGACAAGCACCGTGGTGTTGATAGTGACAGGACTGACAGGGACATCCGTGATTGCATCAGTAGAGGAAATCTGGTATCGTATTACCCATTACCCTTGTGTGAGGGTTCTGGTTTCTTTTTATTTCTTGGTTTGCAAATAGTGAGATCTTGTTTAACAGGGGGCATGTGCAGACATGGATTAACGAGTAATTCGTGGTTATTGTTGGTATAGACCCGTCCTTAAACTTAAGGCCTTGGAGAAAGAAAATACCTGTTGTAGTAAACAATGACTGTACATGGCCTTGGTTGACAAAAGTGATCTAGGTGTAGGTATAGTGTTCGGTTTGAAGGAGTGCTGGCCTTCCTAGGTCAAGGCTTCGAATCGCAATACTGCACTGTTCAAAATTTTGGATTAAGAGCGCTACGTGCGATAATTTTGAGGTTGTCATGTTAAGATGACTACTGAATTTCTGCTCAAAGATTGATGTGAGACTTGACTAAAGTCTAGGATAGGGTGAACGGTTTGATGCTGTTGTGATATTTTTGATTGCAGAACTGAAGATCCTTGCAGGTTAGAAAACTGCATAAACTGTGACTACTGAAGAGCCACTGTGGGATCCGTTGGTGGATCTTAGCTGCGGTGATACAAGATGTTTGGTATCGTATCACCCGTAACCCTGGTTTGAGGGTTCTAGTTTCTATTATTTTCCTGTACCCGTTGCAAGTATTGGAATCTCATTTTACCATTTGGTAAATTACTGGTTCATGACTTGAGAATCGAGATAATGTCCAACTTACATCGCAGGTAGATTTCCCTGTTGTAGCAATGGGATGGCTGTTTAGAAAGTCTGACACGAGTCTTAATGTAAAGTCAGAATGGGCCGAGCCTTGTAATGCTGCTGTGTTTATTTTCTGATTGCAGATATTGGAAATCACTGCTGGCGGTGCCGCGTGTGACATGTCCGTTTCGGTAGGACGGTGTGCGGTGTAATGCAGCTGGTGAGCAGCTTCCGAGAGAAGATCTCCACAGATCGTCAATGACACTCACTTCACTCCAATAACTATTGAGTTGTATTCAGTTTGATCATTTACTGACGGCTGTGTTGCCGAAGAGTTAACCGTCATTTCTTCTCACCATGTGACACTGGGAGGTGATGGTGAGGGGGCATTTTGAGGGTAATGTGTTATCCTTGTAGCGTTGGTGCGCTAGCAAGATGAGCCGTTGGTGCGGCGATGTGTTATCCTTGTTGCGTTGGTGCGCTAGCAAGATGAGCCGTTGGTGCGGCGATGTGTTATCCTTGTTGCGTTGGTGCGCTAGCAAGATGAGCCGTTGGTGCGGCGATGTGTTATCCTTGTTGCGTTGGTGCGCTAACAAGATGAGCCGTTGGTGCGGCGATGTGTTATCCTTGTTGCGTTGGTGCGCTAGCAAGATGAGCCGTTGGTGCGGCGATGTTTGCATTGGTGTGCAAGCAAAATGAACTGTCGGTGCGGCGATGTTTGCATTGGTGTGCAAGCAAAATGAACTGTCGGTGCGAAGATGTTTGCATTGGTGTGCAAGCAAGATGAAGCGTTGGTGCGAAGATGTTTGCATTGGTGTGCAAGCAAGATGAACCGTTGGTGCGGAGATCTTTGCATTGGTGTGCAGGCAAGATGAGCCGTTGATGCGGCGGTGTTTGCATTTGTGTTCAAGCAAGATGAACCGCTGGTGCGGAGATGTTTGCATTGGTGTGCAAGCAAGATGAAGCGTTGGTGCGGAGATGTTCACATTTGTGTGCAGGCAAGATCAGCCGTTGGTGCGGAGATGTCTGCATTGGTGTGCAAGCAAGATGAAGCGTTGGTGCGGAGATGTTCACATTTGTGTGCAGGCAAGATCAGCCGTTGGTGCGGAGATGTCTGCATTGGTGTGCAAGCAAGATGAACAGTTGGTGCGGAGATGTTTACATGTGGGTGCAAGCAAGATAAGCCGTTGGTGTGGCGGTGTATTATTCTCATTTGCGTAGATGCATAGATGACTTGGGCCGTTCACGCGGTGATGTGTTGTTTGCGTTGGTGCGCAAGGCGAGATGACCTGTTGGTACGATGAAGTGTGTCGAGGTATGGGGGTGACGAGCCGTTGGAGCGGCGCTTAGTGCAGTTATTCTTTGAGTAAATGAGACTAATCGTTGGCAGTATAGTGATCCTTGTTTGTGGAAACAAGATAAGCCATTGGAAAGATTATAATAAGTGTGGTTGTACTCATGAAAACGTGCAACTAATAAAAAATTGGGATAGTAAATTAACTTACTATGGTAACCTGTGCACACGGTCACAGAGTTGACGCGTGGCGCATGTGTCGGTCACAGGGATGACTCTGTTGGCGAGTCAATTATGCTCACAGGTATGATTGTTTTAGTTTTGATTATGGTCACTAGGATGACTATAGAAATAATTTTATATCACGGTAGTAATAAGTGTTAATTGATTTTATTCTTCATGATAAGTGTGGTGACAGTGGCGAGTTCGGTAATAGTGATGAGTGAATTTTGGTTCTGGTAGAAGCTCGGGTAAGGACTCTATCAGCTTTATTTCGCTCGACCGTGCTAATACTATTGTGTAGTCGTGGCCCAGTGGAAATTCGGTGTCTCTCGAGGCAACTCTAATAGTCCGTGGGTTGCGGCTTGCGTTTGGCACTGGTCGAGGCTGTGGTTTGTAGAGATCATACTATATAGTGCTCCACGAGATGGATATGCGTTTGTAAGATGCGATCCACGGGATGGACACGCAAGTGGGAGTCACGATCCACTAGAGGGTTATCAAGACAGCAATACGCTGGTTGGCTGCGAGAGTCGTGGCACAAAAATGGAAAACTCGTTGTTGCGTGTCCTAGTGGGGAACGCATGATGGAGGCATATCCTGGGAGACTTGTGCTTGGTGGCACAAGTGGGTAGTAGAACGCCCGATGAAGTCATGTCCTGAGAGGATTGTGCTTGATGAAGGAACAATGTCTGAGCGTTTAGTGACGTTTGAAATTGTCTGGTAAAGTTAGCAAGTGATGATATTGTTGACAGTAGAGTTTGATGCCTAATCGAGACTTAAGTTGAAGATGGACCTTCAGCAATTTTGACATTCTATCAACTGTATTGTAGTGTGTGCCTGGAGTATTCTTTTGAAGATGATTGTGCTTTGTGTCAATCAGAGTAACACACGGGGACGTGTGTGTCGCAGGATGGCCGTGTCGGAGACAAATAGATGGCGCTTCACTAAAATAAAATAAGTTTGTAACAACTGACAACAGATGGCACCACATTCGAATGATTATTAACGGAAACGTCAAGCAGGAAGCTTGAGTGAGGTCGCCACTGGACTAGCCAAACTAGTTTGACAATTGAAATGTCACCCGAGGCCTATATAAGGTCTAGCTCTCAAGAAAAATAGGCAGTGATCGAGCGGGAGCGCAAGAGAGAACATTGGATTGGCCTGTCTCGTGACGAACTCGCTGCGTTATCCGTCCTACGTCATGGAAGAAATATTCATAGTACCAGCTTTCTTCGACATATACAATAGTTCAAACACCGTCATATTCAAGCGGGAAAAGGACAACTATTATATCGGTCCCTTTTTTATTATATTTTCATAAAAAAGGGACCCGTTTTAAGTCATTTTATGACGATAATCCAATTTTTGACTTTTTTGAATTGCGTTTATTTCGTCCTAAAGGTCATCCTTTGTACCCAAGGGGAAGGGTGAGGCGCAACTACTGTACCAACTTTTCACCATGTGCATGACGCCCAATGATGTGATAGGGGTCGAGATTAATCTATACTAATATATAAAGCTGAAGAGTTTGTTTGTTTGAACGCGCTAATCTCAGGAACTACTGGACCGATTTTAATAATTCTTTCACTAATAGTAAGCTACATTGCTCATGAGTGCTATAGGCTACTTTTTATCCCGGAAAAACTTTTCCACGCGGGCGGAGCCCCGCGCAATGCTAGTCTCTAATAAAATAGAATAAACCCCATCAAAAGTGTAAGTAATGTATGTGTACAATAACTGGCAACACCGTTTTTGACGTCATACATGCACCTTTTACCAACATTTTAAAGTTAGTTTAAGAGATAAAGGTCGTAGGAACACGCTGGATACAGGCCACTTTTGACAGGTCCGTCTGGAAATCTTTGGGGGAGGCCTATGTTCAGCAGTGGACGTCATGTGACTGATGATGATGATGATGATGAAGAGACAGGGTTAATATACTTATGATGATGTGCAATAAATCATATTTAAAACAAATTTACCTATTGTAAACTATGTATACACTTGTTCGGAAATAAATGTTTTTTTATTTTTTCCGTTCTCTATCCATTATGTCATCTTATCGAACTTCGTTTGTTTGGATCCACCCAAGTAACTACCTATAGTAATTTACGCATACTCACGCCTTTTTTTCCCCGAAGGGGTAGGCAGAGGCGCAACTAGCGCATCCACTTTTCGCCGTGCGTATTCCGTCCCATGATGTGATAGGGGGCGAGCCTATCGCCATATCGGGCACAAATTCCAGACTCCGTGCTGATACTGAATAGAAAAATCCAATACCACTTTGCCCGACCAGAGGATCGAACCCGAGACCTCAGCATTGCAGTCGTACCGTAATACAACTACGCCATCGAGGCAGTTACCTATAGTAATACATGGCCAAAACCCTCAATCAGTATATTACAAAGGGCATTGCCCGAGCACACAATGTATGTAATTGTATTGGTCAGACGATCACGGTTAGACTAATTAACAGCCAGTTAGTAAACACAATGCATGTAAAGTGAGGCGGGCAGTTCAATCGACTTTATTGCTCTATTATGTTAATGGTTACTATGGTAACTCGAAAGTTAGTCGAATAAGTCGAGTGGCGACAGTATTTGGAAATATTTGGGCCAATCTTTGAGCCAATAAGTTAGTAATTGTTTTTGTTTTTGGCATTGAATGACGAGACGAGCATGCCGTTCGTCTCATGCGTGATGGTAAGCGATACGACCACCCACAAACAGTAGCAACCCATCCGGCACCATGACTCACAAAGTACTGTGTGGCATTCCACTGCGCTCGTTATCCTGAGACGTGCTCGAAGATGACAAAACATTCGATAACTAAAATAGGCTTATAAACTGTTTATGAATAATGTGGTTAGTGTTTAGATAGTTTTGTAAAGGCTTTTAGCGCGGGCGAAGCCGCGAGCAACACATAGTTATCTATAATTTCAATAAGTGCATCGAACTTTTTTTTTATTCGGGCACGACAAAGTGACTGCTCCTCATCTGGTAAGCGCGATGCCGTTCAGATAGAGTATCGAATGGCAGCAAATGGTTATCTCATGCCATTCGACACAATTATGCCGGCCTACTGAGCTGCTTCTTCACGCTTCTTATTCAAATCGTGTTTCCTTAGTAGGGGCTACAATAGCCCTTATAAAGCTAATTATCCATAGTAGCTATCCTTGTATCGCTTCACAACTGGGAATGTGGATAAACCTTAATATTATGCCCCATCTCCATAATAAAACCATCAGCTCTATTGCATCTCTTCTGATAGTGTCATCAGCAAATTACATTTGTGTTGTTCGCTACATTTGTTCTTATTGTCTAGTACTAAATTAAATAGTTATCATTATTAAGGTAGAGAAAATATATTTATTAATCTTTAAAACTATATAATGTTGAAAATATTTGACTATAAAATTAAGAAACCGTTATATTTTCAACACTCAAAAACAATCCTAATTAAACTCGAATGATAATGATTTTTGTTCTTCTAAAAACGCAGTTTATAGATAATATTATAAACTAAAAGAATTCAATAAAAATTTACTTGCAAAATTCTACCCGAACAAACATAGTTACATACATACGTACATACCACCATCCACCATACCAGCCCTGTATCATATACTGCCCACTGCTGAGCACGAGCCTCTTCTACAACTGAGAGGGCTTTAAGGCCTTTGTCCACCACGCTGGCCTAATGCGGGTTGACAGACTTCACATACCTTCGAAATTCAGGGAACTTCTCAGGTATGCAGGTTTCCTCACGATGTTTTCCTTCACCGATAAAGCGAGCGATAATTCACAAAGAATACACACATAACTTTTTAGAAAAGTCAGAGGTGTGTGCCCTTGGGTTTTGAACCTGCGGACATTCGTCTCGGCAGTCCGTTCTACTCCCAACAAGGCTATCGCCGCTCCATACATACATATATTGCAAGTTAAATAAAAGCTTTTAAAAAAAGTATATACCTCACCTACCTGTAGTATAAAAAAAATACCCATCACGCCTATAAAAGCAGAGTTACAACCATGGCACCCACTTTTCGCCATGTGTGTTCCGTCTCATGATTGACAGGGTCGAGCATATCGCCGTATCGGGCAGGAGTACCAGGCTCCAAGCATATGATTCGAATCGAGATTTTCGATCGATCTAGATTCGAACACGGGATTTCAGAACGTTGTCGTACAACGCACGCAATACAACTACGCCACCGAGACAGTCTATATTAAAATACACATTTAAATTAAACCAAAAAATATAAACGCCATTTAAAATTGCCACATTAACTTAATAGTCACACACTTTAGATTTTAATTAATTATCTGACACGCATAAATTACATCACCCCACGACACCGTATTAATTGTTGTACACAACACAAAGTGATTAATAACTTTTAACTCATAAAAGCACATCAGCAACTACAAACTATGTTTACAATGAAATTAATTAAGAACAGATGATTTATCTATGTTTTTAAATAGTTTTAATTAATTTCCCCCGTCTTTCGCGTAGTTGTATGCGATGACGGCTATGCTAAGGTCACAGGTTCGATCCCTTGGTCGGTTAAAGCGATATTGTGTTTTTCTGCTCAGTATCAGCCCGTAGTATGGTATTTGTGCTCGATATGGCGATAGGATCACCTACCACTATGGGACAGAATAGACATGGTGAAAAACGAGTGTATTACTTGCGCCCCTGCCTACCCTTTAGATGACGATATCCTTTTAAAACATTCCATTACTTTCACTTATACAATAATATAATTTCACATTTAATGGTGGTACGTCTCTTTCGTATGTAAGGGACCGTCTGGGTAGGCACCACCGCAATGTCTAATTCTATGCAAAACATACTACAAAAATGATAGCGCAAAAATACATGTTTAAATGTCACACAGATTTATATAGCTCCTTGTAATGAAAATTTGAATTTTTCCAGAGAAACATAGTTATTAATATGATCATAACGTTCAATTTAGAACAGCTGCACGTTTGTGCTTAATTCAGCACTTAGTAAGCAAATGTACTCATTCTATTTCATAATGTCCGTAATAAATATTAAGCTTAAGAAAACAATGCAAATGGGATACATTTGCTAAAGATTGTAGTTTATAAAATTTGTTTGAATTACACGTAATCTTTTGTATAATTTTTTTTGGGACAAATATCCAATTAAATAAATGACTGGATGTTAAATGCCATTTATTTGGGAGCATAGATTACAATGGTTTTAGTATTTGGTCGGTTTATACATAATATGATGAGTACCAGCAAGTGGTTAAATCGACCCTAAGATAACCTAAGAAGTCCCAATGTAAGAAAAGCCTATATGCTGGAACTCGATTCACTTGTGTACCTTTCATTTAAATTGATGCAGTGGATAACATGTTTATTTCTGATTTTCTAACGCATAAATATCTTTACTAACATTAATTGTATTTTAGTATTGCACAGTGGCGTATCGTAGTTGGGGCGGAAGGGGGCGGACCACCCCGGGTGGCACTTTTAGGGCGGCGGCATAAATTATTTATTTTTTCGCCCGGTGCCTTTGGGCGGCTAAATTTGGGTTAAATTTGCAAATTACCATTCAAAACGTCGTATTTTCCAGGGATATTTTCAAACACCTTGTACACGAGTACAAATATGGGTAAATTGAATCGGAGGCCGTAACATTACGTTATGTATGGGAGACTTATCGCTGGGATGTGTCATTTCCATACATTTTTTTAGATTTTATTGCGTTAACAATTGACGAAAGGCATCTTAAGTACGGACTCTTGTCAACTTTACGGTATTTATACCAAATTGAATTAATAGATGAATCAATACATAAACTTAAAAATATTTTCATTTCCCACAAATAAAGCAAGGAGATAAGGTATTGAAATAATACGAATACGGAGTAATTGGATAAATATCATTCCACAACAATTGGTTTTCGACTCGATATGCATTTTAATTAAATTTTAAGTTCATTTCACCAATCCGCGGCGAGGAATTGATTATTTTTTATAGATGATATGAGAATTTGTATCATATATTGTAATCACACACTGTCCTTCTCTATTTGTATACTTTTCTCCTAACGAATGCTGTGCGTAGTTGTAGTAAGGACGCAAATTTACATTTATTTCTATTACTGTACTGTTGTTGATGCATACGCTATTGATTTGTGTTCTGTAACTATGCCTATTTAAATAAATAAATAAATAAATAAATAAATAAATAAACTTTTGCGTGCGATGAGAATAAAGAAAATTTAAAGATAAATTGATAAATATTTTATTTTGGTTTTTAAGTAGACTTTACACTAAAATTCGGAGGAGGGAGGACGCTCTCTTTGGAATCTTTTACAAGCACGAAGAGACGCTCTGTCTTCGATATTTCTTTGAGACATAAAACAGCTCATGAATTGTTATTTTCTACACCATAAACTTTTTCATTGCTTTATGTAATAATACAATGCGATTCATCGCCAACCGCTTTTGATGTCGCGTTGTGAGACGAAATATTTTTCTATAGACTAAAATAATGGATGCAAATCATTTTCTGTAATCGTCATTTTAATGATTAAACCGTTTAATTTTTAATTACAAGTACGCGTAACAAGACGTGCCATTTATAAGCCGCTACAAATACTTCTGAAAAAAAAACAATAAGGTAGTTGATTCCTTGTTTGAAATACTTTTATAAAAGATGTATGTCAACCTAAATCTTACGGAAAAAGAATTTTCAAAATACACGCAATGATAGATATCTGAAGTAATAGCAAGCTGTGATGTCACCAAGTGTCACGGCCATAATACTGCGTGCGTGAGAAAGAGATAGGGCGATAACCCCACCTTGCCCCCGCATATAGTCACAAGAATATTTCAAATATGAACAATTGCTTTATTTTCAGATTTGATGCAGATTTTACAGAAGTATTTCTTTTTCGTATAATTTTCTTTTACATACTAAATCAATCGTAAGAAACTAGCCTATTACAATGTTAAACAACCTTACTAACACCCAAATAAAAACACTCGAACATTTCAAGCGTAATTCCCGTTGCACAATAAAATGCAATCTACTGTTACTAGATTTACCGTCGCTGAATATTCACAGTGCTGATTTATTTGATCTACCTGTACCCGCGATTCCATCCTGGATCACTGAATGGAGTTACCTAAATTTATTCCGTGGCCTGGATTGCGTTTTATTTATGTAGTAGAAGAATTCTCCATAAGAATTTCGAGGGTGCGTGAAGTACCTACAGTAGGTCAACGTGGTGGACTAAGGCCTAAACCCTCTCAGTAGTAGAGGAGGCTGTGCTCAGCAGAGGGCAGTATATATACAGGGCTGGTATTATTATATGTATATTCTGAATGTCCAAATCACCTGAAAAACACGCTCGCCTATTGGTATTATAAAGTCCTCAACTAGTTAAAGAGTCACTATTTTGTTAACGTAAGATTTCACTGCCTCGGTGGCGTGGTTGTATTGCGTACGCGTTACGAGTACGATTTGCGCGCTGAGGTCCTGGGTTCAAATCCCAGGTAGAGCCAAAAACATTGTGACTGGGTTTTTTCATCTTATAAATTACTCAGTCACCGCTCCGAGTCAGGAAGTTAGCGGTGTGATACCCCCGTGCCTCGGAAAGCACGTAAAGCAGTTGGTCCTGCGCCTGATCTCTCTCCGGTCATGTCGGATTGCCGTCTCACCAGACCATGAGAGTGAAGGAATAGCGAGTGTACCTGTGTATTGCGCACACACTTGTGCACTATAATATCTACTGCATACCTGGCTGATCTCCGTTGAGATTGGCCGCCGTAATTGGCTAGGAGGATTTTCATTTCCACGTACGATTAGACGTCGAAATTAGCAAGAATTTCCTCACCCACCGTCTACAACAAGCTTTAATGAAATCATTTAAGGAAAAACACCAAGTTAGACTCGAGACGATGTGAAAACAAATACTGGCTTTCATTTGTAAAATGTAATTAACCGTCTTTGTTTTATTAAACTATATTGTCTAATTGCTTGGATGCAAGATGTGTTTTTCTTTTAGTTTTAATTTCGTAGAGTTGTTTGTCTAAAATTGCTTTTGGTGCGCTTGTCTTTGGAAGGTGATTGACCCGTCTTGTTTGAAAGAAAGAAAGAAAGAAAGAAATACGTTTATTGCGATAACTCACACTAAACAAAACTTATACCTAAATAAAAATTATATCTAAAATTGAAATTTAAAATTGAGACAAGTAATATTAATAATAAAAATAACAACAATAGGACAATCATAGCCTAACACGAATAACAGGCAAAGTGTACCGTACCTATTGAACAGCTGTGTGAGTCCGCAAAGGGTCCCATCTCAGCTTAAGATGCTGCAACATGAAAGTGTTGCAGCGCTGGTTTTCAGATGGTTACCCTAAGTGATGTCATGATCAGCACAACTTCTTAATAAAATCCATATAATTAAGATGATATAGATATAGATATAGCTACAATACATTCATGGTACACGTGAATACAGCACAATATGATATCCGAAAAAAATATTCAGGTTAAATACATTAAATAAATAAAAAAGAGAAAACTAAAAAGTGAAATCTATAAAATTCGATCAAAATGAATGAATGGTGGAAGTCACAAAACATAAACGGAGCAGTAATATTGAGTGGTTAATGATGTGAGATTATTTTAAATTAGGTATCCGGAGAAAGTCACACCTAACCCAGTCCTGGGCTCAAATCCTGCACGGGTTGCAATGCAATGTACGCAGACATGTTGAGGTTATAATACTGACTTTTGCAAAGTAAGTAGATGTTGTTTATATTTTTTGTTAAATGTGCCTACTGTGTTAATTTCTCGAAGCGGTGGAGGGAGGGTTTGGGTCTCTATTACAATGTAATATATAAACTGTATGGCGTCTATATTGAGTTGGGTTTGCCCCCTATTACATTGTAGGGCTAAAAGTGGGTGTACTGGTTGTACTGCCTACTGCTTGGGGTGTAATAGACATGTGTGTATCAATGAATATCCTATCTATGTAATAATCTAAAAATAACGATTCTTATTACCCACGCCTTACACTAAATTAAAGTAAAAAAATAAGATTTTTAGCCCTCTAACCCCAAGTCGTCTTGCGCCTGAACAAACACTTCAAACTTTACCACTGTTTTAAAATCTCAATGTACAGTCAGCAGCATAAGTAGCTGAACAAATTCAAAATTTCAAATTGCCTACATACTTTTGTGTTCTTACTAATCTTTTTTTTTCTCTTTACTAAAATAAAATAAAAGAGTTTTCCTTTACTCCAAACTAAGAAAAAAATGTTTCAGTTTAACTTAACGCGTGTATAGGCGATTTGAAAGGACATGTCCAAAAACGGGCCTGAAATTCTAAACAAGACAATTTATATATATTTGGATAGAACTCCTGAAAACTAGCCTTTTGCAATAAATCGTTTAATTTTAAAGACCTCCGATTTTGAGATTTATGTAATTTTGTTTGGCTTGAAAACTACACTTAATATGAATGTTTTTAAAAAAGTCAGTTATGAATGGAGGGGTCTAAAAATATTTTTTTAATGGATCTAAGTTCCATATTTTGCTCCTTTAATATCCCTAAAGTTTGAGCCTAGTTAGATTTTGAGACCCAGCACCCATACAAAAAGAGGACATCTCCTTTGATTTTGTTCAGCTACTTATGCTGCTGACTGTACATTCTCAAACCAAGTTTTGTTCTATCGTCGGCAAAGTTGTAAAATGTTACTGAAATAAGAAAATAAATTGCGGCCTTGACAAGTTAACATTATTCACTTGTGAACGAATGCTTTATTTCTAGAAATTCTGGTATTGCGATTCATAAATTATGTTTATTGTTTCACTATTTTTGGGCTCTGACCTTCATTCTTCTAATCTTGTCAACAACAAGTATCTTCATAGACAGAATCAGAATCAGAATATTTTTTATGCGTCGACAGCTTTGGTTAGCGGTCTTGGGTTAGTCTTTTCAAGTTCTTTCCCTCAAAAGAAGGCTATGAGATTATTCCATGATAAAATATAGCCTATTAACACAAAGGAAAATTTACGACGGCTTTGTCTACTGACTTCGATGTTAAATATCCAACCCATTCACAGATTTACGCAACATAAATACAAAGGACATGTCCAAAAACGGGCCTAAAATTCTATGGATAGTTTTACCAAAAACTAGGCCTTTGCAATAAATCGTATAATTTTAAAGTCCTCCGATGTTGAGGTTCATGTCATTTTATTTTACTTAAAAAGTACACTTAATATGAAAGTTTAAAAAAAAAAAGTTACAAATGGAGGGGTCTAAAAATACTATTTTTATTGGATCCAAGATCCATATTTTTGGCCTTTTAATATCCATAAAGTTAGAGCCTGATTGAATTTTGAGGTCCAGCAACCATAAATAACAAAAAGCGAACATCTTTCAAAACACATTTATAATTATAATACCTAGTAATATTTTTTTTTGTTTGGAAGCCCTTTTTTTTTTTTTTTTTTTTTTCTCGCGGGTAAAAAACGCGTTATCGCTACCACCACTGGGGGGTGAGTGGATGGTTATGTTGGTTTCACCGATCTAACGGCCCAATGTCGACACTCGGGAGTATGGCATCATCGGAGCGAGCATTGGACCGAGTCCCTAACACTATGTACACCCTACACCGGCATACCAACCAAAACCCGCGGTGGCCTTCTTCGGCGCCTACGGGACGGCCCCGGGGTATCTTGTTGCACGAAGATAGCTGCACGGAACCGCCCCTGCGCGATGCCGCATTGCGGCCCATCTCTATATGAGGGGGCTAAGATGCCCCCGAGCTCTACAGGACGCCTTTGACGTCTACGACTGCAGGAGACCGACCACCCGCATTGTCGTCCACCTCGGAGTCGCTATTATATTGAAGTAGTCGAGCCAGCAGACCCCCACTGCTCGCTCCGCGATTCTCACTTTAGTCCCCATTAGTCGCCTCTTACGACAGGCAGGGAATGCCGTGGCGGAATTCTTTAGATGCCCCCGGACCGCAGGGCACGAGGCGCCGGTCAGTCGTCCACCCGACGCCTCCTTCGTCTCCTCTGGCTGCGGGCGGGATCGTTCTGCTCACGATCCCGCTCGGCGCTCTCCTTCCGCGAGATAACGCACTCACAGAAGGAGGCCATCGCTCGCCATGACCTCCAGCCACCGACCATGGCGGACACCACGGCCGGCAGCGAGAGGTCTCCTCCGACGACTGCTCTAAGAGCGCTGCGTTGTAGGTCCCAGGCTGGGCACTCCTCAAGAGTGTGTTGGACTGTGTCGTCGCGGCCGTTGCCACAATGATGGCACACGGCGGACTCCTCCTTCCCGATCCGACACAGAAACGAGCCGAAACACCCGTGGCCCGTCAGCACCTGTTGTTTGGAAGCCCTGGCATTAATAGTGACTTGTTTACAGATTTGTAAGAAAGTTATTACAAATTCTCAAGATAATTATTTAAGTTCAAAATTTCTTGTTAGCATAGGACCGTTTTCTCAGTACAAATGAAACAATATGCTTTCCTTTACTACCCAAACTGTATTATCAACTGGTATTGTTATTGATATAAACTTACGGCCTTATTCATAAACAGTTTATAAACTTATTTTAGCTATTGAATGTTTTGTCTTCTTCGAACGAATTTCGAATTGAGTTTAAAGGAAGAAGACAAAACATTCTATAACTAAAATAGGTTTATGAACTGTTTATGAACAAGGTCCTTAATATTTACTGGGTAACATGGGACGATTTTTTTTTTATATTGCATTGAATGACGAGACGATCATGCCGTTCGCCTGATGGTAAGCGATACGACCACCCATAAACAGTAGCAACACCATCCAGCACCTTGAGTTACAAATTATTGTGTGGCATTCCACTGCACTGGCAGGACTGCCTCGGTGGCGTAGTTGTATTACGGTACGACTGCAAGGCTGAGGTCTCGGGTTCGATCCCTGGGTCGGGCAAAGTGATATTGGATTTTTCTATTCAGTATCAGCCCGGAGTCTGGAATTTGTGCCCGGTATGGCGATAGGCTCGCCCCCTATCACATCATGGGACGGAATACGCTTGGCGAAAAGTGGGTGCACTAGTTGCGCCTCTGCCTTCCCCTTCGGGGATAAAAGGCGTGAGCATGCATTCCACTGCGCTCGTCATCCTGAGACATAAGGTGTTAAGTCTCACTATGTCCTGTAGTTACACTGGCCACAATGTCCTACAAACCGAAACACAACAGTGCATGCACACTGCTGCTTGGCGGTAGAAATAGACATTGCGGTGGTACCCACCCAGACGGACTCTCACATATGAGAGACCTACCACCAGTAGAATTGAAAGGTCAAAGAAAATCTTATTATAATTTTAACACATTAAACCCATTGAACTATTATAACAAAAAACAATCCTTTCGAAACTTTAGATGTATTGTAGGAATAAACTTTTGACTGCATTTCGGATAGTCGGTTTCTAATCATATCACCAATTTCTCAGGGCTAGTTAATGCATGAATTCTCTATTTACTCATGCAACAGAAAAAGTAGCTTCAATTTAGTAATAACGAATCATGATGTAACTTTTTTCAATGAATTGAACGACGAAGGAAACGACTTGCTTGATGGTAAGCGATACGACAGTTCATTGTGTCTATTTAGCATAGTAAGTTCCGAAGGTGGAGACCTGGTGACCTGTAACACAAGGCAATCTTAGATCAGGCACCAGTCTCCACAGGTTTTATGTAATATTTTATCTTAATGGCTTGTGTAATTGTAAGAACTGTGGAGAAATAAATAAACTTATTATATTATTATATTGTAGCATTTATAGTAATACTTTAAAGTTTAAATTACAAAGATCTGTGTGTCACTAACTGGCATAACTCAATAGCAAATATAAATAAAAAATCTTACTCAAGGCTGATTTCACCACATGCTGATAAAGTCCCTGATAGTCTTTTCGGAACTTATCTGCCGTATAAATTACTTTTGGTTTCACCGGTCTCAACTAGAAATATCTAGCAGAAAAGTCACTAGTAATCATTGATTAATAAAAAACCCTAGTAATGTGTTCAATTTATTTTTTGGATAGCGTTATATGTCAGATAGTTATTTGGATATTTCCAAGAACCGGTAAAACTGGTCCATGTAGAACCATAACCAGTAGATTTTTTTTATGCTGGCAATTATTAATTAAGAAACGTAATCCCAAACGTACCGTTAATAAAAAGGTTTATTCATGGCGTTGCCTCTCGGATATTATTTAATTTAACGGTGAGAGTGGCCTGTAGGGCCGAAATTTCTGGAAAATCATGCACGTTATCCTACTCCTAAACTAATTTGCAATTAAACCGTGTACCCGGGTAGAATTTTAAACACTTATACTTGGACAAACTGTGGCCGGGACCTCGTGCGCGTGAGTAACTTTTTCGCATATCCGATTTTTATGAAATAAAGCCTATTTTACCTGGTGGCAGGTCTCTCATTATGTAAGAGGCCGTCTGGGTGGGTACCACCGCAATGTCTATTTATACCGCCAAGCAACAGTGTGCATACACTGTTGCTCGTCTCGTCATTCAGTAGTATAAAAAAATATTGCATAGTAAACCTCACACCTATAAAGATTTATAAATGTAAAGGGTTGGAGCGCCTAAAGCGTTCGCCAGAATGTCCGGTGTGGTCAGAAAAGCCGACTCGCGTTACGCTACTGACTGTAATGTCATACCAAGAAAAAAAAAAGATTTAGTCTTAGAGAGTCACTATCCGTCTCTCAGCGTAATCTCCATAATGAAACTTACTGGTGTTTTATTGTTTGTACGGGCTTACCCGCCGGACCGCCGTCGGTTTAATTAAGATAAATTAAATGATTTTTAAGTAATTTGAGTCATTTGTTTAGTTAATTGTAAAGGTCTTATGATACTTTATTATTTTAAGATATAATCGGATTTGTTGGAGGTTACGGATGAATTTCTTTACGATAACTGACTAGAGTTCTGGATGTATCAGGTTTATTGTCCGTCTTCTGATGTACCGCTTAGAAATTTTAGCTGATTTCACTGCTTGCTGATAAACGCTATGATAAACGATAAAATAAATTGACATTAGTGTGACCATTCTAATCTAAAATCATAGATTAGAGTGTGTCTTTTCTATTTGGTCGGCTTATTTATGTGACAAAAACGTTTATCAGCTAGCGGTGAAATTGGGCCTTAGGTTCCTAATTAGAAAGAGAAAGAAGAAAGAAATTAAATTTATTTGCAACAAACACAAATTATACACGTATAAAATAAAAACAGACAAAAAACACCTTGTTGCAAACAGGCTCCAACTCAGCAATATGTTGGCAGTACAGCCAACGCTGGGCTTCTGTTGGGCCGTTTAAAATGATTGTCACGGAAGACAAAAAAAAACTCTTTGTAAATTTAAATAATTTGATACCTTATTAACACTTTAATTGTATGTGGTGACAAGCAAACCCACAAGGATTTTACGATACATATTTTTTTGGTCAAATCGGTGGTCTTCTATTTAACAAAGCATGATTTTGCTTGAGACACTTATAAAAATAAAATTTTCTTGTAAATTAAAACATTAGGTACCTATTAATTATAATTAATTAATTAATTTTTTAGTGATCAAAAATCAGAAAAGATTACTGAACAACGAAAAATACAAGGGAAACACTAGCACGACGTGATGGAAATAAAGTTAGGAGCTTGGTAACGAGAATCCGTCATCCATCGTCCAATCATGAAAGTACGAAAAAAATATCCCGCTCATTTTGATGGATAACCTAACCGTACTGTCATATTTCAATATAAGTTCTGATCAATAATATGCGTACGAGGTCCATTTACTATATTAATAACTAAAAGCCGAGGTCAGCGATTAAACGCTATACGCATATCTATTCTATATTTATGTTTAGTTTATAGTGTTATCCTTTGATTAATTATATACCTAGATAGACAAAGAACCTTTCAAACGCTTCGAAAAAAATAACTAACTAAATGAGTTCGAGTGAATTATTTTATGTTGTTTACATGGATATAATTTTCTCCCCGTTTTAATAGAAACCATGTAATAACTGGTATCATTATGCGCGCACACAAGGATACGCAGAATGATGCAGCGATAGCGTATGACACAGCTGTCACGCATACTAGCTTAAGAAAAGTTGGCCTGTTTGTTTTAGTTTCATTGCAGCGCGTCACTCTATCTAGGTATATAATTAATCAAAGGTTTTATCATAATCCGCGGGGAAAATGTATTAAGTAATGCATTTCTCTTATCACTTTGTATGAAGATCAGATCAAATTGAAATATTGCTCATAGCAAACCATACATTAAGGTCCGTAAAGTGTTATAAGACTGATGGATCGGAATAATTATATAATAGGTATATTGGGAATAATATAATTATTCGCCAATATTTCTCACATTGTTCTTTCTGGCGCATAATGACCAGATGGTAATTTTTTTTGTTCACATATATATATAGATCGATCCTACTAATATTATAAACGCGAAAGTTTATAAGTATGGATGTATGGATGTCTGGATGTCTGGATGTATGGATGTTTGTTAATATTTCACGCAAGAACTACTGAACGGATTTCGATGAAATTTGGCCCACGGGTAGATTATAATAATATATAATATGTCCTGGATTAACACATAGGCTACTTTTTATCCCGGGAAAATCTAAAGCGGGACTTTCATCCCGGGAAAACTCATTCACGCGGGCGGAGCCGCAGGCAAAAGCTCCTATCTATATATATGTGAACTTTTTACCTCTTTTTTAGCCCGCACGCAAAAAAAAATCTATATCACAACTTCCGAGTGAACGCCATCCGTCCCATAAAGGTATAAGCCAACCAAATACAAAGGTCACACTCTAATCGATGTTCCCAATTAATGGTCATAAAATGAGTACTATCTACATTAGCTGTCAAATAAAATTTACTTATAACTTGTGAAAGAGACCTTTAACCTAATAAATATTTATGCATTTATTCGAAACTAAGGTACTGGATAATTTAAAACATTCTAATAAGTTGAATTTGAAACTATTGCAAAACGCTTGGCGCCTAAACGACTTCTAATGAATTTATAACCATTGCGTTCCCTACATTATTCATAGTTACTATGGAAAAACAGAATTACAGTTTAACTGTTTAAGTTCAGAAGTTCAGTGGAGCGTATTAATCATATTTATTCCCCAAAAAGAAATTATGCTAACAATACCAGAATAACTCGACGTTTCCAAGACTTTGTTAACTTTCAAAACTCGATTAGCATTGTAAATCGACTTGTAGGTTGAGATAATTTCAATGGTGAATAATTTGTTATTGACAGATACTAGTGTATTGAGACTATCCTGCTACATTTACCATCAAACTGAAGTGTCACTATCGGCAGTGGTAAGTGTGTTATGACATCGATAGGTATAGCAAATAGTTACTAATACCCTCATTATTATCTAAAACTAGAATATGAAATAGCTCCTAAATTTGTACATCTAACCTTTGTTATCTTGACTGCCTCGGTGGCGTAGTTGTATTACCGTACGACTGCAATGCTTAGGTCTTGGGTTCGAACCCCGGGTCGGCAGTCATATTGGATTTTCCTATTCAGTATCAGCCCGGAGTCTGGAATTTGTGCCCGATATGGCGATAGGTTCGTTCCCTATCACATCATCGGACGGAATACGCACGGCGAAAAGTGGGTGTACAAGTTGCGCCTCTGCCTACCCCTTCCGGGATAAAAGGCGTGAGTGTGTGTGTGTATAATAACATTGTTTCTTAGTATTGATTACAATAGATTTTTCAAGAATATAATGTGTATGAATGTAGCAGAATTTCGTTCAGCTCTTTTCTTGAATCTATATAGAAATCATTTATGTTGTGTCTCTGTTCAATTACCTAATGGTTATGTATTGTGCAGACAGTTGATAAAAAATATTCTCTTCATATTTCCTCAGACATATTTATGTCTGGTATGTGTTATGAAGATTTATCCAAGGCTTGGCGCGATTTTGCTGTATTGAATGTTCATTATACTAAGTAGTCCATCTTGCATTATATAATAATAATAATAATAAGCCCGCAGGGGCGGCTTTGTGGCGAGCCGACGGTGAGTGGCGACACCGCGTACCCTGATTCCGTGGGGGCTAAATGAGACCCCCTGACTCTTGGCTTGCCTTAACTGGCCGGCTAGGGGTGGAAGTCGCAAGAGCTAAGAACCTGAGCTCCAGGGTGGAAGTGCTCAAGCTGCGTAATAGCGAGGAAACCCGCTCCGGGACGCGTCAGCGACCCGCGATGGTGAAATCGGTGCACACCTCTCGACACCCTTTAGCCACCCACACCGATGTTGCGTCCTTGGCATGCGCCGCTTTTGGGACGCCCATCTAGTGGGGGGCAAGTCACCGTCTGCCCTGAATATAAAAGATTGGGACATTTTACTTGGCAGGCGTCCCGTTGTCTCAATCAATAGCCCAGCAACCAGTCCAGCTAGATCCCATCCATAGACCCAATTAATTCCCATCTACTCTGCAATAGTCCTTACACTTTGCAGGCGCTGTCTTTGGTTGTATTTCTCCCATAAATGCAGACAGAGATAGTACCTGCATGGTGTACATATCCCAACTATATTAAAGTATCTTTAAGGGGCCTCTACGTGTTGGATCTGTATCCCCACGCAAGCCTTCCAAAAGGACCGGCCTTCGTGCCGTGATTTTCCAAAGGTAAGATACAATAATAATAATAATAATCCCTTCCTAGCCGATTTCGGCCACGGCGGCCAATCTCAACGGAGATCAGCCAGGTGCGCAGGAAATATTATAGTGCACAAGTGTGTGCGTAATACACAAGTGCACTCACTATTCCTTCACTCTCATAGTCCGGTGAGACGGCAATCCGACATGACCGGAGAGAGATCAGGCGCAGGACCAACGGCTTTACGTGCTTTCCGAGGCACGGGGGTATCACACCGCCAACTTCCTGACTCCGAGCTGCGACTGAGTAATTTTTAAGATGGAAAAACCCAGTCACAATGTTTTTGGCCCGACCCAGGATTCGAACCCAGGACCTCAGCGCGCAAATCGTACTCGTAACGCGTACGCAATACAACTACGCCACCGAGGCAGTTGCATTATATGAGAATATAATGCCATTAGTGTAAATTAAAGTGTTATATAGAATCAGAGACTTACTTAGTACCGCTGTAAGGATAAGACTAGTGGATAGCCTTATTCTTTCAAAGTTTAATTATTGTGACACTGTTTACGGCCCCTGTCTACTGTCCCGAACAGAGCGATTAATTCAACGTGTCCAGAATGCATGCGTGCGTTTTTGTTTTAGAATACCCCGAAGAAATCATGTAACGCCATACTTTAATCAAAACAATATTCTTAAAATGTCTGCACGCCGGAAAATGCACTTATCCACCTTATTGTTCGGTGTTATAAGTACACACACACCAAAATACCTGTACACGAAACTTGATTGGAGACAGGACCATTATAGCTACACCACTCGGTCTACGTCTAATCCTCTGTCGGTGCCACTTTACAAAACCACCGCATTTAGAGGTTGTCTCAAGTATGCCGCCACTCGGTGCTGGAACGATCTTCCACCTCCTATGAGATCCCTAAAATCAAAAGAAACCTTTAAGATACACTTAAAAAGATATCTACTGCAGGAACAAAAACAAAACGTAAACACATAACTAATAATATTATACGTAAACAGAAATGACCTACTTACAAAATGTTTTTGACCTATAGGTAAGATGGCTTCATTGAGCGGTCCTCGCTGCTTGTGGCGGTAATACCATGGCATATTTTTGTCTCAACTATACCACGTAGACTGGCACGCATCTATGATTTCTTCTGTCTTCCAAGCAGTATCGTCAGGGTGTCGCTGTACTCGCGATATTTTATTTTTATATAAAACGTCTGCGTAAGCCCGAGGCACGCGACCGCGCGCGGCCCGCGCGTCGGCCGTATTGAAATATTACATGTAATTGTTTTGCTAGCGTTCGAACGTCACTTGAGGTGGCCACTGAAAATCAGCGCTGTGCTGTGACTTATGCCGCAGCACAGCATTATGCTGAGTGGCCACCTACCTGTCACAGCCGCGACATGCAACATAATATTATTACAGTCCATAGTTTATAATGTGTGACTTCTTAGTTTATAATTAATACCATTGTATGTCAGTTGTGTCTGTGACAAATAAAATACTTTTCTTTCTTCTTTCTTCTTTCTTCTAAATTGATCGGAATAAGCACCGCTGTTTTGTCTATTTCTGACAAGAAACAGTATGCAAACACTGGGTATATTCAGCATTTCGCTACTTTGTAATATAAACTAAATAATATAAGAGTGCAAAAGTGTAAAAATTTATATAAAATCTACAACTTGTATAGTTATGAAAATTCACTTATGTATCAACAATTGTCTGTTTTTATGAGGCATGCAGTGCCCGATGTTTGGTCCAATATTTGGTCCAATACACCAACAGACCGCAAAGTGTTGATGACAGAGCGTCGACTCCTAAATTCAAGCAATTGAGCGAACGACTGCTCGCTAATTGCAATGGCAATGTGCAAACTCCGGCACGTATTTAGGACCATTTTATAGGACCCAATGTCCCCTAATTACAAATTGTTTAATATCGCGAAAATTTTATGAACAGTATTCTCCTTAGTGTCGTGCTTAATTATAGCAGAAGACAGTTTTATTGCCATAAACATTTACTTACGTTAATTCATGTACCTACTTAAAATAATATTGTATTATCCAATATCTATAATAAAACCAACGTGTAAGCAAAAACAGGTATGGATTGATAATAATATATCAAAGTTTGACTTGGCTAGCCATTCTATTTTATGCTCATAGATATTAAAACCTTATCCAGTGGGAATAGTAGATAAAACGTATGCGACTATATAAGCCTGTATAATTAATTCGCTTTAACTAATTTTACCTGGGAGAGGCATAGGCCTCTACCTTCAGCTCGGACTGTAGCTGATGATGATAACTAATTTTAGTCATCTAAATCTTTAGCAATAACATTTTATTAAGTAATCCAAACATTAATATATCCGTGCTTCGAGATTCGGGCTTTAATCCACACAAAACTTTCAGTAAAACAACATAAACATACTTCATTAATTCTGAGCCAATCACGCCATAACGGGAGGTCGTCCCCCACACCCTCACCCAACTACGGCCCAGTATCGTTTCTCGGAGATTAATGGCCGCCGTGACTCATTAAATTGATGAGCGATGACGTCACCGCTCTCCAGTTTCGTAAAAAACCGCCCAATTTCGGCAACATATGACCCGTATTGTGCCAGCGGTTAACTCATTTGCGAAATGTAAAACGTGAAGCCGGTATTTTTAAATGCAGTTTGTAATTGTGCAGTTTTATGTGGAATATATTACGTTATATCGACGATCGGATGACGAGAAGAGTAATTTGCTCTCTTGATAGCAATCGACTTTCGTAAAGCGTAATTTACGTGCATCAATGATTGCTAAAATGTGAACGACAGCCTAATTGGGAATGGAACGGTCTACCGAGACAATGTCCGGAGGGTCAAAACTCACATACACCTCTGACTTCGAAGTTATGTGTGTATTGTTTATCAATTATCGTTCGCTTTAACGGCGAAGAGAAAACATCGTGAGGGCGCTTGCATACCTGAGAAGTTCCCTATAAGAATTTCGAAGGTATGTGAAGTCTGCAAACCCGCACTAGGCCAGCGTGGTGAACTTAGGCACAACCCCCCTCACTAGTAGAGGAGGCCCGTGCTCAGTACTGGGCAGTATATAATGCAGGGCTGGTTGCAATGATTGCTATCAATAATCGCACGCGAGTATTGCTAGAAATAATTGTTTAGTAAATATCTATCAAAAGCTTCGATACGTCAATGTGGGTGAGAATTGCCTTTTCATTGTACAGTCAGCAGCATAAGTAGCTGAACAAATTCTAAATTTCAAATTTCCTACATACTTTTGTGTTCTTACTAAACTTTATTTTCTTTTCAAAAATAAAATAAAAGAGATACTTTACTTCAAACGAAGAAAAAATGTTTCAGTTTAACTTAACGCGTATATAGGCGATGTGAAATTTCGATTTTGTTCAGATACTTATGCTGCTGACTGTACATGTTCAGACCAGGAAACTTAAAAGCGATTATAATTTCGTGCAATTATTGCTAGATGTCATTGTGTTTATGATATAGGGGGCAAACGAGCATACGGTTCACCAGATGGTAAGTGATCACCGCCGCCCATGAACATTTATCCGTTTAATGAGGCATTATGATGAATTACGTCATCCATATATTTCAATTACAAAGCGGTGGATAGCATGGTATTACGCTAATTTATCTGATGTGTTAGAAGCTAATTCACCTAATGCAGTCAAGTTGTAAGTCCAAACCTATTGTATCTTGTTTATATCTGCTCCTGAACAGCAGTGTTTATGCTTTCTTGTTTTTAATTACACGACGCTATATTAACCACCAGTAGAAATGGAGTAGCATTTATAATTCCAAAACATCTAAGGAACTATGTATTGGGTTACGAGTCAGTTAGTGACCGTGTGATGACTATGAAGCTGAAAGCATCACCTGTAAACTTGAATCTCATACAGGTTTATTCTCCTACCAGTTTGGCTAAACCAGAGGTTATTGAAGGCTTCTACTCGGAATTGGAAAAAACCATCGCAAAAATGCCCAACAGAGAACTACTGCTAATCATGGGCGACTTCAATTCCAAAATTGGAGCTAACTCCCGAGAGCTTAGCAACAGCGTGGGAAACTTTGGACTTGGGATACGCAACGAAAGTGGTGAACGCTTAATACAATTTGCTGATGAGAACAACTTAGTTATAACGAATAGTCTATTTCAACATCATCCACGGAGATTATACACATGGACGTCACCAGGGGGTGCCTACCGCAACCAAATTGACTATATCCTGGTTCGATCACGTTGGCGAACTTCTATCCTTAACGCTCATACGTTGCCTGGTGCAGATTGTGGATCAGACCACGAACTTCTGATAACCAAGCTAAGGTTGAAATTAACAGCTGCGAGAACCGTCAATAAGCTAGAGATCACAGAAGTTAAGGATATCGAAGGATTCACTGCTGCTATAGATGAAAACTGGACAGAGTGGGTAAATGCAAACCAAAATGAAGCAACATCAGAAATTCTATGGAACCAGGCGAAACAGCTTATCGAAAAATCAGTCGCGGAGTCTAAGCCGCCGACTGAATCGCATAAGCGACAACACTGGATGACAGATGGTACTCTTGCTTTAGTTGAGGACCGACGGCAGAAAAAAGCCAAGGGAGTAGACATTAGAGAACTCAACAAGTTGTCTGCCCAAATACAGGCTAACTGTAGACGAGATCGCAATTCATACCTTCATAAAATATGTGACGAGGTCGAAAAACATGCAGGAAAGCATGAATCCAGAGATCTGTATCGTAAAATTCGTGTTATCACAAAAACTATACCCTCTAACACCTGGGCCATTGAGGACGAGAATGACGAAGTGATAACGGAACTAGATCAAATCTCAGAAACGTGGAAGAGATACTGTCAGTCGCTGTTTCAGGATTCGCAGTCAAGTTGTTTTCCAAAGACAGATCCGAGCAATGATGAACTGGAACCAGATATTCTTCTGTCTGAAGTGAGAGCCGCTATAAAGCATCTAAAAACAAGAAAAGCCACGGGTAGAGATCGAATCCCTATTGAAACTATAAAGGCTTTAGGAGGACGCGGTGACCACATTTTTCATACCATTTGCAATAAAGTTTGGAGTACAGGAATATGGCCGACGGAGTGGACTCACACAGTTTTTACACCCCTACATAAAAAAGGTTCCACGAAGAAATGTAGCAACTATCGCCTTATTGCTCTAATATCACACGCTAGCAAAATTTTGTTACATATTCTGAATGAAAGACTGAAGGCATATCTATCCAAGGAAATTGCACCAGAACAGGCCGGATTTGTGAAAGGTAAGGGCACCCGAGAACAGATTCTCATTGTTCGCCAAATCATCGAGAAGGCCCGAGAATTCAACAAGCCAACATACATCTGCTTTGTAGATTTCTCAAAAGCATTTGACTCGGTGAAATGGCCGATTCTATGGGGAACACTACTAGAAATGGGCACGCCAAAGCATCTTGTACACCTTCTGAGGCGCCTGTACGAAGAAGGAACTGCGTCAGTACGGACAGATAACACCTTGTCCAGCAACTTTCATCCCAGTGCTGGCGTTCGCCAGGGGTGTATAATATCACCACTCTTGTTCAACATATACACCGAAATTATAATGCGTATCACTTTGGAGAATTGGACGGATGGGGTTAAAATTGGTGGTTATAAAATTGCGAATTTGCGCTACGCAGACGATACCACTCTTTTTGCGACTAGTGCGCACCATATGGAAGAGCTGCTTTACAAAATGGAGCAAATAAGCCTTCAGTTCGGATTACACATAAATCGCAGCAAGACCAAAATGATGATTGTGGACCGAGCTAACAATAATTCGCCAGAAGTCACTGAGATTGCGAACTGCAAAGTGGAACAGTCTTACATATATCTTGGCGCTCTGGTCGCAAACAATGGTGGATGCATGGAGGAAATAAAGAGGCGTATGGGAATTACTAGGACTGCAATGGACAAAATGAAGAGAATATGGCGAAACAGAAACATCACCAAAGCCACGAAGATCAGGCTCGTACAAACTCTAATTTTGCCCATATTCCTTTACGCCGCAGAAACATGGATGCTGCGAGAGATTGAAAAGAAGAAGATAGATGCTCTGGAAATGTGGTGTTGGAGAAGAATGCTTGGGGTATCGTGGACCGAGTTTCGCACAAACGCTTCGATACTTCAAGAACTCGGCATCAAGCAGCGTCTATCCGCCTTAGTACAGTCCCGCATACTTGCTTTTTTCGGGCACGTTTCTAGGCGAGGCGACCAGTCCATAGAACGTCTTGTCGTCCAGGGCAAGGTTGAAGGCACTCGGCCGCGGGGAAGGGCACCCATGCGCTGGACCGATCAGGTCAAATCCGCCGTGGACCGTCCCGTACATGAGTGCACAAGAATAACATCCAACAGAGAGATGTGGCGGGAGATCGTAAGGCGCATTACATCTGCACCAAACAACACTACATGACGACCACGACCACTCTGTCAAGAGTGTTACGACCAAGAAGAAGAAGAAGATATTAACCATGCAAACAAAAGCTATTGTTTCTCATACATCCTTTTTAGGCGGATTTGCTTGCGTGAATTGAAATTTTGATTTTGTACAGATAGTTATGCTGCTGACTGTACATTATATTTGTAAGTAAGTAGTAGGATTATCACTTAGGACGAAAAGATCTTGATACTAAAATAGAACCTGTAACAATGAGTACCCTTAACAATCTTAGTTGTTTGCAAAACATCCGAGACAGGCTTTGTAAACAACAAATAACGAGATCATCTTACTAACATTATAAATGCGAAAGTTTCCGAAAATGTTTGTAGGCTTGATGTAAGTAAACGCAGAAACAACTAAACAGATTTGGATGTTTGGTACACGGTTATTTCATATCCTGGATTATTACTGCCTCGGTGGCGTAGTTGTATTGCGTACGATTTGCGCGCTGAGGTCCTGGGTTCGAATCCTGGGTCGGGCCAAAAATATTGTGACTGGGTATTTCCATCTTAAAAATTACTCAGTCGCAGCTCGGAGTCAGGAAGTTGGGGGTGTGATACCCCCGTGCCCCGGAAAGCACGTAAAGCCGTTGGTCCTGCGCCTGATCTCTCTCCGGTCATGTCGGATTGCCGTCTCACCGGACTATGAGAGTGAAGGAATAGTGAGTGCACTTGTGTATTGCGCACGCACTTGTGCACTATAATATCTCCTGCGCACCTGGCTGATCTCCGTTGAGATTGGCCGCTGTGGCCGAAATCGGCTAGGAAGGGATTATTATCCTGGATTAACACATAGGCTTCTTATCCTAGTAATTTGCTCCCATGGCAAATAAGGAATATTTTAAATAATTCTTTAAGTAGATGGCGCTGGCGTCGTACTGTTATTTAGACTTTTGTAGTGGGAAAGGCTTTTCATGCGGGCGAAGCTGCAAGCAACACCTAGTATCTTATAGTATTGCGAATGTTTATCTATACTAATATTATAAAGCTGAAGAGTTTGTTTGTTTGTTCGTTTGTTTGAACGCGCTAATCTCAGGAACTACTGAACCGATTTTGAAAATTCTTTGACTAATAGGAAGCTACATTACTCCTGAGTGCTATAGGTTACTTTTTATCTTTTTTTTTTTTTTTTTTTTTTTTTTTTTATTGCATTTAATGACGAGACGAGCATGCCGTTCGCCTGATGGTAAGCGATACGACCACCCATAAACAGTAGCAACACCATCCAGCACCTTGACTAACAAAGTACTGTGTGGCATTCCACTGCGCTCGTCACCCTGAGACATAAGATGTTAAGTCTCATTATGTCCAGTAGTTATACTGGCTACAATGTCCTTCAAACCGAAACACAACAGTGCATGCACACTGTTGCTTGGCGGTAGAAATAGACATTGCGGTGGTACCCACCCAGACGGCCTCTTACATAATGAGAGACCTACCACCTATCTCGGGAAAATATTGTATCCCGGTAAACTATTCACGCGGGCGGAGCCGCGAGCAATACTAGTATTTTATAACCACGCTCTACTAACCAAAGACAATCTAATCCACAGCGATATGGGTCATTTGACCCATTCCGAAACCTACATTTTCGTAAAGCAATATCCTAAGCAATAACCCATAATGATCTATAAATAAAGCCCATTTTGCGTTACATTTGAATAAGAGACCCATAAACAACGTATATTTCAATATAGAGTCCCAAGATTTAAGGTTTTCTTTGGCGTAACCTATATTTGACACTCAAATAAAGTACTTTGAAAGTGCTTTATGACACAGTGCTTGTAGCAATAAACAAAAAAAAAGTGCTTTATGAAAAACGTGAACTTTCTATATAATATTATGTTACACAAACTTTTGCCTGCGGCTCCATCCGCGTAAATGAGTTTTCCCGGGACAAAAGTCCCGCTTTATATTTCCCGGGATAAAAAGTAGCCTTTGTATTATGCCTATGTATCCAGGACATGATCTACCCGTGTGCCAAATTTCATCGAAATCCGTTGAGTAGTTTTTGCGTGAAAGAGTAACAAAAATACATCCACACATACATTCTTACAAACTTTCGCGTTTAAATGTGCGTGTAGGATGTTACATGTAGTTTGACGGTGAAGGTATCGTAAAAGGAGAAATGTGTGTGTGACTATAAAAAGGGTTTTATATGATACGTGCAAATAAAAGGACGCGGTCTCTTATGCTACTGATGTCATTATGTGTATAGGTACACAATATATACAGGCTTATAGGAACAACACCTCATTCTATAACCCGATGGTTCGTATGTGTCGCTCGTATAATGATTTGGCGAAAAAACACATACACCTTGATGTTATGAATGGCAGATTTGGATCATTCTCAAGAGGTCTACAAAAAATATTTTTTACTGGTAATAGTTGTTGTTAAGTTACCCACATACTGTTGTTATTTGTTTTATTTTTATTGTTAACTGTATACAACTCAATAGTTTTAATTAATCTTAGTTCGCACCTTCTGTAATTTACCCATATAAGGGCGCATATTTTGGAATGCAATCTAGTTTTATTGTAAGCGTGTATGTTACATAAAATTGTCATGATTGTACTCTGTTTTGCGTCTTAATTAAATAAATAAATAAACAATATAGCAGTACTGGCGATAGCCTAGTTGGGAGTGGAACGGACTGCCGAGACGATTGTCTGCAGGTTCATAACCCAAGGGCATACACCTCTGACTTTTCTTAGAAGTTATGTGTGTATTCTTTGTGAATTATCGCTCGCTTTAACGGTGAAGGAAAACATCGTGAGGAAACATATCTGAGAAGTTCTCTATAGGAATTTCGAAGGTATGTGAAGTCTGCCAACCCGCACTAGGCCAGCGAGGTGGGCTTAAGGCCTAAAAACCCTCTCAGTAGTAGAGGAGGCCCGTGCTTAGAAGTGGGCAGTATCTAATACAGGGCTGATATGGTGGTGGTGGTGGATCTATTTCAGCTGCCGAATATTACCCAGTACACACTGTTGTTCGGTTTTGAAGGATATAATTGCCAGTAAATAATAAAATAGTGAGACGAGCGTTTTGTCGGGTTATGTAGTACATCTTTATATATATATAATTCTTCTGTGCGTGTGTATGTCACTGAACTCCTCCTAAACGACTGGACCGATTTTAATGACTTTTTTGTGTGTCTTCAGGTGGATTCGAGAATGGTGTAGATTTACAATTCGGTCCAGTAAAACGTATAGTGGGACTTTTATCCAGGAAAAACTCTTTGGTGCGGGCAAAGCCGTGGGCAAAAGCTAGTACTATATAATACGTAATTTTTATTGATGTTGCTAGCGGGACACAGTGTCTTTTTTAATTAATTATAATATAAAAATATTTTTTAAGAGTCATATTTGTACTAAGCAATATGGCAATATTTCGCTTTCACCTAACTCTTTGTACCAAACCCTAAAATATGATATGGGTAGCAGAAAGATTATCGAGTTACAATTTTTACGATATTTTTTATTACGCCTTAGAAAAATACTTCCGATATTTATTTGGCAATAACGCGCATGGCTCGCGTATCGAATAAGTGTTTATTTATTACGTCCATGGATCACATTCCTTAAAACAATCTAAGCATGTTTTCATTCAGTCATTCCCTTCATTCATCTAGTGGCAGTGATGTTGAAGTGAAAATTTTGATACCAAATTCAATTTAGTTAACGTATTTTTCATTTTTACGCATTCTTTAAACTAAATTTTGTATTAATTTCAATAAAAATCTAAATGTCCCTACTAAATTGAGCTTACATAAATGGTGATATATTTCTAAATTGGGCTTACATAAATAGTAGTATATTTACGACTGCGGATTTTTTGTTATGGTATTTGGAATTTAAATTGCCCTCATCTACGAAACAAAAACACGGCTGGGAATGAGGACACGGGATAACATTGTTTCCTCTGGACAACGGTACCCATAGGGTAAAAAAACATTGCTCTGCGTCAGCATTCGGGTAAAAACGGAACAATGTCGTAAACCACCAATATACCAAACTCATATAAGACTTTTGAGAAAGAACATCGTAACTGACATTTTGCATATTTTGCTAAAACGGCATTTTGTTTATGAATTCTAAAATATTTATGGTACTTGCCCAGCATTATAGTATAATTTTAAATTGCTCCAATTATGAAATTTATATAATTTTATTTTGCTTAAAAACTACATTCAAAATTATCGTTTAAAAAGTTGCTTGTAAATGGAGGGGTCTTAAAATATTTTGTTAAGATCAAAGATCAATATTTTTGCCCCTTTAATATCCGTAAAGTTTGAGCCTGCTTAGATTTTCAGGTCCAGCAACCAAACAAAAAGCGGACATATTTTAAATAGACCGTATTGGTTCTTATCGTACTCGCATTATATTATTGTTTCTGACAGTAAGTAATTAAATAATAATAATAATAATAATAAGCCCCCTAAAATCCCAACCATACGTCCGGATCGAACATCTGATCCACGTGGGGGGCGGACACGGTGAAATACAAGTACTGGCACCGGCTAACATGGCTCTGGAAACCCATAAAATATGGAGACTCGCTTGCAAAAGAAATTGAGACAGTCGCTTCCCGGGGGCGATCGCCGGGGCACACCTGGAGCTGACGCTGGGTGTCACAGCATGAGAACCGTCAGCGGTAGAGAGTTGAACAGGCGGACTCCTACCGGGTCACCCGAAATTAATGCGACAGCCGACCATCATCATCTGTCATCACCTTCATCTTCACCTAAATCCCTCTTTTCATTAATCCCATCATCATCACCTTCCTATCTTGACTTTCATCTTGATCACCCCTCACCAATCTCCTCTCATTCCGAAAACTCAACAGCCGTGGATGTTGTGCAGGAGGCAATTGCCAATAATCCTGCACCCACTACAGGCCAAGCGCGCGTAAGAATAAAATGGACACAGGAAATGAATGAGTTCATTTGGCGCACCTACCTCACCGTCACAAAACTAGAAACCAAAATACGCGGTTATCTAGAACCGCTTTACACACAATTTGTTGCAAAGTTTCCCGAAATCAGTGTATCCAAACAACGAATCGGCGACCAAAGACGTGCCATCATCAGAAATCAACTCATCCCAGCTTCCACTCTACAGCTTATAAAACAAGATGTAGCGCAAAATTTGAAAACTGATGCAGGCACTAAAACACTTTCAAACCCATCACAAACCACAAATCCAAACACTGTTTCTCGCATATCTTGGAGTGATGAAATTAATGAAGCAATAATAGCAGAATATTACCGAATCACAAATCTTGAGACAAATAGAACCGCTTACCGCAAACTGTTACACACAACTATTACACAACAATTTTCTCAGATAGCACACGTCTCCGAACAACGCATAGCAGACCAGAGACGTGTTATTATCAACAATAAACTCATCACTAATGAAAGGTTAGAAATTATTAAAGAAAAAGCAAGAGAAAACTTATATTTACACCCATTAGATACAATACCCTCGCTACAGCCTGAAATTGAAACATCGCTAACAGAACAAAACCAACAAAATCACCATAGGCATCACCATCAATATATAGAAAACAATAGTTTTGAAGAGATTATTCTAAATACATTTGAACAGATCTACGAAAAGTTCCTTAATAGTAATCCAGTTGAAAGACCATACATACCAAAACAGAAATCATCTAGAAAATTCGCTTCCATAATTTCATATTTAAATAGACAAGTGATACCTAAATACGATAGTCAGGAAAATGATTTTATGAAAACTCACACAATTATATACTGTGCAGCATACACGGCAGCTCTATGTAATGGCTCAAAAATAAAAGACGTTGCCGAGCCTGCAGCGTCCCACGTGAATGAAACCACCGATATAAGACCTAACTGGCAGAAAAGGTTGGATAAAAAAATTGCACATTTACGAAAAGCAATAGGTAGAATGTCCCAGTATATTCTAGGTAACCGAAGTTTTGGCCTAATAAGGCATGTAGAAAAAATAAAGATTAAATATAAAACACACTCTAACTACGAAGAACCTAATAATACAGACAATCAGTTCATGGATACGCTAAAACAAAAACTAAATACCCTCAGTAGCCGCCGCCGCCGATATCTTAATTGTACTCAACGTAAACAGCAAAACAATCAATTTATACACAACGAAAGACAATTTTATAAAAACCTAACATTAAACACTACAAACATACAGAACACAAACATATCATCACCTAACTCACCTACACAACAAGAATTACAGGAATTTTGGTCCAACATATGGAGTAAACCATCATTTCATAACCAACAAGCACCATGGATTGAGGCGGAAAAACAAAAAGTAAGCGAGGTCCCAGAAATGACATTTGAATACATCTCAGGCGAAGTATTTCTTAATGTTCTGAATAAAGCTCATAATTGGAAAACACCCGGCACGGATAACATTCACAACTTTTATTATAAAAAGCTCACATCCATACACCCATCACTGCTCAATCAAATTAATGACTTCTTAAAATTTCCTCAGACAGTTCCCACTTTTTTAACGCAAGGTATTACTTACATGATCCCTAAAGACTCTGGCTCTACAAATCCGGCAAAATTTAGACCTATTACATGTCTCCAAACTATTTATAAAATCATCACGTCATGTATTTCTCAGGCTATTTACAAACATCTTACCGATAACAGCGTATTAGCAGAAGAACAAAAAGGATGTCGCAAACAGAGTCAGGGCTGTAAAGAGCAGATTACGATAGACACCATAGCAATGAAACATACCACCGTAGCTAAAAGAGACATGTGCACCATGTATATCGATTATCAGAAAGCGTTTGACTCTGTACCTCATAGTTGGTTAGTTTATATTTTAGAACACTATAAAATCCACCCAATATTGATAGAGTTTTTAAAAGAAGTAATGCAGCACTGGGTCACGAAATTAAAAGTAAATAAATCATTAGTAACTAACCCAATACCGATAAGACGAGGTATTTTTCAGGGAGATGCTTTGAGCCCTCTCTGGTTTTGCCTCGCTCTGAACCCGCTTTCTAATCTACTAAATGACAATGATGGCCTTAAAATAGAGTCTGAACATTCTGAAAGCAGAAACATCACTCACCTTTTATACATGGACGATATTAAACTTTATAGCAATAGCGTAACATCTCTCCACAACCTTGCCGACATCACTCAAATGTTTTCCAGCGACATAAGGATGACGTTTGGGATTGATACATGTAAAACGTTTACATATAGAAAGGGACAGTACATAGGAAATCAACCTTATATATTAACAACAGGACAGACCATAGAGGCTTGAGACTACAATAACACATATAAATATTTAGGGTTCCAACAATCACACCAAGTATTTCTAAAAAGTACTAAGGCAGATCTTACTAAAAATTTCAAACATAGATTAAATATCATTATGAAAACCCAATTGTTATCTCGTAATTTAGTAAAGGCAGTAAATTCTTTTGCAATACCTATTCTGACATACTCATTCGGTCTAAATTAAATGGTCCAAAACAGATTTAACAAAACTGCAGCGGCTTATTAACACAACCTTAACCAAATTTCGCAAGCATCATCCAAGATCCTGTGTACAGAGACTAACACTGCCACGCGAACAAGGTGGGCGTGGTATTATCGACGTAGAAAACCTACACAATAAACAAATAAGCACGTTAAGAAACTTCTTTTTCCAGAAAGCTCAAACCTCACTTTTGCATAAAATAATAGCCGACACAGATAAACATTACACACCTCTTAACTTATTCACCAAAATCGCACAACGTAATGAACACATATTCAGTAATAAGGAAAAAATATCCGCCTGGCAAAATAAGTCCCTCCACGGGAGACATTACCTCGACCTGCAGCAACCCCATGTCGACATGAAGGCGTCGAACGCATGGCTGCAGCGAGGTGAGCTGTTCCCCGAAACCGAGGGTTTTATGATTGCCATCCAAGACCAAATCATCGACACGAGGAATTATCAGAAATTTATTATCCGTAGACCCAACTTTCAAGACGCATGCAGACGATGTCACAGCGCACCCGAGACCATCCAGCATATCACCGGCGCTTGCAGATCTATAGCTCAGACGGATTATAAACACCGCCATGACCAAGTTGCCGCAATAATACACTAATCCTTAGCATACCAATGTAAATTAATTCCTGAGAAAAAACCATACTATAAATACAAACCGGAAGCTGTTATTGAGAATGATGCATTTAAAATATACTGGGATAGAACAATAATAACTGATAAGACTGTATACAACAATAGACCGGATATAACCCTACTAGATAAACAAAATAAATCCGTTTTTCTTGTTGACATAGCTATATGTAATACACACAACCTAGTCACTACACACACAGAAAAGATAGCAAAATACACAGAGCTCTCAATAGAAATTAAAACGCAATGGCAAGTTAGCCGCGTTCAAACAGTGCCTGTTGTGCTTTCGAGCACGGGTGTTATCCCGAAGACACTCCACACCAGTCTTAACAGTCTACACATAAGCCCCTCAACATATTTGCTATTACAAAAAGCTGTTATACTTAACACCTGCCGCTTGACACGTAAATTTTTAAACTGCGAAGATGTATAGTATCTACAATAAGAATAATGCACTTGGCCTCGGCCCGTGCTTCTTGTAACCCTCCATTGCGAGGAGAAACGCATACGTGTAACAACCATAATAATAATAATTGCGACGCAATACCGGCTATGGAAACCATTTCAATTAGCTCAGTGGATGTTCTGGCAGCCATCCGTCCGACACATAATTGGAAGTCTCCTGGTCCGGATGGTCTGCACAATTTCTGGTTGAAATGGTTTCTCAGTTCGCATGCTCGTTTAGCAGCACAGTTCCAGGATGCGCTAGATAGAGGATCGCTTCCAACATTTATGACGACAGGTGTCACTCACCTGCTCTTTAAATCCGGCTGTACCACGGACCCGAAAAACTATAGACCCATACATAACATGCCTTCCAACCATTTATAAACTTTTTACATCTATATTAAGATTGAAAATTGCAAATCATTTCACAATCAATAATATCCTTTTTCCCGGACAAACAGGATGCAAGATTGGGTCACGTGGTACAAAGGAGCTCCTTCTCATTGACATGACCATTTGCCAACAGACTCGTCACAACCGAAGGAATTTATCGGCTGCCTGGATTGATTATAAGAAAGCCTATGATTCGGTGCCCCATACTTGGCTCAAGAGGGTGTTGAATTTGTATAAGATTGATACAAATTTATGCACCTTTCTTGGGTCATGTATGGGACAATGGACCACTTTCCTAAAATATCCAGGTGGTACGAGTCCCCCTGATTGTGATGAGCCGATTAGAATCAAGCGGGGTATATTCCAGGGTGACAGTCTGAGTCCATTGTGGTTCTGCATGGCCCTGAATCCTCTCAGTACTCTGTTGTTGGATTCAGGGTTAGGATACCGTCTACGGAGAGGGAGTGAGCCTATATCTCACTTACTTTACATGGATGATCTCAAGTTGTTTGCATCAAAACAAACAGAATTGATTGAGTTGTTAAAAATAACTGAAAGATTTAGCAACTCAATCAACATGGAGTTTGGTGTAGATAAATGTGCGGTTATCCATGTGAAGCGAGGAGAGGTGGTGATCTCTGATGACATACAAGTCTCAGAGACTATAAGACTTAGATCCCTTTCCGAGACGGAAACCTACAAATATCTGGGTATGCCTGAGGCACTGGGTATTATGGGTGCCGACGTAAAACAATCGGTCAGGGAACGTTTCTTCGGCCGTCTGACAAAAGTACTTAACAGTTTTTTGTCAGGTGGAAACAAGATTCGCGCTTTCAACGGTTGGGTTATGCCTGTACTCATGTACTCTTTTGGCATACTCAGATGGACTCAGACCGAACTGGACGCCCTGGATCGAAAGGTCCGGACCCTACTGACTGCACATCGTATGCATCACCCACGATCGTCAGTGATGAGATTGTACATCCCGCGGAGATGTGGGGGCCGAGGCTTACTTAATGCTAAGGACTTACATAACCGCGAGGTATGCAATCTCAGGGATTATTTCCTCCACAGCGAAGTGGGCATGCATAAGGTTGTAGTCATGGTGGATAAGGGATTTACCCCGCTTTCCTTGGCGAATGAGAACTGGCGAAAACCTAAGGTGATGGGCATTCGGGAACGTGAGGAGATATGGAAGAGCAAGGAACTACATGGTCGGTTTTATCGGGCCCTTCACGGGCCTGATGTAGACCAGCTTGCATCCGTATCTTGGCTACGTTTTGGTAACCTATTTGGGGAAACTGAGGGTTTTGTCTTTGCAATTATGGACGAAGTTATGAAAACGAACAATTATATGAAATACATCATGAAGGACGGTACGGTCGATATCTGTCGGGCATGCCACCGTCCCGGTGAATCAATCAGGCATGTGATTTCCGGTTGTTCGTATCTTGCTAACGGCGAGTACTTGCATAGACACAACCTAGTAGCCAAGATCATACACCAGCAAGTTGCTCTTCGGTATGGTCTTGTGACTCTTGAAGTGCCATATTACCAGTATGTGCCTCAACCAGTTCTCGAAAATGATCATGCAACGCTGTACTGGGATCGATCTATTATCACGGACAGGACTATTGTTGCCAATAAGCCTGATATTGTAATAGTAGATCGATTGGCGCGCCGGGCAATACTTGTTGACGTCACTATTCCGCATGACGATAACCTTGTTAAGGCCGAAAAGGACAAAATGTCTAAATATTTAGATTTGGCTCACGAGGTTACCGACATGTGGGAGGTAGACTCCACAATTATTGTTCCGATTGTCGTTTCTGCTCATGGGTTGATACCAAAGAGTCTCGACCAACACCTCCAGAGGCTCTCAATTGGTCGTTGGGCCAAGAGCCAGATGCAGAAAGCAGTACTTCTGGACACGGCACGCATTGTGAGGAGATTCCTCACTTTGAATCCCTGACCACCGGTGGCTTGGGTCTTGAGCCTCGCCATCGGAGGGTGATTCACTTTTTTATATTTTTATAATATGTATTAATGTTTTTTTTAGTATGTATATAAAAATGTAAAAAAAGGAAAATTGAAAATAAAGAGAAATAATAATGAACTCTTTATTGTATAACCAATAAACATACAGAAATAACATTTCAACAACAACATAAAAAAAAACAGAATGCGAGACATGGTTCTACAATGGGCGGTCTTACCGCTAAAAGCGATTTCTTCTAGACAACCTTTGGATGGACAGAAACAGATGTAAAATGTAGATGGCGGTGTACAATAAAGAGAAAAAGGGAGAGAATAAACAAAAAAAAACACTTAAATTATTCAATGTAAAATACATATATATTACGAACACACATATATACAATATATATATATATATATATATATTAATGCTAATACATATTATTAAAGTACAAAGTATCTATAATAGATAAACATACATATTAAACAAGTTCACGTTACAGTGAAAGAAAATGATGCTTTATCATTTTTTTGAACGATGGTAGCGATTTTGCTCGCCTGATTGTTAAAGGTAGTGCATTCCAGAGCCTAAATGCCAGTGATTAAATTGTATTTCTCTAAGTTAATGTAATTCTTGTGGATAAATAAATGTCTTAAACCATAAACCGCTATATGTATAAAGGAACAATATGTGGTTATGCATAACCCCGCCGGGCAGTCAAAGGGCATCAAGCACTAGCCACTTTACATAACAAGTAAGGCTGGAGCGACTTAAGTACTAATTTAATACGTCTTCACAATCTCGGGTCTTATCCTTCATTGTTATGCACGATCATTCCGGGCTTTTACTTCGGTTTGATATCTTGAGTACCAGATAGTGTAATTTGACTACTGACTGTAGAAAATTTATTTAAAATAGAATTTAGATACACACACACACACGCCTTTTAACCTCGTAAAGGTAGGCAGAGGCGCAACTAGTGCAAGCACTTTTCTTTTGATTCTATCGCTATATGGGGCACAAATTCCAGACTCCAGGGTCATGCTGTATAAAAGCCCAATATAACTTCCCGATCCGGGATTCGAGCTCAGGACCTCAAAGCGGTGTCCTACTGTGCACTCAATACAATTCGCCACCGAAACAGTCGTTGTCTTGTCTTCTAGAAAATATTAATTTTGATTCGTATTTTTTTATAACCTGTTTTTCTAATAATAAATATCGGTTTATTAGTATTATCCTACTAATTCTACTATTACTTATATGTGCGAAAGGACGTGTAACCTTTTACTCATAAACACAGGAACAGGTGAATAGCCTTTTGTTTGGCACAAAAATGGTATAGGCATATCGATAATATAAGTTACTTTTTCCTCCAAAAAAATATCATCATCATCATCAGCCACATGACGTCCACCTGCAAGGTGGACAAACGATTTGATAAAGGTAGCAGGAAAACGCTGCATGCAGGCCGCTTTTAACAGTCAGAGGCGCAACCAGTGCACCCACTTTTCGCCGTGCGTATTCCATCCCATGATTGGATAGAAGGCGAGTCTACCGCCACATCGGGCACAAATTCCAGACTCAGACAAGGACATAATTATATTGATTATTTCAAAATATTATCATAACAGTAACAACAGAGGTAACATGTTCGAGACCTCAGTATGGTTGCCATACCACAATAACTAGGGTGCTTCGCCAAAAAAGTGGCATATATTTGGAGCAGCACTAAATAATTAACTTTTATCGGTTAGATGTTATTAAAGCATAGACTTAGTTATTTTGCACTTGGCAGAGTTCCAAGTTGCATAAACATTATTAATTTTAAACGTTACAAGCATGCCAAGAAATTGGACAAAGGAAATACAAGCAAGTGGGTTGCATTATCTATTCTAAGATTAAGAATGTAAATTGTGGTAGAGGTTTTAAGAATATAGTATTTATTAGAGTGCAATTTATAGAGATATTTTGAGGTACATTTAATAAGTATTTTTATGATGTAACATCAAAAACAGGCCCAAAATTTATCGTAGATATTTCCAATTCAAATTTTTATACATATTTTTTAATCTTTTCCTAGGTATTTAGTTATTAAAATGACTTCCATTCAAATAAAGAACTTCGTTAAAGATATAATATTATTGAATTTAAAATTGTATTGTGACAATCAAACAATTCTTGTCTAAACAGAAAACTCATTTTAAATATAGTTCACTAGCTTTCCTCACGGCTTCGCCCGCGAAAAAGATTTTTTACGGGATAAAAGTCCCGATATACATTTCCCAGGGATAAAAAGTAGCCTATGTCTTTTCCAGGGCCTCAAACTATCTTCATACCAAATTTCATTCAAATCGTTCAATGCAGCCGTGAAAGCATAACAGACGGACAGATAGAGTTACTTTCGCATTTTTAATATAGCTATACATAAGCATCAATTCACAATTAATTTATTTTCCGCGAGCGCGACAACACTACAACGACTGCCTCGGTGGCGTAGTCGTATTACGGTACGACTGCAATTCTCGGGTTCGATCCCCGGGTCGGGCAAAAGCGATATTGGATTTTTCTATTCACTGGGATTTGTGCCCGATATGGCGATAGGCTCGCCACCTATCAGATCATGGGATAATATGCACGGCGAAAAGTGGGCGCATTAGTTGTGCCTCTGTATACCCCTTCGGGGATAAAAGGCGTGAGTGTGTGTGTGTGCGTGCGACTACACTAAAAGCTTCATGTTCCATATTCATTATTAAAATTGTTTCATTGAAATATTTTTAGTGTACACAAAATAAAGACCAAAGTTGGATGGAGATAATTGGTGCAAATAAAATTAGACCGCTACAAAAACGTGTGTAATATTAAACATGAATTTGCATCTGTTTCATGCTTCGTAATGTTTTTGTTAGTAGCCGAGTGTTAGTAAAAGGATTAGTTAAAAAAAATTACTCGCAGAGACTCTTGCATTTCAAACTCCCGGGACTTTGGTATATTTTGTTATCTCGGGTCCCGGGACTTTGGGGTCGAGACTCGAGACGAGACAAGGCTGATGAAATTGTATCGTAGGTAATCATTATAATGCAAAATATCATAGTACACAAAATACTTTCGTAGCTTCCTGTAGTGCAAGTCTTCTTTGAGCGCCAAGTTGAGTAGAATCGAGTCGCATTTATTCGTTTGCTATACTTTACTATGAAACTCCCTTCATTAGAAAAGCGCGCCGAGTCGTATCACCGCGCATCCTTACATATTAACAAACAAAGTCCCCCAGCCGCGTCTATCTGTCTGAATACCTACGATAAACTCAAAAACGACTTCGATAATTGGCATGTATATAGTTTTAAACCCTAGGGAGGATATAGGCTTCTTTTTATCCCGGGAAAATATATAGCGAGACTAAAACTAGTAAGAAATAAATGGGCCTTAATTTTTTTTTTATGATATAGGTGGCAAACGAGCATACGGTTCACCTGATGGTAAGTGATCACCGCCGCTCATGAATATCTGCAACACCATGGAGCACAGAGATGTGTTGCCGGCCTTTTAGGTGGGAATATGCTTTTTTTTTAAGGTCGGCAGGTCGTATCTGTCCGGAAATGCTGCTGGCGGCAATTGGTTCCATAGTTTAGTAGAAAGTGGCAAAAAATGTCGGCTAAAACGTACAGTGGTGGATTGCCAACCTCCGAGGTGATGTGGATGGAATTTGGAGTTCTGCCGCGATGTACGGTGATGAAACTCAGCAGCAGGGATAAGTCCGAACAATTCTTCAGAGCACTCCCCGTGGTAAATGCGATAGAGAATGCAGAGCCATGCTACATCTCTACGCAAAGCCAAAGGATCAAATTATGTCCAAATTGACGCCATGCATTATACCTACTCTCAATTAACCAATCAATCAGCCAATCGTCATCCTCTGTTGGACGTAGGCATCCTCAACTAAGCGCCAACTATCCCGTTATTGATTAACTATTTCCCGAGAGACACAACTAAATAAATAGAAGTATCATTATTAAATTCGCTCAACCATTATACCATGCTATATAAAAAGGACGCGAAGTAATATAAACGCGTTTGAAATTAGGTCTGGCAGGCAGACCTCAATTCACTAGCTCATTAATGTAAATAATGGTAAAATAAAAAATAGACATTGCGAGAATAAAATGCAGTGACATTTTATTTTGTACTGGATAAGTTTAATGGTTTTTTTATTGCATAAGATTTAGGAGGGAAGTAATTTGTTTGTAACAAGCAAGATATATAATTCGTAATTTGTGCCCGGTATGGCGATAGGCTCGCCCCCTATCACATCATGGGACGGAATACGCTTGGCGAAAAGTGAGTGCACTAGTTGCGCCTTTGCCTACCCTTTCGGGGATCAAAGGCGTGAGCATGCGTATATATAATTCGAAGAACAATATTTTTTACATAATGTCTTTATTCTAGTAAATTTTCTTGTAAAGTGACAATATTTAGTCTGTTCATTTTATTTATATTATAATCAATATTTTTCATTATAACCATCATCAGCCATATAAAGTCCGCTGCTGAACATAGGCTCCCCTTAAGATTTCCAGAAAGACCTGTCAAAAGCGGCTCGCATCCATTATAATCAATTTTTAAAATGGTAGGTACAAAAGATGTTGCATATTGCAATTAAAAAAAAACCCAAACACGCTATATCTGCTATAAGTTGCTAAGGAGTTAAGTATCCGGCAGACTACTTGATGCTGCAGCATCAGCTTATGTTTAAAAATATTACCGAAGTTACAGTACACCAAATTAAAATTCAATCGAGCTTTTTAAATTGGAAATGAGCTGATAATCTTAAAACGCCTAAACTGATCTTCATAAATTATAGCTAAGAACCATCGCGATCACATGAGCTTTCTAACAAAAAAACTGCGTCATAATTGGTCCATTCGTTTGAGAGCTACGATGCCACAGACAGATACATATACACAGATACACACCCTAAACTTATACCACCCCTCTTTTTTTGTCGGGGGTTAAAAATAATATTCTTTTATGAAAAGAAAATATTCCCCTTCTAATTACTACCTACTTTATTTTCAAATAGAGTTTAAATTACGTTTTCCATAATAAAGGGGAAACGTGTTTGACATTAAAGTTTTGTTACGAGCCGATAAACCCCTCCATATTAGAAATTGCCTTCGTGTCTTGAATACAGAGCGAAATCAGATGAGATGAATAAAAAAATCGATTTAAAATGCTACTCTGTTAGCAAATAGTAATGCATTGTTATAAAAATAAGATAATGAGATGAAGGAAACTGGTGTGTTAGAATAATTTTATAATTTATTTTTTATGATAGAGTGCGGGATACTATGGTGATGGACATGTGTGGAGTGACAGAGGATGTAGTGACCAAAATTGAGAAGGGTATGCTAAGGTGGTTTGGGCATTTGGAAAGGATGGATGATAGGAGAATGACAAAGAGGATATATAAGGCGACTGTGGATGGAAAGGCCGGTAGGAGTCGACCGCACTGAACCTTCGAATGTCAGATATCTGACATTCTAAGTAAAGGCCAGGTCAAAAGTACCCTGAACCGGCGGGCGTGCATGAAAAGATTGATGAGGGTAGAGGAAGCGAAAGTAGTGTGCCAGAATCGAGAAAATTGGCAATCCATAGTCTCTGCCTACCCCTATAGGATAGAGGCGTGATAGTATTCATTATTGTGATAAAATATTATGTATAGTATAAATGATCACCAAGCCACCCCACGCATTCGTACGACCCACCATATAAAAAAAACCCTCGCATTGACCACCTCCTTCTTTGAAGTTGGTTGAAAATACTTTTTTTTTTTTTTTTTTTTTATTGCATTTAATGACGAGACGAGCATGCCGTTCGCCTGATGGTAAGCGATACGACCACCCATAAACAGTAGCAACACCATCCAGCACCTTGACTAACAAAGTACTGTGTGGCATTCCACTGCGCTCGTCACCCTGAGACATAAGATGTTAAGTCTCATTATGTCCAGTAGTTAAAATATAAATATAAATACATAACAATCATCATTACCAGATTTAATACACTCATAATAAAGACATTTCACAAAGAAACAAATAATAAAATCGTGCAAAAGTTCAAACGACGAGAGGCATATGAAACTGATTCCGCCATGTTCGATTCGAGGATTCGATACTTGTCACGCCTCCATTGAAAAAAAAGCAATAAAGTGTTACGGATTTATATTAAATGGCACCGGCTGCCGATGTGACCTGTTGTAGAAAAGACGAGCGGTGTTATTCAACCGAATACATAAAAAGGTAATGATTTTATTTTTGAATAGGTGTTGCCCGCGGCTTCGTCCGGGTGAAAAGTCAATATCAAAAGTCCCTAAAGCAAAGAATGAAGCCAGCGCCATCTACTTAACAATCAGAATAAAAATATCCATTATTTCCCATGGGCGCCAAGTAGCGGGATAAAATTAGTCTATTTATTTATTTATTGTTTAAGGACAATCAGTGGTAATTACATTAAATGAATGAAGGATCGGAATGCAATATGATTTATGGCAGATGAGTGGAATGGAACGTAAGATTGATAGAATATATGGAACGGAGTTGAGTGAAAGGGATAAATAAGTGTAATAAGCAGGGAGGATAGAGAGAGAGAATGAATGTTAGTAATGAGTGAGTGTGGAAGGGAGGAACAGAGGATTAAGACGTTACACGATTAAGACGGCAAGAGAGTTTTGGCGGGAACTTGGAAGTGTCATGAGGTGCTCTTGTTTTAATTCATTATTTTGGTGATACTTAGTGTTATATTGCATAATTATGGTGGTATATTATCCAATATAGTTCTATTAAAGGGCTCAAATGAAGTGAATTGAAATAACTGTGCTAGTCAAGTGTTTGTTTTGTTGCCGCCAAAACTCCTCGATAAAGTCTTGGTAAGGTAGCCACTGCTTTACTTCGACATAGTACTACTACTACTGAGGATAAAAAAGAAACAATATTATATATGTAACTTCCAAAAACTTTGACACTGGCAGATGCGCAAACCGCGCCTTGCCAATAAGAAAAAAAAAAAAAAAAAAAAAAAAGACGGCAAGACGTAAAAGGGGGAGTTTTGGCGGGAACTTGGAAGTGTCATGAGGTGCTCTTGTTTTAATTCATTATTTTGGTGATATTTAGTGTTATATTGCATAATTATGGTGGTATAATATTATCCAATATAGTTCTATTAAAGAGCTCAAATGAAGTGAATTGAAATAATTGTGCTAATCAAGTGTTTTTTTTGTTGCCGCCAAAACTCCTCGATAAAGTCTTGGTAAGGTAGCCACTGCTTTACTTCGACATACTACAGATAATAAAATAGACGAATCAAACTTGACATTGGCAAAATGTGAATACAAATGCCAATATAAAAAAAAAAAAGGCGTAAAAGAAAATAAAACAACTTTTATTCAAGAAATCTTTTATTGGTTTGGCCCACATTGAACAAAATCCCACATGAATAAAAAAATATTAATCACTAACAATATTTTAAATGCATTACCTTCAGTTGCCACAGCATGCATTAAGATTAAGGAAAAAACAATTAAAATGTTTAAAAATAACAATTAACAATCTTAAAATTATTATATGAAAATTAATATATATTATCTAACATATTATATTTTGAGGAAATAATTTTAACTATACTTAATATTAAATGCTTATTTTAAAAAGGAACATTCTAGGCTTTACCTTATATTATATAAATTATAAATAACGCATGCTCACGCCTTTTATCCCCGAAGGGGTAGGCAGAGGCGCAACTAGTGCACCCATTTTTCGCCAAGCGTATTCCGTCTCATGATGTGATAGGGGGAAATTATAAATAATTATTAAATATTAGCATCCAAAGCGTTCAAGAGCTCAGTTTCAAAATCTCTCAGTGAATTGTTGAACACGTCTATAGACTGGCTTATCTATGTCTATGTTTAATCCAGTACACGATCTATCTGTGAGCCAAATATAGGTATTTATAAAGAGTACGAAAACGATGATTGTGCGATTGTTTACTACTGATTATAATTAATTGCATCAATGAGATTCGATCGCTAAACTAGGCCTTTTAAAGTACAATGTGATTCAAATAAGAATAGGAACGTCAATGAACCTGAATAGGAACCTCTATGTGTCAAATGTCACTTGAAAAGTACAAAATTTGCATAGAAAACTTATTAGCATATCAATAACGGTTTATTTTATTTTGTATAATTGACTCTTACATCAAATTTAAATAAAAACGTCATTAATAAATTAGCTTTATATAATATTTAATTATTGAGACGTCACAATATGGCGCAAAGTCGATCCTATTCTTATTTGAATCGCATTGTGTGAGTTTTCTGTCAAGATTAGGTTAGGTAAGAGTAGGATTACTTCCCACCGACTTCTGTTACTACAATAAAGAGAGAATGCAGGTGAGTATACGTTATAATCTTTATTTTGTTCAGAACCAATAGCCTATTAATTAATAATACTGGGCATTATGAGACCTAACATTTTACGTATCAGGGTGACGAGCGCAGTGGAGTACCACGCAGTACTTTGTGATTCGAAGTTCTGTGCGGTGTTGCTACTGTTTATGGGCGGTGGTGTTGCTAACCATCAGGCGAGCGGCATGATCGTCTCATCAATTAGATGCAATAAAACAAAATTCTAAAATCCATAATATTATAACGTGCATAAAACTTTTCAATCAGCAAATCAAGTAATCCAATTTGAAATGATCTTATGAAAATGTACTTTAACGTCTTAACCATTAAACTGTTATGTATCTGAAACGTCGTCAGAAAGTAAACCGCAACAGCTCATAACTTTAACCGAAAATGTTTTATGATAGAGATTTTCACGAGAGAACTATTTTTACGAGACGTTTCTGCATCCAAACGCAACAGTTTATTAAAGAAATTATGCAAGCGAAAGTTATGTTACGCATGCTCACGCCTTTTATCCCCGAAGGGGTAGGCAGAGGCGCAACTAGTGCACCCACTTTTCGCCAAGCGTATTCCGTCCCATGATGTGATAGGGGGCGAGTTATGTTACAGTTGCGCATAAACATTTATTTATGACACATTACTCATGACCCCAAGTAAAAAACCAAAAAAAAAATACGACAAGCCGCTTAGGCTGTAGGGCGTGCCAAAGAAATATACAAACATACATACATACATACACTCGAAAAACATAACCCTCCTTCTTTCGCAGTCGGGTAATTACATTATTAAGGGGTGATGTTAGCACTTGCTGATAAATGCTATTCGTTCACATAAATATATAAGTCGACAAAACAGAAAAGTGACACTCTAATTTAGTATTGCTTATAAGAGTGTTTTGTATTCGGTTTATACTGGTATAGCAGATGTTCATGGGCGGCGGTGATCACTTACCATCAGGTGAACCGTATGCTCGTTTGCCCCCTATATCTTAAAAAAAATACTTATGAGACAAATTGCGTTTGCAAGCGTTGAAATCGGCCCTTAAACATCTAGTTTCTTGAATTGTAAAAATAAACGCCATAATAGTTGCCATAACACAATATCATATCTTGACAAAAATAAACTTGATACTGTCAACTAAGAAAATTGAGTATTGTAATCGCAGCTCGGATCGGATAAGAGTTTAAAGATGACAAGCATATCGCGCCTTGATCTCCGAAGGGGTGGACATAGGTAGGACAAGGGCAAACACGTTTCACCAAGTGTGTTCCGTTCCTTGATGAGTTAGAAAGCGCCTCTCGTCATATAGAATTTCAGACTCTGGGCTGAGACTGAGCAGAAAAATCCAATATTATTTTGCCAGACCTAGGACTACAAATCGGTGTCGTACTGCGCACGCAATACTACGCCTTCGAGGCAGTCAGTTTAAAGATTATCTTGGCTAATGTGCTTGTTTTGTACGTTGCATCACTATTTCATTAAAATAATCTTATCAGGAATCACAACAAAACAAAAAGAAAGTGAGTACAGCCCTTATAAATAATTTTACAAGATTGGCACTTGAAAAGAAAAATATACACCAACCCGCTCATAAGGTAAAACAAAACACGATCAAGACATAAGTGATTCAACTACACTTCATCTATTAATAACAGACGAATCATTATACATTACGCCTTTTGTTAATCATTAATCAACATACATAATTAGCTAAAATCACAGTTAAATATCACTGGTGGTAGGTCTCTCAGTATGTAAGAGGCCGTCTGGGTGGGTACCACCGCAATGTCTATTTCTACCGCCAAGCAACAGTGCATGCACTGTTGTGTTTCGGTTTGAAGGACATTGTAACCAGTATAACTAATGGACATAATGAGACTTAACATCTTATGTCTCAGGATGATGAGCGCAGTGGAATGCCACACAGTACTTTGTAAGTCAAGGTGCTGGATGGTGTTGCTACTGTTTATGCGTATCGCTTACCATCAGGCGAATGGCATGCTCATCTCGTCATTCTATGCTATAAAAAAAAAAGAATTATATGTACCATACGAAATTTTACTGAAAGCCACATAACATTTATTTTGTAAATTTAATTCAAATGTATACGAATTATTGATATTATTGCAAATATTTGGTAATAAGCACAGTAAACATGTAAATAACTAATTATTATTAATGGTATTTTGTGTTCATGGAAGCGTCAGAGGAAATGTTAAATTAAGCTACTAATTAAGGCTGACTGCACATTTATACTAATATTATAAAGCTGAAGAGTTTGTTTGTTTGAACGCGCTAATCTCAGGAACTACTGGACCGATTTTGAAAATTCTTTCACTAATAGGAAGCTACATTACTCCTTAGTGCTATAGGCTACTTTTATTCCGAAAAAACTTTTCCGCGCGGGCGGAGTCGCGCGCAAAAGCTAGTTATATTATAAATGTATGCGCAATGTCTTCCGTGGAGCAAGAGAATTTTAAAAAAATCTTTGAATGTGCGGCCAGCTTTATTTGAAAAAATAACTTCAAATTGACAAGTGAGTGCGCAAGACATATCAAATTTACGTTACTTTCTTCATTCCTTTTTTTTAATATACGGCCACGGCAAAATATCCCCACTGCACCTGATGGTAAGCGGTGAGAGTTCCAGATAGAGTGTCCACTGACGAACGACGATTATCCCTCGTCAGTAGACACAATAGGGTAGTTTCCTACGTTCTATTTTGTACATTATTTTATATGTGACAGAAAATAATACGAAAAAGAAATACTTCTGTGAAATCAGCATCAAAATTGGTTGAAAAATAAAGTAGTTATTCTTATTTCAAATAATGACGTGAGCAAAAGTGGGGACGTGGTGCGGATATCGCGCTATCTCTTTCGCACGCAGGTAGTGTTATGGTCGGTGAAACCCGGTGACGTCACAATCTGATATTACTGTTATTTGACAATTACCCCTTCTACCAAATTTCAAAGCTTTCTAACTAACTTATTATTGCGCCATTTAGGAAATTCTTTTTCCTTTAGATTTTGGATGGCATATATTTTTGATAAATGTATTAAAAAAAACTAGTCAGCTATCCTATTATGCCAGCCTGCTTCAACCAGATGTACACAGGCTGATCCCGGAAGGCGGCATACTTACGTGGGCCAGTATGGCAGGGTTTAACACCATGTACGGTGGTCGCTATCCAGGCGGTTACGAAATATATCCTACCACCAACAATTCGTTCCGTAAAATATCTATTTTGAATTGATTTTTCAAATCATTTTAACATTACGACAGTTTCTCTATAAAGAAAAATCATAGTTGTAAACTTGTTATAAACTACACAAAATTTCAACAATTAATCAAATATAATAACAGGTGATAATCTTGATATGTAATGCAATGCAATCGGCCCTTATATATATTATATACTGCCCACTGCTGAGCACGGGCCTCCTCTACTACTGAGAGGGGTTAGGCCTTAATCCACCACGCTGACCTAGTGCGGGTTGGCAGACTTCACATACCCTCGTAATTCTTATGGAGAATTCTCAAGTATGTTGGATTACTCACGATGTTTTCCTTCACCGTTGAAGCGAACGATAATTGATGAACAATACACACGTAATCTTATCTAGTTGAAATGTCTTCAAAAATTGAATCCAAAAGAATTATGTATAATCCATCTATGATGTGAAAAATGCTTCTTCAAGTTTTCATTCTCACTGCTAAGCACTATTGCATCGTCTAGAGTCTAGACGCATTCGATAACAGACTTTATATCTTTAGATTATAGTAAATTATCGTAAATACCATTACAGTATTTGGAACATACATAAAAGACAATAAAAAATATTTATGACAAAATAAAGGCATTTATAATTTAAATCGCTAGAGCCAAAGAGGGTTAAGTGCTATTTAAAGAAATAAGCCTCTTGGAATTTTATTTAATTTAGCCATCTTTTATGTTATTCCATTTATGAAAAAAATACGTCCATTATACTGCCATCTTTAGAAGTTATGCAAATTATACGAGAGCTATTTAGTTTTTAGTGTTCTGTGAGAATATTAAGGATTTTTTATCCTTTTTATTATATATTAGTTAAATAGTTTATTAGGAGATCATTATGTTTATAGCTTTTTAGGACCTTAAAAATTATCAGAACTGAGAAGTTCCAAATATGTCAGAATGATAAAGAAAATGTTTATTAACTAATCGAATATAGTATTGTTAAAAGAAGATTGCAAAAATTTTGTAAGGTGTGTTAATAAATTTTACGTTCCGTTCGACTTAACAGAATCAATTTTTTTACGAGATGTATGTAGTTCGTGTAATTGTAACGTAGGTACCTTATCTTATCGTTTAAAACATATTTGACACGATTTTTTAAATATTGTACCATATTTTAATCAAAATAACACTTAAGCCACTTTGGTACTAACGACCTTTACATTTTTATCAAAATCACACATATGCTACTTTCTCTGTTCTTTCTTCGATGATCTTGAGATGATTTAGCCCGGTTCCTCAGGTCATGGAGGCGAGAGAGTACACGGTGTTATGCACATATTCCTTCGCCTGCATGCCCTGAGGAGCCGAGCATCAGCTACTACACCTCAGCAGAATCTGAAATCAGAACTTAGGGAACTAATAAAGTTTTATTTCGGGCGCCATACTGACTCCATTGCACGTTATATTATGTCGCAAGACTACTAGATGATGTTAAGAGATAATTATGATGAGAGACGAATATCCCTTGCTAGTTGACTCAATTATACCGGTCTAGTAGAACATTATACATAGGCTGCTCTCGAAAGGCCACACACTTATTTGGGCAACTATAGCGCGTTTAAAACAATATGTACCTACGATGGTGGTCATCCGTGTAATTCCAATATATAGCCACCGACCAGCAAATCTGGATGGTCTATCTTTTCTGATACCCATCTATACCTTTTTCATCTGCATATTGCAACTACATAAACAAGGAAATATAAGACACAAGTGCCATTTACTAGTTATCTAGTTTATACCACGGAGGAAGATTTAAATATATTTGAACATACAAGACGTATAGTAATAACTGTAACAATACAATTACTAACATACATAAACTTTACGACAAAAGACGAGACACATAGAATCGGTACTTAAAGTACAATGTATCACGAATAAATGATACACAGCACATAAACCAAGCTTCAGTGAATATCATGATACACTACTACAACTTTGTAAGAAATCTTAAATAGGTTCCCAATATTTTGAGATTTACTGAGATTACATGTATCCCAGATCTTGCAACAAAAAATTGTGTTTGAGTTTCGTTTTAAAAAAACCACTTATATAAAGAGCCATAAGGTAATAGGGTAGTTGACTACTTTTTTAAAAATACATTTATCGAAAATGTATGCCATCCTAAATTTAACGGAAAAAGAATTTTTAAAATTGGCGCAATAATAAGTAAGTTATAAAGGTTTGAAAATTGGTGGAAGGGGTAATTGTCAAATAACAGTAATATCAGACTGTGACGTCATAAGGTGTCACCGGCCATAACGCTGCGTGCGTCTTAAAGAGATAGCGCGATATCCCCTCCACGTCCCCACTTTTGCTCACAACAATATTTCAAATTTGATAAATGCTTTATTTTTCAACCAATTATGACGCTGATTTCACAGAAGGATTTCTTTTTCGATTTATTTTCTGTTACATATAAAATAATGTACAAAATCAAACATAGGAAACTACCCTATTCGCTAAATCACATCATGGGTCGGACATAAACTCGGCGATATGTAGTCGCATTACCCTGCCTAACCTCTCAGAAGAAAAAGCGCAAACATATACAAACGAGGTAAAGCCGTCGGGAAAATAGTTAAACCAATAAATCATATTGACCGAATGAATTGGAATGGAAATAATTTATTTATTATGTTGATGTTCAACAAATGAAAATATCGAAACCTTATTGAATAATCATTATCATTTATAATGGAAATATTAGTGATGCTAATATACAGAATTCAGTGTTTAAATCTATAATCGGTACTGCCGTGCTAAACTCAAAAGCCGTATCTCAAAAAATATCGTAAGATTTATTTTTATGACATCAGATAGATTAAAAATGGTCTAAAAAGAAAAAATAATACTTTAAATTGAATCAAACTTTGTTTAATACTATGTAGAGATAAAAGCTTGTCGCTAGATTCACTTGTGTCAAGATCAAGTTACATAATTATTGTATTATCTACTACATAATATTAAACAAAAATTGATTCAATTTAAAGTATTTTTTTTTCTTTTTAGAGCCTTTAAATAAAAGCTTGTTATTAAAGTTTTTTGTACTTTTAATTTATTTTTACTTTTTAGTTATTTTTCGAGTTATTCTCAAGCCATTTCATTTGATACCCATATTATTATAGGAGAGCGTAAAAATAAAATAGTTCGCGATCTTGGGTCGTCCGCCATATTGGATTTAGAGAGGTCATTTTATTTTTTGTATTCTTCTAAGCAAACCCTTTCATTTGATACTCATATTATGGACGTGCACAATAAATAACTAGTCCATCATCTTGGGCCGTCCGCCATATTGGATTCAGAATGAAGTCACTAAGTTAATAATGCATTATCACCCAAACTAAACGTGTATGCACAATTTCAACACAATCGGTTGAGGGTAACTGCTTCAAAATTAACTAGCAAGATTCCACCCAAACAAACATAGCTACATACATTGTAAGTTAAATAAAAGCTTGTAAAACATGTACATCATGAACAACATAGCCAAATAGCGGTATATTTTTTAAAACATGTAAAAAAACGTGCAGAAAAAGTGGTCCCAGTCACGGTTTTACTTCAAATCACAAAGAGGTTAAGGAAAACTATATTTACAAAACCTAAATTCTCTCGAAACTAGCGTTCCTTGACATACCGCTTTTGCGTTTAGACGCATACTCACGCCTTTTATCCCCGAAGGGGTAGGCAGAGGCGCAACTAGTGCACCCACTTTTCGCCGTGCGTATTCTGTCCCGTGACGTGATAGGGGGGAGCCTATCGCCATATCGGGCACAAGTTCCAGACTCCAGGCTGATACGCAATAGAAAAATCCAATATCACTTTGCCCGATCTGAGGATCGAACCCGACACCTCAGCATTGCAGCCGTACCGTAATAATAAATATTACCGTAAACGCGTATATAGGCGATTTGAAATTTTGATTTGGTTCAGCTACTTATGCTGCTGACTGTACATAACTTCGGAAAGGTATGTCCATTGGGATTTGAGCCTGCGGTCCTGCGTCTTTTGGAATTACGTGATAATAATTCTTACACAGTCGAATTAAGTTGTCCGAGATAATATTTTCCGATCAAGAATGACCTTCAGCTTCAGCCCATTCATTGGTCTAACCTTTGTTTATTTGTCTATCATCGTTTACCTCCCTTGATCCCATTCATGTCGGACCGGTGCAACATACTTTTCCAAACTTATTGCATAATAGATTCGACGTGAGTTTTAACTATTAAATATTGGCCGCCTGTCTGACATCACCTCTTCTGTACGTACCTTATCATATTTGTATAAAATTTTTGGTAACATTTTAAAATTTTACTGGTTGTAGGTCTCTTATATGTAAGAGTCCGTCTGGGTGGGTACCACCGCAATGTCTATTTCTACCGCCAAGCAGCAGTGTGCATGCATTGTTGTGTTTCGGTTTGAAGGACATTGTAGCCAGTGTAACTACAGGACAAAAAGAGACTTAACATCCTATGTCTCAGGATGACGAGCGCAGTGGAATGCCACACAGTACTTTGTAACTCAAGGTGCTGGATGGTGTTGTTACTGTTTATGGGTGGTCGTATCGCTTACCATCAGGCGAACGGCATGCTCGTCTCGTCATTCAATACCATAAAAAAAATATGTAAATTTTTATTTAGGTACACAAAAACAATGACAAACGAATCACAAATCAATTTTCTTCCACGTTATCTTCAAATGTAGGAGAAAAAGCTCCGTCATATAATTTTTTATTTATTTTCATATAAAACGTTATCCTGCGGAATGACACCGTTTTTATAGCGAATGTCTTCCATAACACGGTTATTCGTTTACACCCGACATTTGATTTCAAAATGGATGCAAGGTATTATATATTAACACAAATTCTACCGTATCTCCAGCTGTCACGCAAGAGCCAATGGATCTGGACCGCTAGGGTTGTCAGAATATTCATTATTATGCCTAATATCCGAAAATATTGATTCGGATATATAACGAGATGAAATAGTAAACCAGTTGGTACTTCTTACGTGATAAAATTATTATCATTGTCTTGTGTAAATACCTACTTGGCAAATAACTATTTTGTTAGTGTAATACGGTTTCTTATATTCCTAACAATTTATGTTCATCAATAGATTTCATAATATGCGTATCTTCTTATAGCTATTTATTATACGAATTTCATTATTTAACATCATTGCGTACTTGAAATATTATTAATTATAATTTATTATATGTATCCAACCCATAAAATATAATTAAACATATGAGTTATAGCCCTGAGTATTTTTCTTATTCGTATATTTCGGATACAAATATACGAATTACCGACCCTACTATATCCGCCATTGTTACAGTCTTCACCCGCATAATTCGCTAATCAACTCGAAGCGGTGGATTTCGGGGCTTTCCTCGCAGTCTCACTTACATTTTCTTTTCTCAACGTGACTTTGACTGAATATTACAGATTACAGAATTAACTTGTGATTCCACTTAAGTGTTATATAATACGGATTATCTGCATTATTATGTATGGGGGATTTGGGGATATTTGTGAGATACAAGCATATGGAGGATTAAGTAGTTCAAACCATCTGAAAAACCTTGTTTCATGAGCTGAAGAGGTGTTGTTATTTGTTCGATTCGGGAAAAAATAGTTATTTATAAGTACAATTACATGACATCCGCTTGATATTAGAATTGTAAAATAAAAACGAAAAAAGTATTTGTATTCGTGAGAAAATCCGAAAATGTTATTATTTTTTTAATTTTAGAATTTATGACTGTAGGCAATATTATAACGTGAGAAGCAATTAGACCAACATATATTGTGGGAAGTAATCTTCTTCCTGTTATAAAAATCGGTTCTTGAATTACATGCATACATTACAAGCATCACAGTTGCGATAAAAAACAAATACCATATTTTATATTTATTTCGACTGAAGCTGCCAATATACTTCGCGTATTTTTATATTCATCTGACTTGGTTTATTTTGATAGTTCGTTAATAAATGAAACTACGCTTTGCCTCTGCTAGCTTTATGCCAAAAATCATCCATGAAAAACTAAATATTTTCACCAAAAATCTCAATTTTACTTTCCTGATTTTTTTATAATTTTGTAGTTTAGTGCGAATATGGCGTGTGTGAGAGTGTTTTTCTGACTGAAAGTGTAATGTTGCCGCTGCGACAAATCCTCTTAGAGTAGTAGTAGTGGCATTAGGTCGTGTAAACTTAAAGTTACTTTTTATTGATATTTATTTTGTTCGAAACTTACACTTTTTTATTTTACATCTATGGTTAAAATAACTTAATGTAAAGTGTTATTTTCAAAGATATATGTATGTGGTATCATTTAGTAACGCAATGTCAAAATGACCCAGTATAAAGGTAATATAACTTATTTCAGTGTCATCACATCAGTTGATATCATACCACAGAATTAAATGCGGCAAATTATTTTTAATGCTCTTTGGCGGCAACTTATAAAAAAGCGTATAAAACTCCTATAAAACGTGACAGCAAGTAATCTTCGGAATCACAATGCGCTTCGGAATTTAATTTTAATTATCCATTTATAAGGAGTAGGAAGATGACGCTGGCGGATGTCACACATTGCAGGAAACGGAAACGCCTCGGCCGCCATTGTGCGCGCTGACAATATGGCGAGCGAATTTAGATTAACATGCAAATGTCATCTATACTAAGTCATTTAAAATCGAGCGGTACGAAGTGGCTTACATACATACCCTCACGCATTTTATCCGCGACGGGTAGGCAGAGGCACAACTAGTGCACTCACTTTTCACCATGCGTATTCCGACCCTTCGGGCACAAATTTAACCCAATGAGGCCCGGAGTCTGCTCCGGGCCTTATTGGGTTCTTCCTCTATTTTTATAGGGCCGGTGGTAGTCCAGAACGGTAGTCGTCCCACGCAATACGCCACCATACAATCATCCACTATAAATAATATCAAACATCTATTTATTTACCAAATCCTCATTTTAATATCTTAAGATATCTTAAGCTCTTTGAAATACTTCAACTAATAATATTTGTATTAAAACTTCTCTAAGAGGTACAGGATGTGTTAATTTCGCTCGGACCGGGAAACTTCTGTATCAAACTTCTCGTATATCGTCATACTTGAACAAACTTGAGCTCATCCCTATTTTTACTTTGGTTTGATTGGTTGAACGACATCGTAAAGTTTATTTTAGGGAGGAGTTAATAATCACGGTGTTATTTTTAGAATACAAATTGTTTTAAAATATTACGAAATAGAATTGAAGTGTAATTTATTTTGTTTTATGATTTAAATAGAGTTGGGTGCAGGCTATCTTCGAGCCATGTGTAAACTTCAAACTGTTCAGGTTATACATACATAGCATCACGCCTCTATCCCATAGGGGTATGCAGAGCCTATGGATTGCCCCTTTGGTCGATTCTGGCACACTACTTTCGCATCCTCTACCTTCATCAATATTTTCTTGCACTCCCGCCGGTTCAGAGTACTTTTTACCTGGTCTTTACTCAGAATCTTCTATAGTATATAATATTATAAAGCTGAAGAGTTTGTTTGTTTGAACGCGCTAATCTCAGGAACTACTGGACTGATTTTGAAAATTCTTTTACTAATAGTAAGCTACATTACTCCTGAGTGCTATAGGCTACTTTATATCCCGGAAAAACTTTTCCACGCGGGCGGAGCCGCGCGCAATGCTAGTATTAAATCAAATTGCATGTAACAGTTTATACTACTTGCGAGCAAATAGTCCTTAAAAATATTTACAAATAGCCGGAATTTGATAATAATGCTTTCAGATCTTAAATTCCCGATATACACTAAATTCGACCTATTTACCGTTTTCTCTAAAGAACAGAAAACTATTGCCATTATTCATTATGATTTATTTGTGTGCTCGACGTGGTACGGAAGACAATCTAGGAAATGATTTGTTTGGTACAAATACAGGAATAAAAGTGTATACGAATTGGATGAAACTCACTTAAATCATTCAAATGATAAAAACTTGTTAGCGTACTCTTGCAGGGGTTCAAAATGGCGTACATACATAAATTACCCTTTTTTCCATTGATATACAAACAGGGCGCTATACATATACTGTGTAAAATATACATCATACTAGTGTGAATAGAATGTAAGCCGTAAAATAATTTATATTTACCTTAGGCTAAATTATTGCGTTTTATTCTACTTAAAACCCCTTTGCATTTTAATGGGAATTTATTTTAATGAGCCATTTATTCGGGCAAAGTGATATTGGGTTTTTCTAATCACTATCAGCCTGGAGTCTGGAATTTTCTGCCCGATATGGCGATAGGCTTGCCATCGCATTATGGGATGGAATACGTACGATGAAAAGTTGGTGCATTAGTTGCACCTCTGCCTACCCCTTCGGTGGATAAAATACGTGACTTTAGGGGTCCTTTGTGACTACTATATAACTCTGTGGTAAAAGCGCGTATATTTCTAGAAAAATCCAAGTATAATATCCAGAAAAATCTATTAATATAATTAGAAATCAAGCCGAACCGGCTTTGATTGAACTCGATTACCCAGTGTGATGATGATTAATAGCACCTCACGGTATCGAGAGTCCCCTGTCGTCAGGATTACGAGAACTGGAGACATAATTGTTGTACTAATTCCATGGGTAGGTACTAGTTTGTGATTGTGACGGTTATATGAAATTCTTGCCCTGGAATAAGTTTTATGTGGATTAAATCTTATGACTCAAAGTTAAGAGCGCATTTGCAGTGCTGCCCAGTGCTTTGTTTGTTTTAGTAATATTTTGACCCAAGCGTCGTCGCGTCGGGGGACCGCGAAAGAAGTATTTTCATCTCCCTGGTCCGGAGTTCGGTCCCCCGACGCGACGACGCTTGGGTCAAAATATTACTAGGTATAATGAATTCTTATATTTACGCGAATGTTAGACATTGAAATAAAACTATTTTGCGGATTTTATCGCGGTTTTTTAATTAATATTTTCTCCCGACGTTTCGAAGGCTTTGCAGCACATCGTGGTCACAGGGCGGACTGAGGTGTTGGTGGTCCGAAAAGTTAATGTTACAATATCGAACTTCATTTTTTTATTATACATTTTTAAAAATTAGTTGTTAATGACGGTCCGATCTGCGCAGAAAGAGCTCACAGTGTCTTGAGGTCTGGCAGTTGGTCTTTTGGGGTCCGATTTAATAAGATGTATAACTGGATCCCAGGCTTGTGCAAGCTTCCAACCATCTTCTCTATTGAAATTTGGATGTTTTTTTTAATTTCAATAGCCTCGCGAATAATCCTAGGTAGGAATCGGTGTTCTTTGGCAAGGATTTGTGGTTTGTCAAATCTAAGGTAAACTAAACTGTGTATCGTAAAAAGATCCATACAGATAAATACCTGAACGGTGAATCTCATCACCATCCAAAACAGTTACGTACACGCGTTAGAAGTTATACTTCTTTGGCGTAAGAAGATAAAAATCTTTTTACATTCCGCGCCAAAATAAGTATAACTTCAATATCTTTCGCATTATTCTACATTCAAAATTCAAAACAAAAATGTTGACTATAGCTAACTTTAGGGTGTCGATTTTTCGTGACGGTGTGCGCGCGCATCGTAAAATTTTACTCTCATAATTTTTCCCTAACGCGCCAAAAGAAGTATATCTTCAAAAAACCGCGTCAAAATCGATCCATTCGTTTGTGAGCTACGATGCTACAGACAAACATACTGTAACGTTGCTAGGAACGTTAACTCTCTTCGTAAACGGACTACCGTTTACGTCAGTTTAACTACCATTCGAAACGGTTAATGCTTCGTATTGGCTGTTAAGCTGTCACTAGTTTAGACGTACATCTGAATGGCGCCCTCTTTTTGCAATCGTCTTCGCCGTAGCAACACTACATACTAACTACGTGTTGCCACGCATATCGTTGTGCCTCGCAGGTTCTACGGTGCGGCGTTGACCACGTTTTCGGTACGGCGTCCTGACCGCCGTGCTCCACGCACGGAGTGCTGACTCCGTGCTGACCGCCTTCTCCACGGTGCGGAGTGCTGACTCCGCCACGTGCGCACCACTATCGTCGTCGCGGTGCTGACCCCGGCCACGTGTGCACCATCGTCGCGGGTGCTGGCCCCGACCACGTGCTCACCACCACCATCGCAGTCGGGTGTGCTAACCCCGACCACCTCACCACCGCTGCGAAGACCACGTGCTATCTGCCCGGCGAGCTGCCGCCGGAACTAGCCACGTGCATCAGCGTCGTGCCGATCGCCTGAATCGGAGTCCCCGCAGGCCAGTGACTTGTTTGCATACCATCAGCAAACCGTACTAGTGTAACGCGGAGGTGCAAAATAAAGCTCGTACCACGAACCTAAAACCCTGAGTTTCTCTTCTCTCTCTACCACTATCTACCTGCGGCGGCTCACGCCGCAATACATCTGTATTGCGGCGTGAGCGTATTAGGCGTATTAGGATGTGTATCTACACATCCTAAGCTTATAACACCCCTTTTTTCTGTCGGCGGTTAAAAATACAGATGCCGTTATTTATCCATTCCACGTTTAAAAACTACTGACTCAAAACGGCTAATATTTAAACTTCGAACGCATACTTTGTTCGGATTTTCGGCATAACTACTGAAATGTCTAAAACACGGGCAACTTTAGTTCTTAAACGGTGCCCTTTTGTGGCGCCGACGGAATGGCCGCCAAAGCGCATTTCCGTTCAACTTTTACATCCGGACTAGTTTATGCACAGGTTAAACGTAGCGGTAAATCAAAGAGCTTCCTATTTTTCTGCAAGTTTTAAACGTTCTTTGTTGTTTACGTACAATAAATAGGAGCGGTGAATGAAAGCGGTTCCGACTTTTTATAGATTGAAAATAGTTTTTTATTTCTCGTATCTATACTAATATTATAAAGCTGAAGAGTTTGTTTGGTTGAACGCTAATCTTAAGAACTACTGAACCGATTTTGACAATTCTTTCTGTTATAGGAAGCTACATTGCTCCTACGTGCTATAGACTTTTTTTATCCCGGAAAAATATTTTCACCCCGGAAAAACTTTTTCGCGCGGGCGGAACCGCGAGCAATATTAGTTTTCTTATATAGACTTCATTGCACCTAAAATTTTCTTCAAAATTACTCAGTTGTAGCTCGGGGTCAGGAAGTTGGCGGTGTGATACACCCGTGCCTCGGAAAGCAAATAAAGCCGTTGGTCCTGCGCCTGATCTCTCTCCGGTCATGTCGGATTTCCGTCTCACCGGACTATGAGAGTGAAGGAATAGCGAGTGCACCTGTGCATTGTGCGCAATAATATCTCCTACGTACCTGGCTGATCTCCGTTGAGATTGGCCCCCGTGGCCGAAACTGGCTAGGAGGATTACGTCATTGCACCTGATAGTAAGTGTCTAAACAGGGTATCGATTGCCCAAAGATTATTATCTCTCTACAGTCGACATAATACATTTGTAGCTAAGAGAGCAGTTTGTAGCAGTTACTACACTGAAAGTTACTGTGTTTGTGCCGAGGTGTCTGCCAGAACGGAAGGACGCGGCCACTAGATTAGGTGCCCGCTGATACCGAGTGGAAGCGACGCTTTATATGGCTTTACTGGTGGTAGGTCTCTCATATGTAAGAGTCCGTCTAGGTGGGTACCACCGCAATGTCTATTTCTACCGCCAAGCAGCAGTGTGGATGCACTGTTGTGTTTCGGTTTGAAGGACATTATAGCCAGTGTAACTACAGGACATAATGAGACTTAACATCTTATGTCTCAGGATGACGAGCGCAGTGGAATGCCACACAGTACTTTGTAACTCAAGGTGCTGGATGGTGTTGCTACTGTTGTTTATGGGTGGTCGTATCGATTACCATCAGGCAAACGGCATGCTCGTCTCGTCATTCAATTCCATAAAAAAAAAAAAACAAATTGTAGACGTGAAGATATTTGTATTTCAGTTAAAATTTAGATACTTACGGGCGGTATTGATAAACTAATCTCACATTTGAGAAAAATCTCAAGTAGTAATTTAATGTATTGAACTATTTAATAAACCAAGCTTAAGCTGCCATTTAAGAGCTTGTTCTCAGCTGAGTAAGGGCTGTTATAGAAACAAAACTTAGTTGTCCAAATACGCATATTGTAACTGAGATGTCATTTGAGCTGATTTTAATATGGGTTTAGTAAATAGCGACTATCTTAAGATACTGCCCTTAATTTGACAGCGTCTCACCTGATATCGCACTTTAGAGCGACACTGAGTTCCATCTATTAACACGGCCCTAAGGATAAGAGAGAAGCCACGTTAGGAATTGATAGATTATAGTGTAAATCCATTTCATGACTACCTCGGTGGCGTAGTTGTATTATAGTACGACTACATTGCTAAGGTCTCGGGTTCGATCCCGGGTCGGCAAAATGATTATTGGGTTTTCTACTCAGTATTAGCTCGGAGTCTGTTTGTGCCCGATATGGTGATAGGCGCGCCCCCTATCACATCATGGGATGGAATACGCACGGTGGAAAGTGGCTGCCTTTGGTTACCCCTTCGGAGATAAAAGGCGTGAATGTGTATGTTTAGATCAAAAATATATTTAAAAAGTTTTTTTTCCTTTCACTTCCATAAAAGATTTTGAATTGAAATGTCATATGCGTATGGAAATATGATATACATAAATAAAACTAGTTTCAGAGATAATATAGTGCAATTTTCCTTTTACACTTCACGGTAACATAAACTCAACGTAAATGCGGCGTAAACGTTTTCCCAAATAAGTCATAAAGCGAATGGTACTATAATAGTAATGGCACAACCGCTAGTTAACAATAAAAATTGCAATTAAAAATACAATTGAAATAAAATTCAGGCGCTTACAAAGTTTTACACGCTAGCAAATGAGCGCCAACTACGAGCATTTATGAGGTTTAATTGTTCGTAGGAATATTGTACGATGTTTTTATAGCACATGTACAAGAGTAGAGATAGTTACTTTGTTGTAAAAGCGGCGATAGCCTAGTTGGGAGTGGAACGGACTGCCGAAACGAATGTCCGCAGGTTCAAAACCCAAGGGCACACACCTCTGACTTTTCTAAAAAGTTATGTGTTTATTCTTTGTGAATTATCGCTCGCTTTAGCGGTGAAGGAAAACATCGTGAGGAAACCTGCATACCTGAGAAGTTCTCTGAATTTCGAAGGTATGTGAAATAACTCGCACTAGGCCAGCGTGGTGGACTAAGGCCTAAAAACCCTCTCAGTTGTAGAAGAGGTCCGTGCTCAGCAGTGGGCAGTATATAATACAGGACTGGTATGGTATGGTATGGAATGTACAAAATCTGTGTAGTTTAAAATAATGCAAATACGACGTAGTCATGTCCGTTGAAAGATATTGTAACAAGTATTACTGGGTAAGACATATTTATTGTAATATACCTATCCTATATAATATTGTAATATATCTATTGACTGCCTCGGTGGCGTAGTTGTATTGTGTACGCGTTATGAGTACGATTTGCGCGCTGAGGTCCTGGGTTCGAATCCTGGGTCGGGCCAAATCATTGTGACTGGGTTTTTCCATCTTAAAAATTACTCAGTCGCAGCTCGGAGTCAGGAAATTGGCGGTGTGATACCCCCGTGCCTCGTAAAGCACGTAAAGCCGTTGGTACTGCGCCTGATCTCTCTCCGGTCATGTCGGATTGCCGTCTCACCGGACTATGAGAGTGAAGGAATAGTGAGTGCACTTGTGTATTGCGCACTATAATATCTCCTGCGCACCTTTTTTTTTTTTTCGCGGGGAAATCCCTTTAAGATCCCGCGTCAGTCCGAGGGACCGAAGCGGGTATGTCGGGGTTTCCGGCATGCTGCGCATGCCTTCGTACCGACTAAAACCCCGCGGTAGCCTTCGTCAACGCATTAAAGGCGGCTCCGGGGTACCATAAGGTTTACCTAAGATTGCTACCGGAACAGCCTCTGCGATATACTGCGTACACAGCCCATCGGTGGTGCCCCTCCAAGGTGTGCTGAGCCGTGTCCTCCCAACAGTTGCCACAATGATGGCACACAGCAGTTTCCTCTCTCCCAATCCGACGCAGGTAGGAACCAAAACAACCGTGATCTGATAGTATCTGCGTCAGACGGAACGTAGGCGCACCGTGGCGCCTGTCCATCCACTGGGTGAGGTTACACCTGACTGATCTCCGTTGAGATTGGCCGCCGTGGCCGAAATCGGCTAGGAAAGGATTATTATTATTATATTATTAATATACCTATCAAGGGCGTCGTCAAGGGGGGAAAATTAAAATGAGAGGTGTCAAGGGACACCCGGATGGAACGAAGTTCCTTTCGATTAATTAGTGAAGAAATTGTAATAAAATTTTATTTATATAACAGTGTGTATATATATATATAAATATATAAATATTTTCCTATTTCCGTTCCAATACATAAGTTTCTAGAGAAAAAAACAAATAAATACGTGTGGCACTCGGAGACTACCGCGGTAAAGCTATTGCTTAGCATTTTTATCACAAATTTTGATTGACTAAACACAAATTCGATCTTACGCTTACCACATAAAGTAGATTTTTAAACGCGAGCAAAGCACGTTTAGTCTTGTTATTGATAAATGTCAGTAGTAGTAAAGTAGAATAAATCAACAAAATTTGAAAAAAGAATGTTACGTTCAATTCTTTTGTACTCGTGCCGTGCCAACGCTGGGGAAATAGCTTCTACGCAATGTATTTAAGGTTCATATTAGATTAGTAAGAAATGGTTTTAATGACTTTAATAAATAAAATAAATAAAAGTATACTCGTTTCAAGAATTATAGCTTCTACGCATTGTATTTAAGGTTCATATTAGTAAGATAATAGAAAAAAGTGTCGTGACAACTTTCCGTCCAGCCCCCTTTCACAACGCGCAATAAGGAACTTCGTTCCAACAAGGAGGCACAGCTGCCCTTGAGATTCAAGAAGAGGTCGTGGAGCTTTACACATTGAACTTTGTACGGTTCATAATGTAAACCTTCATGTGCTCTTTACTGTTCCTACAATAAATACATTTCCCATCATCCATGTATCAGCATGTCCCCCTTAGTCCTCGGCTGTCACTTGCCTCCCCCTTAACCATCAGCTGTCAACTTGCCTCTCCCTTAACTATCATCTGTCAACTTGCCTCCCCCCTTAACCATCAGCTGTCAACTTGCCTCCCCTCTTAACCATCGGCTGTCATCTTGCCTCCCCACCTCAAACGTCGGCTGACGACGCGAAACCCATGAAACCTATTAGAATGTTTCATAGCAACAAGCGCAGTGCCACGATGCTTGGGTATTTCACAGTTCAGAGAGAGTTGCTAGTGTTTATGTTAGTAATTTGGTTACCACGAGCTGAGCTGCTTGATTATCTAGTCATACTGTTGCTCCAGGTTCATGTCGTCAACCTGACTTACAGGATCAACTTCAGCTAACTTTAAACATGACTTACAAACTAGTCCAATTCGAAATATATTCCATAGTCTAGTTTTTTTGTTCAAATTTATTTTTTTATCATTTTAAAAGTCATAAATACCGTTACAGTTTGATTTAACATTTCTAATACTGGCAAGTCATTAAAATTTCATACCGCATCTCAAGGTATTTGGCAGACCCCGTTTTAACGTAATTTGCATGCTAATCCCACTATTACAATAATCTGGGCTCTCAGGGGCCATAAGACGTTCAGGTAGGTACAATACTAATGAAATCTCCAGGTCGACCCTTAGACCTCGCGCACACTATTTAAAACGACTAATTTGTCGGAAAGTTATTTATGTAAAATTAAAATTAAATTGTATCAATGAAATCAATCCAGGTGTGTGGTTATGGAGTAAGTTGGTTTGGTATAGAATTGGAAACAGGATGTTTAATAACTAACTATGATAGTAGTAATAGTTTTATGGGTATATATAATAGCACACTGCAAACATTACAGAATAATAAATTAATTGCGATTGTCGGTGCTGTGTGGTAACTCGTAAGATTCAAAATTACTTGCACGATAAATACGTGCTCTATTGCATAGAACTATTTTGTGTAAAATCCTGTCTCATATCACCTAAGACAGATAAATCGACAAAACGTCGGTAGTGTGCGGAGGCACTAAGTTCAACAGTGGCGTTGAGGAAGCTTAGCACCCGTGCGGCTTGTACCGAACATTTTGGAAGCAAAGAGTTTATATATAGAGCTCTGCAGTTTATTGGTTTATTTGCCTTTCGTGCTAGCATTTTGTTGTGTGATATTGTTGTAGTTGTATTTGGAAACATTTAAATTGAACAAAGAACTTCTGCATCTGAAAAAATTAATTTAATAAATTTTATTACGGAAATTGTTGAATATCAAATAAAATACGCAATGTCCATTTCTACCGCCAAGCAGCAGTGTGCATGCACTGTTGTGTGATATAAGATACAAGATGTGCAGAGTCGTATACTTAAAAGTAGGTCGAGCACCGCTGACACATGAATCATAAAAAAATATGTATATAAAATAATAATCTACGTATCCGTACACATTATTTAGATTCCGTCAATGTTAACTCTATCACCAGTTCGGAAAGCAGTTCTTACTAGAGAAGAACGGCCAAGAAACTCTTTTAATAAGATAGACCGTTCTTTACACCATGTTCATATTTATTAATCTCCTAATTCTGTATTTACAAGACAGTTTCCACGTACGTTACGTAAAGCAATAAAAAATCTCCTCTAACGCATCAAAAAGCACCTAAAAAAAATTACACTTATAAACCCATTTCTATCTCTAAAAAATCACCTAATATGGCACAGATTTCCGTGCACCCGGTAGGTCAAGGCGATAAAAATGCCACGGAGAGACGAAATAGCTCGAGTGCTCGCAGGTTCACGCTCCGTTGGATTCTTGCGAACCGTTTAGAACTTTAGACGAATGTAAAGAAATGTATGGAGATAATGTGTATGGAAATGTGAGAGTAATGTATTTGCTTGGATTGAAAAACTTAACAAATAGATAAAGATAAAACAATGTTTATTTGCCAAATAAGTGTGTGTGCAAGTGGATGTACTAAGCAATGATAGAATATGTTTTACCATAGTAGGTCTACATCATCATCATCATCAGCCACATGACGTCCACTGCTGAACATAGGCCTCCCCCAAAGATTTCCAGACAGACCTGTCAAAAGCTGCCCGCATCCAGCGCGCTTCTGCGACCTTTATCAAGTCGTCTGTCCACCTTGCAGGTGTACAGATATTGTTAAAAGTTGTAGGTAATATTTATAATATTACGATAATGTTAAATAATTATATATTTACGTTGACCTATATGTAAAACTACAAAAACAAAATTGAACCAAAGCTTCTGAAATATTTTAGGTTACATAAAAAAATACATGTAATAGAGGTGGGGCTATTGCCATTTACTGGGCATAATTTCAAACTCTAGGCTGATACTGAGCCGAAAACCTTATTTTTATGCGTAAAAATGAGGAGGTGCCGCCAAGCAGCAGGGTGCATGCACTGTTGTGTTTCGGTTTGAAGGACATTGTAGCCAGTGTAACTACAGGACATAGTGAGACTTAACACCTTATGTCTCAGGATGACGAGCTCAGTGGAATGCCACACAGTACTTTGTAACACAAGTTGCTGGATGGTGTTGCTACTGTTTATGGGTGGTCGTATCGCTTACCACCAGGCAAACGGCATGCACGTCTCATCATTCAATGCAATAAAAAAAAAAAAAAAAGTCAAGACTCGCTACCAGCTGGTGGCTGGTGGTTTCGATAGCATCATATTTGAAAAGATTGCCAAATGACAGTAGCAATACCACCCCAACAGTGAATCAAAAAGCACTGCGTATAAAAATTGCCCTATAATGTATTAATCCAAGATATGGTCTATTTCTTTGCCAAATTTCATCCAAATCCGTTCAGCAGTACATACATACATTACTTGTAACGAACATCACTTGTAAGATATGATTTTAGAGCTCAGACTGACTTGGAATTAACTTATTCAAATCCACGTAATTGCCGGAGAGAGGCGTTTCTTCATCTCTCATAAACTTATACGCAAAATGTTTGCGGATGCTGACACGTATCTTGTTACACGAATTCTCCGCTGACTTGTATGCGTACGTTAAAAGCTTGTTCCTTATTGAGAGCGGTTGGAAACATAGTATTTTTAATACGAGCTTGTAACGTTGCTAGGAACGTTAACGCTCTTCGTAAACTATCTATCGTTTACGCCACTTTAGCTACCAATCGAAACCGCTATTGTTTCGTATTGGTTGTTAGGTTGTCAGTAGTTTTGACGTACGTCTGAATGGCGTCCGTATAAATAAGCGTGCAATGTCACGCGCGCCCTCTTTTTGCAATCGTCTTCGCCGTGGCACTAACTACGTGTTGCCACGCATACCGTTTTTCCCGCTGGGGTTTTATTGGTACGGCGTCCTGACCACGTGCTCACCGCCGTTCCTCCACGGTGCGGAGTGCTGACTTCGCCACGTGCGCACCACTATCGTCGTCGCGGGTGCTGACCCCGGCCACGTGTGCAGCATCGTCGTCGGGAGCTAATCCCGGCCACGTGCTCACCACTACCATCGCAGGCGGTTGCTAACCCCGACCACCTCACCACCGCTGCGCAGACCACGTGCCTCACCATCTGCCCGGCGAGCTGCCGCCGGAGCTAGCCACGTGCATCAGCGTCGTGCCGTTCGCCTGAATCGGAGTCCCCGCAGGCCAGTGACTCTCGTTTGCATACCACCAGCAAACCGTACCGAGTGTAACGCGGAGGTGCAAAAATAAAGCTCGTACCACGTACCTAAACCCTGAGTTTCTATTCTCTCTCTACTACTATCTACCTGCGGCAACCGCCGCAAGCTCAGCAAAGCATTCTATCTGTGGGTAAGTGACTTCCTGATAGGTGATTATTGATTAACGAGAGATTATGCCAGCTGGTACCGCATTTACACAGACTGATCCCGAAGCGGTACACCTACGTGAGTCACTTTTCGCTCTGAAGTGAATCTGAACGTTTCAAACGCGTCGAAAAAAATAGAGGCGAACTGTTGTCCACTAAATGAGTTCGAGTGAATAAATGTTTGTTGTTTTTCATGGATATAATTATCTACCAGTTTTAATAGAAACTATATAATAACTGGTATCATTATGCGCGCACACAAGGATACGCAGAATGATGCAGCGATAGCGTATGACACAGTCACGCATACTAGCTTAAGAAAAGTTGGCCTGTTTGTTTTAGTTTAATTGCAGCGCGTCACTCTATCTAGGTATATAATTAATCAAAGTTCAATACATTAAATGTCTTCTTGAGATTTTACTCAGTTGAGATTGGTTTATTAATATTTTTTTTTTCTCATAGAATGACGAGACGAGCATGCCGTTCGCCTGATGGTAAGCGATACGACCGCCCATAAACAGTAGTAGCACCATACAGCACCTTGAGTTACAAAGTACTGTGTGGCATTCCACTGCGCTCGTCATCCTGAGACATAAGATGTTAAGTCTCATTATGTCCAGCATTATGTAATATGGCCCTAAGACGGGCTTATGATGGATATACTCAGGTATATCTGGTTTCACACAGGCGTCTATGTGTCTAATCGTCTCCGGTCAATCGACACTCTATCAAGACCCACTCCGATTACCATTCGGTGCAGTGGGGTCATTTTGCCGTGCCTATAAAAATTACTTTCTGCAATATTTTTTACTCGTTCATCTCCGCTGGCAGTATAACTGCAGCCAACATGGCCGCCAAGAGACTTGTTACGCTCATGCATTGTGTATTGTGGAAGTGCCCTTTGTATTCGGAGACATTATGCTTCAAATACGATTTCACACCACGATGTATTGCTTTCTTTAATGTTTATTTTTATAGGCTGCCTCGGTGGTGTAGTTGTATTACGGTACGACTGCAATGCTGAGGTCTCGGGCTCGATCCCCGGGTCGGACAGTGATATTGGATTTTTCGATTTAGTATCAGCCTGGAGTCTGGAATGTCTGCCCGATATGGCGATAGGCTCGCCACTTATTACCTCATGGGACGGAATACACACGGCGAAAAGTGGGTGCATTACTTTACGCCTCTGCCTACCCCTTCGGGGATAAAAGGCGTGAGGCTTATTAGAACGTATTATATTAATTTGCTACGTTCCATTTTGAAAAATGTTACTTGTAACATCACTGCATGATCTAAGAATCAAAATATAACCCTTCTAGAAATCAGATAGCAAAACCAACAGCATATCCTAATAGCCTACCTGTATTTGAGGCAATGAAATCTTATGATCTGAGACCTATGGTGACTGAAGACGCTGTCAAATTGTCCGTGTAACTGCAAATTAGTTGCACACGTGGTAATGTCCGTAATGCAATAACAATACAGCGGCGATCTTCTACCGTCTGACTCAAGTTACGGGCTTCACTTAAGATGAATCTTAAGCTACGCATAATTAAACTTCAATGCCTTCTAACCGGAACAAATAATGTACAGTCAGTCATATGTAGCGGAACAAATTTTTAAATCGTTCTTGAATTAAAGTAAATCCCTGTTATTTATCTTTATTTTCAATTTTCCTTTTTTAACATTTTTGTATATACAGGGTCATTTTGACATTGCGTTACTAAATGAAACCACATACTTATCTCCTTGTGAATAACACTTTCCACTAAGTTATTTTAACCATAGATGTAAAATAAAAAAGGGTAAGTTTCGAACAAAATAAATATCAATAAAAAGTAACTTTAAGTTTACACGACCTAATGCCACTACTACTACTCTAGAAGGAATCGTCGCTGGAGCAATATCACACTTTCAGTCAGAAAAATAATCACGCACCCGCCATATTCGCACTAAACTACGAAATGATAAAAAAATCTGGAAAATAAAATTTAGATTTTTGGTGAAAATACTCGTTTCTCATGGATAATTTTTGGCACGATGTTAGCAAAAGCAAAGACGAGTATGTGGTTTCATTTATTAACGCAATGTCAAAATGACCCTGTATACTATAAAAAACATTAATAAATATTTTAAAAATATAAAAAAGTGAATCACCCTCCGATGGCGAGGCTCAAGACCCAAGCCACCTGTGGTCAGGGATTCAAAGTGAGGAATCTCCTCACAATGCGTGCCGTGTCCAGAAGTACTGCTTTCTGCATCTGGGTCTTGGCCCAACGATCAATGGAGAGCCTCTGGAGGTGTTGGTCGAGACTCTTTGGTATCAACCCATGAGCAGAAACGACAATCGGAACAATAATTGTGGAGTCCACCTCCCACATGTCGGTAACCTCGTGAGCCAAATCTAAATCCCTGTTATTTTATTAGTATGCAGGGGAAAAAGGGTATCGGCAATTTGTAGTTTTGAATTTGTTACGTATATGGCTGATTGTAAACGACTGCTTCAACGCAAAGCAGATCGCAAACTATATAGAATATACTAGAGCCTTACCAACCAGTCTAACCAACCAGTCCATACTACAAGAACTCGGCATCAAGCAGCGGTTGTCTTCTATAGTGCAGTCTCGCATCCTCACGTTTTTCGGACACGTGTCGCGGCGTGGAGAAATGTCCATCGAGCGCCTTGTGGTGCAGGGGAAGGTTGAGGGCACACGGGCGCGAGGGAGATCACCGATGCGTTGGACGGACCAGGTCAAAGCAGTACTGGATGGTTCACTATATACGTGCACCAGGAAAGCAGCAATCAGAGAGGAGTGGCGCAGGATTGTCAAGCGAGCCACACACCCTGACGTGACGACCACGACCACTCTGCCAAGAGTGTAACGATTAAGAAGAAGAAGAGCCTTATTGTTTCTTAGCCTTTACTTATAATTTCCGGACTTTAGCTTTTTCTGTCTTTTTGTACGCTTCTGAGACCTGGACCTTAAAAGCTGCCGATCGTAAGAGAGTCGATGCGTTCGAAATGGGGTGCTGGCGTCGCATGCTCGGCATCTTATGGATAGCTCATCGCACAAATGCATCCATCTTAAGTGAGCTCAAGCTGAGACGTCAACAGAGGCTATCCTCCGTCTGTCTGAGTCGTGTTCTAAAATATATTGGACATATAGCGCGAAGGAAAAGGGGCCGACTTAAGAGAGAGATACTTATAATAAATATTATGAAGTATCCGGATCTGTAAAGTCTATTAAAAAAAATTACTGGGAGACGCGAGGAATAAATAGAATATGAAAAAAAACTACTATTTTTATTTTATTTTATTTACATCTTTATTGTACACCAACAAAAATAAAAATTATATCATAATATCAAAATTTTACTCAGGAATGGCTAAACTGTAGGCCAGTACTAAGAAATTAATTTTGGAAAATTCATCTTTTAAAGTTTAATCCCACCGGGAACATGAAATCATAATAATTTATGTTCAATAGTAACTACTTACTAACTGCCTCAGTGGCGTAGATGTATTACGGTGCGACGGCAATGCTGAGGCTTCGATCTCCGGGTCGGGCATGATATTAGGTTTTTCTAATCAGTGTCAGTAAGATTTGGCGAAAGGTTCGCCCCCTATCACATCATGGGACGTAATACGCACGGCGAAACACTAGTTAGTTATTAGTGGGTGCACTAGGTGCGCCTCAGCCTCCCCCTTCGGGGATAAAAGGCGTGAGTGGGTGTGTGTATTTACTAAACTAATCAGTATTTTTCGCCTACTATACTCAGATAGCCTGTACTACGAGTTAATCCTAAAATTATACAACGCTAAAAATATGACCCACATTCAGGGCTTCAAAAGGTTCCTCCAAATTATACCCGCAAAATTCCATCTCTACTTAACAACATGTAATTTCTTGGATATTACATTTGCGTTCATTAAGTAGGTGATATTATGGCCATGTTAGAAAGCTACAGCTTAAAGTTGGGAAAGGAAAAATCTAGCCCAACTGAAAGTGGAATAATTAGTTTATGCGCTTTAAAAAATAACATTAACTCCCTTTTATTAAGATAATTTATGAAATGTACGTTTTCCCAAAAACCATGTCAATTTAACTATAATTTAAAAAAATCGTCGGTCTTTTAAAAAGGATCATTTACTTTTCGTGCGAACAATATATTAAAATATTCCTAGATCTCTAGACTATGCCACGACATTTCCAATTATCGTACCGCACCATTCAATGCAGTCATTGTATAATGGAACTTATTTCCATCTTCGTTGTGATGTAAATCAATTGAACGGACGCTATTGCTTAGTGACCTCTGGCCTCATTCTGCACGTCTACTTGTAATCTATAGATAACAGAGTTTGAAATCTATAAGTACTCTCAAAAGGTCTGTTTAATAACGATCCATATTTTAAAACAAATACATATCGTAATATTTTTGAATTTAGAATGTTTTTTTTTATTACCTAGTCGTGTTAAAAGTTTCACTATGGAATTATACACCATACAGTTTTTAAATTAAGTGGCCAGTATATAAAATATTATTTTGAAAAGAAGGTAACATGTGACTCGGCAGCATCGATATATATGTATGTACTACGCATTAGATTCCGCGTTCCGAAAAGGACAATGGCAGGTCTCCATACATGATTTTAGTTGATGTAAATGTGTAGCGTTTAGAAGTAAAAAATATATATAACAATTCAACAGCAATTCCCAAACAATTATGTATCAAGATTATTAGTGAAAAAAGTCTAGAACTAAAGATTTTTCATTTTAAAGATTTTGAGGTTATGATTTAGTTGACATTTATGAATTGATTTTTACACAATAATATAAATAATGAAACTCAAAATGTTTGGTAATCTGTTTATTCTCAAGTGAGGCCCTCCCTTACCACATTCGAACCTAACATTTCACTAAACATGGAGAAGGTGATCCACCACACGGCATACTAGCGCGCGGTATGCACCTACCTCAGCTATACAAGCTTAGGTATATATCAAAACATTTTTTTATCTTTACTACTATAGGAAATAGCAGATTTGTTTATTTTAATAAACTCTGAAACTATTGGAACTATTGGGAGAAAATACGTTCAGACCCTAAGTCCTATATTTCGGGATTTCTTTTTAAATAAAAACGAGTTCTGGAGAAAAATAAAACACTTGTTTTTTTTATGTTTATTCATCTTCTTCATAATCATTCTCTCTGATAAATATCTGATCTGAAAATTCTGACGGGGCAGATATATTGCCTTGATGTCAGGCGACTGGCCCGTCCCAAATACCAGACAACTGTCATGGCATGAGCGCAGCAACCTACAGTACGGTTGCTCGACCAGGTACATTATTTTCAATCAACACAATATATTATCACACATTTTACAAAAATACATGCTAGAAACGAAATGACGGAAATAGCTATTTTTTCTAAAATGAGATAAGCAATGACCGTAACTATACAGCCAAAAGGCAGCCTGTAAGAATGTATAGAATAGAATACACATAGTAATAAACATGTAGCAAGAAAGCTGAGATCTTTGTTGTTATTCCTAATGAACATTTTTTAGTCAGATATATTTTTGCAATTTTTAGAGACCTGATGATAATGATGTTTTGGTAGCCTAAAAGGGCCTATGCCATTCATAAAAAATGGCCGTGACACATTACAAAAAAAGTCAATTAAGTTTTTTTATTAATTTATGCAACTTATACGACTAAAGTTGGTATGCTGTAAAATCATACAAAATAATTATATTGAGATTACCAAGTATGGAATTTCTAAACGCATAGTTTTTTTATAAATACGTTTTCGCCATTGTCCTTTACTCTGTTCAACTGAACTGTACGGCAATCCGTACACCTGACTTTAGTGTGGCTTCTACATTGATTAAAGCGATATAGCGCTGTATGTTTTAAGTTTAGTTAGACGACTTAAATAATGTTTTAGCGCTGCAGCGACCTCTGGTTCTAACTCCAGTATTTTGAACAAACTTTTTCATTGACGTTTGTGTCTATCGGTAGAACATTACGTCAATACTCGGCAGTATATTTCATTGCTTTTGTGCATCAAAAATATGTCAGTGATAAACGCCATTACGATATGACACTATCAACTGGGAACAGAAAATTTACACGCACACACTCACGCCCTTTATCCCCGAAGGGGTAGGCGGAGGCGCATCTAGTGCACCCACTTTTCGCCGAGCGTTCTCCGTCCCATGATGTGATAGGAGGCGAGCCTATCGCCATATGAGCCTTGTGGATACAACTAAATTCTTGGGTATCACATTGGACTCTAAACTTCAGTGGGGTCCTCATATATCTGTGCTAGCTAAAAAGCTGAGCGCCGCAGTTTTTGCAGTGAGCAGGATACGCCAATTAACTGACATTGAAACAGCAAAATTGGTCTATTTTGCTTACTTTCATAGTTTGATGAGTTATGGAATTTTGCTGTGGGGTGGTGCTGCTGACATTAATACTATATTTGTTTTTCAAAATCGAGCTATAAGATTTATCTACTCCCTAAGCTCTAGATGTTCTCTAAGAGAAAAATTCAAAGAAACAAATATAATGACAGTAGCATCACAATTTATATTCGCTAATTTAATGTACGTACATAAGAATATAGAAAACTTTCCAAAAGTTTGCGATATCCATGGCTTAAATACTAGAAGCAAAAATAATCTAGTTAATCATAAAACAAGGCTCCAAAAAATCAGCAAATCTTTTAAGGGTTACTGTATACATTTTTATAACAAAGTTCCCACTGAAATTAAGTGTTTAAACATTGGTAAATTCCAAACAACTATTAAGCGAAAGTTATGTAATAAAGCTTATTACAAGATTTCAGAATACATAGAGGATAAAAAAGCCTGGGATTCATTTTTTTTCATGTGATTTTCTTTGGAATCATGTCTTTCGTTTCAATAAAGTTTCTTTGTTTCCATCTGTGAGCGGCTTGGGTATGACATACTCCTTAACTGTCCGTGCCTGCGGCGGCGTCGTGTGCCGAGTCGGCCACTTCCCTGTAATATGGTTGAGGAGGCCGATGGCTGGCACATGCGTCATACTCGTGAACGAGTGCTGCTTGTGAGGACTGGTCTGCCCTTTTCGCTTACTATATCTAAGTATTAGGGGTATATCTTGAACTTAGATTAATAGCGACATCTTGAACATTTCAGATCAAATTATTACATGATTCCTGAGATAGTTATGCACTAGTGTCGGAATTTAAAATTTATTACCTATTTTGCGAGTATATAAATGAACTGCTCTAAACAAAAGTTAACAAATACTGAATTGCATTTTTTTTCTCTACATAATGCATTGTATTTTATACCTTGAACTGATTTTGAAAAGAGCAACACTAGAGTCTCTTGCCCGTTCTTCTCTAGTGAGAACTGCTTTCCGAACTGGTGGTAGAGTTAATATTGACGGAATCTAAATAATGTATAACATTTTATGGGTTCGAATAAATTATTTCATTTCATTTCATTTCATATCCAGCACAAATTCCAGACTCCGGGCAGATACTGAATAGAAAACCCAATATCACTTTGCCCGACCCGGGGATCGAACCAGAGACCTCAGCTTTGTAGACATTCCGTAATACAACTACGCAACCGAGGCAGTCACAAAAAGGTAAAAAAGTCAAAAGATTTATTCACGCCTCAAAAAACGAAAACAGGGCAATCAGAATACAAATTTTGATGACCCATCATAGAATTCGATCCAGAACGTCATACTTTACAGCTCACATAAGCCGAATCAGAAATCTCTTCAGAAATGTAGAAATATCCCCATTGTGTCTATATTCTGCGACAATGGTTCGCATGTTCGAGTCCCTTTCATTATTTCTATATAAACTATCCTCTTTGTTATGAACGCACAAACTTCTATAAACTACGCTCCAAGGGTTAGTATTATGAATGCCCCAAAAGTTATTATTTATTTATGTAATTAATACAATTTGTACACAAGGTATATAGGCTGAATTAATGCTATATTATGAGTTTAGCGAAACAAATACAATTTCTATTGGTCGGTAAATACTGCTCAAGTATAACATTTTATGAAATTAATGCTTTTTCATACTTTATTAATATTTTTTTAGGTCTTATTTTTTTTGGTATAGCAACATTTTGCCTCATTTAATCACAAAAATAACGTTCTGGAGGAACCGCAGATTGCAGAAAAATTTATGGGTCCACTTCATTATAAAATCTTCATAAAATAATTTCATGAGGAATTATAAAGAAACCTTTAATTAAATTGTAGAATATCACTACATTTTATAAAAGAAGATGTCCACTGTTTTTTTATTTTTTTATAATGGCATTTGTGTTCACATTTTGCCAATGTCAAGTTTGGTTTGTATATTTTATTATCTGTAGTATGTCGAAGTAAAGCAGTGGCTACCTTACCAAGACTTTATCGAGGAGTTTTGGCGGCACCAGAAAAAAACACTTGATAAGCACAATTATTTCAATTCACTTCATTTGAGCTCTTTAATAGAACTATATTGGATAATATACCACCATAATTATGCAATATAACACTAAATATCACCAAAATAATGAATTAAAACAAGAGCACCTCATGACACTTCCAAGTTCCCGCCAAAAACCCATGTCCACTGTTTGTATGGGTACTGAGCCTCAAATCTAACCAGGCTCAAACTTTAGGGATATTAAAGGGGCAAAATATGGATCTTGGATCCATCGATGAAATATTTTTAAACCCCTCCATTTAGAACTAACATTTTTAAAAACATTCATATTAAGTGTGTCGGATGGTCGGGTAATTTGAAATAATAATCTTGAAGAAAACAAGTCGAAATGTCAAACTATTGGTGGGAGTGACAGTTGAGAGTATAAATAGGGCGCCTCGGCATTTGAAGCGTCAGTCTTAGAACAGTCTTAGAACAGTCGTAGTGCAGTCTTAGCTAGTAGCTATAATCAAAGCGTTACTATGCTAGTTCAGTGTTAGTTAACTGTTAACGTCGTTACTATGTTAGTTTTGGGTTAGCTTTCAACGTAGTAAGTGTCAAGTGGGTTTCTAATGTATCCTGACATAGGGATTGTCCTCTGAACATGTGAACATGTCATGAACGAGCAATAAAACAGTTGTGAGTTGAAAAGATCGTTTCAATTATGACTAATGCGAAGTATTAGCTACGCATTAACGGCCACCGTGTTGACCAGCTTCCAACATCAGAAGCGGGATAGGCCGATGCCCACAAATGCGAATTAAGTTTACTGTATACGCCATGTGGAATGCAAATGGTACTGGATGGACAATGGTATGAACATTCTTCACTACCCGCAATTTACCCGAAGAAAATGTTATGGTACTGAGGAATACTGGGATAAAGACTAACTCCGAATGTAAAAGTGGACAAGTGTGAAACATGGCCATCGCATGTTCATTTCTGACGTGATGCCGTATGCACGCTTCAAATGAACAAGGATCTGCGTGTGTACCGCGATCAAACTGTTAGTGTTCAAACGTTCCTGTTGGTGTTCAAACGTTCCTGTTGGTGCTCAAACGTTCCTGTTGGTGTGCAAACGTTCCGGTAGATGTGCTGCCGACGTACGACGTGCGACGCACCATACGTCGTAGTTGGTGTCCCGGGCAACGTGACTACACGGTTGTGTAGTACCGGTTGATGCTAACTGCTGCATCACATATCACGTGTGGCTATCTGTGACGACAGATATGATGCTTACTGCAGTGGTAGAGGAAGTCTGGTATCGTATGACCCATAACTCTTGTTTGAGGGTTCTGGTTTCTTTTATTTCTTGGTAACCTTTACAAATATTGAGATCTTGTTTAACAGGGCATGTGCAGACATGGATTATCGAGCAATTAGTGGTTATTGTTGGTACAGAGCCGTCCTTAAACTTAAGGACTTGGAGAAAACTACCTGTTGTAGTAAACAATGACTGTACATAGCCTTGGGTGACAAAAGTGATCTAGGTGCACAGTGTTCGGTATGAAGGACTGCTGGCCTTTCTTGGTCAAGGTTTCGGATCGCAACACTACTGTTTAAAATTTTGGATAAAGAGCGAGTCGTACGATAATTTTGAAGTTATCCTCGTGTTAAGATGACTACTGAATTCCGGCTCAAAGATGGATGCGAGACTTAATTAAAGTCCAGGATAGGGTGAACGGTTTGATGCTGTTGTGATATTTTTGATTGCAGGAACTGAAGATCCTAGCAGGGAGTACTTAATGTATTCAGCGTTACAAGACTCCGTAAACTGTGACTCCTGAAGAGTCTCTGTGGGATCCTTTGGTGGATCTGACGTTAACTGCGGTGATATAGGAGGATTTGGTATCGTATCACTCGTAACCCTTGTTTGAGGGTTATGGTTTCCTTTATTTCTCCGTAATCTCCACAAAAGTTGGGATCTCGTTTTACCACGTGGTGGTGACTGGAGATTCTGCCCACACCACTTCGCAGGTGGATTTGCTTGTTGTAGCAATGAGAATGCCGTCCAGATATAATAGCCGTGGTGTTTCACTTTCGAGTACTTACTAGGTTCAAAGAGTTTCCGTTAAATGACAATTTGGGTAAGAAATACTGTACCTGTACATGACCCCAATTGGTAAAACTTTTAATTTCAATAGTTTTTGATATCACTATTACACGTGCATAGTCTATAGCCGTACTTCCACCAGAGTCTTATATTGTGAGAATAGTGAATACATTACAATCTGTTTACTATGTGTGGCCTGTGTATCGCGAGACTATAACGTGATCACCTACTGGGTCTAAATCATTGTAGCAAATTTGGTACAGATGAAATCAAGAATAACTGAAGTAGTCATTGTAGTAGCATAAGGAGGAATCTTAATCAAAGGTCAGAATAGGCCGAACGGTGTTTGTTTTTGTTTTTCTTTGCTTGCAGGAACAAGAGATCTGTGTAGTGTGTTCCCAGTGCAGACCAATGTACTTCAGGCTGTGCGAAGACGCGCGGTCCATGCCGTGCGGATACGCGCTCTCCAGTCCGCGCAGATGCGGAAAGGCGCGGAACGGCGCGCTCTAAACTGCGCAAATGCGGAAAGGCGCAGAATGACACGGTTCAGGTTGCGCGGACATGGGACTGCGCACTCCACTATATTTGGAGTGGCGCGGATGTCGAGCGTTGGCCTGGCAGGTGCATTTTTCAATGCATATTGGGTGAAGGACATGTGTAACCTACTATGTTACAGGTACGAGTCAACCCGCCTCCGAAGGTACTCTTGCGGGTGTTGTACTCTTTAGTCCCTGTTGCCGTCGCGAGGTCCTGAGAAGTTCTATACGGCGCGTACTGTGAGTGCTGCGCCGATCAGTGTAGCTAGTAAGCACCTACAAAGGGAAGGCCTCTATTGATCGTCAATTGACGTTTGAATGCTGTCAATCTTAGGGTGGCCCTTTATAAGTTTGCAGCTCCGCAAGGAAGATTCTTGCACTCGGGTGAGAAGTTTTCATTCTATCGTATGTGTTGAAGTTTTATTTGTTCCTGTAATGGTTTGTAAAAATGCCTGAAGGTCAAGTTGTGATTGAAACGTTCTATGGTAGAACAAAGTAGATGAGGCTGTTGATTAGAGTAATAGTCAACACATTGCTTAGTGCTCGAGGGAGAGACAAGTACGGGAAGCTCGATGTATGCGTATCCTAGTGCGGTTTGTGCTCAGACGAGGCACAATTATGGGAAGCTCGATGTATGCGTGTCCTAGTGTGGAACGCACGATGGAGGCTGTCCTGGAAACCTTGTGCATGGTGGCACAAGTAAGTACTGGAACGCACGATGGAGTTGTCCCGGGAGGATCGTACTTGGAGGTACGATGTCTGATTATTTGGCGTCACTTGAATTCGTGTAGTAAACTGAACAAGTAATAAATCAAGATTTACGTTGTACATGGACCTTCATCCATTTTTGACAATATTTCAACTATATTGTTTTTGAAGAGTGTTATTAAATTTACGTGATGATCTTTTCCGTAAAATGCCGGAAAATCAGAGCATAATCGATGAAATTGAAGCAGAGACAAGTACTAGTGACAGTAATTAAGTTTGCATTATGATCTGGAGTGGACCGTACCAGAGGTTGTCGTGTAGCCGTAGCTCAGTAAAAATCGCTGCCTACTTTTAGTGGGGTCGAGCGTGAGTACGCGGTAAGCAGTCAACTCTGGCGGAGGTCGGGTTTCTGACGAAACCATAGAGTCTGGGAGAGGCTCTGCGTTCCCGTGGGGGTTCGCATATGAGAGTAACTGGAGGTTACTAGGCTCTGTGTAGCCAGAGGTCACATGCAAGCCTTAATTATTTGGTTTGATTAATGAGATGGCTTGATGATAATCGAGTATACGAATTAGTGCTCTGAGTTTCACGGTTGATGCATTTGATATTGAAATGTAATTTTTGGAAACTCATTTTGTAATAGATTTTCTTTGATTTAATCATTGTAGGTAAATGAAAGTTGATTTGTTCAAAGTGAGAGTAAATATTTCTGTCAAATCTTGTAATGAATCAAGGTTTTTAATTCCTTCTGTTTACTTGAATTTATCTGGTTTTGGCCAGGAATGGCCGAGCGATTTGATGCTGCTGCGTATATTTTCTGTTTGAAGGAATTGGAAATCGCTGTTGGTGGTACCGCGTGTGACGTATCTGGTCCGGTTCGAGGACTGTGTGCAGTGCAGCTACTGAGCCGCTTCCCAGGGGAAATTGCTGCTGATCGTCAGTGGCACTGATCTCCACTTAGTTAAGAATTGTTTGCATTGTATACAGTTTTAGTAACTATTTGACAGCTGTATCATGAGAGTTTGTTACCGTCACTTCTTCTCTCTGGCTATGGTACTAGGAGGTGATGGCGGGAGGGCGTTTTGGGGGTGCTGTCTATTTTGTAACAAATGCATGATCGAGGACGATCATATTGTCAGAATGGCCGTGTCGGATGGTCGGGTAATTTGAAATAATAATCTTGAAGAAAACAAGTCGAAATGTCAAACTATTGGTGGGAGTGACAGTTGAGAGTATAAATAGGGCGCCTCGGCATTTGAAGCGTCAGTCTTAGAACAGTCTTAGAACAGTCGTAGTGCAGTCTTAGCTAGTAGCTATAATCAAAGCGTTACTATGCTAGTTCAGTGTTAGTTAACTGTTAACGTCGTTACTATGTTAGTTTTGGGTTAGCTTTCAACGTAGTAAGTGTCAAGTGGGTTTCTAATGTATCCTGACATAGGGATTGTCCTCTGAACATGTGAACATGTCATGAACGAGCAATAAAACAGTTGTGAGTTGAAAAGATCGTTTCAATTATGACTAATGCGAAGTATTAGCTACGCATTAACGGCCACCGTGTTGACCAGCTTCCAACAAGTGTAATTTTTAAGCAAAATAAAATGGCATAAATCTCATAATCCGAGGTCTTTAAAATTAAACGATTTATTGTAAAAGGATAGTTTTTAGTGCTATCGAAATATATATAAACTGTCTTGGTTAGAATTTTAGGCCCGTTTTTGGACATGTCCTTTAATAATAAAAGAATTAACACCAAATCGTAGAATGTCTGCATTACAACACAAAAAATATCGAAAACATGGATGGTGGGCCATGTTAGGAACCGGGCTATCTTTGGTCACACTACCTTATAACTCACTAACAACGACATCAACATCATCAAACTGTGATCATCAACGTCCTACTATGATGTTTAATTTTTTTCTACTATTATAATTAAACTACCCTCCTTCAAGAGAATAGAGATTCTACACCGTCAATCATTTCATCAAAGTGAAAGCATTTAACAATCCAAATTCTGTTAGAATGTAATCGCATATAGAATTGTTAACCCGCACAATGTCTAAGCCGGTAATACATCGCGCCAAGATCGAATCGTAGGCACGAGGGACACTGCATCCCACGCTTGCAGAGACGCATTTAGGAGTTTATAGGGGGCATATTGAGAAGTGGTCAGTGGATTCCTGGAACAGTGTTAGCTGTGAGAGATATGATTGTAATGCCTTAGTAGATTACATAGTTATGCCATATTCGAAAGATCGTATATCGTCGTATTTTCGGTCGTGTATATTTTGACAGATCCATCTGAAAATCTTTAGGGGAGGCCTATTTTTAGCAGTGGCTGATAATGATGATCATAATCTAACTGTTGATCAAACCAATTATGTTACTTCTACAAACAATGTATTGCAATTTTAATAAACCTTAATAAATTTGCCTTATATTAGTAGTATAGGTGAATAGAAATTAAATTCATTTGAATGACAACCACTGATCATTTATATAGGATTATTATTTTTTAACTATGCCGGTTACATGGCTGGTGCCTTGCCTTCAGATGATACTGCTATATCAATCTTGCCACGGAGAACTTTCGAATCACCCCATCTGTCTAAATCCGCCCCTGCACTAATACTCATGTCCACACAGCGGGTAGGGAGGCGTGTTTGCTTTTCCATTATCTATCTACACTATTAAATTGTCACAGAAATACTCTATACAATATATTGCTATAGTACATGATAAAACTTTATATCTTCGGCTGGGAAGTCAGTCCTTCTGCCTCACCTCACTTGACAGGTCAACTGTTCCTAGAAATATAGGCCGGTTAACTAAAGCTGGCACGTTCATAGTACTGACAACAATAAAATTTTACACAATATGTTAAAAAGAGTTTCAAATTATTTTAATTGAACGGAAAGATACATAGGTGCAGACTAAACACAGTTCACCCTCGCGTCGTACCTGGTGAAGCTGTTGCGTGGTGTCGAGCATAACCCGGGGGTTCTGCGCCGCCTATGCCTGAGCGTGCCGGACCAGTACGTGTGGAGGCGGCGCCGCCCGCCGCTACTGGCGGTGCCAAAACTGCCGAATGCCAGGACCAACCTCTTGGCCAAGACGCCTCTCACCCGAGCCATTAAAATAATAAATGAGGTGCATTTCAAAACAGATGTTTTGTCAAGTAACTGGAGTGAGCTCGCAAAAATGTTGTTATATTATTATGTTCTTTGTTATACTTAGTTTAATTTATGTTATACGAGCTTTTGCCCGCGGCTCCGCCCACGTGAATGAGTTTTCCCGGGATAAAAGTTCCGCTTTATATTTTCCCGGGATAAAAAGTAGCCTATGTATTAATTCAGGACATAATCTACCCGTGTGCCAAATTTCATCGAAATCCGTTTTTGCGTGAAAGAGTAACAAACATCCATACATCCAGACATCTATACATCCAGACATCCATACATCCATACTTACAAACTTTCGCGTTTATAATATTAGTAGGATAATTTATTTTATAAATACTTATAGTATAGGTATAGTTGTATGTTTATGTATTTTGTGATAGTCCCGCCAGTTCGAATTGGTTATATCCTGTAATGACTGTGTGTGTTGAATAAAGAATAAATAAATAAAAAAAAAAAACATGATATATTTTTTTACTTTGTTGATGCCTGAGCATTACGTTGTCATGCCGACTGACGTATTTTTATTCACAGACACTACACATGCGCGCCAGCTTTCGGTATGTCTTTGGGTAATCGACTTATCATCGTACACAACCTCATGTACTCAGAATAAGGTAATGCACCTTACTCTGAGTACGCAATTCTATTGAACCCCGTCAGAATATGCACAATGGCGAGGGAATTTTCGCCCGCGTTGACGTATACGAGTCCTTTGAGAGATAAAAAAAACTACTAATACTAGCAATCATTACGTGAAAGAAACCAATGATTTTTCGTCTCAATGGCGCTTAAATGTCTCAGGATGACGAGAGCATTCAAAGTCATGCAGTTTTGTACTTAATTCATAGTTCTGGTATGTGTTGTTTAATAATATGGCCCTGAACCATCAGGAAGCCGAGTACTAGGCCTAATTTCGGCACTTTTATGGTGGCGGCATAGTGCGTAAAACATTTTACAAAAGCTTTTGTCTTCGCTTTGGAGTGTTCGTGACTTATTTGTATGAGTAAATGAAATGTATTTTTTTTGTCTTGGGTCCTGGGGCGGATAATTTTGGGTCCTCCCGGGTGGCAAGAACCCACGCCAGCCACGCCACTACTGAACTATTAGATGTTGCGTCTCATAATGCCAAGTAATTACGCTGGCTACAATGTCCTTCAAACCGAAACAACAGTGCATGCACTGCTGCTTGGCGGTAGAAATTATTACGGTAGTACCGACACAGATACAAGTGACCTACCACCATATTTCCTACTCCAATATCTCGGCTCAGATTGGTATTTAATCGTCCATAGTTCTAGCTGCCCTGTAAACCGCATTTGGCCCGTATAATGCATAAGCCGCTCTAATATCTCTCCGGGAAGCAATCACTCGCCAAGGAAATTGTAACCACAAGAAGCAGGGCAATGCAAATAATATGATATTGCACGGTGATGGGAATGTTAGTCGAAATTCTGAAATCGGTAATGGTTTAGGTGTTTCAATAATAGATGGCGTTAGTGTGGCTTAAGAAATTATGACACAAAAACGATTTTAGTTTTCCTGTTTTCTATCTGTATATATTTTTTTGCTTTTTGCAATTTTGTGTCATCATCACCATCTGACTATAGATAATAATTATTAGTCCTACCCGTGCGAAGCCGGGGCGGGTCGCTAGGTTATTTATAACAAACTAAAAAGCACATAAAAATATCTGTTGTTTATTATACTTTCTGATGCAATAGGGTAGATGACTACTTTGTAAATATATTAAAATTGCATGCCATCCTAAATCTAACGGAAAAATATTTTTTACAATTGGTGAAATAATAAATAAGTTATTAAGCATTGAAATTTGGTAGTAGGGGTCATTTTCAAATAACGGTTATATCAGACTGTGACGTCACGGAGTGTTACCGGCCATAACATATCACACTAAGTAATAAATAAACACGTATTTAGTATAATATTGTGACCAATATGAGCCTAGTGTTTAACCTTTTATACTTAAATTCTAGCTTAGCATTAATATGACCTGAAATAATTAAACCCGATTAAAGCACCTTTAGGACGAAAACGATACAATTAAAAAAAAACGAAAAATGACTTATCGTCATAAAATTACTTAAAACGGAATTTTCAATACAACAATAGTTCAAACACCGCCATATTCAAGCAGGAAAAGGACAAAACTATTATATCGGTCCCTTTTTATTATATTTTCATAAAAAAGGGTCCAGTTTTAAGTCATTTTATAACGATAAACCATTTTTTTTTTAATTGCGTCGTTTTCGTCCTAAAGATGCGTGCGATATGTCTGCCAAAACAATACCCCACGGAACCTTGTGAATCCATGATTCATAAATTCTAAATTATTTTTGAAAATCAACAAAAGATGCTGGATTATAAAACATCAAGAGGTAATCTATTTAAATAACATTAGGGTCAAGTTGCCTACGCAATATTTAGAACTTATGTTGGTTTAAACTTTGACCTCAATTTTCATATTATAACTGGAGGCTAGATTTATTATAAATGATAATATGAACACTATTTTTATAACATTAAGAGCCAGTTTAACTGGTTCCTGATAAAGTTCCAGACAACTATCTGACATATAACGCTATCTAACAAATAAATCTGACTCATTACTAGTGACATCTTCTGCCAGATATTTCTATTCGAGACTTGTGAAACCAAAAGTTGTGGTTTATATGGCGGATATGTTCCGAATAGGCTATCAGGAACTTTATCAGTGATAAAATCAGCCCTAAGTAACTTAAATACTAAGTAATTGTAATAAATATACTGAATTAAAATTTATTATTAAACTGAGCAATCGTTAAAACGGACCCCCAATCTGTATCTAAATTTAATCCTCGTTCCATTAAAGTTGCGACAAATCCATTATGTCATAACCTACTATAAAAGTTTTAACTACATTGAATCTTCTAAATACAGCAAAAGCTCCATTGATAACATCCCGACAGATTGCCAAGACGGCTCATCAGATCTGATAGACCCTTTTTTCCAGAGTGGGAAGCCTTAAATAAAGCACTATCATTTTCCCATTACGCCATAGAAATGAACGTAATACCGCAACCGCCGTTATATTCAATCTTCATTGGGAAAAGTTACCGTTGGGACTCGATGGAACTCTGTGAGACGTAAGTGAGTATTATAATTTCCTATTACGGGAACGTTTATTAAACCGTAATTATAAATTGCTTAAGTGAGGTTTTAAATACAATATTGCAATCAGTTAAAATTATCGCTCGGTGCTTTTTGAATCAATTTTGTTAATGAGACTCGTCACCACTGGTCTGAGCTTGATATAAGTATAAAGACATAGAGAAACCAAAATACGAATACGGAATAATCATTCGTTCGTCACAAATTACCTATATATTCAACATTAATGAAAAACACATGGTGTACGTGCTTTCAATCTATGTCGTTTTCAATAAATTATATAATATACTAGACTTCTGCTCGCGGCTCCGCCCGCGTGAATAAGATTTTCCAGCATAAAAGTCCTGCTTTATATTTCCTCGGGATAAAAAGTAGCCTATGTTACTCGCTGATAATGTAGCTTTATATTGGTGAAAGAATTTTTCAAATCGGTCCAGTAGTTTTGGAGCCTATTCAATGCAAACAAACAAACAAACAAATCTTTCCTCTTTGTTATATTAGTAAAGATAAAATGCACATATACCATAACGTTCTGAGATTATTTTCCAAGCATTATATTTTCCTGCAAAACTTTTATTACTCACCAATGTCGTAAGTTAATATTTAATGATAGTATGTATTTTTTCGTTAAAACGAATAATTTAAAGTCAAAAATCTTATCAATATTTGGGATGAACGGGAAATTTTACGCGTTATTATATTTACGCCTAATACAATAAAAATATTTAAAAAAAAATAATGATCTATAACAACAAACTGGTGGTACGTCTCTCATTATGTAAGAGGCCGTCTGGGTGGGTACCACCGCAGTGTCTATTTCTACCGCCAAACAACAGTGCATGCACTGTTGTGTTTCGGTTTGAAGGACATTGTAGCCAGTATAACTACTGGACATAATGAGACTTAACATCTTATGTCTCAGGATGACGAACGCAGTGGAATGCCACACAGTACTTTGTAAGTCAAGTTGCTGGATGGTGTTGCTACTGTTTATGGGTGGTCGTATCGCTTACCATCAGGCGAACGGCATGCTCGTCTCGTCATTCTATGCTATAAAAAAAAAAAAAAATATATATATACAGGAAATACTTACGCCAAATTCACAAGAAACTCACTAACAATGAGTATCGTTCCAATAGTAGTAATATTGTGCGCAACATAAGAGAAAATTCAATATAGGCGAACGGAGATTTCTCGAGAACAAGTTAGACAAAAGTTTTAGTTTCACTCTTGTAACATGACTTTCGCCTGACGATATGGATATTACGTTAGCATGTCGTACAGAGGACTTATTGCTTCACAGTTTGAGTCGTTGTTCGAGTACTTTTATGTTTCGGATTGGGAAGTAAAAAAGTACTCGAGAAACTTAAACTGAACTATTATAGCAGCGAAAAGTGTAACTTATACAGATTTCAGTAAAATACGATGTTTCTTTTTCACTTAAAAGTCTTTTTTTTCTTTTTTTTTTTTTCACTTAAAAGTCTACATTTCTGAAATAAAAGTTTTAATAAAGTAAAATCTGCAGAAAAATGAGCTGTAATGGTTAGAACATAAAGTGGTATTTTTTTTATCTTGCACGTACCTGTTGCTGTGGTGTGAAGTTTGTGGGTTGCAATGGGTTGCAGATCGGCGGCGCCGCGGTACTCCCATAGTGTTGTTGGTACGATGACGTCAGAATCTTCTTGTGCGCCGACGCGTGAGCGCGGTACGCACTCACGCTCAATTTCATTATTCGATTTGGAACTTTATCACAAAGTTATTAGGTCGTTGTAGCAATTATAGTACTCAATATTTTTTTCATTAAATTAAGTATTTTTTAATAATAATTACAAGTGATGAATTTGGCACTGACACATTCTTGAATAAATTAATCTGTTACGAACACAACCAATCTTGCAAACTAGTGTTTAATCTGTAACAAAGAAACAAACTGATGTAGAACATAAAATACATTATATATTTATATAAATTGAGGATTTATTAAACTATTGAATAGATTTAAATATATTTAAACCTACGCACAGATTGGATTTACTTACAGACTATTGGAATCTCGTTTATCTCACCCGAGTGAAACCACGAGCAGAAGCTAGTACATAGAGTTAGTCTTCAAGATGGGTAGCTCGCTGGAAAAAAATCTAAACTGTCCATCTTTTTCCCGCAAGAAAAATGAGAAACATATATTATAGTTGTAACAAAACTGGTTCATTTTTCAGTAACTTTATGACTAAAGAAAGTGGACGATAGCCTAGTTTGGAATGGAACGGTCTGACAAGACGGATGTCCGCAGGTTCAAAACCCAAGGCACACGCCTCTGATTTTTCGAAGTTATGTGTGTATTGCTTATCAATTAATTATAATCGTTCGCTTAAACGGTGAAGGAAAACATCGTGAGGAAATCTACATACCTAAGAATTCTCCAAAAAATAATTTCGAAGGTATGTGAAGTCTGCCAACCCGCACTAGGCCAGCGTGCTGGACTAAGATCTAAATCCTCTCAGTTGTAGAGGAGGCCCGTGCTCAGCAGTCGGCAGTATATAACACAGGCCGCACCACGCAGGGGCGGCTGTGGACGACAACTTAGACACTTCCGTCAGAGGAAACCTGCAGCCGTCCCTAATGCGCTGAAGATGGCCACCGCGGAGTTTTGGTTGGTATGCCGTGCATTGTACATAGGTTAGGGACTCGGCCCGGCGGTCGCCCGATGGTTCCATCTCTCCGGGCGGCTCAACGCCGGGTCGTAAGGCACGGTGAACCCAACATAACCGCTCAGTCGCCCCCCTTGAAGGCTGGGCGGTAGTAATAAGCCACTTTCTCCGCGAAAAAAAAAAAAAGAAGTATATAACACAGGGCCGGTATGGTATGGTTATGACTACAATTAAATTAAAGTACTTGGAGTGACCAGTATTCACACACTCACGCCTTTTTATCCCCGAAAGGGTAGGCAAAGGCGCAACTAGTGCACCCACTTTTCGCCGTGCGTATTCCGTCCCATGATGTGATAGGGTGCGAGCCTATCGCCATATCGGGCACAAACTCCAGACTCCGGGCTGATACTAAAAAGAAAAATCCAATATCACTTTGCCCGACCCGGGAATCGGACCCGAGACCTCACCATTGCAGTCGTACCGTAATACAACTGGAGTTCTAACATTAATTCTTAGTTATAAGTGATTTACGATGACAGGAGATGTCCGCTTTTTGGGTATGTATACACATACATACCCAAAAAGCGGACATCTTTTGAGACCCAGCACACGCTGGGCCTCAAAATTTAAGCAGCCTCAAACTTTATGAATATTAAATGGCCGAAAATATAGATCTTGAATCCATTAAAAAAATATTTTAAAACCCCTCCAATTATAACAAACTTTTTAAAGACGTTTATTTCAAGTTTAGTTTTCAAGCAAAATAAAATTACATTAATCTCAATATCGGAAGACTATAACATTATGCAAATTATTGCAAAGGCTTAGTTTTTTGGAGTACTATCCAAATATATATAAAGTATATTGGTTATAATTTCAAGCCCGTTAGACATGTCACCAATCTCCTCTTACTATACACCGATCACGTATCACATAAACAACTCACTCCGCTCACAGAAACCCCACAACTCTACTAATAATTTCATAGTTTGATAATAAACCTTAAGCCAATACACATTGGCTAAGCGTTGCCAAGCGAAGGCCAATACCGACGTATTCACAATATATTTGCCTTGCCTTGCCATAGCTCCGTGTCTATTGCCTAGTTGGCTAAATAAAGGCAAGTGCCTATGTGAATAGGTGTGCCTAAACAATAAAACATTTCTCTTTCTTTCATCTGACAATCTGCGCAATATATTATAGAGAGCATAAATAATTAAATTTAAAAAAGCATTAAAATAAGTATACGAGAATTGATACACTTTATTACTACTGCAGTTTTGTACGCTTAAAATAGCATTTTCTAATAAAAAAAAATAATCAATTTACACACATATTTCGTTTTCCAGACTGCGATCTTATTTTAATATACCTTAAAGGAAGTCGAATCTCTTCACATATATACTATCGAATCAAAAGAATCAACACAATCTTCATAACATCGATTATAACTGACTCCGCGTAGGAACTTGATATCTCAAGTTACTTAAAAACAATTCCCTATTAACTGACATCCATTAGCCGCCCTCCAACCTCGAAGCGAAGGGAGGAATAAAGTGATCCCTCCGAGGCCTCCAAAATAAATGATGAATATTAAAAATATCTACCAGCACGATTTAACTCTCGGATTCCTTCCCGGTAGAGATGGGTTTAAAAATATTTGTCGATATATAATGTTCTTTTTTGTGTCTATTGAAATAGAAAGTAGATATAGTTGAGCAAACGTCCCATTAATTTAGGCTATAGTAAAATGCAGCTTATCATTTGATCTTATAAATGGAATGCGAAAGAAACTCAGCTATAATTAAATCGAATTAATGGATAACTCTTGTACGTATTATAATAGGCACTACGTTTTGCTTATTCCAATGTACTGTAAAATATAAATGTACAAATAAACATTTGAAATAGATTTTTCAATTAGTTTTTAAACCTGATTCTCCAGTTATTTTCGTTCACTCTATTACCTATTAGGTATACGAACCTATTGTCCTAATGAAATGCCGAATGGCTTTCATTAACAGAACTTCTAACATTTGTCCCGATCACACAGATAGTTCTGCCCAATCGCCTCTGCGTCTTATTAAATGCCTTTAATCTATCCAATTTAACCTCACGCCATTAACTCCGGTTAACGAAACTAAATTTCGAGATCAAATAGATTTATTAGTTACCACAAATATCGACAACAGTCATGCACTATCAGGCGCCGACTCGTCGAGAGTGGATCGAGTGAGAAGTCATCGCAAGTTTTATTGATCTTACTGATGCTAATACTTAAAAACAAATAGCTTTTATGAGTTATTTTCGATGATATTCAAATTCGGTTTTATTAAGCTCGGGAAAATTTAAACGTTCGAGAATTTAAGGAGTGGTAAGTAGTAGCAGTTCACTGGTGGTAGGTAGGTCTATCATTATGTAAGAGGCCGTCTGGGTGGGTACCACCGCAATGTCTATTTCTACCGCCAAGCAACAGTGTGCATGCACTGTTGTGTTTCAGTTTGAAGGACATTGTAGCCAGTATAACTACTGGACATAATGAGACTTAAAATCTTATGTCTCAGGATGACGAGCTCATTGGAATGCCACACAGTACTTTGAAAGTCAAGGTGCTGGATGATGTTGCTACTGTTTATGGGTGGTCGTATCGCTTACTATCAGGCGAACGGCATGCTCGTCTCTTCATTCTATGCTATAAAAAAAAAGTAGGTCACTTTACTAATGTTATAAATGTGAAAGTTATTGAAAACGTTTGGACGTTTGCATGTTTGTTAGAAGTAAACGCAGAAACAACTGAATGGGTTTGGATGAAAATTGGCACACGGGTAGATCATGTCTTGGATTACCACATAGGCTTTTTATCCCGATAATTTGCTCCCATTGAAAATAATGGTCATTTTTTATCTAAATTTTTAAATAAGTGGAGCTGAAATTTAAGCGACATTTATAGCGGAAAAGGCTTTTCGCGTGGGCAACACCTAGTACCTACGTGTAATCTAAGGCTAGTTTGAGCCGGTGGATTTAAAAAATACGAAGACAAATGCCACAATTTTCTTATAACTATAAATTCGATTACGAACATAAATCCAAACAATCCCTCACTTGGAGTAGCAACTACTATCAAACGTTATCTGTACCACGAATTCCCGATAGGGGTTAAGTAAAATCCTTTCTGAAACACAACACCTGCTAAGGGCACATTTAGTTGAGTGAAGGCTCTCGTATTTCTTAGATTTTCGGTAACTTCGAAATAAGGTTGGATAAATGTATTTTATTTTGTTGAGAGTGTAGTGTAGTAGTAGTGTAGGAGTTGGAGTTGTCTAAACTCAGTATAGGTTTATATTATGGAATATATTATGGCGTAGTTGTATTACGGTACGACTGCAATGGTGAGGTCTCGGGTTCGATCCCCGGGTCGGGCAAAGTGATATTGGGTTTTTCTAATCAGTATCAGCCTGGAGTCTGGAATTTGTGCCCGATATGGCGATAGGCTCGCCCCTATCACATTATGGGACGGAATACGAACGGCGAAAAGTGGGTGCACTAGTTGCGCCTGTGCCTACCCCTTCGGGGATAAAAGGCGTGAGTATGCGTAAAGAAATGTCCAAATGGACTTAAAACAGTAACCAAGATACTTTATATACATTTGGATAGTGTTTCCAAAAACTAGGCCATTGCAATAAATTGTATAATTTTAAAGTCCTCCGATTTTGAGATTTCGTAATTATATTTTGATTAAAAACTAAACTAACAATTATCATTATTAAAGAAGTTAGTTATAAAATAGAGGGCTCTAAAAACGTTTTTTAATGGATCCAAGATCCATATTTTTGCCCATCCATATTTTTGGTTAGATTTTGAGGCCCAGCACCCATACAAAAAGTGGACATCTCCTTTTCTTAGCCTAGTAGTGGTATTAGAACGTGTAAAATTAAAAAAATATTAATTTTAATATATATTTTGTTCGAACACTTCTTTTATTTTAAATCTACGGTTCGAGTAACTGACTGTAAACACACACACATTCACGCCTTTTATCCCCGAAGCGGTAGGCAGAGGCGTAACTTGCGCAACCAGTTTTAATAACCACCGTGCGTATTCTGTCCCATGATGTGATAGGTTTCATTCAAATTCCAGACTCCAGCCTGATACTGAATTTAAAACCCAATATCACTTTGCCGTTCCCGGGGATTGAACCAGAGACCTCAGCACTGCATTCGTACCTTAATACACCTACAGAGGCAGACATTTCAAAACGACCCAGTAAATAATAAGCTAACAATTAATAACGGCGCATCTGAAGCTGTGTAGGTCTACACTAGGAAACTATAAGAGTGGTTTTAATTAACCAATTTAGATGTGGACAAGCCTCTCCACTTGATTTAACCAACATTGTTTATTCTAGGCTTGAGCACTAATAACTAACTAAATACAAATTTTGAACGCGTCCATGCGCGAACGATAGAATGACAAATATTGCCGCAAATTCTAGGACATATATATCCCGATTTCACGAACAATTTCCCGGCATTCCAAAACGAAATAAGGTATTGCACGTCGATTCCGGTCGGCCAACATGACCAGAATATATCAGCAGAATATGGTGCAAATATTCCTAAAGTTGAGTGAGGGCATAAAAACTTTTAGGCCGCGAGTGAGGGAAGAATATTTTGCGTATTTTATTGAAAAAATATGGCTATACAATATAAGTGAAAGTATATTTCGAATGCATTGGATAAGTAATAATTGATGCGTACATAAAATCGCAGATTTAAATGTTCAATGGGGAACCATGCCAAAGCCACTCATTGGACTCAAAATGTAATAACAGAAACATATTAAGCTTTATTCTCTGAAACGTATACGGTTTATTTCATCAAAATTGAGCCTCGGAATCAATATATATTCAATTTCTAAGTTATAAATCCCTTAGTTACTCGCCGCGCCACCGCTCTCGTTATGTACGGAACGGGGGGAGGGGCTTTATACATTGTAGTTTTACGCGGGCGAAGCTGCGGGCAATCTAGTATAGAAACTGCAGGCAAAAAGCTAGTATAGTAATATGTTTCGGAATCAGCTTGAGCACATTAAGTGAGACAAGCTGGCATTATTATTGTCATTATCGAGGAACGTTTATTATCACTAAGGGTTTAGATACTGTACTTGTGCTACCTAAATACCACTTGAGTATACAGAGTTTTGACATTTTGTTACTAATTTTTACCCGCTCTGTTTTTCCTTCTTAACTAAGTCCATGCAAAGGTTGCCTGGAAGAAATCGCCAATTGCGATAAGACCGCCACTTTTACTTTTTGTTGTTTAGCCTAGTTTATATTGTATATTTGTTATTTCCACTTTGCCTTAGATGTACAATAAAGAGTTTATAAATAAATAAATAAATACTAAATGAAATCACATACTTATCTTCTTGAATATAACACTTTACAACAAGTAACACTCTTAATTACATTACGATGCTAAAGATAATTTAAAATGATTAAAAGTTTTAGGCACGTGATATGTGTGCTTAAACTAATCACAAACTAGATACATTTTTGTTCTATTAAGACATCTCCGTAGCACTGAAGTGGGCGAATGAAGCTTCAGTTTCAAATAATTGGTATATAACTGAAATGAATAAGCATTTATCTGCGATATAGAACCTGCAACCTTCCTATTCAGGACCAGACATGCCATGGAGGCTACAATATCTTTAATTAACCTGTCTTGAACATTTCTACCGTTTACAGTGTTGTTTTGTCCGATCGCTGTCATTTATCACTTAAATTCTGCTTTGACAGGTAAATGTCTGATTTTATTCGGTGTTATCGAACTTTACGACTATGAATACAATCTATGGCATGACAGCCTCGGTGGCGTAGTTGTATTACGGTACGACTGCAATGCTGAGGTCTCGGGTTCGATCCCCGGGTTGGGCAAACTGATATTGGGTTTTTCTATTCAATATCAGCCCGGAGTCTGGAATTTGTGCCCGATATGGCGATAGGCTCGCCCCCTATCACATCATGGGACGGAATACGCACGGCGAAAAGTGGGTGCACTAGTTGCGCCTCTGCCTACCCCTTCGAGGACAAAAGGCGTGAGTGTGTGTGTGAATATAATCCATATTTCTATAGTCATAATATTATAAATGCAAGTAACTGTCTGCCTGTCTGTTACGCTTTCACGGCCGAACAACTGAACCGATTTGGATGTAATTAGGTATGGAGAGTTAGAGACCCTGGGAAGGACATGGGCAGTAACCCATAGAAAGTATTTTATCCCTGGAAAATATATTATAGCGGGACTTCTATCCCGGAGAACCGTTTTCATGCGGGCGGAGCCGCTAGCAAAAACTAGTGGTTAATAATATTTGCTATTTTCCAAATAAATAGATTTCAAAACAATGGTTTAACGTAATTATAATGTACAGTCACAGTACACAGATATATATTACTGTGGTAGATACAGTGTAAAAAAAACCTTTTAATGTAACAATAATTTTTATTTTGACTGATATTTATAAAAGATAATAAAAATTGACAATTTAATAGCAATTTTTTTGATTTTGAAATAAAACACTTGCTAAACTATATAATTAATAAGATCTATATTCAATAATACTAAATGATTGTATGTTTTCGATAATAATTCGTTTTCGACGAAAAGAATATTTACATCTGTAAGTGGATGCCGCGTTATTTTTTATCAGACAAATTACATTTCAAGTAGTAATCTCATAACTTACATTACATCGCCAAAAATAGAAAAAAAAGTTAGCCGCAGACTAGATTTATTTTTTGCTTTAATATTATTGGTGCCAAAGAGATCGTAATTCACAGACTTCTATAAAACTAATGAAATCAAAAAAATCTTTTCTGAAGTAGGACATAAAAGATTCTACACGCTCTTTACAAAATTTACTGCATATTTTCGTACTATCCTACTAATATATATATAATACTATAAAAGCGAAAGTTTGTAAGTATGGATGTATGGATGTTTGTTACTCTTTCACGCAAAAACTACAGAACGGATTTCGAAGAAATTTGGCACACGGGTAGATTATGTCCTGGATTAACACATAGGCTACTTTTTATCCCGGAAAATATAAAGCGGGACTTTTATCCCGGGAAAACTCATTCACGCGGGCGGAGCCGCGGGCAAAAGCTCGTAGGTAATAAAAGCTAAATACTGTTAAATACAAATAATGGTTTTTGCCTTTATGTCATTGGCAATTTGAGTTGAAATCATTGGACACTCAAAACCGAATAAATAGCTGTAACTGCTTTAAGCGTAAACTAAAAATATTATTTATCAAGGTAACACTTTATAGTGTTTTAGTTTATCAGTTTTGGCGAAACGTGGCCACTCTATTGGGTTATTACTCCAAGTAATTCGTATTATACCGTGAATCCCGCTTATTGGATTAGGCCAATGGAAAGAGCGGAAAAAACTCTTTAAGATAGACCAATAAAACGATTTTTGATTTTTTGGTACTTATTGGGTTTTAGCATTCTACCCTCGTTATATGCAAAAATTGGCGCACATGGACAAAATATGCAAATTTAGATAATCCGGTCTCTAGTAATTACTATTACTTAATGTTATTGGTGCCGTAACTTTCTCTTTTATCTATGGCTCGACAAGGTGTGATGTTAACAAAGCTCATGCAAAAGGCAAAGTTCCTGGTAGGCGCAGAAATGACCAGGTCCAAGGTTTGAGTCAGGTATTGGGATGGTGACAAGAACCAAAACAGTCACTAAACGGTACCCCAAAAACGGGCAAAGAATTAAAGGTAGACCTCCAGCCCAATGGTTTTATTAATTTTGTTTTATTTGGTATTTTATTTTATACTAGACTTCTGCTCGAGGCTCCGCCCGCGTGAGTGAGTTTTCCGAGATAAAAAGTAGCCTATGTTACTCGCTCATAATGTAGCTTTATATTGGTGAAAGAATGTTCAAAATCGGTCCAGTAGTTTTTGAGTTTATTTGTTACAAAAATACAAATCTTTCCTCTTTTGATATTAGTATAGATTTGAACACCATGTTATCATAATAGCACCTCCCACCTATCTACGCCAAGGTTCATCTATAACGATAATAATACTATTTCATATCTATACCTACGTCCTACATATCTATACATATAAACAAAATTGGAGTGTCTGTTTGTAATATTGAAATAATCGTTTTTTACTACATGTATATATTGACTATATTTTCGGTACATACACCAAAATAGCATTTTTTACAATTTTTGTCTGTCTGTCTGTTTGTTCCGGCTAATCTCTGAAATGGCTGGACCGATTTTGACGGGACTTTTATTGGCAGGTAGCTGATGTAATAAGGAGTAACTTAGGCTACTTTTTATCCCGGGAAAATATAAAGCGGGACTTTTATCCCGGGAAAACTCATTCACGCGGGCGGAGCCGCGGGCATCAGCTAGTATTAAATATTCTTGTGGTTTGTACATGTAACAACTAAAGTAAAACTTAGATGAAAAGGTTGCCAAAACAATAACATCGCTAAAGTAAGAGCCATAAGAGTTGTCACAACACAAACCTCGCGTCGCTAGCGTCACGGTGAAGGAAAAATATCGTGAGGAAACCTGCAAATCCAAAAAAGTTCTCCATAAGAATTTCGAAGGTAAGTTCTTATACGAAGTATGCCACCTCGAACGAGGGCAACGTGGTGTACTAAGGCCTAAACCCTCTCACTAGAGGAGGCCCGTGCCCAGCAGTGGGACTGCATATAATACTGGGTCGGTATTATTATTATAAACGTTGCCAAAGCAAAACTACGTCCCACAACAATTCGTCATCATTTAGGTGACAGTAACAACGTTTCCACATTATCTCATCCGATATCTGTGTCGGATCCGATATCGGATATTTTAAAACGGACCGGACAATTTAAAAGGCAGGTACATATTACATAGATCCCGATATCGGATCGGATAATGTCGAAACGCTGATGGTCCGAATGTTTCGGACAATAAAGATACGTTACGTAAAGCGATAATTGCTACATCTAAAACTGTGGGGTAACTCCTGAAACTGATTCGATTGTTCGATTGTTCCTGGATTCGAACTCGATTCGATCTCGATTCGAACCTGAAATGCGCACTCCCGACGTCGATCGACTAGCTGATCAAAAACGGCCGTTATCAACTCGTCGATCGAGTATTCGTTCACAGATTATAGCTGTATCCTGTAGATCACGTCATATTTATGTGGCTATGTTCTATGGAGAATTTCATTACAATAATTTATATTTAATTTATTTTACTTATAAAACGATGCTCCAATTGTTGTTACATACATATTTATATAAATATAAGAAATTATTACGTTGTTTATTGAGTTTTTTGTAATAATTCAGCAACCAAAGATAAATTGAGTTGCCCAAATCTATTTAGTCTATGCTATGAACTATCGAAAAATCTGACATTGTCAGCGTCACGTCACAACTATATAAGTCGTAGCGGGAAACTCAAAATACAGTTTTTGGTTATGATTTAGAATCTTGTAACAGGAGTTTGAGGTCAAAACTGGCATTAATTGGATTATTTATCATTTTCACTTATAACAAAACCATTTTCAAGCCTAGAGAATATATTTTTTTGGAAACTAATATCGAATTATTTTTATTTTTATATGGTTAAAATAAGTAAAGTAATAATTTACTGGTCTCTCATATGTAAGAGTCCGTCTGGGTGGGTACCACCGCAATGTCTATTTCTACCAGCAAGCGGCAGTGTGCGTGCGTGTTTCGGTTTGAAGGACATTGTAGCCAGCGTAACTACTGGACATAATGAGACTTAACATCTTATGTCTCAGGATGACGAGTACAGTGGAATACCACACAGTACTTTGTAACTCAAAGTGCTGGATAGTGTTGATATTGTTTATAGTCTGGAGTCTTGAATTTGTGCCCGATATGGCGATAGGCTCGCCTCCTGTCATCATCATGTGACGGAATACGCACGATGAAAAGTGGACGCATTAGTAGTAGCGCCTCTGCCTACCACTTCGGAGATAAAAGGCGTGAGTATGTGTATGTGTAAAGATAAAAATAAATTGATATCAGTTTCCAAAAAAAGTTACAGGCAAGTTCTAAGCTCAAAAATGGTTTTATTATAAGTGAAAACAAAAACAAAAAAAAATGTATTTTTTTCAGCATCAGCATTTAAATAAAGTTTGAACATAATATGATTTGTAAATCAGAATGATTATAATGGTTATGATATGAATATAATAAGAACTAGACTTCACCCAGTGGTCGAGATTAGACTGCATTTCATAAAAAATATGTAACAGGGCTTAATGAGATAAAAGGAAAAAGTAGATGTTTGTCTTAACATGTATATTATTATTTTATAACAAACTAAGAAACAACTAAAATTAAAAAAATCAAACAATACGTCACAGACTTTGAACAAGACGTTGCCGTGCATTTTGCCTACGTCGTAGCTCATCATTTCGAGATGATGATGAGGCATGTATGACATTGTCTGCAATGCCTGTCTCCATATCTTCAGCAATAATAATAAGGGATGGGCAGTTATGCAAACTTCGAAACTCTTCGCAATCCATATTAATTGCCCGATTAGTAAAATGGCCCATCCTTAGCAAATTTCTTCTTCTTCGATTGTCAATACGGTTAGCTTCTTTTAGAACATTAAAAAATGATTGAAGTCTAGCCATAAATTGCACAGATATTTTTAAAAATTCTCACCAAAACACAAAACAACTTCACTTGAATCGTACACGGCACCTATTTAGCAATCGTAGAATTTGACAGATAAAGTCGAATTGACAACTCGATTCTCGATCGTACGAACGAGTGGAGAGTAAGCATTTCTCGATCCTAACGAATTTTTTTGATCCAAGTAAGTTCCAATTTGAGGCACGGCTCGATCGTGCGCTAGTGTAGATTTCGGGAGTACCAAAACGCTTGAAACCGAATCAAACTCGATTTGATTTAGGATTCGAACGTGTCAGGAGTAACCCCACTGATCGTGTAATTATTTTAATGGTAACAATGTGACCTCCATGTGCTTCAATTTCCATTTCACACCTCGGTTAAGCCAACGAAAATGACATCATCACATTTTGTCATACACGTCCAAACATAATACCACCCTCATCCTATAATGCGTACACTAATCCACCCGTATTACAATATTCGTAAGGTGTAATTTCGAATGTTATGTAGTGTAAAAATATTTCACGAACGGTAGTAATAAATTGGCAGGTGTACAAATGGCAATTGCTTTTGCATTGGTTTTAAGGGTTTGTGGTGTTAATATTTGTATTCGTTGATAATAATTAAAGGCTTATCTCATTTGGAATTGTCTGTTGTACAACTTTAGAAGGAAACCAAGATTTTCGAGACTTTTAGTTATTATTTTAAGATTACAAGCTTAAATTTATTTGCGGCAAGATGATAAACAGTCTAAGCACCTTGATTAAACCTTAACCACATGTTGTAATAATAACATTATGTTTTTTAGAGGCTATTCCGCCTTCGCGCCGGCTTCTAACACCCCTGTAAACGAGCGGTGAAGTTCGTAGAGTCTCTTGGAGCACTAATTAGTCTTAACCCTCAACAAAATTTATCAAATAATTTTTCATCTGGAAAGGGCAGATTAAGGCACCACGGATACAATGGAAAGGGTTCTATCCTTAGAGCTGTTAGATTATAGAATAAAATAGAATCATCTAATATTATATTTGGATGTTTAGATGTGTTAGACATAATTGTATAAACTGCAGAATTGAATTAGATGAGCTTTGGCACACAATTATACCAAGTCAACTTACAGCCGTAATTATATGCCGCCAAAAAGACTTGTGCCAACACTGTTTTCTTTCGTTTGAAAACACATTGTTGCCAGTATAATTACTAGACATTAAAATATTAAGCTTCTAATGCTAAGTTTAGACTACCAAGGTCTTGAAGTGATATATTGCGCAAGGAATTTACATACCTACGTTTTCAAAAAGAAACAATTCAATAAGTCTATACACATAGATTTTCCGCAATTCCCACATGCTTTAAAATTTGCAGTTGCCAGATTTCCAACATTACTTACTAAAATAAAAATTGCTTGCGGTAGCCGACTTCTAATTTCTTCCTAATTTAATCTATCAGGTTGACGAGTGCAATTAAATGGCCAGCGCTTTGAAATTTCAAGTTCCATTGCTATTGTTTACAGGTTCTCTTAAAGCTTACCACCCGGCAAATGGAATCCTCGTTTCGTAATCTATATTAATATTACAAAGAGGAAAGATTTGTATTTTTGTACGTTACAATCATAAACGAATAAACTCAAAAAGTAATGGTACCTAAGATTTTAAAAAATCTTTCACCAATATAAAGCTACATTATTAGCGAGTAACATAGGCTACTTTTTATACCGGGAAAATATAAAGCGAGTCTTTTATTCCGGATTTTTTTTTGCCTACGGCACAACTTATTCACGTAGGCGGAGCCGCGAGCAAAAGCTAGTTCAGTAATAAACTAACACTACGGCAACTAGCACGGAATAAACTAGCAACTAGGCGAGCGGCTTCTATCCAATTTCAGGCGAAGGACTTGCCCATATCCCATCAGTTTCCTTGCCTATATCCCTTTAGTTTTGCTTACTCATAGCATCATTCATCATCATCATTATCATCAGCCACATGACGACCACTGTTGAACATAGGCCTCCCCTAACGATTTCCAGAACGTCATTGTATAGCAGGGGCGGCTGCGGACGACAGCTTAAACACTTCCGTCAGAGGAAGCCCGCAGCCGTCCCTAATGCGCCGAAGATGGCCACCTCGGAGTTTTGGTTAGTATGCCGTGCGTTATACATAGATTAGGGACTCGGCCCGGCGCGGCGGTCGCTCGATGGTTCCATCTCTCCGGGCGGCTCAACGCTGGGTCGTGAGGCACGGTGAACCCAACATCAACTCAGTCGCCCCCCCTTGAAGGCTGTGCAGTAGTAATAAGTCACTTGCTCCACGAAAACAAAAACAAAAAAGAACATTGTATAAACAAAATTCACAAAAACCAAATGAATCGAATTGATCGGCTCTCGAACGGCTTCACTGCAATCGACGTGTATTTAACAAGATTAAAATGCAATGGAATTCTGCCCAGAGCAGAAGTCGAGAATCAATCATTGAAATTAATTTTCACTGTAAACATTTTAATTTTTAATAAATATTTATTATCCGCTTCGTGTTATTGGAGTTGATGAATTAAACTTTTGAAAGATTAAGACCGGGTCTTTTCAACTGTACTGTAGTAAAGCGCTCGCTTCGAGTGCCCCAGGTGCTGCGGACGCGTCCAGCTTAATAAGACCTTGACAAAAAGATAACTACAGTTGAAAAAACGGAGCCTAAATGCGTTCAAAAAGTAATTACTGGAACTTAATTGCTGGTGTTAAAGTTCTGCATAGCCAATGATGCTCGTCTTAACTTGTCACACAATTAAAATTAGTTTTCTTTTGCCTTTAATTTAAGTATCGGGGTAAGGGTGTATATACCCTTTCTAGCCGATTTCGGCCACGGCGGCCACTCTCAACAGAGATCAGCCAGATACGCAGGAGATATTATAGTGCACAAATGTGTGCGCAATACACAGGGTGCACTCGCTATTCCTTTACTCTCATAGTCCGGTGAGACGGCAATCCGACATGACCGGAGAGAGATCAGGCGCAGGACCAACGGCTTTACGTGCTTTCCGAGGCACGGGGGTATCACACCGCCAACTTCCTGACTCCGAGCTGCGACTGAGTAATTTTTAAGATGGAAAAACCCAGTCACAATGTTTTTGGTCCGACCCAGGATTCGAACCCAGGACCTCAGCGCGCAAATTGTACTCGTAACGCGTACGCAATACAACTACGCCACCGAGACAGTCAGTCGGGTAAGGGTGTACGTTCCTATTAATTGTCTAAGGTATTTCGTATGCGAGGGGCCGTCTGGGTAGGTATCACTGCAATGTCTATTTCCACCAGACAGCAGTGTGCATGCTGTGTTCAGGTTTTGAAGGACATAATATTCAGCGGTATTATGGGGCTTTATGACGCTTAACATCAACAGTCTTACTTATTAACTCATCTTATTTTTTAATCAATAGCTTTGCCACCGATTAATAAAACAATCTATCTATCTATACTAATATATTAAGCTGAAGAGTTTGTTTGTTTGTTTGTTTGTTTGAACGCGCTAATCTCAGGAACTACTGGACCGATTTTGAAAATTCTTTCACTAATAGGAAGCTACATTACTCCTGAGTGCTATAGGCTACTTTTTATCCCGGAAAACTTTTCCACGCGGGCGGAGCCGCGCGAAAATGCTAGTTTACTTATAAACTTGTTTTAGCATTAAGACTTAATTTGACTTACAGCTGATCGAGTAAATTTGTGTGTCAAAAGATAAGCATTGATTAAGAGCAGACTAGTTAAGACGTAACTGAGCATAGCTTTGCGATTTTTTATAAGTAAGACTATGTAATCAGCCCTGTATTATATACTGCCCACTGCTGAGCACGGGCCTCCTCTACTACTGAGAGGGGTTAGGCCTTAGTCCACCACGCTGGCCTAGTGCGGGTTGGCAGACTTCACATACCCTCGAAATTCTTATGGAGAATTCTCAAGTATGTAGGTTTCCTCACGATGTTTTCCTTCACCGTTAAAGCGAACGATAATTGATAAACAATACACACGTAACTACGAAAAGTCAGAGGTGTATGCCTTGGGTTTTGAACCTGCGGACATTGTCTCGGCAGACCGTTCCATTTCCAACTAGGCTATCGTGAACTTTTTTAAATAAGTAAGACTGCTTATGTCTATCTACTCGCTACACGTGTTGCGTCACTTTACATTTTTTTTGTGGTAGTATCTTGTAAACGCGCTCGTGTGTCACTTAAATGTATGTGAACACCGCCACACAATTGAATATCCAAAATACGAGGCATTATTGATCTATTTTAAATAAAAAAAAATAAAAAATGTTGAAATCTATTGTCAACGTTTTCCACTTGCCCATATTCAACACCAATATGGGGTCAGCGCAATAAACTTTTTCAAGCATATTGTAGAATATGATCTGTTTGACCAAAACCCGTCTCGTAAATCTAGTCCCGGAAAATTATATTAGAAAAATCCAACAATTTTTTACGTGACTTGGAAATCGAACTCACTTCGCCAGCTCTAAAAGACCTTATAAATTTATTAACTATTAACTATTAACATGTTTTTATTATTTTTATAAACAAACTAACCATACATACAAAATGGGAGAGACGAGGACACATTTTCCTCTTACTGTCGAATTAATTCTGTGATCTTGGAATTAGGTCACGAAATACCCTGACATCTGTCATCAATCGTATTATAATTATGACATATGTGAATACTGCTGATGTTTAATTTAATAAGTAATATGTTTTTTTTTATAAATCAATGGTAATATGACTTTTTGTTCTACAAGTAACAAACAGTACTTACTGGTGGTAGGTCTCTCATATGTAAGAGACCGTCTGTGTGGGTACCACCGAAATGTCTATTTCTACCGCCAAGCTGCAGTGTGTATGCACTGTTGTGTTTCGGTTTGAAGGACATTATAGCCAGTGTAACTACTGGACATAATGAGACTTAACATCTTGTGTCTCAGGATGACGAGCGCAGGGGAATGCCACACAGTACTCTGTAAATCAAGGTGCTGGATGGTGTTGCTACTGTTTATGGGTGGTCGTTACGCTTACCATCAGGCGAACGGCATGCTCGTCATTCTATACAATAAAAATAAAAAATAAAATTAAGGCATTCTAGGGACTTATGGAAGGATAATATTTTGTTAATGCTAAACTGTCTAGATGTTAAGAACGAGCTAAAGTTTTTAAGTGACAAAGGATTTAATTAGACAAGTATTGCATCTAATAATATTTTGGCCTAGAATAAGGTAGGTACCTACTACTAGTGCTCTCTTGATAGAGTATTTTTTTAATTGCTTTTTTACCTCATTTTTATCGCATTAGAGTTTATTTTATCACGTTTTTTTTTTCACGTGTGAATTTATCGCGGTAGGGTTTATTTGTTACACTTTTTTTACAAACACGCGTGACAAAAGTGATTAAAAATATGCAAATAAGAACGTAGCCACAAGTCCTATTTTTGCACGAACATGCCAGCTCACAAACGCACTATATTTTTTTACTGGAAAAGGAGGTGAAGCTTTTTGTTTTTTTTTAATGCTGTTAAATGTCGAGACGACCTTGCAGCTCGCCTGATGATCAAAGAGACGACAGCCCATAAACAGTAGCACCGCCGCACAGAACTTTGAACTAAAAAGTACTGCGTAGGAGTCCACTACGGTCGTCACCCAGAGACAAAAGATGCTAAGTTTCATAATGATCAGTAATTACGCTTGCTACAATGTCCTTCAAGCTGAAACACAGTGCTTGCACACTAATGCTTGACGGTAGAAATAGACATTGCGGTGGTAGATAAAACGCCCATTTTTCATATTTTACCAAGCAGGTGAAATCGTTTCGGAGATGTACAAAGGGAGAAGTAGATAACTCCTATAGGGAACGTGCACAAACTATAGGTGGCAGCACAAAATCGACACAAGAGCCACATGCGGATAAAACAGGAAACTTTTTAGAACAATAATTTATTTATATACACACACACTCACGCCCGTTATCCCCGAAGGGGTGGGCAGAGGCGCAACTAGTGCACTTTTCGTCGTGCGTATTCCGTCCCATGATGTGATAGGGGGCGAGCCTATCGCCATATCGGGCACAAATTCCAGACTCTGGGCTGATACTGAGTAGAAAAACCCAATATCACTTTGCCCGACCGAACCCGAGACCTCAGCATTGCAGTCGTACCGTATTTTCTGAGGATAAAAAGTAGCCTATAGCACTCAAGAGTAATGTAGCTTCCTATTAGGAAAAGAATTTTTAAAATCGTTTCAGTAGTTCCTGAGATTAACGCGTTCAACGAAACAAACAACCTCTTCAGCTTTATAACATTAGTATAGATTTTATCAGCAAGTGGTGAACCCTAAGATCAATTTGCGAAATTAAACATCGTAAATCAATACTTGCCAAGATATAAGAAAGTAGGTCGGTCGTGACTCGTGAGGTACGGAAATCAAGATAGGAACGTGCGGTAATGGCGAAGTCTTTGATTAATTATATACCTAGATAGAGTGACGCGCTGCAATGAAACTAAAACAAACAGGCCAACTTTTCTAGGCTAGTATGCGTGACATCTGTGTCATACGCTATCGCTGCATCATTCTGCGTATCCTTGTGTGCGCGCATAATGTCCAATATCACTTTGCCCAACCCGGGGATCGAACCCGAGACCTCAGCATTGCAGTCGTACCGTAGTACAACTACGCCACCGAGGCAGTCAGTATAGGCAGTAGCAATATAAACAGTAGCGAAATACCCAGAATTGAATCATAAAGCTCTGCATGGAAAGACATATTATAATTATATTACCAACACCCAGGAACCGAAATGTGTTTGTCATTCTGATATTTTAGACAGTAATATGTTCTGTCTAGTGTTCTTCGAGCAATATCATCTTCTTGAACCTGTGCAAGTCCACTGCTGAACATAGTGTTACAACGTTCGGTTTCCGCTTCCAACACGTCATATAAATAAGATCTTTTATTTAATGATATAATAATTGATTTAGAATTACAAGCTACAAGGTTCTGTCTTCTGTTACCAGCGCGTCTCATAAATAATTCCTACCTCATTATACAATATTTATAATCTTATATTTAATTAATACTGGCTGTATTTGATATTTTATGATATAGAAGGCTTTTGAATCTTAATGTGACGTGTCGAGTAATTTTTAAACAGAACACTCTTGATGTATTGGGAGAATACAATAAATATTGTAAATACCGTGCCTAATAGTTTTCTTCACCAACAATATCCAGCAGTCTTTCTGTGCATCCCGCTCGCTATTTCAATAGGCCTCCCCAAAGATTTTCAGACAAACCTGTTAGAAGCAGCCTGCATCCAGCGGGTACCTGTGACTTTTACGTGGTCGTCTGTCCACATTGTTGTAAATATTACTAGGTATTTAAAAGACAAACAAAGACACTTTAATTTATTTACTTTTTATAGGTTTTTTGTGTCGGGGGTTATTTTGCATAGATTCATAAACCTCCTGATTTACAAAAACATACTTTGATCCTGCAAATATAAAAAAATCTTCTGAGACTTTTATTCTGGAGAAAGCCTTTCGTGTAGCTCTATTTTCATTACAATTACTATATTTTATTTATTACAATTGCTTTTGCTTTTAATATCCATAAAAAATATAATATTCGAATGATAAACTATAATCCAAAAGAAACGGAAACCTAATGTTGTCTCTGTCTATCCTGAAGAAAGTTTATAAGAAATATGCAAAATTGAAATGAATGCCGATAATGAGCGACTGCCTCGTTAGGAAAAACACGACGCGTGTGCAGTTGCCGAAACAAATCGGTTGTTCACAGCGGAGGTCTTGAACATTAATCAGGCATAGGGTTGGCAGTACGATATGGTTTATCTCTTTTTATGCTATATTTTAACAAAGGTTTTTTTGAAGCTATGCTCCTTTTTGTGCGTTAGGGAAAAATGATGAGAGTAAATTTTTACGATGCGCGCGCACACCCTCACGAAAACCCGACACCCTGAAGTTAGCTATAGTCACCATTTTAATTTTGAATTTTGAACGTAGAATAAGACGAAAGATAAAAAAATTAAAAAGATTTTTATCTTGTTACGCCAAAGAAGTATAACTTCTAACGCGTGTACATAAGTACACACACACTTTTTTTTTTCTTTTAATTTCTATCATATCTTATTCAGGCATAGTATTAATTTTAAAAGTATCAGTTTAGTTATCAGTTTAAAAGCAGTACAGGTAGAAATACTTTGGAGCTCAACTTTTTTTATATCTTCCTAGCCAATCTCGGCCACGGCGGCCAATCTCAATGGAGATCAGCCAGGTACGCTGGAGATATTATAGTGCACAAGTGTGTGCGCAATACACAGGTGCACTCGCTATTCCTTCACTCTCATAGTACAGTGAGACGGCAATCCGACAAGACCGGAGCGAGATCAGGCGTAGGACCAACGGCTTTACGTGCTTTCCGAGTCACGGGGGTATCACACCGCCAACTTCCTGACTCCAAGCTGCGACTGAGTAATTTTTAAGATGGAAAAACCACAATGTTTTTGGCCCGACCCGGGATTCGAACCCTGGACCTCAGCGCGCAAATTATACTTGTAACGCGTACGCAATACAACTATGGCACCGAGGCAGGCCAACTAGGTGTGTGTACAAAGCTTAACTATTATAATATTATGTAGGGTATGGAAAAAACTTAATACATCAGTAAAAGGTGGCTATGACCTATGTATGAGACGTTACGAGGTTTAGTCCCGAAAAATGTCGGCAATAATTTAAAATAGGTATTTATTTATAAAGGTCGCAGGAACACACTGGATGCAGGCCGCCTTTGTCAGGTCCGTCTGAAAATCTTTAGGGAAGGCCTATGTTTACCGGTGGACTTTATGACGTTGATGATGATGATTTATTTATATCAATTACAGTAACCTTTATAACCGACACGATTCCTCTTGAAATTTTTTGTTTAATATATGTTGTGACAAGTGACAACCCTGTAAATCTGTAGTCTCAGGGTGAAAGTCATCTCCGGGATATAAAAATTCTGAAAGTTTCGTAAAAAACGCTAACGGCCTGTTTATTGCCCTATTTTTTATGTTTACTACATTTTTTATTCGATGACAACCATAACTTACGTTTAATGATAGTTTCAGAGATTGGAAATGTAAATAGTTGATATGTATTGTTTAGAAGATCCTTTTGTGCAAATGTAGTAACTTATTTATTCCTCGGCTAGGCTTTGCACGCGGCTTCACTAGAAATTCCTTCCTCGGAATAAAACCATCACATAGGTTTACTGTTGGTAGGTCTCTCATATGTACTGTCATATGTCTGGGTGGGTACCACCTCAATGTATATTTATACCGCCAAGCAGCAATGTGCATGCACTGTTGTGTTTCGGTTTGAAGGATATTCTAGCCAGTGTAACTACAGGAAATAATGAGACTCAACATCTTATGTCTCGGGATGACGAGCGCAGTGGAATGCCACACAGTACTTTGTAACTCAAGGTGCTGGATGGTGTTGCTACTGTTTATGGCTGCTCGTATCGCTTACTATCAGGCGAACGGCATGCTCGTCTCGTCATTGAATGCAATAAGTTTTTTTTTTTTTAGTGACCCCACTGCATCTGATGGTAAGCGGAGAGGAGTCTAGAAAGTGTCGACTGACGATCGATGACTATCTCTCATCAGTTGACACAATTATGCCGGCCTGTTTGGACCGGGTATACACAGGCTGAGCCCGGAACGCGGCACATTTACGTGGGCCACTATGGCGGGTTTTACCACCATATACGGTGGTCGCCATCCAGGCGGATACGAAATATATCCTAACACCAGTAAAGTATCTATACAAAAACCGCTGAACAGGTTTAGATGAATTTGTTTGTAAATGTAGTCTTTTGTTACACCAGGTTTTACTCGCGGCGCCACTTGTGTCTGTTTAATAATTACGATAATATACTATGACATGGTGAAAACAAATATATATCGTTTGGACTGATTGTGTCGCAAAAGGAGTTTCTTGCGCCGCTTCTTATTCACAGCAATAACACGTTCCGAAGCGGTGGTAGATTCACACACACACACACACTCACGCCTTTATCCCCTAAGCGGTAGGCAGAGGCGCAACTAGTGCGTTCTAAACTATCGTTTTTATATAGGCGACTTTTATTTTGAGAAAGGTCCATCGCTCGGGCACAACGAAACCTAGTAACACTTAATTGATCATTCTCTATGTCGCCTCGAGTGCTACAACCAAATCACAAATGTCACTGATTGAATGCGTTAGATAGAGGAGTAATGAAATGCAAATAGTGTTCAGAGCGTACCACAAGCCATTGAAATCCGTCCGACTTCACTGACAATCAAGTCTGTCACTAACATAACTAGTCTTTTGAAGTCGATGCCTTTAGTCTCAAGTGCAACTAGTGCACATTTTGTGAACCTTTATCATTGAAACAAAATTTGTTAATTATTATAAATTTACCAAATATATAACTACTAAATATGAAACTTAAAACTTATTTTACTAGGAAAGAATAATGAAATCATAAATGTTGAATTATTAAATAATCTTTAATAATGTTTAATTTGCATGAAATAAAAGGCTTTTTTATTTTTATTTATTTATTTATCATTGAAGTGTGAGTTTTGTCAGCATGGTTTTTTACCCCCATAAGTACAAAATGAGCTTACTAAAATCAATCGACTAGAGTGACAATTAAATGTTTGTTACTAAAATAGCTAGACTTTATTTTTATTGTAGTAAAATGAGAATTACACCGCACAGAACTATGAATTACAAAGGTCTGTATGGCACTCCACAGCGCTCGTCACCCTGAGATATAAGATGCTAAGTCTCATAATGCCCAGTAATTACGCTGGCTACAATGTCCTTGAAACCGGAATACAACAGTGCTTGCACACTGCTGCTTGGTGGTAGAAATAGACATTGCGGCGGTACCTACCCAGACGGCCTCCCGCATATGAGAGACCTACCTCCTTTGTACGAAAAGGTACATACCTCTAGTACGACTATTGCTACTTACGCTAATTTTTCTGACGAACCAATGTTTATCAGCGAAGTTATGTTTTATACAGATACGACAAAGTCTCTCCGCTACACCTGAGTGAAGTCAAAGAAGAGTAATCTATTGACTAGAGATGGTCATCGCCAGTCGATATAATTATGCCGGCTTGTTCGAAAGTGGATATACTTTACCATACACAGGCTGGTCCCGGAACGCAACACACACGAGCCACTATGGTGGGTTAAGTTTTATTGTATACTTTCTCTTGAGTATAAATATAAAATTAACTTATAAAATTAGTATGAAAATAATATTACCAGCCCTGTGTTTTAAAACTACCTTATTGCTGAGAACGGACCTCTAATACATAGAATGTTATTTCCCTACTAACATCAAAAATGTAAAAATCACGAAATTTTTGTAACACTTTGTACAGATTTTTCTAAAAATACACTTTGTTTCCAAATATCTCCGGAATATTCGCTGCAATGGTTCGGAGTTTTATCTTTTCTTTACACCACTTTTTCCTAAACTAGTTCCCAAGAGAGAAGTGGGTACAGCGAACGAATTTACTATAAAACCCGGTGCTTTTTATGGAAGCGAGGAAAACGTTAAAAAAGATGAAAGATAACCAACATGTTTCCTTTTTGACAGTATTAACTCGTAGGGTCGGTGTGGAACAAAAAATGAATTCGTAAGAAAATAACTTGAGTTGTATGATATTAATATGGCTTATTTTTGAGAAATTTTGTTCTCAATGTTTGTCCTGATGCTATACTAAGATATAATTTTGTCATGCGCTTTAATAATTACGAGGGCCTTATAGCTCTACACTAGCTTTTGCTCGCGGTTCCGCCCGCGTGAAAAGTTTTTCCGGGATAAAAGTCCCGTTTTTTTATTTTCCCGCGATAAAAAGTACACACACACACACACACACACATACACACTCACGCCTTTTATCCCCGAAGGGGTAGGCAACTAGTGCACCCACTTTTCGCCGTGCGTATTCCGTCCCATGATGTGATAGGGGGCGAGCCTATCGCCTTATCGGGCACAAATTCCAGACTCCGGGCTGATACTGAATAGAAAAATCTAATATCACTTTGCCCGACCCGGGGATCGAACCTGAGACCTCAGCATTGCAGTCATACCGTAATACAACTACGCCACCGAGGCAGTCACAACCTAACCAAAGTCTAACCTAACCAACACCGCAGCGCTAATTTTCAATGAAGGACCCAGGAGTCATACGGGCACCAAGTCGGTGGTTAATTAAATATGTGTTGAACTTATAGACAGATAACAGAACATAATTATATTAAAATTAACAAAACATACAACTTAAATAATTTCAATTAGACAAAATAATATTGCAAACTATTGTCATTAAATTTAGAATAAAATTACCAATAAGAGGTCATCGTTACTACAAAGAAAAATGTCTTGTCATGTAACAAATATCATTCCACACTTCCAAATTCCATCCCAGACTTCACATTTTCGGTCGTCGACCCGGTGGGTTCGTTCATTCATCTATCATTCACCGTTCACTATCAGTCTTTACGGTTGAGTGATCACGATTCGTAGAATAACTTGAAAAAATGAGACCAGCAGATATCGTTATGAAATTTTACAAATAATCAAATTATACGCAAGATATAAATTTTGCGGATCAAGTATTTTTGATATAATTACTTGGGTCGACGACTTTGGAGTTTGGACTGCAAGTATAAACATCGATTTATTTAAGAAAACTTCAAAGTGTTACGACAAGGTGTTTTGGTGCTGGTCTTTTTATAACAAGAATTAAATATTGTTTTTTACCTGTTGTATTGCGTGCGCAATACGACACCCCTCTGAGTTCAAGGGTTTGAATCCTGGTCCAGGCAGTGATATTTCTGCGCAGCATGAACCTGGAGTCTGGAATTTGTGCCCAATATGACGATGGGCTTGCCGCATATCAATACATGAAAAGTGAAAGGGCGCCCTGGCTGCACGTCTACTTACCCCTTCGGGGATTAAGGCGTGATGTGTTTCATTTTCTTATGTGAGAATTTAAATAATTATGAACCATAATATTATAGCTATGACCTAGCTAAGCAGTCACATATTTCAATCTACATTTTAAGAATAAAAATAATAAATATACGCCTTTATTCCAACCAAGTCCTAATTCCGTGAATTTCTTGTGGCTGAATAAATACTTAATGACTTCTTTGTGTTCATCAATAAGGCTTACAACTTAAATAAAATAATAAATGTTTATCCAGAATCTGCATTTATGTGATCTCTTTTCGTTACAAATTCCCAGTAATAAAGCATATTATACAAACAAATCATATGCGAGAACCAGATAGAAACCTTTTATGTGATTAAAAGATCACATTATACATATCAAAAGAATGCTTTCTAAGCTTCCAATGCCATTTAGTAAAAGCTTTTACTTTACTCATACATCACGAGCTTTTGTTTGTCAACGAGCTTTTCTGATTTAAGATAATGTAACATTTTAAAGATGAGCTAATATATGAAATTGATATTAGGATTAACATCCTCTTGGGTTTATTTATGTTTTAACGTGCCTTTATATTTAACTAGACGTATGCTGGCGGCTCCGCCCGAGGAAAAAGTTTTTCCTGGATAAAAGTCTCGCTTTATATTTTCCCGGGAAAAAAAGTAGCCTAAGTTACTCGCTGATAATGTAGCTTTATATTGGGGACATTTTTTTTAAATCGGTCCAGTAGTTTTTGAGTTTATTGGTTACAAACGTACAAAAATACGAATCTATCTCTTTATTACATTAGTGTAGATAAAGTGGCTGTATGGTGCCATCTAAGACCTGGTCTTGGTTATTTGAGCATCTCTTTTTGGTGACATTTTTCTTTTGTTATCATTCTTTTTTTTATATAACCACTGCAAAATTACCCTACTGCACCTGATGATATGAAGTAGAATCCAGATAGTGTCGACTGAGGAGAGATCATTACCCCATGCCAGTCGGTTTTTGGAGAGACGACTTCATAAAGGTCTCAGGAACACGCTGGATGCAGACGACTTTTGACAGATCCGTCTGGAAATTTTTAGGGGAGGCCTATGGTCAGCAGTGGAGTATGGACATCATGTGGCTGATGATGATTGGCGAAGATTGCTGGTGGTAGTATATTATCCGCTCAGAAAGCGACCACCGCACATAATTTGTAGAGTGTTTGTTATATCTTCCCGGTAGAAGAGAGTTGCCGATCGATACGATTTTTGCATACAAGTTGAATATGGGACGTAGAGACATAGGCTTCTTAAATCCCGAATTCCTGGAGGCCGGACGACGAAGGTGGTATTAGTAAAGAATATTACATTTCTTAGTAATCGCATTATTCATTTTGTGGCGCATGTGGCAGTAATTAGTGACTTCCCAAGCCTAGTTTTTTTTTTTCGTTTCGTTTTTCTGTTATATACGCAGAAGAATTTTCATCATCAGTTTGAATTATTACGAACTTAAGATATTATGAACAACAAACTAATTTAATTTCAAAATTCTCTCAGGAATTGTATTTAAAACAATCATTTCCGCTCACACCATTACACAAAGCACTTCATTCATAGTATAACCCTCTTAAATTGTATATATCATTTTTGAAACTCGACCCGCCTTTGAAAGCGACGTCGTAAATCATAATCGTTATCAATGGATGAGCGAACGCGGTCGGATTAGAGATTTGGCGCGAGTCCAGTAAACGTATGCAATTTGACATCCCAAAACTTTTTTGTTACTGGATTTGTTGAATTAAAATAAAGTCCTAGAGAACATCTAAGTTGTATATGCCCTGAGTACTGACATCATTTGACAATAGTGACCAACAAATCCACGAAGATTGGCTTATTAGTGTTGGCTAAGCTAAAGAAAATAATATAATTTAATGATCAGATAAGTTACTGAATGAGAAGACGGTAAGTTAAACACTGATTAATGTTTATTTATAACTACTCTTGTTACAAAGGAATAAAATATATTTAGTGAGTAAATTACAAAAAATATCAACAAAAGAGATTTTGAATTGTTGCTATGCCAAATGAATTAAAATAAAGGCCAACATAACTCATCTTCTAATCTACAACTAAAAGCAATATGCTCTCTTTAATTCACCGAAGAGCGAAACACGACCCGGTGAGAAATTCTTCGTGAAAAGAAAAGTAAAAAGGCAAAGGAAATAAGATTAAAACGAATGCGGGTTTCTCGCTTTCACGATGAATGAGAGAATATCACCGCATCAGGAGGGATTGGTGCAGATATAAGTGTACAATTATGTTCGTCTCATAAAACTGTGGGCGTGTTGAATCATAAGCAGCACTTCATAGTTAGAATAACTATATTATTTATCAAGGATGTTAGGTTTTTTAAGTATAGTTAAATTTATGTTCTAATAGATAATTATAGTTCTAAAACTGAAAGAATTGGGTTAAATGTTAATTGGGTCAAAGTTACTGATAAAGTACAAATGTAAATAAATAATGTATGTTATTATTACAAACATTACATTTTGAATTATTAAAACGTACCTACAGTCCAATTTTTTTTTGTTCATGGAAAGCTTACAGACTAATAACAAATTAATAAAGTTAATTTAGCAATAGGTTAAGATTAAGTTGCTAATTACAAGCTTTCGCCTATGACTAATAACAAACAATATGCATTACAGTACATGTGAGTATTATGTGGTTGTGGTGTATTATTAGGCCGTAGTCATATTTTAATTGCGATGGTTATTTTAAATTACCAATAGTAAATTAACGTCTCTTTATCAATTATCGTTCGCTTTAACGGTGAAGGAAAACATCTACATAACTGAGAATTCTTCAAAAATAATTTCAAAGGTATTTGAAGACGGCCAACCCGCCCTTGGCCAGCGTGATGGACTAAGGCCTAACCCCTCTCAGTAGTAGAGGAAGCCCGTGCTCAGCAGTAGGCAGTATGGTATGGTAAATTAATTTCTCTTATGTACCTTAGTTTGGAATATTCCAAAAACCATTTCCAAATTATATCTCACGTGGCTTTAAATTTAAAGTGACCCAAATTATTTTCAGATCGATGACTGATTCGAACCCCAGGTAATGATCGGTTTCGCTCACCTTAACTATAGTGAAGGAGTTAATTACTATAAATATATGATGGATAGTTTACTGCGGTCAAGTGAGGTGAATGACATTGGGTTAATAGGAATACAGTACTATTCTATTATATTAGGTTTTAACTTTTGTTGGTATTACACAAACAGATCAATCGAATTGTTATTTAAATGTTGATCATATCCAACGTTTTATACACGTTTATTTATGACTTTGATTAAAGTTTGTTCTGGGTCGGGCCAAATTATATTTATTCAAGGATTTATCAGGTTTTTCTGCTCAGTATCAGCGCGGAGTCTGGAATTTCTGCCTGATATGGCGATAGGCTCACTCCTAATGCGCGGAACACACATGTCGAAAAACCAATAATTTAACACACGTACCTAGTTACAAAAATATACTTGCGTTGAATCTAGGGAGCAGGGGGACAGCGCCCCCCTCGCTCCCTCCTCCTGCCCCCCACCTGCCTACGCCCTTGCATAAGAATAATAAACCACTTAATAACCTTTAACATAAAACAGTATAACGAAAACAATTCTAAACAAATTACTTTTACTATCGCTAACTTTATATAGGTCTTAAAAACGCGAATAACTGTCCACTTAAACGGAATAGACATAAAATTATGTTATTTAAAATTCACTTGTGGGTGGGTGTACAGTTAGCCCGAAAAATAGGTAAACACTTAACTGTAATATTATACGTAAAGAATTATATTCGTAAGTTTTATTAAAATTCAATTTGTTTGATAGAGTGGTGTTTAGCGACGACACCAATAAACTGCAATAATACGGGGGCTGTATTTGCTATTTCTGATTCCAAAACCATACATACATCTAACTCCGAATTTTTAACCGACTTCAAAAAAGGATCTGCATTCGATCCGTATGTATTTGAACAGTAGGTACTCAGAAAATAAGCGTGTTTATTTTTTAAAAGTTTATAGGAAATCCTCAAATATTTCAAGTTTCTCTACTAAGGATTTGAAATATGCCGCCCTTGGTAGGGTTTTGTGGGAAACCTCAAAGAAGGGTCACGCTCACGAATAATGTATAAGGGAATATCGTTGGAAATTTCCCTAAAATGATCTCAACTTGCAAGACGTGATTTACAAATAGAGTGTATCGCGACCCTTAGGTTATGGCTTCATATTTTTGTATGATGAAAATATATATGTTTATGTGTAAAATCATATAAATATAGTGATGTGTTTTGATAATCTGTCTTCCTTATAAATGTGGGAGTTTGTGAAAATTATTGAATCATTGTTAGAGCACATAAATCGGTGAACGATTTTGGAAGGAATTTGGTATACATTAGTATACTAATATAAGTTTTACCGGGATAAAAAGTATCATCAGTAAGTGCCCATAGCACTCAGGAGTAATGTAGCTTCCTATTAGTGAAAGAATTTTCAAAATCGGTCCAGTAGTTCCTGAGATTAGCGCGTTCAAACAAACAAACAAACTCTTCAGCTTAATAATATCAGTATAGATTATACAAAACAATGGATAATAATAACCATGTCCTCGATTAACTTAATAGCTTTTTATGCCATACTAAACTTTTGCTCGCGGCCCGCCCAAAAAAGTTTTTCCGGGATAAGAGTCCCACTTTATATTTTGCCGGGATAAAAATTAACTTATATTACTCACTGATAATGTAGCTTTATATTGGTGAAAGATTTTTTAAAATCAGGCGTCATTTATGAGTTTATTCGTTACATACATACAAATATTTCCTCTTTATAATATTAGTGTAGAAGAGTACACAAAAACAAATTGTACGTAATCGTCGATGCTGCAACATAGTATATAGTATATAGTATATAAAAAATGGCACTCGGAAACTGCCGCGGTAAAGCTATTGCATAGCATTTTTTATCACAAATTTTGATTGACTAAACACAAATTCGATCTTACGCTTACCACATAAAGTAGATTTTTAAACGCGAGCAACGCACGTTTCGTCTTGTTATTGATAAATGTCGGAAATACTATGGTCATCACAACCAAAGTAGAATAAATCAAAATTTGAAAAAAGAATGTTGCGTTCGATTCTTTTGTACTCATGCCGTGCCAACGCTGGGGAAATAGCTTCTACGCAATGTATTTAAGGTTCATATTAGATTAGTAAGAAATGGTTTTAATGACTTTAATAAATAAAAAAAATAAAAATATACTCGTTTCAAGAATTATAGCTTCTACGCATTGTATTTAAGGTTCATATTAGTAAGATAAAAAAGATGTGAGGTTATTTTCGTTACGGAATTTCTGGATTCGGTCTCCACGCTCAAGGCCCGCGATAGAAGCTATGCAATAGCTTAAAAACAAATGCGTGATAATTGTAAGTATATTTCGTATTGACTTCAAAACAGCTGGAGCGGTTTAAATGCCATTTTTAGATAATATTTAGATTAGCAGCGGGTGAGCCTATGAAGATTGGTACCAATTAGATCAACATTTTTTTTTCCAATTTTCTTTTACCATTGGCACCTGGCTATAAATATTAGCGCTAACCGTGCGAAACCGGGCGGGGTGCTAGTCATTTAAAGTTCTAAATCCTTATAAAAGTATATCTCATTTGCCCTTTGAATTTGTTACCACATCCAAGTTCTTTTGTAACGCGTTGACCCATCTCGTGCATTCGGAATACCAAAACAATCTCAACAATATAGTCAGCCATTTTTCACGTTCATGCCAAAATGAATTTTGTCATGTTCTCGTTTCGCAGCTTTGACAGGCTCTTCGCAGGATCTTGTTATTGTAATTTTAGTTTGTAAATGTAATAAAGATAAACATAAAACTAAAATTAATGCAGTTGTTATAAAAATATAGACTGCCTCGGTGGCGTAGTTGTATCACGGTGCGACTGCAATGCTGAGGTCTCGGGTTCGATCCCCAGGTCGGGCAGAGTGATATTGGGTTTTTCTACTCAGTATCAGACCGGAGTCTGGAATTTGTGCCCGATATGGTGATAGGCTCGCCCCCTATCACATCATGGGACGGAATACGCATGGCGATAAGTGGGTGCACTAGTTGCGCCTCTACCTACGCCTTCGGGGATAAAAGCCGTGAGTATGCGTATGCGTTATAAAAATATTTATCAATATTTTAATTAGTATTTTGACATTTAAGTGTTTTTTAAGTTAAGAAGAAAGGCATAAAAGTGATAATTTTAGCGATTCCTTAATTCATTAATATAACATTATCATATTTTTTTATATTTTGTAAAATTTTACTTTCAAGCCGTGTCAGCTTTCATTGAAATCAGACCTTTAACGTATCGTATTTTTTTAAGATGTAAATGATATATTTTAATCATAGAGCATCAACTTTTCAGACGACGTCACTGAACCGATTTTGATAAAATTTAGCATGGATTAAGCTTGAATCCCTAGAAACGACATAACTATTTCAAATATTTGTCGGAAACCAAATTCCACGCGGGCAAAGCAGTGAGCATAAGCTAATTGGGTGTTAATCACAAATAACCGTTACTGCGCTTATTAATTTCATAAATTAATTCTATTATGTCATAATTTTTCAAACAGGTGTATTTTCGTGTCTTAAAAATAGAATTTCGTTATTTTCTCGATTTAATCCTTTGCCTACGCTCGAAAGGATTACAAAGGATTAAAACGTCGCGTTTAAAATAAAAATAAAACCAGCTTAATAAAAAAAAAACTTTTATGTATCTAGTTTTACTTTTAATTGGTGTGTTATATTTTTATATCCGATAATTCGAATTAACTTTTTCTACGCTAAATAAAATGATTCGAATGAATTTTTATCATATTATATTTTTAATGAAAATATTGAATTGTTTTCAGTAAGTACCTACTCTAATTTGTGAGGAAAGTAAAACTACGTTTTCAGTATTGTACCGGCACGCTATAATGGCCGTTTTGACAGATTACAATAGTGAGATGAAATCTCAATTCATTATCGAAAAAAATATACTAGCCAGCGATCATATGTGGCGATCGTATTAAATTTTACTTAAAATATCTAAAATATCGAAAACATGTGCCAAGTTTTGTCGTTAAATTATACATTTCAATATATTTTACTGCACGTCGGTATGGACAATAATGTCCAGCAATTAGCTCCTTCATCAAAGTTATGAATTAATATGAAACTTGATGATCGGGCAAACGTCAAAACGGCTATCATAGCGTACCGGTACTATAGGCACCGAACACCTGGCAGTATTGTTGGCGAGAATTAAATCTATACTAATATATAAAGCTGAAGAGTTTGTTTGTTTGTTTGAACGCGCTAATCTCAGGAACTACTGGACCGATTTTGAAAATTCTTTCACTAATAGGAAGCTACATTACTCCTGAGTGCTATAGGCTACTTTTTATCCCGGAAAAATGTTTCCACGTGGGCGGAGCCGCGCGCAATGCTATATACAATATTTTCCGAGATGACTAAATTGAAAATGAGGTGAAATAAAATAATTAATGCATCATTTGCTGTTGCCCAATGTTGCAAAATATGCGAAGCATCATACGTTTTAATACGGCGCACCAGATTTTTTTTGCCACCAAGACGACGCCATAAAGTGGTAAAATTTAAGTAGCATACTTTTTGCTCTCTAAAGGCCTTTATTTTATAAAAAGATTTCCGGGGTAAAAAGTAGCCTATAGCACTCAGGAGTAATGTAGTTTCCTATTAGTGAAATAATTTTGAAAATCGGTTCAGTAGTGCCTGAGATTAGCGCGTTCAACCAACCAAATAAACATACTCTTCAGCTTTATAATATTATATACTAGCTTTTGCGCGCGGCTCCGCCCGCGTGGAAAAGTTTTTCCGGGATAAAAAGTAGCCTATAGCACTCAGGAGTAATGTAGCTTCCTATTAGTGAAAGAATTTTCAAAATCGGTCCAGTAGTTCCTGAGATTAGCGCGTACAAACAAACAAACTCTTCAGCTTTATATAATAGTATATAGAAGAATAGATATAGTATAGATAATACTGACGCTGATATAACTTAAATCACAGTATCATCATTCCCCCCTAATGATATACAAGAAGTATACCTAAATCTCCCATATCCTCAAAACAAACGACAAAAAGTTTTCCGCACGCACACTTTCTTGACATTGACGTGTCATGTGAAGGAGACGACGCATTAAAACCAACACCAACAAAAAATACATCTTGTATTTTTCGTTTATCTGTAGCGAATGTAATTGGGACGATTTTGAGTCTTTAGATTATGTGTGCTAATGGCAAATCTACATACATAGCATCAAGTCTTTTTCCCTATTCAGGGGTAAGCACATGGCACCGTTGTAACACGCCCAAATTTCGCCAGCTATGTTAGGACTTAGGTCCCTTAGGGTGGGCCTATTGCCATTTCCTGGGCGCATTTCCAGACACCGTGCTGATACTGTATACAAAAATCTAATATAAATTTGCCCGACCCGGGATTCGAAACTGAGACCCTAGAGTCTACTACACCACGGGGGCGGGGTCAAGTCAAATCTATATTTTTTTAATATCATTGGACCACCTTCTAATTAATATGAGATCCTTATAGTAAGTACTACGTCCACTGTTCAGGGGTACCCAAACTAGGCATAGCCTGTATCTTGGGTAAGGTTGCCACCTGTAGTATATAATATAGTATCGTACCATATTGTATACCTAGTATTGTTAACAGTATGCTTTTTTGTTGTTGTTGTTTTTATGTGTTTAGGAAAATAAATGGTTTAATATTTCTCTACTTCATGGATATTATTATTTCTTACTGTCTACAGCGTGGTGGAATAAGGCCTGACCCCTCTCAGTAGTAGAGGAGGCCCGTGCTCAGCATTGGGCAGTATATAATACAGGGCTGATTGCATTGCAAACCGAGAATTACCCATTAATCCTACTAATATTATAAACGCGAAAGTTTGTAAGTATGGATGTATGGATGTTTGTTACTCTTTCACACAAAAACTACTGAACAGATTTCGATGAAATTTGTCAGACAGGTAGATTATGTCCTAGATTAACACATAGGCTACTTTTTATCCCGGAAAAATATAAAGCGGTACTTTTATCCCGGGAAAACTCATTCACGCAGGCGGAGCTACGGGCAAAAGCTTGTTTTAAATACTATTCTTTAGAAACTATAGAATATCGTAGCCGCAACACGACAACTAATTATCAAAGTGCATGTAGTTGGCTGCGGTCCAACTGAGACCTCTGATGTTGGTAATGTACTGAGCATAATTGTGGGACATTTCATACTACAATAGTTCGTGGTCGGTGAATGTAATAAGCTTAAATAGCTGTTTATGAAAGGTTTTTCTCGATTACACGTTTTAATGGTAATAGTCTGCAAAGAGCAAGTAACTTTGGGTACAAATAGTAAACTTAATGGAAATTATAAATAATCTTTTAGGTATTGAACAAAAAAATATGGTGACTATATTCTACCTAAAATAAATGAATATGAGATCATTATAGTAAGTACTAGGTCTTCTGTCAAGGGGTACTCAGACTAGACATAGCCTGTACCTTGGGGTACCTGTGACGGAGTTAGCTTCGTATGAGTTAATGTTAAGTTATATCTATAAACACCCACAATAGTCACTAGATTCCTATAGACACCCACATAACTAATTAACTGATACAAGCTGGTCTTAAGAGAAAAGAATACTTATTAGAGATGTGAGGTAGTTTTAAACTTCTATAAATCTCGATATTTTTTCTTTGTTTCATTTTGTTTCTTTTAAGTGGTTAAACATGCATTTCTCTTTGTTTTTTCTTTTTAGTATAAGAGACTTCTCGCATACGATAATATATTTAAATATTTGTTACTAGCTTTTGCCCGCGGCTCCGCCCGCGTGAATGAGTTTTGCCGGGATAAAAGTCCCGTTTTATATTTACCCGGGATAAAAAGTAGCCGATGTGTTAATCCAGGACATGATCTACCCGTGTGCCAAATTTCATCGAAATCCGTTCAGTAGTTTTTGCGTGAAAGAGTAACAAACATCTATACATCTATACTTACAAACTTGTTGTCTATGCTCTGACTATAATAGCTACTTTTACTTCATGCTTCAGGTAATCGAGGAAAAGATTCATAAACGAGCGGCGCCGCGATCAAAGGCTGTAATGGAAAATAGAAAAGATAGTATAAAAATCACCTTTAAAGCATAAAGCTAAGGGACCGTCAATTGCAATGAAACGCCTCGAGCGCTTCTCAGCGAGTCGACATTTTTATCTCTTTCTTGGTGCAGACAGTGATGTTGTTTAGATTTACTTTTTAGTTATTTTAGATTTTATTTACTTCATGATATTTATCTTAAATGCGATAAGGAAATAGGTAACTTCATGTTGAGTGCGCTTAAAATGTCAATCAGAGAGATATTTTTCTGTTGAGAAAATGATTTGTATCGTCTATATTAGATTTATAATATTTGATCCCGATAACAAACATATCAATCGGTTACGAATGCATGGTTACATTACCTACCCATATCAAAAAGTTGAAAAATATTTTAACATATTCGCAGTTGTTTTCAAACGAATCCAATTAACAATAAAACCGTCCAACAATGGATTAAAAGAGGTAACTTTTAAGTCAATTAACGTGTTGAGCTATGGACGCGTTGGTAAGTTTGCTAATGTGCAAATGGATTTTTAATTTGTTTTTTTTATATTCGACTATAAAATTGCTTGTCTCTTTTTACAGCCTGATATTAATTTACTACATAACATCTATAGTTTCCAACAAGAAAAATGAATGCGTTATTATTATTTTATTTTATTACTAACTAGACTTCTGCTCGCGGCTTCGCCCGCGTGAAAAAGTTTTGCCGGGATAAAAAGTAACCTATGTGTTAATCCAGGACATGGTCTACCCGTGTGCCAAATTTCATCGAAATCCGTTCAGTAGTTTTTGAGCTTATTCGTTACAAACATACTTACATACAAATCTTTTCTCTTTATAATATTGGTATAGATTGCAGTTGAATGATGAGACGAGCATGCCGTGTGCCTGATGGTAAGTGATTCAACCGCTCATAAACAGTAGCAACACCATAGAGAGTTCTTAATTACTAAGGCCCCGTTTTTTCAACCGTGGTTATCTTTTTGTCCGGGTCTTATTAAGCTGGACACGCTCGCAGCGCCTCATGCCTGGCGCACTCGAAGCGTGCGCGTCCAGTTTAATAACACCGAGGATTACTCTAACCACGGTTGAAAAAACACGGGATAAGTACTGCGTAGCACTCCACAGCGCTTTTTACCCTGAGACATGTGTCAATGCCCAGTAATTACGCTGACTACAAGTCCTTCCAACCGGAATACAACAGTGTATGCACACTACTGCTGGGCGGTTGAAATAGACACTTGCAATGGTACTTGCCAAGACGGCCCCTCCCATACGAAAGACCTACCACGAGTAAAAGTAGCCAGTCTTAAAAGGAATCTAGATATCTAAAAATCTCACTTATCACGACAAATGAATCATGACAAATCACGTCTCATCATTCAAAGCGAAGACATTATCTGCTGTATTTTACTTACCAGAAAAGTAATATTCAAAATTTTACTCTGAACTTCAGTCGTGTCAACGAATTTAACTCCAATTTTACTCCAACGATTCGAAACCTTGTTAAAAAAGCCATCACTTCTTTGGAACGTAAAAAAATCGGTTAGAGTTTCAGCGGAACGAAAGTATTACCCGACTTTAAAATCGAACCGAGGACCTCGAGCATGTCGTTCGCCTGATGGTAAGCGATACGATCACCAAGACACAGTGTGCATGCACACTGTTGCTTGGCGGTAGAAATAGACATTGCGGTGGTACCCACCCAGACGGACACTTACATATGAGAGACCTACCACCAGTAAAACTACCAGTAAATGGATCTCCCAATCACAGCCTTTAAAATGAGGCAGTAATCAATCAGCCGATTTGTGATAACTGCAATTTGAAGATTTTGTCTATACTGTATGCACTTACTTTAGTGTCACAAACAACAAAATTTTGCCACTTCCCTACCAATACTAGTTATAAATCTAAAACTTATAAATGCGACTCGCATCCTATTAATATTATAAAAGCGAAAGTTTGTAAGTATGGATGTATGGAAGTCTGGATGTATGGATGTTTGTTACTCTTTCACTCAAAAACTACTGCACGGATTTCGATGAAATTTGGCATACGGGTAGATTATGTTCTGGATTAGCACATAGGCTACTTTTATCCCGGGAAAACTCATTCACGCGGGCAGAACCGCGGGCAAAAGCTCGTTTGATTATATTTTTTTGGATAATGAATTGAGATTGCACCTCACTATTTTTATCTGTCAAAACGGCCATCATAGCGTGCCGGTGTTATAATAGACATAGGAGTTATTTTTTTTATTTAAAAAACGTTATGTTTTCTGAAACTAATATTCCAATAAAAAATATGTATACGTTACATAAATTCCCATTATTAAAATTGATTCAACTTGGACGGGTTTAAACAACACACTAACAAGCAAACACGGCTAATTGCAAAATTAATTAAAACGTGTCAGTTGTATTACATGGATTCAACCATTCGTTTTGTATGACTAGTGTGTTTCCCTGAATTCCGGGCACGTTCCTAATATTAACAATGCTTTGCGGTTGGAAATTTCCAACTATTATTATTGAGATATAGTTTGTAAGTTTGTGCGTTTATTTTAAAGTGGAGTCGGTTTATCTTTTAAGCTTTTCTTTATATTGTTCATGTCTACAAAACCGATTCAAAAAAAGTATTTTGTTAATAAAATCTCCTCTATTCCTAAGCAGCAGTAAGTTACATTTCATTTCGATTACTAGTATTCCGAATAATACCTACTTTCACTGTTGCGTAAACGTACCTCCTAAAAAAATACAAACACACGAATTGAGAACATCCTACTTTTTAGGAAGTCGGTTAATAAAAAAAGATAATACTTTAATATTTATTGACTGCCTCCGTGGTGTAATTGTATTACGGTAGGACTGCAATGCTGAGGTCTCAGGTTCGATCCCCGGATCGGGCAGTGATATTGGATTTTTGTATTCAATATCAGCCCGGAGTCTGGAATTTGTGCCCGGTATGGCGATAGAAAGAAAGAAAGAAATTGAATTTGTTCGCAACAAACACAAAATACACACATATAAAATAAAATCCGACAACAACACTTAAAACTCTATTTGTTGCAAAAAGGCTCCAACTCAGCAATATTCAGGCAGTACACCCAGCGCTGGTCCTCCGTTGGACTCTTTGTAAAATAAAATAATAAAAAAAAACTAAAACAGTTTTTTTTTTTTTTTTTTTTATAGCGTAGAATGACGAGACGTGCATGCCGTTCGCCTGATGGTAAGCGATACGACCACCCATAAACAGTAGCAACACCATCCAGCAACTTGTCTTACAAAGTACTGTGTGGCATTCCACTGCGCTCGTCATCCTGAGACATAAGATGTTAAGTCTCCTTATGTCCAGTAGTTATACTGGCTACAATGTCCTTCAAACCGAAACACAACAGTGCATGCACTGTTGCTTGGCGGTAGAAATAGACATTGCGGTGGTACCCACCCAGACGGCCTCTTACATAATGAGAGACCTACCACCAGTAGTTTATCTATATATAAATCAAACTTTTTTATAACATGTGCAAATATTGCCAGTGGTATATACATACATATATATATATATATATATATATATTTACATCCAGCAACGCATTTGGCTTCATGCACACTGTGCATCATTACGGCGTCCCCCAGTTCCACTTAAATTTTTTAGGACGTCTTTGTGAATATTGCTTAGTTTTTCGATTTTCTGCTTCATGGGATATTTTATTTTCCTGCAATTTTATTTGGGGCAATATTCTCTTTGCAGTCATGCCCAGACATTTTTGAACCCCGCTACATGCTCATAGATTTTTGGTTTCCTGGATATATTGATCATGATATACCTAATGCGTCGCCTATTTAATGTCCTCACAGGATGGTTGGTATTTGGGAGTGCGACGTTGCCAGCTTTGGATTTACTTATCTCTTTCTTTTACTATCGCTTGTCGCATTGTCTTTTGTATACCGTTTCAACTTCAAATCTACTCGTAGGAGCTATACCTGAACGGATGTCCCGATATTTATATATGTACCTACGAGTATCTTATCCTATCCTTCTAAAATTGTAAATATGAAAATCTTCTTTGTTGAACTGAGGATAGATGGATGGATTGATTGTTTTGTCTCTCTTTCACGCATTAACTACTGAACGGACTTTATTTATTTATTTCAACTTTGTATACAGTAAATGAATACAGGTGACTTATGACTTAATGCCTGAGGCATTCTCTAACAGTCAACCTTTGGGTGATGCAGAATTAGTAAGGTCGCCAGACTTCATGGGGAAGTGTTGATTTTGAGCGGCTGCTTGAGGGTGATACCCCAGGTGTTGCAAACGTCCGTAGGTGGTGAGAATCGCTTCCTATCAGGGGGGCCACATACCTGTCTGCCACGTTATCATATAGCTGTTGGACGTCCGTATATAGCTATTAGACGTCCGTATATAGGTATTTGACGTCTGTATATAGCTATTGGACGTCCGTATATAACTATTACCATACCATACCAGCCCTGTATTATGTACTACCCACTACTGAGCACGGGCCTCCTCTACTACTGAGAGGGTTGAGTCCTTACTTCACCACGCTTCACTTTTGGTTATTGAAAGTCCGAATATAGTAATTAGACGTCTGTATATAGCTATTGGACGTCCGTATATAGGTATTTTTTTTTGGGTAGGCGATCCTGCAGTTAACACCGGGGGAAACCTGCGAATGGGATACTGGAGTCCCCCGGCTTAACGACTGCAGGGGTCTGGGGGGGATGTGGGAGAGGAATATGGAAGGGAAGGTGAGGGAAGGGAGGAAGGTTCCCAGGATGGGCGGAAAGAGAGGGTGCCAGGAAATGTTCGCGGGCCCTTTTAGGCCTCAATGTGATTAACAATCAAGAGGTATACACACTGACTGTGTGCCTCGGCCTGCGACTAATGTCCCCCCGCGCATTGGCGTGCATTGGGTGTGAAGACCCAGCGCATAAGAATTGCCTCGGGGGGCCGTATATAGGTATAAGACGTCCGTATATAGCTATTGGACGTTTGTGTACAGCTATCGGACGTCTGTATATAGCTATTGGACGTCCATATATAGGTATTAGACGTCCGTATATAACTATTGGACGTCCGTGTACAACTATCGGACGTCTGTATATAGCTATTGGACCTCCATATATAGGTATTAGACGTCCGTATATAAGCTAGCTAGCAGCTGGACGATAGCCTAGTTGGGAATGGAACAGTTTAACGAGACGGATGTACGCCGGTTCAAAACTCAAGGCACACACCTCGAATTTTTTAAAGTTATGTGTGTATTGTTTATCAATTATCTAAACGGCGTGAGGAAACCTACATACCTGAGAATTACCCAAAAAATATTTTCGAAGGTATTTGAAGTCTGCCAACCCGCACAAGGCCAGTGTGGTGGACTAAGGCATAAACGCTCTCAGTAGTAGAGGAGGCCCGTGCTCAGCAGTAGGCAGTATATAATACAGGGCTGGTGGTATGGTATGGTACAGCTATCGGACATCCGCATATAGCTGTTGGACGTCCATATAGTGATTTGCGATGGTGAATATTGTGTTGCTTGCGGTATGTTATGATTTATTGACACAGATTTAATGAGCGAGCTGGCAACGTCGCAACTGCGGACGCCAAATACGCGGAATCGTCGTCAGAAAATTACCGAGGTATACGGCTGTCGATATACGCGCTGCAGCAGCGCCTCACCCCGGCATAGATTTTTTCGTGAACTATCCAATATATTATTGCAGCCAATGGATCGAGTTTTTGGCTTCCATCGATTTTTGTTCTACAGCTAGCCAGGACCAATAGGACCTAAGTGACACTGGCCAAAAAAGTCGTCAAAAGCTGGTGGACGCCAATTTAAATGCACTTTCACCTTCAGCGGACGGAAGTTTGTTTGCGGGATAAATATATATATATATATATATATATATACTACAGAGCGATTACCTCTGGCAACACCTTAAGCCCTATCTGTCAGTTTGGCGTCTCACAAAAAGAGTATAATAAAATAAACTCTTTGTACATTATACCAAACTGAAGAACAGGAGAAACAAAAAGGGCTCTGTGCAAAGAAAAATTACAAATGCACTGGCAAGGGCGGTTGTGTAGAGATCTGTATACCCATTGTCTAAGAAGCATAAGTTGAACGTAAGTAGGAGCAAGAGTGCGATAATAATACATATTATAATATCATGGCGAAAAGTGGGTGCACAAGTTGCGCCTCTACCTACCCCTTCGGGAATAAAAGGCGTGAGTGAGTGTGTGCACTTTAATATTATATAAGCACTAAATAAAAATATATTTCTTAAGCTTAAAAGTAGCTCCATACTGTGGGTAGACAAGAAGACTGTAAAGAACTGAAGTGGGTAGTTCTCAACATCTTTCAGGATAATAAAAATACAAGGGCACCATCCCTTCCCACAAATATTTCTTAAAATACATTTATAAATATACATTGGAAGAAAATTTTGGAGTATTAATAAGTTAACGGCAAATTTATTTAACCATTAATACGTTTTCCGCAAGCTGAAAATGGTGTTAAATTTTTCACTTTATGGGTCTCATTCCAAATTCGAACGGGTGAAGTCAAGGGTTCGCGAAAAGTCATCGAATTATATTTGGTAAAATTAAGTTAATAAAAGGAGTTTTGGCGGGACCTTGGAAGTGTCAGGAGGTGCTCTTGTTTTAATTCATTATTTTGGTGATACTTAGTGTTATATTGCATAATTATGGTGGTATATTATCCAATATATTTCTATTAAAGAGCTCAAATGAAGTGAATTGAAATAATTGTGCTAATCAAGTGTTTTTTTTGTTGCCACCAAAACTCCTCGATAAAGTCTTGGTAAGGTAGCCACTGCTTTACTTCGACATACTACAGATAATAACATAGACAAACCCAACTTGACATTGGCAAAATGTGAACACAAATGCCATTAAAAAAAAAAAAGTTAATAAAATATTTCGTGGCTGTAAGTAACAATAGCTTAAACGTTGACTTAATTACGCGTAAAAACAGTAACGTAAAAATCTTAAGTTCATATTTAAGGTTCAGACATAATCTAATAACATTATAAGGCTAAATTACTTATGTTCGTGGACATTTTTTGGACCTTTATTTGAAAAAACATATATATCGATAATAATACGTCGTAAAGTTATAATTTATTGTCATAAAAACGAATGAAGGAGAATACACGCCCACGCATAATACACGGTGGAATTAAATATTGAAATCCAATATGGTTCACTCTTGAATGAAGCTCTCCGACTGTGAATGATCTCGTAAATCTAATAATCTTATGACTTCACAGAAACGGCGCGAACATCATTTTTACGACAATTTTCACGCTTTTGAAGTAGCCATTCTAATTTTAGAGTTCCGTTCTCATAAACCAGGGTATTGTTGATAGTAAATTTTGTAAATTGACGGCATCAATAAACCATTCTTAGAATGAACGTTTTAGGAATTTCAATTCTGTTTTGAATATGGAAGGTATGTTGGCAACTGTTTTAAAATTGAGCAATGTTGCAATTCAATGAAATTAACTTATCGTTGTTAATGTACAGTCAGCAGCATAAGTAGCTACACAAATTCAAAATTTCAAATTGCCTACATACTTTTGTGTTCTTACTAATCTTTTTTTTTCTTTATAAAAATAAAATAAAAGAGATTTACTTTACTTCAAACGACGAACAAAAATGTTTCAGTTTAACTTAACGCGTATAATATAGGCGAATTGAAATTTTGATTTTGTTCAGCTACTTATGCTGCTGACTGTACATAGGCTTTCTCAAGAGAATGTATTATTAGAGATTTCGAAGAAAACACATATTTTTGTGAAGACACAATTTTATAGCAGTGACATATTGACACCTGTCTGTTGCGTTTAAATAAGAACAAAGTTCCAATACTGGCCCTTAAACGCAACTAGTCTAATACACAAGCTTTTATTAAGTACACATATATATAAAACTATATGGGTACACAGATAAACAAACATACATTTTATGTTAACATTAAATTTGTAAATTTACAATGTTTATCTCTACAAAGTGGCTTTGTTAGTACATCAGCTAACATATCATTTGTATTTAAGTATTTAATTTCAACTACACCATCATTAACAATTTCTTTTATAAAGTGATGACGTATATCAATATGTTTCGTCCTTCGGAACATGAAATTTTTACATAATTTTATAGCTGACTGGTTATCATTATAGATTGTAATTTTCGGCACAGTACCCAATGTCTCACGCAAAAAACTTTTAATAAATAAAGCTTCTTTGCATGTGTCAGACAAAGCCATGTACTCAGATTCTGTACTGGACAATGCGACAGTACGTTGCTTTCTGCTCTCCCAAGAGACAATATTCTTACCTATAAAGAAGACATAGCCTGTATACGACCTACGATCTATGTTATCAGATGCCCAGTCTGCATCAGTATATGTAATAATGTCTATACCAATTTTACAAAACACAATACTTAAGTTCATTGTACCCTTTAAATATCTTAAAACCATTTGACTGCTTTCCAATGAATTTCACTAAAATAATTATTAAACTGACTAAGGTAACTCACCGCATGACAGATGTCTGGTCTTGTACTTACCGCTAAGTACATGAGAGAACCAATTAAATCTCTGTAGTCATAGGTTTCATCTTTAATCTTTCTCACCGTTTGCTCCAAACTTTTTCTTAAATATCCATTTACACTTTACAGGCTTCTGCTTTATATCTCGTTCTACCAGAGTCCAACATTGGTTCTTAATAAATGACTGATATTCATCATCCATAGCCTTGCGCCAACTATTTGATTCTGATCCATTCAATGCCTCCGCTACGGATTGAGGTTCATTAGGATCCCCTTTCAGATGAGTCACATAGTTGATCATGACTGGAATATCAGGTGCATCATCATAGCTCTGATCATCTGAGAGTTCTGAGTATTCTGCAGAATCCTCCCCAGGAAGGTAAGTTGGATCCAAACGATCATCACTCGCTTCACTTATTTTCTCACTATCAGAATCATGTATTGTGATCGTACTAATCTCTCGATTAATGTTCTGTGATAATTTTGTGTCATCAGATATATCAGTACTCACAGCGGATGATCCCGGTGAAGGAATTTTATTGGAATTTAAACTGAGATCTACTAAGTGTTGATGATGATTTGAATTTCCGTCATCTAACTTTTCCGTTTTATAAAATGTATCTTCCAAGAAGACAACATCACGAGCGTTTACACATTTCCTTAAATTATCTGGATTTATAAGCCTATAACCCTTAGAATTCTCACTATAGCCTACAAATATGTATGGTTTACTTTTTAAATCAAGTTTCTGTCGCTTCTTTACCATAACATATGCTACACAACCAAAAATTTTTAAATGGCTAAGTTCTACCTTATTTCCACTCCATTTCTCCTCTGGAGTTTTACCAGGAACTGCCTTCGTCGGACTTCTGTTCTTTAAGAAAACAGCAGTATTTACCGCCTCAGCCCAGAAATTATTTTCCAATCCAGCATCTCGCAGCATGCATCGAACCTTGTCCATAATTGTTCTATTGGAACGTTCAGCTACGCCATTTTGCTGCGGAGAGTCTGGTATTGTTTTCTGATGTTTGATGCCATTCATCTTAAGATAATTCTGAAACTTAGAACACATATACTCCCCACCTCTATCGCTCCTAAGTGCTTTTATTTTCTTTCCCGTTTCATTTTCCACAAGTGCCTTAAACTGCTGGAAAAATCTAAAAGTCTCATCTTTAGATTTTAGAAAATAGCTGAACTGTTTTCTTGTGAAATCATCAATGAACGTCAATACATACTTAGCTCCGCTAAGAGATGGAGTCTGCATAGGTCCACACAGATCTGTATGAATCAAACCTAATACATCAGTTGCTCTAGAGAATGACTTCTTAGGAAATGGCAATCTAGACTGTTCCCCTCAATACAAGTTACACACTGTTTAAAATCAGACACACTGTAATTAATACCAGTTGCCATACCTGATTGTAAAAGTTGCATACTCCTTGAGTTGAGATGCGCTAGACGTTTATGCCACACCTCCTGGGATACTGTTTTTGATCCTTTTGCTGATGTCAGTAATGAACATCTTATGTTCTGAGTACAGCTATTGTCTGACACAGTGTCAAGTTGATAGACACCATTGACGTGAGTACCTGTAGCTATAACTTCATCACCATTGTAAACAGTACATGATTTTTTATCAAAAGTAACAATGTATCCCTTTTGGGTCATAACACTAACTGACAACAAGTTAGTACTTAAATTAGGCACATAATAAGCATTACTTATAGTCTTTACACAGTTTTTTAAATTAACTTTAACTTCTCCTAGTCCTGCGGTCAACAATTTCTCACCATTTGCCACAATTACATCCACAGATTTGTTAACACTGAAGTTCTCCAACAAATCCTTATTGTTACACATATGGTGTGTTGCGCCTGAGTCAATATACCATACATTACTATTTACGTTAACTGATAACGCAGCAACTAAGGCATTCTCCTGCACACTATTTTTTGGTTTGTATTTGTTCTGACCGCGACTCTGTTTCTCTTTATTTAATGTTGATTGTCCTTTATTTTGTTTCTCAGGACAATTTCTAAAGATGTGACCAGTACGCTGACACTTGAAACATTTAAGCTGCTTCCGAGTGACAAGTGCTGTAATACCATCCTGCTTGTCCTCCCTTCTCAAAGTTTCTTCTGATAGTTTCGCTGAGACATGCTCGGATGACAACTTTGTACCTGCATTTTCCAAAGCCATAATCAACGGGTCAAAATCTTCCGTCAGGCCACTTAGCATAATCACAGCAACAAGCTCATCATCTAAAGGGGACTCTATCTCACTCAACTGATGTGAAACTTCCTTAATTTTGTTGAGGTAGTTTTCCATCGAGCTGCTATCAGATAGTTTTGTACCAAACAAATTTCTGAGGAGGCCTAGTCTCCTGCATAATCCGCGACCTTCATACGCCTTCTTTAAGTTGTTCCACGCTTCATACGCTGTTTTCGCTGTACGAATATAAGGAATAACTGTAGGTTGGACAGACAGAGCAATACGTGCCAATGCTTTGTCAACCTTTTTCTTATCTTTGCATTCTTCTTCTTCCACATACTCCCAAAGCTCTTCGTGAATCAACAACATTCGCATAGCAAATTTCCATGTTGAATAATTTTCCGAACCTTTCAGTTTCTCAACAGAATTTATCAATTGAGTTGAAGAAGCCATTTTCTTGATGCGGCGTAGGTCCAAAAATATATTATGCGTCTTCTTCAACGTTCACAACCACGCTCTGCTACCATATTAGAGATTTCGAAGAAAACACATATTTTTGTGAAGACACAATTTTATAGCAGTGACATATTGACACCTGTCTGTTGCGTTTAAATAAGAACAAAGTTCCAATATGTATGTATTATATCAATATAATCATATTAAAACTTTATAAGTAAGTCAACCTACTTTTTTCTTTTTGGATAGGCGATCCTGCAGTCAACACCGGGGGAAAACTGCGAATGGGATACTGGAGTCCCCCGGCTTGACGACTGCAGGGGCCTGGAGGGGACGTGGGAGAGGAATATGGAAGGAAACGTGGGGGACGGGAGGAAGGTTCCCGGGATGGGCGGAAAGAGAGGGTGCCAGGAAATGTTCGCGGGCCCTTTTAGGCCTCAATGTGTATTACAACCAAGAGGTATACACACTGAACTGTGTGCCTCGGCCCGCGACTAATGTCCCCCCGCGCATGGGCGTGCATTGGGTGTGAAGACCCAGAGCACAAGAATTGCCTCGGGGGGCGAAGTCAACCTACTTAGGTATACATAGGTAATGATACTTTGGTTTGGGGGCGTTTGGAGAATTCCCCCACGGTATCCCCTGCCTGTCGTAGGAGGCGACTAATAGGAGCTAGGGGGGGGGTCAGCACGGGTGCTGTCCGCCGCAAGATAATATGTGTGCCCCCCCACAAGAGGAGACGGGCTGCATTAAGCAGCACCGCGCAGGGGCGGTTGCGGACGAGAACTTAGACATTTCAGTCAGAGGAAGCCCGCAGCCGTCCCTACTAGGTAGGTATACTTACATTAGTTAAAGAACTTAGTTATTAAGGTTAAATAAAAAACTTTTTTATTTTCTGCTTTTCAGTTTTTTCGGCGGTTTAATTTTTCTTTTTAAAAAAAAAATATTTCACAATTTTTTATGGCTATAAACTACATACTTAATAGGGTAGTTTCCTATGTTTGATATTGTAATTTTTTTTATATGCGACAGAAAATAATACGATAAAAAAATTCTTCTGTGAAATCAGCATCAAAATTGGTGGAAAAATAAAGCAGTTATTCATATTCGAAATATTGTTGTAAGCAAAAGTGGGGATGTGGAGGGGATATCGCGCTATCTCTTTCGCACGCATGCAGCGTTATGGCCGGCAACTCTCGGTGACGTCACAGTGTAATATTACTGTTATTTGACAACTACCCCTTCCACCAAATTTCAAAGCTTTATAACTTATTAATTATTGCCCCAATTACGAAAATTATTTTTCCGTTAGATTTTGGATGGCATACAATTTTGATAAATGTATTAAAAAAAGTATTCAACTACCCTATCATTTTAATACACAACTCAGCATTAAAATTTGTAAGTAAATTATAAATCACCCTTTTTTCCCACCCTCAGGGTAGATTTTTTTTTACCCTACTTTATCTATTAGAATGTTCACAGAAAATTTTACCACCAACTGACAACCCTACCCGATTACCAATAAAAAAAATATAAGCGGCAAATTAAACTTATTCGGATATGTTCGTATAATTTTTGACGTGTAACATAACATTGCCAAAGAAAACGAACAAATTGCGCCACTTTACCAACTTCCACACATGAATATTGCCGTCATATTACGTACGTGAGGAGAAACATTATGCTTTTATGTCTAACGTTGACTAGGCTCGTCGATTCGAATCGAATTGTATTTTGTTGGCTAGACATTTACTAAGAAACTCCATTATACCATTTCGTGCCAACTGGCCGTACAAAATAGGTATGCCTTTCAACAATATTTAAAGCCAATAGAAAACAAATAATAAATTAAATATTAAAACTTTCCCTGAAAAACATACATTTGTCAAAACCCCATCCAAATCGGATCAGTGGTTTTTGAGAACATCGCGAACATACAAACTTACATACATATGGGTCGAATACAGAACCTCCTTTTTTTGAAGTCTGTTAAAATGTATGGGAATGACATATCCTGACGCAAGACTTACCTTTAGGATGTCAGTCCCGTTGAAGATTAGAAGGGCATTATTCTATGGCCCCTGGACTGCGCATCCTTACTCATTGTAAAACAAAGTCCTGTACGCCGCGTCTGTGTCTCCCTGAACACGATAAACTCAAAAACTACCAAACGGATTTTCATATGGTTTTCACCAATGTATGGAGTGATTCAAGAGGAAGGTTTATGTGTATAATTCATTATTTTTTTGTACAAATGTAAAATAATTTAGCCGTATAAATTACCCGACCCGTGCGAAGCCGGGGTAATTCAACATTCCTGGAAGGTAAATAACACTAGCTTCTAACAAGGCCACCCCATACCAAGCGTGCCATATCCTCATACAAAATCATAAATAGTCTAAAGCATTTCATTTGGATACATTCGGACGTCTGCTGAATAAAACATACACTTAAAGCGATGAAGGCGCTCACAAACAAGACATCAGTTACGTAGATTAGCGCTGGAAGCGGCAAAAAACCTACATTACATTGCGCCTCTTTATAAAGCCGGTTGCAGACAAAGAACTAAGCTAAGTCAGTTTACCTTAGTTCACATAACATGGGGCGGTACTAATAAATCAAGCTCACGTTTCAGTAAAATCTCAAGTAGACATTTAATGTATTGAACTATTTAATAAACCCAGCTTAAGCTGTCATTTAAGAGCTTGATCTCAGCTGAGTAAGTGCTGTTACACAAATAAACTTAGCTGTCAAAATCCATCAAATATTGTAACTTAAGATGTCCCGTCTGCTGTTAGTGTGGGTTTATTACATAGCGACTATCTTAAGATACTGACCTTTATTTGACAGCGTCTCAGCTGATATCGCACTTGAGAGCGAAATTGAGTTGTATTTATTAACGGCCCTAAGATATTTGTTCATACTTGTGTGCAGACCGTAAACTATGAATATGGTATATGTTACTTAGTTTCCGTCAATATTAACTCTACCTCCGGAAAGCAGGTCTCACCAGTAAAGAACGGGCAAGAAATTAGTGTTGCTCTTTTCAAAATCAGTTCAAGGCAGTACAGTGAATGAGAGAAAAAAAATGAGAGGTGTCAAGGGACACCCGGATGGAACGAAGTTCCTTTCGATTAATTAGTGAAGGAATTGTAATAAAATTTTATTTATATAACAGAGTGTGTATATATATAAATATATAAATATTTTCCTATTTCCGTTGCAATACATAAGTTTCTAGAGAAAAAAACAAATAAATACGTGTGGCACTCGGAGATTGCCGCGGTAAAGCTATTGCATAGCATTTTTATCACAAATTTTGATTGACTAAACACAAATTCGATCTTACGCTTACCACATAAAGTAGATTTTTAAACGCGAGCAAAGCACGTTTAGTCTTGTTATTGATAAATGTCAGTAACCAAAGTAGAATAAATCAACAAAATTTGAAAAAATAATGTTACGTTCGATTCTTTTGTACTCGTGCCGTGCCAACGCTGGGGAAATAGCTTCTACGCAATGTATTTAAGGTTCATATTAGATTAGTAAGAAATGGTTTTAATGACTTTAATAAATAAAATAAATAAAAATATACTCGTTTCAAGAATTATAGCTTCTACGCATTGTATTTAAGGTTCATATTAGTAAGATAATAGCAAAAAGTGTCGTGACAACTTTTCCGTCCAGCCCCCTTTCACAACGCGCAATAAGGAACTTCGTTCCAAAAATACAATTAGTTGTTTATGTTGTTTAGAGCCATTCATTTATATACTCGCGAAATAGGTAATCAATTTTAAATTCCCATCCAAGAGCACAAACATCTCAGGAAACTAAGCTACTAAGTACTATGTGTAGCTTTCTCAGCTATTTGGGCTAAGCTAACCTAAGCTTAGTTCTTGGTCTAAAACCGGTTTAATGCGAGGGTTGGAGATAACGCGGCTAGATATGGCTTAGGAGCTTTGAAATCAGAGTAGCTTCAATAATGAATGTTGGACTTGTAAATCACGATCTTATTACCCGAATGCCTCCGAAAAGCGATATTTTTGTCTTCATTGCTTTGGCCGAGAATCGTAGCACAAATACGATTAAATTTATTTTGTCAAAATAAAATCAAATGTATGTTATTTTGGTAACACATTTTTTCTACTGAAAAAATCATCACATTCAGCTCAACTTCAATTTCCGAGTATTGTTTAATTTTAGCAGTAGACATCCCAACGACCAAGCAATACGGCAAGTAGACCAACAATGTATGTTGCCCGGCTCTAACAAAAGTAAAGAGAGATGACCCGTGTTAATATCGCAAAAGGAATTACTTTTAAATTATTCTCCATCACCCATACATACACACACGCCATTTATAGGGCATAAACTCCAAACTCCGGGCTGATACTGAATAGAAAAACCCAATATCACTGCCTGACCCGGGGAATAGTTTTTTCTGCCCAGTAGCAGCCTGAAGTCTGGAATTCGTCTATATAGCGATAGGCTCGTCTCCTATCATTATCTTGAAACGGAATACGCATGGCAAAACCTGTGTGCACTAGTTACGCCTCTGCTTACCCCTACAGGGATAAAAGGCGTGAGTGTGTGTATATGATTTTTTTTTAAATTCTGATCAATGGAGACTAACATTTCTAGTTCAATGGTACAAACAAAGTACTTACGAAAAAATACTCATACATTTGAAAAGTGGTGGTAGCGATAACGCGTTTTGCCCCACAAAAAAAGGCAAATATGGTTTACATATAATTTGACATAGTACTATAACGTATATACATCGTCCTCGGCTTAGGAATTTAAAACGTATACAGATGTATACAAAATGCAACCCGTTTTGTGAACTTATATAATTCAGTCGCATCTACTTTCATGTAAATTTGCGTAAATATCCAGATAAAAAAAGGTTTCATGTTAATTCAGGATAATTCTTAGAAAAGGGATAGAGATTGAAAACTTCTAATTCACGGCCTGTCTAGCTACCTTTGAAGAGACGACTCTCTTAGAAAGTTGGTTGAAACGGCCTAAATCATAAACAAAAATATCTCTACGTATTAAGATTTAAATTTCATACAGCTTTAGAACTATTCTAGCAATTACGTAGTAAAGGCTACTAATCCCAGACAATATCGTAAATTATTAAGTCAAAGTTACGAAATCTCAAACGTTACCACATAAGTTAGCTAGAGTTTAGCCGAGATTAATACTCCATGATACCGAAACGGTAATTTGACTTCAGAGAAATTACAAACGCTTTGGAATTACCAGGTGTTAAGGATTAAATTGAAGATAAACTTGGTGCTAATTCGCACTAACAAAATCTCCACGAGAAATCTCTACGTCAGATTTCTTGTATACGAGAGCTAGTGGTGGTGGTAAATTCTGCTGCTAAGCAGCATTTTTTAAGCAGAACGTTGTAGCAAGTTTAATTACTGGGCATTATTAGATTATAATGTCCAAGGGTGACGAGACCACGCAGTACTTTGTACTTAAAAGTTCTGTACAGTGTTGCTACTGTTTATGGGTGGTCGTATCGCTTACCGTCAGGCGAACAGCATGCTCGCCTCGTCATTGGGTAGTAATAAAAAAAAAAAAAATTGCTTGATAAGGTTTGCTTCTCAACAAGAACACAAAACTATAGAGACTTGACAAGTTCGCATAAAGACCCACTCAAGACGTTTTATTACAAAAAAAATATAAATTACTGCCTCGGTGGCGTAGTTTTATTACAGTACGACTGCAATGCTGAGGTCTCGGGTTCGATCCCCGGGTCGGGCAAACTGATATTAGGTTTTTCTATTCAGTAACAGCCCGAAGTCTGGTTGCGCCTCTGCCTACCCCTTGGGGGATAAAAGGCGTGAGTGTTTGTGTGTGTGTGTATTTTATAAATGCAAATGTTTGTGAAGATGTTTACATTACACGTCTAAGACGTTTGTATGTTTGTTGAAAGCGCAGAAATCCTTGGATAGATAAGGATCACATTTGGTACACCGATATGAGATATACTTAGGTATATCAGGTATACCAGCCCAATATTATATAAACGATCCACTGCTGAGCACGGGCCTAGTCCACCACGCTAGCCTAGTTCGGCTTGGCGGACTTCACATACCTTCGAAATTATTTTTAGAGAGTTCTCAGGTATGTAGGTTTCGTGACGATGTTTAGATATGAGATAGCATAAAAACATAGGCATTTTTTTCTAAACTGCATAGCGGGACTCAAACAGTGTAAAATAAAATAATGGTGATCTAGATGAAAACAGACTTCTATTTTTCCCAAAATATTGATATCAATCAATTACTTGATATGAAAATGTTATCGCCTATATCATCCTCCACCATTTATCAAGCAAGCTGTGCTTGAAGGTTGCATAATTCGCACATGCATTTTTCATTTCTTCGAATCGAATCAATCATGCCAAACTATAATATAATAATATTTATTTAATACAAAATAGAAACAGAAATTCACAAAACATTGTTACAATAGGTAGAAGAATATGATATTTCTCGGTTGACATAATTAATTAACCCTGCCTCTCAAACTAGGGAAACCTGTATCTTGAGAGACAGTGTTCAGCTCGGGTAACAAACAGTTCAGCAATTACAGTTGGATTGAGTCAGTCTACCATTACATACATTTACTGAGATAAGCTAGAGCGTGTACGCGCGCGCGCGTTTGTATGTGTGTGTGTGTGTGTGTGTGTATAGCATATTTCCTACATAGGGTTGTGGCTTGTGACTTTTAGTTAAGTGAGCATGTTAGGCTAAAAAGGTGAGTAGATTTTCTGTAGAGTTATGATCTAGCTGTAATAGCCACTGACAATATCGTTTGGTCAATATACTATATTGTGGTATTTAAACCTAGGGCTATAGTCAATATACCTTTCTACAATCGTTAACGCATACAAATCATAGAAATGTATGGGAATACCGTATCGTATCGATAAGTGTATCGCTAGGATATGTCATTCTCATACATAAAGTTAGCGTTAACGATTGTAGTAAGGCATCTCAGCTATAGCTCCTAAAGTGAGTTCGGTGCCAACGTTGGGCAAGTTATATACCAACACAACATACGCTACTTACATGAGCCTGACGAATATTATCTTATCTTACTAATATCATAAATGCGAAAGTTTTTGAAAATGTTTGGAAGTTTGTATGTTTGTAAGAAGTCAGCGCAGAAACAACTAAACGGATTTGGATGAAATTTGGCACACGGGTAGATCATGTCCTGGATTAACAAATAGGCTACTTTTTATCCCGTTAATTTACTTCCATGGGAAATAATGGATATTTTAATCTGATTCTTTAGGCAGATGGCATTGGCGACGTACTGTCTTCTAGAGATTGGATGAGATATAACACTACTGCATTTCGATATGTGATAGGTCCCATTTAGGAGGCAAGCATATTGCCCTTTTCCGAGCACAATGCCATACTCCGAACTGATAATGAGGATTGATTACTCAATTTCATACCTGTCTTGGACCCCAAAACTTCAGTACGGCAACCCCACTGTGTAGCCCCCCGAGGCAATTCTTGTGCGCTGGGTCTTCACACCCAATGCACGCCCATGCCCGGGGGGACATTAGCCGCGGGTCGAGGCACACAGTTCAGTGTGTATACCTCTTGGTTGTAAAACACATTGAGGCCTAAAAGGGCCCGCGAACATTTCCTGGCACCCTCTTTCCGCCCATCCTGGGAACCTTCCTCCCTCCCCCCACCTTTCCTTCCATATTCCTCTCCCACGTCCCCTCCAGGCCCCTGCAGTCGTTAAGCCGGGGGACTCCAGTATCCCATTCGCAGGTTTCCCCCGGTGTTGACTGCAGGATCGCCTATCCAAAAAAAAAACCGCACTGTGTACAATACTAGCCTACTAAAGCAATCATGGTGCATAAAACGCCTCGATTTAAACAATTTTCAATTGGCCTCCGACCATTTAAAATTTTGCAGCATTTTTGAAACGGGCTGCGATACAAAGGTACGAACATAATTGGTATAATTTTAAATCCCAGCGATGTTCACTCGTCATTTCAAACGGCCCAACGGAAGACCAGCGTTGGCTGTACTGCCAACATATTGCTGAGTTGGACCTGTTTGCAACAAAGTGTTTTTTGTCTGTTTTTATTTTATACGTGTATAATTTGTGTTTGTTGCAAATAAATTTAATTTCTTTCTTTCTTTCTATCGACGATATTGCGCATTGTGCTGCAGTCTTTGAGTACTTAACAATTCCAGTCGGCCTATATGTAGGTGATTTTTTTTTCTTTTAAATACAATCGGTGTGAGCTTTGAGGGTTTGTCAAATGAGAAGAATGCCATTGATGCATGATAATATTATATTGATGAAGAGTTTTTAGATGTATAAATGTATTTTTTTTTATTCAGGCACAGCCATTTCTACTGCATATAGAAATACTCAAAACTGCTGTATGGATTTGGATGGAATTGCCACGCAGATGGACCATGTTCTGGATTAACATATAAACTTCATTATTTATTCCGGAATATATAATTTAAATATTATAATTTAGATGGTATATGGTTTGTCCTTTTAAACTGTGTTTTTGATGTCCACGATACAGGCATAGCCTAGTGTGGACAACGTAGTTAATTCTATAAGATGTGTAATTTTTGGAAAATAAATATATTTCTATTTCTATATAGAGGAACTATTATTCCGTGGACATTCTTTAACACAATCGAAGTCGCGATCAACACCTACTAACATTATAGATAGTATTCTTTGTCACTTATCGATCAATGCATTTCATATGCAAAATATTACGAATGTATATTATACACACATAATATCACGACTTTGTCATCGAAGGTCAAGGCAGAGGTGCAACCAGGGCATCCACTTTTCGCCAAGTGTGTTCCGTACTATAATATGATAGGGAACGAGCCCATGGGCGCAAATTCCAGAATAAATATCACTGCTGATCTCAAAGCTGTGATGTACTGAGCACGCAATATAACTACGCCACCGATGCAAACATGAGTGTGTATTGATTGTTAACTCAATATCAAGTTTTGATGAGATATCGGAAATAATACGCTTTGGTGCAGGTATCGGTAATAAATCCAATTATTTACGCGACAATGTGGAGATGGTTTGTGCAATCAAATTTGGTGCGTGGATACTTCACGATATGTAAACATCACCTTATCTTTAATCACGTCAAAATATACTTAGGCAAAGAAAGGAAACCTTTTTTGGAATTCCATACCAGCCCTGTATTATATACTGCCCACTGCTGAGCACGAGCCTCCTCTACTACTGAGAGGGTATAGGCCTTAGTCCACCACGCTCGCCTAGTGCGGGTTGGCGGATATCACATACATTCGAAATTCAGAGAACTTCTCAGGTATGCAGGTTTCCTAACGATGTTTTCATTCACCGTTAAAGCGAGCAATAATTCACAAAGAATACACACATAACTTTTTAGAAATGTCAGAGGTGTGTGCCCTTGAGTTTTGAACCAGCGGACATTCTTACTGGTGGTAGGTCTCTCATTATGTAAGAGGCCGTCTGGGTGGGTACCACCGCAATGTCTATTTCTACCGCCAAGCAACAGTGTGCATGCACTGTTGTGTTTCGGTTTGAAGGATATTGTAGCCAGTATAACTACTGGACATAATGAGACTTAACATCTTATGTCTCAGGATGACGAGCGCAGTAGAATGCCACTCAGTATTTTGTCAGTCAAGGTGCTGGATGGTGTTGCTACTGTTTATGGGTGGTCGTATCGCTTACCATCAGGCGAACGGCATGCTCGTCTCGTCGTTCAAAGCAATAAAAAAAAAAAAAAAAAAAAAAAAACATTCGTCATTCTTTTTGGTGTTCATTATTAATACCTATACTGCTATTATTCTAAGTAAGGGTTATGTTTAATATATAAATAAACCCAGTAAACCTTAACTCATGCTAAGCTAAAATCAAAAGTAAGTTTTATTAAATTATATAGTATCTATTATGGTTGCCAATAGGTTATTTTATGGAGAGACGAGATAAATGAGTACTTCGTGATCCCCCACGTCTTAAAGACCATAATAATGTTATCCGGAAAAAGAAAATTAAAAAACCGCTATAAAATCCGTAAAATACTTTTATTTCAATGTCTAACATTCGCGTAAATATAAGAAATCATTATAAAATAATCAGGCCTAAAGTATCTATAAGCAGTAATTTATATAATAATGACGTAAAATTGCCATCTTATAAATTACGGTATATCCGTCAGTTTTGAACGAACCTTTTTTAATTACCGCGAATTAATTACAGGTTATTATTTTCTGTGGACGCGGTCTGCTGCCCCGGCTATTATAAGCTGGTACACTTTATTGTATAAAAGTAGTTCATATTATCAGATTTTTGTTTTAGAGTTTTCTCGTTGAATAAAAACGAATTTAAAATCACAAGATGTGGCTTGGAGTAAAGTTAGATGTATAATTTTGAGGCTATAATGAGATGAATGCTAGTACCCAGGCCCTAGGCATTGCCCCTTGGAAGCCCTTTTTTCCCTTTCCTGACTTCGTAAAATATATTTTTTCTACCACAACTTAAATAACCGACTACATAAAAAACTTATTATGTTTTTTTAATAACTTAAAATATATTCCAAAATGTAATAAAATGTAATGTTAAAGATAATCAAGGCAATATTATTGTCATCGAGTAACCGATTTATTAACTAGGAATCGTTAAATATAATTTTCACACTATTTTTTCTCGGTAGTCTGAATGATGAGATAAGCATGCCGCTCGCATGATAGTAAGAAGTACGACTGCCCAGTATACACAGTAGCAGAACCATACAGAACTTTTAATTACAAAATAATGTATGGCACTTCACTGCGCTAAGTGAGCACTGATAAGTCTCATAATGCCCAGTAATTAGATATCATACTATAGCGATTAAGGAGCAGCGACAGCCTAGTTGGGAGTGGAACGAACTGCCGAGATGAATTCAAAATCTAAGGGTACGCACCCCTAACTTTTCTAAAAAGTTATGTGTATTCTTTGTGAATTATCACTCGCTTTATCGGTAAAGGAAAACATCGTGAGGAAACCTGCATATCTGAGAAGTTCTCTATAGGAATTTCGAAGGTATGTGAAGTCTGCCAACCCGCACTAGGCCAGCGTGGTGGACTAAGGCCTAAACCCTCTCAGTAGTAGAGGAGGCCCGTGCTCAGCAGTGGGCAGTATATAATACAGGGCTGGAATGATGATGATGATGATGACCATAACGATTCACTTATGCTTAGGATATGTTTTTTTTTTTTTTTTTTTTATTGCCTTAGTAGGCATTTCAGGCAGTATGGTCATTTCCATACATTCGTTCTGTTTTATAGTAGCATTAACGATTGTAGATTGCATATTGGCTACGGCCCAGGGACTTCAGATCGATTTATGCGATAATTTATGATATTAAGTAGGTGTTGCTCGCGGCTTCGCCCGCGTGAAAAGCCTTTCCCACTACAAAAGTTAAAGAATCAGATAAAAAATATTCGTTATTTCCAATGATAGCAAATTACCGGAATAAAGAGTACCCTATGTGCTTTGATAAATTATAAACCTAGATAGAGTGACGCGCTGCAATGAAACTAAAACAAACAGGCCAACTTTTCTAAGCCAGTATGCGTGACAGCTTTGTCATACGCTATCGCTGCATCATTCTGCGTATCCTTGTCTGCGCGCGTAATGATACCAGTTATTACATGGTTTCTATTAAAATGGGGAGAAAATTATATCCATGAAAAACAACAAAAAATAATTCACTCGAACTCATTTAGTGGACAACAGTTGGCCTCTATTTTTTTCGACGCGTTTGAAACGTTCAGTGTCTATCTAGGTATATAATTAATCACAGCCTATGTGTTAATCCAGGACATGACCTACCTTGTTGTTTCTGCGTTGACTTCTAACAAATATGCAAACATTTTGAAAACTTCCGCATTTATAATATTAGTAAGAAGTAAAATAGTATGATTATCTTAATTATCTGAACAGCACGTCACATTGTTGTAACCAGAACTCTCACGACGGTGAACATAACTTAGAATAATAAAACGCAAGTGTCAGATCTGCAGCAGAGATCAATTTAACGTCGCATTTTATCGCATCGGTAAGCGATAAAACAGTACTGTACAAATCGAGTAACTATGTCGCCTACGATAGGTACTCGGAACTCGATGATAGAACAAGCAATTATGGATTCTTTGTGATGTCGTTGACTGCCTTTTGGGTGGGATTCTTAGGGCCTGTTTCAGAACTTTCACGTACATTTTGAAAGTTATTGTATTAAACACCTCGTTAAAATCGCAGGAACCTGAAAATCTTTGGGAAATCACCAGTGGACTGCAAGGTTAAAGAAATATTAAATAACTTATTTAGCTAGTACCTACTTATACATACATACAAACTGCATCGGTGGCGTATTTGTATTGATTACGCGTTACGAGTACGATTTGCGCGCTGAGGTCCTGGGTTCGAATCCCGAGTCGACCCAAAAATATATTGTGACTGGGTTTTTCAATCAAATTACGAAATTGGCTAGGAGGATTACGTTATACATACAAACTCCCGCCTTTTACCCCCGAAGGGGTAGACAGAGGGGCAACTAGTGCACCCACTATTCGTCGTAAATACATTAGATTGTTTTAAGTTGATGCCGAGGTGTCGATACCACATCATGGTAGACTTAGGTTGGGTGTTTGACACTGTATGCAAGTTTCACCAGGATACAAGCCAAAAAACAGCGGTTACCTTTTTGACACAGTACAGTCAGTAGTTTAAGTCACATTAGGTACACTCAGCCTCAAAAGTACCTGAACAAATTCAAACCTTCAAATATCGTATACCATTTTATATCCTTAGCAATACGTTCCTTTCTTCAATAAGTTAAACTATGACGCTTCGTTTTGTTTTAGGCAAAGAAAATAAATGCTTCTCTGATACTTAACGTTTACAGACGATTTAAATTTTTTACTTTATTTTATTTTTATTTATTTATTTTCCTCTCTTCTATTCACTACTACAGGATAACTTAATATAGTAGTGTGACATGACACAAATGGTAAGTTTCTTGATGAAGAATTATCACATTCATGTGGCTGAGTATACAGTTTTGAGTTTTTTTTAAATACTTATCCTTTTTTTTGTATTTTTCCCCGTGCTGTTACATGTATAGTATTTACCGCCATCTGGTCCTTGATCATGGCTAAATAAAGGCATTTTTTTCTTTCTTTCTTACTTAAGGCAAGGGTGCCTAGTTAGCGACTGCTCTCGTCTATATGTCGACCTTTCCGTCTTTTTAATTGCACTGGACAGTTTACTTCAAGCAATATGTCACACTAGGTTTTGCCCGCGGCTCCACCCGCGTGAAATGAGTTTTCCGGGATAGTCCCGGTTTATATTGTCCCGGGATAAAAAAGAGCCTATATGTTAATCCAGGATATGATATACCCGTGTGCCAAATTTCATCGAAATCCGTTCAGTAGTTTTTGCGTGAAAGAGTAACAAACATCCATACATCCATACTAACGAACTTTCGCGTTTATAATATTAGTAGGATAGTAGGATTCAATATGCTTAACATACTATGATACATACCCATGTCTGCCAAGCCTAAGCAACATTAAAACAAACATGCAAAAATATTCTAATCTGAACCTAAATCGGCGGTTTTAATGCAATCCCGGGAACACCAAACGCCCGGGATTAGTGCAGGGATCACGGGGCGGGATTCAAGGGATTTATTCACTGATTACAACACTTGCCATAACGAGGGCACGACATCCATTTGCAAACTTACAAACAGAATAGAAACACTGTGATGATACAAATGTTTGTGTTTGTTACTGTAACTTCGGGTTACCCAATCGTCCTATCGCCGCCTATATACCGCTATGCGTTTTAAAAGTTCGATAACTGACTTCTTTCTGGGTATCCAGTCCCGGGAAAATAGTGTTAAAAAAATAATACGAAGTACTCAACCTCGGAATCGAATACAGAACTTCACTTCATCGCGCCTTTATCCTCGAAGGGGTAGGCAGAGGTGCCATGAGGCAGGGCAGGCCTCTTGTCATATGGAGAACAAGTTACAGATTCCGAGCTGATATTGAGCGGAAAACCCAATATCACTGCCCGACCCAGGATTCAAACCTGTGACCTCAGAGCGGTGTACTAATCCCTAGCCGAATTTCGGCCACAGCGACCAATCTCAACGGAGATCAGCCCGTTACGCAGGAGATATTATAGTGCACAAGTGTACGCACAATATACAGGTGCACTCGATATTCCTTAACTCTCATAGTCCAGTGAAACGGCAATTCGACATGACCGGAGAGAGATCAGGCGCAGGACCAACGGCTTTACGTGCTTTCCGAGGCACGGGGGTGTCACACCGCCAACTTCCTGACTCCGAGCTGCGACTGAGTAATTTTTAAGATGGAAAAACCCAGTTACAATGTTTCTGGCCCGACCCGGGATTCGAACCCAGGACCTCAGCGCGCTAATCGTATTCGTACCGCGTACGCAATACAACTACGCCACTGATGTAGACGCATTAAGTTAGAGTACATGATGTATTAAAATAAGCAGTGCGTAATCACTCCCATACAAAAGAAAATAATATACATACATACATACACACACTCACGCCTTTTATCCCGAAGGGGTAGGCGGAGGCGGAACTACTTTTCGCCGTGCGTATCATGATGTGATAGGGGGCGAGCCTATCGCCATATCGGGCACAACTTCCAAACTCCGGGCTGATACTGAATTGAAAATCCAATATCACTTTGCCCGACCCGGGGATCGAACCCAAGACCTCAGTATTGCAGTCTTATCGTAATACTACTACGCGACCGAGGCAGAAAAGAATATCTGTAATATAAAATGTGTATTCCCTGTGCCTCCGGGATTATCACGTGATAATCTGCAGATCAACGTCTCAGATCTGAATTGGCTGGAAGCCACGGCTCGGTTTTATGAAGCAGCAACAATAACCACTTTATGTGGCCACGACTTGTGCCAGTTTTGAGGATTGTGGCAATCGTAAGACTAGGAATGTCCTGATAAGTATTTTTGCATGGTTTGACTCATTGTAATTGGACAGAAATGTTATTATCTTGACATAATTTCTACTAGTCATCTTAAATGATATTATTGTGATGAATAAGTACTTCAGTAATGCCATTAAGGTCCATAATTCTATCCTCATAACGAAAATAAAAAGTGATTTCGTTTGCCTTCTAAACTCTGAAAATAGTGGATACCCTAAGTAAATTTGTGACTCGAGGTCTAACTCTTACGTCTTTCTTTTATCTTTTTATGTTTTTTCGTTTTATCTTTTAACCAAAGCTTAGCATGGATCTACATTACTTGTAATACCATTGCATGAACGCCAGCTATCGTTTATTATCAAATAATTCACTTCCTCCTTTACTACTCCATAAAAAGCCTAAAACATTGATAAAATTATTATGACAAGACTTATGCTCGCGACCCCGCCCGCGTGAATGAGTTTTTCCAGGATAAAAGTCCCGCTTTAAATTTTCCGAGGATAAAACGTAGCCTATGTTACTCGCTGATAAATGTAGCTTTATATTGTTGAAATACATAAATTATACTTACATACCTACACTGGTGGTAGGTCTCTCATATGTAAGAGTCCGTCTGGGTGGGTACCACCGCAATGTCTATTTCTACCGCCAAGCAGCAGTGTGCACTATTGTGTTTCGGTTTGAAGGACATTATAGCCAGTGCTAGTTGCACTGGCTATAATGTCATACATACATGGACATAATGAGACTTAACATCTTATGTCTCAAGATGACGAGCGCAGTGGAATGCCACACAGTAGGTACTTTGTAAGTCAAGGTGTTGGATGGGGTTGCTACTGTTTATGGGTGGTCGTATTTCTTACCATCAGACGAAAGGCATGCTCGTCTCGTCATTGAATGCCATAAAAAAACCTACACTAGTTATACGTTTCGGTTTCAGTTATGACAACGTCCGATCCGAAAAAAATCAAAGTCGGACCAAGAATTCTAGCCACTTTGACCCACATAAAACTTAATCTAGCATTAATAGACAGTAAATTGATGATACTCTCTCATATATCCTACATAAAATCTCTATGCGTAAATACACGTGGATATCAATCGTCGATATTTACTTGTGGAGATCCGAACTGATTGGATGTTAAATCGATCGCAAGCACATACGTGTTGACCTTTTCCGTACCCAAGAACGTCTCTTTCTAAATGCAAATGTTAGAGCGAGATGGTGTAATCTTGATCACATTTAAGAATAGAAATATCAGTATTAATTCATATATTTGCTTGTGTGGTGGCTTGTTTCTTGGGGGAAAATTAGTTCTTCAACACTTGAAGTAGTAGACGTCGTAGACATGTATCTAAAGCAAAAGTAGACTGTTTGGACAGTGGTAGTACAGTTTTTCCCTGAAAACCGTTTTAAAACCCGTAATTTAAAAGAAGGTACAACACCTTTGGCTTTTTAAAGTTATATGAGTATTATTTATGGCGATGGGCTCCCCTTCTATCATATCATGGGACGGAATACGTAAGGCTAAAAGTGAGTGCACCAGTTGCGCCTCTGTTCGGGGATAAAATGCGTGAGTGTGTGTGTATTATTTATCAAATAACAGTGAAGAGAAACATCGTGACTTACATACTTAGGAATTCTACATTAGAAATTTGAAAGTACTAATATGAAGTCTGCCAAGTCATACCAGGCCAGCGTGGTGGACTAAGGCCTAAACCATCTCAAGAGTAAAGGAGGCCCGTGCTCAGCAGTGGGCAGCATATAATACCAATAGGTAGGAAGGAATTTGATACAATATTTATCCTCTACAAATTTATAATAGGTTAGCTTATCTCTATGAAGCTATAATTATTCTCCCTAGCAATTAAACCATAGATATTGTTTATACGTCGATTTTGTAAGCTATCGATCTCGGCTGAAACTAAGGGTGTAAGAGGAAACTGTAAGCTCTGACATAATCAACATTTTCCAGTTATATTTTGGAGAAACAGTTAAGCTGGTTAGTGTTGCAAAATTAAAATACATAGTACACATGCATTTTATCCCCGAATGGGTAGGCAGAGGCGCAACTAGTGCACCCACTTTACGTCATGTGTATTTCGCCCTATAATTTGGTACCGCGTACGTAATTATACAACTACGCCACCGAAGCAGTTTACATGGTAAGTATATTTTTTTCTATATATCGCACCTTTAGGACGAAAACGACGCAATGCAAAAAAATTAAATATTGTATTATCATCATAAAATGACTTAAAACTGGTCCCTTTTTTATGTAAATATATTAAAAAGGGGTCCGATATAATAGTTTTGTCCCTTTCCCGCTTGAATATGGCGGTGTTTGAACTATTGTTGTATTGAAAATTTCGTTTCAAGTAATTTTATGACTTTCGTTCTTCTGCGGATCTCCTCATTTCTGATTCGATCGATTAGCAAGCTGAAGTGGCAGTGGGCAGGGCACATAGTTCGAAGAACTGACGGCAGATGGGGCAAAAAGGTTCTCGAGTGGAGACCACGTACTGGCAAGCGCAGCGTCGGCCGTCCACCTGCAAGGTGGACGGACGACTTGATAAGGGTAGCAGGAGCACGCTGGATGCAGGCCGCTTTTGACAGGTCCGTCTGGAAATCTTTGGGGGAGGCCTATGTTCAGCAGTGGACGTCATGTGGCTGATGATGATGATGATGATGAATTTTATGACGATAAGTCAATTTTCGTTTTTTTTTAATTGTGTCGTTTTCGTCCTAAAGGTGCGATATATTCTTCATTATTGTATAAAACTTACTTTGATGTACAAGAAAGTGTTAATCAATTAATAAAAAAGAAAAAACTTTTTTTTTAATATTTTTTGTGCTTAAAGTTATGCTAAAATTTCTTCCACGAATAGTAAAGTACAAATTATTCCAAGAGATATATTATGTATTTTTGTAGAATAGTAAATTCTTCTTAATATTGTTTTTATCGTCTTATAAGACTATCATAGTACATAAGAAAAAAAAATTACTAATTTTCCTTCAACTTCGACTAACCTTGTTACAATATATAGTATACAGAATTCAAAAAAAATAAGACAAATAAGACTAACGTCATTTCCAAAACTTGAGGGAATTATGATGTTGGGAGAAATGAGATTTAAATAGCATTTATTTGAGTAGGTACTATTATTACATACCAACTTTGTATATTTTTTTACTTGTGAACGACGAGATGAAATATCGTCTGATAGTAAAGAAATATCAATGCCATTTTTAATTGCCAATTGTAATTAAAACAGAGAATAACATAGTGTATATCATAATATTACACCAATACTTAAAATAGTTTCCATATAGAGCTTTGAAAAACAAAGTACAAGTAGCAAAAGATTATTCTCCCTACGGTAGGCAGCGGCTTGTCTGTGTCCCCGGCATTGCCGAGTCCATAAGCCGCGGTGGCCGCTTACCATCAGGCGGGCCGCTAGGTCGTCTGCCTATACAGGCAAAAAAAAAAAAAGTGGTAATAGAGAATCGCACTGCACTCGACCCTCTGAGACTTCTCATGACTGCCATAACAAAGTGTTTTTTGTCTAAAGATTTATGTTTCGGGTGGAAGGACGTTATAACCAGTGTGATTACTGAACATTTTCATTTCATTCATAAGAGTCATTAAAAACTATCAGTTAACATCCATATCAGGGTGAGTAAGGCAGTGCAGTACCACGTAGTAATTTAAAGTTGCAAAACAAACACGACACGAACTCTAATTGTGATGATTATGATTGGTTGACAGACGAACGCGTGTTTCACGTGTCAGTCTCTCGACCAAATCACAATTGAACGAAACGAACGTTCGTGTTTTATTCCACATTTTAAGCGGACAGGCAGTTTATACAAGACTTCTCGAGCTCCATTCATTCGTATAAAAATAATGCAAGTTGTACACGGTAAGAAACATACTTTCAACAAGGAGGTTTGTTTGCAAGGGCCGGAGCACGCTAGACTCGAGAGCGTCATCTTACTAACGAACTTCGCGAGTGCTCTTGTGCCCTTGTACTTATGAACCCCTAACTACACAACTCTATTTTGTTTTTTTATTTTTCGCCCTTGGGCTAAGTTGTTTTTTAAAGTAGTAAAAAGTATGGGTCACCTGCCGTGGCTGCATAAAAAATATTTATATATTGATAAAAGGATTTCAAGTGCAAAGGCGAACAGTTGATAACCAGAAGAAAAGTTGCATGGCAGAATATTTCTATAAAAAACACGTAAAGCCGTTGGTCCTGCGCTTGATCTCTCTCCGGTCATGTCGGATTGCCGTCTCACCGGACTATGAGAGTGTTTTTTTTTTGTTTTTTATGGCATTGAATGACGAGACGAGCATGCCGTTCACCTGGTGGTAAGCGATACGACCATCCATAAATAGTAGCAACACCATCCAGCACCTTGACTTACAAAGTACTGTGTGGCATTCCACTGCGCTCGTCATCCTGAGACATAAAATGTGTGAAGGAATAGCGAGTGCCCTGTGTATTGCGCACACACTTGTGCACTATAATATCTCCTGCGTACCTGGCTGATCTCCGTTGAGATTGACCGCCGTGGCCGAAACTGGCTAGGAGGATTACGTTTATGTTCTGCATACCTGGCTGATCTCCGTAAACATAGGCCTCCCCTAAAGATTTCCAGACGGACCCGTCAAAAGCGGCCCGCATCCAGCGTGTTCCTGCGACCTTTATCTAGTCGTCTGTCCATCTTGCAGGTGGACGGTTGACGATACGCTTGCCAGTTCGTGGACACCACTCGAGAACTTTTTGCCCCATCTGCCGTCAGTTCTTCGAACTATGTGCTCTGCCCTCTGCCACTTCAGCTGACCTAACTAACATTATAGCTAGTGAAATATGATTGAATATTTTTTATGATATAGGGGGTAAACGAGCATATGGTAAGCGATATGACCACCCACCCCACTCGTCATCCTGAGACATAAGATGTTGACTCGACTCGTCAACGCCCATCTATATATAAGCGGGCGTTGACGGGTAAAGTCTCATTATGTCCAGTAGTTACACTGGCTACAATGTCCTTCAAACCGAAACACAATAGTGCATGCACACTGCTGCTTGGCGGTAGAAATAGACATTGCGATGGTACCCACCCAGACGGCCTCTTACATATGAGAGACCTACCACCAGTAAATGATGATTGATAGATAGTCTAAGACCCCTGCAATGGATGTGAAGATATGTAATAAGTATATATATATTTTCCTCACGCTCTATAAAGCACTACACAAATAAGTCCGTGTGGAAATGTTATCTGCAAGATGTCAAGTTGCACAATGAAGTCCGCAACAAATGTGTGGAGCGACGACGTTGGACGCCAACAACACGTCAATAAATATCTACTGTTTCTCTCATGAGACTATTAGCGAATAATTCTTCCACGAATATGACCATGAATAATGACGGACACACCCGAATAAGCTATTTACACACTCGTAGTAGTCAATATTCGTCTGTAATTGGCAAGCATCTAAATCAGTAGTTAGAGACAAATTTTACGCTTCATTCAGAATTTAAAGAATATTTAGCGCTTTGCTCGCAGTTCTATCTGCATAATATTCCTCTGCTGGAACTAAAGCCCCAATTTCTGAATAATAGCGAAACGAATACACGTTTGCCCCTATATCAAAAAAAATAATTGCGGCTTTATATCAATCACAGGCTTGTTCTATCCGTATGCCGATATTCACCCAAATCTTTACAACAGTAAGCTTAATTTCACCCATAAACAGTTTAAACGTTATTGGCTACCAAACATCTTTCTAACTTTCTTATAGCCTATTAAATAATTCCGTACCATAGTAAACAGTAATGTTCTCTTAATATAGCGAACGACCTTTCTAACAAAATAAAAACTAATCACCAATACTAAGTTATTCCGATAATTAATAGAAAAGGAATATAATATCATAACCCATTTGTTGCAAACAATATAGACAAATAATTGGATGTCAAGCGTTATCAGACTTAATCTAGAATATGGGTTAGGTAATAAAGGTCGAATATAACTTTAGAGACCTAAGTTAGGGTCCCTACCTGTAATAAATAAAGTCTGGATAATAGTTAGTGTTTGCGCTTGGAGTGTCATAATATATTTATTGACTTAAGTATAAGGTCTCAAGATGAAGAGTACAGTACAATAGCTAGAATTTTGTAATTCATTGCTCGTAAATTATTTCTTATAATATTATGTTTGTGTTGTGTCATCTTATATTTTATTGTAGCTTAGACTAATAGCGAAAGGACATGTCCAAAAACGGGCCTAAAATTCTAACCAAGACAGTTTATATGTATTTGGATGGAACTCCTAAAAACTAGCTTTTACAATAAATCGTTTAATTTTAAAGTCCTCCGATTTTGAGAATTATGTAATTTTATTTTGCTTAAAAACTACACTATTCATATGAACGTTTTTAAAAAAGTTAGTTATAAATGGAGGCGTCAAATATTTAAATGAATTCAAGATCCATATTTTGCCCCTTTAATATCCCTTAAGTTTGAGCCTGATTAGGTTTTGAGGCCCAGCACCCATACAAAAAGCGGATATCTCCTTTATTTCATTATTTTTATACGTATTATACTTACTCAGAAGGGCATCTGAACATTTTCTTCTGCAAACTGTACAGAATGACGGCATCGTCATTTACCGACGATTACACACTTATCACCACAAAATGGGGCATTATTAAATTCCACACACATATTAAATGATCGTGGCATCTAAAATGCTATTATGTGGTCAAAGGATAATGAAACTTCCGTGCGGCGTGTACGGGTAATGACGACGTCATGACTCCACGTCACTGTAATAGCTTGACAGCGCCAAAACCAGTCGTTTTGGCATGGAATTCAGATTGAATGGCATGGAAATGATAGGTTGTAGGCGCCGTGTCATAGAAATGTATAAAATCAATTGAATCCATTTGATATGTAACTAAAATCTAGACAGGCGTTCCATTTGTAACTTCCGTAAGTTGTAAGTAACATGTAAGTCGCGAAAAACGTTACTCTATCCAGCCTATATTTTATATATCAGTAAACATAGAAGTGGACCATTGCCTAGTCGGGAACGGAACGGAACGGTCTGCCGAGACAATGTCCGGACACCTCTGACTTTTCGAAGTTATGTTTGTATTGTTTATCGATAATTATCGTTCGCTTTAACGGTGAAGGAAAACATCGTGAGGAAACCTACATACCTGAGAATTCTCCATAAAAATCTCTAGGGTATGTGAAGTCTACCAACCCGCACTAGACCAGCGTGGTGGACTAAGGCCTAAACCCTCTCAGTAGTAGAGGAGGCTCGTGCTCAGCAGTGGGCAGTATATAATACAGGGCTGATTGCAAACATTTCAGAAGTAACTATCGTGAGTGAAAATTACAATTGTAAAGGCCGCTTTTTAGGTGATACTTACAACAGATATACATGGCATATAAGGTGTTGTACCCAATTAAACCACCACCATTAAACCATAAAAGAGCCTTGTTCTGACTAGTCGCATTCCAGGGTAAGCCAATTTACGTCAAGGTCAGCATAATTTTGGCAAACAACAATATATGCAACGTATATCCTTATTTTACATAACATTTGGACTCAAAGCTATTAAAAATCCATTGTAATTTTAGTATGAGACATAATACCAATAGCTGATGATAGATACATACCTAAAGTCACCATAATTCTAACAGTTCCTCATTCCACTACTGCCGTTCAATAAATTGATGTCCGGCACACATTTCATTGTGGTTTTCGGGTGCAATGACGTTTGAGAGATTTATGTTTAAGACCATTCGGCTATTCTATGCGATTGTCTGCCTATTGTACAAGTTATTTGATTTGTGTCTTTATACTTATATAATATCTAGAGTAGACACAGTTGTATTATAAAAATTGTTTGTTTACTTTTCTATTTGGACGGGTTATAATTGAGTTCATAAGTATTTGTTAAGTAACATTACTTTGTATCTCAAAGTACTCAAAGGTTTATACTTTTGAAAAATATTCACAGACTTTGCCTACATTGGGCACCATTCTCTTTAATACAACCCGTGTAATTTAATATTTTAGTAACACTTTAAGTGATGTTATGATGAGTATGTAATAAATAAATAAAATAAATAAATATAAAAAACCTTTTCAACAATAAAAACACACAACCAACACGGCTTGTTCAAATTACTCGTAAAATATACCAACGAAATATTTACCAAATCATTTCCGAACAGCCAATACCTGAAACAGGAAAAATCAATCATTACCCTCATTGTACCGGACTGATGAATGAACGAAATGAACGGGAAAATTAAGACGACTCGCGTGTAATATGTTACAGCCAGAAATGGCTTCACTTTCACACCAAAGAACTAATTAAGGTTTTCATATTGTATATTATTATGTATTTATTTATCAATTAATTTGACGGTCTCGGTGGCATAGTTGTATTACAGTACAACTTCAATGCTGGGTTCGATCGCCGGATCGGGAAAATTATATTGGCTTTTTCTAATCAGTATTTTTTATTTATTTACACTTTCTATAAAACGAGTATAAAGGCGGACTGATGTGGCGATTAGGGGTCGCAAACCGGGATCCCGGATACCGAAAATACCGGAATACCGGACCAAATAAAGGACTTATAAATACCGGTATTGATTTTACAACAACCGGGATTTTCGGTATTTTCGAAATTTGTTAAATTAAATTATGAATACATATATTATTGCCTCTGAATGCGGTAGACAGAGCTAAGGATTGCTACTTTGCACGATTCTCGCACACTTCTTTGTTTTCACCTATATTTATTAATCTCATCATGTATTATCGCCACTTTAGGGTACCATACATACTAGCCTTATATAAGTACTATCTTATTCGTCAGCCTACCATAATCCATCCTCGTCAAATGGCCAGACCACGACAACATACTTGTTTTTTTCTTTAGTCATTATAGCCTCTTTGACTCCACACAGATCCATCACTACTTTACCTATTCCGTACTATATCATTAACAGTCACCTACACGTGCTTCTGAACGCTCTAATTTTCAGTGCTTTAAATTTTATGCTCCTTCTCCTAATAAGAGTCAACAATAACTCTGTCAGTCACTTGTGCATTTTTGGACACCTTCCGACTGTCCATAAAGGTGTGTAATGCCCCATTCATCTGCACTCACTTGGCAATCAATGTCACTTTCATATACCATCAATTGTGTTGAAAATACATCCCACATATACAAAATCTCTTACTCAATGTAACTCTGTCATACTTTCGTCCCCTTTAAACACCTCAATTTTGGTTGATTTTCTAGTCCCAAAATAACAATCAATTATCCAGAATCCAGTCTTCGATTCAGATTACCGGTCATCTCAAAAATAAGCGAAGCTGACCACCTTCACATAGGCTATGATAAGGGTATCATTCTATCATAGCCTTTTCTAAAGGCTTCGCCATACAGGAAGCGGAGCTGGACGTGGCATTCACGTCGCATTGTCTTGGCGTGCCAATTACTATTACAACGTATGAGAGACGCCACATAGAAACTGTCATGCTTATCTGGGCGCTATAGTTCCCCCCAATATGCACGCGGCTGGGTTGAACACGTCAAGCTGTTCGCTTCCTTCCGCAAGATAACGCACTCATAGAAGGATGCCATGGTCGGCTGAGTCGGCCCAGTTAGAACAGCTGTTCTAAGAGCGCTGCATTGTAGATCCCAGGCTGGCCACTCCTCGAAATTGTGTTGGACTTCGCGCTATCATAATGATAGCATACGGCGGACTCTTCCTTTCCGATCCACCACAGAAACGAGCCGTCTTGGCCCGTCAGCATCTGTGTCAGACGGAATTTCAAGCCGACGCTCGACTGGCGCCACGGTACACCGAATAAGTAGACAGGTCGCACTGTCGTGACGATCCATAAGCCAGCACTCGTGCTCTACAGCCTGGTATGCCACTCCTCCACGCCGGCACTGCCGATGGACGCCAATTGGGCTGTCACCTCCCTCGGGGCCAGTCGCCGCCTGAGACGGGATGCCTCTTCACGCCAAAAGAATACTGAAGAGAGATGTTTGGCATCCAATTCTCATGGCAGAGTAGGTACCACCTGCCCTGTGAATTGGGGGCGTTTGGAGAATTCCACCACGTTATCCCCTGCCCGTCGTAAAAGGCTACTAATAGGGGCCACCGGGGATCGCAGGCGGGCGGCAGGGATGTTCGTCTTAAATTTTTGTGTTTTATTAGCACATTGTAGCGATCCCTGTGATGGACGGCAGCGAGGCTGGTAGGCCTCATGCTGCCGCCACAGCAGGAGACGGGCCGCACTAGGCGGCACCGCGCAGGGGCGGCTGCGGACGACAACTTAGACACTTCCGTCAGAGGAAGCCCGCAGCCGTCCCTAATGCGCCGAAGATGGCCACCGTGGAGTTTTGGTTGGTATGCCGTGCGTTGTACATAGGTTAGGGACTCGGCCCGGCGGTCGCACGATGGTTACATCTCTCCGTCGGGTCGTAAGGCACGGTGAACCCAACATAACCGCTCAGTCGCCCCCCTTGAAGGCTGGGCGGTAGTAATAAGTCACTTTCTCCGCGAAAAAAAAAAAAAGACTAGGTACCAGCAAAGACACTGACTGCCTCGTTGGAGACCGTGTGATAACCACAGATGAGTCGCTGCTCTACCAAACGCTGCGTCTTACGCAGAAGAGCGTCGCATCGAGCAGTTAGGGACTCGGCCTAGACGGGACAACCATATAAGGCCATGGACCGCACAACTCCAGCGTATACTTAAACCTCGGGAAGGGTTACCGGGAACCAATGTAACCATGCATTCTCTCCTGAATAAGTTTTAAACAAGCTTGTCGCTACTGAATTACTAATTTGTATGTATAGTACCTACAATTTCATCAAATCCCGGAAATACCGAAAATACCGGTATACCGGGATTCATCTGAGATCAGTACCGAAAATACCGGTATTGAAAAAGTAGTCCGGTATTGCGACCCCTAGTGGCGATAGGCTCGCCCCCTATCACTTCATGGGAGGGAATACGCGCGACGTAAAGTGGGTGCACTAGTTGCGCCTCTGCCTACCCCGTCGGGCATAAAAAAGGCGTGAATGTGTGTGTATGTGTTCATTTAAATACACCCACACTCCTACTTTTCCGCAGTAATGATTCCATACTGTGGTTGTCTGGAAGAGATTGTTCGCTAGAAGATAAGAACGTCTATTGTTACTGCTAGGTATAGTTCATAAGTATGTTTGAGTTTTTTTCTTTTAATTTTTTTAGTATTCAATAAAGAGCTATACCTATAAATTTTTGGCAGAGTATAATTGTTAGCTATATGACGAAGTGGCATGTCATACTTTTTTTATTGTCTCTGAAGGCAGACGCGCTAACAGCCCAGTAGTTACCGTCACCCATGGACGTCGACAATGCCAGGGGCACAACCAAGCCGCTGACAACCGTAAAAAACCTTTTTAAACCTTGCTTGAAGAAGGACATGTCTTCGCCGGGGAAACATCGTGAGAGGAAATTCTTTCCAGAGTGCACTTTGTTCTTAAAAGTATTCTGTGGGATTTTTACTATTTTTGGGATAATTATTTGACTAGCTTTTGCTCGCGGCATCGGCCGTTCGAAAAGTTTTTTCGGGATACAAAATAGCCTATGTCCTTGTCAGGGTCTTGGACTATCTTCACACCAAATTTCATTGAAATCCGTTGGGTAGGATTAGAGTTTATCGCATTAAGATAGATACATGCGCCGGGGGTTTATTTTTTAATAATATGTATAGAACTTACATAAAAAATTCACTCACACATTCTAAATCTCTGGAAAAATGACGACTTATTTTGTTCGAAACAATATAGGTTTTTAACCTACGAAAAAAACGGAGGAGGTTGTCAAGTCAACGTGTATATTTTTTTTAATGTATGACGCATAACTTTTTACAGAGTAGCCCAATTTTAATAATTTTTTTTGTATTGGATAGCCTCGAAATTGGTCCTATGTAAATTTGGAATAAAAATCTACCCTAAGGGTGGGATTTATTGTTTACCCAAAGATTTTAATGCTGAGTTGTGTATTAATTAAAAATTAAGCATGTAGTTTATAGCCAAAATTAATTATAAAATTAAAACGCGCGTAGTGTCGTTCGCTACACAGTGTTTGGCGCCGACCCAAAATTACGTAGGTATACTTACATTAGTTTAAGAACTTAGTTATTAAGGTTAAATAAAAAAAGTTAATTACCTTTTGCTTTTCAGTTTTTTCGGCGGTCTAATTTTTTTGTTAAAAAGTATTTTATAGATCATATTCTGACAGCTTTGTTGTTTGATTTGCCAGATATTATTCCTTACAAATTGAAGCAATTACTAACTCCAACAACAATATTACAACGAATTCATGGTCTGGATCAAAATAATTACTTATTTGAACTAACAGACGTTTAGTCTAAATTATAGAAATTATTTTCAGCCAGACTTGGAAAATGATCGTAGTGGTTAATTTCAAATTACTTCAAATTGTTCTCAATTTTGAGACGCGAGTTTAAGCGTTGTTTGCTCATATTAATTTCAGGATCTATTATCTTCTAGGTTAGGTTCAATCTCGATCGATTAAATCTTTAAACACGGCTCCAAGATACGAGATGAGAAGATGGTGAAAACGAGAGTTACTATTGTAATAAAAAATACACACACGCCCGTTATCCCCTAAGGGGTAGGCAGATGCGTTACTAATGCACCCACTTTTCACTGTGCATTCCGTCCCATGATGTGAAAACTATTAAGTATAGGTAAGGATAATTTTGCCAACGCAATTCACTTCGATGATAAAAATACGTTATCGCTACCACCACTGGGAGAGAAGTGGAATGGTTATGTTGTTTTCACCGGTTTTACGGCAATGTGCACGCTCGAAAAGCGAAAAAGACGTTCAATTCTTATATTGTGTTCTTTAGTATAACTCCGTCTTAGTTTTGAACTAATATATATTCTTACATAAATAAATAGCTGTAGTGTACTTTTTCCGAGATAAATAATAGCCTAAAAACAGTCAAAAGTAGAAATGTGAATTTGCAAACATATTCCAATAGGTGTTCGTTCCATTTGTTATATAAAAAAAAACCTTCTTATCGCATTAGGCAGACACTGAATACATTACTTTGGGGACCACTAAATTTTACGATAAATTTTGTACCATTTATATCCTAAAAAATATTTGCAAGGAATCTCGATAAAACTTAAAAACACTGAGCCGATTACACCGTTTGCTGAAATGCTACTCGTCACATAAATGTATAAGCCGACGAAATACAAAAGTCACACTCTAATCTATGCTCCCAAATAAATGATTATAAGTACTATCTACATCAGCTGTTTAATACGATAAATGTCAAATAAAATTTATTTCAAACCCTTAAAACTGGCCTCTCATCATCATCATCATCAGCCACACGACGTCCACTGCTGAACATAGGCTTCCCCTAAAGATTTCCAGACGGACCTGTCAAAAACGGCCTGCATCCAACGTGTTCCTGCGACCTTTATCAAGTCGTCTGTCCACCTAGCAGTAGCAGTAGCAGTCCAATTGGCCTTTAGTATACTGTATATCCATAAAAATGTAAAGTCTGTAAGAGATCTCGATAAAACGCATCAAGATTACCGCAAAATGTGTCACAATTACACAACTTGTGTCCTATATATGAAATTCTTACGGAACGCCCAGACGCCCCAGTTTCAAGGAAGAATACTAAAAGTAAAAAATAATGAGTCGCGACAGAAAGCAAGATAAAATAAAAGTAAAAACGTTCTAGCCACGTTTTCTCGTTATTCTAAAGTTTTTGGGATTTTTTATTGGAGAAGGCTGTTTTAGGAAATTTAGAGGCGATAGCCTAGTTGGGAGTGGAACGGACTGCCGAGACGAATGTCTGCAGGTTCAAAACCCATGGGCCCACACAACTGACTTTTCTAAAAAGTTACATGTGTGTATTCTTTGTGCATTATCGGTCGCTTTAACGGTGAAGGAGAAACATCGTGAGGAAACCTACATATCTGAGAAGTTCTCTGAATTTCGAAGGTATGTTAAGTCCGCCAACCCGCACTAGGCCAGCGTGGCGGACTAAGGCCTTAACCCTGCTGACATTCGTCTCGACAGTCCGTTCCACTCCCAACTAGGCTATCGCCGCTTTCTCGTTTGACTTACTTTATATGTATACTAAACAGCAGATCTTAGTAAATAAGTTAACTTGTAACATACAAACATCTCCACAAACTTTAACATTTACATCCGTATCCATTACTTTAATAAAATACTTTTCTTTCTTTCTTTCTTTCAGATAAAACATGTGTTTAAACTCCTCATACCACCCTGGGACTACAGCGAGCTAGTATTTCAAATGAACCCTAAATTATCGGTACAATACACAATATCCCAGTCAAATCCTTAACATACGGCTCATTGTAATAGAGGCTTAAACCCTAGAGACCTCAATACCTTTTCGTGTCATGGAATATTCTAGTCAATAATCTGACATTAGATCTTAGCACTGGCATTATATGCTTATTAAGCAATAAATATGTTATGGATTAATTTTGTATGGTGACTTGTGAGTTTGATTTTAATGGAATTAATGGGCATTATAAGACGTCGTAACAAAGCGGCGATAGCCTAATTGGGAGTGGAATGGACTGCCGAGACGAATGTGCGCAGGTTTAAAATCCAAGGGCACGGGTCTCTGAGTTTTTTCTAAAAAAGTTATGTGTGTATTCTTTGTGAATTATCGCTCGCTTTAACTGTGAAGGAAAACATCGTGAGGAAACCTGCATACCTGAGAAGTTCTCTATACGAATTTCGAATATGTGAAGTATGCCAACCCGCACTAGGCCACCGTGGTGGACTAAGGCCTAAACCCTCTCAGTAGTAGAGGAGGCCCGTGCTCAGGATTGGGCAGTATATAATACAGGGCTGGTATGGTGGTGGTATGGTATAAGACGTCGTTATTTTAAAACAAGGTCCCCCACCTCATCTGTCTGAGCGCGATTAACTCAAAAACTACGTAAAGGATTTCGATGTAATTTGGTATGGAGATAGTTTGAGACCCTGGGAAATACATAAGCTACTTATCCCGGAAAAATATATAGCGAGACTTTTATTTCGTTTTTTTTTCACATGGGCTAGTCAAATGCTAGTCTATATAATGAGTGACGAGCACCATGCAGTAGTCTATATTTTCAAAGGTTTGCATGTTTTTGGTACTGTTTATGCTACCCAAATAGACTATCGCATACCCACGGGAGACCTACCGTTTACCGTAAACACCAAAACTTTGTATTACTTCCACTTAGAACTTTAAAATATTATGATACAGAGTTACAACTATTCAACACGTGTGTTGTTTACTAAACTTAGAAGTTATTTCGAAGTTCCACAACTCTGAACTGCTGTCGACGTGTATCAAGAAATATTAAAGAATAAAACTTTTTTTGAATATTGCTCTTGTTTAGATTTAATAAAATGTATTTATAACTTTCGTTCTTTACTATATATTTGTACAATCTGTGTTTGTATAAACCTAAGAGCACGCTTCTCTGACTTTTCTAAAAAGTTATGTGTGTATTCTTTGTGAATTATCGCTCGCTTTAACCGTGAAGGACAATCATCGTGAAGAAACCTGCATACCTTAGAAGTTCTCTTAAAGAATTTCGAAGGTATGTGAAGCCTGCCAACTCGCACTAGGCCAACGTGGTGGACTCAGGTCTAAACCCTCTCAGTAGTAGAGGAGGCCCGTGCTCAGTAGTGGGCAGTATATAATACGGAGTTGGTATTACAATCTGTGAACCTACCTACCTAACTGGACGTGATGACATTCAACATCTATTATTTCACCCCTGATTTAAATACTTACCTAGTACAGGCGAATAGTCACGAATAAGTGTGTGTCTTATCTACCTCGTTAATAATAATATATCATTGAGTGACATGCAGAACATTTTTAATCTTATTCTAAGATGTAGAGCTTCTATTTTTCGGTAGTCTCGACGTTTATCATCAGCTATTGGACTTGCTATTTTGGTTTTAAACTCTGTATTAAAAATACATCACATAAATGTTGGTATATTTTACAATACTTAAAGTATTACCAAAATTATTTATTACCTATTTTTCCTACTAAATATTAATCTCACCCTTGAAATTTGTTTACGCTTAACTTAGCGCTCAAATATTAGATAGAATAAAAATATCCTTAGAAACTTTTTGATTAAAAAATTCACCGTCTTGTTTTAATGGGTCAGAGGCGAAGAGGTCATGATTAATTACTCCGAGAATTAATCGACGATAGAGCATCTAAGAGCTGATGCTATTGTATACATGTCTGGAGCAAACGCGCCGTTAATGGGTAAAATGCTCCAAGTCGGGCTTGATCAATTGAATGTTGGACCGTTTGAGCCTTCAATAAGTTTACTAGAATTATATAATTTTAAATTGAATTCTGTTTCATTTTAGAATAAGTGCTTTCAATAGCACTCGTTTCAAAAACAGAAAGGAACAGTATGCTTAGAGTATAATAATTTGTTGGTAAAACGATATCCACAGATAATTTATATTGTGAGCGCCTTCCAGAGGACATAAGCAGGTGGAGTGGAGTCATACAAATAAACTTTGCTTCAATGAAGCTAAATGCTCGGTATTACCATCACTCGCGCGAGGACTCTTATGCACTATGAGTGCAAGGTGGGAGAGGAGCCGATGCAACGAGTATCGCAGGTACGTGACCTAGGGGTACTTCTCAGTACCAAGCTAAGCTTCCGGGAACATATCAGTAAGATATGCAAGAAAGCATACAGGAATCTAGGGTTTGTATTGAGGAATCTCAAGGGCTCACAAAAATTACAACATTCAAGGTGTTGTACGACGCGCTAGTCAGGAGTCATCTTGAACATAGTCTAGTTATTTGGGCTCCCCATGAACAAAAATATAGTGTCATGTTGGAGCGGGTCCAAAACAAATTTACAATGAAATGAAATGAAATAATTTATTCGAACCCATAAAATGTTATACATTATTTAGATTCCGTCAATATTAACTCTACCACCAGTTCGGAAAGCAGTTCTCACTAGAGAAGAACGGGCAAGAAACTCTAGTGTTGCTCTTTTCAAAATCAGTTCAAGGTATAAAATACAATGCATTATGTAGCGAAAAAAAATATACAATTCAGTATTTGTTTACTTATGTTTAGAACAGTTCATTTATATACTCGCAAAATAGGTAATAAAAATTTAATTTCCAACACGAGTGCATAACTATCTCAGGAATCATGTAATAATTTGATCTGAAATCTTCAAGATGTCCTTATTCATCTAAGTTTAAGATATACACCCAATACTTATATATAGTAAGCGAAAAGGGCAGACCAGTCCACACAAGACACTTGTATTCTAAATTATACGGAGTATACCCGTTCTACCCTTTAATGTACCCTACATTATTTGTGTTGGGTATGGTGGGATACAATGAGCTTAGGGTGCGCCGGGACTTCATACTCGCGGCGTATATAATAAAATTACTGCGAGGAGGCACATAACCCGGGAGTGCTGCGGCATCTGAACCTGTGCGTACCAGACCGATACGTATGGAAGCGACGGCTCCCACAACTACTCGCGGTACCAATAGCCAGAACCAATCTACTGGCGAAAACAGCCGTAACGCGGATAATTAAAACAATTTAACGTAACTCAAGATAGGGTAGATATATTCTCAGCTACTTTGAGTGAAATCGATAGAGTTGTTTTAAGTGTGATTTGTTATGCAGGATAAATATATAAGATGTTATATATTTAGAAATGTTAAGCGGATACAACATGTAAGCGTATATGTATTCTTGATATTATATGTTTAAATATTGTAGTATTAAGTAGTGTGTTATTTAATAGTTAGATATTATAGTTAATAGCGACAATATTGTATTAGGTTTAAGGTACCTGTAAAGATATCGTACATGTGATAAATAAATAAATAACGAAAATGGTTGAACCAATAATACTAATCAGAAACAAAGGAGTGAATTCAGAGCGTGGAGAGTACCAAAAGAAAAAATATATGTATTCAAAATAAGAATTCTCTGCAAAAGTATTAACAAATTTTTGAAACAGCCCGTTACAAAACGGCAACTTTTAAAGAACTATTTTATGCAGCTCTACAACTGTCGCTTCCTGCTTCCTCAGCTCAAAAGAACCTTGAGACTTACTGTGTATGAAGAAAGAAGTATTTTCATGAAATCTACGATTATTTTCATTCATATTTTCAATGATATCTCCTTTCTCGTTGTACATACACTTAGAAAGACTTCAACACTTGGCGTCATTAGCCTTTTATACAAGAGAAAAAATATTCTTAAGATGATGGATGACTTATTGACGCAGGGTGAAAATGGCTATTTCTTACGAAGGCGCGTCAGATTTGACAGATGTTTTTAATGAACGTATTTTTATTATAGACAAATGATTTCTAAAGCTTATGGTAAGTTACAGCATACCCGAAAAGACGATTAATTAATCAAACGATCTGAACCACAAAAAAATATGGAGTACGTAAATATTGTTTAAAATGAAGGTTCTCGAGTGGAGGCCACGTATTGGCAAGCGCAGCGTCGGCCGTCAACCTGCAAGGTGGACAGATGACTTGATAAATTGCTTTTGACAGGTCCGTCTGGAAATCTTTAGGAGAGACCTATGTTCAGCGGTGGACGTCGTGTGGCTGATGATGATGATGAAATATTGCTGATTGAAGAAGAAAAAAATATTACTGAGTAGGGATCACTTTTCTAAGTAATCTGTGGTAGGGAAAGACTCTAGTGTTCTGCTACTGTAGGTGTGTGGTGTATAATAGCAAATAGCAATAAAAGGCTTAACATCTTATGTCTCGGGACAACGAGAGTGTCATCCTGTTAAGTTTTTTGTGACTCGCGTGTTTAAAAATAATGGTTTTCACTAGTTTTAAAAACGGAACGCTAGTGTTTGCATATTGCAACTTCAACTACTTGACGGCAGAATGGACTACTACCATTTGCTTTTATAACAATTTAATACCATAATTTTAAGAGAGGAATATATGCATGTAACGGCTACCTCGGTGGCGTAGTTGTATTATGGTACGAATGCAAAGCTGAGGTCTGGAGTTCGATCCCCGGGTCGGGCAAAGTGATACTGGGATTTTCTACTCAGTTAAGAAAAAGCTCGGCGTCTGGAATTAATGCCCGATATGGTGATAGGCTCGCCCCTTATCAGATTATGGGACGAATACGCACGGCGAAAAGTGGATGCACTAGTAGCGCCTCTGCCTACCCCTTCGATGATAAAGGGCGTAAGTGTGTGTAATGTAACGTTGAACTCTAAATTGAAACTGGCACATTCAACAAAACGTGAATAAATACGTTTTATAAAATGTTGGGATATGGCAAACCACAATGCGTGGCCGGTGCCATACGCTAGATTAACTTGTGCCAAGCTATGAACATTTAGTACTGTTCATTGCCAAAGCAGTGAAATAGCGTACAACACTATTGTAAACCTCGTTTCACATTTTCTTCCGAAATATTGTTTTCTTTACGAAATTTAACCATACTGAGACGACATGTGTCACGGACGTGTCAGATAAGACAGTGACTTGTTACCAATTGGTAATAACTTTTGGATGAAAAATTTGGTCCTGATGTCCAGTCTATAACTAACTATAGGTACTGTTTAATGTCTTTGTTTCACAATTATATAACGTTCCTCACGGGCTGGTCACAATATATTCTTTGAAAATGGAACGCCACATGTATTTTTAATATGGTTCTGAGTTTAAATTTTTAATTAGATTTTTTAACGTTCTCAAGTATATTTATAATCTAAGAAGATTTTAGCTGAGGAAGCTATTATCATACAGCCAGAGTGTTATAAATTATAAATAATACGTTTAAGCCTCGTGCTTCATTTAATACTTCACGATAACTTTATTTTTGATGATCTTTTTTTCGAATACAGGATTATTTCTATTTTTACAGCAAAAATAGAAAACAAACTACCACCATGAATATTGCATACGGACGCAATCACACGATTTTTCGTCAGTAAAATTGTCGTGTTCACAAATATTTTCCGGTTGAAAGAACATGAGTGCATGAATAATAGTCTCTACAACATGTTGTGGCACGATAAAATGTGTGTTGTTACAGCAATGGGCCTACGAGCACAACATAAATCATTTCATATTTGATTCACAGATTTCCTTATTGTTGGCAAAACGTAGTCTTCGTATGCTTTTACCCCTTATTGTCACGTACTTACGGTAGGTTTTATTAATATATATACCTACGTGTATATAATATATATCATTAAACTATACAGAGCATGTCGTTCCTACAATAGTGGTATAGTAAAATATATTCAATCCAAAAGAAGTAATACATAGGTGTATATCTGGTAAAATTAAGTTAAATATATTTACAAACCGCTAAGTTAAATTACATTGGTGGCTGTTCAAATCAAAATCCCTTTGCCTTGCAATAAAAAAAGTACGCGTATATTGAATGATCGAAAATGCAAAGATGATTAACTGATATACAAACGTAAGAATATGTTGCATATTGTGTTGAATATTATGCCATTGCTTTGTTGAATGTAAGCTTATGTGTATGGGAGTGTGAGCTCTAGGTTGTAGTAATTAAAACTCCAGAGATAGCACTTGTATAGATTTGTATTTAAGGACTTCAGAGTACGTATATATACAGCGGCGTACTTAGATGGTAACAGTAATAATTTGTCAGACGTACTGAGTAAATAAAGGCGTACATCGCTTATATATTATGGAAGGCATGGTGTAACACAGCATTCCAGCACAACTACGTACGTGCACTTACATAGCTGCGCAAGTGTGTGTGGCCATACATTTAAGAATGCACCTATACAAAACTAACTAAGGAATATTATAGTTAAGTAAAACTAACATGTTACAAAGCATGTTCGTCTTAAGTGTATATTAAACACATATTTTATCTTACACAGAATACAATTAGGCACAAAAATAGCTCAACAAAACGTATTTTCCGAAAAACAAATTTAAATATTTTAACGACTTAGAAAACATCTTAATAAAATTCACGTCCAGCTAAATCTTGTAAAAAAGGAAACGAGAAGATTAAGGGACAATTAGTAAGTTAAACGTTGTCCCAAAATAGGGAAACTCGTCTAATAAATCTTATTAATTAGTCGGGGGAGCCAGAGTTCTAAGATCATAATATAGAGCGGACATTAGGAAAATTGTCATACAAAAATTTTGAGCCTGTTCATCAATAACTCAATCTACCGTGACATAACAAAATACCTATGTAAAATTCATTAGAACATACATTGTCATGGTCTTAATGCGTATATTGGCATATTTATTAATATTGTTTTCTTTACAAAATTTAAGCATACCGAGACGTCTTGTTCCACGGACATGTCAGATAAGACAGCGACTTATTACCCATGGGTAATAACTTTTGGACGAAAAATTTGGTCCTAATGTCCGGTCTATAACTATACTGTTTAGTGTCTTGGGGGGGAGCGAACCGGGCGCCATTATGCAAAAGCCTCGTGTAGCGTATCGCTTCTATTTACTATTTGTGCATTTGGAATTGTTTGATTAGCTCTCAATTGAGACTGGATTGGATAACAAATAAGTATTATTAGAATACACCGGGCAATAACTCTTTATTTGTTATTTGTTTTAAATAGACTGCCTAGGTGGCGTAGTTGTATTACGGTACGACTGCAATGCTGGGTCGGGCAAAGTGATACTGGGATTTTCTACTCAGTAGAAGCCCGGAGTCTGGAATTAGTGCCCGATATGGCGATAGGCTCGCCCCCTATCACATCAAGGGATGGAATACGCACGGCGAAAAACGGGTGCACTAGTTGCGCCTCTGCCTACCCCTGCGGGGATAAAAGGCGTGAGTATGTTTTAAATCCTATTACGTAAATATTACACTTAATATGTACAGTTAATGCGAATACAATGTGACCAATAAGAATCGTAGCAACACTGTCATATTAGAACGGCTTGTCTTGCTAAATGTATATCGACTGACCTTGTAACCTAGAATTTGAATCGACGAAATGAACCAGGATAAAAGGTGTTTCATGATTGACAGTAATTTGAATCAACGATCTTCGTGTGAACTTACCTCAACGCATTATATTTTAACTAGCATTGCTCGCGGCTTCATCCGCGTGAAAAAGTTTTTCCGGAATAAGATTATTTTCCGAGATAAAAAGAAGTAGCCTATAGCAGGGAGTAATGCAGCTTCCTATTAGTGAAAGAACTTTCAAAATCGGTTCAGTAGTTCCTGAGATTAGCGCGTTCAACCAAACAAACTCTTCAGCTTTATAATATTAAGTATATATATGCCCAAAACTTGATTTCATAAAAGTATTCCGAGTTCGCTATATAAATAAACGCGAAACTAAAAGCATAAACAACAAATTCACCTGTCAGAACCTGACTTATCACCCTCTTACGTGAATGCGAAAACACCCGCCCACTCTGAAACGTATTTATTCCTGTACACAATTGAACTCGATCTGTACTCTTTGAATACGACTTCCACGAGCCACTTTTAGTATATAGGGGCGACATCGGTTCGCCGAAATGTACAGTCCGATACGAAAATAGCTGAAATCCAAAACTTCAATTTCCTATAAGTATATGTATATTTGCAATGTAATGCAATGCAATCAGCCCTGTATTATATACTGCCCACTGCTGAGCACGGGCCTCCTCTATTGCTGAGAGGGGTAAGGCCTTAGTCCACCACGCTGGCCTAGTGCAGGTTGGCAGACTTCACACACCCTCGAAATTCTTATAGAGAATTCTCAGGTATGTAGGTTTCCTCACGATGTTTTCCTTCACCATTAAAGTGAACGATAATTGATAAACAATATACACGTAACTTCGAAAAGTCAGAGGTGTGTGCCTTGGGTTTTGAACCTCCGGACATTGCCTCGGCAGACTGTTCCATTCCTAACTAGGCTATCATCCACTTAATTTTGTATATTTGCATACAAAAACTGTTTCTTTATTAATATAAACTAAACATATCTTATTGTATCAATGAAATGCCACAATTTAATTAAATTTTACTGGTTTTAATTTCATCCAAATCCGTTCAGTAGTTTCTGTGTTTACTTCTAACAAACATACATTTTCACTAACTTTCGCATTTATAATATTAGATACATAATTATTGATTCACATATTAACATTCCTGCTGGTGGTAGGTCTCTCATTATGTAAGAGGCCGTCTGGGTGGGTACCACCGCAATGTCTATTTCTACCGCCAAGCATCAGTGTGCATGCACTGTTGTGTTTCGGTTTGAAGGACATTGTAGCCAGTATAACTACTGGACATAATGAGACTTAACATCTTATGTCTCAGGATGACGAGCGCAGTGGAATGCCATACAGTACTTTGTAACTCAAGGTGCTGGATGGTGTTACTACTGTTTATGGGTGGTCGTATCGCTTACCATCAGGCGAACGGCATGCTCGTCTCGTCATTCAATGCAATAAAAAAAAAATTTTAAAAAAATTACTTGTGTGAGATTTGATTTTTTTTAATCTATTTTTGTGACTGACTGTATTTGTGCAACTGTTTGTATCGATATCTGTTTCAACCTAGTTATATATTTTTATTTAGTGGAATTTTCTTCTGATTCGTCTATTTTCACTGTCTATCCAAATGAAGCGATTAGGACCCTTTGCTTTGTTTTATTACTTAATATCATAAACGCGAAAGTTTGTAAGGATGTATGGATGTTTGTTACTCTTTCACGCAAAAACTACTGAACGGATTTCGATGAAATTTGGCACACGGGTAGATCATGTCGGCTCCTTTTTATCCCGAGAAAATATGAAGCGGGACTTTTATTGCGGAAATTTTTTTTAACGCGGGTGGAGCCGCGGGTAAAAGCTAGTTATATTATATGATGGAAAACATAATTTCAAAATGAAATACTGAAACATAATCAACGAAGAAATGCAAAAAACATTTGATGTACACACGACTGTAACCCGAATAAAACGTATCAAAAAATGAAAATTCGATCCCAGTTCCAACGCTGGCAAGTGACTTCGCCGTACTAAGGGACAATTCGGGGAAATTTACGACACAGAAATGACGCTGTCCATTTACGTCTAGATACATTTTAATCCTAAACATAACCGAACTTCTGTTTGAACGAGGGTCGCATGACCCGACTCTCAGACCTATAAAACTAAATTTATGTGTATATTTTTTTAGGTTTTCGAGATGATGTGTGTATTTCTTTAAAATAACCTTATGCAAAAAGTGCTGAAGTTTATTGTGTATTGTGAAATTATGAAGTATACATCATAGATACATATATATAGATAGAGTTATGTAAATTAGTTATTGCTCACATCTCCGTGTGCAATTCCTTTCCCAGAACAAAAGTTCTATTTTGCACATCTCTGAGATCAAAAACAGCTTACAATAATTGTTGCCTACAAGCTAACACATGCAATACATTGCATATTTTATAGTAAAAACTGTCAAACAACCAATTAACTGACAAAATTAATTGACAGTTAAATTGCATTAGTAATTTACGATTAACTTACCTCGAGACTATCCCAGTTTCCTTTAGAACCGCACTAAGACCGAATCTAAGCCCACCTTATTCAGGGGATACCGCGTTGTTGAAATCGGTATCCTATTTAGAATTCGTTTATACGAATGGCTATCGATTCGCCGGCATGGGCACTTTACCTTCCTAATCCTGTGAACGATGTCGATTGCTTTGAGCCTCTGACGCAAATGGAAAAGCCTCAACACCTTACTAAGTACATAGATAGAGGTTGATGCAATGGTTTATATTTTTATTTTGAGATTAACAAGACTACGCTGGTATGGTATGAGTAGTAGCCTTAGGAGTGGTCGCACCAAAACTGTATTGAAAAAAATTGTCGTCAAATCATTAATTATTATCAAAAAATTATATTTTAGTACCCGCTTCTCTTGCTTTTATAACCAAAGTTTTCAAGTTGACATTTATTAGCAAAACACGTATTGGGCCGCGTTTGCATATCTGCCGGATTAGGGTCGAGGGCATTCGTCTGTTTCCCTGAAATGAGATAAGGGCGCTTCCACATCCCGTGCGACAGTAGGAACTATTAATTTACCCTTATATGGAATGTGCGGCCTAATCATTTAAGTTTTAAGTTTACGCATACTCACGCCTTTTATCCCCGAAGGGGTAGGCAGAGGCGCAGCTAGTGCACCCACTTTTCACCGTGCGTATTCCGTCCCATGATGTGATAGGGGGCGAGCCTATCGCTATATCGGGCACAAATTCCATACTCCGGGCTGATACTGAATAGAAAAATCCAATATCACTTTCCCCGACCCGGGGATCGAACCCGAGACCTCAGCCTTGCAGTCGTATCGAAATATAACTACGCCACCGAGGCAGTTTTAAGTTTAATATTATAAATGCGAAAGTTTGTGAGAACCTTTGTATGTTTAGACGGATTTCTGTTCATAATACCAGCCCTGTATTATATACTGTTCCACTACTGAGCTTGGGCCTCCTCTACAACTGAGAGGGTTTAGGCCAGGAGTCGGCGAGTAATTTCTATCGGGGTCCGTATCCTGTTGAAATTTGCATCGAGGTCAAAAAAAAACTCTAAATACTAAATGTATGTAGAGCTAGTTGTATAACAATATAATATAAATAGGTAGTTGGTTATAATAAAAAAAAATCGGCGGTTCAAGGATCGACCTTCCGCGGTCCGTATCCGGACCCATGATCTACCCATGTGCCAAATTTCATCCAAATCCGTTCAGTAGTTTCTGTGTTTACTTCTAACAAACATACAAACATTTTCACAAACTTTATAGCATTTATAATATTAGATACATAATTATTGATTCACATATTAATATTCCTGCTGGTACCACCACAACGTCTATTTCTACCGCCAAGCAGCAGTGTGGATGCGCTGTTGTTTTTCGGTTTGAAGGACATTGTAGCCCATGTAACTACTGGACATAATGAGACTTAACATCTTATGTCTTAGGATGACGAGCGCAGTGGAGCCCACACAGTACTCAATAACTCAAGGTGCTGTATGGTGTTGCTACTGTTTATGGGTGGTCGTATCGCTTACCATCAGGCGAATAGCATGCTCGTCTCGTCATTCAATGCAATAAAAAAAAACTTTCTTTATTGAATTTTCAAATTCTAATCTTCCAATACATTAAAGATTTTCTTTACTGAGACCTAAAATAGCAATATGTGTTGTCTTTCTTTTGTGTCGTCAAAGGGCGATAATCGGCTTGTGTTTGAGGAGTTTCTTTCAGCTCGTGGAGGCTGTGTAAGCTATTGTAACAACACTTGCTTCACGAACAAATAGATTTCAGATTACTCTCCGTGTAAATTGTTCTTTGTATTAGCAGTATTTATACTGAGGGACCTATTTGATCACAAGGCAGTTTATGCTTGTATTTAGCTAACAAAAATATACGCAAAAAGAAATAATAATAAAGGACAAAGTAAACCTTCAAAAAAATTTCGACGAACTCTTATACTGCATGGCTTTGAATAATTATATACCTAGATAGATTGACGCGCTACAATGAAACTAAAACAAACAGGCCAACTTTTCTTAAGCTATTATGCGTGACAGCTGTGTAATACGCTATTGCTGCATCATTATGCGTATCCTTGTGTGCGCGCATGATGATACCAATTATAACATGGTTTCTATTAAAACGGGGAGAAAATTATATCCATGAAAAACAACAAAAATGAATTCACTCGCACTCATTTAGTGGGAACCAAATGGCCTCTATTTTTTTCGACGCGTTTGAAACGTTCAGTGTCTATCTAGGTATATAATTAATCAAAGCTGTATGGGTAGCCTTGTGCTACCTACTTGTTTGACCTATCATATCCGTTTCGTTGGCATTATCAATACACTCTTAAATTTTAGAAGGAGAATATATAGACGGTACAAGACTTCTTAATGTTTAACACCAAAGTTCCTCAGACGTAGAAATAATCTATCAACATCTACACAAAGTCGGGCGCATCTGTTCGAAGTATGGCTGATAAATCAAAACTTACTGACTTCCTATCTATGACAGATTTTAACTCTGCACTGCTTGTGGTTACATAATCGATATTGCGACTGCCTCGGTGGCGTAGTTGTATTGCGTACGCGTTACGTACGAGTACAATTTGCGCGCTGAGGTCCTGGGTTCGAATCCTGGGTCGGGCCAAAAACATTGTGACTGGGTTTTTCCATCTTAAATATTACTCAGTCGCAGCTCGGAGTCAGGAAGTTGGCGGTGTGATACCCCCGTGCCTCGGAAAGCACGTAAAGCCATGGTCCTGTGCCTGATCTCTCTCCGGTCATGTCGGATTGCCGTCTCACTGGACTATGAGAGTAAAGGAATAGCGAGTGCACCCTGTGTATTGCGCACACACTTGTGCACTATAATATCTCCTGCATATCTGGCTGATCTCTGTTGAGATTGGCCGCCGTGGCCGAAATCGGCTAGAAAGGGTATTATATTATAATCGATATTATTAGGAGTGTTTTTGAATGACGCGTTTATCTATATATCGCTGCTTTGCATGAATAACCACGCAATCCCAAGAGAGCAAATTTAACAGGAGAGCCATTTGAAAATTTAAAAAAAATTGTATCTTTGTTTTTATTGAAGTTATATAATCAAAGAATTTATTAATCAAAAGGGCATTCATCAATGTTTTGCTGAAATCCTGGTTGTTATGTGCTCGACTTTTAATCGATTTGTCGATTTTTCTCCAAAAATCAACCGATGACATAAAGACATTTTGTCATAGCACTGCGCCATTTTTGCCGATTTGACCGTGAGTTTTATTTACCATAAAATATGGACTATTATGGATTGTATGGTGTTATAAAACGCAAATTCAAAAAAAATTGATTGTACTGTTATACATGCAAAGCAGAGATATATAAAAATTTCGTGTGACAGTGTTTGTTACCAAACTCCTCCATAACGGCCGAACCGATTTTGATGAAATTTTATATTCACACTTGGTAGGTCTGAGAATAGGTTGTTATCAATTCTTCATCCTCCTAGGTGATAAGGGTGGCCCAACCCATTTTTTTTTTTTATTTTAACGACATAATTTTCTTTTTTTTATGGTGTGGCATTAAAAATAAATTTTCTACCTTCTTCCATCATCTCCTATTTTTTAATAGCGATATTAGTAATTTAATAACTTTTAACCCCGGTCGGTAACTGATTAATACTTATCTGATATTTAAGGGTGAAGGATCAACATTGTAAGGAAACCTGCATACCAGAGAAGTTCTCTGAATTTGAATTTCAAGGATATGTGAAGTCTACCAACCTGCACTAGGCCAGCGTGGTGGACTAAGGCCTTAACCCTCTCGGTAGTAGAGGAGAGTTTACTGGTGGTAGGTCTCTCATTATGTAAGAGGCCGTCTGGGTGGGTACCACCGCAATGTCTATTTCTACCGCCAAGCAACAGTGTGCATGCACTGTTGTGTTTCGGTTTGAAGGACATTGTAGCCAGTATAACTACTGGACATAATGAGACTTAACATCTTATGTCTCAGGGTGACGAGCGCAGTGGAATGCCACACAGTACTTTGTTAGTCAAGGTGCTGGATGGTGTTGCTACTGTTTATGGGTGGTCGTATCGCTTACCATCAGGCGAACGGCATGCTCGTCTCGTCATTAAATGCAATAAAAAAAAAAAAAAAAAAAAAACCGTGCTCAGCAGTGGACAGTATGTACTACTGGTATTAGTTTTAAATGAGACTTCCACATACTCCTATTAAATCATGGACTTGGTTCAGCACACTTTTTTAAGGATGTTTGAGAAACGATGTGGCCCATTTTTGACAACTAGTCGCGAGCCTGACTTCAACCCGTAAGGCCTATACCCGGTCTCAGTAGTAGAGGAGGACCGTGCTCATCAGTGACCAGTATATAATACAGGGCTAGTATGGTGGATATTATTATAACTATTTATAATGATGGACAGCAAAACACCGAAAGAAAACTCTGCACAAATTATAATTGTAAACGCACTATAATGACTAGTTTGGATTATAGTACCGTTCAGACTTCAAAATTTTGCCAATCTGCACCCAGTGAGCACTCACCCAGTTGTGAAATTCATCTCTCCAAAAAAACATATTATGTTTGCCGTGCTGTCCTCATATTTTATAGCATTTTGTTATTAGTTTTCCCTAACTTTATATTAGTTTCATATGTACTTTATATTTTAGTGTACTTTATTTTTATTTTCCACTAGAATAAAAAAGAGGTATAAAGGAACCCTGACATTATAAAAACATTTTAAATAAAAAATCTCCGAGGTCAGTCAGTTTGTAACCTTGCATTACAAAGTGACCCTACTCCAATCGAAATTAAGTTCAAATTACAAAGATCAATAATGGATAAGCGTCAAGTATAAACTTTGATAGACACACGTCCAGTCGACAGATGTCTGAAGTCAAATCCGACAATAATTTAGTTAGTTCAAGACGACAGCGGCTGCCACCTGCAACTTTGGACTAACTTAGCATGAAACTAGTTCGATTACAACCAACACTATGCTAGTACAATGGTGGTATAGTTGATTAAACTACATTCTGGTTTAGGACTTCTCAAGGCACTCTTATATTTTACATGATGGGTTTTTTAGACATCTTACTAATATTATAAATGCGAAAGTTTGTGAAAATTCTTGAATATTTGTATGTTTGTTAGAAGTAAACTCAAAAACAACTAAACAGATTTGGATGAAATTTGAAACACGGATAGATCAAGCCTGGAATTGAACACATAGGCTACTTTTTATCCGGTAATTTGCACCTATGGAAATTAATGGATTTTCTTATCTCATTCTTTAAGTAGATGGCGCTGGCGTCGTACTGGGATTTTGGGACTTGTAGCGGAAAAGGCTTTTCACGCAAGCGAAGCTGCGGGCAACACCTAGTTTCTTATAGTTTTTATACAAGCATGGCAATGTGGGTCGCCCATGCCCAATGATGGATGGATGAATGGATATATTTTGTACTCGCCCGGATAACAACCATACATACGGTGTTAAAACCAGACATTGTGGCCCACATAAGTGTGCCGCATTCCGGGATCAGCCTGTGTATCCTGTTCAAGCAGGGCGGCATAATTGTGTTGACTGGCAAGTGATAGTCATCTGTCGTCAGTTGACACACTGCGCTTATCATAAGGTCCAATCAGCAATGAGAACACGCTGCCGTGCCGGTTTAAAATACTGCCATCTAGCGTAGGATTATCCTCGTCGAAATAGAAATATTTTCAAATTTCGAATTCTGCGAAATTCATGATCCCGATCACAAATCATTGGAGCTACGGTAATCGTATCTAACAGCCAATGTTTATTAATATAACATGGCCCTTCCGCCCACGGTGTGTAACCCGACTAAAAACAGATACCTGTCGTCAACAATTACATCATAGTGACCCACTTCGGTAAAAGGAATGACAAACAGAATAAAAGTTCCTATGTTTTCCACAACAAGTTTCAAAACGGAAACCGTAAATACGGTAAACTTTCTATTTCACAGCTTTGTTGTACACAAAACAACAGGACGCGGACTGTTTAAGTAATGAAAAATATTGCCCGTTCAAAAATACCGGTCTATCCAAATAGCAGTTATTACGCTAATTAAAAATATTACAGCAGGCTTTGATTAATTATATACCTAGATAGAGTGAGGCGCTGCAATGAAACTAAAAGAAACAGGAGAACTATTCTTAAGCTAGTATGCGTGACAGCTGTGTCATACGCTATCGCTGCGTTATTCTGCGTATCCTTGTGTGCGCGCATAATGATAACAGTTACAACATGGTTTATATTAAAACGGGGAGAAAATTATATCCATGAAAAACAACAAAAAATAATTCACTCGAACTCATTTACTGGCGAACAGTTCACCTCTATTTTTTTCGACGCGTTTGAAACTTTCAGTGTCTATCTAGGTATATAATTAATCAAAGACAGCAGCTAAGGTATTTCATCAACTATGTCCCATTTTTTCTTTTAGTACGTAGTACTATTTAACATTCTGTGTATAGAAAAAGAATTCTCAGGCTACGAGAACTTTACCGCGCAGACGTTGTCAAATGCACCAGTCACAAAATGGCGGCAACGAGCTGTCAAATTGAGTTTCATACAAGTTGTAAGTAACTGACAGTTAATTCAAATAATATAGATCTGAAGCCTTATTTAGACAATTATTGTTAGCAATAATCGTATGCGATTATTTCTAGACTGCCTCGGTGGCGTAGTTGTATTACGGTACGACTGTAGTGCTGAGGTCTCGGGTGCGATCCCCGGGTCGAAAAGTGATTTTGGGTTTTTGTAATCAGTGTCAGCCCGGAGTCTGAAATTGTGCCTGATATGGCGATAGGCTCGCCCCCAATCCTATCATGGGACAGAATACGTACAATGAAAAGTGGGTGCACTAGTTGCGCCTCTGCCTACCAAGTCTTTTGAATATCTGTCAAAAGGCTTGTATATCTTAACACGGGCAAGAATTGCCTCACCATTGAGCATCTCCAAACGGAGTTCAAAGTTCAATAAATGCGTACAATTATTGCTAAGAACAATTGACCCGTCTAAATGAGACTTAAACTATGCAATAGACAGCTGACGAATGCTTCAACTAAATTGCTAAACTGAATGATATGTTTTCGTATGTCTTGTAACAAGTTGACAGTTGGCGGCGACTCTGAACTAACTGTTGCTTCAAATTGCCTAGCTATTCCATTCCGTTGATGAGTTAACAGTTACTTAACTAAATTGCTAACTTAATGATTTCGTTCTGTATCGTGCGACAAGACAGCGTGTGCATGGCGAAATGTTATTCACTGGTGGTAAGTCTCTCATATGTGAGAGTCCGTCTGGGTGGGTACCACCGCAATGTCTATTTCTACCGCCAAGCAGCAGTGTGCATGCACTGTTGTGTTTCGGTTTGAAGGACATTGTAGCCAGTGTAACTACAGGACATAGTGAGACTTAACATCTTATGTCTCAGGATGACGAGCGCAGTGGAATGCCACACAGTACTTTGTAACTCAAGGTGCTGGATGGTGTTGCTACTGTTTATGGGTGGTCGTATCGCTTACCATCAGGCGAACGGCATGCTCGTCTCGTCATTCAATGCCATAAATAAAAAAAAAACATAATTTGTAGCAGTTGTAATTTTGAAAATATCACAAAGTAACACTTCTGTTTTTGTTTGTTTGCAGCCGGAGCCACTTCGGGGTTTGTGCGATAGTCAACAGCTTTTAGCCTCATCCTTTTGTATCGTCTCAATCCTCTTTTCAACCGTTTGGCAAAATTGAACCAACTTTGCTTTCAAACGTTTTGATAGAGTGAAATATTTTGACAGTGATTTTAGTATCTATTATTATAACATAAATATTAGTGCCAAATTGTGTATTGCCTGAATAGATTTGACCCTGTTTTCATTATTGTGACTGAAAATTTCAGTAAGTGCCTTTTGTCTTATGTTTATTATTTGTCAGGATTTTTGATGAATATATTTTTACACTTTTGTCCTTATCATATAATTTGGGAATCAAAGACAAAACATATATTAGAACCACTACAAATCGTAACAAAGCAATAAAAAATAGGACGAAAATGAAAACATAAATATAAAAAAACTAGTATGTAGGTATACCTGGCACAAATTGTAGTAATTGTAAATTAGGTATGAATTAAGAATGCTGTAGAGAATATACGTTTGGACAAAGGTTTAAACTGTTTAGCGGTTATGTGCATGTGGCTCCATAAATCAATAATTTCGCAGTTAGACTGCTTTCAGAACGTCCCTTGATAGATGCCCACGTTAGTACCTTACCTTTTAAGCAAAGAAATTAAACAGTACAGCTATAGAACGGACATCAGGCCCAAATTTTTCTCCAAAAGTTATTACCAATTGGTAATAAGTCGCTGTCTTATCTGACACATCCATGTGACAAGACGTCTCGGCATGCGCAAATTTTGTACAGAAAACAATATTTTGGAAGGAAATATGCCAATTTGCGAACGAACAGAATCAAAATTTTTGTATGAATCTTAAAACTATTTGCTTTTAAGCATACGGAGAATACTTTTAGGGAATTAAACTGCATATTATTATTAATTATAAAAGTAAAAGTTGAGATGATGATTAAAAGGAGTAAGCGCAGAAGCCACTGAACGGATTTGGATGAAATTTGGCACACGGATAGACCATGTCTTTACGGATAAACATATATTCCGGAAAAATTTACTCACACGAAGCCGCGAGCAACACCTAGTATTGAATTGTTTCATTCATAATCCCACACATATCAACAGTATTCAAAATGGAAGAGATTAATTGAAGCAATATAGCTGACAATTTGATTTCCCGCTTAGCATAGACAGCTGCGAAGTCGTTTGTCATACAAATGCTAGAATATTAGAAACTAGGAGCTCTGTGGACGGATCAAGTAAGTGTTTGCATTTGTGCGCTAATAAATTTAATATTAACAACTTTCATGAAATAGTATTGGATTTTATGTTTTGCAATGCACTGCAATCAGCCCTGTATTATATACTGCCCACTGCTGAGCACGGGCCTCCTCTACTACTGAGAGGGGTTAGGCCTTAGTCCACCACGCTGGCCTAGTGCGTTTTGGCGGACTTCACATACCCTCGAAATTCAGAGAACTTCTCAAGTCGGCAGGTTTCCTCACGATGTTTTCCTTCACCGTTAAAGCGAACGATAATTGATAACAATACACTCGTAACTTCGAAAAGTCAGAGGTGTGTGCCTTGGGTTTTGAACCTCCGGACATTGTCTCGGCAGACCGTTCCATTCCCATCTAGGCTATCGTCGCTTTTCTTTGATTTTATGTTTTATTTCTTTTAAAAGTAGCAATTTTAATACTAAGAGTCTAATGAATAAAGTTTTAATTTGTTTTAATAATTTTCTGTATTTGTCTTCCACTCCGTAATCCAATTTTTTACCACGTACTACAAAATTATGGCACCAATTGCCGCCAGCAGCATTTCCTGACAGATACGACCTGGCGACCTTCAAAAAAAGAGCGTTTTCACACCTAAAAGGCCGGCAAGGCATCTCTATGACCTCTGCCATCTCACTTACCATCAGGTGAACCGTATCCTCGTTTTCCACCTATATCATAAAAAAAAAACTATGGAATCGAACTAATACCCTTTTTCGCATATGTTTCAGAAACCCGTATTCGCAAACAATACTATGACGACGCACAGGACGCCCAAGACCATAGAACAGTCTTAACTCCGTGCCCAAGACGCATAGTGTCGGCAATGTCACAGTTTTCTTTTGTTTTGTTCAGCTTTAATTACACTATGCAACACCAAAAAAATCACCGGCATCCCGAATGGTAATTCGTATACAGCATACTTAGTAAAATACGGAAAACAAATTTATATTTGGATATCACGTCCCAAAAAATAGATAACGGGAATCTGACTTCATTTACTTTTTTCATCTCTTTTTTTAAGGTAGTCATAAAAATATATCTTTTCTGGGTACAAAAATCATCAAAACATTTAGATTACTCATAAATCTACAAAATACCGCGTGTTTGTGTTAATTCTCCCAACTTATTTTATTTTTTATTTTTTAATTTTTTTTATTTTAGATTTAGACTATAGTCTACTACGCTGGCCTAGTGGGGGTTGGCAAACAGATATGTAGGATTTTTCGCGATATTTTACTTTATAGTTAAAGTGAAAGATAATTTATAAACAATACACACATAACTTCGAAAAGTTAGCTAAGATTTTGAACCTGAGGACCTTCGTCTCGATGGACCGTTCCATTCCCAACTAAAAAAAAAACAAGCAATCAAAAACAAATAACAAATCATTTAATAAAATATACAAAGAATGGAAAAGGAACTTCTCAGTGAAATATCAAATACAACATCAAATATTATAACACAAACTATTCTCACCAAATCCCCAACCACAAGCCAACTATTGGATAGTGTTGGCCACACATTGGCCCAGATGGCTGCTTCTAATGCAATTTGAAATGCTTCCGGTCCGTACTTGCATAAACTCTATCACAACTTCCAGCGTGCTTAGGGCAAGTTTTAACACGCTTGCAAATATGCGAAGGGCATTGTTTTTGGGGCCCGACTTGGTGGCAATTTTAATACAACATGTTTAAAAGGCCTTTTGTACTTTATTATTAGGTTAATTGTTATTGAGAAGAAATTGAATCTCGGAGTCTGGAATTTGTGCCCAATATGGCGATAGGCTCGCCCCCTATCACATCATGGGACGGAATACGCACGGCGAAACGTGGGTGCATTAGTTGCGGCTCTGCCTACCCCTTCGCGGATAAAAGGCGTGAGTATGTGTGTGTGTGTAAGAAATTGACACGATATGATGTTAATCTCGCTACCATGGCAGTAATTATCTTGGCTAACTGTGCATTTATCTGTAATGGTTCTACCTTTCCCTACGGAGATGCAGGCGTTACCTTATCTATCTTATTTTATGTTTTTACCAGCAACCAGGGCAGTACCACTACTAAAAACCCTGATAATTCAACATGAAATTACTAAGAGACTTTCAGTTTTATAATAGTTTCTCAATATTATAAAGCTGGCTGTTGTTGCACCAAATAATGTAGTTTTAACGTCAATCTTATCTTTTTTCTTATGTTTTACTAATATTATAAATGCGAAAGATTTAGATTTTTTTTATGTTTGCTAGAAGTGGACTCAGAAACAGCTGAACCAATTTGGATGTTTGGCACACACATAGACCACGTCCTGTATTAACACTTAGTCTACAATTAGACCCGGCTACTTGGTATCTTAAGAAATTATCGATTTTTAGCCTGATTTTTAATATAAATGACGTTGGCGTCATACAGATAACGCTATGAATTGGTAGAAATTACCAGACTTTAGTAGCGGGAAAGGCGAAGCCGCGAGCATAATCTGGCTAATAGTTTCTGTGTAGATCCTGTAATATTATCACCACGATCAATTACAGAAATTCTCACAAAAAAGTTGGTGAATTTATCACCATCGAAGGCGAATAAATTATTCAGCCGGCGACATCTCGGCGGACACGGGTAACGAGCGGATAAAATCATCCATCTTTCTTCACAGATATGTACCAGACACTTTGCAAATAATATATCGGTGGATTTCGCGGAATCTATCGCTTTCAGCGTTTTGACGTGTCATTTGGGGTAGGGTTTGGTGATACAGTGGGAGATGCGTGTTAGAATCTAGTCCTAGTAAAGGCATGACAAAAAGACTGTACAATAATAATACCTACCTTGCTGTAGGGGTTAATTAATGGAGAGTGAATGCCTCGGTGGCGTAGTTGTATTGCGTACGCGTTACGAGTACGATTTGCACGCTGAGGTCCTGAGTTCGAATCCCGGGTCGAAGCCGAAAATATTGTGACTGGGTTATCCATCTTAAAAATTACTTAGTCGCAGCTCGGAGTCAGGAAGTAGGCGGTGTGATACCCCCGTGCCTCGGAAAGCACGTAAAGCCGTTGGTCCTTCGCCTGATCTCTCGCCGGTCATGTCGGATTGCCGTCTCACCGGACTATGAGAGTGAAGGAATAGCGAGTGCACCTGTGTATTGCGCACGCACTTGTGCACTATAATATCTCCTGCGTACCTGGTTGATCTCCGCAGAGATTGGCCGCCGTGGCCGAAACTGGCTAGGAGGATTACAATGGTGAGGAAACCTATATATTTGTTATTTAATAGTGACAATTTTGACAGTATGTGAGATATCACTGTTGAAGCCAGCGGAATAAAGGCCTAATTCCGCTTACTTCTAGCTTTGAGACAACTTTATAAAGGGCTGATAATTTAATATATAATATAATATAATAATGTAGTATAAAACAGGACAGAATACGACTTCTGTCTTAATAATTTTATATATATTTGTAATTCTCCACAATTTTGTATTCTTCTTCTTCAGCCTTTAGAAGTCTCCTGTTGAACATAGGCCTCCCCCAAAGATTTCCAGACTAAGCTGTCAGAAGCGGCCTGCATCCAGCGGGTTCCTGCGACCTTTTCAAGGTCGTCTTTCCACCTTGTAGGAGGACGTCCCACTATATCATATTTAATCACGCTATATCAAAACTAACTGGCAATCAACGCGAAAAGATAACTTTGTTCGCCAGTAATTCCATGTAATACCATGAATTCCACGAATATTGTAACGGTGCCAAAAAGCGCTGCCGAAAAGCTCGAGCGCTTAAATCAGTTCTTAGAAAGGCGACAAAATGGAATTCATTTAATTCTCGATACGTCAATAATGAACATAATCTTGGTCTTTTTGGATGCTTTCCAAACTCTAGAATCCAAAATTAATAAAGTATTTTAGTTAAAACACGAACCTTATAAATTTTGTACAAGGCTGTAATATTGAGTGGTACAAAATTATAGGAAGGACTATACATAACAGAAAAAAGATATTTATCGTCTCACACTCTAGAGGACAATTTTCTCTGCCTCATTGGATAATGCAGATGTTAAAAAGAGACGCATGTGTTTTCGACTTCCGGTCCAAGTTTCAGCACCTCATCTTATTACATATTCTTGAATCATTTATTAATTTAACTAACTTAATTAAGCTGATTATGATAATCGTTTTAAGAGTAAAAAAAGCATTTAATAAATTACGCCGTCCGGTTGTTAACTTCCGGCGGACTTAATTATAAATCACCTTTTATACATTTAATTATAATTCTTGTTTATTAGTTATCAAAAAAGTAGTTTAATGCCATATTATTTAATGACATAATTTGATACATTTTTGTGATATTTAGAGTAACTTGATTTAATAGGCAGATGATTTGTAACCTTTGGTTGAAACATAAGACGTGCACGGATAATGTAGTGATCCTAACTTAAGTGTCGTTTTGCTGCCAGTAACCACACCGACTATACATCATCTACACATGTCTTAATATAGCACGTACTTTGTGATGTTAAACCATAGTAGATTTTGTATATCAAATTTTACGCATACGGATACTCACGCCTTTTATCCCCGAAGGGGTAGGCAGAGATGCAACTAGTGCACCTACTTTTCGCCGTGCGTATTCTGTCTCATGATGTGATAGGGGGCGAGCCTATCGCCATATCGGGCACAAATTGCAGACTCCGGGTTGATACTGATTAGAAAAACCCAATATCACTTTGCCCGGCCCGGGGATTGAACCCGAGAGCTCAGCATTGCAGTCGTACCGTAATACAACTACGCCACCGGGCCAGTTATCAAATTTTAAGTAATTAAAAAAATATCTACAGCGGCGATTACCTAGTTGGGAGTGGAACGGACTGCCAATACGAATGTCCGCAGGATCAAAACCCAAGGGCACGCAACACTGACTTTTCTAAAGTTATATATATCATATTGTTTGTGAATTAACTCTCGCTTTAACGGTGAAGGAAAATATTGTGAGAAAACCTGCATACCTGAAAAGTTCTCTAAGAATTTCGAAGGTATGTGAAGTCTGCCAATCCGCAATAGGCCAGCGTGGTGGACTAAGGCCTAAACCCTCTCAGTAGTAGACCAGGTCCGTGCCCAGCAGTGGGACAGTATAGAATTTATAAAAAATAAATGAACTGAATGAAAACCTACTCTATTCCGATTTGATAAGTTCATTCATTCCATTAAACTTAATGAATTGTCGCCATAAACTACAGTTCAGTCATAAAACTATTTTTTCAGAAAGGGGTTCGCTTTGTAACGACTCGAAAGTTCACTTAATTGCATCACTTCAATGCTTTATAACACTTTATAGCTTCTTCGTTACGAATGCATATTCATTGCATTTATTAGTACAGGTCTTATTATATGTACTTGCGAGTGTACCTGTGTATTGCGCACACACTTGTACACTATAATATCTCCTGCGTACCTGGCTGATCTCCGTTGAGATTGGCCGCCGTGGCCGAATTCGGCTAGGATTGATTGACTCTATACTTTATGAGAACAATAAAGTACGTAAAAGCACTTTATTTGGAGCTGATTTCACCGCTTGCTGATTAACGTTATTTGTCACAAAATTTATAAGCCGACCAAATACAAAAGTCACTCTAATCTAATCTCCTAGATTTAGATTTAGACTTGTGCTGAGGTCCCAGGTTCGAATCCCGTGTCGTGATATTGGATTTTCCCTAGTATCAGTCATTGGTAAATAAGGTAAATTGTATAAAAGTAAATAGTAATAGATATTTTTTTTTATTATTAGCCGGAAGTCTGGACTTTCTGCCCGAAAACTCGCCCCCTATCACATCATTGGAAGGAATACACGTGACGAAAAATGGGTGGCCTGTTTGCACCTACACCCACCTTTTCAGGGAATAAGGAGTAATCTGTATTATATAAATGATAAAGCTCATAAAACCAACTTATGTAGAGGCACGTCAGATTTTTTATATGCAATATAATTACTAGTACGTATTCAAACTATAAGGCCTTAGTCCACCACGCTGGCCTAATGCGGGTTGGCACACTTCGCATACCTTCGAAATTCTTATAGAGAACTTCTAAGGTATGCAGGTTTCCTCACGATGTTTTCCTTCACCGTCAAAGTGAGCGATAATTTACAAAGAATACACACATAACTTTTAGAAAAGTTAGAGGTGCGTGCCCTTGGGTTTTGAACGTACGGAATTCGTCCCAGCAGTCCGTTCCACTCCCAACTAGGCTATCGCCGCTCCATACTATGTAGTTTTTGATACTGGCAATGTTATTATAGTTAAAATGGGATAGGGTGAGACCAGGGTCAACCCGACCCATTCATGTTATGCAATTAAAACTTTGCCATGTACTACCTGCTGCCAGACTGCCTCTCGTCTAACATATTATCCTTTCCTTTCGAACTCAAACGCAATCTCATAAAAGCACAGTTTAAAATATTCAAACCATTATTTCAGTAACAGGCAAGTAAAAGCTTTACAAACAATCTAACAAATTGAAACAAATTAACAAACAACTCATCGAACTTTAAGATTCGTGTCAACAAAATTTAATTTTACTAAAACAAGCTCAACATTGTTGAAAACTAATTTTGCTACGTGATTCGCTAAAGTCTGATAATATCAATTCCTGTATTCGTAGACGGTTACGCCTCTCGTAGCACGTAGCACATTGTAGAACACCTACGTTATCTTCTACGGCGTAGCTACTGAGAAACCGGTTTCAAAATAATTTTAACTAGAAGCTAATACCTATAAATTACGTTGAGAATATCGTATAAAATATTTTCTAAAGACCATACCATACCATATCAAAACATTAAAGATAAATCTATCGGAAGTTGCCGATGTTGACAAAGCTAAACGAAGTTACCGTTGAGAGGAAACTGGGCTAACACATCCGCGTGGGCGTCTAATAACAAACTTGGACCGTAATATCACTCGTTTCTAATTCTAATAAACTTATTAAGTGTACACTTATATCCGAGCAAAGTCCGAAGTCACGTACGAAGCATCGACCTATCCATTTATTGAGTTTTCGTACATCCATTCTCGCCTTTTTACCAGCTAAATTGTTCGGAACAATCTTAATTTGGGATCTGCGAAATTAAAGGGCTTAAGTACGATATAAAGAATTATAAATAAACTTGAGACTAGCGTTGGTTGGTGTTTAAAGTAGCCAAGACCTGAACAAAGAGAGGATAAATCTAGATTTAAGCTGTGGAATATTCATGCTTAAGTGTATTAAATGGAGCTGTGTTGACTTCCAAGTTTAAGCTCTTAAGCATTGAGGGGTCTTCAAACTGAATTAAAATTTAAAATGTATGTTTCTGATTGCTATGAATAAACATTGAGAAATAAAATTACTCGTAAACAAGTAACGAGATTTACGAGGTGAAATAAATGAATATAAGAAGCAAATCAATTGCTGGATTGTAATTTTAATACAAATATCTATAATAATATTCAATTAATAAATATAGAAATTACAAAAAGATTTTTAAAAATCTTTCCTTTATGGATTTACTGATAGAGCTGAAAAACTTCGGGCTAGTCTATAAATTTTCACATATAATACCACAAGAGCTTCAAAATTATCGGGTATTTTCCGATAGGTTCGTTGCAAACAAATGAAGGAGTTTTCAGGTTAAAAAATCACGAGCGCGAAGCGCGAGTGATTTTTCCTGAAAAACTTGACGACTTCATTTGTTTGCAGGGAACCTTGAGGGAAATGCCAGATAATTTTGAAGCTCGTGTGGTATTCGGGGGATTATTTTTCCGTCACAAATGTCGGCCAATAGAATTGCACCATGAGATGAAATGAACAGTCAACAAATAAGAATTTCATAATATATAGTAATGACCAGAGAAAATATTCAAAAAAAATTGTTTCTTATTATATAGTAACGACCAGAGAAAATATTCAAAAAAAATTGTCAGTATAATACCATGTAGGTTGTACCACGTGACGTCGAATGGTGCAATTCTATTGGTCGATATTTGGCTCGGAAAAATAATCCTAAAAATATCACACTTTAAATCGAATCACAATAAAACTTTTTTTTTTATAGTATTGAATGACGAGACGAGCATGCCGTTCGCCTGATGGTAAGCTATACGACCACCCATAAACAGTAGCAACACCATCCAGCACCTTGACTTACAAAGTACTGTGTGGCATTCCACTGCGCTCGTCATCCTGAGACATAAGATGTTAAGTTTCAATATGTCCAGTAGTTATACTGGCTACAACATCCGAAATCCATCATGAAAGTCGACGTTCAAAGCCCTCGCATACGAAACACTAAAGCGGAAAAATTACGCTCGACCGAGTGCGGTCCGCGGCACTCTTGTTTTGATCCCTTCAAACAAATTGCGCTATTCGTACGCATTCGTGCGCTGACAAATGATGTACCGTCGCTTCATTGTGACATTAATATTGCGAAATTGAGACTTGTTATTCCTAGCTAGGCCGAAGTCATATTAGCGTAATGTTTGTACTAGCCTAATTATTTTCGACGTAACACAAAAGGTTAAAAGTTAAAGGTTAGAGTGGGTAATGTTCAACACGTTGAGCTTTTGAAATTTTTGAATTTATACTTGTTTTGGCGCGTTAGGGAAAAATGATGAGAGTAAATTTTTACGATGCGCGCGCATATCGTCACGAAAAACCGACACCCTGAAGTTAGCTATAGTCAACATTTTAGTTTTGACTTTTGAACATAGAATAAGGCGAAAGATAATTGTTTTATAAGATTTTTATCTTGTAACGGCAAAGAAGTATAACTTCTAACGCGTGTATTTAACTTTGTTACTCGTTAAACAACAGAACATGTATGTTAGCCTCTTTTACGATATTGCTGTTGTGAAATAACGTCAGTGACTTTTCAAGCACGCTGTCAGATGGTCAGGTCGAATGCGACAAAAAATCGCCTAATTCAAAATCCCACGCGCACACCGTAAATTCGGTGCCCATTATTTTTTTTTTTTTTTTTTTTTTTTTATGGTGTACTACATGGTGCAATACATCATTTCAATAACAATCTAGCCTTATGACTAATAAGTTATTCGAATTTAACCTAAACTTCTAATGAGACTATGACTAAGATTATGTCCAATAACACTTTTCTTATTGTCTCTATTAAGGGGAAGACACATTGTTCGCGTGTTCTTTTTAACTAGCACTCACTGCACTATATTGCATTAAATGTTCACTACACTAACTCGAAGGTTTTTGTCCTCTTAAGTCTTCTCACTAGGTCCGTGTTGTCGAGGAGCTGGATTGCCTCGACGTTCACATGATGATGAAGTCTATATTCATGAGCTTCGGCATATTTCTTTACAATATTCGTAACGAAGTCCACTTTAAGGTCCCGATGAAGATCTTCATTTCTTACGTACCAAGGGGCATTTGCAATACCCCGAAGAACTTTGTTTTGGAAACGCTGTATTATTTGTATATTGCTTTGTTTGGTACAACCCCACAACTGTATACCATAAGTCCATACTGGCATTAGGACTTGTTTATACAAAAGTACTTTGTTGTGTACTGACAACGAAGAGTGTTTACCAAGAAGCCAATACATCTTTCTGTAGCGGATTTCCAATTCATCGCGTTTCTTTTTGACATGTGCCTTCCAGCGAAGCTTTGCGTCAAGAGTCATGCCTAAATATTTGGCTGTATTTTCATATGGTATGTTTTTACCGTTTATGTACACCGGCTGATAATTCGGCCTTTTGTTGGTGAAGTCTATATGACTTGATTTTGATTCATTAATCTTTAGACGCCATTTTTCAGTCCAGTTGGAGATGGTGTTTACGGCTGTTTGGACCTTATCCACTGCTTCTTCGTGAGTCGAACCTATAGCTATAATTGCTGTGTCGTCTGCAAAGGTTGCAATGGTATGGTTTTCCATTTTAGGAATATCACTGGTGTATAATAAGTACAGGACCGGACCTAATACACTTCCCTGTGGTACTCCAGCTTCTATATGCTTAATTTCTGAATACGAATCTTCATGTTTTATACGAAACATTCTTTCAGAAATATAAGATTCCAAAATTTCTGAAAATTGCTTTGGCAGCATTTTCCTTAGTTTGTACGTGAGGCCGTGGTGCCATACTTTATCAAATGCTTGTGCCACGTCTAGAAACACCGTTGAGCAAACTTTTTTCTCTTCTAAAGCCTTTTCTATAATATTAGTTATCCGGTGTACTTGGTCTATTGTAGAATGTTTTTCCCTAAAGCCGAATTGGAAATCGGGGATTAAGTTCCGTTCTTCTATAACAGGTTTAAGCCTTTTCAAGAAAAGTTTTTCAAATAGTTTAGCCATTATGGGCAACAAGGAGATTGGTCGGTAGGATTTTACCTCATGAGGAGGTTTACCAGGCTTAAGTATCATTATCACTTCTGCAAATTTCCATAAGTCAGGCACATATTTTAGTCTAAATGAGGCATTTATAAGAGTAGTTAGTTTGACGACTGCTTTGCGAGGTAAATTAAGCAGAACTTCTCCTGTAATCAGGTCATAGCCAGGAGATTTCTTTTGTTTAATTTTTTTTATTTCACATATCACTTCTTTAGGAGTAACAAGTCTTATTGCTTGATTGTCTTGTGATATTATATTATCTAGGTCGAAGTTCAGTATAGTAGCTTCATTTGGTTTGAAAATATGCTCCAGATGGTTTGCAAATATATTTGCCTTTTGTTCGTTGTTTATGGCCCAGCGTCCATTAGGTGTTTTGATCGGAGGGACCTGCTTAATTGGTTTTTTAATATTTCTTGTAGTTTTCCACAGCGAATAGTCTGACGTACGGTTGTTAGTAAGTCCACGCAGGTATGTATTCATCGATTCATCTTTAAAACTTTTTATTTCTCTTCTCAATTTTTTTGTGAGTGTGTTAAGAATTTGTTTGGCTCGTGGGGACCTATTTCTTTGCCACTGTTTTCTTTGCTTTCTTTTTTCTGTTATAAGATTCCTGATTTCTATTGGGTAAGAGGTTCCTCTAAATCTTATTTTTAACTCAGGTGTGTTTCGCCAGGCACACTGTTGAATGTTCACGATAAACTGTCTCAAGTCGTGTTCCAGTTGCTCCGAGTTTTTCAGGGGAACCTTGAGGTCAATAACGGATTCCAAATCAAGCTTGAAGCTTTCCCAGTCTGTTAATTTATTTGTCAGTGCGAGATATTTGTCTTTCCGCAGGATTTGGTCGGATATAATAAGAATGATTGGTGAATGGTCAGAACTCATGTCGTAGCCCTCCTCAATATGAATAGAGTCCAGGGAGATATTTTTCAATATGAAAAAGTCTATAAGATCTGGAATCTTCTGAGTATCTGTAGGCCAATAAGTTGGCTTGCCTGTAGATATTACGTCACATTTGACTTCCCTAGCAGCTGATAGTAGCTCTCTACCTTTGGCTGTCGTAAGTCTAGATCCCCAAAAGGTATTTTTTGCATTAAAGTCACCACCGAGTATGAACCTATTTCCTAGTTGTTCAAAGACATTTTTATACCGCTCTGCCTTTAACGAATATCTAGGCGGAGAGTATATAGCTGATATAGTAACAGGATAGCGTTTTGTATGTATACACACGGCCACAGCTTGTATATCTTGCTCCTCTATCTTTAGTTCCTCGTAGTGGCAGATGTTCTCCTTTATTATGAGGGCACTCCCACCCCTGGGAGTATTATCAGGATGCAAGGCATGGTAAACTTTGTATCCTTTTATTTTAATAATTGTTTCCCTGGTACAATGTGACTCTGATATGAGGCAGACATCGATTTGTTCTGTAGTTAGGACAACTTCTATTTCATTTAGATGTTGAAGTAGCCCATTAGCATTCCACGCCATGATTTTGTGGATCATTGTTTTGTATGTGGTAAGATAGCGGTCTTGGTGCTATGTTCCAGTTTTTTCAATCGATTATCGAATAGGGTCATAAAATTTAAAATTTTGTTGATTTTCTCTTCCATACTGTTAGTTTGAGGTTGTGGTTGCGACTGCGGCTGTGGCTGTGACTGGACTTGTGGGTGTACTTGCGACTGCCCCGCTTTGGCCATTTGTGAATACGTCACATCTTTTTTGACACTTTGAGTATCTATTTTTTTATTTCTGCTTGTAGCAGGAGCTCGCACAGCGTTTGTACTTTTATTCATCGATTTCTTTTTGATATTTTGTAGTTCTTTGGCTACTATGCACCCTCGGTAATTAGCGGGGTGAGGTTCACCACAATGAACACATTTTGGCTTTGCATCCGCTGGCTTTGGACAGTCACGAGTAAGGTGCTTACCCGTACATTTGACACATCTGGGGTCCTTACAGCAGTATTTTTGGGTGTGGCCATACGCTTGACACTTTTTACACTGTGGAATCAGTTTAGATGTTTTTATAGGCTGTATTTCCACTTTGCAGCCCAGTATTGAGCTGATTTTATAAATGTTGCTTGCATCTTCTTCTTTTTGAAACGAGAGCATAAACATGTTAAGGGGTTCCTTAGTCCTCCAGCTTAATTTGTTCACCGCTTCTATGATTTTGTAGCCTTTATATTTAAGGTCTTCAATAATTCTCTCAGGCACATACGAGTGGTGAAGATTTTTTGCCATTACTCTAATTGGTCTGTCCTGCTTGTTCTCATACGAGTGCCAACGAGTGTTATTTTCAACTAACAGTTTTGTGGTAGCCCGATATGAGTTCTCATTTTTGGTGTTTATTTTGACAATATCACCTTTCATCATTTTTATAGTAAATGAGTCACTAGGTATACTTTTAATAAGATAATCGTAGAGATTCTGATAATCTTTGATTCCTTCTACTACGATAGGAGGCGGTAGTGGTATCTTCTTTTCCTTTGGCTTTTCCGAGACTTTTTTGCTGGGCTCGGTTTTTTCTGATGGGGAAGGTGTTGGGTTCCGTTTTCTTTTCTTCCTGCGCTCTTGACGTATCCATTCAGTTTCTCGCGCGAGTTCCTCTTCGTCGGTCTCATATTGGACTTCATTGGTTACCTCATTGCTGACGCTTGGTTTGTCCGAGACAAGTTTTTTGTTGTCCTCTTCAGCTCTATTCAATTGATGCTGAAGAGTTTCCACCTTAATTTGGAGCTCATTTACTAAGCATTCCAATTTTTCTCGTAATATTTTTTCTTCGTTGTATAATTGGTACAGCAGTCGTTCGGTTTCTGTTTTGATCGTGATAGCGCCTTTCTGTTTTGCCATATTCGGTTAGTAGATATAGCTTGGCCTTAACAGTTGTTTTTGTAAATAATTATTATGAGTTGCACAATAATTTCTGGGTCATCGCGGCGTCCGCAGAGCGCAGCTCACCGCGGCAGCGGGGATTGCTGCGTCAACACTTTACCCGAGCACGAACTAGAGCACAGTACGACGCAACCGTTCTTTGTGGCTGTCTAACAAAAACTGATGGTGCCCATTATTTGTTTCTATTATTTGCTCTATACCAGCCATAATATTGCATATTATAATGAAATTAAGCCCTCTTATATTACGGTTCTCAAAAAACAAACAACGTACAATGTGGAACCTAGATTGGCTTCAATACCAGAAACATTCAACGACACCTCAAATGGTTTAGGGTACCCAAGTTATTTCGGCACACGTGAACATGTTGTAACTACAGAAATTTTATGTTGAGTTGGAACGTCGGTTGGAACGCTCCCCTGGGAGATATAAAACCTGTCTCTCACATCACCTATAACAAGCCGACATAAAAGTCACAATGTATTCACGTCTCAAATGTTCAGGTCATCCAATTTTGTTTCCTAGGTCTTATTTGCGTGTGCTATGTAATTATAGGATGAAATGTTTTGTTTAACTATAGTTGTTATCTTGGAAGTTTTATTGTATCTCAGATGATTATGCTAAAAAAAAATCTTGTAAATTCCCAACATATTACTTTTGCGTTCGATTTCTAGGCTGCTACGCACAACCCATTGAATTTGATTATTTGTTCATAGATTGACACAGGACAGCACATTTTCTATAACCTACTATTTATTACGAAAATGTAAGGCTCTGATAGAACTCAATTATCGGAGAAGAAAAGGGAGCCGCAGTTAAAAGACAATTATAATTTAAAACCCCCTTTCGCCTCACTTCTAGCTCTACTTACAAATTCCCCCAACTCATTCCATTAAAAATACAATAAGCGAATAATCAGTAATTGTTTGGTTTCGAAATATTATTGGTAAACAGCTTAGTAATAAAAATAGATTGTTTTTGTACGCGGTCCAAATATTTTTAGTTAATTGGCCTTCAACGAAGCCCCGATTCGCGTGATTGTTATTTAGGTTATAAAGGTTTGTTCTATTATTGAATCAAAAGACCATTGTTGACGAATCGACTTCGCTATAAACTGTATTGAATATGACATACTTTCAGTACAGACATAATGCCGCCCTCATGCCTCGGCAGTGGCACGCATTTTATGACACCGGGCGGTGAAGCTCGGCGAGTCTCTGGGAGCACTAATTAGTCTTAACCCGCAACGAAGTTAATCAAAGAGAAGAGCCTATCTGCATGCGATAAACTCCAAAACTATCGAACCGACTGCGATGAAATTGGTATTGAGATAGTTTGAGATCCTGGGAAGGACAAATGCTATGCATACTGTTTATCCCTGAAAACCTCTCTCATATAAAGTTATCTGATACATAACACCATTAATTATTTCACTTAAAGGTAATTTCAAAAAACAATGTAAACGAAGTCGTTAATTGCCTAGACTTAGTATAATTGAAAGTGTGATGAGCGCAGACTCCTCGTCAATTTACTTCAACAACTTCAAACAAATTTACATTAATTTGATATTAATAGCCAAGCAAATTGTTTTACATTAAAGATAACTGGCATTATATAACTGTTTACTAATAGGTGTTTCTCGCGGCTTCGACCACGTGAAATCCTTTCCAACTCCCTTAATCACTGTAGCGATCTATGATGCCATCTATACGATGCCAGCGCAATCTAAATAAAAAACATACTAAAATCCATTTATTTTCTACAGAAGAAAATTACGGTGATAAAAGCCCATGCGTTAATCCAGAACATTGTCTATGTGCGTGCTAAATTTCATCCAAATTGGTTCAGCCGTTTCTGAGTTTACTTCTAAGAAATACCCAAACATTTTCAGAAAAAGATTTTAGTAAGAATAAGATAAGATTTGCACATAATGTAAGTTGCGAAATTTTGTGAAAATGTTTGGATTATTCAAAGTAAATGCAAGAGGGCTGAAGTGATATGAGTAAAAGGACATGTCCAAAAACGGGCCTAAAATTCTAACCAAGGCAGTTTATATATATTTGGATAGAGCTCCTAAAAACTAGCCTTTTACAATAAATTATTTAATTTTGAGATTCATGTGTTGTTTATCATATCGTTCGCTTTAACGGTGAAGGAAAACATCGTGAGGAAACCTGAGAATTTTCCATAAGAATTTCAAGGGTATGAGAAGTCTGCTAACCCGCACTAGGCGAGCGTGGTGGACTAAGGCCTAAACCCTCTTAGTAGTAGAGGAGGCCCGTGCTCAGCAGTGGGCAGTATATGATACAGGGCTGATTGCATTGCATTGCATGTAATTTTATTTTGCTTAAAAACTACACTTATTATGAACGTTTTTAAAAAAGTAAGTTATAAATGGAGAAGCCTACTAATATATTTTTAATGAATCTAAGATCCATATTATGCCCCTTTAATATCTCTAAAGTTTGAGCCTGATTAGATTTTGAGGCCCAGCAAAACGCAGACATCGCCTTTATCACACAGACAAACCATGTCTTGGGTACATACAGGCAAATTTTAATCCCGGAATATCACACAGTGGGATTTTTATTCATGGATTTATATCCAGGTTTGTCTTGCGAGCCAAGACATGAATAACACATATATTAATACATTTCGTTATATTCTAGACAGACAGGCAGACAATGGTAGACAGACGACTTGATAAAGGTCGCAGGAACACGCTGGATGCAGGCCGCTTTTGACAGGTCCGTTTGGAAATCTTTAGGGGCGGCCTATGATCGGCAGTGGACATGTGACTGATGATGATTATATTCTAAAGATTTATTTTTAAATAATCCAATAACAATCCATGACACCTGTTAGGTACGCAATACGGGACACAAGTAGAACAAACACTGGCTCGTAGCGCACTGATTTATTAGGTGCCATTCATTAATTACGTAAGGATTCCGAAGGGGAGGGGGTTTTAAAATATTTACATGCCCTTACCTTGGGAGGAGGGTAGGGTAAAACCATTCTTATGTCAAAAGTTGCCAAAATCATCCTCACGTAATTAATTAATGGCTCCTTAGCGCATTGACTGGAGCGTGTACCCAGCACGCTATGCTTACCTATAGCTATAGCGAACGTGCACGAACTATAGGTGGCAGCACAAAACCAACACAAGAGCCACATGCGGAAAAAAAGAAACTTTTCAGAACTATATTTTTTTTTTTATTTGTCATAAATTGAAAAATATGGGTTATAGCCGATTATTATTGATAGCATTTGCGCGCGGCTCCGCCCGCGTGGAAAAGTTTGTCCGGGATATAGATAATGAGACATTTCTTAATGCTTTTGGAATTCAGGTATGTATGTTTTCTATAGCTTTTATTTATGTCGCTTTTCACATAACCATGGAATGTACTTCAGTACTTAGATACTATTCTTGGGAAGGTAATAGATTGTACACTATTTAATTTGTTTCTTTTAAGTTTTGGACCATCCAGCAATACATTATCAGCAAATTAAATGTTATTTATCATTCCTTTTAGTATGAATATACGTCAATGCCAAGTACCTATTGATAGGGTAATAGATTCAGATTGCGTCACTAGATGGCAGAGCTTAAGTCGTGCACGTTGCCTATGTACATAACAACGCCCATACATATAAAGGATTTAAATGTGGGCGTACGAAGCATAAATACCTTATTTTACACAGACTGAATGTACCCACGACTACGTGAATGGAATAAATTACATATTTGAATAAAAATGAGTTTATATAAATAGTGCTCATTTTCCAATGCAGATACTTTTTGGCGTTATAAATAAATCGAGTTGGAGTATCCAACATTTGCTACCAGCTAAGGCACTCACTACTCAGTATGGAATATCGTACATCGTTAGAAATTAAAAATATTTCTATCCACATTCCAAGTTCGGTGCAGTATGACATGCATCGCATTATTAAAATGCAAGCATCAAATGGTTAGAAGCTCGTCTGATGTACTCCCAATTCGTAATTCCTTTGCAAGTGATAAAATGTGAGGCTGTTTGTATATCCTGCATAAGTCACGTTACTTATCGCACCTTTAGGACGAAAACGACACAATTCGAAAAAATCGAAAATTGAGTTATCGTCATAAAATTACTTAAAACTAAATTTTCAATACAACAGTAGTTCAAATACCGCCATATTCAAGTGGGAAAAAGACAAAACTATTATATCGGTCCCTTTTTTATTATATTTTCATAAAAAAGGGACCAGTTTTTAGTCATTTTATGACGATAACACAATTATTGTTTTTTTTTGCATTGCGTCGTTTTCGTCCTAAAGGTGCGTTATGTGTATTGTACGAATAAAATGCTTAATCGGTTCAGCGGTTTCTGAGTTTACTTCTAACAAACATCCGAACATTTCCACAAACTTTTGCATTTATAATATTAGTAAGAGTAATTTGGCCATCAAGCAAGGGAGCCATACAAGTCACGCTATGTTAAATCATCTCAAATTCCTAATAAACACCCATAGTACAATCACCAGCATAAGTAGCTGAACAAATTCAAAACTTCAAATCGCCTACATACTATTTTGTTCTTACTAATCTTTTTTTTCTCTTCACAAAAATGAAATAAAAGAGATTTACTTTACTTCAAACAAAGAAAAAAAGGTTTGGGTTTAACTTAACGCGTATATAGGCGATTTGAAATGATTTTGTACAGATATTTATTCTTTTGACTGTACCATTATAATCTATACATATAATAAAGCAGTAGAACCGATGTGTCTGTACATTTATAGAAATGTAATAAAAAAGAAAGGGGATGACTAAAGAAGAGTAATGGAAAACAAATCAGCGATTTTTGTAATTATTTTATGGCTGTCTGTGTTTTTGTTTGTTTGTTACTGCACATGTCCGAAATTACTGAACGGGTTTCTTTACAATCGGGCACACAGGTAGATCATGTCCTGGATTAACACATAGGCTACTTTTTATCCCGGGAAAATGTAAGGCGAAACTTTTTCCCGGAAATAACTTTTTCACGCGGGCGGAGGCGCGAGCAAAAGGCTAGTAAATAATAAATACCAGAAGAATCATTAATCCGCTGCCATTCTTAAAGTTTTTTTTTTGCTGGAAATCTCTCAGTATGTAACTCAGAAACTAACTTTTCCTTCACTTTGGTTTTCTTTGGTACTTATCTACTACCAGACTTATATACAAATATACATATTGTAAGACTTTGAGTAAAATATTACTTAAAAAATAATTAGAAGGAGATTTTATAAATACTAAATTGTTAAGTAAAATAAAAAAAAGTACTTCATAGAAATAACTTTTAAAAAATAGGTCACTAAATATTACCAGAACACTAAATTCCTAAGATGTTCACGGCATGTGCCCTGACAGCCCAATTTCCACTCCTTTTAGGGAGGTTCAGTACGTGCTGTCAATAGTTACTACCCTTGATGAACAAATTGACAGCTACAGTATATTTATAGTCTATACTTCCAGTTGCTTCTGTTGCTTTTACTGGTGGTAAGTCTCTCATATGTAAGAGGCCGTCTGGGTGGGTACCACCGCAATGTCTATTTCTACCGCCAAGCAGCAGTGTGCATGCACTACATATTGTGTTTCGGTTTGAAGGACATTGTAGCCAGTGTAACTACTGGACAAAATGAGACTTAACATCTTATGTTTCAGGGTGACGAGCGCAGTGGAATGCCACACAGTACTTTGTTACTCAAGGTGCTGGATGTTGTTGCTACAAAAAAAAATAAAAAATTTCACGATTCTCATCCCAAATCGACCAATGAGGCACATACACAGCAAAAATAATATAGTAAATCCGTCAAAGCTTACACTGAAGATGCGAATATCTGAAGTAAGCGCGGCCCATTGAAACGACATGATGGATAGCATCCTGCCGAATAAAGATCGATGAGTCGAACTTCCGCGGACCGACCATTCAAACTATATTTGGATCTGTATTTTGAAACTTGTTTTTTCTAATATGAGTTTTTTTGTTTTGTATGTTTTACTGCCTCAGTGGTTATATTGCCGTGCGCGGTACGACTACCGCAATGAGGTCAGGTTCGAATCCCGGGTCGGGTAAAGTGATGTGTTGTTCTGCTCAGTATCAGTCTAGAGTTTGGAAATTGGTTTCCCTATGGCAATAGGCTCACTCCTATCATATGGCGAAAAGTGGATGCAAATTGCGACCATATTTTCAAATTAATGTTTATACTCAAACAAGGATTCAAAGGAAATCCCAATGGAATATGTTATTCGACATTCATCCTTATTCCTATAAATAATTAATTTAAAGACCTTTTAATAGACCTTTTAGACTGCCTCGGTGGCGTAGTTGTATTACGGTACGACTGCAATGCTGAGGTCTCGGGTTCGATCCCCGGGACGGGTAAAGTGATATTGGATTTTTCTATTCAGTTCTTATCAGCCCGGAGTCTGGAATTCGTGCCCGATATGGCGATAGGCTCGCCCCCTATCGCATCATGGGACGGAATACGCACGGCGAAAAGTGGGTGCACTAGTTGCGCCTCTGTCTACCCCTTCGGGTATAAAAGGCGTGAGTGTGTGTGTATGTTAAAAAGGACACATTTAATTTTACGTAGAAACAACATCATTAATTGACAAGTGTTTGCTCAATAATTTGACTAATCTATAGGAAACAGGCTGTAGACCGTAATATCCGATGCCTCAGCGATCTGAGCAACCGAACCCTTATTTGAATTGATTTATCTTAGTGAAAGGACTAAACCATTTTAGATTTGGAATGTTGATTTACAATATAAGAGTGCTGTAAGAGATTGCCTCGAGTGACATGACCGCCAATTGTATTTTTTTTTTTATGATATAGGGGGCAAACGAGCATACGGTTCACCTGATGGTAAGTGATCACCGCCGCCCATGAACATCTGCAATACCAGGGGGCACAGAGATGCGTTGCCGGCCTTTTAGGTGGGAATACGCTCTTTTTTTTTAAGGTCGTCGGGTCGTATCTATCCGGAAATGCTGCTGGCGGCAATTGGTTCACACATGGCAATTGTTTTTTTTTTTAACATCTCACTGTCTTTTTTGTGATATATACAATATCCTTTGACGTACAATAAAGTTTTAAATAAATAAAAATAAAGTGTTTATAACATAAACGTACGCAGAGAACGATCAAAGGAATTACGCAAGTTGAGGAGACGAAGTTTTGTTTACTGTTATCATGTTTTATGAGGTCGCTTCACGAGTTTGACAGTTCAGCAGCGATGAGAGGCAATTTATGAGGCAACAAAACACTTTTACAATGGCCCGGTCGCGGATAAACTTTGATCGACTTTACGCCTTTGTTTTACGGTTTAAAGTGAACTTGGTAATGTTTTGTGTCAACACATCACAGTGGTAAGGGTGTGCTCGTTTTAACTTCTTTTACTGATAAAGGTCACAGGAAATCAGTAAGGCCCCGTTTTTACCACTGTAGTTATCTTTTTCTCCGGGTCTTATTAAGCTGGACGCGCTCGCAGAGCTGCGAGTGCGCCAGGTGCTGCGAGCGTGTCCAGCTTAATAACACCGAGGATTACCCTAACTACAGTTGAAAAAACCCGGTCTAAATAAACTTTCTAATAAATTGGTCTGGATTTTTGGAGGGAAGTCTATGATTAGCTGTGAGCATCGTGTGCCCGAGACGCGTTGGTATGTCGCAAATTTTTATTTGTTAATAGAGCAAGCAAATTTATTTCAATGATATGAAATTTAAGAAAACAATGTTGCATCTGTTTAAAGACATTTATTTTCTCAAAAGATTATAAAAAATCACCTGTAGAGAGACTGCCTCGGTGGCGTACTTGTATTACAATACGACTGCAATGCTGCAGTGTCGGATTCGGTCCCCGGGTCGGGTAAAGTGATATAGGGTTTTTCTATTCAATATCAGCCCGGAGTCTGGAATTGGTGCCCGATATGGCGATAGGCTCGCCCCCTATTACATCATGGGACGACATACGCACGGTGAAAAGTGGGTAAACAAGTTGCGCCTCTGCCTACCCATTCGGGGATAAAAGGCGTGGGTGTGTGTGTGTAGAAAGAAGATTAATGAAACAATGTATTTTATGTTTAAAAACATTTATTTTCTCAAAAGATTACAAAATCTCACTTGTAGAAACACATATAATAATTGAAATAAACAAAAACAAATTAAACCGTTTAGGCTAGTTTTAAGATGATATTTTAAGGTGTTTAAGATATGACTTTTTGATATTTTTTTAAGATAAGGTATAGATTTTGTATCTTTAATATTTTTTGGCAATCTATTATAATGCTGAGTTAGTTCAAATATTTTTTTGTTGTTGAAATATTATATTTATAGTAATGAACCACATATATTAAGTTTATATATATTCTACACAAAAATACGAGTAATCCACGAATCCTTAGCATTTTTAAAAACATTTTCCGCATAATTAACCGACGCCGTCAAACAAGATTTACGACGCGAGTCGTGACAAAAACTCATCTGCAGAGAATCTTATCTCGTGTCATTCATCAAAGGAACGAGCGATACCGAACACGCAGAATCGTGCGTAACGATGGCACATTTATCACTACCCTTGTTTTAGACAGCTACGAATTACTGGCCTCATTGACAAAAAAGAATAGTCTATGACATTTTTTAACCACTGAATGACATGAGGAAAATTTCCTCGCTTCAGCCTATTCCAGACTACGAAGTTTTAGTTTTTAAATAAACGTATCTATACTAAACCAGTTGCAATGCAATGCAATGCAATCAGCCCTGTATTATATACTGCCCACTGCTGAGCACGGACCTCCTCCAGTACTGAGAGGGGTTAGGCCTTAGTCCACCACGCTGGCCTAGTGCGGGTTGACAACCAGTTGAGTCTTGACTAAATTGTCGATGTACAAACTTGTTTAGTAACTGAATTACTACGCGACCAGAATACTAGCGTAGTAAGAACTAGGCTATAAAGTGTGACTTGTAAAGGAAAAGCACTTTGTGACACTGCACTGAGCTCGTCACTCTAAGACCGGGTTTTTTCAACTGTTAGGGTAATCATCGGTGTTATTAAGCTGGACCCGCTCTCAGCGCCTGGCGCATCCGCAGCTCTGCGAGCGCGTCCAACTTAATAAGACCCGGAGAAAAAGATAACCACGGTTCAAAAAAGTGTATGTGCACTTATGTACACGCGTTAGAAGTTATACTTCTTTGGCATAACAAGATAAAAACCTTTTTAATTTTTTTACGTTTCGCCTTATTCTACGTTCAATATTCAAATATGTTGAGTGTTGACTATAGCTAACTTCGGGGTGTCGATTTTTCGTGACGGTGTTCGCGCGTATCGTAAAAATTTACTCTCATCATTTTTCCCTAACGCGCCAAAAGAAGTATAACTTCAAAAACGGGGCCTTAGACATTACATTTTTTGGTACGCAATGCCTAGAAGTTACACTGGCTATAAGTCTTTGAGAACAGTAGTATACACTGATGCTTGGTGTCAGAAACCTTACCCACCTCTAAATAAGTAGTCACTAGCTTCGTGTCCAGAAAATTTACAAAAAACGAACGTAAGCACACTTAAAAACATCGTAAAGCAAGTCATAAAACTTTTTCACAACTCTATAGAAATCTCTTAGTCAATGAAACGGAAAAACATTGTGCAAACGTTGAAGATAGCTTGATTGACAATCCGATTGTGTCTAGTATGTTTGCGTCGACCTTGGCGTTGATAGTTCAGTTCTTTATGTATTTAGATAAGACTGATGTAAATCATAGTATTATTTGACCATTGTATTTGACATTAATGGTTTAGATTTTAGAGCAAGGCTGTGGAATAGAATGCCCTAGGTTTGATTCCGTGATCAGTACCCATAGCACGAGTTTACGCGCTATCGTCTAGTTAACGTAATGGTTTTGACTAAGTAAATTTTTGTATGGAAATTTAAACAGCGCCCCGGTGAGCGCATTTGGAACTAAAATACGAAGCATAAGCATCGCGCGCGTGTAAACTTCGATTTATATATTTTTTTATTTTCTATTGAATTGAATGACGAGACGAGCATGCCGTTCGCCTGATGGTAAGCGATACGACCACTCATAAACAGAAGCAACACCATCCAGCACCTTGAGTTACAAAGTACTGTGTGGCATTCTACTGCGCTCGTCATCCTGAGACATAAGATGTTAAGTCTCATTATGTCCAGTAGTTACACTGGCTACAATGTCCTTCAAACCGAAACACAACAGTGCATGCACACTGCTGCTTGGCGGTAGAAATAGACATTGCGGTGGTACCCACCCAGAAGGCCTCTTACATATGAGGACCTACCACCAATAAAATCGAGTAACCATAGACAAGCATGTGTCAAAATATATGGAAAATGGCAGCACGTGTCTCTTTTTTGACGTTTGGTATCGTCAAACGAATATTAAATAACTTACTCGATACGAACACTATAGGATAATGCGTAAACTTGTGCTCGAGGTACTCACAAAACATTGAGTGGGGTTTTCTGAGATTCTAAGATTTGGTAGCTGTTTTAGAGTGGCTTGATGGCCATCGATTCTAGAGCACTCGAACCAATTCAACTAAACCAAATCGTTGCTACTAAATACATGAGAAAGTATGGTGTGTCGACCCGTATTGATGTGGGTAGGTAGAAAAAGAAGATGAGATATTATGACCGTATGACGGTAAACAAAATCAAGCTTAATTGAGTTTTGTGATTCGCTTCTTATTTATATAGGTACTGTATGAACGACCTCAAATTATAAAAAAAAACATTTCAAATACACTTTACAGTATCTAGGATCGACACAAACTATATAAATTATTAAAATATTATTTATATTTATAATAGATTTCTGAGTAACAAAACCGATTTACATTCCAAAATAATGTTCTAGATAATTCTTCGCGGTCATTCAAAGGACGCTGTAACAATACACTATCCCATTTCTATTATAATTTGCATAGAGATTGTTATATAAACAAAATATAAAATATTACTTAGATTGAAAAACTTATTACATATAAAAACAGATAATCCAATAAGTTCTTCATGCTAAGACGTCGTTGCGAGAATACACTTTGATTAAATTCTCTAATCTCAAAAACAAAAGCTTCGAGAATCTTCGGAACGCGAACGTAAAGTGGAAGACTGAATTACTGAACGACTGCTTACTGGTTAAATTAAGTCATTTAATTGTCACTGCTAATTTGGATAAAGTTTTGTCGCATTTTTGAAGACTGAATGGGAATATAGAACGTCTCTAGTGAGCTTATTGGCATATTAAGCGCAATTTCCAACCCCAAGCAACTCTGACGTTTTATGAATCACATAATATATCTTTTGTTGTCTGATCTCGGAATTGATCCGAGGACATAACGATTCTCAATACTATTACACTGCCACAAGCCTGACGAGACTATATTAAAATTAAATTAAATAAAATCCATTCCTAGCCAATCGGCCACGGCGGCCAATCTCAACTGAGATCAGCCAGGTACGCAGGAGATATTATAGTGCACAAGTGTGTGTGCAATACACAGGTGCACTTGCTATTCCTTCACTCTCATAGTCCGATGAGACGGCAATCCGACATAACCGGAGAAATGTCAGGCGCAGGACCAACTGCTTTACGTGCTTTCCGAGGCACGGGGGTATCACACCGCCAACTTCAAGACTCCGAGCTGTGAATGAGTAATTTTTAAGATGGAAAAACCCAGTCACAATGTTTTTGGCCCGACCCGGGATTCGAACCCAAGATCTCGCGCGGAAATTGTACCCGTAACTCGTATGCAATACAACTACGCCACCGAGGCAGTCAAGACTATACTATTCGTATATAAAGTCGTAGATATTCCGTGTCTGTGTATTCAATATTTTTGAAAAACCTGCAAGATGCAAGGAATAAGGCACAGAACGTAAAGAATCAACTTTTGTTTATGTCTTTCTTTGTCTGTTTGCTCAAATGTTCGTTGGCGTAACACACCAAAAGCAAAAAAAAATGGATACAAAATCTAATAACTGAGTAACATAAAGTTTTTTTTTGTTTAACATTGGGGTTTTGTTCTACGGGATATCGGGAAGGATATGAGAGAGGTTGAGATAGATCTTTCACACTAAAAGGCCGGCAACGCATCTCTATGCATCCCTTTTCTTTCCGGATTTCTGCCGGACTCACCGGTCGGAACCGTCCTACAGACTATAACCTCGCCATTCTACTCTCTCTCCCTTATATCGAAGGTCGCGGGGTGCGCAGGTATTGCAGATGTTCATGAGCGGCGGTGAACACTAACCATCAGGTGAAACGTATGCTCGTTTGCCCCAAATACCAAAAAAAAACACACACACACACACAGACGATGTTGTGCGCAAAGCTAGTTATGAATAAAGCTATATTCAAACAAATAAAAGAAAATAGACACTTCACTAATAGAAAATAAGGTTACATTAAAAGCCAATTTGAAAGTCCAGTCGTGAAATGCCAACTTCGATTCCCTTTTAGTAACAACGTTATTTACTTAATACCTCTTATTACATTTTCAACTCTATTTTAACTTGAGCTACTATATTTTAGAATACAATTTTGAATGATGAAATTATGGTTTTTAAGCTATCTATATTTTGCAAGGAGCTCTACCGATAGTGACATAACAAATACGATACTAAGGTCCACGTCGTTTAATTGTAATGATTGTGATTGGCCGAGAAATCAACGCATGAGTCACATGTTCGTTTTTCAACCAATCACAATGAAACGAAACGGACCCTCATGTCGTGTTTTTTTAATCATTCTAGGGGGGTTCGCTAAAAGATCGTAGGGATAAGAGCGATTAAAAGTTGTCTATTTGATAACATTCAGGGATAATATTATAGCATCATATTAGTGAAATAATTTCAAAATATTTACCCGCCAACAAAGTACAATAAACCTCAAATCTATCTTGTATTCGAACCCACTTCCAGAAATATGACAGTAATGTTTTATCGTCCTGTACCTTAATTAACTCCCATAATCTGGGGAAATTTAATTAAGGCAAGGACAAAAGCTTTTATTACTGAAACGTTTGCCCTTGTATTAAAACATGTAATAATAATACCAGCCTTGTATTACTGGCCAACTGCTGGGAAAGGGCCTCTTCTATTACTGAGAGGGTTTTGGACTTTGTCCACCACGCTGGCCTATTGCGGGTTGGCAGACTTCACATACCTTCAAAATTCTTTAGAGAACTTTTCATGTATGCAGGTTTCCTCACCATTTGCCCGTGTGCCCTTGGGTATTGAACCTGGGAATATTCGTCTCTGCAATCCGCTCCACTCCCAACTAGTCTATCGCTAGATATATTATATACACCTACACCTGTATATATATCTACTTATTATACAAGTCTTTAAATAAGAGTAGATACTTGGGTTACGTCCTAGTTTCAATATACGTAATTCGGTCGTTTCGTTTTTTCCTCCATCGGTGCAATTTTTTATGTACCTAGCAGATTTTTGCCTACTTGCATTAATTGTTGATACCATTGGTCCCCAGGATTAGCAGACGACACACACCTTACCCATTGTTATATAAAACTCTTAGATGTGTAGGTTTCATCACAAACTCTCAAGCATTAATCCCCGAAGGGATAGGCAGAGGCACAACTAGTGCACCCACTTTTGCCGTGCGCTTTCCGTCCCATGATGAAATAGGGGGTGAGCCTATCACCATATCGAGCAGAAACCTAATATCACTTTGCCCGACCCGGGATTGAAACCTACGACCTCAGAGTGGGGTCGTATAGCGCACGTTGGATAACTACGCCGCTGAGGCAGTCAATGTTTGCATGTTTGTTCGTATTTAATGCGCTGCTATACTGCTCATTCGATTATACCGATTATGCTTGAATTTTTTTATCGATGGCTCGACTAAGTGTCTTCACTGCACCCGATGGTAAGTAAAGTGAGGCCCAAAATATGTCGACCGGCAAGAGATAAACATCCCTGGTCGGTCGGCACAGTAATGCCGGCCTGCACAATTGCTTCTTCACGGTCCACTTGAAGGACCCTAAGTTGTAGAAAGACTTGTCGACTACCATCTATTTATTACAATACTATTGCGTTAAATTGTGTCGCATTTTCTTTTTAATTAAAAGCAATACATATTATACATCTCATTACAGACAAAATTCTAAATAGAAGAAAAACGGGATGAATATGATAAGATGTTGTTCATTGGGCTTAATGACTTAAAGATCGTAAATTTTTGCACATAAATCAACGTAATCACCATTGCGATTCAGTTTTTCTCGTTAAAGAAGTAATTACATCCAGCAGCCGAATTAATAACAATCCCTATAGCCTATCGATAATTATCATCAGCTACGAATTGCCTCGGTGGCGTAGTTGTATTTCGTGCACGGCAGGACTATCGCGGTATCAGGTTCGCATCCCGAGTCGGGCAAAGTCGATTTCGATGAAATTTGGCACACGGGTAGATTATGTCCTGGTTTAACACATAGGCTACTTTTTATCCCGGGAAAACTTATTCACGCGGGCGGAGCCGTGGGCAAAAGCTAGTTATAAATATATCTGTAAAAACAAGAGAGGTTTCTTCCACCTCAACGAATAAAATGTATAGTTATATTCGGTAAGGCGATCTTAATATATCCGTAGCACAAAGTGTTATTCAGTTGGAACATGGCCAAACCTTATTACCGTAGATTCCATAACAAAGATACTCTTTTTGAATAGCAGAGTCTAAAAATGATTTCTTGTCGCAGTTTATGAAACATTGCAAAGCCACGTAACGAATTGTAGATAATTCCAAAATTTACAATCCGTGTAAAAAACATTATTATTTTATGTGGAAAATAACAAAAGGGATTATTCAAAGAAATTAAACATATTAAAGGCACATCTACTATTTTTATTCTAACTGGAGAATAGATTACAGCCAATTATCCGAATAAACATTATCTGTCGAGAAAATTAAAACCTGGCCGAGTACAAAAGTAAAACAATTATTGAAAAACTTTAAATACAGCCGTCATTTTGAATTTGTTCATGTTGTATATTATCCTATGCAATTTTTTTATCTGATGATTGAAAGAATAGTTCATATGGTAAAATAATATTATAAAAATAACCATAAAAATAAAATATACAATGTAAAGTTTTTTTTAATCCATGAACACTGGCAACATAACTACTGGCGTCTACTCTGTTTAAAATAAAATCACTACAACAATGAACTTTTATAAATTACTGCAATTCTAGAATATTCCTCACGTAGAATCCCATATAAATGTCTGAATAAGACGGAATGTGGACGTTAAATAATGTTAGTCGGCATGAAGGGCATGCAGAAATATCGCCTCAAATGTATCAATTTGAAACAATTGAGATTGGTTCATTCAATCGACTTTGGTTCATGGATAAAGGAGCCATTTTGAACTCATGAAAGGTGTAGAAAAATTGCTCTTGTGCGACCGCATACAGTGGAACTGTTTAAGCAAGTAAAAAAAATTAAATTCAATATAAAAATATACATTACTTGAATTAGCTATGCTTTTTGACGGATTAGCAAGCGACCGCGTTCTATTTGAAAATATGAATAATTAAACTCGTTATAAAATGATAAATTAAATGTATGAGTCTACATCACATGCTTCTATACCTACTATTTGGCGGTTGAATCAATAAAAAAAATGTAATTAAATTGAGTTTCAAACAAAAGAATTATATTTTTAGATAACATATAGAACCCGAAATACTTAGTTTCTTCAGGCAAAATATAAATTAAAAAGCGAGCTTTTTGTTCTGCTTTCACTGCTGCTTCTGACATCTGTATAAATATTTAAAAAAAATCCATATTCCATCCGTCATCATCATCTGCTACATGACGTCCACTGCTGAACATAGATCTCCCCTAAAGATTTTCAGACAGACCTGTCAAAAGCGGCCTGCATCCACCGCGTCCCTGCGATCTTTATCAATTCGTCTGTCCACCTAGCAGCTGGACGTCCAACGCTACGACCTGTATACGAGATTTTCTTAAAAACTATAAAATCAATGTTGATAGTCATCTTCTATATCAAGAGTCAATGTCTATGCCGTCATAATAGAATATAGAATTTGGAAATCCGTGTCTATATGGAACGTACGTCTCGCAAGAAATATATTTTACTTTAATTATAGAATTATACAAGTAAGTCGGTAAAAGCGAGTTTCTCTCGGTTTTGAAATGGACATAATATGAATTTTTACAAGGCAATTACTGTGTCCTTTAAGTGTGTAGTTTGAGAAGATCGCGTCTTGATCTTAGCAGCGTACTCGGGTATAGCCTATGAAGTTCCTGGTTCCATTCCTACATCGAGTAAATTACATTCAAAAGATTTCAAATTATGACAAAAATCTGTGAATTGTGTAATAATAACTTTGTCTACCTATTCTCATTTTATGTGTCTCTATCAACAACATTAAGATGAATAAAGCAGTCGTTTCAAAGACCACATTGAGATGAAGAAAACAGTTACATCATTCTGTAATCTAAAGAAATCGTCTGTTCAATACATACGAGAATGCTAAATCTTTGTTTGTACGAGTCTTTTTTTTTATTGCATTGAATGATGCTACGAGCATGCCGTTCGCCTGATGGTAAGCGATACGACCACCCATATACAGTCGCAACTCCATCCAGCATCTTGAGCTACAAAGTACTGTGTCGCATTCAACTGCGATCATCATCCTGAGACATAAGATGTTAAGTCTCATTATGTCCAGTAATTACACTGGCTACAATGTCCTTCAAATCGAAACACAACTGTGCATGTACACTGCTGCTTGGCGGTAGAAATAGACATTACGGTGGTGCCCACCCTGACAGACTCTTACATATGAGAGACCTACTAAAGTAGAAAGCGAGTCTCACTAGAAAGCGTATCCAACACATAATACCCAGGGCCGTAGCTAAGATGCCTCTCTATCGTTAAAGAATGGCATATCATATGATAATGATACAATTAGCGATAGTATATTTATTTAGTTTAAAGGTAAACCAACAGCATATATATTAATACAATTATACAAAAACACTGCTATAAAATTAATGTGGCTGATATATGGCATACATTTTTTCTGTCTTCTAGTAGCATTAACGATTGCCGAAAGGAATCTTGGCTCAAGAATACGGTTTCTGTTTTGTTTTTATGTAAAACAGTAATATTATGATTTTTTTTTTTGGTGGTTTTCTTTTTTTTATGATATAGTTGGCAAACGGGCATACGGTTCACCTGATGGTAAGTGATCACCGCCGCCCATGAACATCTGCAATACCAGGGGGCATAGAGATGCGTTGTCGGACTTTTAGGTGGGAATACGCTCTTTGGTGCATTTGATATTCCTCTGCCTACATCTTAGACGTATAGTGTCTTTTTAAACAACTGACACTAAGGAACATTCTCAATAATGCCACGACACAAACTACGTACCTATTTAGACGTTAGCATCTACAGCAACTATACAAAAAAAAAATTTTTTAATATTGTATAGAATAATGAGACGAGCATGTCGTTCGCCTGATGGTACGCTTGCGTATCGCTATACGACCCCCCATAAGCAGTAGTAATACCATACAGCACCTTGAGTTACAAAATACTGTGTGGCATTCCACTGCGCTCGTCATCCTGAGACATAAGATGTTAAGCCTCATTATGTCCAGTAGTTATACTGGCTACAATGTCCTTCAAACCAAAACACAACAGTGCATGCACTCTGTTGCTTGGCGGTAGAAATAGACATTGCGGTGGTACCCACCCAGACGGACTCTTACATATGAGAGACCTACCACCAGTACCACCGGCTTGTTTTCCTTTACACCAAAACAATAGCACCAAACGGGCGGTAGACTTTACACGGAGGCGACACTCAGACTTCGACAAATATTTGTGAACCGCTTAATTTATTAATAGACCCCTCGACACACTTTTAGAGACTTTGAAAGGCCCAAAACGATCTCTAGACACATTGAGACAATGTAGAGCGAAAGTATCTTTAAAATATGTTTTGTTGTAAATAGATCATGTGAATATTTTTTATAGATTTACATACATACACACTCACGCCTTTTATCCCCGAAGGGGTAGGCAGAGGCGCAACTAGTGCACCCACTTTTTGCCGTGCGTATTCCGTCCCATGATGTGACAGGGGGCGAGCCTATCGCCATATCGGGCACAAATTTCAGACTCCAGGCTGACACTGAATATAAAAATACAATATCACTTTGCCCGACCCGGGGATCGAACCCGAGACCTCAACATTGCAGTCGTACCGTACTTACGTACGTTACGTATAGAACTACGCCACACAGGCAGAATTAAAATGTGAAGTTAACAAAATTAAAACAATTTATGAATAATAAAACCAGCCCTGTATTATAATACTGTCCCGCTGCTGGGCACGGGCCCCCTCTAATACTGAGAGGGTTTAGGCGTTAGCCCACCACGCTGGCCTAGTTTTATATTCTATTGGGCTTTTGGGTTAACTGGTAGTAATTAAGCACTACACTTCTATATAGTATGCTAGAATCTTGAGCTGCCTTGTGACCATTATAATAGGAATATGCATTTTAAGGCTTATAGTTTAAAAAAAATAGGGCCTTCGGAAATTTCGCTCGCCACACGAACAGTTAACTTTCTTGAAGTAATATTAATTTAGTAGGGCATACCAAACTATCGGGGTCTGTAAGACTAATAACTGAATTTATTTATTTAATTAAGACGCAAAACGGAGTACAATCAAAAGTTTTTACAACAAACAGACTTGCATCAAAACTAGATTGTATTCCATAATTAGCACCCTTATATAGGCAAATTATAGAAAGTGCGGACTAAAGAAGGGTAATGTTTTGGATTACTAACTAGCCCTAGATTACTTAATACTGATGTTGTGAACTGTAATGATTGAAATCTGTTATGCATCTTAAATAAATAAACAGGTTTAAAGTAAAAATGCAGAACAGTTCATGCTGTAGAGTAAAGATCAGGGGCTTAGAATGTGGCATAAAAACCCAACTCGTAAGACGATGTCGTTTAATTTTGATGCTTGTGATTGATCGAGAGACCAATACGTCAGTCACGTGTTAGTCTCTCAACCAATCCCAATAAAATGAAACGGATTGGTGTCGTGGTTTTTGCCACATTCTAAGCACACAGTGTTGTTAATGTTCATGAACCGATGCTTACCATTAAGAAAATGATTATCTCGTCAGTTGTATGAATAAAAAACTATTTTATTGTTTCACTATACAGAATCAGTGTTAAACTCATAAAACAGCTTAAGATAAAGTGACAAAACAATCTCAAACAATACCCTATGATAGTTAAACAGCAATTTCATAGGCATGAGGTTTTACGACAATTGCCTCTACGCGTCGCAGTCATCAAAGTTAACGGCCCAGTTAGTGTAGAGAACCACTTGACAATATAAAGAGTGGGGAAAGCTGATTGGCATAGAATCTCTTCTCTGAATCGGATATATGAGAGACACCATACACCTTAGACAATATATAAAGGACACGCCTTGTATGATCTTTCCATTCTGCCAAAGAATATAATCATGCACACATCTATAAAAACTGTTGTAGTGTGCGTAAGACAAGTGTTTAAGATTTATTAATGTGTGTGTTCATAGCGACACAAAACGGGTATAGTATATGTGTTGCACTTTCTATGTAGTAGTTACATTGGAAATCATTTTGAATCATATTTTTTTGTTATAAGCACATGCCGCCTCTTTTTTTTTACCTTTTTTTTATAGCATTGAATGACGAGACGAGCATGCCGTCCGCCTGATGGTATGCGATACGACCACCCATAAACAGTAGAAACACCATCCAGCGCCATGACTTACAAAGAACTGTGTGGCATTCCACTGCGCTTGTCATCCTGAGACATAAGATGTTAAGCCTCATTATGTCCAGTAGTTATACTGGCTACAATGTCCTTCAAACCAAAACACAACAGTGCATGCACACTGCTGCTTGGCGGTAGAAAAAGACATTGCGGTGGTACCCACACAGACGGACTCTTACATATGAGAGACCTACCACCAGTATATTAGAGACCTACCACCAGTAGCGTCTCTTCTAGATGGTCTAAGGCATGTACAGGCTTAAATAAGCTTGCTGTAGATATCCGTTTTTATATATAGCATGAAGAAACCGATTTAGTTAGGGTAGTCACGGTCTCCAGAAGATCGTCCTTTTATACCTACAACTGTGTGACGAGACGAGCATGACTCTCGGCTGATTACCATCAGAGGATAGAGGAAGGTAGCTTATCAATTACCGTCCTCTGTCGCCTGTCTCTTGTTGATGTCTATGGTTAGACGACTATAGTGTACTTTCAGTATGTTACTACATTAATATAAGAGTAAACAAGTTTATTAGATCGAAGTTACATGCCAGGAAAACCTTTTTCTTAGAACCATAAAACTCTACACAATATAATACACAAGAGAGCCATATATTACGTGAATGAAAAGGAAATATCTATCCAAATATATCGTGTAAAAACTGGCAACACGCCAATTCGATAAAACAAAAATCATTAATTCTGGCAACACTGAAGTAAACGCTTCCCATAGCGGACGTCATTACCGAAGCCTCGCCTTGTAAACTTCTCGCCTATAAATAATATAAACGACGCCATAAAGTATTAAAAATTATATTTAATATTCCTAGGTTTCGAAAGAAATTAGAGATGACTGAAGTTTGAACTTATTTGGTTTCAACCTATTTAAGGGTTGTGATAGGTTTTTAATGGACGGTATCGTTGTTTAAAACCCGTATTGGACCACTGTGATAGATTTCAAAATTTCGCAGAGGAGGATTTCCATTAGGTAATGAGAAATTTAGTGTTACAAATAACTTTTGTGACAACAAAAGTCTTTCATTAAATTTTCATTCAAAAAGCGTACGCCCTTGTCGTTCTAGCAAAAAAAAATATTTAAATTGTCAACTAAACTATTAACTACTACAAAACTTTTTAACAAAAAATAGCACCGACCTCAAAAACCACTATAAGGTAAATGAAAAATGTAGGTACATTTGAATAACGAAAACCCCATCCAAATCGGATAACGGGTCGAATACAGAACCACCTTTTTTGAAGTCGGTTAAAAATAACTTGTGCTTTGCTTATGGGTTATAAGGAAATTTTAATAATACCAATATTATAATACACTGCCATTCGTGTGATTATATTTATGTAATACAAATATCTTTTATTCAATAAAAAATAGCTCCAATTTATGCATTGCTAATCGACTTTCGTAAGGGCACTTCTAAGAAATTACTCGTATGATTCAGGTCTATTAAGTCTGTTCCAGAAAATGATAGACCCTAAACCAAGATATATTGAAATGGGGCCAGTTCGAGACCCTAATTTACTAAATGAAAAAGGGATCACGAAAATAGGCTCACAATTTTCAGAAAAATCAGTGTACATACATACAAAAATACAAACACACAAATTGAGAACCTCCTCCTATTTGGAAGTCGGTTAAAAATAAATAGATAATATTGATAGCATGTATTTAAGTTACTGATTGTCAACTATATAAATTAAGGTAACCACTCATATTAAGCTCTTATACGTCCAATAAACCACACCTTTAACATGAGTAAAATAGCCGCAGTCGCGGATAAAGTCAAAACACATACAAACATAGTGTCTCGACAGAAGGCGTTTATTGAAAACGCTTGACTGAATTATGTGGCACATCCAGCGGACAAATATATCCGCACTAAGGGTGGGATATCCGCCGTCGTGCGGATAAATGCCGCTGCACCGAACGTAATATATGGCTGCTCGAGCGACATCGGTGCTTATTGGAAACGTTGGGTATGTTTAAGAACTAATGACATGGTACCAAGTCAGGACGTTGGAACAACTTTTATAGAGTTGAATATGCATTTTGCCAAGAATTTTGTGAGTGGAATTTTAATAAGTTTATTTAGAAGTATTATCAAAGGAATGTGCCTTGGATATTACCCTTTCATTGGAAATGCAGTGCTACCGTGGCTTGGATATAGCTATTTTCGATATCCACGAGAGGTTATGATTACTATAATAATTAGGTTCATCATCAGTTTGTTAAATTACGTCAATAATAAAAAAGTAGGTGTTGCTTACAGTGTTAAATTATATGAACAAGATATAAATCACAGACACTCTAGACACATTGAGGGTTATCACACCGCAAACTTCCTAACTCCGAGCTGTGACTGAGGATTTTTTAAGATGGAAAAGCCCAGTCTCAATGATATTATATTTCAGTATACCAGTATACTAAAATCAAACTGTAGAAGAGAAGAAAGAAAATAAAGAGTTGCTTGCTTTTATAATATAGTTTTCTAATATTTTTACCCCATAAAAATTACATTTGGAAACGACCCACAATTTTACAGCGGTAGTTCGCAAAACGCGAAGGCTGCAGAAAGTGATAAATGACGTAGAGTTGTTGACACAAAACTACGGAAAGTTCTCTATCATGGACGTTTGAGTGATTATGAAATGATCAACATTGGGGAGGAAGAGTTACTGGTGGTAGGTCTCTCATTATGTAAGAGGCCGTCTGGGTGGGTACCACCGCAATGTCTATTTCTACCGCCAAGCAACAGTGTGCATGCACTGTTGTGTTTCGGTTTGAAGGACATTGTAGCCAGTATAACTACTGGACATAATGAGACTTAACATCTTATGTCTCAGGGTGACGAGCGCAGTGGAATGCCACACAGTACTTTGTTAGTCAAGGTGCTGGATGGTGTTGCTACTGTTTATGGGTGGTCGTATCGCTTACCATCAGGCGAACGGCATGCTCGTCTCGTCATTAAATGCAATAAAAAAAAAATAAAAAAAAAAAAAAAAAAAAAAGTTACTATACATTATAGACCTATATAGAAGAGGATAGTTTCAACCACGTCCATAAATAAAAATTTTAATGAATAAATATGAATACAATGAAATAATTCAACGAGAATGTGTTATTACCGGGCGGCAATTCAATCCAGGATAAATAAATTTTCAGTAAATTTTTTAATCATTTATAAATTGTTCATATGAACATAAACATAACTGAAAAATTATTGTTAAATTAGTCACGTTATAATTTTAATGATGGATCACTTTTATCTGATTAAAAAGATAATATCGAATGAGAGGCCGATGCATGGCGCCACCATTGCATTACATATTGCTTTCATACATGCTTAAAGTTGGGACTCATAAGAAATAACAATAAAATGACCTCGTATTTATGTAAACTGCCTTCAAGAAATGAATAGCATCACTCTGTATTTCAAGCAGATGGGCCAGAGGAGACGATGGAGGCGCCGGGAGGACGACTGACCGGCGCCTCGTGCCCAGTGGTCGGGGGCATCTAGAGAATTACACCACGGCATCCCCTGCCTGTCGTAAGAGGCGACTAAATGGGGGTTTGAGAGAGTAGCAGGGCGAACAGTGGGGGGCTGCTCGCTCGATTACTACAATTTATGCGACTCCGAGGTGGACGACAATGCGGGTGGTCGGTGTGCTGCAGTCGTAAATGCCAAAGGCGTGCTTTAGAGTTCGGGGGCTTCTTAGCCCCCATTAGAGAGGGGCCGCAAAGCGGCATCGCGCAGGGGCGGTTCCGTGCAGCTATCTTCGTGCAACAAGATACCCCGGGGCCGTCCCGTATGCGCCAAAGAAGGCCACCGCGGGTTTTGGTTGGTATGCCGGTGTAGGGTGTACATAGGCTTAGGGACTCGGTCCAATGCTCGCTCGGATGATGCTATACTCCGGAGTGTCGACATTGGAACGTAAGATCGGTGAAACCAACATAACCAGCACACTCTCCCCACAGTGGCGGTAGCGATAATGCGTTTTACGCCGCGAAAAAAAAAAGTGGAGACCAAGGGCAGTCTTGTGACAACTTTCGTGACAACAACGAGTGATGAACCAACTAGAAGTCTCATCAATCAATCAATTAGCGTGTCGCCGTCCACTGCTGAACGTCATAAGTAGGTCTTATAATGTCCAATAATTATGCTGGCTAAAATGTCCTTCAAACTGGAACACAATAGTGCATGCACAGTGCACACTGCTACTCGGCGGTAGAAATAGACATAGTGGTTGTAGCTACCCAAACGGACCGCCACATACAAGAAACCTACAATCAGTAACATATATTATTATTACTGTTCAGATTAAATAAAAACACATCACACAAACACATATCCTTTATCCCTAAAGGTGTAGGCAGAGGTGCAACCAGGGCACTCACATTTCACCATGCCGTCCCATGATGTGATAGAGAGCGAGCTACTCACCATATCGGGCACAAATTCCAGACTCCGGGCTGATACTGAATAGGAAAATCCAATATCACTGCCCGAACCGGAGATTGAACCCGAGACCTCAGCATTGCAGTCGTACCGTAATACAAATACGCCACTGAGGCAGTATATTATAAAGTATGTTATAATATAGTATATATGAAATGCTGAAGTCTCGGGTTCGATCCCCGGGTCGGGCAAAGTGATATTGGATTTTCTATTCAATATCAGCCCGGAGTCTGGAATTTGTGCCCGATATGGCGATAGGCTCGCCCCCTATCACATCATGGGGCGGAATACGCACGGCGAAAAGTGGGTGCACTAGTTGCGCCTCTGCCTACCCCTTCGGGGATAAAAGGCCTGAGTGTGTGTGTGTGTGTGTGTGTGTGTTATAATAAAAAGGTCTAACAAGTAAGATATTTTTGTAGATAGAAATCTCGCCGTTACAGTATGACCGCAAACCTTTTTACCCGTTCCGTTGATAGGAGATGACTAATGGCGTGTACCGTCCTGTGACCAAATGTCCTAATTTTCAAATTATAAGCGACAGCGGGTAATTCTATCACAGGTTTTTTGTTTGCTAGTTGTACATCGCGACTTTGCTTGTGTGATCTTTCACGGTATAAAAGTCTTGCTTTATACTTTATTTCGAAAAAGTAGCTGAGCTTTTTCAGGAAATTGATGACGAAAACAATTAAACCCGGAGTTTTTTTCTGCCTTTCTTCTTCGGTTCGTAATCGCTTAGGTAGCTAGTGAAAGGCTGGTAGGTTAGCTAGGCTCGTACCTTTATTATCCTCGCAGGCAAGGACCGTGGCGTTTCCTTCCCTTTCTTTTGTATCAGGTCCACTTCTCTTTCCATAGCCCTATTCCCGTCCCCAATGTCCGTGTCCTCTGTACCTATCAGCCCGTGGCGGTTGTACGTTGTTTAATGTAGGTACTTTTAATTATTTAATTGGCATATGTACCTTTGTAAATTTGTTATTCCCTACCTTGTCATGACTTGTCATAAGTGCTTTTTATAAGCCTACTTGATTAATAAATGATTTTATTTTATTGCCGTGACCGTATAAGAAAAAGTCTATAATAATGTCGTTCTCCAAATATTTGTTTCGTTTTATGTTGTGTGAGACAAAAGTCCTAGTTCCTGGTACCCCAATCTAATTTTTAATGTAATCTGTAATGTCAATTACTTATATGTATATATATTTAATCTGTGGCGACTGGCGAGGCATTGTCGGTTGGCGGGAAAGTGTTGACAGATGACAGTTGGATTTTCAAGTTGAACTAGAGGAAAATAAAAGTTTTATTTAATTTGCTTCACGGAATTATAACTTATTTCAATAATTCACTATTTTATTCTTGAAAAAGAAACAAAATCACTGAAAATCAAAATACCTTTCTCTCTACTCACCAATGAAATGCACTAAACGACCTAACCAATGAACGATAGTCCCTACACACCCCGTAATAACATCTAGTACATTTACAATGTAAATAGAGACGTGACCTGTTCACTTAATAACAACACACCCTTAGTGGATCCCCAGGGATAGGCAAAGATGCGACGTGTAGGGAGATACAACCTAAAATCCACTAATATTATTACTGAGCACAATATTTTTTTTTTATAGCATATTAATGACGAGACGAGCATGCCGTTCGCCTGATAGTAAGCGATACGACCACCCGTAAACAGTAGCAACACCATCCAGCACCTTGAGTTACAAAGTACTGTGTGGCATTCCACTGCGATCGTCATCCTGAGACATAAGCTGTTAAGTCTCATTATGTCCAGTAGCTATACTGGCTACAATGTCCTTCAAACCGAAACACAACAGTGCATGCACACTGTTGCTTGCCGGTAGAAATAGACATTGCGGTGGTACCCACCCAGACGGCCTTTTACATAATGAGAGACCTACCACCAGTAATATATCATGATCGAGGGTGATTTAGACACAATTTTTTTACCTCTGGTGTTCTTCATCGCTAAGGTAACCTCTAATATAATATCAGTGAATTTATAGTCTTGCAATAATGACGTTTAATCACTCAATGCTGCTTTCTATAGAATATCCCTTACACCACAATTTGAATCTCCGTTAAGCCAAGATCGTCAATGAGATGCATTTTCTAACATCAACCGGTGAAGCTTGGCAAGTCCCTGGGAGCACTATTAGTCTTCAATCCGCAATGAAATTAATTAATACAAAGAAAGTGAGTTGGAAAAATAAATTTCAACTTTCCTTTACAGCAGTAGGTATTGCTTGGCAGCATAAACATTGAATACCTACATAGATGGGCTCCGCACACAAGAGAATTATTTTTAAATGAATAAAAATACTCCAACCCATTTGAATTAAGTGCAAGCCACATAAAAACATAAAATAAATCTTACGGACAAAACTGTGATGAAATTATATATAATTTGAATAGATAAACTCATTAGAGTGGGAACTACGTGACCGGCATACTTATAGCGACCGGGGGCTGAATAGTTCAGTTCCTTTGCGCGATGGAAATGAAACATTGTACCGTTTCAAGTTTTAAATTTCGAACTTGTCGAAGATATTCGAATTCATCATTGGAATTCAATGCGGACATTTTGAACTGCGATATTTTAAATGGATTCCAGATTCCTCGTGTGCATCTACTAAATGAGATTTAAGTGGAGAAATATGCGTCATGAAATGCAATATAACTAATGAATGCTGAAATGTTGTATTAAACGTTTTTAAGTAACTTATTAATGATGTGAAATCCTGAAAAATCCTACTAACATTTTAAATACAAAATTTTATGAACTCATTTGTGTTTGTTAGGAGTTTATACATAATGTGTTTGTTTGTTTATGTATTTAGATAAAATATTGCACACAGAGATAAAATAATCTTGGATTAGCACATAACCTCGTTTTAATCCATGAAACATGCACAATGCGACGTTTATTCCGAGATCAGATTATGACACGGACTGAGCTTTGAGCAAGAGTTAGTTAACTGATAATAGTAACTAGTCTTACTTGGATTTATCCTCGGCAGTTAATTTAAATCCCATTTGGCGGGCAGAACCGTGCCGGAAGTGTTTTATTCCCGACTAGATAGAAATCATCGGAATGTCGAAAACCTTATATAATAATATCGTGTCCGACAAGTATTCTGGCGTCAAATATACACTCTATAAAGTAAGCAAACATAATTCTGATGCCTGTAATTGATACCTACATATACAGTTACTGAACTTTATTTGGCCGTCATTAGATACGCCATATAGTTTTAAGCCCTTTTTTGGACATTTCTTTACGCATACTCACGCCTTTTATCCCCGGAGGGGCAGGCAGAGGTGCAACTAGTGCACCCACTTTTCGCAATGCGTATTCCGTCCCATGATGTGATAGGGGGCAAGCCTATCGCCATATCGGCCAGAAATTCCAGACTCCAATCTGATACTGATTGGAAAAATCCAATATCACTTTGCCCGACCTGGGGATCGAACCCGAGACCTCAGCATTGCAGTCGTACCATAATACAACTTGTATTACTTGTAGCTTGTAGTTTACACATATAGATTTGATGAACGCATTTTTATGGACTAATTTACAAGAGTAAGCTCTTGTAATACAATGCTTGTATCTTTTGATAATCAGGGCACTGGTGTTGGGGTGATAAGTCTGCCCCAAACATATGTTTTGTCAAATCATGCACATTTGATTCACTGGTGGTAGGTCTCTCATTATGTAAGAGGCCGTCTGGATGGGTAGCACCACAATGTCTATTTCTACCGCCAAGCAACAGTGTGCATGCACTGTTGTGTTTCGGTTTGAAGGACATTGTAGCCAGTATAACTACTGGACATAATGAGACTTAGCATCTTATGTCTCAGGATGACGAGCGCAGTGGAATGCCACTCAGTACTTTGTAAGTCAAGGTGCTGGATGGTGTTGCTACTGTTTATGGGTGGTCGTATCGCTTACCATCAGGCGAACGGCATGCTCGTCTCGTCATTCAATGCAAAAAACGAAAATAAAGTATTCAATTTCTTTCTATTCCTTTTGTGTAAGTTAGATATGAATTTGCAAGTTTGAGTGCTCTAAGATTTTGTATCGAACACATACTAATACGATTCTTTCAATTTTGAATAATGTTTGTGTTAAATTAGTTTTAACCACACCAGTTAATACAAAATTGTCCTATCTTATATGAGATTTTACATTTTAAATAATTTTTGCCCCGCAACCTGATCGTAAACTATTTTATCTAAACGTGATAAATAGCGAAATTGCACCAAGCAATTTTTAAAGCGGAGAAAATTTCCGCCTTCACCGTACTCTTGGGATCGTTCGCGATTCACACCATTATTCGAAATAAGCGCTGAAACAGCGACGCTTCGCAACTTTAACTTAGTGTTTAGGACCAATTTATCGCCCACGCGTATTTATGTATCAGAATCTAGATCGAAATTTCTGCTCTTTTGGTCCTAGTTTTTTATCTTTCATTGTTTTAGATGGGAAATTTCCGATTTTATCTTAGAATTTTTATACGGACTCCTTATCCTAGCCGATTACAGCCACGGCTGCCAATCTCAACTGAGATCAGCCAGGTACGCAGGAGATATTATAGTGAAAAAGTGTGTGCGCAATACACAAGTGCACTATTCCGTCACTCGTCCGGAGAGACGTCAATCCGACATGACCGGAGAGAGATCAGGCGCAGGACCAACGGCTTTACGTGGTTTCCGAGGCACGCGAAGTTTCTGACTCCGAGCTGCAACTGAGTAACTTTTAAGATGGAAAAACCCTGTCAATGTTTTTAGCCCAACCTGGGATTCGAACCCAGGACCTCAGCGCGCAAATCATACTCGTAGCGCATACGCAATACAACTGCGCCACCGAGGCAGTTAGGAAGTAATAGTGAAGTGAATGTGGCTGTTAGACAAATAATCTACTACAATATAACTAATGTTTTAGTTAGAGTAATTAACACTGGCACACAAAAGAAAAATATTTAATGATAAAAAAAACAATTCTATTCTAACTTCAAATCCGCAAACTAAAAAAGAAAAACAATTCGAAACTTAAAATTATGCTATCAAAGAAATTAACACCGCCGGCGAGATAAACAGCTTAGCTCCTTCACAGCTAATTTAAAATCGTTCCTGGTTTTAATTGGACAAGCCGGATACTGTATTAATTAATTGAAGTGCCCTCTTTGCTCGGGGCGGAGCTGGTCTATGTCAGCGCTTTGTGAAACATTTCTGGCCATGTGAAGTGTGTGCAGGGGTTAAACTAAGTTTCTAAATAAAGAGTTTGGTTTATTATAAAGTTGTTGTTTTTTGTATTAGATTAGGTTCTTTATTGCAGGTTTTTTATACGTGTGCGGCAAAATGACTCCACTGCACCTGGTGGTGAGCGGAGTTGTGTCTAGATAGAGTGGAAGTTTTTGAGATTACCATATTATGTTGTTTGAGTCTAAAAAAATCTGTTTTCTTTTGTTTTAATAATAATTATAATGCTTTATTTCAAATATAAAGATCCGTAGTGTTAGTAAAAGGATAATTATTATTATTATGATGTTGTAACGAAAACGTTTCTCTCCTGCAACAGAAGGTTAGCGTAGCACGGGCCGAAGCCAAGTGCATGAATGATATATAATTTAAGTAAGCATAATGAGTTGAGAAATTCCCTCAGTTGTTCAGAAATTTACGAACAATTCTGCAGGTGTTCAGTATTGCAGCTTTTTGTAGAAGTATAAAAGTCATTGGTGAGATCCCTAATGTGTGTAAGCTAGTGTGAAGTGTTTTCGGTATAACGCCAGTTGTAGATATAACTATTGGTATTGTCCTGGTGGTATTGACACGCCATTGTGTTTTAATTTCTATGGCCAGATCTACATATTTTGAAATTTTTTCGGTGTGGGTAGAAGTGAGGTTGTGTGTGTTGCAAACGGCAATATCTATAAGGTAAACTGATTTGTTGTGTTTGTCTAATACTGTTATATCCGGTCTATTATAGTGTATAGTCTTATCTGTGACTATAGTCCTATCCCAGTATAATTTGTAATGTGTATTTTCAAGAACAGTCTGTGGTGTGTATTTATAATAAGGTACTTTTTCTTTCACTAATTTATATTTGTAGGCTAACGATTGATGTACTATTGCAGCTATTTGGTCGTGTCTATGTTTGTAATCACTTTGAGCTATTGACTTACATGCACCGGTAATATGTTGGATAGTTTCTGAAGCTGTGTGGCATTGTCTGCATTTATCATTATAATTTGGACGACGGATGATATAACGCTGATAATTTCCTGTGTCAATAACTTGATCCTGTATGCCTAGCATGAAGCCTTCGGTCTCCGGAAAGAGCTCGCCACGCCGTAGCCATGCGTTTGATGCATTCTTATCAACATAAGGCTGTTCCAAGTCGTGTGGATGTCTCCCGTGTAGAGACTTTTGCTTCCAAGCTGCTATTTTATCTTTGTTTGATGTAATGTGCTGATTACGTTGTATATTTTCGTTCTGAAGGTTCAGTGGAGTTATATTGTGTCTATCGGCTTTTGCTATTGCTTTGTGTAGTTGCGATTGTTCTGATTTTTTATGAAAGTAATTTCTCAATGTAGTAATCTGCTTGTTATGTAAGTTCAGAATATCGATGATTCCCCGGCCGCCTTCATTTCTGGGAAGTGTCATTCGCTGTACACAAGATCGAGGATGATGTTTACGCTGGGTTGTTAGTGTTGTGTTAATTATAGACTGCATTCTTTTTAAATCTGTCTTTGTCCAGTGTATAATTCCAAAAGAATATGTAAGGATGGGAATGGCAAATGTATTTATTGCGTGGGTTAAATTCCGCGAATACAGCTGAGTCTTTGCTAACACGTTAAGTCTATGTCTAAATTTTCTTATAATCTCTGCTTTGGTTTCTTTTTGGGGTATTTGACGCGATTGCTGGAATCCTAGATATTTATAAGTCTCATTGTGATTGAGAGGATCTACTTGCTCTCCTGTACTTAATTCATAACTTACAGATAATACTTGGCTATCGGATAGTGTAAAGGTTTTGCATTTGTCAATGCCAAACTGCATTTGGATGTCATTAGAAAATTGTTGTGTAGAGTCTGCTAGGCGGTGCAGTGATGGTGTGTCATTACTGTATAGTTTAATATCGTCCATGTACATGAGGTGTGTCATTGAGATATTGTTATTTGTACTTATTATTTTAAGACCGTTGTTAGAGCTATTCAAGATATGTGAAAGAGGATTTAATGCGAGACAGAACCAGAGAGGGCTGAAGGAGTCTCCCTGGAAGATACCTCGTTTAATTGGAATAACGTCAGTTTCTATTGTGTTTTCTACATTTCTCATTTTAAGTCTTGTGTGCCAGTGGTCCATTATGTTTGATAAGAAGGTAACCAGTGTTGGGTGTATCTTATAGTGTTGAAGTATGTATGTTAGCCAAGTGTGTGGAATGGAGTCAAAAGCTTTACGATAACCTATATACATAGTGTGTAATTCTCTTTTATTTTGAATTGTGTGTTTCATTACAATACTGTCTATAGTTAGTTGCTCTTTGCATCCTTGGCTTCCTTTTCGGCACCCCTTTTGCTCTTCTGCTAATATATTTTGTTCAGCTACGTGTTTATATACAAGTTCGGTAATACATGCGGTTATTATTTTATATATAGTTTGAAGGCAAGTAATGGGTCTATATTTTGAAGCATCTGCAGGTCCATCAGCTTTTGGGATCATGTACGTTATGCCTTGAGTTACAAATAGAGGTAATGTTTCAGGAGACTGTATAAGTTCGTTTATGTGGTTGTGAAGTATTGGGTGCATTGTTGTGAGTTTTTTGTAAAAGTAGTTGTGTATATAGTCGGTGCCCGGTGTTTTCCAATTGTGTGTCTTTTTTAGTATATTGATGAATGTGTCTAATGTAATAAGCTGAAATTGCATTTGGGGAACGGATTCAAATTTTTGTGCATCTTCTTGTATCCACTGAGCATCTTTATTATGTTGTATTGGTTTACCCCATATATTGGACCAGAATTTATGCAATGCATCTGCGGTTGGTGTTTGTGGATCGCTATTATTTCCTGGCACACTTATACGGTCTGTATTTTTCAATAGGTCCCTGTAAAATTGTTTTTCATTGTTGTGAAATTGCACATTTTGATTTTTCCTCTTAGTACAGTCAGTATATCTCCGGAGCCTACTACAAGTCGCGTTTAAGTTTTGTTTAAGACTATCAAGATATTGTTCGTCTGTATTATTAGGGTTCTCATGTCGGGAATGAATCCTGTACTTCTCCCTTATCTCAGTTACATACGCTATTAATCTAAAACTTCTGTTTCCCTTAATATATTGCGTCATTCTCCCTATAGCCTGTCTTAGTTTCCTTATCTTATTTTCTAATCTAATCAGCCAAGCCGGTTTCCTGCATTTTCTTTTTAATTGTATTTGTGGTGTGTCATTTTCAATATTTATGATTTTGGAGCCGTTGCATATAGCTGTGGTGTACGCTGCACAATATATTAATGTGTGTGTTGTAGTGAAAGTACATTCAGTGGACTGATACAGAGGTAGCACTTGTAAATTTAAATATGTAATAATATATGTCAGTTTTTTCGATGTTTTTTGGTTTGGTATATAGGGTCTTTTTGTTGGGTCTGTGTCTGTGAAGTTGTCATAGGCTGCTTTGAATGTCTCTAATATTTTACTGTTCAATTGTTCGTCGTGCCATTGTCCATCATTAGGTTGTTCATGGGTTACTCTATTTCCTGTTGTGTCTGCATTATTTTGTGTCATAAATTCAAATTCTACATTTAAAAATGGATCATCTGGATTATTTGTCTCTGTATTTAGTATGTTATTTTCTGCTAGTTCATCTGAATTATGTGTAAGCGTTTGATTACCTAAGACTTCTGCTATTTCTTGTCTTATTTCTTGCAATCTTTGGTCTGTTATAAGTTTATTATTTATTATCACTCTACGCTGATCTGCTATACGTTGTTCAGAAACGTGAGTGATGTGTGGAAATTGTTCGATAACGCTAGTGTATAATAGTTTTCGGTATGCTGTTTTGTTGGATTCTAACTGAGTGATTCTAAGGTAGTGTCTTATAATGGCTTCATTAATATCATCATTCCATTGCATCCTAGAAGAAGAATTTACTTGTGTTTCGGTGTTGGGCCCTATCTCCGGTGTGTCATGGTTTTGTGTTCCATTGTGATCTAGGTTCTGTGTTTCTAAGTAGTGCTTAACTTCTGTTTTAATTAATTGTAGTGTGTTTTCGGTTAATGATTTGTTTCTAATTATCGCTCGTCGCTGATCTCCTACTCGCTGCTTGGAAACATCCATATCAGGGAACTTCTCTATAAACTGTCTGTGCAATGGGTTTAAATATCCGCGTGATTTTGTTTCTAATCTAGTCACTATAAGATATGTGCGTATTATGAACTCATTCATTTCTGGCGTCCACTTTTTTCTCGCACGAGTTTTGCCAGCGGTGGGTACAAGATTGTCGGCGTATGCCTCTTGTACAACGTCCTCTGGATTTGTTGAAATAGATGTCGTACGCGACCTAGATTGAATCTCAAATGAAAATGGTGAACTCACGGGAGATTCAAATAAACTTTGGGTGGATGAAGGTGACATTGGTATTGGTTGCATTTGTTGGTCGGCTGTAGCATTTACCCGTGAACCCCGCGTACGGGGTACAGAGCTAACGGAGGCCCGCCTGCTCGACACTCCGCTACCGATGGTTCGCATGCTGTGGCATCCAGCATCGGCTCCAGATGCGCCCCGGCGATCGCCCCCGGGAAGCGACCGTAAATTGTACCTACTTTTCCCACTTTCCATCATGAAGGTTTTGGACGTTGGTGAGCCCGCGTCGCCTGTCCATAGCGAGTGGACGCGCAGTAAGTTAACTGACTAAACCTATGGTTGCCGCCGTTGGTGTATAAGACACTCTTGCGCCGCCAATCCGAAATCAACACCCCGCGCTGGTGTTGATTGTTCCTCTTAGACCTTACCAAGATATAGACATTTAGTAGCTCTAAGAAGCTTCCTCTTTACTCCGTTATATCCTATCTCCTCTCCTAGCCTACGTTCCAGAGCCACATTAGCCGCACCAGTATCTTATTATTGCGTTGCCCGCCCCCCACGTGATCAGATGGTCGATCAGGACGTGTGGTTGGCCTTTAGGGGGCTTATTATTATTATTATTATAATATTACAACGTGTAGAGGAAGAGAGAGCAGAAAGTATGTTTGATTTATGATCCTCCACACAAAATGCCTTAGAATAGGTGACATGATAGTCTCCGCCAATGTTTTTATAATGCCCTAAATTAATAAATGATGAGCGAAACTAAATTAATAGGTCTATTCTAGTGGTGATCTCAAGAGCAGCATATACAAGGGCGAAAATTTCTACAATGTCTCTCAAGCTATATCACTGTTTTTTTTTATGGCATTGAATGACGAGACGAGCATGCCGTTCACCTGATAGTAAGCGATACCACCCATAAACAATAGCAACACCATCCAGCACCTTGAGTTACAAAGTACTGTGAGGCATTCTACTGCGCTCGTCATCCTGAGACATAAGATGTTAAGTCTCACTATGTCCTGTAGTTACACTGACTACAATGTCCTTCAAACCGAAATACAACAAGCATGCACACTGCTGCTTGGCGGTAGAAATAGACATTGCGGTGGTACCCACTGGTTACTTTATCTTCTAAATCTAAAAGTTTATTCTAAATCAAATTCACTAACAGCCCGGAGTCTATAATTTCTGCCTGGTATGGCGAAAGGCTTGCCCCCTATCACATCCTGAGACGGAATACGCACGGCGAAAAGTGGCTGCACTAGTTACGCCTCAGCCTATCCTTTCGGAGATAAAAGGTGTGAGTGTGTATGTATATACAAACGTAAATATGTATATACAAACTGAATAATATTACTGACCCATGAAATACTTTTTTCTGCTTTTCAATATACGAGACAAGAGATAATCCAAAAAACACTACATTGTGGCTATGATTTATGGCACACATAATTTGGCCGGCATTGTGCACACAGTACAAGGTGGCGTCTCTTTGTTTTTGTTAAGCCCCCTTGAGACGTTTTCTATAGACGTTTGTATACTGCACCTTACAAAGTTTAAGTAAATTAGACAGCATTTTGAAAAGCTGGTTCATTGAATGAATTTTAAGATTTTAGGATTTAGCTCTTACCATACCAGCCCTGTATTATATGTATGTTGCCCACTGCTGAGCACGGGCCTCCTCTACGCCTGAGACGGTTTAGGCCTTAGTCCACCACGCTGACCTAGTGCGGGTTGGCAGACTTCACATACCTTCGAAATTCTTATAGAAAACTTCTAAGGTATGCAGGTTGATGTTTTCCTTTACCGATAAAGCGAGCAAAGGACACATAACTTTTCTTTAGAAAAGTCAGAGGTGCGCGCCCTTGAGTCTTGTACCTGCGTATTTAGCACTTAGTCGTGGTGAAATAAAATCTTATTGTAAATTGCGTAAGGTTCTTTTTAGTATGCATTATTGGTCTTGGCTTAGGTTCGATATATAGAGTGGTGTAATGTGATAGCATTGATTAAAAAGATAAACAAAATGACTTAGAAGTTTAGCCAACTATTGAAATGCACGTCTCTTGCTGGTCGGCATTTTACTTAGAAGTTAGAATCTACTGCACTTAACATCCGGCGTAGTAGAATCCTTTAACTGAAAAAAAAAACAGAATCACCTTCCAAATCTTTTATTTTATTTTAAATGTAAACCAGAGTTTTAATGATAAAAATCAGTTCAGTTCCAATTAACTTTTACCAAACTTAATAATTAAGAGACGTGAACAAGTGACCACTACATAATGTAGTTATGAACAAACTGACAAGGGTTTTGATATGGATTAATGGAACTTTGTAATTACGTTTTGTTCAACTTGCAATCTCGAATCGCGACGGGTGCGACCTTTATGGTTGTTGTATGCCATTAGACGTTCAATATAGCATTAGTGTAAACTTCAATCCAAAATGAAATTTTAACAAATATTTTCAGATCCTTGCATTACACGATCAATGTAAGTGCAGTCATACCAAGGCTACGGATTAAAAGCAGCGTATTCCCACCTAAAAGTCCGGCAACGCATCTCTATGCCCCCTGGTATTGCAGTTGTTCATGGGCGGCGGTGATCACTTACCGTACGCTCGTTTGCCCCCTATATGAATAAAAAAGGGGACTTATTGTCAAGAAGGTAGATATTTGTGTCAAAAGCTAACGTATGCTATACATTCATTCATATTTTTTTAAGATATTTTAATATCTCTTACTACTGACCTGTATTAAATCTTATACGACATCCTGATTCCTGAGCCTTAGCATTATAAAAAAGCAATTTTTATTTTTCACCATCATTGTGTGTTAAAGTTCATAAAAATTATCTTCATATTGCGGGATTGAACGTATAATATTTAATACCAATAACCTATAACGAATCTACGAATATAGTAGCGACTCTCATAATAAGTAATATTTTCGAGCTAAAAGTTGCCACAAAATCCCTTATTCTTCCACTTACCTCAATAAAAACACACGATTATTCACGCTTAGATGTAACAATCCCGAAACAACATAACAGCAACTCGATAGGCCACAATAGCGGCATTATCTTAGCATTGTTTGTTCTGGCAACACATTCATTTGTCTCAGCTTGTCTCCGACAGAACGCTCCGCTCCTGGCTTCGAAATCTTATGAATAAGGCATGAGGCTAGTGTTTGTCTTCAAAAACTGACATAGATAGCTTGCTTTTTGTGCGATTTTGTAAATCGCTTTAATATAAGCTAAAGCTATAAACAAAACGTTTTTGAAATTCAAATACGATGTAGAATTGTAAATAGTCTTTCAAAATGTTTTTCTTCCAGTAAAAACTAACGCAGATAACCTGCTTTGGTGTGAACAGAATTTAATTTTGGATCTATGAAACAACATTCAATTCAACAATTCATTCTGAAGGTCGCCACGAGTTCGCAGCGAGTGTGAGTGCAGGGAGCCTACAAATTCTTCAAAGTCATTGTGTACTGTCTCTCGTACACCTGACTTCTTCAAGTAGGGCGTTGAAAAAATTACCACTGCGCTAGCAGAGATACATCGATAGCATGGGTGCATATTTTGATTAATAGAAATAAAAAATATTTACAATAATAGGTATGACTTTAACTTTCTGTATACTAGGCATGCCTTTTAAGTTCTGTCGTTTCCCTATTTCCCGGCAATTTTGAATTTGGAACTGTTCTATATTCGAATGTGTTTAAATTTTGAATCTCAAAACAGTTGAAAGTATTAGGATTAATGCTATTGTTTAGTCACAGTGTCGATTGGAATCTGTCAGGTTACGTACGAAAATGAATCTTTCGAAGGAAAATGTTCGTGCAATAATTTTCTACAACTTTAAAAGGGGCCTGACACGGCTTCAGTGTTTTGAAGAGCTAGCATCTGTGTTCAGTGATGAAGCCCCATGTCTGCGGACTGTCGACCGCTGGTATTTAGAATTCCAGCGTGGACATACTAGTTTTAGTGACAAATATCGCGAAGGACGTCCAAAATCCACCGTCACTGAAGATACCATCATTGCTGTGAGACAACTAATTCTCGAAGATCGTCATGTGACGTATCGAGAGATAGAGGCTCTATTAGGCATCTGTGGTGTCAATGTACGCACTATAAAGTTTAAGTAGGGAACACCATAACTTGTTTTTAACGTCATATAAATTAACTGACTTGTAAATGTAAACCCACTACGCATGTCGTGTTCGCATCTAGTAGGGTTCAATCTTATCAATGCTCACCTCGTCACTCATGTACCTAATGCTTAAGCTATTTGTAAGATGTACCCAGTTTTGTGAACCATAAAAAAAAAAAAAAAAAAAAAAAAAAAAAAAAAAAAAAAAATCTCAGGGACAACCATTCAGAAGATCTTGCATAAAGCGCTTGGTGTGAGAAAGCTAGTTTGCCGTTGGATACCGCATCTGCTTTCCGACGATCACAAGGCGGCCCGCGTCAGATGGTGTAAGAAAACTCTGCAAAGGTTCAACCGAGGAGAGTCAAATCACGTCTACGACATCATCAATGGTGACGAATCTTGTATCTATGCCTACGATCCTGATTCCAAACAACAATCTACAATCTGGGCCTTTCAAGACGAGCCAAAGCCGACTAAAGTTGTTCGTCCTCGAAGTACTTCAAAGAAGATGGTGGCCACGTTCGTTGGAAAAACCGGTCATGTTGCGACTATTGCACTTGAAGATCGTAAAACGGTTAACGCAGAGTGGTATACCACAGTTTGTTTACCACAGGTCATCGCCTAACTTCGAAAATCTAACTCAAAGCGACGCATCATCCTGCACCACGACAACGCAAGCTCACACAGCGCTCGTCAAACTATTGAGTATTTGAAGCAGGAAAAAGTAGAAATTCTTGACCATCCTCCATACACTCCTGACCTAAGCCCTAACGATTTCATTACATTTCTTAAAATTAAGAAAAGTCTTCGTGGTCAAAGGTTCCAGTCCGGTGAAGAAGCAGTCGAGGCTTTCAAGTCAGCCATTTTGAACACCCCCACTTTACAGTGGAATAAATGTTATAATAACTGGTTTGAGCGAATGGAAAAGTGTATTAAGCTACGTGGTGAATACTTTGAAAAACAATAAAAAGTACTATAAGGTTCTAGTTGTGTTTTTTCCTTCAAACGACAAAACTTAAAAGGCATACCTCGTACTAAACGGCAATTCCATAGGTACAGACCTAATATTATGGATTTGCACTCACAAGTTCCACGAGTTATCAGTTAACTCACGTAGTGCAGGTAAAGTTGTTTCAAGCTGGAAGTTTATTACACAAGTTTTCTCCACGAGACCGTCCGCAATATACTTTTAATTGATAAAGTCTTGACCAAAGTTGTGTAGCAATTAAATAGGTAGCGAAAAATATAGTGTACTGTTAAGTGCATTGCAATCTATAATAATCTTTATGAAGTAAGAAATAGACCTAGAATCCGTATTACTTTTCTTGGCAAGAACTGATTTATCTGGGCTATAAAAAAAGTCGCCGTATGCACTGTATAATAATAATACCGGCCCTATATTATATACTGCCTACTGCTGGGCACGGGCCTCCTCTACTACTGAGAGGGTTTAGGCATTAGTCCACAAGCTCACCTAGTACAAGTTGGTGGACTTCACATATTTTTACAATTTTTATCGAAAATTCTCATGTATGTAGGTTTCCTCATGATGTTTTCCTTCACCGTCAAAGCGAGTGATAATTGATAAAATGTATAATGTATAATGTAATCTCGGTAATCTCGGTGGCGTAGTTGTATTTCGGTACGACTACAAAACCGAGGTTTCGGGTTCGATCTGATGCCTGATGGTAAGCGACAGGACCGCCCATAAACAGTAGCAAAACTATCCAGCACCTTGAGTTACAAAATACTGTGTGGCATTCCACTGCGCTCGTTATCCTGAGACATAAGATGTTAAGTCTCATTATGGCCAGTGGCCTTTAAACCGAAACACAACAGTGCATGCACACTGCTGCTTGGCGTTAGAAATAGACATTGCGGTGGTACCCACCCAGACGGACTCTTACATATGAGACACCTACCACCAGTGTAAATGGTGAAAAAATCCAGAGATTCATATTAATAAATAGCTATTATTATGCTTCCCTTTTGCCTAGAGTACAACGATGTTAAACTTCTCTTTTGTAAAATTGCCCACTCCCAACCAATCTAACTTAACCAAATATTGCCAAGTGGTATGTCAACACAACCAAATTGCATTCAAAATTCATTTCATTGCTAAAGGCTGAAGTTTACTTTGAATTACCGAACAAAATCTGTACGACGGGAATGGTTTGACTTTACCTACGCTTCTTCAAGCGTTGAAAGGCCGGATTTAAGGCATTATTGGTGGGCAAATATCTTGGGCTATAGGCCGCCTTGGCAGAGTCCTACAGCAGAATTAGCGTGTTGATATTAGTCCAGATTTTCATTAGAATAACTACTTACTTATTAGTAAACTATTACACGTCAAAACACAACCAGAATAAGGCAATACACAGATTTCAGTAACAGCTGGTTATTGTTAATCATTTTAATTTCAACTATTCAAATAATATTATGCTGCCAGTTCTCATAACATAAATTTGTTTTGTGTTTGCCTATGCAATTTGCAACCTCAATAAAATACACAACTAAGATACAAATTAAAATGTACATTTTCAAGAATGCAAAGTAGTAATGAGTGTAGAATATATGCGCTTTTATTTATTTTATTCCACCTGCACTTATACTACTGCGATGTGGGGCCAGCGCAACACTTTCAAATATTTGGATTTGACTTAGCTTTTACGATCAGCTGCTTTCATGATGTTAAACCCCTTTTGAGGATTAGTTCGGACACATCGCTCTACAAATATGAATACTGAATGTTATAATAATTATTGTTTTATTATTAACCCGTCAACGCCCGCTTATACATAGATACCTGGTTACCATATATACCCGGATGCCGGCATCCGCCGCGGGCGTTGACGGTTTAAATATAATGTTGAAATGTTTACGCATGAATGCATAATATATATCACTACAATCTCATCAGTGATTTTCTCTTACACCTTCAAGATATTCAATGAAAGGATAAAAATGATAATAACGTTTATTAGTAAGAATATTTTATATGCACTTTAAGATTACTTTTAAATTTCACACACATACACCTTTAATCCCCGAAGGGGAAATAGGCGTAACTAGTGCACCCACATTTTTAATTTTCAATTCTCTCAAATAAAATATTCGTGAGCCATGACCCCCATGTTATATCCTTAATACGCGCCTGTATTTAGGCAAACAGAGAGACGTCTGCACACGGTGCACTCCGGCGAAGACGAATCACCACAAGCACTCTGAATTACTAGATTTGCGGTCGTACCTTGTACCTAAGCACGGTGTTGAGAAAATAATTGCCATATTGTGGCGTGTGTTTGACTTCTTACCAATATTATTAATTAGTGTAATTTTGTGAAGTGTTACATTGTTGGAAGTAAACGTATTACTAAATAGCCAGTAATTGGATACCTTAAAATAGTTCAATGTGACAACGAGCATTAGTTTGTCATTTTTTTAGGTTTAAAGAGCTTTATTCTCATAAGAAACATAATACATTTCACTTATAATGAGATAAGTACATAAGATTTTATTTATAAATTATTAAATGAATAAATTGGACTTGAAGGAAATTTGGTAAACAGACCAGGTCGTCCAGGTCCTGGACTGACATATAAAAATTTGCTAGTAGCGAGCTACGTACTTCAAAAATGAATGATTAATTAATCATTTAATTGTTTTCAAATATTTTTGAATAGAAAATATGGTAAAAGAGCAAGCGGGCTATTTCATTTTTAAGGAGGCAAAGTGCATAACTACAACTGATATTAAGTGAAATGAAGCCCAAGGGAAATGTCAGCCGGCAAGAGATAAATATATCTTCGGCTGGTATATCACTTGATTAGCATCATATAACCTCACCTAGTCAAGCTTACAACATGCAATGCAATGCAATCAGCCCCGTATTATATACTGCCCACTGCTGAGCACGGGCCTCCTCTACTACTGAAATGGGTTAGGCCTTAGTCCACCACGCTGGCCTAGTGCGGGTTGGCAGACTTCACAAACCCTCGAAATTCTTATGGAGAATTCTCAGGTATGTAGGTTTCCTCACGATGTTTTCCTTCACCGTTAAAGCGAACGATAATTGATAAACAATACACACGTAACTTCGAAAAGTCAGAGGTGTGTGCCTTGGGTTTTGAACCTGCGGACATTGTCTCGGCAGACCGTTCCATTCCCAACTAGGCTATCGTTCACTTTTGTGTCGTTTATAGCATGACGAGTACGATATGATCAATTCATTGGAATAACACAATCCCCAATATAAGCTTAAATTAACAAAATACCCCATTAAGCTCTTGTGAGGCATAGCACCTTTGAATACTAACAAATAGTTCTGAATGGAAACTAATCAGCTTGTCAAAGTTTGAAAGGGCCGACGTTATTCATAGTGAATTTATATAGACCCCGTTGCAGACAGTTATGGGGTGCTTTTGTTAATGGATATTATATAGGAAGGAATATGGTATAGATTAAAATGAAGATAGTAGAAATGTCGACATATGTAATGAACTGAGTTTCGGGAATAAATATTTTGACACACACACACACATTCACGCCTTTTATCCCCGAAGGGACAGGCAGACGCGCAACTAGTGCACCCACTTTTCGCCGTGCGTATTCCGTCCATGATGTGATAGGGGGCAAGCCTATCGCCATCATCATATCATACCAGCCCTGTATTATCTACTGCCCACTGCTGAGCACGGGCCTCCTCTATAACTGAGAGGGTTTAGGCCTTAGTCCACCACGCTGGCCTAGTGCGGGTTGGCAGACTTCACATACCTTCGAAATTCCTATAGAGAACTTCTCAGATATGCAGGTTTCCTCACGATGTTTTCCTTCACCGTTAAAGCGAGCGATAATTAACAAAGAATACACACATAACTTTTTAGAAAAGTCAGAGATGCGTGCCCTTGGGTTTTGAACCTGCGGACATTCGTCTCGGCAGTCCGTTCCACTCCCAACTAGCCTATCGCCATATCGGGCACAAATTCCAGACTCCGGGCTGATACTGAATTAAGAAAAACCCAATATCACTTTGCCCGACCCGGGAATCGAACCCAAGACCTCAGCATTATAGTCATACCGTAATACAACTACGCCACCGAGGCAGTCTATAAAATAAAATAATATGACCCCATTTAAAAATAGTTCATTCTGGCAACGGCCATTAGGCTTGATTCCAATATTTCTTTTTAGTTAATTAACCGATTGTGACCATGGAATTTAGTTTTATTTTCATCTATTAACTTAATTGAATTGTCTCAGTAGACTGAACAGTGAAGTAATACATCAAATGCCATACTTTGATTATAATATTATACTACAATATCATTGATGTCGGTATTCTTCACCATTTCACATACAGATTTGTCTGTTTTTTATACCGCATAAAATTGTTTAAACTTGCTCCCCATGCAATAAAATGAACTAATGATTACCCTGGAATCTACAAGACACCAAAACAAACTAAAAAATTACTCCATTAGTTACATCCTACCCCACAGCCTATTAAAATAAAGTAACATCCATTACTTAAGCGCAACAACTATTTCCTAGTTCATAAAACCTTACAATATTTCCTTTCTAATTGTCCGCGAATACCCCAACGAGCGACGTAAAGTCGACGCGCCGTCGACTAATGAGAGGCTCAATCACTGTCCACTTGGCTTTAGTCCGAGGGCTGCTTGGTTTTTGCCACTGTTATGTCATCCGAAAATTTCGAGCCAGCGCTTTTATCATGTGAGTGTATAAATTGGGTTGACGTTTACCCCAAACTGACATATAGGTAGTTATTACGAGCTGTTATTTTTTTTATGGTATAGGTGGCAAACGAGCAAACAGTTCACCTGATGGTAAGTTATCACCGCCACCCATGGACATCCGCAATACCAGGCATAGAGATGCGTTGCTGGCCTTTTAGGTGGGAATACGCTCTTTTTTTGAAGGACGCCAGGTCTTATATGTCCGAAAATGCTGCTGGCGGCAATTGGTTCCATAATTTTGTATTACGATTAAGGTCTTGTAACTGTACGGCGACGTAGTAGTATTGCGTTCACGGTATGACAGCAATGCAGTGGTTTCGGATTTATTCCTCGGGTTACATTGATATCGTGTTTTCTGCTCGGTATCAAAGCTAAGTAACAAAAAGTATATGCACTGCCTACTCCTAACTAGGGATTAATATTTTCTTCTGTAATATTCAGGTTACAAAATAAATAGGTCGTGTTATTGAAACACCGTTCAACGAAAAATGAATGAATACAGCTAACACGTTTCCTCACGCATATATTCTGTAATTGGACGTAAAAAATTCGATTTAAATTCACTGTTTTCAATACGAAATTACGTTTCACACAAGCATTGAGTTACATGACGTTTACTCGTATTCATAAATTCCTTGGAGAATTACTTTTGTATTACCGTCCGCGGGGCGTGTAAGTTGAATTTTACTTTGAAATTATCATATTTCTTTTCCATGCCGATAAAAGAAAGAACAAGAACATTTTAACAAAAAAAATTAACCGCCGAAAAAACTATAAAGCAATAAATAATAAACGTTTTTATTTATACATATATTTCATTTTATTGTTTATTATTTTTTGCTTTTCAGTTTTTTTGGCAGTTAAATTTTTTTGTTAAAAAGTTTTTATTTTATATTTTTTATGGCTAAAAGCTACATGCTTAATTAATACACAACTCAGCATTAAAATCTGTGGGTAAACAATAAATCACCCCTTTTTTCCCACCCTCAGGGTAAATTTCTTTTTTAAATATACATGGGACTAATTTCGAGGTATATCCCTATCCAATAAAAAATAATGATTAAAATCGGGCTACTCTGTAAAAAGTTATGCGTGGTCATATATTAAAATATATATATATATGACTGACTCGGTGGCGTAGTTGTATTACGGTACGAGTGCAAGGCTGAGGTCTCGGGTTCGATCCCCGGGTCGGGCAAAGTGATATTGGATTTTTCTATTCAGTATCAGCCCGGAGTCTGAAATTTGTGCCCGGTATGGCGATAGGCTCGCCCCCTATCACATCATGGGACGGAATACGCTTGGCGAAAAGTGGGTGCACTAGTTGCGCCTCTGCCTACCCCTTCGGGGATAAAAGGCGTAAGCATGCGCATATATATATACATCGACTTGAGAACCTCCTCCGTTTTTTTTCGTTGGTTAAAAAAGAACAGTGCACTAGCAGCCCTTATTCATGAGTATGACGCTTAATGACTCCTGGTCATCAAATAAAATATTTATCTAAATAGTAACAGCACCCAAATATTACGTAATATTTAAATACGTACAAACAAAGTCGTCGATCATGGCGTCTTTCGATATTATCAGAAAATACAAATCCGGCACCGGACGAGAGTGTTCGGAGGGGTCAGCAGTGTCAAGGACGTGGACACAGTAACAACAGTAGATCAAATGTATGTTTTCGGATATTTTTGTGTTTTATGTCTGAGAAGTAGTACCAGAAAAAATAGTATAATGACACGAAGGAGATAAGTGTTTGGAGCGGTCAGCAGCGTCAAGGACGTGGACGCAGTAACAACGGTATATCAACTTTACGTCTTCGGATTTTTTTGTGTGTTTTTATCTAACAAGAGCGGCGATAGCCTAGTTGGGAGTGGAACGGACTGCCGAGACTAATGGCCACAGGTTCAAAACCCAAGGGCATACACCTCTGACTTTTCTAAAAAAAAGTTATGTGTGTATTTTTTGTGAATTATTGCTCGCTTTAACGGTGAAGGAAAACATCGTGAGGAAATCTGCATATCTGAGAAGTTCTCTATTGGAATTTCGAAAGTATGTAAAGTCTGCCAACCCGCACCAGACCAGCGTGGTGGACTAAGGCTAAACCCTCTCAGTTGTAGAGGTCACCCGTGCTCAGCAGTGGGCAGTATATAATACAGGGCTGGTATGGTATCTTACAAGTACCAGAACCAAACAATTACAAGTAATAACAGAACCAGCAGTTGATCAACGTTATATTTTTCCGGATATTGTGTGTTTTATCTTTGGCAAGTAATAACAGACATTATTAATGATATGGAGTGCATTATTGTAATATGAGTTTAGTTTCTAATTGAAATTTCATTAAAATTATTGTTCTCATTATCTTCACCAAATATCTACACAGTAAACTGACTTCGACATCCTCTAAATCCGAATAAAAGTGCTTACTCAGTGATGCCAACTGAAATAGACAATGCAATAGGTTTTTTTTTTAATAAAATAGTTTATTCATCACGTAGGCGAACATAGTAGCACTTATGATAAGTCAAGATACATTAAATTAATAATAATAGTTATTACAAAAAGTCACTTACATAACTACAGACATTTTTAATTTTTTATAGGGAGTAAAATCAATGAAAAATAAGTAGAGAAGCCAAGCTTGGGCTGGCAGGAAAGAGAAGATAAAAAGAGAAAAAAAACGTATAATCATTTTTATAATAAATAAAATAATGGGAGGAACGCGTCGCGATCCTCACCGGTGAGGACACTACAGGCCCTAACCTAGCTAACCTACCATCCTTTCACTAGCTACCTAAGCGATGACTACCCGAAGAAGAAAGACAGAAAGAAACTCCGGGCTTACTTTTTTGTTGGTTCTCTCGCATACAAGAGACCTTATACCACCTAAAGTTTAGGTCCAAACCAAAGGAGCAAACCCTCCTTCTTAAACTCTATACCTTTTCTATAAGGCACTGCATTTAATTGCTTTTATAGCAGACACCTAACACTCTTCTTTTCTTGCTTTCTTTCTTTCTTTTTTTCTTTATTCCTATTAATTTCTTTTAATGCAGGTAAAATAATAATATGTATGATTCTTCTAGAAATGTGAATGTTTACGAGTGGTTTCTTAATATCAGGTTATTTGCTACTTAGTACACCGGCCTCTGCTGTAAAAAAACCAGACATGTTTCTTTACTGTTTTATATTCCCTACGTCCGGATAGAATTCCATCAGCGTCAGAGGGGACCTTCTCTTGAAGCGAAAATATTTTCTACCAAAGAAATACTATATTATCTCTGTAGGGTTCAATTATAATTCTTTATTACTAACTAGCTTTTGCTCGCGGTTTCGTCTGCGTGAAAGGATTTTTCCGGGATGAAAGACCCGCTTTTTATTTTACCGGGATAAAAAGCCTATGTGTTAATCCAAGACATGATCTACCCGTGTGCCAAATTTCATCAAAATCCGTCTAGTAATTTCGGAGATGTGCAGTAACAAACAAACAGAAAAACAGACAGAAAAGAATTACAAGAATCACTGATTTGTGTTCCATTTTTCTTCTTTAGTCACCCCTTTATATTTATCACATTTCATTAAATGTACAGACACACCGGCTCTACTGCTTTATTATATGTATACATAGATATCGATAGTTTATTTACAACGTTAAATTTGGATAACCAATTGTTCTCCCTACTTTACTCAGTATTTTTAATAGAATAATCAATCACTTTAAAATCACCCACAACTGCAAATACCTAGCAGTTGCTATAAAAGGCCAGCTTTTATCTACCTGAAAACAAAAACCAATTTGACACTAGCCAGCCCTAACTCCACACACGAACAATACATAAAAAGTCATAAAACACACACAGAAAATGATATTAAAATAGTTTTTTTCGACACACACACTATGGTCCACCTGCCAATAATGTCCACCACTGTTTTATGTCAATGGTACAGCAAACTCAATCCAACTTTTATATTGAATTTTTAATAACAAACTTCTCGAAACATTCACGGCTATCGTGAGATAAAACTGAATAATTTAACGATCCGCTCGATTGCGTCAAATGTAACGCCGTTTGCGGATATATCCGAGCCGAATGATCGATTATCCGAGTACTTTATATTTTTGAGTAGGGACAAAAAATATACAGTTTTGATCATTGATGTATTAAATCAATGGTTTTGATGTATGTATTTTTAATATAGGATACAGCTAAACCTTTCCTACACGTCTTTTTACTATTAAATGTATAATTTTGGGGATAGCAACTTAATTCTTGGCCACTATGTATATTTTGAAATTTCATACATGGTACCGATTTTGTTAATATCATTTTCCCCTGCTTTATCATGAAATATTAATCTGATTAATTTAAAGTCATAGAACAAAAGATGTTTTTTATAATGTTAGGAATATAGTCCTGCGAGGTTAATAATGTTTTACCAATAATCCTGTATAATGATGAAATACATTGTGTATTTCATATTTAGGTACCGACTTGTTACAAATTCGACGACAAAAATAAATCGTTCATATAAATACAAACCTCTCTATTACTACTACATAATTCATTATATCTCGTTCGTACCTCATTCGTTTCCGATTTTATTTCAACAACACAAAGCGAGACGTGACAAACTGTACTTTCGTCTAGATATTTTCTTTGTTACTTGAATCTAGATTCCTCACACAAGCGTTCCACGGCGCTTTTTATTTTCTCTTCTATGAACTATGATTACTTTTATAATTTTTTTTAATTTTTTAACTATTTGGCTTGCCATACATATTAACATACAATAAATAATGTAATAAGTGCCATTTATTTACTGCACCAATATCAATATGCTCGTGATATTATATAAAAGAGGTAACAAATACAATCATAATAATTCTATTTTAGATACTTTCTGTCGCACTCAGAGAAATTACTTAATGTAAATAAATGATCATTAAAAAGTTTTTTGTATATCGTTTATCTTCACATCCAAAGCGAATTAATGCCTAATATTTTTTACTTTTAGCATATCTATACTAATATATAAAGCTGAAGAGTTTGTTTGTATGTTTGTGTGTTTGTTTGTTTGAACGCGCTAATATCAGGAACTACTGGACCGATTTTGAAAATTCTTTCACTAATAGGAAGCTACATTACTCCTCAGTGATATAGGCTACTTTTTTCCCGGAAAAACTATTCCAAGCGGGTGGAGCCGCGCGCAATGCTAGTGTATTATATATAATACCGTATTATATTATATATAATACACTAGCATTATACTGTTGTACCGACTCAACTAAACCGTCGCATACAAGAAACAATGTATATTCCTACATCCACTCTCACATACTAGAAACATACCTTATCCAGTTCAAAACAAACATAAACAAGATTGGAAGATCGGAATAACAAACCTACAGAGTTACGTCAAGACAACAGTCTAGAAATTTCAACTACTGGAACAATGTTTGCAAGACGAGTCTTGTATACTGTACACAGAGAACAGGACACGTACGTTATATGTAAAGTAATATAAAGCTTAATTGTATGTGTTTAGGGTTCATAGTTTATCTTCGAACATCTAATGTAGGTAGTGTTTTTATACTTTGGGGACAATCTATGGATATATTGTGGCGAATGTTTAATTCGAAAAAAAACGAAGTTTGTAATTAGGTACCTTTTTTTTTTTTTTTTTTTTTTTTTTTTTTTTTTTATTGCATTTAATGACGAGACGAGCATGCCGTTCGCCTGATGGTAAGCGATACGACCACCCATAAACAGTAGCAACACCATCCAGCACCTTGACTAACAAAGTACTGTGTGGCATTCCACTGCGCTCGTCACCCTGAGACATAAGATGTTAAGTCTCATTATGTCCAGTAGTTATACTGGCTACAATGTCCTTCAAACCGAAACACAACAGTGCATGCACACTGTTGCTTGGCGGTAGAAATAGACATTGCGGTGGTACCCACCCAGACGGCCTCTTACATAATGAGAGACCTACCACCAGTTTGTTCAGTATCAGTTCACCTAAGTTATATTTGATGTGTGATTTTAAAATCATCGAATCTGTTCATGGTAAACCAAAAAAAGGTATTTTAGAAGTTTTCATTATGTAAATATTGAATATTCGGTGTTTCTCCACACGGTCAAATCAGAAATGAGGAGATCCATAGAAGAACGAAAGTCACTGACATAGCCCAGCGGATTAACAAGTTAAAGTGGCAGTGGGCAAGGCACAAAGTTTGAAGAATTGACCGCAGATGGGACAAAAAAGTTCTCGAGTGGAGACCACGTATCGGCAAGCGCAGCATTGGACGTCCATCTGCAAGGTGGACAGATGACTTGATAAAGGCCGCAGAACACGCTGGATGCAGGCCGCTTTTGTCAGGCCCGTCTGGATATCTTTAGAGGAGGCCTATGTTCAGCAGTGGACGTCATGTGGCTGATGATGATGATGAATATTCTACGTAATTTGGCAACAATTCACATAGATTTCTGCCTTACCTTCTTAATCTTTTGTACACGCTCCACCATAGTACACGCTTCCGCCTTGTATCCCCAAAGGGGTAGGCAGAGGCGCCTAGTTGCACCCACTTTTCGCCGTGTATATTCCGTCCCATGGTATGATAGGGCGCGAACCTATCGCCATATCGGGCACAATTTCCTGACTCCGGGCTGATACTGAATAGAAAAACCCAATATCACTTTGCCCGACCCGGGGATCAAACCCGAGACCTCAGCATTGCAGTCGTACCGTAATACAACTACGCCACTGAGGCAGTCATAAATCATACCAACGGCTTTTTAATATAAGAAAAAGTAAGCACCAAGAAAACTCAAACAAACTGGCGCTTTAATACCTCAATCAAAAGTACCAAAAGGTGTTTGTACAAAAAGCAAGCCCACAAAACCGACATGAGTAATGACGCATGTTACGAAAAGCTTAGCTCACTCGCGCGTGTACCGAATCATTGGCTGAGTGATGTATTCTCGTATTTAAGAGGCTTTTTATTCTAATATTAAAGAATAAAAATAAAATGGCAGGGCATTTATTTTTCACTGATATTAAAACAATAGATTTTTAGACTTCTTTGCCGGCTGATCGAAAGGTATTTCGAGAAATGGTAAGTAAAACTGATCGCACTAATAAAATATATAAGTCTGCCACCACAGCCTCTCTTATGTAATCCATACACGCCACAGTCTACCGGAGAGGTCTGCCTGTGCATATATGCCTGCGCAGGTAGACCGGAACGTGTATGGTAATAGACCTGTGCACCTGCACAAGTGACCGGCGCAACATCGAAAATCAATTATTTTAAGCGGCACCGTACGGTGTGTCTGTGCATGTGTGCATGTACAGTCAGAAGCATAAATATCTGTACAAAATCAACTTTTCAAATCGCCTATATACGCGTTAAGTTAAACCTAAACCTTTTTTTCTTTGTTTGAAGTAAAGTAAATCTCTTTTATTTTATTTTTGTGAAGAGAAAAAAAGATTAGTAAGAACAAAAAAGTATGTAGGCGATTTGAATTTTGAATTTGTTCAGCTACTTATGCTGGTGACTGTACATATGCATGTGTTGTTTTCTAGGGTATGTCTCGGTCACACGTAATTCTGATGATCCGTCCACGACCGAACAAAAAATATCGTCCACAGGAACTGACAGTGCAAGAATATATATTGACATTTCGCGCCCCTCTTTCTGTCTTTTTTATCTTTTTAATTTAAAATTAAAGCAAGGTCTAACAATGCCAGCGCGTCATCGTCCTCAATCGATGCCATCGGGAAAAGAACTGAAGACCGCTCCGATGCACCGGAATGTCCCCATACACGGTACCGGCGTGCGGTTGACTTACACAGACAAAACTGCACAAGTAACCTCTCCGGTAGACCGTAATGTGAAGGGTACCCATTAGAAATCGTACATATAAGCATAATATATTGACTAAATCTGACTCGAGTTAAATTATTCTACGACGCGTGGTCATATCCATAGCTTTGGGAATTATGCAAGTCAGTCGCAATCTATGAAAGCTCCAGTGGGCATAGTTATCACATAGCTTTCGCACTACCGCAGGGGAATTAGTTATTTGTCTGGCGTAGTATAGTGAGCTACGAGTTCTACGAATTATTTGCTACGCTGTAATAACGTAACAATGCTACGAACAATTAGCTACGTTATGTCTACGATTATTTTTATTATGGCGTAGAAAGATCTATCTTCTTCTAATAAGCTCAGTGACGAGTGAAATTAAAAAACAAAATTTATGTGCCTGCCTTTAATGCCTTGTATTATTTATGGTACAAAAAAACCGTCTATTGTAGAGAAAAATTACGACCCATCATTATAATGATATGGAATTTTTATCAGGAGCATAATTTCTATGTATGGAATACAAATTTCGTCGTATTTGTACGATTATTTTTCATATTTACTATCGCAAGTCTAAGATCGTACAGATTTAGATCGTACGCGACTAGATTGATCTTACATAATGATACTGATGAGTTTCATAAATTCTGACCCAGAATTTGCTCAATTTTACTTAGTTTATGTTAAAAATGCAAACATGGATGTATATGTTTCATTTTCATAGGACTTAAAAAAATAATTAATCTATAATAATAACCATACCATTGGAATGTTTTCGATCAAGAGATATTTTTCCAAAAGCGTACGATATTTTTAGTTCGTATTTCCATATAATACTCCTTTATAGAACTACATAGTCGTACGATCGCGCCTGTTTTACATTTGGCAACCCTAGTACTACTATTTTTAACTAAGTGTAAAATACATTCAGTATACCATAAAGCCATTGCAGTAGTACAAATTACCCATTGGTACGTTGCCAATGTACCTCAAGCAATACAAATCTATAAATAAATTGATAGCTCATCGAGCTTCGCGGACATTTGGGACAATAAATTCTAAAACGTATTCACAATATTTTTCATTGTTGCTTTCTAGTGGATTTACGAAATTCATACAAAAGCTTTCAACTCAAAACGTTGTTGGATATTTGGTGATTTCGATGCAATGCGTTGGGTTTTATACGTTTAACCATTTTATTTGTGTATTTTTGTGTTTACATACACAAAAATACACATACATAGTATTACCATAACAAAAAGGTAAATTATTTTTTTTTTCTAAAAAAGCTTAGTTGGTAGCATCGGCTTTCAGTAACATTTATAAACGTATTGATCATCCTTTTAAACATCACTCTTGATAAAATTACGGAAAATGAAAGTAAAATAAATCCTTTTATAAGAAAAACAAGAATATATCCATTTTATGACAAGAACTTTACTTAGATCCACCACTGTACGTTTTAGCCGAAATTTTTTGCCACGTACTACTAAACTATGGAACCAATTGCCGCCAGCAGCATTTCCGGACAGATACGACCTGCCGACCTTAAAAAAAAGAGCGTATTCCCACCTAAAAGGCCGGCAACGCATCTCTGTGCCCCCTGGTGTTGCAGATGTTCATGGGCGACGGTAATCACTTACCATCAGGTGAACCGTATGCTCGTTTGCCCCCTATATCATAAAAAAAAATAGATAAAATAAGTAGTTTAAGTAAATAAAAATTAAACCAACCACAAATATCCAAATAACCTATTGAATGTACGCCAAAATTGTTTTTATTAGCCCCTTTGGCAACAACACAGTCCTACATTGCGTACTCAAAAAGTAGTCTAGAGAAAATAAGATACAAAAGAGTATTTACAGTGACAATAAAAGCGAAGGCATGCAGCATCTCTTAAGCACATCTAATTACGTTCATTTGTCAATCTACCCGCAACTGTATCTAATTGTACTACGGCATCTTTAATTTGGTCCTTCGAGCCGTCTCGTATCTCTTTCTCTCTCGCCATTATTAAATTCTCTGTTTCACTCGCAAGTTGTTTCGTAGCATTTTAATTGAAGGGTCTTCGATCCTCAGTTGGCGACAGGCTATTGAGTAAAAAGTAAAATTTTATAAGTGTTTGCAAATGTGAAGCCTTATAATTTTATGCACTATTATTTTTCATATTGAACAATTAATAATTACAAATGAAACTAACAATAATAAATAAAATATCCTGCCATTTAATAAATTTAATAATAAAAAATACAAAAAAAAAATACTTACAAATCCTCGCTAACCATTAAGGAATAAGAAACAAAGTTCATGGAATCGCTGGTAGTAGATAATAGATACACGATTTGCAAAACCGATATTGTTAAAGGTTGGTCGTTGGTGGTCGGAGCTTGGAGATGCGTCGAACTAATAGCGCTGCCACACGGTTGGAATACCGCTAATTGACAGCCACTACAAAAGGCCCGTACAAAATTGATGGCTGTCGCAACTCTTGCTCGATAGCGTTAAAAAAGGTATAAAGAAATAAACATTGAGAAATATAGAAGACTAGGTTTCACTTTCGCGACTTCTCTCGCGTTGAAGTCCTTTCTTGAATATAAAATTTCTTTACTTGGGCAATTTTTACAGTTGGTAGCCCGTAATTTTTTATGAACGCCAAAATTTTCTACCGTCTCAATGTTCGCTATTGGTGGTTATTAAAACCCCACAAGTTGATTTCAATTTGGACTGTATTAATATAGGTGGTTTTTGTGCACTGGCAGTGTTATCGTATGCGGAAACAACATATAAGGGACACAGGATAAATATGAGGGACTTACTGCGGTGCGGTGACCTACCTGTTCTATAAGCTTCCCCGGGATTCCGGTTCTTGCGGTCTTCAGATGCGGCGACGATGTGACGGCAGGCAGATGGCAAGTGTGTCAAATACGGTTGACACAGATAATTTTCCAAGGACAATAAAAAATATTTATGCTCTTGGTATGTTTTTAAATTTGGTGCCAGCGCCCATTCCATAACAATACCAACCAGCTGTAGATTTTAGATCTCATAACTTTATGGGATAGAACTATGTTTTTGGTGCGATACAAACGTCGCGCTGAAGCTATATAGAAGACATCGTGTGTATACGCCCTTACCATCTTATTTCTTCCTATAAACACCATTTTTCGGCCACGCGGATCGATGGCAATCTTATGCGATAAACATATACTAAAACGGCGGGCGGTTTTAGGGTCTAACGCTTTTTCTAATTTGGACATGAGCCTTCAAAATTCCATTATATGAGATTTTTAATTAAGGTTGGTATAGTTTTTTTCTGAGTGGCTTAGCTTCCTTGGTTTCGTCACATAATTTTATGTATGCTGCAATATATTATTGACACATAATAATAATAACAGGACGGTTAAAAGAATTATGAATTCAAAACAAAAACAATATATTGCCAAGGTAGTTCACCAACCTCCCTTTACTAAATAAAAAAGGAATCATGCAATTCTATCTGTCTACAAATCTCAGAGAACTCTGAGTACATACATTTTTAAAATACGAAAACAGTAATCGAAAACTTCCTCTTTTTTCTGGAAATCGGTCAAAATTGGTAATAAAATGTTATATTTTATTTCAATAAGATGTACGCTAACGCGCAGCTTGTTCGTATCATAATATATGTAAAATAAATAATTAAGTTACCATCATAGTTTTTATAATTAGATCCATTGGATTCATTTAAAAACAAGTTCACTATAGCCACGGTATACATATATAGCGCAGGATCGCGATTCATGGAAGGATCTTGCGAAGGCCTTTGCCCAACATTCGGACATTTTAGGCTAATACAACAACAACATAATACGCGTCGCTTGGCCGTCTCGTTTCGTTTGAATGTATTTACCTGAAACAAATTATAAAATACAATTAGTTTGAACCAACAATTATGGCAGACATCGTGAAATATGTATTAAAGAGGAAAAGCTTCCATGAATTATTCATTGTAACATGTCATCAAAAATATTTGCATTCAGGTTCTGATAAATTATATTTGTTAACCCCTGACAAAAAAGATGAGTGTTATAAGTTTAGGGTGTCTATCTGTATATTTATTTATTTTTTAATAGCATTGAATGACGAGACGAGCATGCCGTTCGCCTGATGGTAAGCGATACGACCACCCATAAACAGTAGCAACACCATCCAGCACCTTAACTTACAAAGTACTGTGTGGCATTCCACTGCGCTCGTCATCCTGAGACATAAGATGTTAAGTCTCATTATGTCCTGTAGTTATACTGGCTACAATGTCCTTCAAACCGAAACACAACAGTGCGTGTACACTGTTGCTTGGCGGTAGAAATAGACATTGCGGTGGTACCCACCCAGACGGCCTCTTACATAATGAGAGACCTACCACCAGTGTATATCTGTATGTCTGTCTGTGGCATCGTAGCTCTCAAACGAATGGACCGATTTTGACGCGCTTTTTTTTTTAAAGCTGATTCGCATCATAGCTAAGAACCATCTCGATCACTCGAGATGGTTCTTAGCTATAATTTATGACGATCTGTTCAGGCGTTTGAAGATTATTAGCTCATTTCCAACTTTCACAACTCCGATTGATTTAAAATTTGGTGTACTGTGACTTCGGAAATATTTTTAAGACATGTTAACCTTGATCTGATGCTACAGCATCAAGTAGTCTGCGGGATACCCAACTTCTTAGCAACTTATAGTAGATATAGCATGTATGGGCTCATAAGAATGGTCTCAACGAGTAAGTGTTAGATAGTTGATTATCGAGGACCCATAATGGAGAATATAGTAATTTAAAAAGTTTGAAATAAAAATTTAAATAATTATAGGTGCTGGTGGTAGAAATATTTTTTATCCACCTGGATAGCGACCACCGTACACAAGTGTTAAAATCCGCATTAGCGGCGTAGGTGCGTCGTGTTGCGGGATCAGCCTGTGTATACGTTCAACCAAGCCAGCATAATTTTGTCAATGTCTATTCCTACCGCCAAGCAGCAGTGTGCATGCACGGTTGTGTTTCGGTTTGAAGGACATTGTAGCCAGTGTAACTACTGGACATAATGAGGCTTAACATCTTATGTCTCAGGATGACGAGCGCGGTGGAATGCCACACAGTACTTTGTAACTCAAGGTGCTGGATGGTGTTGCTACTGTTTATGGGTGGTCGTATCGCTTACCATCAGGCGAACGGCATGCTCGTCTGTCGTCGTCGTGTTTACCTAATATTACTATTTTAATTGAATCGACACTATGATTCGAATTAGTTTCGTGCACCTACTATGTTTTTGTCTCTGCACCATTCCAGGTTGACTGGTAGAGAATGCCTTCGGCATTAAGTCCGCCGTTACATGTTTTGTTTGAAGTGCAAATAAATAAATAAAAACGTATAAGCAATCTTATTAAAAGTTTCTATCATTTCCCAAACGGAATCTTCCACGTTTAATTAGGTGGAATTTCATCTCGTCGTAATTTCAGTTAGGTAAGTTTTATTTAAGCGTCTTTTCGGGAATTCGATTATGTTGGTACCTACTTGCTGGCTGGTTGATGGGATTCCATTGCCTAAGGGATCTCACACATCGTTTTATTAGTGATTGATTATATTTATAGATATCCATATTTTCACGCAAATTGGGACTTGGTATTCTTCAATAGTTGCCAGAATAAATTTGTTTCTTCTGCCAAGCAAAACTATGCAGGAACAATCATTGTGGCTATATTTGAGATGCAGGCCATACAAGCTTTGTTCATAATTCTGCTCTTTAAGAGGCTTACTATAAAGTCTTTTGTTATTCATTCACCATTTCTCCTACTTAATCATGCAAGTCTTATCAAGGAAGGAACCTCATCTCTTCAGTTTTATACAAAAAACACGCAACCCTAATTTTCACACTGGCAGCACTAATCTTGTCTTCTCTTACTATTCTTACTAATATTATAAATGCTAAAGTTTGTGAAAATGTTTGGATGTTTGTATGTTTCGATGTCTGTTACAAGTAACAAGTTAGTTTTCTACCGCCAAGCAGCAGTGTGCATGCACTCTTGTGTTTCGGTTTGAAGGACATTGTAGCTAGTGTAACTACAGGACATAGTGAGACTTAACATCTTATGTCTCAGGATGATGAGCGCAGTGAAATGCCACACAGTACGTTGTAACTCAAGGTCCTGTATGGTGTTGGTACTGTTTATGGGTTGTCGTATCGCTTACCATCAAGCGAATGGCAGCCTCGTCTCGTCATTCAATTCCATAAATAAAAAAAGTAAGCACAGAAACTACTGAACGAATTTGTATGAAATTTAGTACATGGGTAGATCATGTCCTGGGTTAACACATAGGCTACTTTTATCCCGGTAATTATCTACCATGCGAAATAATGGATATTTTTTATCTGATTCTTTAAGTAGATGGCGCTGGCGTCGTACCTACTGTGTTTTAGGGACTTTTTAGCGGGAAAGGCTTTTCATGTGGGCAAAGACGCGAGCAACACCTAGTTATCTTTAGCCAGATCTCGATGACAACGTAAAATTGCCAAAATGCCAAAAATAATGTTTATCCGATTGCTACCAAACTTTACAGAAGTACCCCTGAGCTAATCTGAAAATAACCTTAAAGGACATGTCCAAAAACGGGCCTGAAATTCTAAACAAGACAATTTATATATATTTGGATAGAAGTCCTGAAAACTAGCTTTTTGCAATAAATCGTTTAATTTTAAAGACCTCTGATTTAGAGATTTATGTAATTATGTTTGGCTTGAAAACTACACTTAGTATGAACGTTTTTAAAAAAAGTTAGTTATGAACCCCTCCAGGATCTAAAAATATTTTTTTAATGGATCTATTATCATACTTTGTCCCTTTAATATCCCTAAAGTTTGAGCCTAGTTAGATTTTGAGGCCCAGCACCCATACAAAAAGACACCTCCTTTCACTAAAATCTCCCCAACCGTTTTATAATCCACTAGACTTTTGCTCGCGGCTACGTCCACGTGAATGAGTTTTTCCGGAATAAAAGCCCCGCTTTATATTTTCCCGGGATAAAAAGTAGCCTATATTACTCGCTCATAATGTAGCTCCATATTAGAAATTTTTAAAATGGGTCCGGACGTTTTTGAATTTATTCGTTACAAACATACAAAAATAATCTATCCTCTATTAAATTAGTGTCGATAGGGAACAGACATACACAAATTTATTTTAAGACAAGCCTTGAATCCAAACAAATTCTGGTACACGTATATCCGAACGATCTTACGGCGCAATTCGCATCTGTCATGGCAAATTGTATTTATGCAAATTTACATTCCCACCTTATCGCTGACGGATGGCTGGTTTCAATTACGAGGCCATTGTGTGCTATAAACGGATATAGAGACGGCCTTTGAATTATATTTTTTAATAGAGGGCGGTAAAAGCGGCGAGACTGGTCTTGTTATTATTAAGATGGATCGATTATAATTAATCTATACTAATATTTTAAAAACTTTTTAACAAAAAATAAAACCAACTTCAAAACCACTACAAACCAAACAAATATTTAACTTTATATACGTATATTTGGAGTCGTTGCCTAATTTAAATTAAATATTGTTTTCGTATATTTGTTCGTGTCTAGCTTAGCTGGCAATTTAAATTAGGTACCAGTAGTTTTTGAGAAAATCGCGGCCATACAAACTTACATACATACATACGGGTCGAATACAGAACCTTCTATTTTTGAAGTCGGTTAATAAAGAGGAAAGATTTGTATGTTTGTAACGAATAATGTCAAAAACTACTGGACCGATTTTAAAAATCTTTCACCAATGTAAAGCTGCATTATCAGCGAGAACAATAGGTTACTTTTTATCCCGGGAAAGTATAAAGCGGGACTTTTATCCAGGAAAAACTCATTCACGCGGGCGGAGCCGCGAGCAATTAATAAACAAGTAACTTCAAACTACCTCTGTGGCATAAATGTATTAAGATACGACTGCAGTGCTGAGGTCTCTGGTTCAATCTTCGGGTCGGGCATAGTGATATTCGGTTTTTCTACTCAGTATCAGCCCGGAATCTGGAAATGTGCCCGGTAAACGGTAATAGGCCCGCCACCTAACATAGCTGGCGAAATGTTGGTGATCTACCTCTGCCTAACCCTGAAAAGGGAAAAAGGCGTGATGACATGTATATGTATATATGTAACGTCAAAAGTTAGAGGGACCTTTGATTTTTCAAAGCCTTGGATTTCAACCTGCGGACCTTCGTCTCAACGGTTCAACTAGCATATCGTGCAGTTATAAACAAAGTACTAAATCATTTTGCTACTATTTACATGGAATTATCGCTTATGCGCATGAAATTACCATTAATCAAATCCGAGTCCTAATAACAAAGACCTAAAGTTCAATTCTCCTATAATGCAACTTCTATACTAACCCACATTGAATACAACAATGAATTAATTTCATGCATACGCTATAGGTATTTATTGAACTATTTGGACCAGCTCTTTGTACTAGTACAATAGACAGCCGTCATTGTCCCACAATGGAGCCGGGAGAGCGAACTGTGAGCGGTATTTTTTACAGTTCTTTTAGTTCTTTTTCCTTGTATTGAGATTAACGGTCGATTATGTGATCAACTCATAATGATAGGAAAAGTAGCGGGCAAAAGAAAAAAAAGAATACATACATAACTTTTAAGAAATGTCAGAGGTGTGTGCCCTTCTTTGTGAATTATCGCTCGCTTTAATGGTGAAGGAAAAACATCGTGAGGAAACCTGCATACCCGAGAAGTTTTCTATAGGAATTTCGAAGGTATGTGAAGTCTGCCAACCCGCACTAGGCCAGCTTGGTGGACTAAGGCCTAAACCCTCTCAGTAGGAGAGAAGGTCCGTGCTCAGCAGTGAGCAGTATATAATACAGGGCTGGTATGGTATGGTAAAAGAAAAACGGGTATTTTTTAATGGATCCAAGATCCATATTTTGCCCCTTTAATATCCCTAAAGTTTGAGCCTGGTTCGATTATGAGGCCCAGCACGCATACAAAAAGCGGACATCTCCTTTGCATATAAAACTTATTAGCATATCAATAACGGCTTATTTTATTTTGTCTAATTCACTCTTACATCAAATTTAAATAAAAACTTTATCGCCAAATTTAATTATTTAGACGTCTCAATATGGCGCAAAGTGGATCCTATTCTTATTTGAATTGCATTATAGATGCTTACTGTGTGAGAAAGTGTGTGTGTTTAGTGAAGTTACCCACTCTACCTGATGGTAAACGAAGTGGGGTTCTGATAGAGTGTCAACTGACGAGAGATCGTTACCTATTCCTAGTCAACATAATTAACCCGCCCTGTGGATTGGGGGCGTTTGGAGAATTCCACCACGGTATCCCCTGCCTGTCGTAAAAGGCGACTAATAGGGGCCACCGGGGGTCGCAGGCGGGCGGCAGGGGGCTGTCCGTCTTTAATTTTGTGTTCTTAGTGGCACATTGTTGCGATCCCTGTGATGGACGACAGCGTGGCTGGTAGGCCTCACGTTGCCGTTGACGCTGAGAGCGTCCTTCGGTGTGCGGGGGCTTCTGAGCCCCCCCCCCCCCCCAAACAGGAGACGGGCCGCACTAGGCGGCACCGCGCAGGGGCGGCTGCGGACGACAACTTAGACACTTCCGTCAGAGGAAGCCCACAGCCGTCCCTAATGCGCCGAAGATGGCCACCGCGGAGTTTTGGTTGGTATGCCGTGCGTTGTACATAGGTTAGGGACTCGGCCCGGCGGTCGCCCGATGGTTACATCTCTCCGGGCGGCTCAACGCCGGGTCGTAAGGCACGGTGAACCCAACATAACCGCTCAGTCGCCCCCCTTGAAGACTGGGCGGTAGTAATAAGTCACTTTCTCCGCGAAAAAAAAAAAAAAAAAAAGTCAACATAATTAAGCGGGCCTGTTTGTAACCGAATATGTATCGACTAATATTTTTTTAGGTATCATCATCATCATCAACCACATAACGTCCACTGCTGAACGTAGGCCTCGCCTAAAAAATTCCAGACGGACCTGTCAAAAGCGGCCTGCATCCAGCGTGTTCCTGCGACCTTTATCAAGTCGTCTGTCCACCTTGCAGGTGGACGTCCCACGCTGCTCTTGCCAGTGGTCTCCGATTTTTAGAAATAAAAATAAGTAATTATATATGAGTAGGAACCGAAAACAAACATACAAAAAGCATCAGCAATACTAAATAATAAATCGGCTTAGTATGAAGCCGCAATAGGACGACGAAACAAATATTCCCTTCCCAAAGTAAGTAAGAAAGAAATATTTTATTATTGGTACAATAACAGTATGTATCTAATACAACCAAATATAACATAATTATATGTATTGTGCCAACAACGGGAAACCCCATTCAGCTTCTTGCTGCAGCATCAGCCTGACTGATACTGCAGCGCTGATTTTCAAAGGGGACCCAGGTGACGTACGGACACTAAGTTGGTATGGGTAGTTAAGTAAACCTGAGAACTATCACTTAATCCCGGAAAGGCGAATAGTAGACACAAACACATAATACTTTCAGTAAAATTTCCTCTGCAAGGTTTTCCTGCAGGTGTCACCGAGCACTGACTACGGAAGGAACGGTTCCCAAATTATGCGTCGGCGATACACACGGCCGCGTGGATTGGCTAGCTAAAATTACTTATTTGTGACTGATTCTCAAACATGATACAAAAGTTGTTCATTCGATAAAATAATAAGGTCGAATGAATATGACAGTGTCATATTTCACTTTATCTAAATGGGTTATAATTTATTTGATAGACTTTATCTAAGGTTTCATAAAACTTTAAAGAACAAAACTATATTGATTTAAAATATTCATAATATGAAGTTAATATTATATATTTACTAAATATAAATTTACTGTTCTACTTTTTTAACAAACATGACGATTGTGTCTCAGTATGATTCCAAGCTTCTTATACAAAGTACCAAACGTCTCAGGATGACCAGGGCAGTGAAGTACCACGCACCACTATGAAATGAAAATATCATAATTCATTTCCACTCTTCATGTCACTTAACATCAGGTGAATGGCTTGACAGTCTCATTATTTAGTTGTAAAAAACCTAACCAACTAACCTCATTGTCGAGCCTAAATATTCTACATACTTTAATCTGATTAAACGATTACACAATGTTGATCAATCTTTAAACCCATGTATTTACAGTTCACTTTTACGTATTCCGGTCAGGTGGGCTCTGGATGTCGGTTTTTACTTCCTTTACATACGAGCGTAGCTTATTAGACGGATTAGCCAACTGAACGTAGGATAATTGAGGATTTTATCCGTTTGAACGGAACATAACAGCGTATGTAATACTAGAATAAATGTACTACTGTAATAAATGCTGTCTCACACCTGTAATTAGTGAGTAGACTCGTCCATAAGTATGTTATTTTAATTAAGCTTGCTTAGTCTATTAACTGTTGGTGTGTCATTGAATCATTGATGTATTAAAAAACCCATTGAATAAATAAATAGACGTGTGTTTTAGCAATTTGAATTTTGAACGAACTTTTTAATGTAGAACGGTAATGAATAGGGTAGGTGACTACTTTCTTTTTAAATTTATCAAAAATGTATGCCATTAAAATCGAAGGGAAAAAGAATTTTCGAAATTGGCGCAATACTTAATAAGTAAGTTATAAAGCTTTGAAATTTGGTGGAAGAGGTAATCCTACTAATATTATAAACGCGAAAGTTTGTAAGTATGGATGTATGGATGTCTGGATGTATGGATGTTTGTTACTCTTTCACGCAAAAACTACTGAACCGATTTCGATGAAATTTGGCACACGGGTAGATTATGTCCTGGATTAACACATAGGCTACTTTTTATCCCGGGAAAATATAAAGCGGGACTTTTATCCCGGAAAAACTCATTCACGCGGGCGGAGCCGCAGGCAAAAGCTCGTTGTTAAATAAGAGTAATATCAGACTTTGACGGCATCGGGTGTCACCGGCCATAGCGCTGCGTGAGTGTGAAAGAGATAGCGCGATATGCCCACCACTCCCCCACTTTTGCTCACAGCAATATTTCAAATTTGAATAACTGCTTTATTTTTCAACCAATTTTGATGCTGATTTCACAGAAGAATTTCTTTTTCATATTATTTTTTGTTACATATAAAATAATGTACAAAATAGAACATAGTAAACTACCCTATTATTATAAACTAGCCTTTGACTGCGGCTCCGCCCGCGTTTAAAAGCTTTTCCGGGATAAAAGTTCCACTTTATATTTTCCTGGGATAAAAAGTAGCCTATGTGCTCATCCAGGACATGATCTACCCGCCAAATTTAATCGATATCCGTTAAGTAGTTTTTGCGTGAAAGAATAACAAACATACATCCATACATTCTTACAAAATTTTGGCGTTTATAATATTAGTAGGATTTAGTCAGTTATCGTACAACATAAGTTGGTAGGTATATTCTATTTGGGAATACGTATGCCTACATTTTTTATTTTGATTTCAAGTAGAACAACCCCTGGGTCCGTAGGCAATGGTAATAGAACATAAAAAAGTATGGGAATGATATATCTTCACACCTAAAGCTATCGACTGCCTCTGTGGCGTAGTTGTATTACGGTACGCCTGCAATACTGAGGTCTCGGGATTTTTTCTATTCAGTATCAGCCCTGAGTCTGAAATTTGTGCCCGACATGGCGATAGGCTCGCCCCCTATTACACCATGGGACTAAATACCCACAGCAAAAAGTGGGTGCAGTAGTTGCGTCTCTCCCTACCCCTTTGGGGATAAAGGGCGTGAGTGTGTGTGCGTCTAAATCTATGGCTAGAATATATCATTCCCATATTTTTATTTTGTTTTCTATTAGCGTTAAACATTTAGAAAGGCGACTAGTCCACGGCTCCTGTTGAACTACGGATCGCTTTGTCGTCAGTCAGTTTAAAAAATACACAACACAACTTCTACTATCTTTCTTGAAGTACATTTAAAAATACCACTAGTACTTTAAAAATAATCTTTAATTAGTTCTCCTCAATATATCTGCAGGATCATGAACATAGGGCCGACTCCTGACCGACTTTATCCAGCATCCTGCGATAGAGACGGTCGCAATCATCGCAAACATCTAACGAGTTTAGTAATTAAATACTTGAGCAAACAGGAACTGCGATGAGTAATGGAGTCGTTGGAACTTATGTTATTTATCGTGGGACGTACGCATACCAAGCTTGACTTCATAAACTTGTTTATTTAAAGCGGTTTAAGCGAATAAGGTTCAGATTGTTTTAATTTTTGAAGTTATACTTCTTTTCGCGCGTTAGGGAAAAATTATGAGAGTAAATTTTTACGATGCGTGCGCACACCGTCACGAAAAACCGACACCCTGAAGTTAGCTATAGTCAACATTTTAGTTTTGAATTTTGAACGTAGAATAAGGCGAAAGATATTGAAGTTATACTTCTTTCGGCGCGTTATTTAAAAAGATTTTTATCTTGTTACGCCAAAGAAGTATTACTTCTAACGCGTGTATATAAGTACACACACACTTTCAAATTGTTGTAAGATTTATAACTTCTTCCATTACAAAATATCAAATTTTTTGGCCTTATAATTACAGACATATAGCCCGAGACCTCAGCACTAATCTAGTAGTCTAGAGTCTATGTACAAAGGCGTCAGCTTAAAGTATAATATTTCAAAGTAACGGGGCCAACACGCCCCGACCTTGATTTTCCAATATAAACTTGCTGACAATGAACGAGTTTTATGTCCTTCAGTTTAATACAAGTGATACGCGACAATTTTAAAGTTTGATTGTAAACTTGATGTACATCGTAAAGTTGAACAGATGTTATAAAACCTAAATTGTTTCATGCAAAGTTCTTATAGCAACAGGGTTGGTAGGTGGTAACCATTATTATCAGTCATTCTTACTGGCATTTCATTAAAAGAATAATGGTCTGTTTCACAGGTTTCACGTAAATTTTATTTGACGGTTATCGTATTAAACGGCTAAAGTAAATAGTACTCATTTTATTACCATTTATTTGGGAGCATAATTAAGACTGTGACTATTATATTTGGACTGCCTCGGTGGCGTAGTTGTATTACGGTACGACTGCAAGGCTGAGGTCTCGGGTTCGATCCCCGGGTCGGGCAAAGTGATATTGGATTTTTCTATTCAGTATCAGCCCGGAGTCTGGAATTTGTGCCCGATATGGCGATAGGCTCGCCCCCTATCAGATCATGGGACGGAATACGCTTGGCGAAAAGTGGGTGCACTAGTTGCGCCTCTGCCTACCCCTTCGGGGATAAAAGGCGTGAGCATGCGTACTTTTATATTTGGTCGGTTTATACAAGTGACGAGTACCAGTTACTCAGCTGTGAAACAGTGTTATTAATATAATTCTGTGAATACCCCTTCCACGCGCTGAAAAAGCATCACTAAAATAGTGGTCCAAAGCGAAACCACAAACTTTAGCATAATATAAGTAAGAGCTCCATAGTACTAACATGCATGAAAATTCTACCTTTGGAACCGCGTTGGTCACCCTTAATTCCAATTGATCATGAAAGTACATGTACTTGAAATTTCCTTCACAAATTCATTGATTTATGTCGTTCCAATTTACGTAGATTGGGTTGAACACTCCATTTACTTATATTGAACGTGAAAAGGAATTGGAGGGTAAAATTTTCAGAATTCGGATAATTTTGGCCTTGTTAGATCTTGGGATTGATAAATAAATTACATACATATACAGGATCACTTTAACATTACGTTAATAAATGAAACCATGTATTCTTTCCCTCTGCTAACATTGAGCCAAAAATCATCCATGAATAACGAATATTTTCACCAAAAATCTCGATATTGCTTTTCTGATTTTTTTATCCTTTTGTATTTAAGTGCGTATATGCCGTGTGCGTGTGTGTATTTCTTACTGAAAGTGTGACGTTGCCGCTGCAACGAATTCTCTTAGATTAGTGGCAGTGGAATAAGGGCGTGTAAAATTGAAACTGCTTTTTATTGATTTTTTTTTTCGACACTTATACTTTTTTACTTCACATCTACAGTTCGGGTAACTTATTGTAAAGTATTATTTTCAAGAAGTTAAGTATGTGGTGTGATTAAGTAACGCAATTTCAAGTTGAGCCCGTGTACATAGCATCACGCATTTTTACCTTTTCAGGGGTAGGAAGTGGTGTAACATACCCACTTTTGGCCAGCTATGTTAGATCCCATATACTTAATAGAGGCCTATTTTCATTTTACGCGGCACATTTTCCGGGCTGATACTGATTCGAACCTGAGACCTCTGGTGGTAGGTCTCTCATTATGTAAGAGGCCGTCTGGGTGGGTACCACCGCAATGGCTATTTCTACCGCCAAGCAACAGTGTGCATGCACTGTTGTGTTTCGGTTTGAAGGACATTGTAGCCAGTGTACTGGACATAATGAGACTTAACATCCTATGTCTCAGGATGACGAGCGCAGTGGAATGCCACACAGTTCTTGATAAGCCAAGGTGCTGGATGATGTTGCTACTGTTTATGGGTGGTCGTATCGCTTACCATCAGGCGAACGGCATGCTCGCCTCATCATTCAATGCAATAAAAAAAGGACAGTATAGTCTAAATATAATGTTGACCAAATATAATGATAAGAGCATTCCGGTCTAACTGAGCGTGCACTATCTAATCCCAGAACGCTATTTAAATAAGGTACACCGTTAAACCCAACATTTGTCAAATAAAGGGCCAAAGTATTGTACCATATGTGGACAGTCCAAAACAAATGACTCACACATTTACAAATCGGCTATCAGGCAAACTGTAGCCGCCGCCGGTTGTAAGGGGTGACCTTTTAGAAGACGCAATAAAGTGTGTCAGTTTTGTTTGTTATTTAAATATGCCCGTTATATGATTTGAAAGGATATGTTACGAAATTGGATTTGTGTGCCGCTCTGGCCTTTGCTGTATTGTAGTACATGTAAAATATGTGTGTGTGTGTGATAGATATAGAGAGATGGTGTGTGTCGTGGTATTGGGCACATTCAAACGAATGGTAAATTCCTAATCTTGTAAAATTAAATATAAAATTACACCCCGTCCCTCTGTAATATTTACGAAATAGTTATGCATTTTCGACAATTACGATAATGGCAAGTATACTGAGACGAAAACGATTTTTTAATCTTATTTCTATTTTGTCACATTTCTTTAAATGTACAGACACACCGGTTCTACTGCTTTATTACATGTATAGATTACTAATTCTTTACTTACTACTTTTTGCTGGTGGTAGGTCTCTCATTATGTAAGAGGCCGTCTGGGTGGGTACCACAGCAATGTCTATTTCTACCGCCAAGCAACAGTGCATGCACTGTTGTGTTTCAGTTTGAAGGACATTGTAGCCAGTATAACTACTGGACATAATGAGACTTAACATCTTATGTCTCAGAATGACGAGCGCAGTGGAATGCCACACAGTACTTTGTAACTCAAGGTGCTGGATGGTGTTGCTACTGTTTATGGGTGGTCGTATCGCTTACCATCAAGCGAACGGCATGCTCGTCTCGTCATTAAATGCAATAAAAAAAATTTAACTTCATAATACACTCTTATTTATGCTTAAACAAAAATGTGTACAATATAAATATCTTAGACGCTTACTAAAATGAAACTGCCACAGACAGGCTACGTTGAAGAAATTATCCATTTTATACCATCGCCTTTGATCTTAAAAAGAGGTAAAGGTAAAAGATACCTTGTTATTTACATATTATGAACGAACGATAAGGAAACAAAGACGGGCAATTTTTTATTTCCTATTTGGTCGCTGCTTTGGTCCTTTGTGGAGTTCTTCGAATAGTAGACAATAAGATACCAATCAATTCTGTGAAGTACCAGGCACGCAGAAAGCGTCAGGCAGTCGCCTCCGCTGATAGCTGGGTAGGATTTTCTCATTTTCCACCATCCCTTGAGATTGCCTCGGCGACTGCACCGCGGAAATAGATTATTTGCTATTGATTGAATTGACGGCTGGGTTCGCTCTTGACGTAAACAACGGCCCGGTTTTAGAACCCTGCCGTTTTATGCTGCCCTGGTACTTGTCTTCGATGTATTATAAAGTAGTTTATTTCTTTTTCTTTCATTCTACAAGTAAGTTTTACTGGTATTGATTGTGGTTACCTCGTAATTTTTTTTATACGGATAATTTACTTCGGTGAGCCTAGGATAATTTCTTAATATTGATAAAGCTAATTGAACAATTAGACTGTAATTAGTTGTAGGGACACACACACTTGCGCAGATAAGCTCATACTTATACCCTTATGCCATCAAAGGGCCACGTTTTTTATCTCCATTTCGATCAGAAGCCGAGTTTTAGAATCGAAAAAGTAAATCATAATTTCATTGCCACATAATATACAAATTAAACTCATCAATTTCACTAATATACCCTGCCATTAGTGGTGTTTGTAGCAAGAGAGCGATTGATGTCCAATTAATTTAAAAAACAAACACACTTCATGCTTTATCCCCGGAGGTGCAACCAGGGCGCCAACTTTTCGCCAATTGTGTTCCCATGATGTGATAGGGGGCGAACCTATTGCCATCACCACCACCAACATCCATACCAGCCCTGTATTATATACTGCCCACTGCTGAGCACGGGCCTCCTCTACAACTGAGAGGGTTTAGTCCTTATAGTCCACCACGCTGGCCTAGTGCGGGTTGGCAGACTTTACATACCTTCGAAATTCTTATAGAGAACTTCTCAAGTATGCAGGTTTCCTTACAATGTTTATCCTTCACCGTTAAAGCGAGCGATAATTCACAAAGTTTACACACATAACTTTAGAAAAGTCAGAGGTCAGTGCCCTTGGACCTGCGGACATTCGTCTCGGCAGTAGGTTCCACTCCCAACTAGGCTATCGCCGCTATTGCCATACCGGGCACAAATTCCAGACTCTGGGCTGATACTGAGTAAACGACTGAATATTACTTTGCCCGACCTGGGATCAAATGAATCGTGTCATATAATATGGAATGATGAACCGGAAGGATGTTTGTGAAATATTTTCTTAGTGAATTTACTATTTACAAGGGACATACTTGGCTTCTGTAGTAGTAGGTCATTGACTGTTAGCTGTGGTTCTTCTTTGCAAGTTTTGGGCTCGATTTCGTGTCAAGCAAGACTATATGAGGGTTTCTTTAACACCATTTGTGAAGGATTATTTATAAGGGCAAAAGAATTAACTGTCCATACAGTTTTTTTTTTTTTTTAAGGCATTGAATGACGAGACGAGCATGCCGTTTGCCTGATAGTAAGCGATACGACCACCCACAAACAGTAGCAACACCATCCAGCACCTTGAGTTACAAAGTACTGTGTGAAATTCCACTGCGCTCGTCATCCTGAGACATAAGATGTTAAATCTCACTGTGTCCTGTAGTTACACTGGCTACAATGTCCTTCAAACCGAAACAAACAATGCATGCACACTGCTGCTTGGCGGTAGAAATAGACATTGCGGTGGTACCCACCCAGACGGTCTCTTACATATGAGAGACCTACCACCAGTAAAAAAACTTCAAAATAAACCTCAATATTCTGAAATTTGCTTATTAAAAAATCTGGTAGTGTGATTTCATTTCATAACGACGTAAATTATGACAAAGCAATAAAAACCATCCACTAATTCAAGTTGATTTGCAGTAACAAACAAAATCAAGAAAGAAAAATAAAACTCGCAGATGCCCAGTGAAACGCCACGATTTTACGACTTTAAGGGGACCGGGTTATGTCAAAGGGAACCAATCTACCAACAAAGTACACAGACTGTCTCCAAATTGCTTGTTATAGAATATATCTAAAAGGCTAATAGTTGCTAAAGATGTTTTTGTATCAGGAAACAATATTATTTTAGCTTTTATAGATTTATAAATGAAATCTTTATGATTCCGAAACTGTCTGCCTATGCCTGGTTCCTTTTTGCATAACCGTATCCAAGTCATAGTCTAGGCTCTGGACATAATGGTAACCTTGTAAAAGTAAGTTCGCTTTGTAAGAAATTCTTCCACAGCCTGCGATTGTTCGGCAAAGTTTGTTATAAAAGATAGTTTGGCGTGAGTAGTTGTTATTGTGTAAATCTCTTGACCGGAATGTTTTCATTATGGCTGTTTGCATATTTTTCGAGTACAATGTTAGTAAGAGTGAACCAAAAAAACACTGAATATGACGGGGATCAGCATGTATATCCATGTTCAAACAGACATAATTAACAACATTTCATTTTTTCAATATACTCAAATGTTTATTATGATACTTGATCTAAAATTATGAGACCCATATTTTTTCTTTTTCCATAATTCAGATATTTTCATTCATGATTTTCACTTTGAATTTTGTTTTATTGTAAAGCGTCGTAAGCACCAAATGACGTCATATATACGGCTCAAGACGTATCTAATAGCCTTTACTTTGCAATACAAAAAAACTGACAAGTGGCAACTCAACAACAACTTCTATAATTTGTCATCCAGTTGGCGATGTACGATATACATAGTACTCAGCACTTACATGTCTACGTAAATAGTATGAATAGCCAGGAAACTACTTCATTCGACCGTATGTGTGACGTCATCAATCATTATTCGGTTTTTATTTTTTTCTCCGAAATTAAGTATAAGGAAAATAATATATAATCGTATTCACAATTGAAAAATTAAGGAACAGTATTTTTATTTTAGGCACTTTAGGTTTTGAAATGTTATCATAATCATTAATCATATCTCTTCAGTCGATACTTTTTTGTACGTCACTTAGCTGTAGTAGACCGGCTGTCAGACTTCAAGACACCGTGGGCGCCTTCTGAGTAGATCGGACCATCAAGTAAAATTAAAAAAATATATATATTTATTGTAATTACCTCGATAGCGTAGTTGTTTTACGGTACGCATGCAGTGCTGAAGGTCTCGGGTTCGATTCCCGGGTTAGGCGAAGTGATATTGAGTTTTTCTACTCGGTACTTTCTGGGTTATAATTATGTTAAGAAACTTAAAAAAAGTTATACAGGTATTATAATGTGTGCCCGATTATAACCTGTTTTGTGTGTAATAAATAAAATAAAGTTTCAGCCCGGAGTCTATTACACAGGACCTAACATAGCTGACGAAATGTGGGTATGATACACTTCTGCCTACCCCTAAAAGGGAAAAAGCGTGATGATATGTATGTATGTACATTGTATTGCAAATTGTACGTAGATGTAGTAACTTTAACTTTTTGGACATATAACCTCAGTCCCCCGTGGCTATGGAGACAGCAGTCTTCGGAACATCGGGAGTAAAATTAAAAACGCGCGATAAAATCCTAAAATACTTTTATTTCGACGTAGGTCATTACTTTGTCATTTAAAAAAATCATTAAGTACAGCGAAATTAATATATCTCCTAAAGCATACTCCAAAACCCTCATCACTCATATTAATTAAATCGGTTGATCGGTACAAATCTAAGCAGAAGTCGTATTGATTACTGGAAGGCCTTCACTTTACACCCCCGTTTATCCGTAATTGGTAACCCGGATATGAGTTATGGAGGCACACTTACATCGGTTAAACTGCCATCAAAATGTTGATTTAGCCCGACTCGGTTCCTATTTTGGTATGTAATGTTGGATTAAGCAAATATTTATTAACTTATCTCTATTGTATTTCGGAATTGAAAGTTTGAATTTGGAAAGAAGATTCTTGGCTTGCATTTTATTTTTAACTTCTAGGATAGTGTAGATATTATTATCTATACTTAATATTATAAAGCTGAAGAGTTTGTTTGTTTGTTTGTTTGAACGCGCTAATCTCTGGAACTACTGGACCGATTTTGAAAATTCTTTCACTATTAGGAAGCTACATTACTCCTGAGTGCTATAAGCTACTTTTTATTCCGGAAAACTTATCCACGCGGGCGGAGCCACGCGCAAGCTAGTGTTGTATATGTACATTTTGGTAAGCTAGTTAATGCAGGCCAAGAATTATCGTTTACAAGAAGATTGAATACATGGTACCACATCCCAGTCGAGCCGTGTTGACTATTAACCACTCGGCTTTATTTAAGAACACTTACAGTCACACCAAGTAAAATTATTATTTTTGTGATCGTTGAAGAGGACGATAGCCTAGTTCAAAGGTTCAAAACCCAAGGCACACACCTCTGACTTTTCAAAGTTACGTGTGTATTGTGTATCAATTATCGTTCGCTTTAACGGTGAAGGAAATCATTATGAGGAAACCTACATACCTGAGAATTCTCCATAAGAATCTCGAGGGTATTGGAAGTCTGCCAACCCGCACTAGGCCAGCGTGGTGGACTAATGCCTAAACCCTCTCAGTTGTAGAGGAGGCCCGTGCTCAGCAGCGGGCAGTATATAATATAGGGCTGGTATGGTGGTATGGTATGGCTGACTGCCTCGGTGGCGTAGTTGTATTGCGTACACGTTACGAGTACGATTTGCGCGCTGAGGTCCTGGATTCGAATCCTGGGTCGGGCCAAAAACATTGTGACTGGGTTTTTCCATCTTAAAAATTACTCAGTCGCAGCTCGGAGTCAGGAAGTTGGCGGTGGGATACCCCGTGCCTCGGAAAGCACGTAAAGCCGTTGGTCCTGCGCCTGATCTCTCTCCGGTCATGTCGGATTGCCGTCTCACTGGACTATGAGAATGAAGGAACAGTGAGTGCACCTGTGTATTGCGCACAAACTTGTGCACTATAATATCTCCTGCGCACCTGGTTGATCTCCGTTGAGATTGGCCGCCGTGGCCGAAATCGGCTAGGAAGGGATTACATGGTATGGTGATCGTTGAAACCATATTTAGTTTTATTTTAGTTGCACTTCATACATATGTAAAGGCGGACCAATGTCAAAGGCATTGTCTATCAGTCAACCTGAAGTGGTGCAGAGACAAAAACATAGTACCAAACCATTTTGTGCCTACAAACTCTTCCCCAAAAGATATTTCATGTCATTATTAGATAACAAAACGATTTCACTCACGTATTCTTGGTCTCGCCGACCAGTTTCGACCTAATAAGTAGGTCATCTTCATATATGTGATCTAGTAATGTGATATGTCTCGCGTAAGTTTTAATAATATTATGTTTCATGTCATAAATCCCAACCCAATCTTATATCGGCCATATACCGACTAAACAGCGTAATAATTAACAGAACACGAACGACGGTAACACGATTAGACGGAAGCCATAGCGAGGTGCCAATTGACAGGCGACTCAAATGTAGGGCTATCTTGTAGTGAATGGAAAGCCTGTCTTTTATTTATTGCAAGGTATCGTAACCAATGTAGTTATTGGGCAAACGAGATACATCTTCAGAGATGTATCTGATTGCAGGAGCAAATCAGGCAATAATCGTCATTCAACTGCAATAAAAATATAGAGCCACTTTGGCTATTTCTGCTGACAAGCATCGGTATGCAAGCATTGTTTATTGTTTTGAAAGTCAAGCCAGTGTAATTATTTTTTGATGCATGTAATTAAAGTAAATTCACATTTATCATTAAGAGAGCGGCTTGTTCTTTATTGTGTAAATGTTTATAAAAATCTAATCAATAAACATACACATACATACACACTCTCACGCCTAGTATCCCCGAAGGGGTAGGCAGAGGTGCAACTAGTGCACCCACTTTTCGCCAAGCGTATTCCGTCCCATGATGTGATAGGGGGCGAGCCTATCGCCATATCGGGCACAAATTCCAGACTCCGGGCTGATACTGAATAGAAATATCCAATATCACTTTGCCCGACCCGGGGATCGAACCCGAGACCTCAGCCTTGCAGTCGTACCGTAATACAACTACGCCACCGAGGCAGTCACTACGCCACCGAGGCAGTCACTACGCCACCGAGGCGTAGATCAATAAACATGATCTAAAAAAACAATACCAATTTAAACAAATTGTTCAGTGTTTCAATTAAATTAGTTTTAACACCTGTTCACGTCAAATGTAATTATATAGTAAAAAAATACGCACTGGCAACATAAAACCCTAGATTATAAAACATATTACCAATCTACAGAAAGGCGAAAAAATCTTCCCAAAGAAGTAAATTTAATTCCCAAGCCGAAATCTCCGAAAGTATCTGATTTATAACGACACTTCTAGGCCAGTCCCGTAGGCTTTAATTAAGTCGGTTTTATGAGCGATGGTTCCAGATTCAATTCTGGAACCTTTCCACGGAGGTTATCTTTGGAATGGCTCTTGAATATAAATGGATGTGGCATAATTTGAGAATTTATACAGATTTACTTTAGATTGGCTCTGGTAGGTAAGTGTGATCGTGTGACAAAACGATCACGAATCACGAAAATATCTATACTAATATTATATATGTTTGTTTTTTTGGTTGAACGCGCTAATCTCAGGAACTACTGAGCGGATTTTGAAAATAGTTTCACTAATAGGAAGCTACATTACTCCTGAGTACTATAGGCTACTTTTTATCCCGGGAAACTATGTTTATCCCGGAAAAACTTTTACACGTAGGTGGAGCCGCGAGCTATATTCCTAGTTGGAAATATACAGTCAATTAGAAGCTGATCCTCTTCTTTGTAATTGATACTCATCGTCACTGTTCTTTTTTTTTTTATTGCATTGAATGACGAGACGAGCATGCTGTTCGCCTGATAGTAAGCGATACGACCACCCATAAACAGTACCAACACCATCCAGCACCTTGACTTACAAAATACTGTGTGGCATTCCACTGGCTCGTCATTCTGAGACATAACATGTTAAGTGTCATTATGTCCAGTAGTTACACTGGCTACAATGTCCTTCAAATCGAAACACACGTGTCTATTACCTACTAGGTGTTGCTCGCGGCTTCGCCCGTGTGAAATGCCTATCCCGTTACAAAAGTCCCTAAAACACAGTACGACGCCAGCGCCAACTATTTAAAAAATCAGATAAGAAAAGTCCATTATTTCCCATGGAAACAAATTACCGGGATAAAAAGTACCCTATATGTTAATCCAGGACATAACCTACCCGTGTGCCAAATTTCATTCAAATCCGTTTAGTTGTTTCTGCATTTACTTCTAACAAAAAATTTCACAAACTTTCGCATTTATCAGTAGTTAGATTATTAGGTAACTAAATGCGAAATAACAATAATAAAATCAAAAAGAAATTGACCATTAATCACACATTAACCAATTCAACTTCAATACGTCTATTACATAAGGTACAATATAACTTTACTTCAATAGATTACATAACAAAATCGCCTATCTTCAAGGATTAAATTTTGGCTGGGTAATCCGGCCAATATAAGAAGTCACAATAGAGGCGCGGCGCCCGGCCTTATCGCCTCTCCTCACATTGCCACTTTCCATCGGCGCAATTTTATTTTTCGTCTTGTTTAACAACTGTTGGGATTGTGAACAGTGGGAGCTATGAATTGGAAGTAAGGAATATTTTTCAATTGTTAGGATGGAACATAGCGAACCCTTTTAAAATTAGAATTTATAAAGATTAAATATTCTCTTATATTATTTGATGGATTATAAGTAGTATACTCCAGTAGGTACTAAGGAAGGATCTTTAGAAAATCACCCTTAAGGGGGTTAAATCCCACGGGCATACGGCTATTTGGATAATAATTGATTAAAAAAAAGAACCGGTTGCACTCCGGGAGTGCCGGCAGAAGTGAAAACTTGAACATTAACGTTGTGCATTTTTGAATATTTTGGAATGGTTAGGGAATAATTTCGCACGAATTGGTTTATATATCAGTATAGAAGTACTAGCATTTATGTGGTTAAATACAATATTTATTTACTTCGCTATCGACCAGGATTGAGTGTCGCCATCTAGCAGTATTATTGGGCGTCATCTGATAATTGTCGATACCTCTGCACTTCCATGTCCGATGGATGATTGTCGGGTCATCTAGTTGACTATTTAATGTAGTAGTTCCCAGTAAAGTAGAATAAATCAAAATTTGAAAAAATAATGTAACATTCGATTCTTTTGTACTCGTGCCGTGCCAACGCTGGGGAAATAGCTTCTACGCAATGTATTAATATTAGATTCTTGGTTAATATTAGATTAGTAAGGGATGGTTTTAATGACGTTAATAAATAAAAATGCACTCGCTTCAATAATTATAGCTTCTACGCATTGTATTTAAGATTCATATTAGTAAGGGATGGTTTAAATGACGTTAATAAATAAAAATGCACTCGTTTCAGGAATTATAGCTTCTACGAATTGCATTTAAGGTTCATATTAGTAAAACCTCCGCATGCATTTTCGTCAGAATTCGGTCACGTGATCCTGACGCGAGTACGCGAGTTTAACATTTTATACCCATCCCAAGAAAAGTGCTCAACGCCGCTAAAGAAGATTTCGTTTCAAAAATTGTTTCAAAAAAATTAAGAATCATAAAAAAATGCGTAGCTTTTAGTACAACACAATGAAAAATATAATTCAGATTCCAAGATAATCTTATTATAAATTAGTATAGAAGACAGGGCAAGGTGAAAATAACAAAAACACAATTATGGGGAACATTTGGCTTGACTTTGCGTGTTGGAAACATCTTCATTTCGTTTTATATCATTGTTTCGTTTTGTGGAATTAAAATTCATATTACACGCCATTGAATTGAAATACACTCTTTGAGACAAAAAGAAAAAACTTAAATTCGAACACAGTAAAACACAGAATTAAAACAATATTTTATTGACCTGATTTCTATGGTGTTTTAAAAACAAATATTGTATTCAGTTTCCTATTTTTTTTAATTTCATAATAGTCATGTTTTTATCAAAAAATTCAACAAATACCAGCAGAAGAGAATTAAGTCTTTCTCGGTGGCGTAATTGTATTACGGTACGACTGCAATGCTGATGTCTCAGGTTCTATCCCCGGGTCGGGCAAAGTAATATTGGATTTTTCTATCTGGATCTGCCCGATATGGTGATAGGCTCGCCCTCTATCACATCATGGGACGGAAAACGGGCGGCGAAAAGTGGGTGCATTAGTTGCGCCTCTGCCTACCTCTTCGGGGATAAAAGGCGTGGGTGTGTATTAGTGATGTAGCGAATGTCCAATTCCCAATATATGCGAATGCGAATATTTGACTCCAATATTCGTGAATGCCAATATTAAAAAAGATGCGAATATTCAAGAATCCGAATGTGAATGCGAATATTCGTTACACCGCTAGTATGTAATATGTATATGAGGATTAAGTCTTCTTACTACTCTACTAAGGTCTTAACTCTAATGTCGAAAATATAAGCATTAGAAATAATCTGTAGATACTAATATTATAAAGCTAAAGAGTGTGTTTGTATTGAACGCGCTAATGTCAGGAACTACTGAATCGATTTTGAAAATGTTTCACTAATAGGAAGCTACATTACTTCTGAGTGCTACAGGCTACTTTTTATCCCGGTAAAACTATTTCGCGCGGGCGGAGCCGCGAGCAATACTAGTGTAAATATATTTGGAATGCAATGAATACTTGATAGCAAGACAGACAGAAAACAACTGAAACACATTACGCAGCCTCTACTTGGAATTATTTTTATCTGCCGTCTCGGGTCGTGTCCCCAGTTGACGTAATCTCACCACTTCAGCTTTATATTCGTTTATTCGATGTAATTTTGCTTTCCCAAGGCGAGAACTCATTTAGACTATGCGACTGATGAAAACTTTCAATCATTTTAAATTGTTTCGGCTAACAACATATCACTGTGACACGGTAATATTATCTATGCAGTATATACTAGACTCAGCCCTGTCCTTGAAATAATTACCTACAGTCGCGCGGTACGTAAACACGCGATAGGGCTGCCCGCTACAGTATTTTAAATTCGTCTACTTACTTTAGTTTCTTTTTAGTTTTGTAATTTTAAATATTATATTTTTAATAAAAAAAAATGAAATTTGTTGTTTGTTTTTAGAGCATTTAAATAAAAGCTTGTTTTTAAAAATATTTTTTTACTTTTCATTTATTTTTCAATTGTTAGTAATTTTTCGAGTTATTCTCGGCAAGCCCTTTTACTGGATACACATATTATAGGAGTGCGTAAAAAATAACTAGTCCGCTATTTTGGGTCGGATTGGTCGGATGGGACGGAATATACACGGCGAAAAGTGTGTGCAACTAGTTCAGCCTCTGCCTACCCCTTCGGGGATACAGGGCGTGAGTGTGTGTTTGTGTGTGTAAGCAGCTAAGTACATATTACGTAAGTAGGATAACCTAGCCTAGGAAGCTACTTACTAGTTATTTTTAAAAAAGTGACGTACGAGTGAGGTAAGTCATTCGTACGTCACTTTTTTCACCTTATCCACTCCTTTATTTATTAATCCAGGTATTTTACTCGGTGGAAAAAGGGAAACACCGACCTCTTAAAAAATAATCAAATTACGTGCTAGTGGGTTCGTTCGTCACTGCGGCGCACTCGCGGCTGTTTGTGTACTTTATGTGTACCAATACCGAGGCGCGTAGGCATCACTCGCGTTCCGACAGTTTGTATGAAGATATTCTACTGTATATATCTGTGTACTGTGACTGTGACCTATTATTTGATGTTTTAGGTTTTGCATGCTTATAAGAAAACTGTTTACAGATTTATTTATTTTTTTATTTTATTTTTTGAATTTACCGGTGGTAGGTCTCTCATATTATGTAAGAGTCCGTCTGGGTGGGTACCACCGCAATTTCTATTTCTACCGCCAAGCAGCAGTGTGAATGCACTGTTGTGTTTCGGTTTGAAGGACATTGTAGCCAGTGTAACTACTGGACATAATGAGACTTAACATGTTATATGTCTCAGGATGACGAGCGCAGTGGAATGCCACACAGTACTTTGTAATTCAAGGTGCTGGATGGTGTTGCTACTGTTTATGGGTGGTCGTATCGCTTACCATCAGGCGAACGACATGCTCGTCTCGGCATTTTGCATTAAAAAAAGATGGTAGGATATTTTTATCCGCCCAGATGTACCGTACACAAGTAGTAAAACCGGCCATAGTGGACCACGTAAGTGTGTCTCATTAATAGTTCAATATATTATATCTATTTGAGATGTAGCTCAAACTTGAGATTGATATAAACGAAACTAAACATAAGAAAATAATCATAATATCCAAGAGGTACCAGGACATCATAAGTACGTAGGCGTCGCTCGAGGCGACAGCTGTTTCGCTCAGTCGCCTCGCCCGACAACACTTCATACAATTTGTCTTCGCTACAATCCGATATGGATTCACGCGTGCCGTTTATTCCGACCGAAATACATAAATCAACACAGTGTAGTACAAGATTCTTCGAATTCGTAGTTATTCTAGACATTGGTTAGAAATTATTAAAATTGATTCTCTAAGAACATACTGAGAACTTTTAATTTCTTTTGATCTACAATTCTTCTCTATTTGCCCAATGCCCTTATTCCATCCCAATGTGAGGCGACGTAACGCAATTTTTATCAAGCATGATACAAAAGATGCTTAGCTTAGTGAACACTAAAGGTAACGTCTAAGAGATCCAGTCTTAGGCTATTTGCTTATAAAACCCAGTGCTGCTTGTCCAAGATCTAAACCCAGGACCTCCATATACGAATCCACTAGACCAAGAAGGTAACATAATATCGACGGTGGAAAGACTAATTAACTAAGGTGAAATCTTTTTCGAAAACTAGATTCAAAAACACAGAAAGATGTGCTGAATCGAAATGTATAAAACTCAATATCGCAAATAATTATTATAATTAATTTCGCCTTTAAAGTCAATTAGGCTTTCAGCAATCGATATTATAATCCATTACCTATTATACAATAAAAATAAATAGAAACAAATTAAGGGAATACATGCTCAGTATAAGTTAGAAGAGCACACGGGCTGTTTTTTGCATTATGGGGAAATAGCTGCTTATTTTCCGCCCTGACTCTGCACTGTGTATAAAAATACCGTCCGTACACGCACACCTATAGAGTCCATGCAGACAATGTTAATGAGCTGACGACGCGCTTCACACGCTACTTAAACACGGTTGGAACTGTGTTCTTTTACTTACAAAATTGCGTGCTGAATATGCGTGGCATCAGCGTGTATAAAAACGCTCCACGCCGATCTGCATAGACCATATACATCGTCGTAGGACACACTGAAGCGGTAATTTTGCCGCCGCGTTTCGCCACTCGTGCACGCGTAGGCTTAGTGCTTGACAATCCAGTTATATCGCTCTAGCACGAGTAAAAGTTTCTTCCTTAAATTCACTCAAAGTACAGTTCCCGGAACCATTTTGTAGATGATTTCTTTTATAGCCCGACCAATTTAGTTTGATGGCAGTCTCAAAACTATTAAATGTTATGCCAGAATTATGGTTTTAAACAAAATTTCAGTGAAAGTGGGGAAATTTACATTGAATAGTGTTATTTTAAATGGCTTGAAGTAAATTAAATTACGTTTCTCGAAGAATGTTATGTAAGTATGTTTGCAATTCAAATCTTTATTTCAACGTAAGAGGTCCGGTTATCTACGTTTTTATACAAATGAATGAGAAGACGATCAAGCCGCTCTCCTGATGGTAAGTTCATTTACTATTACTTATATTTATTATTTTTAAAGATTACCTTATATTTTATACAGATTGGATTTTATAAGCAACAGGATTTATTGGCATCAAAAAAGTTTTTGTATAAACTGCCCATTTTCATGCTGACTGTACAATTTTATTAGAAAAATAATACTCTCCTACGGAAGTCCGGTAAAATGACCTTAAAGACCTGCCGCCCAGAGCCTCGTATTGATTAAGGATGATTGTGATAGTGCTCTTCACCAGGGGCGTAACGTGGATTCTTGCCGCCCAGGGCGGACCCGAAATTTGCCGCCCCTAAAATTTGTAAAAGGTATTTTTACGCATTTTGCCGCCCGGGGTGGAAAATATAACACTGTTAGCGTGATGCTTGGTAGCAGAAATAGACATAACGGTGGTACCTCAGACGGATTCTCCTATCCGAGCAAGAAATCATTTACACCATGATATCGCAGTTCAAATTCCGTGTCAAAATATGTGACATTTTCACACCAAAAGAGTATAATATTATTTCATCATAATAGAAAGTATAGTACATGTAGGAACAATCCCAATAAACTACAATTGAATGGAAAAAATTAGATACATTAATCATGTATAGAAAATAGGACATGATTTATAAAAATAAGGCAACAAGTCAAAAAAATGTGAGTGTTGAAACACTAGGTCCCGAGGGAAATCACCCTACACAGGGCTTTAGCAATGAGTGAGCAAATTGAACTGAATGAAGGACTCTTGAACAAGTACTGGAAGAAAAACTGACGTACAAAGAGAAGAGGCGCAATTGTTTTAACGACCTTTGCTTTTTTCGTTATTGCTGTTTTTAATACTAGACTTTTGCTCGCGGCTTCGCCCGCATGAGAAAGTTTATCCGGGATAAAAAGTAGCCTATGTGTTAATCCAGGACATGATCTACCCGTGTGCCAAATTTCATCGAAATCCGTTCAGTAGTTTTTGAGTTTATTCGTTACAAACATACAAATCTTTCCTCTTTATATTATTAGTATAGATAATTACTGACGGCCAATCTCTTCAGCAACAGCTAGCTACTGTTAGTTTTGAATAAATCATAACGTTTGTGCTGTGGTAACTCTTATGGCTTATACTTTAGCGACGTTTGTGTTGTGGCAACTCTGGTGGCTTTTCCTTTAGCAGCAGATTTTACTTTATTATGATACACTAGACTTCTGCTCACGGCTCCGCCCGCGTGAAAAAGTTTTTCAGCGATAAAAATATTTTTCCGGGATAAAAAGTAGCCTATAGCACTCAGGAGTGACGTAGCTTCCTATTAGTGAAAGAATTTTCAAAATTGGTCTAGTAGTTTTTTTGTTTATCCATAACAAACTGGTAACAAACATTTAACTGGTGGTTTCTCGTATGTAAGAGTCCGTCTGGGTGGGTACCACCGCAATGTCTATTTCTACCGCCAAGCAACAGTGTGCATACACTGTTGTGTTTCGGTTTGAAGGACATTGTAGCCAGTGTAACTACTGGACATAATGAGACTTAACATCTTATGTCTCAGGATGACGAGCACAGTGGAATGCCATACAGTACTTTGTAACTGAAGGTGCTGGATGGTGTTGCTACTGTTTATGGGTGGTCGTATCGCTAACCATCAGGCGAACGGCATGCTCGTCTCGTCATTCAAAGCAATAAAAAAAAAAAAAAAAAAAAAAACATTCAAATCTTTTCCTCTTTATGATATTAGTTTAGACTAGCTGACAGAAAAATCACAAACCTACATTTTAATTCAAAAGACTGCGATAGAGGCCCAACAAATACACTTCGAGATCAGTTTTAAAATACTTTCTTTTTCCAGTTACATCAAAGTGCCACTACACTTAATATTTTTTAGTACCTACAGTTCAAGATAAATGTTAGACAAGGATTAAACAATAGTCAAAACTTAGATATAGAATCATAAATTATGAAAATTAATATAAACCTGACAAACGAAACGAAGAAAAGCAATATCCAATTTACTAACGTATTTACACTAAAATATTCAAATAAGTTTGTAGAACATTGAAAATTCATGCGAAAACGTTTCTAATGTAGCTGAAACAATATTTATTGTAACAAATAGTAGGTTGAACGAATTGTAACAAAAATATCCGAGCGACGCGAAGCTCACAGCGATGGTCTAGGAAAATAAAATGTTACGTAAACACGAATTAAAGAATAACATTATTGTTATCCCACCAAAGTATCTTTGTTGGTATGTGTAAACCAATCTCACGTCTTTGTTTCAAAGGTAGGCAGAGACGTAAATAGAACGTATACTTCATTTATCCATCTATCAGCCATAATTCTAATACATCCTTGGTTTCATATTACCTTGTTAATTTAGTTTTCTCACGACATCGCAGAACAAAATCTCATCTTCAGATACAAACATCTATCCCGTCTTGTGTAAGGATGGAAGCGAGCAGGGGAGCAAACTTATAACTATATTGGCCTAAATTCTAATATGGGACAATTCAAGTGTACCTACCTATAATTTAATGTAGAATTCTCACAAAGTTATTTGCCTGATCAGGTTTTCGAAAAAACCTGATGTGACTTCATCGTTACTGGCCAATGCTATAAACAATATGACCCGTATTTAGCACAATTACGGTATTCCACGAATCATTTGCATTAAAAGTTCTCTAAGGACGAACAAACATAAGCGCAAACATTAAAGTTGCCTTATTCTTTCTATAAACACCTTTGATTCTTTGCTTGTTGGCAAAGCTACCTATATAAAAGTGTAATGTGCAGAAGGGAGCCATAAGCACGTAAATGCGGAAAAATTGGGTAGAAACCAGGGCAAAATACATATTTCTTCTCAAAACAGCTTATTGACCCCCGAGGGGGAGGGGATAGGTGGTCAAACTTTTACTTGGGTGATCTATGTCTATACTATAATCTATACATATAAATAAAATTGGAGTGTCTGTTTGTAATATTGAAATAACTGTTTTTACTACATGTATATGAATATATATACGGTACATACACCAAAATATCATTTTTTTTCAATTTTTGTCTGTCTGTTTGTTCCGGCTAATCTCTGAAATGGCTGGACCGATTTTGACGGGACTTTTATTGGCAGGTAGCTGATGTAATAAGGAGTAACTTAGGCAACTTTTTATCCCGGGAAAATATAAAGCGGGACTTTTATCCCGGGAATACTCTATCACGCGGGCGGAGCCGCGGGCAACAGCTAGTAATATTATAAACAGGAAAGATTTATATTTTTGTATGTTTGTAGCGAATAAACTCAAAAAATACGGAGCCGATTTTAAAAAATTCTCTCACCAATATAAAGCTTCATTATCAGCGCGTAATATGGGCTTCTTTTTATTCCGGGAAAATATAAAACGGGACTTTTATCCCGGTAAAACTAATTCATTTGGGAGGAGCCGCGAGCAAAAGTCTATTTTTTATAAAAATAAATGTTGCAAGCAAAATCAACTTAATTCCAGCTCTTAAAATATTTGTGTAAGGTCTTGAAAGGCACGACTTTTCAAATTTTATTTCTATTCAACATTAAAATAACCATATTACTTTAATATATTAAGCCTTTTCATATCCGCTTGTGACTAAACATTTCCTTTTAATACGTACGAGCGAAAAATTTTGTAACTTTGCCAAGTTTCTTCTAACCTGATCTGATTTAGATACTTGCCGAGTGCAGGCAAATAGTCATGGATACGACTGTGTGAACAGCTTATTCAGGTGTATTCGTTACTCATGACTCACAGGTCTGTTCGTGCACGAAGTGCACGGAATCACAACAGTGTTTCGGTGCAACACACTGCTGCTTGGCGGTAGAAATAGACATTGCGGTGGTACCTTCCCTGACAGACTCTTACATATGAGAGACCTACCACCAGTAAAAAAAATATTTGAAATGTTCCTATACGTTAGAGTTTTTATTCCTTAAACCTTCACTCAGACAGTGACTCAAGAAAACCTGGTCTGTTCATAATTCGAGATGGCTGATTGACCTAAGCGACATTTTTGCGATATTGAGTTTTATACAATCGTAATCGGCAATTTGTTTTCTGTGTTTTATGAATTTATTAAAAAATTGCCGAACATAAAGTTTAAATTAATTAATTGACCCCACTGTACCTGATGGTAAGCGGAGAAAGGTACAGATAGAGTATCGACTGACAACTTTTTTTTTTTTTTTTTTTTTTTTTTTTTATTGCATTTAATGACGAGACGAGCATGCCGTTCGCCTGATGGTAAGCGATACGACCACCCATAAACAGTAGCAACACCATCCAGCACCTTGACTAACAAAGTACTGTGTGGCATTCCACTGCGCTCGTCACCCTGAGACATAAGATGTTAAGTCTCATTATGTCCAGTAGTTATACTGGCTACAATGTCCTTCAAACCGAAACACAACAGTGCATGCACACTGTTGCTTGGCGGTAGAAATAGACATTGCGGTGGTACCCACCCAGACGGCCTCTTACATAATGAGAGACCTACCACCAGTAAAAAGTCAACTGATGATTATCCCTTGTCAGTCGACACAATTATGCCGGCCTGTTTGAACTAAATATACACAAGCTGGTCTCGGAACATGGTACACTTACGTGGGTCAATATGGCGGGTATTTTAACACCTTAATATGTACGGTGGTCGCTATTCGGGTGGATATAAAATATATCCTAACACCAGCTATTCGCAAATAGACTAAATGAGGCATAAAATCGGTAAATAAATAATGTCATCAAAGTTGGTGGGAAAAATATATTGTAGATGTCGTTTAGGTTGCATGATAGAAATCTTGTCATTCTAGTTTGTTAAACAGTAATATAATCAGCAAATTAAGATTTAAAATGATAAGCCTTGGGATGATTACCCCCTTTGAGTTTTCAAGTTCCGGATGATGTTGGAATACCTAAGCGCCAAAAAAACCCACGAAACAAGAAAATTCGTGTCTCAAATTATAGGTTCATGTACTCTAAGTATTATGAAGTATTGAATTACTTTTTCCAAACACAGGTATTGTAAGAGCCAAAAGGAACAGATAAATTAATGTGTTTAACTTATACACTGGTTATAACTTATACGTCTCTAACTTTGCCATATTCTAGGGAAAATTAAAAGCCACTGTTGAGTTGATAACAGAAAAATATATTTATATGTCAATGTTGATCCTGGCAAAGTTGGAAGTGCCAAGAGACAAAGTTGAAAAGAAGTTACCAACTTGAAGATATTAATACTTAAGCTTGTTACTTGCGATACCGGCATTGTATTCAATAACAGTTTTGTTCATAAGTAACGTATACTTTCTTATTAGTTTTATTGTGTTTATTGTGCACGCGACTAAAGTAAAACTTACAGACGCTTGAATATTTATAATGCCCAAGCTTTGATTAATTATATACCTAGATAGAGTGACGCGCTGCAATGAAACTAAAACAAACAGGCCTACTTTTCTTAAGCTAGTATGCGTGACAGCTGTGTCATACGCTATCGCTGCATCATTCCGCGTATCCTTGTGTGCGCGCATAATGATACTAGTTATTATATGGTTTCTATTAAAACGGGAAGAAAATTATATCCATGAAAAACAACAAAAAATAATTCAATCGAACTCTTTTAGTGGGGAACAGTTCGCCTCTATTTTTTTCGACGCATTTTAAACGTTCAGTGTCTATCTAGGTATATAATTAATCAAAGTGCCCAAGTTCTTACATAGAAAAATGTATACGGCATAATCTATAAGGCATCATCGTCTTGTATTTTGTTTGCAATGCAATGCAATCAGCCCTGTATTATATATTGCCCACTACTGAGCACGAGCCTCCTCTACTACTGAAAGGGTTTTTAGGCCTTACGGCTCATACACATAAACACGGCACGGCGTCGCGCCGTCCCACGACGCGATCGCGAAAATGGACCGCAATATACGTCTATTGCGATTAACCGTCATCGTGGATTTCCACGAAACGGCGTCGCGTCGTGGGACGGCGCGATGCCGTGTCGTGTTTATGTGTATGAGCTCTTAGTCCACCACGCTGGCCTAGTGCGGGTTGGCAGACCCTCAAAATTCGTATCAAGTTCGTTAAAGTGAACGATAATTGATAAACAATACACACATAACTTCGAAAAGTCAGAGGTGTGTGCCTTGGGTTTTGAACCTCCGGAAATTGTCTCGGCAGACCGTTTCATTCCCAACTAGGATATCGTCGACCATATTTTGTTTATTATTTAAAATATCATACCTAATTTATCTAGGGGTAGCTCCTCTCCTTGCTCAACATTTTAATTAAGCTTACTAGTGATAGCTTAGTGAGAAATGGACTGTGCCAAGGTTGTGCCTCTTTGATCCCAAAGCCTACAAATTACATTATGTCATCATGGTAGACCAAGGCATAAACCTCTTCAGCAGTAGAGGAGGTCCATACTAGACAGTATATACTACGAACTTACTATAAATATTATAAAAATATTAATACTGTAGGTACATATAGATTTGCCAATAAACAATCATAAATCAAGTTTTACAATTGTTTTATACGCATGCTCACGCATTTTATCCCCGAAGGGGTAGGCAGAGGCGCAACTAGTGCACCCACTTTTCGCCAAGCGTATTCCGTCCCATGATGTGATAGGGGGCGAGCCTATCGCCATACCGGGCACAATTCCAGACTCCGGGCTGACACTGATTACAAAAACTCAATATCACATGCCCGACCCGGGCATCTGAACATACAAGAATAAATAAATTCCTAAATAGTACCCTAATTGGTACCATTTAATAATTATTGATCTATGAATCCAACCCTTTTATTTTCTCATTTTGTATAAAAGTAATACAAGATATTAAATTTCCCAACTGCAATGCCGATACCTGTAAGTTTAATTTAAGAGTTTGTATGGCTCGCAATTCATATCTTTATTGGATCTGAGTTATTACTGAAAATTTACGGATAGGTACCGTACCCTCACGACTGATAACTTTGTTAAACTACGCTTTTGGGCGAAACAAAATCTAGATTTTGTGGAATATTTAGGATCAAGGTTATTGAGTCTTTTGTTTTGATATAGAACAAAATCAGTACCTTTACACTAAAAGAAAAGAAAGTTTTGAAGGAGAGCCCAATAGCGAGGCACATCATTCCAAGTGGAATGGAATTTACTTCGAATATTATTTTTATTTTGCTTGATTACAAAACTATTTTATTTTCTTATTCAAACACTCCATTTTCCTATCAAACAGGCTAAGTGAACGTTTATCTTATCATACGCTTACTAATATTATAAACTAGTTATTGCCCGCGGCTCCGCATGCGTGAATTAGTTTTCCCGGGATAAAAGTCCCGCTTTATATTTTCCCGCGATAAAAAGTAGCCTATGTGTTAATCCAGGACATAATTTACCCGTGTGCCAACTTTCATCGAAACCCGTTCAGCAGTTTTTGCGTGAAAGAGTAACAAACATCCATACATCCAGACATCCAGACATCCATACATCCATACATCCATACATCCATACATCCATACATCCATACATCCATACATCCATACATCCATACATCCATGCATCCATACATCCATACATCCATACATCCATACTTACACACTTTCGCGTTTATAATATTAAGGAGCTTGCGAAATTTTGTGAAAATGTTTGGATGTTTGTTAGAAATAAACGCAGAAACCACTGAATGGATTTGGATGGAATTTGGCACACGGGTAGGTCTTGTCCTGGATTAAAGCATAGTTTACTTTTTATCCCGATAATTTGCTTTCATAGAAAATAATGGAATTTTCTTATCAGATTTTTTAAATAGATGGCGCTGGCGTCGTGCATTGTTTTAGGGACTTTGTAACGGGAAAGGCTTGTAAAAGGAATGTCGCGAGAAACGCCTAGTAAGTTATATTTTAATTAAAATGACAATATCGTAAATGTTCGCACTACATGTGTACTGAGCACGAATTTACGCGTTTTGTATACAAAGTATAGTAGTCATATCGTATTCGTATCGAGTTAAAGCATTAGACGATACCAAAAGTAAAAAAGAGACCCGTGCTGACATTTTCCATATATTTTGACACATACTTGTCTATGGTTTCTCGATTTACTATTCGAAGTTTACACGCATGCAATGTTGACAGTATCGTATTTTAGTTCAAAGTACGCTCACCGGGGCGCTGTTCAAATTTCCATACAAAAAATTACGTAGTTGAAACCATTACGTTAACTACACGATAGCGCGTAAATTCGTGCTAAGAGTACTGTTAAGTATCAAGAAATGACAACATAAGTATATAAGGCGCTTGAAGTATATAGGGTCCTTAAAAAACATAAGACGCTTGATCTATATAGACGCTACACGTATGTAACGCGCTTGAACTATATAGGGCGCGTAGATACATAAGGCGATTGACGCATATTAGAACTAGGAAGTATATAAGGCGCTTGAAGTATATAAGCTAGCACCTTATACTACAAGTATATTCAACTTGGTCCGTACCCAACTTTATCACAGCTGTTCAGTGGTTTAGCCGTAAAATAACAACCAGTTACTTCCGCATTTGAATCCTTCAAGCAAAGCGTGAAGAAGCAATTAGGCAGGCCGGCATAATTGTGCAATCAGTTGCCGGGTGACATTTTCCTTAGATTTCACTTCAATTAACGCCAGATGCAGTGCAGTCGCTTTACGATGCTATTAATGCAATCAGCCCTGTATTATATACTGCCCACTGCTGAGCACGGGCCTCCTCTACTGAGAGGGGTTACGCCTTAGTCCCCCACGCTGGCCTAGTGCAAGTCTAGACTTCACATACCTTCGATTTTTTAATTCTCACATATGCAGAATTCCTCACGATGTTTTCCTTTACCGTAAAACTAACGATAAATGGTAAGCAATACACACATAACTTGGAAAAATCAGAGGTATCTGCGTTGGCTTATGAACCGGCAAACATCCGTCTCGTCAGACCGTTCCATTCCCAACTAGGCTATCGTCCAATTGGGATAGTTTTATACACTGCACTTAAATGACAAATGCTAGCAGTGTTTATTGTTCATACTGGTTTAAATACGTCAACTCTTTCAAACACGTAATGTCAAGAATGTGTGTGAGGAACACTTTTTCGTTTAATTTGTTAGGATATAATGGCATATCTATGCTTTTAAATAAGCTGTTTACACACTCGTATTCGTGACTATTCGTCTGTAATCGGCAAGTATCTAAATCAAGGGTAAAAGGTTTTCACGAAATAGACATTTATGTCAACATACATAAAAGTCAAAATAAAATGGCGGTTGTTCATTGATGTATTAAAAACCCCGGTTGTTACATAAATTCGTTGTTACATAATTTCGTTCGCTCAACATTTAGGTATGACACATTTGTCTGGTCCTCAATCCCAGTGCGACACGAAATGTATGGCGAACCATACCTACGCACATTTTTATTTGCTAATTATTCTATTCATGTGTTCAACATTTATATGTCTGACATATCCAATCTATTAGCATAACTGTCCCCTTCTGGAGAATTACCCCCTACTTTGACCGGGATTAAAATTTGATTGCAAATTAATAGAGAGGCTAGCCACTATCACACTATGGGACAACTATTATCTCTATGAATTGTTCCCGAGATTCAAACATTATGACGAATGCATTAAGTATTGAAGTCTCAAGAACAGCATTAAAATACAAAAGTATTTATTGCATGGCCATGAAAGTATTTAATAAGTTACCTGAAAACATAAAAAATCTTAACATTATATCATTCAAAAAAAGACTACACAACTTACTTACAGAAAAATGTTATTATAATATTCAAGACTATTGACAGGATACAAATATAACTGCTAATTTATAATATCCCATTAAGTACTAAGACAGTAATATACATGTATTGATTTATGCCACTTAATTAGAGGCTACAATTGTTTCAATTACATTTATTTAGTATAGAGTTAAAAGTTTATATTTTTGTTTAAAATACTATATTAATAACAAACTTTATTTATATATAGATATATTTTATGAGTGGTTTTGTTAATTAATTTTATTCTAGATCTAAGGATATATTTTATAAATATTTATATGCTCTTGTAGCAGATTTCGGCGATCTGTAATTATGTAAGACCAATAAGACCCGATTTCATAAATAAATAATTTAAATTTGAATTGAATTTGAATTTGAATTGAATTTGAATTTGAATGCGTCGTATCATATTTTGTTTTCGATAGGTTGAATGATTTGTTTGATCCTAATCCTTGGGGATGAAGGCTCAGTTCCTGTTATGTAATTCATTCCATCATTAAAAGAATCGAGACTTAGTTGTAACAAACCTTGTTCCCGTCGCTATGCAATTAGCAAGGCTTTTACGGACGAGCTGTAAAAAGTACATAACGATGTTTATGACGCGCTGCGGATTACACAACAGTTGTTCAGCGGATTGTTCCTGTTGTTACTATAATCTCTTACACAAAGACATTAAACAGTATAGTTAAGAACCGGACATCAGGCCCAAATTTTTCAACCAAAAGTTATTACCAATTGGTAATATGTCGCTGTCTTATCTGACAAGTCCGTGTGACAAGATGTCTCGGCATCCTTATATTTTGTATAGAAAACAATATTTTGGAAGAAAATATACCAATTTGCACATTACGAGCATGTCGAAGTGACTTTTAATGCATTTCACATAGGTTTTTTTGCTATTTCAAGGTAGATTGAGTTACTGATGAACAGGCTCAAAATTTTTGTATGACAATTTTCCCAATGTCCGCTCTATATAATCTTAAAACTCTGCTCTTACACAAACAAAAGGTCACGCATGTACCCTCAACTTAAGTGTGACTTAAGCAATCCCTTTTTTATCCTCCAATATGTGGTAGGGGGCGAGTTTATCGCCATGTAGGGCGCCAATATAACTAAATAATAATAAATAGATCATGCATAATAACAGTGTGAAAAATATTTCACAACAAAGACTACGATAGTAAGATTGATCTGGATATGTGGAAAAATTATGTAAATATAGGAACGCAACAGTCCTAACATATTGGTAATACCAGTAGAAATAAAACAGTGGTCGCTATCCATATGGTCGTTGATCCAGACAGACTCGCTGGAACCTTTCAAGTAAACTTTAGACACATTGTGACAACGGCCGTTAGGCTGAAGGTTGCGACGATATTAAAACAGAAAATCTCGGGACGAAGCCGGAAATCCGCAAGAGACATTCGGCTTTATTTATAAATAAAATGAGTTCTTTTAACTTATAAAAATATATTCAACATTAAGATTACAAAAATGAGCAGGGAAAAAGGAGAAAATAAAAAAAAATCTTCTTGTTAAAATCAGTAAAACTAACAAAAATGTAAACATGCTTATAATGAGTAATTTCATAAATCTTACATTGACATTAGGCAAATTAAACAAATGTTGAACTTAACATTACATCAGAATAATTTGAGTTTCACGTCGTTGAAACGTTGTCCCTCGGGATCGAGACCCTACCCGAGATAAAAAATTACTTTTTGTCAGAACAAGAATAAATTACAGGCATATCAGCACAGATCTTCAAAATATATGGGTAAAGTTGCAGTGTTTTAGTCAAACACTTTTGTTCTTTAATTTTGCCAATTGCTTAAATTCATATTAGTGAATATAAACTCCATCATATGAATTTAAACTCCATCTGTAATGTGTATACCTAAAGGGTGGTCAAAGATTTAGGTAGTCAATCCACTATCAGAGGAATGAGACTCCAAAAAATAAAATAAATAGAACACAAGTATCAAAACAAAAATGTCATACCTCAATACAATACTATAATTAATTACAGCCTAAGATTGCTACCACGATGTCTATGAGTATTTCCAATTGAAAACCTTGTCACACGCCTGCCAACTTTACTTTGGTATACTTAAAAATAAAATGAAGAGACTGCTATCCTCTCATTAGAATATTTATTTTCATCTCTAGAAATAAATATTTTTTGCTCCAAGTTTTTTAATTTATCTTAGTTTCATTCTTTCAAGATTAAAACAACAAACAAAAATAATGTCTTCGTCAAACAAAAACAACAGGAACTCCTCTACATTTTGCAAGCGCTAGACAGCATAATTAGTACTTTGATGAGGTGTGGTTATTTTTCTAGGTCTTTCTCAAAACGAAGAGTTAGAAACCCAAAAAAAAACCATTGCTATACCTTTTCCACCTAGAAAGATTACCTAAGTGTACACAAATCCTAAAATAGTATAGTTGTTAATGAGAGGTAATAATCACATGTTATCTTATTCTGTTGAAAATGTTTGGATGTTTGTTTGAAGGAGACGAGGAAGAACTCAATGGATTTGGAGCTAATTTATTTGACACACGGATCTTGGACACACATCCTTAACACATAACTAGCATAGAAGCTACTATTTATCCCGGTAATTTGTTCTCAAAGCAAATGAAGGATTCTTTTAATGTGAATTTGTAAATAGATGCCTTTGGCGTCGTACTATAGACGTTATGCATCGCTTCAGTGATTTATAGTTTTATACCGGGAAATACATTTCACGCTGACGAAGCCGCAAGCAAAAACTAATACCTAAAATATCACGAAACCACCTTATTAGTACATCATGCCATAAGTAATAGTAGTGACTGCCTCGGTAGCGTAGTTGTATTACGGTATGACTGCAATGCTGAGGTCTTGGGTTCGATTCCCGGGTCGGGCAAAGTGATATTGGGTTTTTCTATTCAGTATCAGCCCGGAGTCTGAAATTTGTGCCCGATATGGCGATAGGCTTGCCGCCTATCACATCATGGGACGGAATACGCACGGCGAAAAGTGGGTGCACTAGATGCGCCTCCGCCTACCCCTTCGGGGATAAAAGGCGTGTGTGTGCCACACACACACACATTAAGTAATTGTTTTATATACTCAGTCCAAAGAATTTCTAACTCAAGTATTGAAGCATATATTTTAACGCTTACAATTTCTATGAAGTTCATTCACAACTATATCGCTAAATGAATTTATTTTACTCTAAATTAATTCTTTATTTCACAAGTGCTTTTTAAACTTCGTTAAATTAAACTTATATCAACATTTTAAAACATTAACATTCATGAATATTTAATAAATTAGAAAAGGGTATTTGTTTTTGTGTAAATTGTATTGTGATTTTAAAAAAATGTATTTTACGCTTTAAAGGTGTTTATTCCGAGCTTTGCTCCTTTTCTAGTGTTTTAAAAGCTACATTTTATTAGTCTAGTTAACAATTGCTCTCGCTTCGTTAATTTATTAAGGCGCCACGCAGACTGTTGCCGATAAACACTATGCTGTATTAGGAAACTCCAGCAACTATAAGTTTAAAGTTATAATAATAATACCAGCCCTGTCTATACTAATATTATAAAGAGGAATGATTTGTATGTAAGTATGTTTGTAACTCTTTCACGCAAAAACTACTAAATGGATTTCGATGAAATTTGGCGCACGGGTAGATCATGTCCTGGATTAACATATAGGTTACTTTTTATCCCGGGAAAATGTAAAGCGGGACTTTTATCCCGGAAACCTTTTTAACGCGGGCGAAGCCGCGAGCAGTAGTCTACATTATATACAGCCCACTGCTGAGCTCGGGCCTCCACTACTGAGAGAGTTTATGCCTTAGTCCACCATGCTGACCTAGTGCGGATTGGCAGACTTCACATACCCTCGAAATTATTTTTTGCTGAATTTTCAGGTATGTAGATTTTCTGACGATGTTTTCCTTCGCCGTTACAGCGAACGATTATCCTTCCTTATAGTATAAAACAAAGTCGCTCACCGCCTCTTTACGCGTAAACTCAAAATCGACCGCGCGTTTGGATGAAATTTGATATGGAGACAGTTTGAGACCCTGGGAAGGTTATTTATCTTTTTATCCCGGGAATACAGCGGGACTTTTATCTCGGAAAAACTGTTTCACGCGGGTGAAGCCGCGGGCAATATAGCTAGTAATCAATGAACAGTACACATTCGTCTCGGCAGACCGAAGTTCAAAGTTCCTGACAATTCACTAAGGCTCCGCGCAGACTATAGAGGTTAGCATTAGCTATGTGATACAAAACATCTTTATTGAATTATTGTTATTACTTTAGTAAGAATCTGATTCAATTAAATTAAAACTATACAATATATCTTTAAAATCTGTGTGACAAATCCTACACAATAATAAAAGGCCATTTTCTATGGGGCAGATGATCAATCAATGCAAACAGATAAACCAGTCCAGGTAATCCCCTAAATGGATACTCTGAATCAATGAATTGTCCTACTGACATATACTTATTCTCATAAAAAAAATTAAAAAATCACGCTTGTGTCTAGGGGTAGACAGAGATCATGGATATAACTTTGCAGAATCTTGAAGTACTATTTCGTTTTATATACACTGATACTTTCACTCCAGGAAAAACATAAATATGCGGAGATAAAACAATCAGAAAAGAACGTTAACTATATTAGAATAAGATTCAAAATAATATTGTACAAAAACGCACTATTCGGCCCGCAGTTCTCTCAATGAGAACTTGTCTCTTATTTGACTCAAACAGAATTCAAATATGGATGAAGATAACATCAAAGAACGCGATCCGTATTGCATCGGAATGTGTCTGAAAAGTTCTTTGAAAACTTGTTTGTCGAGGTTTTATTATTTGCAAAATGTGTTTTTCAGTTAGGTGTAGGCGGGGTGTGAAATAAAGTGATTCTTTATTCAAATGGGTTTCTTATGAAAAATTTTGTGTCATCAAGTACAAACGCTTCGAAATTTGAATAGCTGTGGAAGAAAGAAATGCCTAATTCAAGAAGCTTAAAAAACGCCTGCCTCGGTAGCATAGTTGTATTGCGTGCGCGGTACGACTATAGCGCTGAGGGCTCGGGTTCGAATCGCGGGTCGGGCAAAGTGATATTGGGTATTTCTATCAGTATCAGCTCGGAGTTGGAAATGTGCCCGGTAAATAGTGATAGGCCCGCCCCCAATTACATGGGACCTAAAATGGTTGGTGAAATGTAAGTGTGTTACAACTTTGCATCTTTTTGCTATGTATATAAAAAAAACACCACCATTACCACTTTATGAAGTGACCCTCCTACATCTTACTATTCATAATTTATTTATTTATTTATTTATTCAATCAATACGGTTACACACCATTTACATTAATTGAATATGAGCTTAAAGACATTCACAAAACCTCAAACATGCATTAAGTATTTTACAGATTCTGTCCGCAAAGATGTCGGGATCGGCTTCAAGGAGATCGTTGAGCGCGGTAAGGACACGTGGTATAGGCGAGTTAGTTATAATGAAATACAGACAGACAAGTAATCTTATGAATGGCATTGTTTTCCTGATACGTAGCTGCTATTTGTATAAGTACCATCATACAATATCATTGATTTCTGTAACCTACTTTGGCAAAGTCCTCAAATCCTAACATAACAGTCGGAAACCGTCTATATCGATTGCGATTCAAATAAACCGATGTACAGTCACCAGCATAAGTAGCTGAACAAATTCAAAATTTCAAATCGCCTACATACCTTTTTGTTCTTACTAATCTTTTTTTTCTCTTCACAAAAATAAAATAAAAGAGATTTACTTTACCTCAAACAAAGAAAAAAAGGTTTCAGTTTAACTTAACGCGTATATAGGCGATTTGAAATATTGATTTTGTACAGATATTTATGCTGCTGACTGTACATGCGTCGCCTCGATTTAAAACAATAGACAGACAACAAGATAGAACAAGATAAATAGAATTAATGATTGGAGGACTGTTGAGATCCAATTTCAGTACGTTTAATCGTTGTTAGGGTTATCTAAGTTTAAAAGAAACCATATTATATTTGCTGGTGGAAGAGGACTCATATTTTGAAGCTGCCTGGATGAGGACTATCACATATTATGGTGAAAACCATGACATAGTAGTTCATTTGTACGACTGACTTGTCTAATCTGAGTAACTTGTCCTATAAAAGATGTCAGCGTAATTTTGACAGCTGTCAAAACAAAGTCGTTTGTCGATATTTGGACTCCAAGGCTTAGGAGATTCAATGTATATAGTGAAAAATATTACATATTCGTATTACCTACTGTCCAACCGTCCGGTCCGTCAATATGGCAACTTATTGTTATGTAAGTTTGGATGTTTTATATGAAATTACATATTCAAAATCTTGAGATTCAATATTTATACTTATTTTCATCGAGGGTCACGTGCATCGTTGGTTGCTCAATCGATAATTTAATGAATACTAGAGTTGGCACAACCGAGTGCATATCGGCTGCCAAATCAGTATTCCTTAGCCAGACCGTTCAAGAAAACAGTTGAGATTGAGCTTAAGTATTTGTCTATGAACTATCGAACTACTTACTATAATGGTACCAATGACTGCAAATTCTTGATGGTGCAGCAAATTTTGTATAGCTCGACTTTCCTTATGATGAACATAATTATTATAAGTAATTAATCCATAAACTAAATAAATCAAATATCTAGTTTATTGGGGAACTACCCCATAGGCACCAGGCATATTGTATTCTTTATTTAATTTAAATATTTGTTTATTCTATAGCTTATTTCTATGCATAATATGATTAAATAATCAGTTTATATTTAACTTCCTATTTTTTCTTATTATGCCACAAAACACAAAGGTTACAAAGGCATAATTCAACTTCATAAAGCTAAATAAAAACCACGTTTAACCAATATGAGATAGTATGCAGTTGATTTTAATACCGCTTTTCCAGTTGCACCAAAATTATTAGCAATAAATGCATGGGCACGAAATCTCAATTAACTTTAGTGTTTGTGAAAGTTCATAAAATAACGTCAAATTTTATGACCGTACTCGGCGGCAGTGATGTAGTTTCATATTCAACGGTATTTTACTTTAAATGATTACAGAAGTATAAACACAACACCAAGAAAAAATATTAAGATAATTTAATAAATTATAAACATATCCGCATAAATTGAAAATAGTAATATTTTAATTAAAATATGAGTGAATAATATTATAGAACAGACGTAATAAATTGATACATTTAAAGTTATAAGTTGAATTTAATATTTTTTTATTAAAATACTATGTATTATCACATACCTTATAAAATTCCATCTGCATCTATAAAAACTCACTCAGAATCCTACTTCTTGAAACACACTTGTCACAAAAAATACAGTTGCTCAAACTTAACAAGAATTTCACGAGAAGTTTTAATATACATTAAAGTGTTAATAATTTATTTTTTAGTTTTTTACGAACAGTTATTATTTTTTAAAGTCCGAACACAACTTTTTTAATTTTTTAATCTATAGATTAATATACCAAATTTGAATTTCTCGTTGGCGGGAGATGGGTGAAGGCCCGCGCGCTTGCCTCCTGTACCAAACATTTTATCACACTGAGCGTCAGATCTGCCGTTAGGGACGTGCCAGCGGCTGAATTTTATTGTTGGCAATAATGTCGCTATCGAAAACAATACAATACATTCACTTTTATACGAAACAAATAAACTGTAACAATAAACAGCTTATCCGATATTTATGGGGTCTAGTGTTGTCATTTGACCTTGCCCTGTTGGTATTTCATGAAATATTATCCTGACATTAACTATGTGTTTTTGTTAATTATTTTAAAATAGCACAACCTTAAAATAAATGTCAAAAGTGTATGTGAAAATAAAACGCAAAATATTAAAAAATACTAATTAAAATCTACAAATACCAAACGTTAACCTACCCATAGTTTTAAAAGATTCATTGAAAAACTTACGTTTTAAACTGTAAGTCTATCCCACTACCAAAAATAATTCTACCCCGCTAGCTACACCAACCAAAAGTCCATCAAAACCAATCCATTGTCCAACGAAACGTGATTAATGAAGATTCAAATATCGATAGTCGATAAAAAAGCCCGATATTTGTACATACCTGCTAGAGAGTGCGTAACGCCTCTAGTCGTCGCAGCGAACATTGGCGGAGCGCACGCATGCGCAAACGGTGTTTGTCACGAAGAAAACTTGAATTTTACTTGTCTGTCGAAACGAATAAATCTCTCGATGAGGACGGCCTTTAACGGTTTTGTAGTAAACAGCCCAATAAGTTGGTGTTTAACTGGATTTTTATTTTGACTAAATCAACTAATAAACTAATTAAATTAATAAACTAATTTAGGTCAGTTTTTTTTTCTTTTTTATTGTTTCGAATAACGATACGAGCATGCCGTTCGCCTGATAGTAAGCGATACGACCACCCATAAACAGTATCAACACGATCCAGCACTTGACTTACAAAGTACTGTGTGACATTCCACTGCGCTCGTCATCCTGAGACATAAAATGTTAAGTCTCATTATGTCCAGTGCTTACACTGGCTACAATGTCCTTCAAACCGAAACACAACAGTGCATGCACACTGCTGCTTGGCGTTAGAAATAGACATTGCGGTGGAACCCACCCAGACGGACTCTTACACATGAGAGACCTACCACCAGTACGATGTAATTTCAGTAATTTTGTACTAAAAGTTTAACGGGATTTATTTTACAGAGGTTTTTGTAAAATTATATAGTTTTGTGAGTCCTAATGGAGTATTTTTATCATTAACGCTTATAGTCTACTAGGTGTTGCTCGCAACTTCGTCCGCGTGAAAAGCCTTTCTCGCTACAAGTCCCTAAAACACAGTACGACGCCACCGCCATCTACTTAAAGATTCAGATTAAAAATATCAATTATGTGCCATGGGAGCCAATTAACGGGATAAAAAGTAGCCTATGTGTTAATCCAGGATATGACTTACCCGTGTGCCAAATTTCATCCAAATCCGTTCAGTACCGCCAAGCAACAGTGTGCATGCACTGTTGTGTTTCGGTTTGAAGGACATTGTAGCCAGTATAACTACCGGACATAATGAGACTTAACATCTTATGTCTCAGGATGACGAGCGCAGTGGAATGCCATACACTACTTTGTAAGTCAAGATGCTAGATGGTGTTGCTACTGTTTATGTGTGGTCGTATCGCTTACCATCAGGCGAACGGCATGCTCGTCTCGTCATTCAATGCAATAAAAACATAAATAAAAAAAAAAGTTGTTTCTGCGTCTACTTCTAACAAACATCCAAAAAAATTCTCAAACTTTCGCATTTATAATATTAGTAAGAAGTAAGATAAGATGTTACTAATATATTATTATTCCTTTGATGGATACAAATAAATGACCGCCTCATTGGTCTAGTGAAGGTGTGCTTGTCTGTGACCCGGCTTTGAGTTCCATTCTGGATGGGGAAACCAAAATCTGTATCTGTAGGTACATATTTTTTAATCAGCGCTGGATATTATCTACTTGTACCTGATAGGGCATAGCGGATACGGTAAAAATCCGGAAGGGGTAGGCAGAGCCCAACTAGTGCACCCACTTTCCGCTATATATTTTCCGTCCCATGAAGTAATAGGGTGCGAGCTTATTGAGCCTAGTCATATCGGGCACAAATTCTAGACTCCAGGCTGATATTGAGAAGAAAAACTCAATATCACTTTGCCCGACCCGGGATTCGAAACCGAGACCTCAGAGTAGTAGTCGTACCGCGCACACAACACAGCTACGCCACCGAGGCATTAAAATAAACTATATTAGTTAATCCAGGATATAGCATACCTGTGTGATTCATCCAAATTTGTTCAGCAGTTTCTACGTTTACTTCTAACATAACCGCCACAAGCTGTTATTAATATGTAAGGTTGTATTTTTTACTATATCCCTACTTCGTTATCTTCTGGGTACGGTACATTTAATATTCATGTAGTAGTTTGAGCTTATTATGTACTTTTACGACCGGCCAGCGTTAAATCAATTTGCTCGAGCCTTCGCAACGGATATGGTGCTGACTTTCCATCGTGCAACATTGGCTGCACAAATTCATACATTACACAGCAATATCTGGCCATCTCAGGAAACAACCAAACCCTACATTCCTAATTTAAAATGTTGATATTGTTAATGATTATTGATGAAATTCAAAAGTTTTTAACATAATATTTTAACCTTTTGTGGTCCTTAATTTATTTAGATTTGTATTAGAGGTATAATCCTTTTTTGTTTCTTTTACCCTATCTGATAATTTAGATATAGCTGCGGAGGTATACCTGTAGTATGCATATAATAATATTATGTCAGCCACTTATAGATACAATAGATGTTTTTATGTGTGTTTTTTTTAATATATATAAGTTATTTGTGGACCATAATAAAACAAAATAAAATCACGATCTTGAATTCCACTTCGCGTTAAACCGTCTTTGGAAATAATTTTAAAAATAAATTCTTCATGCTCCACCCACGTTTTTTAAGGAACCACTAAGCTAAAGCTCATATTTCTAGAGCAACGTTTAAGCAGTGCGTTGGCCGTCAGTCATTTTTTTATGCAGAAAATTTTATTTAAGTCTCCTACGTAAGGATTTATTTAAAAATATTAAATCATTAATACTACTATTTCTCGACGTAGAAAGAACTTACATTGTTATGCTCCAAGTGTGGGAGACAACCGCCCACAGTCTAACGCCTTCACGGGTCTTTCGCCTCAAATAAATCTTTTTTCACATCATTACGAGTATCCGCTTTATGACTCTAGTAATAGGAACGTCTATTACTATGCGATATGGCTAGAGCAGATGTCTGAAACATTAACACATAGGTCGTAAGAAGGAAATCGAAAAAAATACTAAGCCATTATTAAAATAACTTATGATATCTAGCAGTCGGTTCAACGTAAATATATTTTTTACTAATGATAACGGATTAAATTAAAAGATATGTACCTTTCCTACTACTGACTTATACAATAATGTTGTTTAGAAATACCGAACATCGAAGAAATCCCACCGATTCGACTGTCTGCACTCTACAGAAACACGTGTATTCGTAGACAAATCGTAGCAACAGCTACGTCGCCGTAGGCATGCGTAGCAAGCCAGGGGCACACATTAAAATTCTGCTACAGTCCGTCTACAGTCTACACTGAACACCGAGAGCTTGCTATGAAATAAACTTATGACGATCCTTTAAGCTTTTTCTGAGAATACACTTACAACTTAAAACTATATACTTATTTTTCAGCCAATAACTGGTGGTAGGATATATTTCGTATCCGCCCGGATAGCGACCACCGAACATAAGGTGTGAAAACTCGCCATAGTGGCCCACGTAAGTGTACCGCGTTCCGGAATCAGCCTGAGTATACCCAGTTCAAACAGGCTGGCATAATTGTATCGACTGACGAGGGATAATCATCGATCGTCAGTCGACACTCTATCTGGATCTCTCTCCGCTTATCACCAGGTACAGTGAGTACACTTTGCCGTGCTTGTACAATTTTTTTAACATGCAATATGCATTGTTTAAAATAATATACACTAATAATTAAGAATGTAATAATCATCATCATCATACCATCATAACAGCCCTGTATTATATAATGCCCACTGCTGAGCACGGGCCTCCTGTACAACTGAGAGGGTGAAGGCCTTAATCCACCACGCTGGCTCAGTGTGGGTTGGCAGACTTCAAATAACTTCGAAATTCAGTGAACTTCTCAGGTATGTAGGTTTCCTCGCGATGTTTTCCTTCACCGCTAAAGCGAGCGATAATTCACAAAGATAATAATATCACCCCTGTATTATACACTGCCCACTGTAGAACACGGGATTCATCTACTAATGAGAGGGTTCAGGAATCTGTTGTGTTTCGGTTTGAAGGATATTGTAGCCAGTATAACTACTGGACATAATGAGACTTAACATCTTATGTCTCAGGATGACGAGCGCAGTAGAATGCCACTCAGTATTTTGTCAGTCAAGGTGCTGGATGATGTTGCTACTGTTTATGGGTGGTCGTATCGCTTACCATCATGCGAACGGCATGCTCGTCTCGTCATTCAAAGCAATAAAAAAAAAAAAAAAAAAAAAAAATCAGGCATTTGTCCACCACAATGGCCTAGTACGGGTTAGCAGACTTCACATACTCTCGAAATTCTTATGGAGAATTTTTAGGTATGTAGGTTTCCTCACGATGTTTTCCTTTACCGCTAAAGTGAACGATATATTTATAAATAACAAAAATGCTAAATAAAAACTTCTTTTTTTTTTTTTACGACTTTAACACCGTATAACAAAAGCGGAGGAGGTCACTAAACATATAATGACCTATTTACCTCGCTTACTAGGATACGCTTTAAAATAAAATAAATTTATTCCCTGACTCTCAGCCTATCATTAGAACGGCCTATTTGTTAACACGTATTACTGATCGAGTCATTGAGCGATCGTTCACAAACGTTTATTACCGAGTGCTTAAATTATTTTGTAGTAAAAAGTTTTATTTACAATTTAATGGCTCATTCACGAAAGTTAATATTACCAATTGTTTGCGTTACAAAATAAAAAAAAATACTCATAAGTTAGGCACCTGCTTTTAATGCATTTCGTTGAAAGAGCAATAATTGTTTGTTTTCAATTGCTATAGAACTCACCTAGTTATCTTGTTAGTGGACACGGACCTCTCACCTCTGTCTAACAAACTGGGGGAAGAGAAAATTCTTGGGACAGGGAAGGCTTAGATCATTTACGCGCGAAAGGTTTTGCAAATCCCTGTAAACCCCAATGTGTGGATAACTAATAACTGTGGTATACTTTCTTAGTTCTTAATTTCGTCTCCCACTTTGCTATGGAGGGACAATATGTTTTTTTTTTAATTTCGATGCGGATTAAAAACCGTTTAGTGTTCCCTGCGAAATTCACCGAGCTTCAACGCTCGATGTCACAAAATGCGTGCCACTGTCGATCCTGGCTTACCGGAGTTGCAGTGACGGGTGTGAGGGCGGCATAGTCTCTAGCAAGGGGTATACGCACGCTGTGCGCTTCGGCAAGCAGGAAATGATCCCCTACGCCTGAATATGATCAGGGGTGATTGCCGTTTTCCGGGCGCTCAACTCAGAGTCTTAAGGCCGACGAACCCAAAATAATCATCCAGTCGCCACGAATGCTAGGCGGAAGTGGTAAATCACTTTCTCCGCGAAACAAAACAACGGTATGAAGTGATTGCTTATTTATTTAATTTATACATAAATCATTATTTTATACCAAGACAACCATTTTCTTTTTTTTAATCGTGGGGCAAAACGCGTTAACGCTACCACCACTGTGGGGTGAGTGGAATGGTTATGTTGGTTTCACCGATCTTAAGGCCTAATGTCGACACTCGGGGGTATAACATCATCCGACTGAGCATTGAACTGAGTCCCTAACACTATGTACACCCTAAATCCATATACCAACCAAAACCCGCGGTGGCCTTCTTCGGCGCATACGGGACGGCCCCGAGGTATCTTGTTACAACCATTATGATTTATAGAAAGCTACCCCACTCTTTATTTACATGTTTTATTTCGCGTTTAACAAGCACGTTTCACATTTGTCTATACTAACAAAGATGTCTGCCTTGAATCCGCCGCGAGCTAATCAATTCAAGACGCAATGTTTATCTCATGCACTTCGCATTTCAGAATATATACATATGTACACTCACGCCTTTTATCCCCGAAAGCGTAGGCGAAATTAAGTAATTCAATGTGTATTGAACTCAAAAAATTATTAGTGGTGAAATTATGAGTATATTATCCCCGGAGGGGTAGGCGGAGGCGCAACTAATGCACCAACTTTTCGCCGTGCATATTCCGTCTCATGATGTGATAGGGGGCGAGCCTATCGCCATATCGGGCTCAAATTCCAGACTCCGGGCTGATACTGAATAGAAAAATCCTATATCACTTTGCCTGACTCTTGCATTACAGTCGTACCGTAATACAGCTACGCTACCGAGCCAGTCAGAATACGCATTATATAGCTATTATTACCTAGATACTAAATTAGATCAGCATCTTATTGCAGCGATATACTGCGCAAGAACTCCAAGATACTTTTACACTTGCTGCAATTTTTCAATATTCCTATACACATGCGATTAGCTGCAAGTCCTGCAAGTTTCAATCTTTGCAGAAATCAGCTTGCCGTGATAAGACGGAAAAAATTACTTACGGAAATCAACTTCAGCAATTTTTTGCTAATCTAAACCTCGCTTTAGAATACTGCGCCATCTTTTCGCCAGTTACATTGTACATGAAGTAGCCACTATACGTATAGTGAAATGCCAGTCAGGTGCCATGTTCTGATCCCATCACAGTACAGTTATCTATACACGTTAAGTTTATTATAAACATTTATCATTCTTCATCTTAAATATAATAAGCCCTTTGTAGATTATTTTAGTAAAGAAATATTAAAGAACGCATAAAAACGCTGGCATTTTGAAGTATTGAATTTGTTCAATAGTTTTTGTAGCTGACTGTATATCCAGTAACAGGTCGGTATAAAACTTTTCTTTTTTAAATACACAGGTATACCATAAGTGATTGCATTATGGCAACCATCGAAGGAAGCGCCGCTGGTCAATATATTTTACTTGGGTCTACAAAGGATTAGTATAGCTACTTGTTCGTGATAGCACACAATAGGACCTCGTAGAAAGTCGTTAGAGGTGTTTCTAGAAAATGTCAGAGGATACGACAAAATTGTTTCCAAAATTATTTCTACATATAATTTCAGGGATTCTAAATAGAATATCTAATATATAAAATTCTCGGGTCACGGTGTTTGTAGTTAAACTCCTCCGAAACGGCTGGACCGATTCTCATCAAATTTTGTGTGCATATCGGGTAGGTCTGAGAATCGAACAACATCTATTTTTCATTCCCCTAAATGTTAAGGGTAGTCCACCCCTAATTTTTTTTTTTTTTAGTTTTTTTTTTTTGTTTTTATTTTTTATGATACAGCATTAAAAAATACATACAACCCTAAATTTTCAACCCTCTACGATCAACCCCTATTTTTTTAATAAATTTTAACCCCAGTCGGTAACTGATGGCTAAACAACGTTTGCGGGGTCAGCTGTCACGGCATCACGCGTGAACGGCTGGACCGATTTCGTTTTGTTTTTTATGTGTTTGTTATTGTCAGGAGAAGGTTCTTATGAAAGAAAAAAATAAGAAAATTGCGCGGAAAATTAGAAAATTTAAGAATACATAACCACCATATTAAAAATGTAACTTTAGCGCTTTTGACAATATCAACTTTTTTAATTCAACCTTATGGCGTTTGACATAACATTGACATAATGCGTGCTGCAAATATCGTCAAAGAGGTTGTATACTTTGATTAATTATATACCTAGATAGACACTGAATGTTTCAATGGCATCGAAAAAAATAGAGGCCAACAGTTGTCCACTAAATGAGTTCGAGTGAATTATTTTTTGTTGTTTTTCATGGATATAATTTTCTCCCCATTTTAATAGAAACCATGTAATAACTGGTATCATTATGGGCGCATACAAGGATACGCAGAATGATGCAGCGATAGCGTATGACAAAGCTGTCACGCATACTAGCTTAAGAAAAGTTGGCCTGTTTGTTTTAGTTTCATTGCAGCGCGTCACTCTATCTAGGTTTATAATTTATCAAAGGTTGTATATATAATTCTTCTTTGCGTGTGTATGTCACTGAACTCCTAAACGGCTAGACCGATTTTAATGATTTTTTTGTGTGTGTTCAGGTGGATTCGAGAATGGTTTAGATTAACACTTGGATTCGGTAGGTGGAGCTGTACTCGGGTTCCAGGATTTTATTTCCTATTTAGCCCAGGACAACATGTTTTTGTGTTTTTAGGTGGATTCGAGAATGGTTTAGATTAACAATTGGACCCGGTAGGTGGCGCTGTACTCGGATTCCAAGATTTTATTTCCTTTTTAGGGCAGGACAACATTTTTTGTGTGTCTTCAGGTGGATTCGAGAATGGTTTAGATTAACAATTGGATCTGGTAGGTGGCGCTGTACTCGGGTTCTAGGATTTTATTTCCTTTTATAGGGCAGGACAACGTCTGTCGTGTCCGCTATTATATATAAAAATTTCGTGTCACAGTGTTTGCTACCATACTCCTCCGAAACGGCTGAACCGATTTTGATGAAATTTTATGTTCACACTTGGTAGGTCTGAGAATAGGTTATCTATTTTTCATCCCCCTAAGTGATAAGGGTGGCCCAACCCAATATTTTTATTTTTATTTTTCAGGCAGATTTTTTTTCTCTTTTATGATGTGGCATTCAAAAATATATACAACCCTAATATTTCTACCTTCTTCCATCATCCCCTATTTTTTAATAGCGATATTAGTAATTTAATAACTTTTAACCCCGGTCGGTAACTGATCAATTATCTCTGATCAGTTATAGCTAGGCGTCTGCCGGTGTCACTTCTCATTCAGTAAACAGTTTGGAGTAGGGATGAGACCGAAGTGCCGGTCACCTTTGCTTCTTCCACTCATACACTACATCTTCGTGTACATACAATAATTTGTTAATTTTTTTCTACTAAAATAATCTCTAAAAAGAATTTATATGGCAAAACAATGTTTGCCGGGTCAGCTAGTATGTCTATAAACTTCGAGTTGGTAAGGTCGATAGAGTGCGTTGGGGTAATACCGGATCACAGAGTAGTTCCGTTGTTACAATATTACTATTAAACTGTAACTAAACTAATACATTAGCAAATAATTGTGGTAGATTAAAAATAAATCTTCAGGTTATGTTGTCCGCGTCAGGAAATATCAAGTTTGGCAGTTATATTGAAACAACGGAATTACTCTGTGATCCGGAATTACCCCAACACACCTTATAGGTATTTTAATAGGGTAGACAAAGAAAAAACATTGTGAATCTCCATTATGTTTATTTCATAAAAAATCTTAGAAGCTCTTACTCTATTCATATTTCATTAAAAAAAAATTAAACTCACTTCTATTGACATTACAGCAAAAATGTCTTACTATGAGATTACCAGACAGCTTTAAAAACCACATGCTTATATTATGGTCACCCACAGGTAGCTGAACAAGTTCAAAACTTCAAATTGCTTAAACGCGTTTAGTTTTTTTCTTTGTGTGACGTTGTAGTACATCCCTTTCTTTTTTTTTATGAAAAGAAAAAGAATAGATCACAAAATTGTAAAAACGATTTGAGGTTTGAATTTGTTCAGCTATTTATGTGGCTGACTGTACATTATATTAAAGAATGCTTTAAAAAGACATTAAACTTCCCAAAACGTAACTTCATTTCTGAAAGCCAGGCAAAGGAACAACATAAACACAGCTCGTCAGTAACTACGAATGGGTATGAAATATTAACATCGTCATATCGAGCTCAAATCTAAAACAGGGGGTAATCGATTGTTGGACAGTCGTAGATAGTACAGCATCATTTAGACAGATCAATTATTGCTAGCAATACGCAAGATTGCTTAAAAATTTACCCCTGAACATGGCAATGGTAATTAGCCCGCGTTGACGTACACACGAGTTATTTGACAGATATTCAATAAAACTAATATTGCTAACAATAATTGCGCAAGAAAATTGCTCCGTCTTGAATGAGGCTTAAAGCAACTAAATCTTTTCCTGAATGTTAGTAGCTTGTAAATTTCAAAAAACAATTTCAAAAGCTTACTACAAGTACAAATTTCTAAATTAAGTTAAAAATTTAAAATCCACATATCGAGTTTCCATTTCTGGCTGAGTTTGGAATGTGATTTTAAATGCATATAATGAACAGATTGTGTAATGATGACGACGGAAATGGAACATACCTACTTGTACAGTCAGCAGCATAAGTAACTGAACAAAATCAAAATTTCAAATCGGCTATATACGCGTTAAGTTAAACTGAAACATTTTTTTTCTTCGTTTGAAGTAAAGTAAATCTCTTTTATTTTATTTTTGTGAAGAGAAAAAAATTATTAGTAAGAACACAAAAGTATGTAGGCAATTTGAAATTTGCAATTTGTTCAGCTACTTATATGCTGCTGACTGTACGTACTCTATGCCATATATTTATTTACTAAGTTCAATAAAATTTGTGACTTATGCCGCGTTTCCATTGGGCGTAGCCTATATGCAAAGCGCAACTTCCTGACAACTTGAGTAGTGGAAAAGTTACTATGCAAGCTGCAAGTATAATGCAGACAGTTTTAAAATTGCATAACAAGTGCAACGGACCTACATGCAAGGAAGGCAGCGCGGGAGCTCCAAGAAATTTTATAAAATGTTCACGTAACGTGTATTATAATGTATTTTTTTGTCAATATTTTATCGATGTACCCCTCCCAGTAGTAGAGGAGGCCCGTGCTCAGCAGTGGGCAGTATATAATACAGCATTGCATTGCATTATCGATGTACCAAATTTAAGTCTCACTTTGAGCGCCTGACCTTACATACATGGATAACGTAATATCGATAAAACAGTGATTTTATCGATATTACGTTTCGATGTATGTATTAAATCATTATGTTAACGTTCCATAAGATTCCTCGGAGCTCGCGCGTTGACTGTACTTGCACATAGAAAACGCGGCTTTATAGTAATAATAATGTTTGTAGTATGTAATAATTTTAAACTATGAACATCATCGTTTATTAGTGATCCTCCAATGAGAATAAAATTCCAATATTTTATGAAAAATGCTGTTGTGTCATTTGTGGTATCATATAATAACTGAAGATGTAGGTATTTTTTTTATATATAAATCTACAATCTAACTTTCTACAATCTTATATTGTATATTCTGTCTACCTTACCAAAGCAACTGGGTTTATTTTCTTCATCTCACTCTATAAAAGAAAGAACATACAATACATACATTTATAAAACTCACATTATTAAGACGTTTCTTTTTCGGTACGAATATCGATATTTATACTTTATGGTTACTATAGTCGACAAAAAACTACTTTCTAATGTCGAAATTGTCGCATTCATGCTATAAAAGAAGAGATAAACAGATACTCTTGCATATAAAATAGTTTTATTATGTCCTAAAAAATAACATAAAATGCCTATATCGATATTAGAACAGATTTAAAAAAACTGACACATTAAACCTTTTTTATCAGAGCAAAGAAAGTACAGTATAATATGATACTTTCGATAATACCTTAAAGTTCATACCGAACAATTTGACGCCTACCATATATATCGATACGCACTACACTATTCTTCGACAGAAAATCGATAGTTTCACATTACAGACGGCAAGTTGTCCGATGCGCCATGTTCCTCAGTAGTTGATGTTTATATCTTTTTCCTTCGCTTTTCCGGTGTCGATTGGAAGAGAGCCTCGTCGGCACGGATCAGGCGGTTCACTGTGCGACTCAAAGACACATCTGCACCCAAAAAACAATCATATTATCTATCTAATTAGGCATAATTTACTAAAAACATTTACAATTGTATCGATAAATATATAAAATTATTTCGGAAGCATGACGATTTTACTCATCGATATGTCGATAAAACTACATTAAACTAATTTTGAAGCACTATTTTTCTACTAAGAACTTAATATACACAACTTCGAAAACTAAAAATGCAACTTGTATAATAAAAAGCTAGGATTCAAATGGCAACATTTTTATTTGTCTCTATACTTCATAAGATGCATAATCGAAACAATAAAACGTTGCCAGTTTCATACCTCTTTTTAATTGAACCAGTCGCACAGAAAAGATTACAGAAATAAACGTTTTTAGTGTTCTCAGATATTTTAAAAAACAAAATAACGGTAAGCAGATTGTGTCAATTGAATCACCCATTAAAACCAAATGTTAGTTACTCAGAAATTAGGTAAAAAAAAATGAAACAAATAGTAATCATTTTGAATAATCATTTTTAATGTGATAAAATTCAAACAGTCCACTTACTTTTATAACGTGTTACATTAGTAAATATTGCATGAACATTATTTATCGATAACATTTAAAAAACTATATTCATCCCTCTTTGAACACAATGTAATATTTACTTTATCGTTAGGTTATAAGCATTAGTACTGCTAACCTAATTTTGGTTTAACGTGAGTATAACTATTTTAAATAATTATTATTGTAGGTGGGTACAAATAACTTTTAACTTTCATATATTTAACGGCAATAGATAAGTCAAACGGCAGTATAGAGATAAACTAATCTCAGTCAATTATTCGCCCGTTAGTAAGAGCTAAGTCAAAAGCGGCCTAGTCAATTCAATCTTACTTGGTCATTAATTACTTGCACTAGCAAAAACGACTTTTCACTGAAAAATCTATACTAATATATAAAGCTGAAGAGTTTGTTTGTTTGTTTGAACGCGCTAATCTCAGGAATTACTGGACCGATTTTGAAATTTCTTTCACTAATAGGAAGCTACATTACTCCTGAGTACTATAGGCTACTTTTTATCCCGGAAAAACTTTTGCACGCGGGCGGAGCCGCGCGCAAATGCTAGTAAATGATATGGCTCAAGACTGGGTCAGTAGCAAAACTTTTAAGGTTCTCTATTACATTTTTTTTTTTAAACGTCATAGTGACCCCACTGCACCTGCCCCCTTATTCTCTATGACAGTTTTAAACTCGTAACACGGCCGTGTTACGTTAACTTCGTGTTACTAGCGTTAAATGGTATTCCGTATGCCAGTTTCCATAGTGACAAACGCGATGAGTTACGTTTAACAAGTAATTTTTCATGCAATATTTACCTTAAACCTATCATATTGCATCATCATTGTACTTATTAAAGGCATTTGTTTTCATTTCTTATAACTATAATATCATAAACAAAAAAATATTAAACATCTTAAATAATATCTAGAAATGCCTCACGCATATATTTGGTGTCGAAGTCAGACCAAAATTAATATTAATCTAGATATTATTGCATAACATAACTGCCTCTGATCTAGCAAGTTGCCAAAATTGAGCAATTATCCTTTGTGTGAGGATATTAACTATATTTAAAAAAAAACATATGTTGCCATGCAAAAAAATAAATATGTTGACAACACTCAAAGCCTCATTGATCTACATAACATGACTCAAAATAAAATTAAGTACTTTTCGAGAAAGAAATAATCAAACATAAACACTATGAACCTTATTCATAAACAGTTAATAAACCTATTTTAGTTATAGAATGTTTTGTCTTCTTCCTTCAAACTCAATTCAAAATTGGTTCGAAGAAGACAAAACATTCGATAGCAAAAATAGGTTTATAAACTGTTTATGAATAAGGCCGTATGCTCATAATATTATCTAGAGATAAATAATAAGGCAATATAAACGAACAATAAATTAATAACCATGATCCAAGTGTAATGTTACCATACTATTAAAACTTGACTAAAATGATATCAAATAATTGGTCATTATATGGACCTAAGGTGCAGAGGCGTAGCGTGGACTAAAGTAGACGTGGGCGAAGGCGCATCCTGCGTCCTACCAATAACGAAACATGCTTCGACACGACATACCTACTCATGATAGTGAAAAAATATAAACTCGCGGTGGAAGAGTATGCAAAAGCATAATATAGAGTTAGAAAAGTTTATTAGTTTTTGTAACTGACATGTTTTTTTTTTTACAAAAGTTATGGTCTCCGGCATTTGTAAAAAAATGGCTTTATTGAAGTCTTCTACTAAAGATTTATAATTATTTTTTGCAGCTAAATTTGCTTCGATTGAAAGTATTACTAAAGTACAGTCGGTTCTGCTTCATATTGTTTTTAATAATTTTTAACTAGTTTCTGCGGAAGGGGTACTTACAGGCTGTATTTAATAGGGCCTCGCGAGGCCCCTTTAAGTGCGAGGCCGTGGGAGAGGGCCCACTTCGCCCACGCCTAGCTACACCACTGCTAAGGTGGATTACTTAAATGTACAAATACTTTAAACTTTTCTAGGGGTGAACATTTTATTATTTAATTATTTATTTGAGAATAAACGGAAATATTATCTATAAAGAATCCTATAAACTGCTGTATATTTGACTATCTATTTATATTTTGAAACATCAAAATATTTATAGGAAGTACCTACTTCTGACTGGAAGACATAGTTAAGGAACTCTTCCTTTTTTACTTAAATAGCGCCATCTATATGCACACTCTAGAACTACTTTTCGATCCGAATAAACATTTAGCTAATTATTCATCGGTTCTAATTACATGATTGTTATAAATATAAAATGAAGTCAAAACCGACATAATAGGAATTTTATCTTTGTAAATACTATGAAACTTTTAGTTACAATCAAAAAGGCAAATATAACCCTGTCAAAGTTAAGTGAACACAATCGCAAATTCTATTGTGGTTACAATTTATATAAAATTTCTAACTTTGAATAATGAAACATATATTTTTTTTCTTATGATTAAGACCCAGGTTAACAATACACTAGTAAATTATATTCTATTATTCTTTTTATTATAATACGCCTGACTTGGCTCCTGAGATAACTCTTACTATCTTATATAAACTATAAATTCTCCATTTGTAGCTTATTTTTGTCTCATGACGTAATGAAGGTCGAATCTATCAAGCCTATCTAAATTATATTAATCAACATTAAAATTTTCATCCCCAATATTTCCCAAACTGTCTCAATATGTCACCTGTTACCATGTTCAAGTAAAAATCAAACTTCACAATAAATATCATACATTTGCCTGTCTCAATTTGTATGGAATTGCATGCTTTTAAATAAGTAAATTGGCCGGTTGCCATCAGGTTGGCATAATAATATCAATTCGTGATGGATAATCATATCTCGTCAGTCAGGTAGTTTAGCCTCGCCCATAAAAAGTGTTAATAAAATATTCTTCGTTTATCAATCATTTCGCTTTTTGCCCACTTTAAGAATATGTTTTTTTCTAAAGTCCCCCATCTTATTTTACTAACCATTTGTTGCAATTTTTTTATCTGCCCACGTCCCCTCTGCGCTATTTCAATACCCGTTAATTTTATCTGGGTCTTCTACTGCCCCCCCGGAAGTCTCAAACGCCCGCGAGGGGGCGTCATCGCCCATGTTGAGAACCTATGCTATAGCATAGGTTTGTCAACCTAACAGTCAACCTAGCTGGCCCAGTACTAATGCTGACCTACTGATTATTATGCCTCACTAGTGAACATAATTATGCCGGCCTGTGACTTTACGCGATCATGGTACGTATTATGTTCTACCAACCGGGCGTGGTGTTGGCGAGTCTGCGCATGCGCCGCGTGTTTCGGTCCTGATCGCGAATCTTCTTCTCCATCTCAGCGTTGGTGAGCGTTTCCAGATGCGGCGCCCATTGTTCCGCTTCAGATGGCTGACGATACGGCGTCTGTAACAATATAAATATTTAAGGACTGATATTTCCTTATATTCTAAAAGTATTTGGGACTTAGAAGATGCTGACGTCAAGCAGGTTGGTCGTGAATACTACGTCAAATAATTTCTGCAATATGCGAAACTGTGCGTTGACATTATAATGAGGTATGAGTAGGTGATCGTTATTTTTAATTCCTTTATTATGTCTCTATTAAAAATTCTAGCGCGGAAATCGACTTCTGCATATTTTCTTGCTAATCTGAATTACGCTTACGATCCACCTTCATACACTTCTGAATATTGAGAGACGAAGCATGTAATAGTCTTTTATCATCCACTTAGCATCAGGAGTCCATCGTTTTTCTGCCTTCATGGGCCAAAAAAAACAAATACCCAAAGAGTTTTATGATTATATAGAGCGGACATTGGGAAAATTGTCGTACAAAAATTTTGAGCCTCTTTGTCAGTAACTCAATCTACCGTGAAATAACAAAATACCTATGTAAAATTCATTAGAACATACTTTGACTTGGTCGTAATGCCTATATTGGCATATTTCCTTCCAAAATATTGTTATCTGCATACCGAGATATCTTGTCATGTCAGATAAGACAGCAACTCATTACCAATTGGTAATAACTTTTTTACTACTAATTTGGTCCTGATGTCCCGTCTGTAACTATACTGCTAGTCTACCATGAAACATCCACCCGAAATTGCGGGCCCGAACGAAAATGTCACGTTACAAGTTGGGTACGTCGGATGTTTTTCTTTCGTTCGGGTTCATAGTGTTTGTTTCGTGAATGAACCAAAGATGATAGTGCGTTTTCGCATACTGCGTTGTGATAAATGTAGAGGTATAAACCAACTTATTATTAAGCACAGTCTTTGTACTTTATACCAAAAGTAAAACGTGTACTACTAAAATAGTCAAATTATAATGTCAAATATTTATGTCGTTGTCACAACGTTATGTCATTTTTCTGCAAAATATAAACAATGTTATTATCTTATATTAAATACGTTTGTCTACAAGTTATTTATTATAATTGCTTGGAAAGTTATTTATTATAATTGCTTTGGATCGTTCTATATACACGCAGAACTTAATTTTTTGTCGGAAAAGGAACATGGTTGATTCTCATGGTAAGTATTTTTTATTGAATATTCTTTAATTACTTCTATGTATAGTATGAGTATTATATTGTATACTCAATGAAGAACTTACTGTTTATGAAGTGTATACTTTATTAATTTAATCCCTACTATTAGGTATTTTTCTTTGAGCATATAGTTTTAGCGATTAATTGTATTTCTAGACTCGCTCTCAATCCTCATTGTTACTAATATCAACTTATTATATTTTTGACTATATAGATGTTTTCCTAAAGTTCGATTATTATATTTACAGCTAATTAGTGGCAGCGTATCCACAGAAATAACTATAATGGATGAACTTGCATGTTTGGCGTAAGCAAGACGTGGATCAACATTTGTTCCTCATAAAGAGAGAAGAAATGGTCGCAGAAATATAATAAGACAAAGACCAAGAGAATAGTTTAATTTTTTATACATCCCATATGTATATGTATATATGTATAGCACATAGATATGTTTTACGCACTTATTGCTGTAGCTCTTGTAACTTAATATTATAATAAAAAATATATTTCAACATCTTTTACTCCATAATATTCTTCTAAAGTCTAGATCTCAAACAAAAATAAAACTATGTAAGCACCAAAAGTATCGAGTATTTTATTCAATAAAATGATGCCTGCCTCGGTAGCGTTGTTGCATGGCGTGTGCGGCACGAGTATCGATATTAAGGCACTTGCCCCACGGCCACGCCGCGCCGGCAAGGAAGCGACGTACTAAGTATAGACTATTATTTACCTCAAAACACGTAAAATAAATGTAGATTTCGTGTTAACGAAAGATACATTTTAGTAAGATGTATCTTTATTTTCCATATTTTATAAGCAAAATAAAGATACATAAGTAGATGTGCGCGGCGAATGCGGCGATAGCCTAGTTGGGAGTGGAATGGACTGCCAAGACGAATGTCCGCAGGTTCAAAACCCAAGGGCACACACCTCTGACTTTTCTAAAAAGAGTTATGTGTGTATTCTTTGTGAATTATCGCTCGCTTTAACGGTGAAGGAAAACATCGTGAGGAAACCTGCATACCTGAGAAGTTTTCTGTAAGAATTTCGAAGGTAGCTACGTGAAGTCTGCCAACCCGCACTAGACCAGCGTGGTGGACTAAGGCCTAAACCCTCTCAGTTGTAGAGGAGGCCCGTGCTCAGCAGTGGGCAGTATATAATACAGGGCTGGTATGGTGATGGTGGTGGTGGAAGTAGGTGTGTATTTGTAAAATGATTATGGATGGGTTTATGGGTAAACGTATCGCATACCATCCGACAAGCGGCTTGCTCTTGTCCGAACATATTTTATTTTAATTAAAAATTCGTAGGCACCCAGTGAATACATACTAAAAAAGATTTCGGTTATCTCACATACGTAGTCCCAACAATTTTAAGTGTTGAATCTATGAAAACTTCCATCCGAAATTACGGGCCGAACGACACACGTCCGCAATACGAAATTAATAGCTACCATGAAGTTACTTCGGATCTATTTCTTTCGTTCGGGTACCATAGAGTTTGTTTCGTGAATGAACCAAAAATGACAAGTGCGTTTTCGTACAATACCGCTTGGTTAATAAATGAAGTGGTATAAACCAACATATTATAAATTACTTTTTTTGTAGTTTAAGACTATAGTAAATCGTACACTATGACAATAAGTCGAATAAAAATGTCAAGTATTTATGACAATGTCGCAATGTTTCGTCAATTTTATACAAACAATAAGGCTGCGGCTAGACCATCGCGTCGGAGACGCGGGACCCCGGACGCGAAGCGCAAGATTAAATCGCTTTGCATACTTACGCAAGCAACGCAGGGTCACAGCGTCCACTGAAGCAGCATACATGCACCTATACTTTGTAAAATATTGCTTTAACCAAATGACAATTGTCAATGAAATAACGCATATAAATAAGGGTCCTGCGACGCGCTGTAGTCGCGCCGGTCTGTACGACTAGTGTCGCGTCGTAGACTATCCCGCTGCGAGTCCCGTGTCCCTTGTCTTCAACACGACGTTCTGACCGCAGCCTTATTTTGTTATTACATATTGATTTTGTACAATGTTGTTCAATTTTCACGCAAAGTATTTTATTTTTGTAAGTATTATTGTTGATTAATTATTAATTTAATACTAATAGGCATTTTTCATTGAATACAATTTTAATTTTTAACGATTTATTAATTTATTTTCTACACTAATTCTGATGCTATTGCCATTGCTAGTAAGAAATATCAACATATTTTATTATTTCCTTAGTAGAAATTATTCTAATGTTTGATTATTGTTATTTTTACAGCTCTTCAAGAGCAGCGAGTCCACATAGAAAACAATACGGAGGGATTTTCATGTTTTGTATTCCAACAAGATATCCGATAGCATATGTTTTTCCTCAGAGACAAGTGTGGCTGCAGAAGCTCGACGCAACTAAGGGTGGTATTAATAAATCAATCTCAAGTTTGAGTTACATCTCAAGTAGACATTATGTATTGAACTATCAATACTTGAGATGTAACTCAAACTTGAGATTGATTTATTAATACCGCCCTAAGAATAAACACTCCTAAGAGATTAGAGAAGTTGTTCCAAGACGTGCTAAGAAAATTAGGAGCATAACACGAATAGCTTATTGTACTTGTTGGGGGATATCGGATATAAATGTCTTGGTTTAATGCACTTATAGCTGTTGCTGATCTTCTTGCACCATCCATCATCTTGTGTTAAGTAATTAAATATAAGTAATAATAAAAATTGTATTTCAATAGCTCCTTTATCATAAGTGTTACTTTATTGGCTGCCTCGGTATGTAGTTATATTGCATGCGCTGTACGACTATCACTCTGAGGTCTCGGGGTCGAATCCCGGGGCGGACAGTGATATTAAGTTTTCAGCTCAGTTTGAGCTCAAAGTTTACTCCTCCAAAATCGCACTCATCATGAGCGCGAAACACAACAACGAGGAGTCACGTCACGTTTATTCTCTGTGAGACTGTCGAACCGGCCTATTCAATTCGTATCCTTATAGAATAGAATAATCTTTATTTGGTACAAAACATACATAAAAAAGGTATAATAGATAGTTGCTAACTGCAGTAGTTATAATAATACTATGTACACATATTGCATATTCGATGAAATTATAAATGAAGTTTTTAAGTTTCACCTAAGTTATATTCAAAAGTAAAATATTGCGATAATACTGTAAGGACCGATGCTCTTGGAGATGCTCCTAGAATCAAGAGCAATATTGAATAAGTATAATATTGATGCCTGTTAGCACGTATGTTCGTTATAATTTGTGAAAAGTCATCGCATACGACCATTAAAGTACTTTTAACTATGATAATTTATATTTCCGAAAATAAAAAGTTACCTTTTGCACTTTCGCGTCATTTACGGAGAAAATCCGAAAGAAGTGTTGTCAAAATGCCGATATTTCGTTCGGACGGACCATTTCGTGGTAGCATTTAGCACGAAGAAAACGTCAAGTGCCCGTTTTCGGAATGAACGTCGATCATAATGCGAGTGAATTCATTCATTCAATCCGAAACTTAGCAAATGTGTTGTATAGTAGTTTGTATTATAATCTCTTATTTGGTTTAATCGTATTTGTTGCTGTTATACATCAACATAATTGCAATAAACCAACTTTTATGACCTTAGAAATACTTTTAAGCATACAAATTATTTTGAATTATTAGTTAAAGTCCGAAAGAAATGCTGTCAAAGTTACGTTATTTCGTTCGGACGGATCACTTTATGGTGCGAAGGAAATGTCACTTGCCCGTTTGCGGGACCGATTTCGGATAGAAAGTGTTTCATGGTAGGAATTGAACGAAACTTCGGTCCGAAATTTCGTAAAGTGGTTTCATGGTAGACACGCTGTTTAACCTCTGAATATTCAATGTCAGTTTGACAGCTGTTATTCCAAATTTCTAACTAGAACCCTATGGCTAGGCGCCTAAAAACGACTTTCGCTTAATGGCAAGAGACAAGTTGTCCCCGGGGACCACGTTACGAATATTGAGAGGTCTTTGCAAATAATCTACACACCTCCACGACAGCGAGCGGCGCCTCACTGAACGCGTACGTGCGCTGGTGCCAGCCCAGCTGCCCTCTCACGCTGTACGCGATGCCCGTCACGAACTCGCCGCCGAGCCCCAGCTCCGCGCACAGCTTCATCGCGAACTGCTCAGGGTTGTTCTCCTTCTCCGACATGTCCCACTCAACCTGCAAGGATATAATGGAATAACAACTTTATCCTTTATCGGAGTAGGTGGTCCGTGGTATTATCACTCATTTGTAAGTTTATGCTTCTTCTCTCTTCTTCTTCTCTTAAGCGTCTTTTAATATATAAAATTCTCGTGTCGCGGTGTTTGTTGCCAAACTCCTCCGAAACGGCTCGGCGGATTTTCATGAAATTTTGTGTGCATATCGGGTATGTCTGAGAATGGGTCAATATCTATTTTTCATAACCCTAAATGTTAAGGGTGGTCCACCCCTTAATTTTTTATTTTATTTTTTAGACAAATTTTTTTGTTTTTATTTTTTTATGATACAGCATTCAAAAATACATACAGCCCTAAATTTGTACCTTTCTATGATCAACCCCAATTTTTTTAATAACTTTAACCCCGGTCGGTAACTGAAGGCAAAACGTTTGCGGGGGTCAGCTAGTATTAGTTTTGGTTTTACCTTGGTAGTTTAGGAAGTATGTACAGTCAACAGCATAAATATCTGTACAAATCAAAATTTCAAATCGCCTATATACGCGTTAAGTTAAACTGAAATATTTTTTCTTCGTTTGAAATAAAGTAAATACCTTTTATTTTATTTTTGCGAAGAGAAAAAAAAAGATTAGTAAGAACACAAAAGTATGTAGGCAATTTGAAATTTTGAATTTGTTCATCTACTTATGCTGCTGACTGTACATAAATTCATTACAGAACACCTAAATAGATGTCAAAATAAAAAAACTGATTTAAATTGTTGATGCACGAAGTTCTAAAGAAATAAGTTAGGAATAGGTATGATACTGAGGGATCTATGAAATATAAATTCACAAACTCACAAGTTTTATTGACTGAGTATGTTATTAATGTAAAAATACTAGGTATATACATAAAAAAGATAAATTCAATGCCAATCAAAAACCAACCTTATAACCTTCCAAATGTTATACCGTACTCACCTGATCAACAAGTGAAGTATTCCCAACATGTATGTTAAGTTTAACGACAACTCTCTGGTCGGTATGTTCCTCTAATATAGCCGGTGGTTCGCTCGGGAACGCGTCTATCTGCTGACGTATTGACGTCGCGATCGCCGGTATGAACGTACTCGTGTTTAGCTCTAAATCATCACAGAGTACTTCGGCAAACTGTTCCGGTGTTATTATTGACTCTGGAAGGTTTGAGTTACATTTTTCAAATCAATTTATTTTGCTATAAACATGGTATGTAACAAAGGTGTTAAACATAATATAGATGTATTATACGTATGTGCAACATGTTTTACCGTTTCAATGGCATACAAAAAATTAATAGGTAACTACTATCTACTGTACGCTTACAATTAACATAAATTGACAAGTATGAAACATTGATAAGTATGATTTGATTGTGACAGATTTCACTAGTTTTATACTATAATCAAATACTTTGTTTTAATTATTAATATATCAATACATTGTGTTTAGGTTTTTTTGAAAAAAAAGAAAAATATTGTACTATTTCATTCCTTTATCAAAAAAATTCTCTGTTCTTTTATTCTCGATAGTAATATACCCACACAAGACCTGATTATATGTTCAGTGTTGTCAATAACAAGCTAATTCTTAGCAGGCTGTCTTATTAGATACTAGACTTTCACTCGTAGCTCCTCCTGCATGTATGAGTTTTAAGTCCCAATTTATAATATTTTCCCAGGATAAAAAGTAGCCTGTGGTACTCGCTGATATCTTTATCAATATAAAGCTACAATTCTTAATTACTTTATCAAGCTACTTTTCTTTCACCAAAGTGAAACAATTTTTAAAATCGCTCCAGTAGTTTTTGAGTTTATTTGTAACAAAAATACAAATTATTCCACTTTATAATATTAGTATAGATAAACATTGACTGACCCTAAAACATAATTTGTCAGAATAAATCACTATGATAATATACAACAAGTATCATGGTTTCAATCACATTCAGTACAAAATTACTGACACTCTTTCACAAGCCTATATTGCCGTGCTAAGCAAAAAAACCATATCTCAAAAAACAACAAAAACTAGATTATTTTGGCATCAGACAGCTTAAAAAATGCACATCATGAACAATATAGCCAAATAGCGGTATAATTTTTAAAACATGTAAAAATCCTTCAGAAAAAGGGGTCCCTATCTCAGTTTTACCTCAAATCACAAAGAGTGAAAAGAAAACTATATTTAAAAAACTTAAATTTTCTCGATACTTTCGAGCGTTCCTTGACATACCGCTTTTGCGCTTAGCATGGCAGTATATGAGCATTTTAGACAAACATACTGTACCATTTTTATTCCATGTGAATGTATCTCTGAGTTTCTGGCCCTCTATCTCCATATCCAATCTGATTGGTACTAAAATCTGTTTCTGTGAAGCGTTCTCCAACATCGCAGTCATGTCTGTGTCATCGAAACACAAGGGAAATGTGCGCACCTGAAATAGAGAAGGAATTTTGAATCAAGTAGTTAGAATTTCAAAGTAGAGGATAAAACATTAGATCAGTTTACTATTATTATGCATTTCAATCAGCCCTGTATTTCGATACTGATACTGCCCACTGAGCACGGGCCTTCTCTACTGAGAGGGGTTAGGCTTTAGTCCACCACACTGGCCTAGTGCGGGGTGGCAGACTTCACATACCCTCGAAATTCTTATGGAGAATTCTCAAGTATGTAGGTTTCCTGACAATGTTTTCCTTCACCGTTAAATAGAAAAATAATTGCTGAACAATACACGCATAACTTTGTAAAGTCAGAGGTGTGTGCCTTGGGTTTTGAAGCTCTGGACATTTTCTCGTCCGTTCCATTCCCAACTAGGCTATCGTCCACTTACTGTTATTTTTTTTTTTTTTTATTGCATTGAATGACGAGACGAGCATGCCGTTCGCCTGATGGTAAGCGATACGACAACCCATAAACAGTAGCAACACCATCCAGCACCTTGACTTACAAAGTACTGTGTGGCATTCCACTGCGCTCGTCATCCTGAGACATAAGATGTTAAGTCTCATTATGTCCAGTAGTTATACTGGCTACAATGTCCTTCAAACCGAAACACAACAGTGCATGCACACTGTTATTATGATATTACTGAATGTCTAATTATCAAATATGTATTTTATGTTCTTTCTTGTACAATAATTTTGCACAATAAATAATTATTTTATAGCTATCATATTTAGTATGATAAAGATAGATATAAACTATTTTTTTTATTTCTTAGGTATTTATAGAAAACCTAATGATGCTAGGCATTACTTGTGTTTCCGTCAATGTGAAAAACCTGCAGCCTATCACATCATTGGGCTGAAAAATCAAACTGTAAACTACCAGCAACATGCCACATTAGGGAGGATATATCTACTTTTGTTTTCCATTTTTCCTAAACCATATTTGCATTAATATATCAAACCTTTTTGTTATGCACTCGACTCCTGCTTATCTGAGTGGCCTGTGGTACTGCGTCCAGATGGGATGAGTTTGGCATGACCGGCAGCCATGATGGATTGTGTGGTTTCTTGCTCTTGCTCTCTCTTGGGGTTGCCAGTTCTTGACTAACTGATACTGCTTTGTATCTAGAGATAGATATTTATATAACAGATGTATTGTATATAAGTTTGTATGGAAATATAATTTTCTATGTTATATTTATTTTTATATGGTATTGGATAAGTGACCCCACTGTACCAGATGGTAAGCGAAGAGGGGTTTAGATAGTGTCTGAAAGATGCTTATCACTCTTAAGTCAACACAATGATGCCAGCCTGTTTAAGTCGGATATACACATGCTGATCCCGAACCAGGGCATGCTTACGCGGGCTACTACGGTGGGTTTTAACACCTCATATACGGTGGTTGCTATCCGGGAGTTACAAAATACATCCTACCACCAGCATAACTATGGAACTTTATTATCTCTATGATAATTAAATTTTTGCTGGCCAGCAATAATAAAAAAAAATTGCTAGCTGTTTAGTTTGAAGTAGATTTCTCATGTACAGGAGTGTGTGTGTGTGTGTGTGTGTGTGTGTGTGTGTGTGTGTGTGTGTGAGTTAATTACACTACTTTACCCATTTCTGCAATCAAGTACACACACTTTTATAATTGGGGTTTTGAATTTTGAAACTTGCAGGACTTGTAGTGCCACATGTGTAAAGATGTTATTAAATGTTACCACTAGAGTAAACATCTGGATGTTCTTCGACAATATATTGCGACAAACATTTGCTTGTCTAAACTTAGTTTAGGTATTGCTATGGCACAAATAAGTCATTGAAACCAACATGATTGCTTGACGATTTTATATTTGGGTGTTTCTCTGTAAACTGGGCAACTCATTGTCTCAGGCCAATAATTAAAAAATAATAACATATCATACATGCTTCGTTGATAATTATGAAAGATAATAACCTAATGTACTTTGGCTCAACATTCAATATCTATTAAAATAAAGTTTATTGGGTCAAAATCGCCTTTATAGTCCTCAAAAACCAGTCCCCTGGCGTGTCACCAAAGCAGAATAGTCTATTCAAACTTAATTAATTAAGACAATAACTATTGGAATATATAAAATTGTTTTATTATCCAAACAATATTGTTTCATTGCTAATGAGACCTGTTTATTTTTTATTAATATTATGTAAAGAATTAAAAAAAGTCAATTAAAGTTTGTCTCCGCATTTTGTGAACAGTTCCCCTGTCTATATTTAAAATTACGCGCCACGTAGTTTAAAGGTTAAACAACGGCATTTTTTAGTGTAACGTAAAGCAAACAATCTGAAGTTTGCACCGTTACTGCCGTTACGGCTTGAATGCCATTTTATTTAGTGCTGCATGAGCGTCCTTCCTTAGAAGTCACATCGTAACCTGAGAGCCAACAGTCCTCTGGTAAGGATTATTTTTATTTCTTTTTATGTATTTTAATGATGGCCTAAAAAGTTTAAATCATTGTATTACACAAATATTTCCTATGCACAGTAAAATAACATGGATCAATTACATTTTGTGCTACCTTTCAATGAAGTCGATCTAAACAGTCCCCTGGCAACAGTCCCCTGTCCCTCAACAGGACAGGGAACTGTTTCAGTCTCCAGGGGACTGTTTTTATATTATTTTTGCTATTGTTTTAGGTACATGTGTGTTTTGAGTATGGCGCCAAGGAAGACAAAAAAATCTAAGGAAGAGACTTTACAAAGGAAAAGGAAAGCTGAGCGAAAGAGATATGATTATATTAAAAACAATCTGCAGAAAAGCTAAGAGCTTAGAGAAAAAGAAAAGAACGCTTGAAATATCTTAAGAAAAAAGAACTAGGAAGCTTGTTGAAAATATGACTCCACGAGAACACCTGAACGCAAAGAAGAATTGGAAAGAGGTAGTATCGTAATAAGAAAGAAGTATTAGCAAATATTACTAACTCGTTTATGAGAGAAAATACTCCATATTCTAATTTATTTATCTAGTGCAACTAAACTGCTTACACTTGAACTTGCTGACATAATTAATAAATAATAATAATAAAGAGAAAATGCTAAGATATAAAATAAAGCAGAAAAGAATGAAGAAATTATAGTCCTGCAGAAGAAAGTATTTAAGTACAAGAAACGACTATCGCGATAAAATAAAATAAAACAGAGCCTAAAGATATACTAAATACTTACAGAACATGGAAAATACTCCAGAACTTAGAAAAAATCTTGTCAAAAAACACTATTCGATGAAGTATTAAAAATATCAATTAAAGAAAATTTGTCAGAGATGAAAACAATAAGTCAAAAAGGACTTGTAGCAAAAATAGTTACAGGAAAGATAGTTGATTAATATAAGTTATAGCGAATGGAAAATATAGCTGTGATACCCTACAATTGAATAAAAAAGGAAAAAAACGGCACATCGACTGGTAAGAAAAAAGAAAATTTCAGATGAATGTGAAAGAGCAGTTATAAATTTCTATGAAGATGATTCTAATAGTAGATTCGGAACGGGAAAGATAGAATTCATATAGAGAAAACTAGAACGGAAACAAAAGTGATAAATGCTTAATTCATTGCTGGGGTTATACAAGAAGTTCAAATAACAGAAAAAAAATGTAACACTGAGTTATCACACCTTTTGTAGATTGCAACCTTTTTGGACTATCATGGCCAAAGTTGATGAACGTGATACTTGTTTGTGCGTGAACCACTCAAATATAGACTTAAAACTATAGGTATGCCTTATTCAGTGGAAAATTTTAAATTATAACCATCAGAAATTGCTTCAGGAACTGTGTTGTGACCGCTATAATGAGAAATGTTTGTCTACAGAATGTCAGAAGCGTGTTAATAAGACTCCTGCATACAAAGGAATCGATGATAGAATACAAATCATTTGTAAGAAATGGATATCCGAAATAGTTCATTTCATAGACCCAAAATCCAAAAAGACTTGTCGAATAACTAAATACATCAAGAAGTTTATTATTGTGAAATTTGTTTATTGTTCAGTTACATAATTCTTTATAACATATATAAAATATATATAAAACTTTAATGAAAATAAAAAAAGACTTAATTTTAGTACTGAAATTGTATTTTTCATTTAAGGTTCACAGTCCCCTGACATAGACAACAGTCCCCTGTATAGATTTTTCAGAAAATGCTCAATATTTTCTAAAGTCATGGAAATATTTTTGGTTCATCTGTCATATATTAATAAAGAGATGGATATTTATTCCTTGAATAAGATTTATTAAATATATAAGCAAAAAAGTTGCCTAGACAGTTTTCTTACATAAGTTGCCCAGTTTACTGAGAAACGCCCATTTACCCTAGGATTATTTAAGTGCATTGCCTAAATCGTCCTTTATGTTCTGGACTTCAGTTAGTGTTGATGAACAGGCCTCGAGATTACCACGACGCCAGCATATTAATCTAATTAGACAAGTACAAATGATACATACTTATCATCGTTCCCTTCAATTATGTCTTCGACTTCGGAAGCTTTTAGCAGCGATACCGAGCTGGATAGAACGTGAGGACCCAATCCGTTGTCGATCAATCGTTTCCTTTCCTCATTTGTCAGGGTCCTGCGGGACATGCCCGGGTATTTCTTATACAACGACCCTCGGAATAGCCGTAGATAGTTACCAACCTAGGTTATAAAGTAACGGTTTAGATCAAACACCCAAATAACTTGTACAAATAATCAACAATGTGAATTCTTACCTCAGATCCAACACAGTAAAATTCCCCGCCTTCCTCGATTTGGAAACTTATCGGCTTATCGCCGTACGTTCTTAGCGCCATTTTTGTAGATTTATGTTACGATAACAATTATAATATGTTTTATTTTGACCCAAAAAATAAATAAAAAGGAAAACCTAAAACAATTCACAATTCTGGCAAGTGGCAATGAGAATGACAATGAATCAAATGAACGGTTTGACCGAATGATTTGCGACGAAGGTGACGTTGAACTGTCAACTGTCATTCACCGAACTTTAAATTCAATGCTGGTAATAAATTTCTGTTAGAAAATCGATATAATAAAAAAAATCGTTAAATTGATTATACCATTGGGACTTGGAAAAAGATCCTATCCTTTAATTCATTTTAATGTAATTTGTTTAAAATAAACTGATACTTTGCTATCACATTTTACTTAGATTTGTTTTAACTCCAAAATTTCAAAACAGGAAAAAAGATCTAAAAAGAATATAATTAAATAACATATTTTACCCACTGTTGTGGGGCTCCTTTTTCCGCACATATGATGTGCCAGCTAGAAGTCCAGCCAGCTCAACTCCTTCCAGAAACGCAGGATTTCCCTGGTTCCTTCATAAGCTCTCGGAGTGACCGCGGTGTGCCGAGGATTTCAGCCCGTTGTACAGTTATTCCAGGATAACGTGGGAGGCTGTTTTGTCAGCCGACAGGCATCCCCTGCAGAATGGGCTGTCAGTGATACCTAAAACATATAAATGTTTGTTTAATGAGTAGTGTCCGGTGATCATACCCACCATTGTGCGTAGAGAAGCCCTATCTAGAGACAAGAGGCGTCTCATCAGACGTCGGTCCGGGTGTGGCACTGTTTCCCGGGACTACTATGCATGCACATACATGCACTAGTACTTGCCCATTGATCCGCGTGTTGTTCTTGTGTTCTGCGGCGCGGCCATGATCTTAGCTGATAAAAAGGTAGTGGTACTATTGGAAAGGGTCCGAATACCACTTGGTTTGACCCCCTTTTAGCTAGCTCATCTGCCGCGTCGTTATCTAGAGAGTCACTGTGCCCTTTAATCCATTGTAGGGTAACGGAGTTAGTCCTACTTTTTTTTTTTTTTTTTTTTTTTTTTTTTTTTTTTTTTTTTTATCCGGGCACGGCAAAGTGACTGCACCTCGCCTGATGGTACACTTATACCCTCCAATGCCAGGTGGCACTCTAGTATGAGCCCAGATTGGATAATTCCACTGTCAAGGGCTCGTAGTACCGCAGCGCTGTCTGACACTATGCTTATCTTATGGTCTGTTATACCCCGCTTGTCCACTGCGTTGGCAGCCTGTGTGATGGCGATACATACTTATTGGTATATGGAGCTGTGCTCGCCTAAGGCCATTGATAGTTGATATCCAGTGAGAACACTCCTGCGCCCGATCTTGCCCTGGTCTATGAGCCATCGGTGTATATTCGCAGTTCATGTGTTCCAGACCAGTCATGTTGTTCTTCAGCAAGCTGGACAGTGTAGCTTTTGTTGAAGATGTTATTTGGGCACTCTGTCGTTGGGGGCGGCTATCAGTGATTGATAGTTTATAGCCTCCTCAAGGCTATCGTTGGCCGTTGGCCTTTCATTGAACCCCAGAGCTTTAGTTTATTTAGTCTAATATCTGCTGAGGCCGCTTCCTGTCGGATAAAAAGATCCAACGGTGGTAGCCCCAGCAGTACCTACCTCTAATGCTACTGGGGGTGTAGTTTTCATGCAGTCCGTTATAGCTGTGCAAGCTAATCTTTGGAATTTATGCAGTTTGTTCCTAGTTGTGGTGAGTTTGGTTCTGGGCCCCCATACTACGGCTCCGTAGGCGATGATTGGCCGTATCACTGCCGTGTATAGCCAGCTCATGGTCTTAGGGTGGACTCCATTGGTTTTTCCGAGAAGTCTCTTGCACTGCCAGAAGGTGATACAGGCTTTGTTCAGTTTGTGCTCCAAATGCTTATTCCATAACAGCTTATCATCCAAAATTACACTTAGATACTTTACCTCCTTCGTGAGGTTCAGTGTGGTGCCTTGGAGTTTAGGTAAGCGAAGGTTTTGAAGGATGCTCCGCTTCTTTGTGAACAAAACCACTTCAGTTTTTGATGGGTTTACAGACAGTCCTTGTTCAGATCACCATCGTTCGACGATTTTGAGGGCTTCCTGCATGAGGTCACATAGGATTCCCTCGAACTGTCCTTTTACAAATAAATAAAATTTTAATAAATAAATAAAATAAATACAAGGATCGCCACATCGTCTGCATAGCCAACAGAAGAAGAAGAAGAAGCCCGCCTCGTTTACCTAGACCTAATCAGGTCGTCCACAAGGAGATTCAACAGTAAAGGTGAGAAGATTTACCCGCAAATGCACTAATTGTGAAATTATATTCTGTTATAATACTATCTAAGTGAACGAAAACTATTATATTCATGGGCGTATATAAAGGAGGGGTTTCGGGAGCCTGGACCCCCCCCCCCCTTAGCTTACAAAAAAATAATCCAGGCCGCAAAACATATTGTACATATTATAATGCCTATGTGCACTACTAAGAAACATTTTCACAAACTTTCGCATTTATAATAAGATGAAATAGTCCCGTAAAATAAGACTTTTTAAATTTGATGACTGGGCTATACGTGACCTAATTGTTGTAAGGAGGTTTTTTTGGTGTCATGGGGTGGCAAGAACCCATGCTACACCACTGACGTATTCACTGACTGACGCCCGTGATTATATTCCTCAGTATTTACCTTATATGAAGTGCTCATAAATAATTAGAGTACATGAGTAAATTACCTTAATATGGAAAACTGTAGTATTTTTTTATAATTTTATAATTTTTATAATTTCTTGATCGTATATTCCTGTGAGAACTTTAGCATTTTAAATTCATAATCTGAAAAACACATGCTGCCTTACTTCTTCAATATAATGAAATACCTATAATATTTAAAACATAGGTTTAAACGTTATTCTCCTCTGTGAACCTAATTTTTATAGTGATTAGCGAAATTGCAGAATGTGTATTGCTGACAAGAATAAATACATATCATTCTCCTCTCTATACAGTAGAGTACAGTCTATACATCACTTCATTCATAGCCCCCGCTCCCGCCCTTCAGGTTCATAGCCTCATAGATCATTCACTTTGACTCATTCAATTTAGTAGGAGAATAAACGTGATAGGGGTTGGTCACCGCACCCATTGCCGTGAAATAGTGCTTGATAAAAATTTATCATGTCTAATCGTCATGGAACGTTTAAGAATCCATTCTCGAGGCCATGGATGTCTGAAACAGGAGCAGCGGCTGCAGCTGGAGGCTCCGGCTCGGTCGGCTTAAAAGGCGTCGTGGCCGGCGGAATTACTGGAGGCATAGAAATTTGTATCACATTTCCTACTGAATACGTGAAAACACAGCTCCAGTTAGACGAAAAAGGTCAGTGTATGCCTAACGTTGTCCTAATACGACCGGTTTCATTCAATAATACATACATCCAGTCGAATAGTACTCATGTAGTAAACATGAGTTATACTAATTTCGTTTATTCTTTAAATACGAGAACTACGTCGCAAACTGGTTTATTAATTGCGCGATATACTTAAGTTTTATAGTATTTTTTAGGATTCGTACGTAAGAAATTCTACTTTAATTAATTTAACATTACCGTATGGTGTGACCTTGAAATTGCGATTTTTGACATCCATCACCGCATATTATAGCATTTATTTATTTCAACGATGCCAAAGCTGGAATGGACTTTGCTCTTCATCGATTTAAGACAGAACAAACAAACACATAATACTATTTTAATTTCAAGGCCTTTTACAAATTCTTCTTCTTTTTATTATGGCTTCCACCGATTAACTATCGGTGATTTCGCCAATGTCAAGTAATAATAGCAGATACAAAACAATAATTATAAGTCAATAGTCATATTTAATTTTTTTTTTTTTTTTCTTTTTGGCAAAGCGCGGTTTGCGCATCTGCCAGTGTCAAAGTTTTTGGAAGTTACATATATAATATTGTTTCTTTGTTATCCGCAGTAGTAGTAGTACTATGTCGAAGTAAAGCAGTGGCTACCTTACCAAGACTTTATCGAGGAGTTTTGCCGGCAACAAAACAAACACTTGACTAGCACAGTTATTTCAATTCACTTCATTTGAGCCCTTTAATAGAACTATATTGGATAATATACCACCATAATTATGCAATATAACACTAAGTATCACCAAAATAATGAATTAAAACAAGAGCACCTCATGACACTTCCAAGTTCCCGCCAAAACTCTTTTACAAATTCGTTTTCCTTCCTTTTGTACATGTTTTTTAAAAACATTTGGTTGTTTTTTTTTCTTATATAACAGCCAGCAAAACCAATAATGTAGTAATGGAAAACTGATTGCCAGTATGAAGAATTATTCTGTTAAAACAATTGAAATATTGTATTTCATTTGAAAAATGTTTCCAAATTCTACTTCTTATTAACAACCATGTAATGCTGCCTTGTTCAATTAATGTGGAATGAGACATTATCTAAATAAGTAAAAAAAAATATAGTTTTAATAAATGTATGTACACCCAAGTAAGTATTTCATTAAAAGGCTGGTGGATATTCTGTCTCTAAATATTTTTGATATCTTCCTATGAGTTTGGGTCTCAGTAATATTTATGATCAAATAGGTTACAGTTCCCTTACCAAAAATACATAAATCTCATACAAATATACTTTCTTAAAGGTACATAATATTATAATTATAGATACACCATAATCATAATTTTTAGTACATAGCTATCAACCAATAGCCAATTATGGCTATCAACTTAAACACAACTATTATTTATGACCTAAATAAACAAAATTATCAGACATTGTAAATACTAAATGAATATGGATTTTAACGACAATTTGCAATAACTGATATGATGGGTACACAGCCTACAACAGATATGAAGAATCAAAGTAAAAAAAGGGCGAAGGTTAAGTATTATACCTATAAAATATACATAGGTATTTGAATGCTGCCATTTAATATTATCTATGCTATCTTTATTCTTTAAATACATTATCATATATACCTAAATATTTCTGTAGTTTATCAAATATTTATTAGCAATGAATATTTTTTTATAACTGGCACATAGAAAAATAACTTGTTTATGTTGTAGAATGATGAAAACACAGAACTATAACAAGCAATAGAACCAACACTAAAATAACAGTTGCGAAACATCAATCTTATGCATCTCGAATAAAACAGCTTTTACACGAGAGTGAGTGAGCCAGTGAATACTACATGGTTTTTATTTATTTCTAAAGAGTCAGAGAAGAAATGTCAATTTGGGTACATTGTTATAATTATGCGTCTAAATCAAGAAGATTATAGCTTATATATAAGCTTCTTGGTCTAAATTAAAAATATGCGTGCTTTATATGTCATTTTTCGAAATGTCATGTCACATAAATTTAGTTGGATTGCTAATGTGTCTGATGTATTGTGGACGGTAAACGTAAAATTGATTTAAATATTCATTTACATTAATAATTTAACTAAAATATTATATAATTTATGTTTCGATACTGTGTCGAAATTAGTTTTAAGCATGGCGTGTGTGGTAGTTGGTTGTAAATCACATACAGGGCGAAAAGAAAATACGAATGAGCTGGTGACTTTTCATAGGTGAGTTTTCTTGCAGAAAATGCATTTTTCCTTAATTATAACATAAGTAGATGTTCAGAATATGCTTTTAAATTGTATCATCTACAGTTTCCGCATACAATTCGGTTTCTTTTATTGTATTTTTATTAAATATTTACAAATAATTATAGTTATCATAGAGATGTGACAAAGGAGTTATCGATAATGTTGAGGACTTTATACGTTTTATTTTAGATTCCCGAAAGATGAAATTACAAAAAATATATGGACACACCGCATCGCAAGGTGCAATTGGGCACCAAAAACGCACAGTCTTATCTGCTCTAAGCATTTCACCAAACAATCATTTGTTCTCCATGATATCATAAAATACGGACGATTGAAAATAAACGCTACTCCTACATTATTTTTACCTGAATCAACTAACCAAATGGAAACAAACGAAGTGGGACCAAGTGTCACAAATTACGACGTCAAAGAATTAAGACTATATTGTAAGGTAAGACATTTTAAAACTGTGACCCTGTTTAGTGGGAATGAAACTATCCTACTTCCTATCTTCTTTTTCGTAGGGAAAACGACAGTATCGATACCGTCCAGTCCAGCGGGAAAAAGCGGACGGTTATATTGAGCTCAGTGCTCACCAGGTCTTACGGCCCAACATTAGATCGTGAATGAACAACATGACATCCGATCGACTATCACTGGTGGTAGGTCTCTCATAAGTAAGAGTCCGTCTGGGTGGGTACCACCGCAATGACTATTTCTACCGCCAAGCAGCAGTGTGCAAGCACTGTTTTCTGTGTTCTGTGTTTCGGTTTGAAGGACATTGTAGCCAGCGTAGTTACTGGGCATTATGAGACTAAAGGCCTGTTTCACTACTTCTGAGTAAATGCTACTCGTTATATAAATGTATAAGCTAACCCAATACAACAGTCACACTCTATATATTATTATGCCTAAATAAACGGTAATCAAATAAGTACTATCTACATTAACTGTTTAAGACGATAACTGTCAAATAAAATTTACTTAGAAATTTGTGAAACAGGCCCTTACCATATAAGATAATAGGATACAGAGCGTAGTGGAGTGCCACGTAGTACTTTGTGAGTCAAAGTTCTGTATGGTGTTGGTACTGTTTATGGGCAATCGTATGATTCACTATCAGGCGAGCGGCATGCTCGTCTCGTCATTTAACCGCAATAAAGAAAATAAATGTATTCAATTTTTTTTGTGTTGCAGTGTATATAATACGACGATTTTATGTTACTTATTTTATTATTAAATATTATGTTACAATTTAAACAGTGATTTTTCTCAGCATTCCTTTCAGTAAGCTGTGAATAGTTCCGTTGTCTTAGGTAATAAAAATCTTTTGTCCTTAAAAGTATCGTATTATTTGTACCCTTTATCATTGGACCTACTTTAAGCAATTTCTATTTATTTTTCGTGTAAACAAAAATTAAACAAAAAATTTAATAACCCGACCCAAAAAATCTCCTGAGAAGTTAAAAATAAAATGTGTTTGTTTGACCTTTAATTATAAGTACCTAGTAATAATTTAACCCAAGCGTCCTCGCGTCTTGGTCTTGAAAATACCACTGAAGTATCAGTACACCAAACATACAAAAAATCGGCCTTGTGAAAGTAGGAAATGAGCTGATTATCTTCAAACGCCTGAATAGATTTTTCCAAATTATAGTTAAGAACTATCTCGATCCCATCAAATTTCAAACAAAAAAACCGCATTGAAATCGGTCCATTCGTTTCGGAGCTACGATACCACAGACATACAGATACACACCTTAAACTTATTACGACCGTCTTTTTCCATCGAGGGTTAAAAATGAATGCTAAGACCAGCAAGTTGTTCGCCTATCCATAAACAATAACAACAATATTGCACTCCACTCGGTCACCCTGTGATATTAGATGTTAAGGGCCGATTTCACCGTATGCTGATAAATGCTATTCGTCTCATAAATGTATAAGCAAACCAAATACAAATGTCACATTCTAATCTAGGAGCATAGCTGATTTATATTCATGTGAAAAATAGCGTTTATCAGGAACCGGTGAAACCGGCCCTTAATGTCAATTAAACCGGCTACTATATTTAAAGCTAAACACAACAATGATTGCACAATACTGCTTGGCGGCAAAAATAGACATAGCGGTGGTACCTACCCAGCTAGAGTTAATTGTTGTTGTTTAATTCTTAAGTACCTGGGTGACCGAGCCTTGCTCGGGTGGTTTTAAATACTATACATGGTATTTATTACTTTAAAGTAGGTCCTAATAATGTTTCCCATTTCAAGAAAATATTGACGACTGAAGTCAAATGAGTCGTTAACTTACTAATTTAAAAAAAACGGAACCACAGAGGTTCAGATTTTATATTAAATCTCAGGTTTCATAATTTTTCCATATTGAATTACATCACGAGCATATACATGGTTCAATTCTCACTCCTTATGTCACTTAGTTACGAATTGATATAAGACGAATGTCCTGTACTTATTATCATGGTTTAAGATAATTATATCCGCACCAAATTTGGTCTTAATAATATGTTTCGCGGTTTAGTCCCCCCCCTTCAGCTGTCAGAGGTTAAGGCCTAAGTTAGAGGTTAAAAATATAAATATCCCATATTTATACTCGAGGTACATCTATATCAAATTTCACCATAATCGATTCAACGGTTTATTTTCTTTCCCCTTTTAACCTTCTGTTTAGGGGTTAATAATAAACTGAATATGTCATATTTACTGTCAAGTTACAAGAGGTACCCAAACCAAATTTAAATAGAATTGGTTCAGCGGTTTAATTTCTCTCCCCTTTTATCCCTTATTTTGGGGTTAGTGAAAAAATAATATCTCATATTAATTTTCAAGGTTCAAGATATTCCCAATCCCCATACTGTGCAATACAATCGGAGCAACAGTATTTCCTCCCCTCTATTAACCCCCTTAATTAAGAGGTAACAAAATAATATCCCATAGTTATCTTTAAGGCTATAGATATCCCCATACCAAATTTCATTACAATCGGTTCAGAAGTTTCGTTTCTCCCCCTTTTTATCCCCTTTAGTTAGGAGTAAAAGGAAAGAATTAACATCCCATATTTATTTTCCAGGCGTAATATATTCGCATACCAAATTTTACAATCGGTTAAACGGTTTAATTTCTCCCCCTTTCATCCCCTTAATTAGTATGGGTTAATGAAATAAATAATATCTTATGATTGTTTTCTAGGTTTGAGATATCCCCATACCAAATTTCTTTATAATCTGTTCAGTTACTTAGTTTCTCCCTCCTTTTACCCCCCTTAAAAAGGAGAGAATAAAAATTTAACATTCTATATTTGTTTTTAACGTTCAAGATATCCCCATACCGAATTTCATTACAATCGGTTTAGCGATTTAGTTTCTCCCTCCTTTTACCCCCCTTAAATAGGAGTGAATAAAAAAATTAGCATCCTATATTTGTTTCCAAAGTTCAAGATATCCCCATACCAAATTTCATTACAATCGGTTTAGGGGTTTAGTTTCTCCCTCCTTTTACCCCTTTAAATAGGAGTTAATAAAAAAATGAAGTTACCATATTTGTTTTCAACGTTCAAGATATCCCGATACCGAATTTTATTATAGTCGCTTCAACGGTTGAACATCTCCCCCCTTCTAACCCCACAAGTTTGGGGTTGTTAAAAAAACTGAATACCCCAATCTCATTTTTAGAGCTCTTACTATCCAAAATATCATCCAAATCGGACGATCCGTTTCCGAGAAACCAATTATATATATATACAAGTTTAGCGCCTTTAAATAAGAGATTATTGTTGGAAATCGTCATTTAATAAACTATGAGTTGTTTCTGAACATCATCGACATTTTTTGATATTACTTTAATCGACTCTATCTCATCTCTAGCATAAAAAAGGTAATGTGAAAACTAGTGACAACCTTGCAAATTTCGAATGCATGAATGAGTATGCATCTCTTTCTGTCACCTTATCCAAGCCATAAGATAAAATAGTATCAAAATATATATAAAGTAGCTATTTTAGCGTTGGTTCTATTGCTTGTTATAGTTCTGTGGATGAAAATGAGAGGATTTTAATTAATTTTTTTTTTCAATAGTATTAAAGAATAATAGAACCTGCTTTGAAATCAGTAAAAAAATAGAATAACTTAATTTTTATTCAATCAAATATATTGTATAGTGTCGGGGATAGTGCAGTACCGTGTAACTAGCACTGGTAAACACCGCATAAGTAAAAAAAAAATATAGTATTATCAATCATAAGTTTAGTAACGTAAATATCAATTTCCATTAAACTTTTTTCGTCACTTACAAGTTACACAATATTTACCAGTGCTACTTACGCCCTTTGCACTTGCACTATCCCCAACGATAGGTATTCTGTAATATTTTAGTATATTATAACTGAAACACAACAAGTTCAAGCACTTACCTCTCGTAATATTCTTCATTTAAATGAGAGGGGTATATAGAAAGATTGAAGGCATGATGCCCAACCAACCAAACAATTCATAAGTATTCATAACAAACAGATTTTTAAAGTTGGACAACGAAACAACATGACACTTGACAGTAAAATTAATTCACAATGTTATGGTGACCTTGGAACTCGAATAAAACTCATGGATAAAACTATAAATATGCTTGTAAGCAAAAGAAAAACACTCAGTATCAAGGTCATCTTTTATATGTATAAAATAAATATGACCAAAAATTCTTAAGTAAAGTCGATTTAACATTTTGGTAACATGCCATCAGGGGTGCATGGTGACAATACTTATAAATATTTTATTGACAGATAATATTAGTAAAAGTATTATATATCATTTTGATAATATCTTAAAAAGCAGCCCACGCTTTTTTTACAATACAATACATTTTTTTCTTATTTACGCTATTCTTAATTCAAATTAATTTTCTATTTTTTAGTTGGATTTTCTATAAAGCGTGTTTTTTAGTTTTTTTAAATTATTATTTATTTTACCATAGACGTAAAGATGATACTGTCTCTTGAACCATTGAAACCTTGACCTACATAAATTTTCCAACCTACACCAACTAACTGGTCGTCAGTAAAATCTATTCACATCCCTACAAAAAAGTATTTTTTATGAAACACATGTTCCTAAACGGGCCCAGCTGCAGCTAAGCATTCAAAAAAATGATTTGAAGTATACTACTGTAAAAAAAGGCAAATAAATGGCATGTGTTTCTCTTTTGAGATATGTGTGACGCAGTTTTTATAATGGTTGTGATTTCAACCTTCATGCTCTTAGTTAAGCCGAATGTTACGCAAAGATTTTTAAAAAAGATAGTACAGATTCCCTTGGTCGTTACATTTTTATTGCCCATATTCACTCAATTGAGACTTTCTCAATTACATTTTTAATATGTAATTGCAGAATAACAGCACTAAGCCTTTGCTAAATCCCCTACGGCTCTTTAGACTATTATTTTCAACTAGCGACAATCAAAACATTTCGGCATTACTCTCAGATAAAAGTATCATTATCACAAGTCACAACATGATTGATCACAGCTGTAATTATGTCACGCAGGCTGTTGACCTCTGCGTGTAACTTGACCTACAAAATCACGGCCATGAGTCGATTAGATTTGTTTGATCTTACTCGAAAAAAAAAGGAAATAAAGGTTTTAAATAGTAGAACGACTATGAAGCACGCTTGTATAGTATATTCAGGTCAGTGGCGTAGCGTCTACGGCGTGGGGGGCGGTCCGCCCTGGGCGGGACTTTTAGGGGGCTGCAAAATGTGAAAAACCTTTTACAAATTAAAAATTTTGAGGTCGCTTGCGTGACTTTTATTTTATTTGATGCCTTGGGTTTTAGGTCCGCCCGGGCGGTATGAACCCGCGCTACGCCACTGATTCAGCTATGTAGTTCCAAAATTACCTACCAATTAATCAATGACGTCTACAATTTCTGGTGTAATTACCTGACAATAGTTAGGTTGAATATCATAGTTAGAAAGAGAGAATACGATATTAATAGACCCTAAAAAGCGGATGGACTGCCTTGGTGGCGTAGAAGTCTGGTATTTGCCCCCGATACGGCGTAAGGCTCGCCCCCTATCATATCATAGGCCGGAATACACAAGGCAAAAAGTGAGTGCGTGCTGTATGTGTGTGTGTGTGTGTGTGTGTGTGTGTGTGTGTGTGTGTGTGTAAATGTATATATTATTTGGTATACATTGTTGGAGCTGACTGATAAATACACTATACATATATGAAACGAGACTAGTACTAGCCTCTGGTACATAAACTAAGACCAACATCTAACAAAGCTTCCTTGTATCGGCTGGTGCGAGGCTGTTTGTATATATATTCGTATGTGTCAAGTGATGCTAATTATGCTAAATAACTAAAGTATGTGTGATTTGGTAGATGTTTCTTACGATTTGATTTAAAATTTTGTTCACTCGGCTATGTTTCATTCTTAGTTATGTCTTGATAGAACATATACTTGGTATGGATTGTGGAGAACGTGAATTTCCAGACTGCACCAATTTTTATTGTGATCATGTATTCCAAAAGAGAGATCATATGATTTCCTGGGTATTTTATTTATGCTTTGTAATTTGTACTATAGGTTCAGCGTAATATGGATGCAATAGTTGCACCCTACCCCACTCCCCCTTTGGGTGATAAACGTATAAACTTATTTATATTTTGTGGAATAATAGAAATAGCCGCTAGATACGATTTCATTAGAATTATTTATTCTTTCCACTCATCAACTAAATTAAAAAGCACTGTGTTATGTTCGTACCTCAGTGCTTAAATAGTGTATGTAAAATAAATATAATATTAACTAGCTTTTGCCCGCGGCTCCGCCCGCGTGAATGAGTTTTCCCGGTATAAAAGTCCCGCTTAAAATGTAGCTTATATGACACATTCGTAGATTTACCATAGCAGCGCCATCTATTGATGACTTACTCAACCCAGTCGAAAGGTATCGACATCTGTTAGAATCATTCATAGCAGCGCCATCTATTGATTACTTACTCAACCCAGTCGAAAGGTATAGACATCTGTTAGAATCATTTGGAGTTAAGATAATTGTGACTGTCAAATAATAACAGACAAATAATTAGCAATAAATTAAAATTGCGACTATAATTTGAGATTTAAACTATCCTATCTCTCAAGTTGGATCGAACTGCACATGGTGTGCTAATTTTATTATAATCGGTTAAGTGGTTTAGGAGTCCATTGAGGACAAACATTGTGACACGAGATTTATATATATTAAGATAGTTTTGTGATGTTTTTCATCTTTGCATAGTTTGCCAAAAATAACTGACACATTTCAAATTTCACGTGAAAACTCAAGAAAAACATTATGTATATAAAATCTAATTTGCGAATATTTACCGCATTTTTGCAAAATAACTGTTTACGTAGTAAATCCATATCAGATGTGAGTGGTAGGTCTCTCATATGTAAGAGTCCGTCTGGGTGGGCACCACTGCAATGTTTATTTCTACGCCAAGCAGCAGTGTGCATGCACTGTTATGTTTCGGTTTGAAGGACATTGTAGCCAGTGTAACTACTGGATAATGAGACTTAACATTTTATGTCTCAGGATGACGAGCGCAGTGCGATGCGAATGCCACACAGTACTTTGTGACTCAAGGTGCTGGATGGTGTTGGTACTGTTTATGGGTGGTCGTATCAGGCAAACGGCATGATCATCTCGTCATTCAATGCAATAAAAAAATTACTAGGGGCTACTTGTAGTTCTAATATCTACTAGTACCGGCTAGTAGGGAAATGTTATAAATGAATACCGTTTTGCAGCTATCGTAATTTACAAGCACGTGAGTTATCTCATATTTGGGTCAAGAAAGCAAAACAAGTACGATAATACTTATACTATACAATGCATTCATGCATTGCGTAACACAATCTCGATTTATAAGCGTAGTAAATTTGATGTATCAATTAATGAATACAACTGCTTTCGTTGCTTATAATTGATATAAAGCAACGCTACAAACGTATTTTTAAAGTTCTTACATATCTACTTCATTAACATGTAAAAATTCTTATCATTTATAATGTATTAATTTATTACCAAATCATGAAGAGTTGTAACATTTCTTTAAAAAAAATCGATAACACCCCTGCCGTAACTAAGCATGTACAGTCAGCAGCATAAGTAGATGAACAAATTCAAAACTTCAAATTGCCTACACACTTTTGTGTTCTTACTAAACTTCTTTTTCTCTACACCAAAATAAAATGAAAGAGATTTACTTTACTTCAAACGAAGAAAAAAATATTTCATTTTAACTTAACGCGTATATAGGCGATTTGAAATTTTGTTTTTGTACAGATATTTATGCTGCTGACTGTACATAAGTTTATTGAAAGATATTAAAAATGCTGATCAAATTCGACTAGGGTTGCCAGGCGTCCGGATAAAGCCGGACATAGTTGGGCTCTTTGAGTGCATGTCCGGCCAAACTACGGCTTGTCCGGCTTTTGCTAGGCGTTTTACATTTGACCAGTGACTTTTAGGGAGACTGCAAAATGCGTAAAATTAAACGACCATGGAAATACTCTTGGGAGCTTAAAAATCGTATTTATACTAAGACACTAAATCTGGTCTGTCCGGCTATTAGGTTTGACGACCTGGCAACCCTAAATTCGACAATATATTACATGTCCAGTATATGTTTGGTCGCAACTTTGCAGGTTCAAAATGTCCAGTGTAAAAGTAATGCTTCGTTCCAGGTGGTACCAAGAAGTACACCGGTATATTCGACTGCGTTAATAAGACTGTGAAGGGACATGGATTCTTCGGACTTTACAGGGGTCTCAGCGTCCTGCTCTACGGGTCCATACCGAAATCTGCTGTTAGGTGAGTTTTACAACTATGTATGTTTATTAATGTATGTTTTGTAAGTTGTTCTATATAAAAAAAAAGAAAAAAACTATAGTTGTTACACGACGATTCTTACACTTTTGGGTGTAATAGAAATTAGAAATTTATATGACATGATGATCCAGATGATACCATACCAGCCCTGTATTAACTGCCCACTGCTGAGCACGGGCCTCCTCTACAACTGAGAGGGTTTAGGCCTTAGTCCACCACGCTGGCTTAGTGGGGATTGGCAGACTTAACATACTTTCGAAATTCTTATAGAGAACTTCTCAGGTATGCAGGTTTTTCCTTTACCGTTAAAGCGAACGCTAATTCGCAAAGAATACACACACACAGGGTACGCTGAACTTTAATGTGATGGGACGTCTTTCGGGCAGGAATTACCATGGTTTTAGTGATAGCAATTTTCAGTTTTCGGAATACGTACTTTCTGTGTGATTATTTTCAAATTGGAGCAAGCATCAACACATATCCTAAAAGGAATATTGCAATAGACCGTCTAATAGTTGCTCGAAATTATGTACTTGTTTTATAAAACACCAGATGAAAATATTGTATGCAATGTCTCCATTATGACAGTTTATTTACTGTTTACGTACATTTACGTTATCGTTTTATGTACAAAATATCCGATAAACGAAATCCCATGTAGAAGTAACGATAAAATCGAATGCCACTTGTCCTGTCAACACTGGCCTCACCATGAGAGCACTGCGTAATTTGACATGGTCCTATTTACGTTTAAAAAAATAATAGATTTAGATTTATTGCCGGGAAAAAAGTATCCTATGTCCGTGTCCTGGTTCTTGGCTACCTTCCCACCAATTTTCAGCCAAATCGGTTCAGCCGTTCTTGAGTTATAAATAGTGTAACTAACACCAATTTCTTTTATATATATAGATTGAGTTTTGTTACTGTAAAGAACCCGTTTCTATACTAGGAAAATACTTGTGCCTACCGATAGTGGTCTTTTCTTTTATCGGGATTTTACTTTCCTTTGAGGGCTATGTTTTGACTTACTAGATTACCCTTTATTTGATTGTTACTCAGGAAATAAACAGGAATACCCATTGGGATTATTCTATTGTAGTACTCGTTAGACTTACTGCATTGGCATAACTAATGTCAAATATTTTAGTTGTATTGCTCTTTGCTGTCATCGTTTCTTGGTTTACCTCGGGTCGAAAGTTATTCTTAAAAAGTTATATTATTTTAACATCTACCCACTTGACATTGGCAAAGTCACCGATGACACGGTGGAGCCATTTTTAAAAGAAGAAGAAGAAGACTTACTGCATTATTTGCCCATTGGACCTTAATTCAAAAAGTGGGTAGACTTGTTGCGCCGCTGCCTACCCCTTCGGGGATAAAAGGCTTGAGTATGTATGGACCTCAATTATTGAGACAGCTAGATCATTTCTTTCTTCCATTACGTCTGTACAGTCAGCAGCATAAATATCTGTACAAAATCAAAATCTCAAATCGCCTATATACGCGTAAGTTAAACTTAAATATTTTTTTCTTCGTTTGAAGTAAAGTAAATACCTTTTATTTTGTTTTTGTGAAGAGAAAAAAAAGATTAGTAAGAACACAAAAGTATGTAGGCAATTTGAAATTTTGAATTTGTTCATCTACTTATGCTGCTGACTGTACAAGTTCGTAATTTTCACTTATCTAAAGAATATTAACTTGAATCCGGTAGGCACGGGCGGAATTCGCTGCAAAGCTTCAAGGATTAGGAAACTGATAATGCTGAGTAATAGTAAAATTTATATCATATCTCATTTGAAAAGCTTATCGCTGACCCCATTTTTTATGGCCGGTGGTTACTAGTATTATAATTCTCTTTGGTTACTAGTGTCACAGTTTTCAGACAGTGACACCACCGATCGAGCAAGTATTCATACAGATAAAACATAAAACTAGTATGCAACGGTGAAGGTTCCATATAACACAAATGGGCAGAAGTTATCGGACCAGGAGCCGTAGTCAAGATGCCTTTTTACAATCGTTAAAGCTAATAGGAAACATAAAAAATGTATGGGAATGACGTAACCTAATAAATTCAAAATTTCAAATCGCCTATATACGCGTTAAATTAAACTGAAACTTTTTTTTCTTCGTTTGATGTAAAGTAAATCTCTTTTATTTTTATTTTGTGAAGAGAAAAAAGATTAGTAAGAACACAAAAGTATGTAGGTAATTTGAAATATTGAATTTGTTCAGCTACTTATGCTGCTGACTGTACACTGTACTAACTAAACAAAAACGCCACTTAAGACACCATACCAAAATTAACTGTGAACAAAGACATTCAACAGTATATCAACATCACTAAAGACTTGTAACTCGAAGACCGCGTAAACAATCTCATTCATGAAGAGTTAAGTATATTACATTGATTTAAGTATATTGATAGTTTACATTGTAAAAAAGCACCAGGTATAGATAAAATTAGAGTACAAGATATTAAACACGTGAAGAAGGAATTAAGTCCAGTGATAGCTAAATTTATAAATATGTGTATAAGTGAAGGAGTCTACCCAGACATGTTAAAAAAATCTATAATACGACCCATATTCAAGCAGGGAACTTATTTGGATTACAGTAACTACAGACCAATCGCAATATTATCGGTTATAAATAAAATTGTAGAAAAAGTAATAGTTAACCAAGTAAGTACATTCCTAGAAAAAAATTGCATAATATCCGACGCTCAGCACGGATTCCGGCAGGGGCGAAGTACAGCCACTGCGCTTGCGCAGTTTACCGACCACATAAACTGCAGTCTTAGTGAGGGTAAGTTTGTTATTGCTATTTTCATCGATTATAAAAAGGCATTTGACACGCTAGATCATAGTGTATTAATACGTGCAATGGATGAATGTGGGATCAGAGGCCCAATTAGTCGCTGGTTTAAATGTTACTTAAAGAATAGGTCCCTACGCACATTAATAAATGGAACCGTAGGAGACGAGGTAAGAGTAGATCTCGGCGTACCAACCGGCTCAGTATTCGGTCCAATTGGTTACATAATGCACGTAAATTCTGTTATTAATGTAATAAAACATTGCAAAACTATTATGTATGCAGACGACATGTGCTTATTATACTCATCTACTAACACAAGTAAAGCTCAAACCCATTTACAGGAAGATTTCGAGTGCATAATTAAATGGGCACATGATAATGGAATTATTATAAATCATTCTAAGACAAAAGTTATGAACATATGTTCCCCGTATAGTAAATACAACAAAGAGAGTTCTCTAAACATAAAAATAACTGGACACACATACGAGTGCTTACATGACAATAAAACTGGCTGTCAATGTACAAGCATAGAAGAAGCAAATAATTACCGATACTTAGGTTTGTTAGTGGATTGTAATCTTAATTGGAAATTGCACGTGAATATGGTTTGTGGCAAGTTGCGGTCAGTTCTGGGTAAATTCTTTCACCTTAGTAGAATAGTAAACAAAAAAATCATGTATATACTATACTATGCACTTGCTGACTCATTGATTAACTATGGGATAAGTAGCTATGGCCTCACATTCAAAACACAACTTGACCGTATAAGACAATTGCAAATCAGATTAATTAAGTATTTAGTAAGTAAAAAAGTAAAATTTAAGTGTAAACCAAATTATGATCAATTATTTCACATATGTAAAATACTTCCAGTACGTGCCAAAGTAGAATACAGTATAGCTATAGAACAATACTATATAAATAAGTATAAAGAACCTATAACTCATAGATATTTTACCCGGCAGGTCAAACAGGGAAAATATGTGGTACCGTCTGTTAGGAACTATTATGGTAAAAGAACAAGAAATTATTTGACACCATTAATATTTAACAAATTAAATTTTCTAAGAAATGACAGTAAAGACCTAAACAATAGAATCCTGAAAAAGAGATTAAGGAACTATTTATTAAGGTAGCATTATTTTTTGTTCCCTAGTATAATTATAATTGCAAAACTATTGTTTGCCAGTGGTGATGATATTTACTTATGTAAGTAAATATCAGTAGTTGTTTGAGTAATTAGTTATAAGAGCGCCTACTTTCGCCAACAAACTGTGTGTACAGTTTGGCGATTTTAATTTTATCGTCAATATTTGTAAATAAATAGAAAAAAAAAAAAAAAAAAAAAAAAAAAAAAAAGTAGCAATTGTAATGTAGACGTAACGATCAGTCCAATAAGGAAGTGTTACACGCAAAAGCGACAATTGATTCTATTACTACTGCCTTGAGTACTATATTTGTACAATTGGAAATACACCCAATTTTACTACAGATCGATAAGTGACATTGATTATGTACGTCAATTTAGGTATGAGTTATGACGCAAATGCCATAAAAAATATGTTAGGATATCAAAGTGGACGATAACCTAGTTGGGAATGGAACTGTCTGCTGAGACAATGTCCGAAGGTTTATAACCCAAGGCACACACCTCTGACTTTTCGAAGTTACGTGTGTATTGTTTATCAATAATTATCGTTCGCTTTAGCGTTCACCGCTAAACAGCCGCCGGAAAACATCGTGAGGAAACCTACATACCTGAGAATTCTCCATAAGAATTTCGACGGTATGTGAAGTCTGCCAACCCGCACTAGGCCTGCGTCGCGTGGTGGACCTAAACCTAAGGCCTAAACCCCCTCAGTAGTAGAATAGACCCGTGCTTAATAGTGGGCAGTATAATACAGGACTGATTTTTTTTTCACATTACCGTAACGGCTACATTTAGATGCAACTACTGCAATTTAAAACTGCTCGTTTCCATATAAAAAATACAATTAAAAATCCTATTATGCCAAAATAAGAAGACTTACGTCCCGAATACATGCTGAAAACTCATATTAGCAAGTCAATTAACAATGCGGATAAGTGATATCTGATATTATTATGATGTGAATTATGATTTATTATTCAGCTCGCGATAAAACGACGAAGGGAATAGAGAAAACTAAACTCAACTTACACCATCATTATTTTTCTTTAGAACCTTAGTATGTATACATTTGTCTATTTGCACAATGTTTCTTTTTTATTCTTTTTTCGTTAACTATAACTGAGCAAAGTTTCGCAACATACTATGAACAAATTAGTTTAAATAATGCCTTAAGTTTTGCAGTCAGAGTACCTACTTGATTCGTCTATACTATAATAATATTATAAAGAGGAAAGATTTGGTAGTTTGTTTGTAATGGATAAACTCAAAAACTACTGGACAGATTTTGAAAATTCTTTCACTAATAGAAAGCTACATTACTCCTGAGTGCTATAGGCTAATAGTTATTCCGGGAAAATATTTTTATCCCGGACAAACTTTTTCACGCGGGCGGAGCCGCGAGCAGAAGTCTATAATATAATATTATAATATCAATCTTAATATCTATTCATATCCCTTTTCCCCGACAGATGTAAATGGGTCATATAAAAATGGTCTTGGCCTACTTTCTTAAATATTTATTTTCACTGAGTCCAAGTAACTGAGCGCCTATCAGTAGATAGAAACTATTTAAATAATATCGATTTGTTTTACGTAATAAAAGCGGTATTTTACAATGCTAGTTCGAACCTGATCGAATAATGTATGTCATGATCCGATTTCATTCGGAATTATCTTATCACAATGATTATCTTCTGAATAACAACCTCTAAGCATGATTTTTTTGTTTCTAGGGAAAGTGACATGTTTTTGATCACACCTGTATTTCAGTCATTCGTGCTATCTATACATATAAATAAAATTGGAGTGTCTGTTAGTAATATTGAAATAACCGTTTTTTACTACATGTATATATATACGGTACATACACTAAAATAACATTTTTTACAATTTTTGTCTTTCTGTCTGTTTGTTCCGGCTAATCTCTGTAATAGCTGGACCGATTTTGACGGGACTTTTATAGGAAGGTAGTTTTTTTTTTTTATGGAATTATGGAGCTGATGTAATAAGGAGTAACTTAGGCTACTTTTTATCCCGGGAAAATATAAAGCAGGACTTTTATCCCGGGAAAACTCATTCACGCGGGCGGAGCCGCGGGCAACAGCTAGTTGTTAATAAGATTAATATGAAGTCTTATTAACTTAAAAACGTATTATATAATACTATAGCGAAGCTATTACTATACCTATACCTCTAGTACCAATTTTTTTAGACTAATGGCTAGTTTCACAGATTTCAAGTAAAATTTATTTGACAGTTATTGTGTTAAACAGCTAATTTAGATAGTACTCGTTTTAAATATTAAGCATAGATTAGAGTGTGACTTGTATTTAGTCGGCTTATACATTTATGTGACGAGTAGCATTTATCAGCAAGCGGTAAAATCGGCCCTGAGTCAATCTTATTGAATCTATAGCAGTCCAGTAGATGCTTTCTAGCGAAAACGTACCCCAGCAACAAAACTTGATACCAAATAATTCCCGAAAGACTTTGGAGATTTGATTAAGGAAGAAAAAGGCTGGGCGTGAGTAAAGTAGGTATGTAAAATATAAGAGAACAATAACAAGCTGAAAGTATGGATAGCCCATTATTTTGACGCAGTAGACAAGATTTAAAACTTTTGAACATATCATCCATCCATACCAGCCCTGTATAATATATACTGCCCACTGCTGAGCACGGGCCTCCTCTACTACTGAGAGGGTGTAGGCCTTAGTCCACCACGCTGGCCTAGTGCGGGTTGGTAGACTTCACATACCTTCGAAATTCCTATCGAGACCTTCTCATATATGCAGGTTTCCTCATGATGTTTTCCTTCACCGTTAAAGCGAGCGATAATTCACAAAGAATACACACATTTTTTTTTTTTTAGTATATCAGAGGTGCGTGCTTTTGGGTCTGAACCTACGGACAGTCGTCTCGGCAGTCCGTTCCACTCCCAACTAGGCTATCGCCGCTATTATTATTATGATTATTAGCTCTGTTATTATTATATACAAGAAAATGCATCGCAATCGGAACTAGCATTACTGTATCATGGTTTCATATAACTTTTAGCAGACACAGGCGCTTATGAAGTCCTATGGCCTCGGCGGGCAGTTATGTCTTGTATAAATTGAGAATTGTCATTAATAAATTGAGTTTCGTGTTTCCAACGGCTATTTATTGAAACGAAATATAAGTGAACAAGACCAATTACATTTGAATATTGTAATAGATTTTGTCGGTATTTTTACACACACATACTACCGTTATCCCCGAAGGGGTAGGCAGAGGTGCAACTGGTGCACCCACTTTTCGCCGTGCGTATTCCGTCCCATGATGTGATAGGGGGCGAGCCCATCGCCATATCGGGCACAAATTCCAGACTCCGGTCTGATACTGAGTAAATATTTTTAATCCTTTGAATATTAAAAATCACGTGAGTTTGTGCGTCATTACAAATGATGGACGCTTTATATCAATTGCAGTGTAGTACATGTTGCCTGGACAAAAGTAGATTGCAAACGTATTTAAATGAGATTTATCTTAATTTATACTAATTTTGAAAACAAGGAAAATTTATGTCACACGGAATCTCCATGACTAAATAATAATAATAATAAAAAAATAAATTACAAAAATAATTACTATAAACAACGAATTTTATCTTAGAAAACAGTTTCTCCCTCTCTTCTATGTTGCCGTGCCCTGCAGGCTCCACGATTATGTAGTTTTCTTAAATTTGTGAACCTATTTAACAATTGTGGAGTGCAATAAATTGATTTGATTTTACTACAAGCTTCTTCTACCATAAGTTTTTCTGTGTGTATGTAGTAGGTACATTATTTAGATAACAATCTATCCTTGACTAATAATTTAATCTAAACTAATGAGAAATCAAGTATATTAAAGTTTTTTTTTGTATCAAGAAAGTCCTCAGTGACATTGCATGCGTGCGAGCTATTGACACGGTGAACTCTTTATCAGTCATTACTATTCCACTTGGCTGCGTCGTGCGACTTATCTCGCGATTGTTAGCTAACTTACTTCGATGTTATGTAATGAAGTAAGTAATGAGACTGGTTTCTAGATTTCCCAGGTAACAAGGATTGTATGCATTCATCTGACGTCCGAAATCAATGATCCCAATTTCTAATCAAAACCAGACATCTAAAAGCATCTCTTTATAATGATTGGCCCATTTTGCAATTGATTCAGATATTAGAATCATACATTAATATAAGTTTTTACGTTTGTCTATTTCTGCGGCCAAATGGCATAAGTAATGTTATGTTCTCGTAATTACGCCCGTGAAATTCATTCTCGAGATAAAATGTACCAGTACAATAGAATAGAATTTAAAAAATCGTATCAACAGTTCTGGAAATTACGTCATACATCCAAATTGAAAAATATTATCTCTTTAAAACATTACTGCCTGCCTCGGTGGCGTAGTTGTATTACGGTATGACTGCAATGCTGAGGTCTTGGGTTCGATTCCCGGGTCGGGCAGTGATATTGGGTTTTTTAAAATTCAGTGTCAGCCCGGAGTCTGGAATTTGTGCCCGATATGGCGATAGGCTCGCCCCCTATCACATCATGGGACGGAATAACGGCGAAAAGTGGGTGCACTAGTTGCGCCTCTGCCTACCCCTTCGGGGATTAAAGGCGTGAGTGTATATGTATGTATGTATATATATGTATGTATGTTAAAACATTAGTATAGAATAAATATAGAAATTAGTACGATATGTAATACCCACTATTCTAAATAAAATATTCGTCCTTGACCTATACTCGCTTGGAAACTCGTTAAGTGTAAAATATTATTATGTATTTTCCTCAGCACCCGTTTTAATGTTTCGTGTCTACATTCTTCATCATTAGTTAATACTACCTTACGACTATTTGCAGATTATCATTTGTCAGTAAGTTGGTTAATGGTTATGATGACGTTTTGCCATTCTTATTGGTCGATGGTCAATTTTCATTTTTTTTATGGTTCCGCGTATTAGAGTGCCTATGTTATTACCTAGGTCTGTTGCTACAGGGTTATAATAGGAAAGTTTTAATCATAATAATGTGTGAATAATTGCTTTTGTGACGTTACTGGTAAAAAAAAAACTATATCTTGTGTTTTTGCTTTATCAAATGACAAAAAGTCATTGAAAACTTGAAGAAATTATAGTAAAACTATAAAATGAAATAAACGATGTATTATGCAGTGGTACGGAACCCTTCGGACGCGAGTTTAACTCACCCTTGTCGTGCTTTTCTTTAATATGAGACTGGTTAATTTTATATTTGGACTAGCATTGCGCGCGGCTCCGCCCGCGTGGAAAAGTTTTAAGTTCCGGGATAAAAAGTAGCCTATAGCACTCAGGAGTAATGCAGCTTCCTATTAGTGAAAGAATTTTCAAAATCGGTTCAGTAGTTCCTGAGATTAGTGCGTTCAAACAAACAAACTCTTCAGCTTTATAATATTAGTATAGACTTAGGCGTATTCAAATTTATTTACCTACAGTTTGTGATGCTCTTATCATTATGTCAGTATCATTATCATATGTCTGTCAGATAACGTATTATTACAGAGTTTTAAACAATCTGTTGAAGGTGATGAATATATGCCAGCTAAATATCAGCAATAACATAGAGCACCGTATTTGTTTTTGCGTGAAATAATAAACAAACATACATTTCGAGGCTTCAATGTATAAAAGCACCAAACAAAAATGGCGAAAATTGGGTGCACTAGTTGCGCCTCTGCCTACCCCTTCGGGGATAAAAAGCGTGAATATGTGTGTGTATGTGTACAACACCAAACTTATATATGTAAAAAATCAAAATGTGTTCATTCCAGATTCGGTGTGTTCGAACAAGCCAAGCTGTACATGATCAGAGATGATGGAACTCTCTCGAACACTGGCAAACTCGCGTGCGGGCTGGCGGCTGGTGTCGCGGAGGCGATATTCGCCGTCACCCCCATGGAGACGGTCAAGGTCAAGTTCATCAACGACATGCGCATGGAAAAGCCCAGGTTCAAGGGCTTTTTCCACGGCGTCAGGACTATTGTTAGAGAAGAAGGTTGGTTTAGTTTTAAAGATCTTTACTTTTCTTTAGTTATAGGTTGAAAATATTCCTAACGTGGATACAGATAATGGTGAATTTGCGTTGCTTTTGCCTTCTGTTATAAATGCGATTGCAAGACATGGACCCAACGTTTGTGTAAAAGAGGGGTTTGGGCAAATCCCAGTTTTTGTCCCAGAGTCTGGAGTTTGCTCCTCTTCTACACAAATGATTATTTTTACTGGTGGTAGGTCTCTCATATGTAAGAGTCCGTCTGGGTGGGTACCACCGCAATGTCTATTTCTACCGCCAAGCAGCAGTGTGCATGCACTGTTGTGTTTCGGTTTGAAGGACATTGTAGCCAGTGTAACTACAGGACATAATGAGACTTAACATGTTATGTCTCAGGATGACGAGCGCAGTGGAATGCCACACAGTAGTTTGTAAGTCAAGGTGCTGGATGGTGTTGGTACTGTTTATGGGTGATCGTATCGCTTACCATCAGGCGAACGGCATGCCCGTCTCGTCATTAAAAGCCATAAAAAAAATACCAACACTACGAAGGCATGCAAAATGTAGTTACTTCTGCCCCTCACTACCCAATTCGTATTTGTCCTCTTTAAAGTCGATATGGTACTTATAATTCCTCAGAATCTAGATATTCTTAAATCAGTGCATTTGTTCATAATTTTCTCAGTTCAGTTTCTGCTGTAAACATGAATTATTGTTATTCCGGGGTAACTTGTTGCTTCTACTATAATATATTCTCATTCCAGGAATTGGTGGCGTGTACAAGGGCGTCACAGCGACGGTGATGAAGCAGGGCAGTAACCAAGCGATCAGGTTCTTCGTGATGGAGTCCTTGAGGGACTGGTACAAGGGCGGCGACAGGGACAAGCCCGTGCCTAAGTATATCGTGGGATTGTTCGGTGGTATTGCGGGTATGTGTATAATTTTACTTCTTACTATCTTATTTTTTTTTCTTTTTTTAAGGCTGCGACTGATTCTGCGACTATCTTACTTAATAGTATGCCTGCAACTTTTTCTACGTATATAAACAATAGACTTCTGCTCGCCGCTCCACCCGCGTGAATGAGTTTTTCCGGGATAAAAGTCCCGCTTTATATTTCCCCGGTATACGGTGTCATGCAAGGCAAGAACCCACTCCACTAAAATTTATACATCGTAGCAATCCAAATGGGATTTTCGGGTCTCTAAAATTCCACCCTTAAATCCAACTTGCATCACTATTTCTGTCTAAAAGTTTTTTATTTTTTATTACATTAAATGACGAGACGAGCATGCCGTTCGGCTGATGTTAAGCGATACGACCACCCATAAACAGTAGCAACACCATCCAGCAACTTGAGTTACAAAGTACTGTGTGGCATTCCACTGCGCTCGTCATCCTGAGACATAAGATGTTAAGTCTCATTATGTCCAGTAGTTACACTGGCTACAATGTTCTTCATACCGAAACACAACAGTGCATGCACACTGCTGCTTGGCGGTAGAAATAGACATTGCGGTGGTACCCACCCAGACGGACTGTCACACATGAGAGACCTACCACCAGTAAAAGTTACGTACCACCAGTAAGTACGCTTAATTGAACCTATAACTAATCACAATAACTTCAATCCAGGAGCCGCATCAGTCTTCGGTAACACACCAATAGATGTTGTCAAAACCCGCATGCAAGGACTCGAAGCCGCCAAATACAAGAGCACCTGGGACTGCTTCATCAAGACCTGGAAGCACGAAGGTCCATTAGCCTTCTACAAAGGTACAGTGCCAAGACTTAGCAGAGTAGTGTTCGACGTAGCGATAACATTCACTATATACGATAGTATAATGGACATGTTTAATTATGTATGGAAGTAGGGTAGTTCCTTTTTGGTCCTTATAACCGGATAAGTTGGGCTGGAAACTAGTTTAGATGGATTGTTTGTTATGTTTAGATTATAAATGATTATAAATCCCATAAAAAAAATTATAATCGTCAGTCGGTTGGTTATTTCAGGTTAATTGTTATGATTCGTTATTATGACACATTAATGATGTACTAATTATTATACTGTTACGCAGTAACTTTTAATGCATTTTTTATTGTTCAATCCCGAAAATGTCGCTAAGCAATGTTACCATATTGTTTTGGCCAAATTGTGCAGATATATACATTAAAATACTTGATGTAAGGTTGAAAATGGCTTACACTCATGTTTGGGAAGTTTCTCGGCCCAATAAAAACTAGTTTATGACTACGTCTACATTATCCGTTTATAAGTAAAATACTACGATCAAACTAAATTGTACATTATGTGGTCGTGATAGAGTATGTTTAGCTTTGATATTTGAACGCATTTTGCTCATACCCAAAAGATTGTGATATCTCGTTTTCCTATACTTGTAAATAAACAAAATGTGTTCAAATTGAGCTGGACCTTTAAAACATATATGTAATGTTAGAACGGAGCCGTTGGGGTAAACACACCGAATGACATAAAATATGGATTATTATTTGATGAATTTATTTATTTCTTTCAAAATGATCTGATTAAATGCATTTAATGTATTTTTGTCTCGAAGGAGTTAGCGTATGAAATATTTTTGTCCCTTTTATTCACAACTTAGTATACTTATGCCAACGGCTCTAAGGTATCAATTTAGGTACAAAATGTATGAAGAGAGCAGTGCTCGCTTCCAGTAGATTTATTTAATGTGTGCTATGGACAACTACGAAATATATTTTTGTAGGAAGCTTTTATTTATTGTGTAAGTCATGTTTGTGTTCTTATATATCGACATTTGAATCAGGGTTTTATTATGTAAAGAATAGGTTTTATTGTACAAAAACAGGCATTTTATTTGTATCCGAATGGTTTTGTATGTAATTTTTTTTCGACGGTGTACTATTATGGTCTTATGATCAAAGTTATGAGTGATATTTATTTTCTCAACACTAGTGTATATTAGTAACGCCTTTAGGGATTCGATAAATGAGACATGAAGTAATCACTTTTTCGTGATTTATAGTATATATACTTAAATAAAGTTTTTGGTGTTCTGACATAAATTAGGATAATTTTATTTTTGATCTTTTTTTAAGTCATACCTGAATTAGTTTTTGCCATGTCTATTGTGCATACTATAAAAATCTTGTAATAGTACTTCCAGCTACTGTAACATTATATAAAGCCTATGTAAATATGCTTTTCTATGCATTTTAATGTATTTATGCTACACATTTCCGTTTTTAAGATTTCTTAAGGGTTTATTTATTATATACTTTTATATTAGAGATGGGGTAAATCATTGTTGTTCAATATCGATAAATTATCGATTGTTGTTGGCATAAACGTCAATAATTGATGTATGCAATCATAAAACATAGGTATTTAGTCATGAACTTATTGAATTAATGAATGCACTCGGCATTTTATTGTAAACACACGCGATTAAAATGTAATGCGAGTAGCTATTTTTTTATTTGCATATTTGGCATCATTAACCCATTATTACAATCTGGATGATGCTATGATGATGATGCCTGAAATAGCGTAGTTGACTACTTTTTTAAAAATACATTTATGAAAAATGTATGCTATCCAAAATCTAATGGATAAATAATTTTCAATATTGGCGCAATAGTTATTAAGTTATAAAGCTTTTAAATTTGGTGGAAGGGGTAGCTATCAAATAACAGGTATCCTATGTTGTGACGTCACCAAGCGCCGTCGGCCATAACGCTGCCTGCGTGCGAAAGAGATAGCGCGATATCCCCGCCACGCCCCCACTTTTGCTCACAAGAATATTTCAAAATTGAATAACTGCTTTATTTTTCAATCGATTTTGACGCTGATTGCACAGAAGAATTTCTTTTTCGTATTATTTTCTGTTACATCTAAAATAATGTACAAAATCAAACAGGAAACTACCCTATTAATGAAAAAGAAAGTTTCAAAATCAAATTGAATAATTTTTGAACTTGTTTTGTAGTTTTCACTAAAGGTACATCTATTAGTTATTATGAAGACATAATTAGAAGTGGTAAAATCCTTTATTCTCCTCACAAAACGCCTTCAATCCTTAAGAATCTTAAATGGACATTCCATTTTACGCTTCCGACATTCAGATGAATATTATTTATGTTTACAATGTTTCCGTTTCGCAATTAATATTGACATTTTGTATTTATTTACATCGTTTTCTGGATTAATAAAATGTAATAAATTTTCGAGAGTTTCTTTTTTGTTAATTACCCTCTCAGTAGTAGTAGAGGTCCGTGCCCAGCAGTGGGTCAGTATCTCATCTATACTTATAATATTATAAAGCTGAAGAGTTTGTTTGTTTGAACGCGCTAATCTCAGGAACTACTGGACCGATTTTGAACATTCTTTCACTAATAGGAAGCTACATTACTCCTGAGTGCTATAGGCTACTTTTTATCCCGGAAAAACTTTTTAACGCAGGCGGAGCCGCGCGCAAATGCTAGTACTGAATACAAGACAAAAATTGAACATAAAAGAATGTGTGGTGACTGCCTCGGTGCAGTGGCGTAGTTGTATTACGGTGCGACTGCAATGCTGAGGTCTCTGGTTCGATCCCCGGGTCCGGTAAAGTGTTATTGGGTGTTTCTAATCAGTATCAGCCCGGAGTCTGGAATTTGTGCCCGATATGGCGATAGGCTCGCCCCCTATTACATTTTGGGACGGAGTGCGCGCGGCGAAAAGTGGGTGCACTAGTTGCGCCTCTACCTTCCCCTTCGGTGATAAAAGGCGTGAGTATGCGTATGCGTAAAAAAATGTGGTGACAAATTTCACAGTGTTAATGAATATCAATAAAATATATAGATTTAACGATGTTCGGTATCGGGTAAAAATTGAAATAAACCTGGTAACACAAATATAATTTATTTCCATGAAATATAATCCACAACCATGCTTTATCACTTGCGAAATGCTATTTGTATACAATTCAATTGAATTATACCATTTAAACTAATCAACATTTATCATACTAAGACCCGATTTCACCAAAGCAGAATAACTTTTATTCCAAGTATAAAACTAATATTTACTCTCGGATTACTATGTTTTCGTTTCATCAACCACTTAACCCTAGTATAGCTATTCTCAGATAATGATACCATTGGTGAAATCGGGCCTTAGATAGGTAAAGTGTCAAATTCTTTATAACCTTGTAATAATATCCTGTATTTTGACATTTACACTTAAAGTATTGCCATTTTATAAATCTTTATTACAAACCTTTGCGGATGTATTCGAATATGAGCAATATAGTTTTACAAACCTTTAAAAAGGAAAATTTTTAAGATGCGCAAACTTAGTAGCTGGCACGCATCGATGATCGATATTATAATTATCGACTATTCCCATCTCTGCCTCACTTAGTTGAAAATCGAATATGTCCAGATTCTGTTGTATACGCGACTTGGTGAATGATTTTGGTAGCACTGGAATTCCGCGTTGGATCTGTAAAAAATTGCATTTAGCATTAACTGTCTTGACTTTCTTTCCCAAGCGGCGATAGCCTAGTTGGGAGCGGAACGGACTGCCGAGACGAATGTCCGCAGGTTCAAAACCCAAGGGCACGCACCTCTGACTTTTCTAAAAAGTTATGTGTGTATTTTTTGTGAATTATCGCTCGCTTTAACGGTGAAGGAAAACATCGTGAGGAAACCTGCATATATGAGAAGTTCTCTATAGGAATTTCGATGGTATGTGAAGTCTGCCAACCCGCACTAGGGCAGCGTGGTGGACTAAGGCCTAAACCCTCTCAGTTGTAGAGGAGGCCCGTGCTCAGCATTGGGCAGTATATAATACAGGGCTGGTATGGTATGGTTCTCTCCCAATGAGTTAACAACAGGTTCATTTATTCACAAATAATTTTGTGTTTCACATCGGAGTGTCATAGAGGGACGGGGTTTCACTATTTGATAGAGCTGACGCCAAATAACTTGAACCATCGCGTCGCTTGTAGATGTCTGCGGGGCCACGGCATATCGACTGAACGTTTGGTTGATAAGGCAACTTTTAGCTCCTGCTCTCTGCTCAGGATCCGCCTACTGGGTCAAACTGTTTGTTGACATCATTACGTAACTCGCCTGCCCCCTAATCGCCTGTCTGATATTTTACTGATGATGCCACGGTGACGTGACGCGGAATATCGGAATACCGGGATCTCGGTATTGCGGAATTGGAAGCCCTAGTACAATACTAATATGCCAATGAGCAGTCATATATTCAAGGATTCATAATAATACTTCATCAGCCTTTAAAGGTCCACTGCTGAACATAGGCCTCCCCCAAAGTTTTCCAGACCAACCTGTCAGAAGCGGCCTGCATCCATAAATAATAATACAATACTTACCAAATATCTCAAAGCGACCTGCGCCCGAGTCTTTCCATGTTTATCAGCTACTTCGCCTAGCTTGGGATCCGTTTTTATAACATCTAAACCATTGAATTCCGGTCTTGCTTCAGATATGAGACCTAGGGGAGTATAAGCTACTGGTATTACGGAGTTTTGAAGACAAAAATCGACTAATTTGTGTTGCGTTAAAGTTGGACTGATCTGAAAAGAAAATTCTAATTTTAAATACACATTATGAAGTTCGATTTTTAATGCAAGATCAATTAACTGATTACTATGAACTTAAGAACATAGACAATTTCCTGGATTAACACACATTTTACCAGTTTGTTCGTCATATCATTAAGTTTTTGATAAACAAAATTACAAACAATAAAAGTTTCTTAGGTTTGAAATAAATTTAATTTGACAATTAAGTATTGTATTAAACAGCTAATGTATATACTTAGATAGTACACATATTATTACCATGTTTTTTTTTGGAGCATTTGCAACTTTTATATTTGGTCAGCTTATACATTTATGTGACGAGTAGCATTTCTCATCAAGGGTGAAATTGGCCCTAAATTATTATATTTTACCTCAAACTGGTTAACAACAGGTTTAACCGTGGCTTCTTTGAGCAATCTGGCCAACTGTTCTTCATTGAAATTAGACACACCAATAGATTTTGCCAGGCCAAGTTTTACAGCTTCTTCCATTCCCTTCCATGTTTCTACGTAGTCTATAGATGCCTCTTCACCTTTGTTCTGCAACGAAATGATTTATTTGTCAAAGATTAATAAAATAGTAATGTATTATTTGTCCACTTGATATTTCAATGGGGGAACCAGATTTAAAACTGTTATAAAGGTACCTGCAACAATATATTTGTATTCAACATAAACAACGGGAATTAGTGCCCGATATGACTATAGGCTCGCCCCCTATCACATCATGGGACACATCACGCACGGAGAAAAGTGGGGGCACTAGTTGCGCCTCTGCCTACCCCTTCGGAGATAAAAGGCGTGATGAGTATGCGTATGCATCAACATAAACATGGAAAAATCCATCAATAAACACCAAAATGCATAAACAAAATATAAATTTACTATCTTTTCATACTTACATTTACAGAGAATGGCCAATGTACAAGGTACAGGTCAACATAGCTTAAATTAAGCATAGCCAATGACTCCTTTAGGGCAGGCACTACATCCGATTGCCTGTGCCGGTCATTCCATAACTGAAATAAGTTTTTATTTAATTATTTTTTTCTACTAACAATACCAAAGAACACAATGCTACTATAAATAAAAAACAGTTCATTTGCATGAAAGTAAGATAACATCATAACAGCGAAAACTAAAGCAGAGTTATATTTAATACTAGACTTCTGCTCGCGGCTTCACACGCATGAAAAAGATTTTCCAGGATAAAAAGTAGCCTATAGCACTCAGGAGTAATGTAGCTCCCTATTAGTGAAAGAATTTTCAAAATCGGTTAGTAGTTTTTGAGTTTATCCATTACCAACAAACAAACAAACAAATCTTTCCTGTTTATAATATTAGTATAGAATACAAAATATATTATGTAAGTAATTTAATTCTTTTTAATTTATTTATTTAACATGCTTAACAGACTACTATCATTACAGTTCACATTAGAATTAAGTAATCTAGGACTAGATAGTAATCCAAAACATGCATCCTTACAAGCTATATTATTAATCGCATAGTTGTATTGCGTACACGTTAAGAGTACGATAGGCGCGCTGAGGTCCTGGGTTCGAATCCCGGGTCGGGGCAAAAAAATTTACTGGGTTTTTCCATTTTAAAATAATTACTCAGTTGCAGCTCAGAGTCAGGAAGTTGGCGGTGTGATATCCCTGTGCCTCGGAAAGCTCGTAAATCTGTTGGTCCTACACCTGATTTCTCTCCGGTCATGTCGGATTGCCGTCTCACGGGACTATGAGAGTGAAGGAATAGCAAGTGCACCTGTGTATTGCGCACACACTTGTGCACTATAATATCTCCTGCATACCTGGCTGATCTCTGTTGAAATTAGCCACCATGGCCGAAACTCACTAGGAGAATTATTAATGTAACTGGTGGTAGGTCTCTCATATGTAAGAGTCTGTTAGGGTGGGTACCACCGCAATGTCTGTTTCACCGCCAAGCAGCAGTGTGCATGCACTGTTGTGTTTCGGTTTGAAGGACATCACAACCAGTGTAACTACTGGACATAATGAGACTTAACATCTTATGTCCCAGGATGACGAGCGCAGGGGAATGCCTCACGTTAGGTACTTTGTAAGTCAAGGTGCTGGATGGTGTTGTCCTGATTATGGGTCGTTGAATCGCTTACCATCAGGCAAACGCCATGCTCTTCTGGTCATCCAATACAATAAAAAAAAATATAATTTGTGGTAATAACCCAGCTATTCAAAACTTGTCATTACCTTGGTAGTAACAAAGAGTTGCTCTCGTGTAACAACACCTTTTTTAATCATATTATTGATACCGTCTCCCACTTCCTCTTCATTGTTGTAACTGGAAGCTGTGTCTATGTGCCTGTAACCTATCTCTATACCTGACTCCACAGCTTGTCTAAACTGTCCCGGATTTGCAGATCTCTGAAATAGTTTAGTTATTATTTTTATTGGGCTTGAAGTCAGGCCTTTCACAAATATTAAGACACACAAATATTATTACTTAAGAATTCTGAGATTATATAGAGTAGACATTGTGAAAATTGTCATACGAAAATTTTTGTCTGTTCCTCAATCACTCAGTCTACTGTGAGATAGCAAAACACTTATGTAAAATACATTAGAACATACTTTGACATGATCATAATAGGCAAATTGGTATATTTCCTTCCAAAATATTGTTTTCTTTACAAAATTTAAGAATACCGAGATGTCTCATCACACAGACGTGCCAAATAAGGCAGTAACTTATTACCAATTGGTAAATAACTAATAACTTTTGGATGAAAATTTTGGTCCTGATGTCCGTTCTATAACTAAACTGTTTAAATATGTCTTTGGTCTTTACCAAGAATTCAAACCTGCCACCTCTGTTATTCAAATTAGAATTTAACTAAAATAGGAACAAGTATTATTGCTTCAAGTAACGGCTTTAAAAATGTAGAATTTAATCTCATGACATATGAAGGTTAAAGTAAGTTCATATTACAGAAGTCAGAAATAAATAATGTTTTACTTACAGCATAAGTGCCAAGCCCAACAATGGGCATTTCTTTCCCATTAGACAGTTTTATTGTAGGAGCTTCAGCGACCATTTCAAATTTTAACTTATAAATTTATGTAAAAGTTCTACCGAGCAAAGGTAACTTAAATTTTACAACTCAAATTATTTCGCAAAACTTGTCAATTTTGTCAAAGTTGCTATCAACTATATTATCAGCTTTATACTCCGGCTAATTTACGAAGAGATCTGACAAGTGACAGGTGACAATTCAAAAATTAATAGACATGGAAATTATAATCGATCGCAAATTAAACCGATTCTTGTGCAGAATCGATAAATAAGACTATAATTACATCTATTTTATGTTTTAAAAGTAGGTGATATACGCTCAATATATTGATTAACCCATATTACATTTATCCATAGTTTATTTTATATTTCAAATAACATAATTTAAAACGAACACACCATATTAATATGGTATCTTCATAATCAAAACGATTAATCGTAAGTATTTCCATAACAATGATTCAGCTCTAAGACATTTGCGTTCCGTTCTTAAATCACCCATAGTTTTTCAATATATTTAAGAATATTATTTAATTAGTCTAAACCAAAATGGACTTTTTAATAGGGAAGAAATGATGTTTATCAATATTTTGTGGCTAAAATGTAAAAAAAACATAAAAGAAGGGCCACTGCAATGTTTTTATTTTAATTAATATCGATTTTTAACAATAATTACGAATTGAAAGTAACGTGAAAAGGAACGTGTTATAATACATCAATCTACCTCTAGTGACATCACATCTGTAATGACAACTTGTTTAAGGTTAGAGTTGTAAAGCTAAACATTCTTTAATTGCGAAAATTAATAGATTTTCGAATCAAAATGGAAGTTGGGTTCATCAAAGAAGAATCCAGAATTCTACCAAAAGTTAATGTTCACATGGTTGTGGTTTTTTGTTGTTGAAAGTACAGAGTTTTCAAGTGTAGAAATAAAAAGGGACTAAACTACTATGAACTAATCATAGTGAGACTTTTATTTCTATTGCATTCAGCAGCAAAACTACACATAGCAGTAATTTCAGGTCTTATGGGGACAATGCAGTCGGTTATATCCAAATCTAAACTAACGCACGGCGAAAAGTGGGTGCACTTAGTTGCGCCTCTGCCTACCCCTTCGGGGATAAAAAGGCGTGTGTGTGTGTTCATAGTAACATTGATGTACTTATTTATTCAAAAAACATATCGAAAGTCAAAACTTGTGCATTTATGAATGCCACCGGCGAACAAATATGAGCGGTGTGACGTCACTAAGCGTGTAGCTCCGTTTGCGCGCAAAAATGTCATTTTCAAACCACAATTTTAAGCAATAAATTATAGTATTTTAATTTTTTTATATACTCGTGATCTATTCTACATGCAATTCATTCAAATGAAAGCAAAAATAAAAATTTGAATCTTCCCTATTTTAAATGTATAGTTGTGTAATTATCAAAAGACGATTACTATTGTTTTTTTTAAGTTGGTTGCCTCATAGAATATAATTTATTGCATATTGATGAATAAAACAGTTTTTGCGAAGAATGGATTGTTTCGCAGCTGTCAGAGTTCTTCGTAAACTAATCGAAGTATAAAATATTACTTTCGTGCAAAGAGCATGAATATAATATTAATTTTAGTACGAGTCTCGTGAAATGTTTACAATTTACACAACTGACAAATGACCGGTGAGTTGTGACCTGTGACAACTAACGGCCGGACGCCGGCGGCTTGTCTCAATAACTTACTATTAGTCCACCACATTGGATTAGTGCGGGTTGGCAGACTTCACATACCCTCGAGATTCTTATGGACAACTCTCAGGTATGTAGGTTTCCTCACGATGTTTTCCTTCACCGTTAAAGCGAACGATAATTGATATAAAATACATACGTAACTTAGAAAAGTCAAAAGTGTGTGCCTTGGATTTTGAACCTGCGGTACATTGTCTCGGCAAACCGTTACATTCCGGGATAAAAGCTTAAAATCAACATTTTATTAATTTGATAGACCAATAAAATCAATGTAGCGATCTATAGCGCCATTTGTATAATACTGGCACTACGTTATAAAAATCAGATTAAAATTACATGGGTCAGAGCAAATTATTGCGTATTTTTTTCCTATATTATGCTTATTCAGGATATGGTTTATTCGTGTGCCAAAATTTCAACCAATGTGTGTTTTAAGTGTAGGTACTGGATTTCAAGTACCTAATAAAAATACGAGTTGAAAGCTGAATACTCGAGTTTAACTAGTAGTAGTATCGAACATCACTATAGTTTTGGCGGGAATTGTCAATTTTGACAGAACACCTCCGAAGTCCGAACCTATCCGAAAAAAATATAATTCTCTTTATTTCCTAGGAAGTAGAATTAATGTATTTATTAAGATTTTTGTCACTACTTACTGCTCATTGATTTACAAAAATCGTTTATAATATTTGCTATTACGCCGGAACCTTGTCGAAATCATCGATTAACGCAGTAAGTGATAAACAAGAATACTTTGAATTTAAAATGCGAAGCAATGTTTGCAAACAAGTCGAGTTCTACGTAGTGTAACAACTTTAACGCTCTATATAAATATGGTTCTTTATTTTTGTAATGAATCATGACAGTGGACACTCTGTACAAGATTTTTCGGAGATAATATTACAACAAATAGAAGACCGCATCAATAAAGCGACGATAAAACAAGGTTAGTACATCTTAATATAAAAAAATCTTATTGGTCTTGCTCTATATTAATAAAATTTTAAAATAAATAGTTTCAGACGAAGAATTATTGTCATTGCATTCAATATTTGGAGTAACATTGCAGAAAGCACTAGAAATATTAGAAAAATACCCCACATTTACAACCTACGCGAACAAAAGTCGTATATTAATTGAAGTGAATGGTGAAAACGACCGTTGTTATCGTCTTTTTCCTAGAATAAACTATTGTTCATGCCAGGCTTTCAAGCATCAAGTAATAGAAAAGAGGATTGAGGTTACTTGCAAGCATATTTTGGCGGGAAGACTGGCACAAATCCTGGGCAGAACGGTTGTGCACGAAGTGACTCAAGACCAGTACTTGATGCTGTTGAAGTCTATGTATGAATTGGAGCAAAATGGATGATGCTACCTCCCAGTATTATTTCACGGCCTCCATGGATTCTGGGAAGACATTATGTAGCTTGTTAAAGGCCATACAGTTTCAAGAGGTTTGTACTTTTTTAAATATGAAGAACTTTGACTGCCTTTGTGGCATAGTTGTATTAGGGACAGACTGCCATGCTGAGGTATCAGGTTCGATTCCTGGGTCGGACAAAGTGATATTGGGTTTTTCTACTCAGTAGTCAGTACTGATACTGGCTACTGAGGGCTGACCCTGAGTCTGGAAATGTGCCCAGTAAATGGCAATTGGCCTACCCCCTATTACATGAGACCTAACATAGCTGGTGAAATGTGGATGTGATACACCTACCCATGAAAAGGGAAAAAGGTGTGGTGCTATGGATGTACTTTGATAAAATTCTGTGGACAGCTAAACTGCAAATTTGTGAAGATGTTTATCTATAAGTTTCTATACTAATATTATACAAATACAAATACAAAAACATTCATTCACACAACACCATGACACAAACAATATAAAGAAATTATATAAAAATATTATAAAAAATAAAATATAACACACTAACACCAATACACATAAAAGGAATAACAATGAAATAAAAAAATATATAAAATATTATAAAGAGGAAAGTTTGAGTTTGTTTATATGGGTTAATATCGGGAACTACTGAACAAATTTTCGAAATTCTTTCACTAATAGGAAGCTACATTACTCCCGAGTGCTATAGGCTACATTTTATCGTGGGGAAATATAAAGCGGGACTTTTATCCTTGAAAATCTTTTCATGTAGGTGGAGCCGTGGGCAAAAGCTTGTTAGAAATAAATGTGGATTCCGCGCAGTACATTTGAATGAAGGGTAGAACAGATAGACCAAGTCCTGAATTTAAACATTGGCTACTTTTTATTCTTTATAAATGCAAGGCACTTCCCTCTCATGAAGTCTCTCATGTAAATAGAACTGTGAGAAAAATTCTCTCAGTTGCTTATTGTTGAGGATTGTGACTCTCAATTATTTTGATGATGGTGTCTCTACTCTCTATATATATAACTTTCTAACTACAAGTATTAACAATCCAACAATATTTCCAGACGGCTGTGTTCTGCGCACTCCCTGAAGGTTTGAAGCTCACTGTAGAGGAAGGTAAATGTGTTCAGGCATCAGCATATGTCCCGTCTGATAACTTCACAGAGTACCATGTACGTGATGATGTGGATGTCATGTTTAAGGTAATCGATTGGATATGTTTTACTGGTGGTAAGTCTTGTAGGCAGAAAGCCTCAATGACGAACAAGACTATATATTAGAAACACGAGGATGTGCATTTATTGACGTAAACAATTAGCTACTATTGGTCACGGACACGATCGATGCGGCGCTAGCGTGTCGTTCCTAATTATACTTATGTAACATGTAGTAATACAAAAAAGCGAGCAGATTACAGGACTCTCCCTGGCCTTCTCTGAATTGTTGCTGTACCTATTTGCCTATCTAAATTTAAATTATAATGATTGTCAGTTTAGCAATAAGAGCGAATTTAATTGTGGAAACTTAATTGAGCCATGTACTACCTATTTTTTTTATGTTATATTTTTCTTTATTTGCTTGTATGTTTCCCTTAAAAACCAATAAATAAATAAATAAAACATCGTGAGGAAACCTGCATACCTGAGAAGTTCTCTATAAGAATTTTGAAGGTATGTGAAGTCTGCCAACCCACGCTAGGCCAGCGTGGTGGACTAAGGCCTAAGCCCTCTCAGTAGTAGAAGAGGCCCATGCACAGCAGTGGGCAGTATATATAATATATAGTATAATACAGGGCTGGTATGGTATGGCATGGTAATACAAAAGATGGAATGGCGCGGTACAATAAACACAGTTATGCACACTCTTGTACCTTCGTGTATTATGAACATCCTCGTATGCGAGGAGCTGTCTGGTTAGGTACCACCGCCATGTCTATTTTTACCACCAAGCAATAGTGTGCATGAAGTGTTAAGGTATGAAAGATATTGTAGCCGTTATTACTGGGCATTATGAGACTTAACATCCTATGTCTCAGGGTGACTCAGTGATCTCAGGGTCACAGTACTTTGTTAGTCAAAATGGTGTTCCCATTGTTCATGGGTGATTGATATTACCATCAGGCGAGCGGCGTGGTCGCCTTGTCATTTCACTGCAATAAAAAAATGTGTGAGGTTACTTGGGGGAAAATACACAAGATAGGGTAGTGTTCCATAAGTATAGCTATACGCATACTCACGCCTTTTATCGCCGGAGGGGTAGGCAGAGGCGCAACTAGTGCACCCACTTTTCGCCGTACGCATTCCGTCCCATGATGTGATAAGGGTGAGCCTATCGCCATATCGGGCACAAATTCCAGACTCCGAGCTGATACTGATTAGAAAAATCCAATTTCACTTTAGCCGACCCGGGGATCGAACCCGAGACCTCAGCATCCTCAGCATTGCAGTCGTACCTTAATACAACTACGCTACCAAGGCATTCATAAGTATAATACTAAAGTAATCAAGTATATAATATGAATAACATTTGGCATTATGAATGAAACAAGTCTAAAAAGCTACTTTAAGTCCAAAGTACACAATGGGGACTTTAATTCTGGGAACAATTGACAATCGCAGACCCACTAGCAAATAGTTGTATTAAAAAAATTTACTACAAAAATTACCAAATATTTTTTCAGATAAGTATAGCAGTGTTATCAGAATGTCTGAATATATTTGGCTCTGGAGAGGAATCCAGTTTGAAGATGTACTACAGGAGTGAAGGTTCACCATTATTATTAGTGTAAGAATTAACATTTTACCATAAACTGTTTTTTTTTGCAGCTATGGATTCTTTCCAAAGATCTTTGGAAGTCAGCTTACCTATGTTTTTACCATTATTTATCACCTAGATGATTATTTATTACTTTATAGGATTTTTTATACAAATAAATAATACCAGCCCTGTATTATATACTGCCCACTGCTGCGCACGGGCCTCCTCAACTACTGAGAGGGGTTAGGCCTTAGTCCACCACGCTGGCCTAGTGCGGGTTGGCGGACTTCACATACCCTCGAAACTCTTATGTAGAATTCTACGAATTTAAGTTGAGAATTCTCAGGTATGTAGGTTTCCCTCACGATGTTTTCCTTCACCGTTAAAGTGAACGATAATTGATAAACAATACACACGTAACTTCGAAAAGTCAGAGGTGTATGCCTTGGGTTTTGAACCTACGGACATTGATTCGGCAGACCGTTACGATCCTAACTAGGTTATCGTCCACAGGTGATAATTTATTACTTCATAGGATGTTTTTATAATAATGGGAAATACCATTAGCTTTTAGGTTTATGCATTTTTTAATGTTAAGTAGCAATTGACATACTTTGTAACAAAAGGATAATGTTGAAATGCTTCTGCCACAATTACATTTGGTTGTTAGCCTGTATTTGGGTGTTCAAATGATTTTACTCATATTCGGACACTCATAGCATTTATTAACCAGTGTCATTACAATAGAATAGATTGATATATAAAGATTGTTCAAATAAGGGCGAATAATACCATTTATTAACACCTTTGCCTAAATTCCATATGCAATTTGAATTTAATAGGATAACAAACATCCAAACATTTCCCTGAAATTGCGGATATATAATCACGTAGATATAGCTTTCACATAGGGGGGTCCTAGGATACCAAAATGTTAGTTGCGTAGCGTGGGGTCATGCCGCCTAATGACACCAAAAGAAAACCTACAAAAGTTAAAAATTTCATTATACTGTGCACATGTTTTGTGGCCGGATTATTTTTCTTGTAAGCTAAGGGGGGGGGGGGGTCTGGACTCCCAAATACCCCCCTTATAATCGCCCATGTGTATAATATTACTAAGAGTAATAATAAGTCTGCCAATCCGCACTAGGCCAGCGTGGTGGACTAAGGCCTAAACCCTCTCAGTAGTAGAGGAGGCTCGTGCTCAGCAGTGGGCAGTATTTAATACAGGGCTGGTATTATTATTATTAATAATAATAAGGCAGGCCGAAGACAAGGTGGAAAGATGTAGTGCTGAGGGATATGTCAAGTTTCCGAAGACGACATCTTTGATAGAACGAAGTGGAGAAGAAAAACGAGGAAAGCTGACCCCACCACCATATGGGATATATAGCTTGGAAGAGAGAGAGAGAGTAATAATAAGTTACAAACTTCACCAGGTTACAACCACAATCTGTGAACAATGTGATGACAGACTGCGAGATTTCAACACAGAACGCTGATTCAGTGCTTGAACTCCGAGATGAGGATTCCGCTGAAGTGGCCAAGCTGGTACTCAAGGCACCGGCGTTTCTAGGCCTGCTAGCGGACTTAGAACGCTCCTGCGACGTGATTGAGTTGCATTTGTCACCGGAACACCCTAACGTCAGCATTGTTACTTATGGTATGCAGGTGAGCATCGTAATATTGATACAGGGAATTTCTGTAACATACCATACGGATGTTTTTTTTTATGTCATTGAATGACGAGTCGAGCATGCCGTTCGCCTGATGGTAAGCGATACGACCACCCATAAACAGTAACAACACCATCCAGCACCTTGAGTACCAAAGTACTGTGTGGCATTCCACTGCGCTCGTCATCCTGAGACATAAGATGTTAAGTCTCATTATGTCCCGTAGTTATACTGGCTACAAGTCCTTCAAACCGAAATACAACAGTGCATGCTACTACTGCTTGGCGGTAGAAATAGACATTGTGGTGGTAATGTAATGTGAAACCAGTGGAATGGATACAGGTGTTATATTTATCTGATCGGATTATTGAATACGTGGTGCGCATCCAGTAAGACTGCCTTGGTGGCGTAGTCGTATTACTGTACGACTGCAGTGCTGAGGTTTCGGGTTCGAGCCCCGGGTCGGGGAGTGATATTGGGCTTTTTTACTCAGTATTAGCCCGAAGTCTGGAATTTTTACCCTATATGGCGATAGGCTCGACCCCTATCACATCATGGGACTGAATACGCACGGCTAAATGTGGGTGCACTAGTTGCGCCTCTGCCTACACCTTCGGGGATAAAAGGCGTGAATGTGTGTGCAACCAGTAAGATAGGCAAGCAAATTCCGATAAAATCAAAAGCATACAAAGAACAATCATTTTTCTAACCTCCAACTTTTCATAGCCCTTTATATTCCACATCAAAAACTGTATAATACGTCATATTTAATTACTTCAACAGGACCGATCGTGTATAGACGTGCCGAAGTCTTCGGACATGGTACAGAGCTTCACCTGTGAGAACCCAGTGACTTTAAAGTACCAGTTTCCTCACATAAGACTAATAATGAAGGCCCTTGCAATATCATCTAAGGTTTGTATTCATACTTGTTAGGAATAATCGATGTTAGACATCGGTGTTGAAATCGATATTAAAATCGTTTCAGAAATATAGATGTGCCATAAATATTAAAAGGAAACCTTGATGTTCAAATCGATTTTAATCTATCATCAATGAAAATCGATCATCCCTACTTCATACTGTTTATGGACAATTGTTCATGTCATAACATTAGGTTAGCCACTTACCTCTTCATTCATACATCTATGGTGGGAAGACGACAGCTAAGAGCACGCGGCAACAACAGGAATGCCGAATGTGTTGTGTGCATCAGCTACATTAATCACACAGTTTGTGTTGCTGTAACGTCATTTTAGCACGCTAGGCATGTGTTACCGGAATAAAAAATTTTTTTGCTCTGTTAAAATAAAAACAGGTGTGTAAGGAAAAGTTAACATATGAAAGTTTCATTCTTTCATATTATTTCATGTTCCACATATTGTCTCGTTAGTCGATGTACAGTCAGCAGCATAAGTAGCTGAACAAATTCAAATTTTCAAATGGCCTACATACTTTTGTGTTGTTTGTTACTAATAGTTTTTTTCTCTTCATAAAAATAAAATAAAACAGATTTACTTTACTTCAAACGAAGAAAAAAAATGTTTCAGTTTAACTTAACGCATATATAGGCGATATACAATTTTGATTATGTACAGATACTTATGCTGCTGACTGTACTATTACAATAAGTAAACAAAAATATTACAGGTTGTTCTTAGATGCAGTTCTAATGGCCTCCTGTTACTCCAACTCAAGCTAGAAAAAGAAGACCAACGGCAGATGTTCTCAGAATTCTATATTGTACCGTTACTAGACGATTAAGTTCAAATAAAACATAATATGCAAAATATAGTGTCTATATTTCATTTTTCCAAAATTACATAAGTACACCTTATAAGGAATGTTTATATTTTACATGTTCAATTTGGTCGTAAGCCACAGCTGTTATAATATTATAAAAGTACGGATCTTGAGTGTTGTGTTGAAGGCCAAGATTTTTTGTAAGTTTTTCAAGAGGAATTGGGATCAAATAATATTATAAAAGTACGGATCTTGAGCGTTGAGTGTTGAAGGCCAAGATATTTTTAAGATTTTCAAGAGGAATTGGGATCAAATAATATTATAAAAGTACGGATCTTGAGCGTTGAGTGTTGAAGGCCAAGATATTTTTAAGATTTTCAAGAGGAATTGGGATCTAAGGGGTTTTCAAAATTGCATTGGACGAGATCATTTTGTTACTATTATCTGTTATAATATGACACAATCCCTTCCACTCAAGATTCATGCTCTTTAACATAATGTTTTTTATAATTTTGAATAGAAATTCGAAAAATTTGGTAGTTGACTATCTATTTTAAATATAAATGAAAAGAATTTTCTCTATACTTCAAGTCACTGAACTATTGGTGTAATAAGTTCATGAGATGAATGTAGTTTCCGTTTAGAAAATACTTTACAATTTTAAAGAAGTCATCTGCCTAATTTTGAAATGATATTAATTTACCGGCTATGCTTACATTATCTTAATTTATTCATGATTCAAACATCAATCGAACAGAGTAATAAATGTCTTGTGCCGTCACCGCTACAAGTATTAACAACATGTAAATATGCGGATATTTTTACACTAATGAATATCCGCGAAAACATCGACAAATACATTATAAAATATCCACCACGTTGGCTGATTAAACCATAAGTTCTGTGAGAAGTCATATAGATTCTCACAATTTGGCTAGAATATATAATTATCGACTTTTCGTAGTAACCGTCCCCCTTTGAGCTAACATACGCCTTGGCGTACATAAGTACAAATATACAGCGTGAATTTGAGTATGCCTTGTACATAACATATTCGTAAGTCATTGACTAGCTTCACTAACTACGAGAAACCACGTTTCTGCTTAATGACGTCATTACATATGACTTGTCATCACGGGATCTTAATTTTAAGTTTACTAGTACAGTTAAGCTTTGTATAGAACCCCGCGGATATTTTATCCGACAAAAATTTCGGAGTCATATCTTGATAGCACAGTGTTATCGGGTCAATGTATTAAATAACTGGTACATATTTGTATAAAGTGCCACACTAAGATACAATCTAGATACATTTACTAAGCTGGACGAAAGTGAAAGTATCCGCAGGAAAATTCAGTTCATGATAAAATTGTATTTTTGATTACTCCCAATACATAATATTATATTCACAAGTAAATCCGGAATTGAGTGCTTGGCCTTTAAATTTGCCATTCTATTATGATGTCGCATCTTTAGGAAAACGACACAATTCAAAATAATCGAAAATTGAGTTATCGTCATAAAATGGCCTTCTTTTACTTATTTTGTATTAATATTGTACATGGTAGCTGTAAGTTTTCCGAAAATAAAATAAAATAACTTAAAACGAAATTTTCAATACAACCATAGTTCAAACACCGCCATATTCAAGCGGGAAAAGGACAAAACTATTATATCGATCCCTTTTTTTATTATATTTCCATAAAAAAAGGACCAGATTTAAGTCATTTTATGACGATAACCCAATTTTTTTTTTTTTAATTGCGTCGTTTTCGTCCTAAAGGTGCGATGTAATTATCAGTCAAGTATAGAGGGCATTTTATAAGCTGGAATAGTCCCGTTTTTGCATGGGATTTGTTACGAAAGCGAGTGCCAAGTAAAATAAAATTTAATTTAGATGCAAGTAACTGCACCGCAGTAACTGACGTGGCCAACTAGTTCGCACTTCGTAACTATAAATAATGGTTAAATTTTATCAAGATTTTAGCCTTGATATAATGAATTTACTTTAAGTCCTATTTTCTTAATTCTTATAACTATTCGTTTATAATTCCATGGCAGTGAAATATAATTAAACATTGATTAACTAATTCTGAACCCTTTTTAAATGACAGATGATAATATGTACCTATTATGATTACTTTATGCAAACAACTTATTAATTGTGAGACGAAATTATACGTCTTTAGTGCGATTCGTTACGTGATAATACGTCGGTTGAGTAGAAAGGAATTAAATATAATTTATAAATAGTTATAAATAAAATAAGCATAACTTACATTAATTTGGCTAAGCCTTAAGTATTATAAATAAACACTTATTGCACAAAATTAAGGATTTTGCACATTTCCACACCTAACTTATTCTAAAAAGTAGCTAATTGTAAAGTCGTGTTTTCTGACTATCGACGATACTTATTAAATAATTATAATATTTTGTTTGAAATGACTATCGTTGCGATTCCTTCCGGCCAATAATATATTAAGATGAGATAAAATTTAATGTACATTTTTGTCAAACAGTCGTAGAAATTCGATATGTTGACTTCTAATATGTGATTTATAAACTATAAAATATTGCATTTTTTTCCGTTGGAAAAATATAATGTTTTATTTCTACAATTTGGTTTTGACTTTTGATAATCAAAAGCAGTTTCGACACACACCAGTCGCAATTTTAAAGACGTCATAATAATATAGGACCTAAAAATGTTGGGTAACCACGCCGTCTACCTTTTATTGACGTATAATGACGTCAATCGACGCGTTTGCTACCGTTATATGTCGAAAACCGCTAACGAACAGAACTGAAGCTTTATAGTATGCGAATTAGGTTCAATTACCTATGTAGTTTTAGAAATTTTGTGTCCATTCAAAACTTCCTTATTCAACGAAAGTAGTATTACAATACTAACACGTAGGTACCTAGGTAGAAATTTTCTTATATTAAAGTGCAAACATGTGATTAAGTATTTTTACATTGATATCAGTACTGATTGACGCAATATCGGTACCCGGTTTAGATGCTGAATAGTAAATCGGTTCCGACGTATAATATTTTTCTAACATGCCTCTGTGGAGGACATTTCGCTAAAACACATATCTATAATATTGATAGTCGATGTTCATTGTTCAAGTCTTTATTGGATAATGCGCTATTCATTTCCGCGTCCCGAGAATGTTACAATGCAGTCTGCTGATGGACGTCTTATTACGTCAACTAAGGACAATAAATTATCTAGATGTAGAGTAACGTTCAGCCGGGACATAACGTCTATAGAAAATATTTTGAATTCGAAAACATATCTATCCATAGCTTAGACCATCTAGAAAGGACGCGCTATGTGCTTATTGCCGTGAACAAAAAATTCTGTCACTTTCAATGTAAGTATAGAAAGTCTAACACATATCGTTTTGTGTCATGAACGCACTGACACAAATAAACGTTAAACACTTGTCTGTTGCACATTAATCTGCCAAATAAACAGTTTTTATAATTGCGCATTTGATCTTATACTTTGGCACAAAGGTAAGATCACCCAAGCCGCGTCCTTAACATATCGTCTAACATCCTTTTACACAGCGACATTATCTTCGATAGGTGAATAGCAAAGCGAGCGTATCGCGGCCAGTAGTTTGTCGCGGCGCGGGCGCCCCCCACAGGCGAGGTGTTAGACGAAGCTGTACTGGTTGTCGACCGCGCGGACGGGGTCGTGCGCGCCGCTCGCGTGCAGCAGCGCGTCCAGCTCCGCGCGGCGCATGCGCACGTCGCTGCCGTGCGTCACGCCCAGCTGATGACAAACACCACTGATCGTAACGAGAACCACACTACCACTACCAGCCGTGGCGAAACTTTACTATTAACAAAATAATGACTTCTCATATTTACGCGAATGTTAGACATTGAAATGAAACTATATTGCGGATTTTATCGCTGAAAATATTAATTAAAAAACCGCGATCAAAACCGCAAAATAGTTTTGTTTCAATGGTTAACAAAATACTACAATTTTAAGTAGTTTAATGGGCGACAGTGCCAACTGCCAAAGATTCGCCATCTCTGGTTTAAATCGACGCCTAGTACTAAATACTAATATCATCACAAAAGCTGACTAATAAAAAGCAAAAAAAAAAAGATGAAATAAACTTACCAAAAATGAATACGCATACAACACAACACACAGGCAACGAAGAAAAAAAAACAGGCAAAATAAAAGAAAACAAAGCCATTCCATTGATAAAGTTTAATAATAATAAAAATGTACAACCAAGAAATTAAAATTAAAGCTCGGAAGAACATAATTTTGTACAAATAAACATTAAAGTACGCTCTCTAAATACATTTTGTTAGTACATTATAACATTAACAGTCCGTCGATTCATACTAACTTATAAATTATAGAATACGCGATGAAAGCGTGGCAAAGGATTTTACAAAAGCAAACATCTGCCTCCCGCTCCCGCACCCAAAAGTGAATGAAAATGAGTACTTAGTAAATACATTTTGACCAATTTATAAAACTATATGCATAATTGGAATATTATCGTCCCAAGGAATAACGCAATATTACCGAAAGAATAAGTCGGAAATGAATGTAAAAAACTATGTTAAAATTGCTGAGATTCGATTAAAGTTATACCATTCGTCTTATCTATATTCCTTTGGCACACAAATTGTACTTTGTACAACTATCAACTTTTTACATCCAAATTATGGCCATAAGATTTTTTTTTTATTGAAAGGAGCAACGTATTTTTTTCCTTTTTCAAATTATCCCGCGTATTTACTTGATTTTTTACAAATTTAGTAAAAGAGAGACAGATGTTTTACTGTTCACGTAATCAAGTATTCGTACTGCCGATTGCGAGCTTACTATGTTAAACTACTATTAGGTACCTATAACTGGCATTCTTATAAGTTACAAAACATAAAATAACAAGAGTCATACATGTTGTACGTGCTACTTCTAAATGCGATTATAAAAAAATTATAACTTCTGTTATATAGCAATTTTATAATATACTTTAAGGGTAGATTTAAATATGCGCCTTATTAACTGGTATTAGAGATGAGTTTCACTCGTAAATAACAGGCAGTGTTCGCTCGTACCGTATCACACTACATTATTGATATTGATTTTTGCAATAAAATGCAACATTGAGCGAAGATATATCTAAATATTTACATACTATATTTGCATGTACTTTTTATTTACATACAAATAGGCAACATTTTACAATACAAGACTCAACTTGGAACATATGCGACACCTATAACAAGACGGACATACCTTACATGGACTATACTTATCATTTCTAACTTAAAACCATTGATCCTATCATATAAATAGACAATTTATAGTCGATCAATAAATAAAATGCACGATTAGGAATCAATGGTGGACATAAATTCTAACTTTAGTCGTAGTTGTTCGTTCGGTACCTAATTAATTGTTAAAAAAATATTAAAGCTATAAGACGTAATAGCCATCGTAAGAGTACAATATTTTGGACATACGTTCCCCTATAAAATAATTATGATTGGCGAAGAAAGGCGTAAGCAATCGTGTTCCGTATAGAAATGTTACTGCAATGTCATTGACATGAAAATCTCTGTACAGACCTTTATCTTTTACTAGATTAGTTAGTAGTTATAAAGTCCCGCTTTATATTTTCCCGGGATAAAAAGTAGCTTATGTTACTCGCTGATAATGTAGCTTTATATATATTGATGAACGAATTTTTCAAATCGGTCCAGTAGTTTCGAAGCCTATTGAATGCAAACAAACAAACAATCAAATCTTTTCTCTTTATGATATTAGTATAAAAAACCATTTAACTTCGATTCAGTGCAAGTCCCATAGCGATCATGAACCGTATCACCCTGCAATAAGGTCCACGGTCACTTCCAAGCGGTTTTAAGAGATGGCAGTGAGGCCCCTGGTGACTATGGATGACCATCGATTTTTTTATTTTTTTTTATTGCTTTGAATGACGAGTCGAGCATGCCGTTCGCCTGATGGTAAGCGACACGACCACCCATAAACAGTAGCAACACCATGCAGCACCTTGAGTTACAAAGTACTGTTTGGCATTCCACTGCGCTCGTCATCCTGAGACATAAGATGTTAAGTCTCATTATGTCCAGTAGTTGCACTGGTTACAATGTCCTTCAAACCGAAACACAACAGTGCATGCACACTGCTGCTTGGCGGTAGAAATAGACATTGCGGTGGTACCCACCCAGACGGACTCTCACATATGAGAGACCTATCACCAGTAAAAGTAATTTTTGGCCGGCAGGAAGGTATTCTACATATTTTGTACCGGATAGGATTAATAAGTGAGTTTATTATTGTTGTGAGCCTATGGATCATGAATAGTGTTTATAATACCTACAACTCCAAAAAAATAGGATATTTTGGCGATCTGAATGGGCCGTGAGAAAGGAGTGAGGTCCGGCGGGCGAAACCTCCCCATACCTCCTCTAAAACCTTTTTAAAATCAGCATTCATATTTCTTTTAATATTATGACGGTTTATGGGTAGTGGAGATCACTCACATCAGGTGACTTAAATTTATTTTTCCAATCTATATTTGACTAACTGAACAAACATTATAAAGCTACCATTTTACGTGTATAGTGACATCACCGAAATGCCGAACCAATTATGATAACATTTTCATTGGAAGTTAATGTCTCTATGAAAATATCTTCATAGAAGCTGTAGAATAATTATCTATACATTTATGGTTCAGGATTGTATCAAAATATTGTCGTATATAAAACATCTAGATAATATATAAATACGAGTTAGGCCCTCCCTAACTATCGATTCCTATTTATCGAGCGAATGTGGATGGAGGGGATGCCCATAAGCGGCGAAAACTTATAATGAGAATTAAGAACGTGGAAGAGGTAAAAGAGGTCATTATCATGGCATGTCGCGCTCAATAGTCTGCTTCTCTCTGTCTCTGTGTACGAATATATTACTTTTAAATTTTTGTGAATTTTTTGAGCTTAATTCATTTAATCTTAATAACTTAACACAACATTCATTGATTCTGAAGCGATACGAAGTTCGCCGGGCCAGCTAGTACAAATATAATTACATAAGTAGGAAAATGTGTAGATAACTACATATAACGCCATAAAATATTGCGCTATAGTTACTACGAAAAATGTTTTTGACTATAGTCAGCCATTTTATGATGGGTAATTATTAATTTAATATAGTTTGATAACATTTCTATACGACACGATGCTGAGCGTACGAGTTTATAAGCTACAACATAGCTATAAACAACACAAATAACAATCAAAATGTAACAACAATAGACCATAGACACACGAACCAAATGAAGACCCTTAACTTTTTAAAGGGTTTATAGTCGAAATAGCTTGTCTTATGTCTATGATAAGTTAACACAAAATCTGAGCATGGTTTTTTTTTCAGACACATTTCGAAGTCAAGCACCCAATGATGAACATTTTTTTATAGGTTTGGCCAAAACCACAATGCAAAGACCCGAAATTAAAAAAAAGTGTGTTCTAATTACGAAACGCTTATTTATATTTTTATATAATAAAATGATTGTCACAAGGTAGCAACCATTACTGCCACAGATTAATTTAATGTCCGCAGATTTTAGCCCTCTCTCTATCGCTTCAAGATTTATAGTTTTAAACTTTGGACTGAAGCTAATAGCGTCGTTAGGCGTTCGGTGGGACGGCTTGTTGGCTTTGTTCAAAACAGCTTTATATTTGTTTCTTAGCGTCAGTAGCGAGGCAGGGCCGAGGCAGTACCGTGCGTTGTCAGTGAAAACGTCACGTGACATATGAACAGTCGTGGATACGGTTTCAAAGACAGATGAGTGTAAAGGCGTGCATAGTAAAGTTACTTTTCCCTGACACCGCTCTGTCCTGACACGGCTCGGACCCTGCTCGCTGTGAACGATCTTTAACGTCACGTTTATCCGTTGATAAGTGAGCAATTATTACAGAGTAATATGAATAGTAATATAATATTAACTAAACAATTATTCCCGATTGTAAATTACAACAATAGTGATTGATTTAATACAATGGACGCATATTTGCGGTCGGAGGTAATAATTGTATGATTTTATTGTGTCGTCATAAAAATTAGGGTTGTCACTTTGTAGATTGATTATTTTATTTTCAATGCGATTTTTGTTTATACTATAGAAAAAAATTGCAGCAGTCAAGTATGCAATTGTTGACAATACTCAAAAATAAACTCAAATCAAATTGAACCTTATGACGACGAGTTAATTTCCATTTTCATCCATCACATTGTCATAACCGTCAATCGGGCACGTGTGTAGCTATGAAACAGCGTGGCTCACTTGTTGTCGCGGGTTGTTCTGGTGCGCCACCACGTACTCGGTGAGTGTGACGTCAGCCGCGCCGCCCGACTCCAGAGGGATGGGGTGAGCGCGGAAGTGCTCCAGCATGTCGTGCACGTTCGGGAACCACAGGTGCTGCACGCGACACTGACCCGTCTCGCTCAGTGTCATGCGGAGGTGTTTCGCGCGGCCCTGATGACAAATACAGAATGGATGACAATACCATAAAAAAATTAACAATTATTTATTTATTTATTTATTTATTTATTTAATTAAGACGCAAAACAGAGTACAATCATGACAATTTTATATAACATACATGCTTACATTAAAACTAGATTGCATTCCAAAATATGCGCCCTTATATGGGTAAATTACAGAAGGTGCGAACTAAGATAAATTAAAAGTATTGAGTTGTATACAGTTAACAATCAAAATAAAACAAATAACAACAGTATGTGGGTAACTTAACAACAACTATTACCAGTAAAAAATATTTTTTGTAGACCTCTTGAGAATGATCCAAATCTGCCATTCATAACATCAAGGTGTTTGTGTTTTTTCGCCAAATCATTATACGAGCGACACATACGAACCATCGGGTTATAGAATGAGGTGTTGTTCCTATAAGCCTGCAATGTGAAGACGTTTGGATTACGGATTCTGAATGTGGTGTTAAAATTTATTAGGGCCAGTAATTCAGGAGAGTCAATATGTGAATGTATAATTTTATAGAGATATATTAGTTCTATATAGTTCCGTCTTAGTGTAAGTTTTTCTACGTTGAATTTGGTTACGAGCTCTTTGTAAGAAGATAGAGAACGTCCCAACCCCATACGAAAGCACAGAACCTTGAGCAACTTTTTCTGAATACTTTCAATGCGATCATTATGGACAGAATAGAAGGGGGACCAAATGACAGAGCCATATTCAAGCACCGATCTGACCAAGCTGTTGTATAACAATAGTACACTTTGACTTTTTTTGAATGGTTTGGATGTTCTGAGAATGAAACCAAGTAATTTTGAAGCTTTGTTGCAAATATAGTTATAATGATCGCGAAATGTTAAATGATCGTCAAATATCACGCCCAAGTCTTTCACGTTTTTTACCCGCTGGAGCGCACAGTTGTTGATTGTGTATAAAAACATGATTTTGTTTTGTTTTTTCGTGAAAGAAATGACGAGACATTTATCACCATTAAGGGACATGGAATTGTTAGAGCACCAATCGACTACAATGTCTAGGTCGTTTTGGAGTCGGGAGGCATCTTTAGCGCAGCCAACTGTAGAATAAATTTTCAGATCATCCGCGTACAATAAGCAGGGACATGACAGTTTAGCTACGAGATCATTTATAAATATTATGAAGAATAGAGGACCCAGATGAGATCCTTGGGGAACGCCCGATGTCACAATGATCGCAGATGATAAGAACCCTTTCAATGCAACTATCTGAGTTCTTCGTGATAGGTAAGAGTTGATCCATCGGAGCAGATCACCACAGATGCCGAGTGCACTAAGTTTTTTACAAAGGAGGGAATGGTTCACCTTGTCAAACGCTTTGCGAAAATCTGTATAAATCACATCAACCTGTTGGCGTTTGGCAAAGGCTGAACACAAATAATCTTTAAAATTTAATAAATTGCTCACAGTGGATCTACGAGTCACAAAACCATGTTGCCTAGTCGAGATTAATGGTGATATGTGGTTATATATTGAATCATATACAACTTGCTCAAAGAGCTTAGCTATCGAGGACAGTATACTGATAGGTCGGTAGTTTTCACAACGTGCTCTATCGCCGGATTTGTGAATTGGAACAATATGGGCTGTTTTCCACTGTATGGGAAATTCTCCAATCGTCAAAGAGCGATTAAATAATAAATTGAGTGGCGTCTTAAGTTCATCAGCACATAATTTAAGAAATGTTGGGGGAATTCCGTCTGGACCAGCACCTTTATTACCATCAAGACCCTTCAGCTTCGAGAGTATAATGTCTTCACTCAAGAAAATTTTAGACATAGTACGGTTGCAACTAATATTGCTGCTGTAATTATTTGCGTCTAATGACTGGTCAAATACAGAGCTGAAGAAATCTGAAAATAGTTCACAAACCTGTTGTGCATCAGATGTTATAGTGGTACCTAGGCGCATGGTTTGTGGTATTGATAAACTATTTCGCTTGGACTTAACATAAGACCAGAAACATTTTACGTTAGATGATAGATTATCCTCAATGGAGGAGATATAAGAGTCGTAGCAATTTTTCAGCAGTGCTTTACAACGGGATCTGAGCAAGTTAAATGTATCATAATCTCTAGGGTTTTTGTATCTTTTAAATCTAGAATGAAATTTTTGTTTTTCACGTAAGCAACGAATGAGCGATCTACTAAACCACGAAGGGTTGTCGTTAGGTTTTATTTTAATTAAGGGAGTATGTCGTCTTATAATTTTATAGAGAGTAGCATAAAAATCTTCTACAGCAAGGTTCATATCTGATGCAGATAGTACTGTGTACCAGTCCAGTGCGTTGAGTTCAGATCTGATTGCTGAATAATCACATTTATGATAGTTTAACCTCAGTTTTATGTTTGGTTTCAAAGTTTCAAAAGACGTAGAAATCTCAACTTTAAATTTCAATGGAGGATGGTGAAGATCAAGCTTGCTTAGTGGGTCCGCAGCAGTAACCAATAGTGGAGACATGGTCGTTAATATCAGATCTAGGAAACGATTATTGTTGTTCGAAATATAGTTACATTGCTTCAGATTGCAACCAGACATAAAATCTAAGAACAGATCTGAGTCTCGACATTGTCCTATGGTACTGGGCAATACCAATTCTTGCGATACGGTGGATTTAGACCAAGATATGTTAGGTAAGTTAAAGTCTCCTATGAATATAAACTCATTATTGTCGTCAGAATTAATTACAATGTTTAGTATGTGATTAAAGAATTTGGATCTATTAACACTCAGAGTGTCCGGTGGAATATAACAAGTACAGATGTTGATTATGGGACCTGCGTTGATTGTTGGGAGAATACTAATCCAAACATCCTCTGCATCGCTTTCCAGTGACGGCTTATGAACTACGTTAAGACACTTTTTAGTAGCAATAAGTACGCCACCGCCATCATTTTTTTTACTGTTAGTGCTAAATCGATCACGGCGATAAACATTGTACCTCTGATCAAAAATTTCACTGTCCGATATACTCTCAATTAAGTTTGTTTCACATAAGCAAACAATATCGTAATCACAATTAAGTACATTTAAATAAAATTCGATCATCTTTGACCGAATACCGTTAACATTTTGGTAATACACGTACATAGTAAGAGTGAGGTTACCAAATAAGAGCGACCGACTAATTTATGAGTTTTTGTAAAAGTTAAAGTTTCCCTAAGTCATCCATATTTTTAATATTTATGGCATTACTAACGTCATCCTTACGTACGAATAGCCGACCGTACTTAATCCAAACGTACCTAAAGTGCTTGTCTTTACACTTTTGTCTGGTAGCAGAATGAAGAACTTTCATTTCAGGAGTGAGATGCTCAGTCACATAGAACTTTCCTCCAGTCAATCCCAGCTGTGTTGCGTTCAGTGGCCTTACTCTTGACACTCGATTTCATTTGAGATTTAGGATTGGGTTCGAAAACTTGGTAATTGGTACTCTTGAACGCGATACTAGCGCACGATTTAACACGATTCCAGTGGAATTTAAGAGAACTAAATGAAATAGAGTCCTCGCGATCTCAAATATATTTTGGCACTCTTGACTACATTTTGACAGCGACTTTTCGAGTTAGAGATTGTGTTTGAAATCGGATCGACACAGTTTTGAAGACTTAACTTTTTCAGTGTTCGAGTGACTTATTGTAAGTTATAAACAAAGAGAATTATAATACTACTGAAAGTTATAAATTACTATCATGGCACGACTGGCGCTTTTACACAATATTTTGGATGAATCCAATAATATTGATAAAAGGCAGAGGCGCAATTTAAGAAGAATAGCGCGATATGCCGGTAATGCTTTCGCGATGAACGACATTGAGTTCCAGAATAATTACCGGTTGAGTAAAGAACTTTTCGAAGTACTACATGAGGAGCTACAGAGTCTATTACCGAAGCCTACTCGTCGTAGTGATATAACTACACGATATAAGGTATCTGTCTATTTATCATTAAAGTATAACTGTATAAACACATTCCTTAACATAATATGCCTACAGTCGTGCTATTTCTTTAACCAATTACATAAATTTTAGGTTTTAGTGGCACTGTCTTTCTACGCCACCGGTAGTTATCAGCGATTGGTAGGTGCTACGCATGGGACGATGATGTCCCAGCAATCAGTATCCAAGGCAATAGCAGAAGTGACAAACGCTTTAAATGCCGAAATTATAACGAAAAAATGGATAAAATTTCCTCAAACACGCGCAGAAAGAGACTGCATAAAACGAAGGTAGGTACTCATTATTCAGTTCTACTCAAAACTGTGATATTCTTTAATAATTCATACATTTCCCCTCCGTTAATTTATGGCATTCCCTTGGCTTGTAATAGTCAGGTACAATAAATATAGTGTTTATTTCAGGTTTTATGAAAAGTTTAAAATTCCATCGGTAATAGGAGTTATTGATGGTACACATGTATCAATAATAAGGCCAACTAGCAATGAAGAAAGGTTTTATAATAGGAAGGGTTTCCACTCAAGAAATGCTATGATTGTAAGTTATTTTGTTTGTTTATGTTGCATAAAACCACTTCATAATAATGCAACTCTCTATTAATGTTTTGACATAAATTAACATAATTTTTATCATGTTAATCTTTATAGATTTGTGATGCCGACTTAAATATTTTAAATGTGGATGCTTCATTTGGTGGTGCCACACATGACACCTTCATTTTTAACCAGCACCTTCTCAAGGCTCACTTAATAAATTTATTAAGTTCAGGGGAACAAATTTACTTACTTGGTAAGTTATTGTTAAAGTTATCAAGAAGCGTTTATTTGTCTGTTATGTGGCACTATATCTAGTAACTGTTATTTATTTACTTTTAGGTGACTCAGGCTATCCTCAAAGGGAATACTTGATGACACCTATAGTTGATGCTCTTGCCAACACCCCAGAAGGATATTATACCCAAGTTCATACTGTGGAGCGCACTATAGGTGTTCTAAAAAATAGGTGGCGTTGTCTTTTAGGTCACAGGGTCTTGCACTATCATCCTGACACAGCTGCCAAAATTATAAATGCATGTTGTGTCCTACACAACATTTGCAATCAGGCACGTCTAAGTCAGGATAATATTCAAGATACCATACCACTCAATATAGCTGAGCCAGACTATAACCAAGAAGGTAATTCAGAGGAGCTGCCAGCATCAACTGCAGAGTTGACCAGGGGAACACAGGCTCGGTTACGTTTAGTTACTGAACTGTGGACTGCACAACATCTCTTTTAATATAAAAAAAAAAAACTAAAGTAAATGGTTAATTTGTTTATTCTTTACTTCTTTTTCTTTCTTTAATTTATACCTACTTACAAAAATGGAAGAGGCCATATAAATTACAAGTAAATACCGATTAAAAATCACATATGTCTTTAACTATTAGAATAATATAGGAACAGTCTTTAATTCTCAGATCAAACCTAAGATTACAATATTTGTAATATAAAAACTATAAATATTAACATAAACAATGTAAGTACCTATTAACAATCACATATGTCTTTAACTATTAGAATAATATAGGAACAGTCTTTAATTCTCAGATCAAACCTAAGGTTACAATATTTGTAATATAAAAACTATAAATATTAACATAAACAATGTAAGTACCTATTAACAATCACATATGTCTTTAACTATTAGAATAATATAGGAACAGTCTTTAATTCTCAGATCAAACCTAAGGTTACAATATTTGTAATATAAAAACTATAAATATTAACATAAACAATGTAAGTACCTATTAACAATCACATAATATGACAAACTTATAGTTAGTTAATATCTATTATACAATAATATAGAAAAAAATCTTTAATTCTCAGTCCAAACCTAAGCTTACAATGTTTATAATATAAAAATAACTATATTTCTCTTTATATTTATTATTTAGTGTTTCAAAAATAGAAAAGTATTTGAAACTATGTCTAAACTTTGGCTAATAACATTGGTTCAACATAATTATACTATAATGATAAATTAAATTTAAGTAACAATAGGTACTATTATTTGATATGCATATTCAGAACATTAAATATCAAACTCTCATAATATATTATAGATCCTACTAATACGCGAAAGTTTGTAAGAATGTATGTTTGTTACTCTTTCACGCAAAAACTACTGAATGGATTTCGATGAAATTTGGCACACGGGTAGATCATGTCCTGGATTAACACATAAGCTACTTTATATCCTGGTAAAATATAAAGTGGGACTTTTATCCTGGGAAATCTTATTCACGCAGGCGGATCTGTGGGCAAAAGCTAGTATTAAATATAACTATTGTGCATTTGCATTATTTATTGCTAGTGCTATAACTTGGGCAGCACCTGTTATAGCTTGTGCCAAATTATTTATTGCAGTAGCAATATCTGCAATATTTCCCACTGCTTCACTCAACGCTCTCGCGGTGAGTGTCTCCGCTTCTACACGTTGCCTTTCTATATCAACAAACATTTGCCTGTCCTGCTGATACATATTGGAAGGTCTTGTCCGCGAACGTGTCCTGCTTGCCCTTGGTGGACGCATTGAACTCTCATGTTGTGAGGCATGAGGTACCATATTCACTAGAGTAAACAAAAAGTGTATAAAAGTTAGATTTTATATACCATTATATCTATATTAATAAAGAGCTAGTAACGGAAGCATTCATATAATTAAATATACAAAGTTTTAACAATCAGCTCATGGCTTTTATTTTACATTTACACAATAAATTAATAATTCCATTGTAGGTGTAGTAGAGTGGGATAATAATAATTTAATATGGTAATCGTTTTTACAAACCTGTCACAGAATCAGCATTGTGCACAGCAGAATTAGAGCCAGGCTCTAATGCTCTTTCATCATTTCCATGATTTTCTTCCACCATTGGTATAACTTCCAATGAAGGGGTTTCCACAATTTCAATGTTTTGAACCTGCAATCATCAAATTAGTGTGTGTAATTTAACAAGTTAGATAATAATTTTATCAGCTAAAGGTAAGTAATTTTTAATAAGACATAAAATTTCATACAATTTGTTGTCTAATCTGGGAATTGAACTCAATACTACTCAATCCACAGCTCTAATATGCTGTAGCTAGACCATGTAGGTGACTATGTTGTATTAAAAAAATGTATTAAATTGACCATTCAAGAAACTTTTAACAGAACCTAATTATTATTATGTAAGCACAGTGAAAACAATAGGCAGGAATATTTTTTATCTTGGCATTATTAATTAATATAAATGAAGTAACTTACTGCTGGTGACTCTGGGAACGGATTTATGGCCACATGGCTGTCACCAATAGCGAATCGTGGGCCTCCCATCACAGCCACCAAACGTTGGTCGATAGGCGTCAAAGATGGCAAAGCTTCGACTGACCCACCGCCTGTACGACTCAGGGATTGTGCTTTCTGAGCACATATCCTTTTTAAGGCACATTTTTTATCAGCCCAATACTGAAAAATACACCAATGCATTACTTATGTAAATCAACAACAATATTGACTGTAAATTATATAAGTTTTACAAGCACTTTACTTACCTTCGCCCAGCCTTTTCCATCTTTCTGTGCACCGCCTAGCGCATTAAGATTTAGTGATAGTTCGTGCCATTTTTTTTTCGTGTTTTGTTTTGCATTAGCGGTGCGTAAGAGGCCTTTAGCGATCCCTGGGTTTTGCTCCAGGAAATCTGCAAGTGCCTCCTGTTGCAGAGATGTAGGCCTACTCATCCTTCTACTTTAAATATACCTAAATTCTCCAAATAAATATACTGAGAACTACTGTTTTGAACTTTGACGTTGTTTACTGCGCGACTTTTCATTTTTTTATTATAGTTTAGACAACGACAACATATTTATTCTGCCTGACTTTAACATTTTGATTATTTTTTACATACAAAATACATTTCTTATTTATTCATTTGACGCCCTACAATATTTATGTAATAACTTATAATAACTACATGTTTTTAATTAATAAAAATAAAATTTTACGTCTCAAATTATTTATAGTATTTTGGTAGATCATGTATGGTCTCAAATATGGCCACACAGATACTCGATCGCATACCCGATTTCAATTTCAATCCCATAATGGACTCGATTTGGTCAGTGGTACCAATAACTTCTAGATTGGAATTGAAACTGTTTCGAGTTCGCGTTATCTTGAGATTGGAATTGATTTCCATGGTAAGCACACAGGTGTTCATTACGATGAGATTTGTTGTAGCGATGGGTAGCTGAGAGAATGGTGTCCCGTAGAATTGATGTTGACAAGGAGACCAATATATTTCTAGGACGATCTGAAGATTTATTGACCTTAGCTACTCGGCGACAGGCACGGATGTCGGAATCATTAATCTGAACTTGAATAATGTCACAGAGTTTTTTGAGTAATTCAACGCAATTTTCATTTTTATTTTCAGGTATAAGCTGAATTTCCATATTCATGCTGCGTGAATTTTTTTCCATATATGCAAGACGTTTTTCGACGTTCAACAAATCTTCGCGTAACTTAGAATTCTCGCTTTCAAGCTTCTTAATTGCACTAGATTTATTGTCTATTTCCGCTTTAAGGTCTTTTTGTTCTGCGCAAAGAAAGTCTGTTGTGGTCGTAAATTCATCTTTTAATTGACTGACCACTGGACCCATTTCGTTTTGTACTAGGGATCTAACTTCCTCTATTAGAGCTTTCCTTAGACTATGGGTAAATTCAGTTAATGAGTCTTTTAATTTTTGATCCAATAACTTGCTTATATTGTCCATTGTTACTTCACTGTGGGATGTGCCCACTGTGGGAGGTTGAGAAGATGACATTTTTAAACACTCCGAACGGTCCAAATTTTCACAAGACATATCCATGTTGTCTTCATAAAGAGGCAGTTGAGTCCCGCGCACCGGGGTACAAAGATTCGACTGTTTACGGCGGGTAATATTAACGCATGAAGGACAGGTCCATGACTGAAAATACTCCGGATTCAGTTTATGAAAATGATCTTTGCTAATATTTAAGCATTCATGATGGAAAGAGCCCTTACACAAGGAACATTTTAGAAAAAGTGCATTGTTGATGGTTACGTTGCACGCCCGACATTTCATTGTAAATGAAATTTTATGAGAAGTTCGATACAGATGACCAAATTCGTCGCGGCGGTACAATCGATGTTGGTCTGGAGGCTCAAGCCGCACAGGACACGCAACAGGCCGCCGGTTCAAATCACGAGTCTTGCATAGAAATTTTAATTACAAAATTTATTCGGGGCTCTTCTAATGCTGTTCCTGGACGCACAAATACAAGCAACCATGTGCAAGAATGAGAGGCTCTCACCGACCCGAATCCGCAATATGGCCGCCGACTCCAATGAGAAATACCACTAGTTAGAGCAGGAGGATCCGATAAATGGCAACAAAACCACTCAATTAAATAAAAATCAAATATTGATCTCAAGGAATCTCAATAACACTAAACACACGTCCGCACAGAAAGACGAATAATTGAGGAATTAATTAAAAAGTAACAATTCCGAATTTTACAAAATCGTGGAACCTTGGCATCTGAACTAGGGTATCCTGTGTCTCAGATGCCGAGATTTTACAGTAAAAGGTGCTACTCAAGCGCTACATGTTACAATGAATACATTGAACCAATAAACAAGTGTGAAATTAAAAGAAAAGAGAATACACTTATAATTAAGTAGGCCAACGATAATATCGTAATACAATAATTAAATTACGCTCTAATGAATATATATATATGTATGTATTTGGTACCTAGTTTATTGTGTGTGGGTGTGTCTGTGTGTGTATATACGCACATGGTGTCAAGTATGAGTTACCTGGAAGTTGAACGTGAGCACGTACTCGCCGCGGCGGGTCTCGCTCTGCCGCACGAGGTAGCAGCCGTGCGCCGCGGCGCCGCCCGCCAGCACGCAGCCCGCGGCCGTGGCGCGCGCCAGCGTCCCGTGGAACCACGGCCACTCCGCCAGCGACACGCGCGTCTCCCGCGCCTCCCGCGCCCCACGCACCTCTCGCGCCTCACACCCCTCCTCCGCTATGGAACCTGGCCACGTATTATACGTTTTTTTTTTTCCTGGCTCTGTCCTTTAGGACAATTTTGCCAATGTCAAGTGAGGCGGACACGTATTATACCTATTATAGTACAGGGTGGATTGAAAGATGTAGTGACTAAGATTGAGAAAGGAATGCTTCGGTGGTTTGCCCACATTGAAATGATGGATGAAAGGAGAGTAACTTAAGAAATTTATGTTGCGAAAGTGAGTGGTAGTGTCGGACGGGGACGTCCTAGACGTACACTTCATGGACCAAATAGGCGACCTCTTAAGGAAGGGTCGAATAAGGAGTTCTCGTAACCGACGAGCATGTATGAAGAGACTGATGACTTTTTTTTTTACTGAATTGAATGACGAGACGAGCATGCCGTTCGCCTGATGGTAAGCGATAAGGCCAACCATAAACAGTAGCAACACCTTGACTTACAAAGTACTGAGTGGCATTCCACTGCGCTCGTCATCCTGAGACATAAGATGTTAAGTCTCATTATGTCCAGTAGTTACACTGGCTACAATGTCCTTCAAACCGAAGCACAACAGTGCATGCACACTGCTACTTGGCGGTAGAAATAGACATTGGGTGGTACCCACCCAGACGGACTCTTACATATGAGAGACCTACCACCAGTATTATAGCATTAGATAGTGTCGCTAATATAAATTCGAATAGGTATTCTTATTGATGCGTAATTTTATTCTGCTAGGTGGAAAGGAAAAGTAATAATAAGAAACAAGGAAAATTACTAAGAAAGCGTGAGGGATTTTCCTGAATTCACGTATGAATACAGAATAGTAAATGAGATGGAGGAAACACCTTATGGTTCAAAAAAACAATACAACGTAATATAAAATTGCCTGATGCGTGAGTAATTTGTGTCCAAAGCAATACGCAGGACATAAATAATCATTGTTTATCTTTTCTTTTATTGCCTTTTTTTATACAGACAAGACAAAGTGACTCCAATACACCAGATGTTAAGTGTAGGTTCTGGGCATGCCTGCGCTACCTAAATCACGTCCCAGGCGATTCAGCGTCCAACTGTGGAGAGGACATTTCCCCCACCACAGCTTGTCTCAGAACAATCTCCAACAGTTGATGCTGTTTAAATCATCTACAATAGATGTAATAGGCCATAATAATAAGTGGAGTGTCATTCAATAGTGTATCATTGAGAGACGAATATTCCTTGTCAGTCATCACAATTACGCCGCTGTTCGAAATAGTATAAACACAATCTGATCTCAGAATGCGATACCTTAGCGTGGACCATTATGGACCACTTTGTATTGTGGTCGCTATCTGAGTGTATACAAATACCCTACCAACCCGCAAAGGATTAATTAATCATTGAAAAATAACAACTTATTACAAATTATTTATCAAAATTCGCCATTATTTTCCACTCTCTACATTTCTGAAGTTTCAAGCGTTCCAGAGATCAACCTACTCATATATTCAGGGAAAGAAAAACATTAAACATGCAGGTCAGCATAATTATTTTGACCTAAATATGGTGTCAAGGGATGCTTTCATCTTTTGCTGGTTGACATTTTAGGCTTCTCTTAACATACCGGTTTCTACTGTCACCTTCTTCACGCTTACCTAGCTCAGCCTCTTCAGGCGTATCAGTAGCCAGGTCCAAGTTGCTCGTGCTGGTGGGTAAGTCTCGGCGTGGCGGCAGGTCCGGCGGCGCTGGCTCCAGCCCACCAGGCAGTGCGTCGGGCGGAGGCTGAGTCGTGGGTGGCGACCGCATGCAGTACTTGATGGTCGCCAGCCAAGACTTCATATCGTCCACATCGCCTGCTTCTATCACATACTCCATATTGTTGTCTGCCTGGAGTTTAAAATGCAACGTAATCCTGTATTCAGTTTTGTGGTTGGAATTGGGGATGAGGATTTTCCATACTATAAGAGTAGTTGTCCCTGTGGCATAGTTGTATTAAAGTACGACTGTAGTGCTGAGGTCTCGGGTTCGATCACCGGGTCGGGCAAAATGATATTGGGTTTCTCTACTCAGTATTAGCAGGGAGTCTGGAATTTGCGCCGGATATGTCGATAGGCTCGCCCCATATCACATCATGAGACGGAATGGGTGGCGAAAAGTGGGTGAATTAGTTGTGCGTCTGCCCACCCCTTCAGGGATAAAAGTCTTTTTTATATTTGATGCTATTACAAATCCGAGAAAATATTTATTTTAAGTAATTTAACACCTATTAGAATTCCTAGTTTTCACAGATGAGGCTATGGATTCGATCAAAGGGAGCTTGATTCTGTATGGGACAGATATTTGTGATATTCTTAATTAAGTATATAAGTTTTTATGTGCGTTGTTAAATCTACTTAACAATAAAGTTTAAAACTGATTTTATGGAAATCTCAAATCTGTTCATTAATTTGGCAATGATTACTTTAACAATTATATACTACTACAATTCTGCTTGTGGCTGGCTCCGCACATGTGAGAAAAGTTTATCCGGGATAAAAAGTAGCTTATAGCACTCAGGAGTAATGTAGCTTCCTATTATTGAAAGAATTTTCAAAATCAGTCCATTCGTTTTTGAGTTTATCCTTTACAAACAAACAATCAAATCTTTCCTTTATAATATTAGTATAGAAGTATAGATAAGGTATAAGATAACTGCAGTTGTTTCCAGTTTAATATTATTTTACCACTAGCTTTTGGTTGAGCTTCTATCCGCTTTAAAAACATTTTTCAGGTAGAACTCTGCTAAACATTTTCTCAGAATTAAAAGTAGCCTATGTCATTCCCAGGGCCTCAAAGTATGTCCATTCCAATTTTCATCTGATTTCAAAGTTAAAATTAAATTTTAAATTACAAATTACATGGGATTATTATTTTTAATAATAAATTTCTTATTGGATTCTTAATGAACAAGTCCTATTTAAATATACTAATGCACGCAGAGATGCAATTATTTTGATTAATTCTGTCCAATAATCTTTACGGTATAAATTTATAAGCACTTCAACTAAATTTTAGCTGAATGAAATGTTTTGTATGGTTATTTGATGACACATCATTTTCCTAAATTTATTTTTATCTATTAACTTACACAAATCAATCACAAACCTTTCCTAACTATAATAAAAAATATATTTTACTTCCGGCCTGTTTCACGTGGTATAAGCAAAAGTTACTCGCTAGTTAACTTATTATAAGACAGTTAGGGCCAATGTCACCACATTATGGTAAAGTTTCTGACAGCCTATTCGGAACTTATCTACCACATAAACTACAAATATTGGTTTCACACTTCTTGAATAGAAATATCTGACAGAAAGTTACTTGTAAAGTATCAGATTTATATATTAAGTAGTATTATATGTCGGATAGTTATCTGGAACTTTATCAGGACTGCTGAAACTGGCCCTTAATGTATGCATTAAGGGCCAATTAGATTAGGGATTATTTGGGAGCTTGACTCCCATATTTGATCATCCTATATTATTTACAATTAGAGTTTACTTAGACATGGTGAAACAGGCTTTTACTGTTTCAAAAGCAGCACTAATGAACTACCTACATTGTGTCATACATCACAGGCTGTTTAAAAAATCGAGGTATGTTTGGTCATAACAAATCTCATCAAAGCATTATGATTTTTGTCAATGGACAGTTCTCTGAGTACATCTATACTAATATTATAAATAGGAAAATGTTCATATTTTTGTATGTTTGTTATGAATAAACTCAAAAACTACTGACCGATTTTTAAAATTCTTTCATCACTATAAAGCTACATTATCAGCAAGTAACAACGGGACGGGAGCAAGTAACAATGGGACTTTTATCCAGGAAATACTTATTCATGCGGGTGGAGCCACAAGCAAAAGTCTTGCATTATATTTTACTAATAATAATATATTATTGGTAAGACTAGTGGTAGCTCAACAGTACTGGTCTTGGGATTAATACTTAGGACGAGCATCTTAAGTTAGTGAGTGTTTTGTTAAAAACATATCACACTTGAGATTAGCACAGCAGGTGGAATTTGTTTCATTTTGGAAATACTCAACCCTTTTCACATGATGAGACGGAATAATATTGCAGAAACTGTTCGTCCCTGTTTACTTCAGGGATAAAATGCATGAATGTGTAAATATTCATAACAAATTAATATATATATATATTCTGTAGATATAAAGATGAAGGAGTATTGCCTGTCTTGTGTTCTACGTAAACTGGTAAATTAATGTTTAGTTTGTAAAATATATCACAATGCATGTTTTCTGATCCAAATTAAAACAAAACAAAAAATAAGTGCACATTGTCTCTCTTATTTTTAGAGTTCACATCAAGGATCTTACATGATCGTCTCGTCTAAATTTGTCATATACTTAAATCAATAAAAAACGCAATTTTTATGTCAACCATAACATACCTTCAATACAAATGTATTTTCATGATCTGGCATCTCTAATGCCGTGGTCTCTCGCGCCTCCGATATTAAAAAGCAGAACACGCCGCTCCGAGGCTTCTGAGACTTAGGAGGTGAATAAAACTCCAACATATATCCACCCACTGTCTTCACCAGTGCTAATCTACATTTCTCCCACTTCTGAGGACCACTTGGCTGTTCCAAACTCTCAGGAGTTAAATAATTCACCAAACCCTCTTTCCTACATTCTACTACTATTTTAGCAAGTTTAGTTTTGTGCTTGTTAAGTTCCACTTCATCTGAATTTTGCTTGTGGAACAAACCTTTACCTCGTCTCAAACCCTTAAATGACAGTCTTCTGAAGAACGGCTTGTGTTGCGTTTTCGGAGAATCTGTGTCTTCCGAATAATCGCTCTCATCGTGGCCGGTGTGCGTCCCGTTCGGCAGTTTGTGAAGAGCTTTCAGTTTTCCGATTTCAATTTCGAACTGTTCGGTAAAGCAATCAACAAATTTCTTTAATAACTCCTTGTGGGTAGCCGGTGGTCGCGCGGACGCTTCGTTACCGGTCTGTATGTACTGTAAGCAAGCCTTGGCGAAGTCCTGAGCGGTGGTTTTGGCCTGACGCTCGCAGAACTCGACCCATCCGTCGGGATCGCCGTCGGACGGGCCCGCCATGGCAAGCAGTTTCCTTAACAGCTCCACGAGGACGATGATTTTTCTACAAATCACTAAAAAAATACGATACACAATAGATAATTCACTATTTTATTATTTTTATACACTTTCATGCCACAATCAAAATAATATTCACGATGCTATCACAAGTTTTCTCGCGAAAACAAGTTTTGTTGCCAGATTTAAAATCATCTTATAAGTTGTAAAAGTTAAAAAGAAATTAATAAATATATCATTATTTGTCTCATAAACATTATTGAAATAATGTTAATTTTGACGGAAATAGCATATTGATCTTTTAAAATTTTAGTCTCAAATATAGCTATTTTATGTATGGCTCATGTATAAAGACTGAAAACATCTTTTGTCGATAGCCTTACACTCCATCGGTTTAGGTATTTAACTAAATGTAAACAGATCATAAATAAGGTATTTTACCTGTCCATTTCTCTTTACAAAATATGTCATTCCAAAATAAACTTCTTCATAACTTACACAACACTTAACACTGCTATTTCCGTTTACTCAAGTTGTTAGGTTATTATAAAGTTATAGTTATTCATTAATAAGCGCGAACACAATTAATTATCATAAATTACAATACTTTTATAAAGGATCTCGATCTGTCAACTGTAAAAGAGCTAATACGACAGGCACGCTAAACATTTTTGCAATGGATCGTAATATTTTCATTGACACAACTTTTTCGTAAATACGTTTGTAAGAAAATGTTGACAATCCGGGAATCATATGTCATTTATGGTTTACATTTAGTTAAATACCTAAACCGATGGAGTATAGAGCATTTAACACAAACTCAAAAATGTAGATAATAGTAAAAGCGACATCTAATGGGTAATATAAATTAAATAAAAAATAAAGAGTTGTTGAAGAATTAATGTTTTTATTGGTTTTCACTAGATGGCGGTATAACAAATATTGACAAGTTTTTCACTTTCAAGTGTTCCGCGCCTGCTTTAGTTATTGTTCTGAGGTTCCGCAGCTCCACACGCCTAAAATGATTTTCCGGGATAAAAGTCCCTTTTTATATTTTCCCAGGATAAAGAGTAGCCTATTATAGCACTAAGGAGTAATGTAGCTTCCTATTTGAAAGAATTTTCAAAATCGGTTCAGTAGTTCTTGAGATTAGTGCGTTCAACCAAACAAACGAACCATCAAACAAACAAACTCTTGAGCTTTATACATTGGTGTATTAAAAAACCCTTTTTTACATCTATCTATCCCTTCCTAGCCGATTTCGGCTACGGCGGCCAATCTCAACGGAGATCAGCCAGGTATGCAGGAGATATTATAGTGCACAAGTGTGTGCGCAATACACAGGTGCACTCGCTATTCCTTCACTCTCATAGTCCGGTGAGACGGCAATCCGACATGATTGGATCTCTCGATCAGGCGCAGGACCAACGGCTTTACCTGCTTTCCGAGGCACGGGGGGTATCACACCGACAACTTCCTGACTCCGAGCTGCGACTGAGTAATTTTTAAGAAGGAAAAACCCAGTCATAAAGTTTTTGCTCGACCCGGGATTCGAATCCAGGACCTCAGCGGGCAAATCGTATTCGTAACGCGTACGCAATACAACTACGCCACCGAGGCAGTAAGTTACATATCAATGGCTTTATTAATAATAATATTAAATAATAGTACCTATAGATTTATATAGGTTTAGTGGTCAAAATTGAAAATGAGCAGCGCAAAAAACTGCAACTTCCATCTAAAACCTATCTAAAATTGTGATAATAGGAACATACCTACTGATGTTGACGTTGCAACTTCTGTTTGTAATAACTGCCGCTAAAGAAGTATTTTCATCTCGCCGGTCAGGGGTCCGGTCCCCCCACGCGAGATTGCTGAGGTCAATAATATGTTATTAGGTACCTATTGACGACAAACAATCATAAGTGGTGGTGGTAGGGCTCTCATATGTAAGAGTCCGTCTGGGTGGGTACCACCGCAATGTCTATTTCTACCGCCAAGCAGCAGTGTGCATGCATTGTTGTGTTTCGGTTTGAAGGACATTGTAGCCAGTGTAACTACTGGACATAATGAGACTTAACATCTTATGTCTCAGGATGACGAGCGCAATGGAATGCCACACAGTAAGTACTTTGTAAGTCAGTGCTGGATGGTATTGCTACTGTTTATGGGTGGTCGTATCGCTTACCATCAGGCGAACGGCATGCTCGTCTCGTCATTCTATGCAATAAAAAAAAAAAAATAATAATAATTAATTTTTACTTTTTAGATGGTTTTTGTGTCAGGGGCTATTTAATTTTAATTTCAAACTTTGTAAGAAGTGATTTATTTTATTATTTGATATTTCAGATTTTTATCATTAAAAATCTGCCTCTGTGGCATAGTTGTATTACAGTATGACTGCAATTCTGAGGTCTTGGGTTCGATTCCCGGGTCGGGCAAAGTGATATTGGGTTTTAAAATGAGTATCAGCACGGAGTCTGGAATTTTTGCCCGATATGGCGATAGTGATATGTGACAGGGGGCAAGTGCCCCCATCACATCATGGGACGGAATACGCGCGGCGAAAAGTGGGTGCACTAGTCGCAACTAGTAGGGGTAGGCAGAGGCGCACCTCTGCCTACTCCTTCGGGGTTAAAAGGCGAGAGTGAGTGTGTGTGTGTGCTATCATCAAAATTAAAAAAAAAGTAATTCCTTACTGTGGACAATAGGTAATAATAATTCTATAATTTTATAATGCTAATTCAATAATGACTCGTGGCGCCGCTGGCACCGGCGCATGAACCTGCGCCAGCGCCGCGCCGCCGTCGCCGCCGCGCTCGCCGCGTCCGGCGTGCCCGCGCTCGTGCAGGCCAGAGGTCACATTATCGAGAAAATCCCTGAGCTGCCGTTGGTCGTGTCCGACAAAGTCCAAGAGATCACCAAGACCAAGCAGGCTGTTATCTTCCTCAGACGTGTGAAGGCTTGGTCCGATGTGCTGAAGGTTTACAAGTCTCAGCGCCTGCGTGCCGGTAAGGGTAAGATGCGCAACCGTCGTCGCGTGCAGCGCAAGGGACCTCTCATCATCTACCACAAGGACAAGGGTCTATCCCGCGCGTTCCGCAACATCCCCGGCGTTGAGATGCTCAACGTGAACAAACTGAACCTGCTGAAGCTCGCGCCCGGAGGCCACGTTGGTCGCTTCATCATCTGGACTCAGTCGGCGTTCGACAGGCTCGACGCGCTGTTCGGCTCATGGAAGACGCCCTCCAAGCTGAAGAAGAACTTCAACCTGCCGCAGCCCAAGATGGCCAACACTGACCTGACGCGTCTGCTTAAATCCGAGGAGATCCACAGCGTCCTGCGTAAACCTAACAAGCGAGTGATCCACGCCAAACGCAAGCTCAACCCACTGACCAACACTCGGGCTATGCTGAAACTCAATCCGTTCGCCGCTGTGCTCAAGAGGAAGGCGCTGCTCGACCAGGTCAGGACGAGGAATCAGAGAGCGCTGACGCTTGCTGAGAAGCGTGGCATAAAACTGCCCGATGACCACCCAGCGGTGAAGGCAGAGAAACTGAGGGAAAGGAGACGCAAGGCAATCAGTGCTGCGATGGCTAAGAAGCCTAAGAAGCCCATTGCGAAGAAGACCGCACCTCCCGTGCCCAAGAAGAAGACCGTGAAGAAAGCCGCCAAAAAGGCTGAGAAGAAGACGGCTAAGCCGGTGGCGAAGCCAGCCGAGAAGAAGACTGCTAAGCCTGCGGCGAAGCCAGTCGAGAAACCAGCGGCTAAGTGAAGGGAATAAAGTTTTTTTTTATAGACTTAAGATAGAAGCAAAGATCATCATCACAAAGAACATTCCAGTACCACTGATCTCCTCAGTCGGGCTGCTCGTAAGATGACCTTGGCTTATGGTTCAGCTGGTAACACAGACCACCCGTGTTCCAGATGTTGAGAGCCATGAGCACTGTATGTTCGATGTTCTGCTTACGACACACCCAGACGGATACAAGATAGTGGTTGAGACCCCTCTGGGATCATCAGACTACTGCCTGGCCCGTTCATGGGCCCCTGCGTTGGGTTCCACTCCAAAAACTGGAACTCTCACAGTATGGCGGCATATGTCAGCATTGGGACGGAATTCGAGAATTCTTCAGTCCAGTCTCCCACCACTGCGTAACCACGATAACAGCTTGGCCCATAGTGCAAAGGAGAAGCCCGATCTCTGGGCTCAATTTGTTACCGTTCAGCACTAATGAGTTAGTTTCCGCCCAATTAGCTATACTGTCCAAATCATTGTTTAAATCAGACGCAGCAGATGGGATGTCATTTGATGGCATGGTCTATAGACCTGAATGTCATCTGCGTATATATGATATCTGCATTTCTCAATTTGTGATGTGACATCTGAGCTATAGATGATAAAAAGTAAGGGTCCAAGAATAGATCCCTGAGGGACGCCGCGAAATACCTTTTAGGCTGTGAACTAAGTGTTTCCCCAGATGCATTCAAAAGTACGACGCGTTGAATACGATTTTTAAAATAGCTGTCAGACCACCTAATAGCCGAAATATCTAAGCCGTAATAATGAAGCTTGGATAATAGGAAAGGTATGCTGATGCAGTCGAAAGCTCTGGAAAAGTCTAAAAGAACTAACAATGTCACGTTACCATAATTGATATCCGTCAAAATATCATCAATCACGTCTACGAGGGCAGTGGTTGTGCTATGTCCCTTTTTGAATCCGGGCTGTAACTTTGGCAAGATATTGTTATCTTGTAAATATTTTCGAAGTTGATTAGCAACATTTATGAACTATCTATGTTTGTAAGAACACACTCCTCATTATTTCCTACCATGGAGGACACGGGATGTAAGAGTGTAAGATTAAAAGATAGATTATATATACCATTACAAAAACGTGATGTTTTAACTAAAAATGCTTACTGTATGGGCGTTAAGATATACAATCATTTACCAGAATATCTTAAGAGAAGTAAAATTAGCGCATTTAAAAATATATTAATGAAAATACTTTTAGATAAACTTTACTATAATGTTAATGACTTTTTATATGATAAGAATATTGACGATAAGGTAATAAGTACATTAATTATAGACTGAAATTTCAAATGTTTAATATTTAGCTAATATTATGTGACATGGCGCTATGGATAATATTTATATTAAATTTAATAAAATAAAATTGACATGTAAGAACTATAGGTATAACATAATAATATATTTTTAGACATAATAATATCGTACGAGTATATAACTTTGAAGAAACAATTAATTATATATTACAATGTAATGAAAACTATAAATTTATACATTTTATTAATCAAGTTAATGATTGTTCTAGAATGTCTCACTTTGACACGGTTTTTTAAGTCGACATTCGTTATATTTTTTTTTTTTTTTTTTTGTGGCATTTGTATGAAATTCGTTATATTATTCCTCTGTGATTATTCCTACTTAAAAAAAAAACGTCAACAGAAAAGTATTCCACTATTAAAAATATCTAGTTTTAAATATTTGCACGTCAATGATGACAGAGTGTTGGATTCTGATTTTATTGTACCTACCATCTATTTATTGTAACCACATTCTAGCAAATAAATATTCATTCATTCAACATATTTTTCCAATATCTTAGATATGCTTATTGGACGCAAGTCTTGTAAAACCCTTGCCGACGACGCCTTAGGGATTGGCCTTACGACTGCCGACTGCCATATTTCCGGATAGGTGTTTGTTTCTATGGAGTGGTTTATTACTGAAGTAATGATAGGAAGGGTTTTATGTAATGTGAGTTTTAACATATCCAAAGATATGCCATCCACCCCAATAGCCTTTGACGAGAGAGATTTGATTATCTTGAGCACGTCCATTTCGTTTACTGTGCTTATAGTAAATACCGAATCACTACAAGTATGAAATTCTTAATAAGTTAATTGAAATAAATTGGTCTCACTGTTACCTGGGACAGAAAGAAAATGGTTATTATTTAAATCAGGGTCATTAAAAATATCCAGAGGCAGCTCGGACCTCTCTTTTATGCGAACGTTTTTCTTAGATTTGCATTTTTATAGATTCTTACTTTATCTTTTTTTACCACTATTGTTTGTGACGGCGTTCAGGTATAAAGAGTATTTTATGAAATACTAGCTTTTGGTAGCGGCTCTGCCCGCGTAAAAAAGGTTTTTCTGGGTTAAAAGTCCCGCTTTATATTTTCCCGAGATAAAAACCAATTTCATCGAAATCCCTTCAGTAGTTTCGAAAATGTGCAGTAACAAACAATCAGAAAAACAGACAGAAAAGAATGATGAAAATCGCTGTTTTTTTTTCCATTACTCTTCTTTAGTGACCCTCTTTCTTTTTTATCACATTTCTTTCAATTTACAGACACTCCGAGATCTACTGCTTTATTATAGTAGGTATACATAGATTTTTATACTATAGATAATGTATGTGCCAGTTCTTATTCCTTGACCTTTTGTTACCATTGAATTCTGTTATTCAAAATTGTTTAATATTTTAATGTATTTGTATGTACAGGCTGAATCTACAATAAAACTTAAATTTTCTGCGTATATTTTCTTTACTTTGTTTTATAAAATTGCTGCATCCTTTTTCTTTCTAAATCCTTAAAAAAATCTACTTTATGATTACTTTTCTTACATATATAGCATTTCTTGAACTTAAACTTACATTCATTGTCTGTGTGGTTGTACTTCTTACATATACTTACCTACCTCACATTTTACGTTCATTTTTAGATGCCCTTGCTTATTACATTTGAAACACTTTACATCCTTCTCGTGTCGTGTTCCTCACTACTGAGGGATGCGAACCCCCTTCTGTATCACTTTCTCTCGAACGAGCTTTCTCCATTCGTTTCTGTCACATGCGGTGCGAAGAGCGCTGTGAACTGTAGATCAAGAGCGGTGCGGATCTGGTCAGACCAACGTATTGGTCTGCGTCCACGTGGCCTTCTCCCATCTACTTTGCCGGTCACGATGATTTTCGCGAGGTTGTCACCGTCTTTTCTTGCAATGTGACCGAAATATTTTAATATTGTGCGTAGACACTCTGATGACAGCCGCGAGGAGATTTTGAATTCGCGCAATATGGAGATGTTAGTTCGAAATGCTGTCGAAGGAATACAGAGCATCTTTCTCCTACACCACATCTCAAATGCGTCAATGCGTTTACGGTCTGCTGCTTTCAATGTCCAAGTCTCAACTCCATATGAGAAGATCGAAAAGACTAAGGTCCGTACCAATTTGGTTTTATTTTTTAAGGAAATGTTGCGATCGCTCCACATTTTTTCAAGCTGAGACATGGCGTTCTTAGCCATTCCAATTCGCCTTCGCACTTCCTTCTCATACGAACCATTATTACTGATATTGGAACCTAGGTAGACAATGTTGCCCACTGCTTCCAGTCCAGTACGCCAGTGAGTTCCTACTTCCCAGATCTATCCACCACCAGGATCTTGGTTTTGGATCTGTTTACGGAAAGCCCCATCTCCACGCTAAACCGCTCCATTCGGTCTAGAAGTGCAGTCATTTCTGACTCATTTGCCGCAAGAAGAGTAGTGTCATCGGCGTAGCACAGGTTAGTAATTTTCACGCCACCAACTGTGATGCCTCCCTGCCAATTTTCACAGGTACGTCTCATTATGTACTCTGCATAGGCGTTGAATAGAATGGGCGATAAAATGCATCCCTGTCGTACTCCTTGGTGAAATATAAAGGGTTTTGAGTTTGTTTTATCAACTCTTATGACTCCGCGGCTTGAGCCATACAGGGTGCGAAGTAAGGCGTTGAGATGGTTGGGTACTCCAAGTTCTTGTAGGACTTTCCATAAGCAACCCCAGTTGACACAGTCACAAGCTTTACTGTAGTCGACGAAACACATTATCACTGGCGTGTCAAACTCGTACGCCTTCTCAACGAGCTGCCTGACACAGAGAATCTGCTCTCGAGTGCCCTTTCCCTTCACAAAACCCGCTTGCTCTTGCGGAATTTGCCAGTCCAGGTCCACATTTGAAACACTTTACATAATTATGGTTTATTTTCAGATTTGAATGCGATTTGCTTATCTGCATTTTTAACTGACTTCAAAAAAAGGAAGAGGTTCTAGATTTTACGTATAGGTATGTTTTTTTTAAATATATGTTTTTATGTTTGTTACGTTAAAACTCCGTCAGTTATTGACCGATTTGAAAAAATATTTATTTAATTACAAAGTATATACTTCCAGATTGGTTCCATAGAATTTTTATCAAACTCGGTTTGGTAGTTGGGTTTTTAACCCAAAATAACTTGAAAAAGTATGTAGTCCAAGTACAAGAAATTGCAAATTATGCTTTTCTGTGACTTTTTCAGTGGTGTTTTCGCATTGGATTTTATTTGGTCTATTTCTTACATACATATAAAAATAATATCATGCCTTATTCCCTTTTCGAGGGTAGGCAGAGGCGTAATTTTATATTTGTTACCTCAGAACTCCATCACTTATTGACCGATTTGGAAAATTATTTTTTCACTACTAAGAATATACTTCCGTGCCCGTACCGTCTGCGCAATACAGCTACACCATCGAGTCGGTATATTTCTTACTAACATAAAAAGCAAAAAAAATTACCACCATAAAAAAACACTAAAAACAAAAACAAATATTTAACGTTACCGTGACTAATTTAAATTGCTAGCTAAGCTATATAAATACATGAATGAATATGCAATAGCATCTATACTTCTATCTATCTATACTAATATATAAAGCTGAGGAGTTTGTTTGTTTGTTTGAACGCGCTAATCTCAGGAAATACTGGACCGATTTTGAAAATTCTTTCACTAATAGGAAGCTACATTACTCCTGAGTGCTATAGGCTACTTTTTATCCCGGAACTGGTGGTAGGTCTCTCATTATGTAAGAGGCCGTCTGGGTGGGTATCACCGCAATGTCTATTTCTACCGCCAAGCAACAGTGTGCATGCACTGTTGTTTTTCGGTTTGAAGGACATTGTAGCCAGTATAACTACTGGACATAATGAGTCTTAACATCTTATGTCTCAGGATGACGACCGCAGTGGAATGCCACACAGTACTTTGTAAGTCAAGGTGCTGGATGGTGTTGCTACTGTTTATGGGTGGTCGTATCGCTTACCATCAGGCGAATGGCATGCTCGTCTCGTCATTCAATGCAATAATAAAAAAAAAAATGTTGTCCTAAGTTATTTAGACGGAGCCTCAAATTTTTTATTTCTTTTATGATAGTAGATAATGGTTTATTCGCGTTTTTGAAGTTGAAAAATTCTTGCAGTAAGTAATGTAGTTTTATCTATATATATGAAAATTTCGTGTCACAGTGTTTGTTATCCTCCGAAACGGCTAAACCGATTTTTATGAAATTTTATACTCACACTTGGTAGATCTGAGAAACGGTTGTTGTCTATTTTTCATCTCCCTAAGTTATAAGGGTGGCCCATTCCAAAAAAAAAAAATATTTCAGATAGTATTTTTTATTTTTATATGATGTGGCCAGCGACTATATAACCCCTAGACTCCTAATAACAGACGATCCGCTTCGGGCAACACATCTGACAAAAAGATCCAATGTAGCTTACCGTTCAAAATCTTCAAGTCAGTTGCGCCCAGAACTGTGAGCCGTAAATACTTCCGTGTTGGCGAATGAATAAATATTGCAATGGCCCCATGCACAATACGATGGTGTGGTAAAAATAGCCATAATTCAAATTGTCAAAAAAATGGCATTACATTTCACAGGTATGTCAATAATGACACATAATCATATTTTATTTAAAATTTTACGGAGTTCATCTTATACCGGCCAAGCATCGAGGCCCGCGCCATCTTATTATATTTGCATCTCTTTCCGACGAAAGTACTTTTAAATTTTCTATTTCGTTTTGTTGTTGAACATTATAAGTAAGTGATGCACCAAAAGGATTTGTCGATAGTTATATCGATAAAATTAATGTTATTAGGATTATTTTTTATTTTATTGTTTGTTGATTTTACCGATTGTTTTTAATAACTTTATTTGTGTTATTCCTACAAGCCAGCCCAAATATTCTTGTTAATATCGATGAGGCTTACTTAGCGCCATCTGTCATTCGACAACATAAATAACTTCGTACCTTTTGAAATATGAACGACAGTTACATTATTTGGATATTGTTCATATAAAAATACTAAAATCGCGATAAAAAAATGGGAGGGTGAGGGTAGGAGGGTGAAAATTTGGGAAATAGGTATTAAAATATTTAAAAAAAACACTGGATAGGGATACCCTAATCACCTAGCGACCAACGACCAATTCCCATACCTACAAAATTTATATAAAAAACATCATAAATATCGATCGAGTCGGAGGCGTGCGACAAACACCGTGACACGAGATTTTTATATATTAGATTAACTTTATTATACTTGATAATGGCATACATCATAGAATAAATAAAAAATAAGAAGAAGAATGCCATCAGTATTTATTTTAATTAAATAGGTACCTTGACAGATTTTTTATTTCTTTTGTGCTTTAACAGAATTATTTTTAGATTATAATATGTTACTTACTTTGAGTAAAAAGACGTTTAATAAATAATTATATTACTATAAAACCTTATTAAATAAAAGTAATATCGATAAAAACATCGTGTTTTAATTTAACTTGTTCCATCCCTAAGCTATGTTTCCAACCAATCGTAATGCAGTACCCCGCTTCCTCATACCTCAGGTAGTTGACAGAATTAATTTGAAGAGAAATATTGAACATTAGGAGTCTAGGGGTTATATAGTCGCTGGATGTGGCATTAAAATATACATAATTCAAAAATTTTAACCGCGCTTTTTGTTTGCGGAATCACTTTCTCTAGTTTTAAGGCTTTAATATATATATAATATATTTATTTCGTATTTACATAGCAGGAAACTCTCACTATTCGTTAAATCTTTCGATTTTTATTTCACATTTTATACTTACACGTTCTTTGTTGCGTAGAATATTGCTGGTCTCTTTTTATTATAATTGGTTTTATTATTTTCAGCACTGGTTTTATATTTTGTGTATTATATTTGTTTTGGACACTTTTATATGAATTTCTTGTTTTAATATTATGCGTACTGCGTAGTATCTGCGGCCTGGTCTGAGAGTTTTAATTAATTCGTATTTCTATACCTTTTGTTATGCATTTCTATTCTGAAATTAAGGTACAACACGCACACACACTCATGCCTCTTTATCCTCGAAGGGTTAGGCAGAGGCGTAACTTAGTGCACCCACTTTTCGCCGTGTGTATTCCGGCCAATAATGTGATAGGGGGCGAGCCTATCGCCATATCGGGCAAAAATACCAGATCCGACCGGATACTGAATTCTAGAAAATCCAACATCACCATGCCCGACCCCCGGGATCGAACCAGAGACCTCAGGATTGCAGTCGTACAATATTAAAGTATAACATATTAATACTATGTGAATTATGATATCAATACCTACATCAGTTTGATTACATATTTTTACAGAAGTTCTATTCAAATCGAGATATTACCTACATTCTTCTAGATTTACCAAATGTAATTTAATTTGTATTTGAATTTGTATATAAAAGTGACCGTAATGGTACAGTTCGGCTTTTGCGATATCACGATATGAAAAAAGAACAGGCTATAGGTACATCTACGTCATCAATATATTAGAATTTGGTTACAATACTGATAGTATGTGCCTAAACATTAGCATATTACTTTAAAGTATTTATTTATTCTACATCTATTTTAACAAATTTGCTGTTTTTGATGAGTTGTAGGTACATTATAGGGAAGGGAAGCGAACTTTATGAATAAGTTAAATTAATTAGAATAAAACATTTTGTATCTAGTAAAATTTTATAATTTATTTATTTCTCAGGTATGTAGGTTTCTTCACGATGTTTTCCTTCGCCGTTAAATCGAGCGATCATTCACAAAGAATACACACATCGATCCATCGATATCATAACGTCGTAACTATTATTCTAATATAAAGGGAATGAATCGAATTGACAAAATTATAATAATTTAATTTATTTAAATTCTATTATTATAATTGTAAATGCAAATGATTGATTTCAGTATATAAGTGTTTAATGTCCGAAGTATTTATTATTAGTCTCGGTCTTTCGCGACTTAAATAAGTTCCTGCTCCTTACGCAGTACGCAAAACCGGTAACATACTTTAATAAATTGTATAGTTTGACTGCCTCGGTGGCGTAGTTATGTTGCTTGCGCGGTTCGACACCGCTCTAAGGTCCTGGTTAGAACATTGGATGTTAGAAAATGAGTGAGGAACTTCGTTTCTAACATTCTAATATAGCGTGGCTCTGCCTTGTTTTTTATTGTTAAATAAGACATAATACTTTTTTCAGAACAGAATAATGCCGCCTGTACCCCAAGAAATGCCGGTAAGGCAAGAAAGTGAGACGGCGGCGTCATTCGATGGCGACAGAATTGTCATATCTGGCATGTCTGGACTCTTCCCAGAGTCCCAATCCGTCAATGATCTATCCGAGATACTCTACAATAAGGTATAATGGCACTAATCATAGTATATATAGTAGCATAGCCTTTGCTCGGAGCTCTACCAGTGTAGTTAAAGGATTGTGATAATTTAGACCGATATTTCTTGCAGAGTTTATTGGTTTATTCACTTCATTTTAGCTCCTAACCTGATTGCTTCGGTGGCGTTGTCGCATTGCGTTTGCTACACGACACCTTGGTTCGAATCCCGGGTCGGTCAAAGTGATATTGAGTATTTCTGCTCAGTATCAGCCTGGAGTCTGAAATTTGTGCGTGAAATGGCGATAGGCTTTGTGCCTGACATCGCCCTCTATCACATCATCGGTCGAAACACACATGGCGAAAAGCAGGTGCACTAGTTGTGCCTCTGCCAACTCTTCAGGGTTAAAGGGCACGAGAATGTGTATTATATGTATTTTACCTCCTGACGGGTGAATTTTGAAAGCTATATATATATATATTTACTTATTTGTTTTCAGAAGTACTTCGCCGATCCTTTAATTTGATAATATATCTATTTAATACCTACTCTTGCATACATAGGACTTGTCCACAAACGGGCTTAAAATTCTAACCAGTATACTCTATATATTATATTTGGATAGTACCTACTCCTAAAAACTAGGCGTTTGCAATAAATCGTATAATTTTAAAGTCCTTCGATTTTGAGATTTATGTAATTTTATTTTGCTTTTTTTTTAAATAGTTGATTATAAAAAAAAAAAAAATTATAAATAAATAGTTATTTATAAATGGAGGGGTATAAAAATATTATTTCATGAATCCAAGATCCATATTTTTGTCCTTTTAATAATCCATAAAGTTAGCGCCTGGTTAGCTTTTGAGGGCCAGCACCCATACAAAAAGCGGACATCTCCTTTGTATTCTATTTCACCTCTTTTTAAGTAATGAACATTTACAAAATCGATTTCTTAGTGGTCGAATATATTCATATAAAAAAAATGATTTCGACTGGGGATTCTTTATATTTACATAGGTCCTGGAGAGAAGCAATATTAATACTCTAGTTATATATTTTTGTACATCCGCAAAATAGGATGTCTGGGACTAAACAGCGTGAAAGAGAACGAAATTTAGATCGAAATTAGATATTAACAGAATAAAGACCAACACATCTACGATGACGCAACCCACTATTTTCCCTCCAGTCAATCGCTTACAGTCCAAGTGTGCAACATTGCGCTTGTGTTTTAGTTCTATACTATTCTATTTAGTTCTACACTTATTACCTACTAGACTTCTGCTCGCGGTTCCGCCCGCGTGAAAAAGTTTTTCCGGGATAAAAATATTTTCCCGGGATAAAATGTAGCCTATAGTACTCAGGAGTAATATAGCTTCCTATTAGTGAAAGAATTTTCAAAATCGATCCAGTAGTTTTTGAGTTTATCCGTTACAAACAAACAATCAAATCTTTCCTCTTTATAATATTAGTATAGACGAGTGTACTGACACACTACGAAGAATAATAAACGTTTACGTAACCTGCGAAATCACACGCTCAAAAGCTGGTATGACGCTCCTATTGGTAGGTCATGTCCTGGATTAACACATAGGGTACTTTTATCCCAGTAATTTGCTCCCGTGGGAAATAACGGATATTTTTAATTTGATTCTTTAAGTAGATGGCGCTGGCGTTGTACTTTGTTCTAGGGACTTTTGTAGCGGGAAAGGCCTTTCACGCGGGCAAATGCGCGGGCAACACTTAGTTATTTATAAAGCAACTAGCTTTTGCCCGCGGCTCCGCCCGCGTGAATGAGTTTTCCCGGTATAAAAGTCCCGCTTAAAATGTAGCTTATATGCCACGTTCGTAGATTTACCATAGCAGCGCCATCTATTGATTACTTACTCAACCCAGTCGAAAGGTATCGACATCTGTTAGAATCATTCATAGCAGCGCCATCTATTGATTACTTACTCAACCCAGTCGAAAGGTATCGACATCTGTTAGAATCATTTGGAGTTAAGATAATTGTGACTGTCAAATAATAACAGACAAATAATTAGCAATAAATTAAAATTGCGACTATAATTTGAGATTTAAACTATCCTATCTCTCAAGTTGGATCGAACTGCACATGGTGTGCGAATTTTATTATAATCGGTTAAGTGGTTTAGGAGTCCATTGAGGACAAACATTGTGACACGAGATTTATATATATTAAGATTTAAATAAAGAGTTTTGTACCTATAACGTTTTTTCCTCTGCAGATAAACCCAATACAACCCAACAAGACACGTTGGACGTATAGTCACCCTGAAGTGGTGCAGTGCATCGGCATGGTGCCGGGCTTGGACCGCTTCGACGCGCAGTTCTTCAAGGTGCATTACCGTCTCGGTAACTCCATGGACTGCATGGCGCGAAAAGTTCTCGAACAATCCTATCAAGCTATTTATGACGCTGGTAAGTATATTAGTTGCCTTAAACATCGGTAAAGGGCGTGCAGAAAAATCAAGAAGGTACACTTGTTCTGATTCTGGACAGCCGGCTACTTTCGTGCGTATTACAAATTGTTGCCAAATTTAGTTGCTACCCAACCTAACCTGGAATCTGCTAACCAAGTCAGGAATGAAGAGTGCAGCAGTCTCAAATCAACTATCGAAAAAGTCCTTGCCTTTTACTCATGATAGCTGCTGATCGATAGACAAAAGTGGCGTGCGGTGGCATCCTTCTGCGACCGTCTCATGTGGCCGAACTATCACCCATAGTATTTGGCATCTATATATATATATATATATATATATACTATATTATATTACTTAACTATGCTGGTGGATACTTGTAGTCGCCCGGATAGCGACCACCTTCACAAGTTTTAAAAGCTAGCATATAAACTACGTAAATATGACGCGTTCCGGGGTCAGCCTGTGTATATCCGGTTACAACCTGGCCGGCATAATTGTGTCGTTTGGCAAGGGATAAATATCTATCATCAATCAACATTCTATTTGAACCCCACTCCATTCATCATCAGGTGTAGTGGGGAACTTAGTAATATTATAAATGCGAAAGTATGTATGAATTAAATACAGAAACCGTTGAACGGAGATGGATGAAAACCACACGGATCGACTATAAATACTGGAAATTAGCATATAGGCTACTCTTTATCCTCGTTATTTTGATGATGATATGATGACAAGGGGATGGCGTCAAACCTATTGCGCTATTCACCAGTGAAGATTTAGTTGGGCTAACATAAATGTAATAAACTGTATATCTATTGTTTTTAATATATATATTAATTTCATGTTAAGAGTTAAGACTATAAGTTTGGCTGAAACATGAAAAAATGCCGTTTTACCAAACTTTGACCTTGAATATTTTTTTGCACACACCGAATCGATGGGGACTTTCAAGTTTTATGTTCCCAACATGCGTACCAGATTTCAGGTTTATGCGTCTTTTTATGCTCGAATGTCTGTTTTGACACGAGAGTGGAGAGGCGAGTAATAGCTAGTATATTACAGAGTAGACAATTTATTTCTATGTTTGACGACTTTTTCCAGGTATGAGCCCAGAACAACTTTCGAATAAAAAAGTAGGAGTCTTCATTGGTTCCTGCTTTTCGGAGTCCGAGAAGGCCTGCTTCTATGTTGCTAACTCGAAAGCGGGATTCGGTATAGCGGGGTGAGTGATATTCAGATACAGAGTTAAATCCCATACCTTATTAATCAGTGTTTGTTGACTTTTTGTCATTTTTGTCTGACTTCTTTCCCCCATTATAATTTGTCGTAACCCCCGATGGAAAAAGAGGGAAGCTTCACTAAAATCAGTATACACTATGTCTGCCTGATTGCATGCGTCAATTGGCTTAGCCAAGAAATCAGTGAACGGGATAAGATTATTAGATGTGGATCGAGATTTTACAAATCCATACTGGCATTCGGATAAGAAGTTTACACTATCCAGTCAATTTATTAGCAGGGTTTTTAATATCTTTGGTAATTTTCAAATCATCTGCGTACATAATAATACACACTTCAAAATTAAAAGACTTCGGGCACGTCCGTCATGAAAATACTAAAAAGTAGGGGTCCGAGATTAGAGCCTTGTTACCACAGGTAGTAGTAGGTATTATAATTCTCTTTGCCACAGGTCGACACAAAGGGATCAAAATGGCTGCTGTTTTACGTTGAGGCTACGATAGACTTTCGATTGCTTAGATAGGATTGACACCAAGAAAGTAATGGATCAGATATACCAAGAAGGTTTAGTTTGTCAATCAATATCGCATTATTAACTTTGCCAAAAGCCTTCGAGAAATCTGTATAGACGGCGTCAAGTTGTATATTATTATCTACGGAATTTATCACATCAGAAATAAAACAGATCAAATTAGTTTTAGTGAACTTTTTTTCATAAAACCATGCTGATATTGTGACATATAATTCTTGGCGTAATCAAAAATTTGGGGATAAACCAACGTGTCAAAAACCTCACACTTTATAAAATAGAAATAGAACATTAGTTAGAGGTATGGTCCTGTTAACTTCTTTTAAATACTGGGACTATTCTAGCTTGCTTCCAATTTTTTGGGAAACAGCCTAATTTTAACGAAGTGTTATATGTAATTGATAATGGTCTGCATAAGGAGGAAGCACATTTAACCAAAAACATTTGGAGTTATGCTATCGGGTCTAGCGCTTTAATGAATTTCAAGTCTTTGAAGTTTTTCAAATAATAATAATAATGAGCCCGCAGGGGCGGCTTTGTGGCGGGCCAACGGTGAGTGGCGACACCGCGTACCCCGATTCCGTGGGGGCTAAATGAGACCCCTGACCGTTGGTTTGCCTTAACTGGCCGGCTAGGGCTGGAAGTCGCAAGAGCTAAGATTTTGTGCTCCAGGATTTCCATCCTACGCCTACTTCTGTGCTCAATCTGCGTTATAGCGAGAAAACCCGCTCAGGGACGCTTCAGTGACCCGCGATGGTGAAATCGGTGTACACCTCTCGACACCCTTTAGCCTTCCGCACCGACGTTGCGTCCTTGGCATACCTACGCCTCATTTGGGATGCCCAAAGACATTAAACAGTTTAGTTATAGACCGGACATCAGGACCAAATTTTTCGTCCAAAAGTTATTACAAATTGGTAATAAGTCGCTGTCTTATCTCGGGCCTTATATGTCATGTCCGTGTAAAAAGACGTGCCGGTATGCTTAAATTTTGTAAAGAAAACAATATTTTGGAAGGAAATATGCCAATATATGCATTACAATGTCAAAGTATGTTCTAATGAATTTTATATGGATATTTTGTTATTTCACGGTAGATTGAGCTACTGACGAACAGGCTCAAAAATTTTGTAAGACAATTTTCCCAATGTCCGTTCTATATAATCTTAGAACTCTTTGGGGATGCCCATCTACTGGGGGACAAGTCACCGTCTGCTTTGAATATTAGAGATTTAGAAATTTATTTGGCAGGCATCCCGTTGTCTCAATCAATAGCCCAGCAACCAGTCCAGCTAGATCCCATCCATAGACCCGGTATAATTCCCATCGTATCTGCAATAGTCCTTGCACCTTGCGGGCACTGTCTTTGGCTGTATTTCCTCCATAAGTACAGACAGGGAGAGTACCTGCAAGGTGTATACACCCCAACTAGAGTAATGTATCTTAAAGGGGCCTCTACGAGTTGGATCCATATCCCTACGCAAGCCTTCCAAAAAGACTGGCCTTCGTGCCGTGATTTCCTACAGGAAAGATACACCATAATAATAATAATAATGCGGCTATCCATGTGAAGCGAGGAGAGGTGGTGGTCTCTGATGACATATAAGTCTCAGAGACTATAAGACTTAGATCCCTTTCCGAGACGGAAACCTACAAATATCTGGGTATGCCTGAGGCACTGGGTATTATGAGTGCCAACGTAAAACAATCGGTGAGGGAACGTTTCTTCGGTCGTCTGACAAAAGTACTTAACAGTTTTTTGTCAGGTGGAAACAAGATTCGCTTTTTCAATGGGTTGGGTTATGCCTGTACTCATGTACTCCTTTGGCATACTCAGATCGACTCAGACCGAGTTGGACCCCTGGATCGCAAGGTCCGGACCGTACTGACTGCACATCGTATGCATAACCCTCGATCGTCAGTGATGAGGTTCATCCGGCGGAGGTGCGGAGGCCGAGGGTTGCTTAATGCTAAGGATTTGCATAACCGCGAGGTGTGCAATCTCAGGGATTATTTCCTTGACAGCGAAGTGGGCATGCATAGGAGTTGTGACGGATAAGGGATTTACCCCTTCTATCATTGGCGAATGAGAACTGGCGAAGGCCTCTCGGGATCGGCATAAAGGAGCGCGAAGAAATATGGAGGAGCAAAGAACTACACGGTCGGTTCTATCGAGCCCTTCATGGGCCTGATGTGGACCAGCTTGCGTCTGTATCTTGGCTACGTTTTGGTAACCTCTTTGGGGAAACTGAGGGTTTTTTTGCAATTACGGATGAAGTTATCAAGACGAACAACTATAGGAAATACATCATGGAGGACGGTACGGTTGACATCTGTCGGGCATGCCACCGTTCTGGTGAGTCAATCAGGCATGTGATTTCCGATTGTTCGTATTTTGCTAACGGTAAGTACTTGCATAGACATAACCTAGTATCCAAGATCATCTCCTGTGGAACATCGGGTACGGCTGGGTGCTCCGTGGTGCCAATATCCGGGGCGTCGGCGTGACTTATTACGCTGACGACGAGCTGGTCACGGCGTCATCCAGGACGCCGCAATATTGGCGGCGGCGGACGCCGGCCATATATTTATTTATTTATTTACACCTTATACATGGAGTAAAGGCGGATTTAATGCCATAGGCATTCTCTACCAGTCAACCTAAAGTGGTGCAGAGATACAAGAAGGCAGGTGCGTAAATTATGGGATAAAATGTCTTCAAAATATACATACTACTGAGCCATATACTGAGCCGAATCAGGCGATTAGGTTTGACGGTGGCCCTTGAGAAAATCGAGGCCATTTGTTTTCATGGGCCTCGAAGAGGGCCACCGGCCGGCGCCCACATCGCCGTGGATGGGGTGCAGATTCCCATCGGCAAAAGTATGAAATATTTGGGTTTGGTTTTAGACAGCCGATGGGAATTCCGCGCCTATTTTGAGGTTTTGAGGACAAAATTGTCCTGGGCAGCGGGTGCTCTCTCTAGCCTGCTGTCCAACCTGGAAGGTCCTGGCATCCTTTGCCGAAGACTCTATCACGGAGTCGTGCGGTCCATGGCCCTTACGGCAGTCCCGTTTGGGCCAACTCCCTGCACAAACGCTGCATCGCTCTCCTGCGCAACCCGCAGCGAGTAGTGGCGCAGCGGGCGACCAGGGCGTACCGCACGGTCTCTTTCGAGGCGGATTGCTTGTTGGCTGGATTCTTGCCTTGGGATCTGGAATCCCTGTCCGATGCCTTTCATTGGCGGGAGGAGGCGTTCAGTCACGGGCAGCGTCCGGCCCTGAAGGAGGTGGAGGCCATGAGGGCCTCCTTACGGCGAGCCGCCGTGGAGGATTGGCGTCTCAGGCTGGAGACCCCGTCAGCGGGGTTCAGGGCCGTAGCGGCAGTGCACCCGGTCTTTGCCGAGTGGCTGGACAGGCGCCACGGCCCGGCTACGTTTCGATTGACACAGGTACTCGCCGGGCATGGTAGCTTCGGTGAGTATCTGTGTCGTATTGTAGGCACATAGGTGTCGGCCGTGTGTCACCATTGTGATAACTGCCCACTGGATACGGCCCAGCACACGTTGGAGTTTTGCCCAGCCTGGGGCGAGGAGCGCAGCGCTCTCAGAGCAGTCATCGGAGGAGACCTCTCGCTGCCAGCCGTGGTCGCTTCCATGGTCGGCAGTCGGGAGGCCTGGCGTGCGGTGGCCCACTTCTGCGAGGTGGTCGTCTCGCAGAAGGAGAGTGCCGAGAGGGATCGGGAGCGCGAAGATCCCTCCCGCCGCCAGAGGAGACGAAGGAGGCGCCGGGTGGACAACTGACCGGCGTCTCCCACCCTGTGGATTGGGGGCGTTTAGAGAATTCCACCACGGTATCCCCTGCCTGTCGTAAAAGGCGACTAATAGGGGCCACCCCGGCAGGGGGCTGTCCGTCTTTAGTTTTGTGTGTTCTAGTACATTGTTGTGACCCCCGTGATGGACGGCAGCGTGGCAGGTAGGCCTCATGCTGCCGTTGACGCTGAGAGCGTCCTTCGGTGCGCGGGGGCTTCTGAGCCCCCCCACAACAGGAGACGGGCCGCACCAGGCGGCATCGCGCAGGGGCGGTTGCGGACGAAAACTTAGACATTAGTTCGAGGAAGCCCGCAGCCGTCCCTAATACGCCGAAGATGGCCACCACGGAGTTTTAGTTGGTATGCCGTGCGTTGTACATAGGCTAGGGACTCGGCCCGGCGGTCGCCTGACGTTTTCCATCTCTCCGGGCGGCTCAACGCCGGGTCGTAAGGCACGGTGAACCCAACATAACCGCTCGGTCGAACCCCATGAACGCCGGGCGGTAGTGGTAATGCACTTTCTCCACGAAACCAAAAAAAAAGAAAATTTAATAAATGTAGCCAAGATCATACACCAGCAAGTTGCTCTTCGGTATGGTCTTGTGACTCCTGAAGTGCCATATTAACAGTATGTGCCTCAACCAGTTCTCGAAAATGATCATGCAACGCTGTATCGGGATCGTTCTATTGTCACTGACAGGACTATTGTTGCTAATAAACCTGATATTGCGATCGTAGATCGATTGGCGCGCCGCGCAATGCTTGTTGATGTCACCATCCCTCATGACGACAACCTTGTTAAAGCCGAAAAAGATAAAATGTCTAAATATTTAGATTTGGCGCATGAGGTTACTGCCATGTTGGATTTGGACTCAACAGTTATTGTTCCGATTGTCGTTTCTGCACATGGGTTGATACCAAAGAGCCTTGACTAACATCTTAAGAAGCTCTCAATTGGTCGTTGGGTCAAGAGCCAGATGCAGAAGGCAGTACTGTTGGACACGGCACGCATTGTGAGGAGATTCCTCACTTTGAATCCCTAACCACCGGAGGCTTGGGTCTTGAGCCTCGCCATCGGAGGGGATTAATACTTTTATATTTTATATGTATTTTTATAACTTACATATATATAAAAATGTAAAAAGATAAGTTTTAGAATAAAGGATATAATGATATCATTTATTTTCTCTTTACAAAGGCATACTTTGAGTTACAATAATTTGTATCTTAAACTAGATTCCGCCCTTGTGAGAAACTGGTGCCTGATGTAGGTTAACCCCTGTGTTACAGGTCACCGCGAATCAGATTAGGATTGGTTAAATATCTTAAAGAGAACAATGACATAAAAGAAAAAAAAACTATTATAGAGAACAGAGATAATGATCTATGTGAATCAGTTATGGAGGGTAGAAGTAAGGAAGACCGTCTGGAACCGATGGGCATGCGAAGAGACATTGGGTCTCTTTGCGTACTCTATCGGCTCTTCCACGGGGAGTGCTCTGAGGAACTGTTCGAGATGACACCGTCATCTCCTTTTTACCACCGGACTACCCGTTCTCGGAGGAAAGTTCATCCGTTCCACCTGGTAACGACCACTGCCAGCACTGTGCGTTTCCAGAGATCATTTCTTCCTCGTACGTGTTCACTCTGGAATGAACTTCCTCCCACGGTGTTTCCTCAGCGCTATGACTTATCCTTCTTCAAACGAGGCTTAAAAAAAGTTTTTTACGGTAGGCAGCCGCTTAGCTGTGCCCTTGGCATTGCTGTCGTCCATGGGCGACGGTAACCACTTACCATCAGGTGCGCCGTTAGCTCGTCTGCCTTCGAAGGCAATAAAAAAAAAAAAAAAAAACTGACTGAAGTGTGCTGGGTTGAAAAATTTAATATTTCTCTTGACTTCTGTAGTTAAGAAATATGCAGTATTTAAAATCTCCACTTTTTACGTAGTCTACTGTAATTTAGTAAATAATAACCTATGAAACTCCTGAAATAACGTGCATAGTGATTTGTTTATTATGAAATTTTGTTGATACATCTTTGTTATATTAATGCCTTTATTGTTGTTAATATAAAAAGAAAAAATATAGAAGCAATGGTTTTTTTTTAATTTTATATCCTACTCTAATAATTTGTGGCGCTCTATTTAAAATTCTTCCACTTGATACTATAGCGCCACCTTAATTTACTCCCTTTTAACGGACACTTTTTAATACACTGAGATGGTCCTCCTTAATTCTACCCTTCATAAAATCAGTATCTATTTATAAAATGACTGCAGAGATTACTGTTTCATATGATTGTGTGAGTCGAGAAGTGGATGTGGTTGTATCCATCTGGAATGGTGTCTCATATTAATAGATGCTCTGTTTTATCATAATCTAAAGTTTTAAGAAAATTATTTACTGTAATTTTACAGCTAAACTTGATTATGGGGTATATAAATATGGTCCGAGAACGGTTCAAATATTTGTTTTTCTGAAATATTAAAGTAGAGTATGTACTTGTATATTATGAGAATCAGTATGGCAGAGATACAACTATCATCTTTTCGAATACATTGAAAAAAATCGATTTTACCCATTAAAACCTTGTCTTAATGTAAATGATTTAAAACCTTTTATTTTTATGTTCGTAGATGTAATAAAGCCATGTTTGCTAATCGAATATCGTACTGGCTGAATGCAAAAGGCCCCTCGGTAGCGATAGACCAAGCATGCTGCAGTTCTCTTGCGGCCCTGGAGCAGGGGTACTTGGCTATAAATAGGGGAGATTGTGAATCAGCTATAGTTGGAGGATCTAATATATGTTTGCATCCACAGTCATCCGTGCATTACTCAAGGTATATATATATATATATATATAACACAAGTAATTAATATGTGTAATTTATATATTCGAAAGTTCAACCGTAACTCAGGAGCCGATCGGATATTTTACATACTTTTAATATTTCAGAATCATGAAATTATGTGACGATGGTAAGACGAAGTCTTTCGATCAGAATGCTGACGGATGTGCGAAGTCCGAAGCAATAAATGTATTTTTTCTTCAAAAAGCCAAAGACGCCTTAAGGTAAGAAACAGTTAGTAATTAGAATGTGTAGGTAATTACCTATATAATCATCATCATCATTGTTTTGGCTTTGTACGCATATCTTTGGCTTAATTTTTACGGGCTTTTGTCTGACAATCCAACATCCAATATAGGGTGTAAGTAATAGTATATCCCTTTGTAAATCTATAACACGCTGTATTGAAGCTACAATCCACTTGTCACACTCCATTGTCTTTACAATCCACAACAACAGCAACAATGTTGTTGTAGAGGAACAGATGGTTTCGTTCCTCTATTAAAGGGACGATCTCCAGTCAGGCAGATATTGCGCCTGACCGACCGCGGCACCCCCAATAGTTAAACTTCGGAGTTGCGTGTCGTGCAAATGTTGCTACCGCAGCGCAGCTCAGATTCGATGTACGTCATCTGGTGGTATTATTGGGCATTATGTACTATTTTCAATTCCACATCGATATCTAATGGATGAGCGTTGGGTCTTCTAATTAACAACTTCATCTAATGCTTCATAAGCATGCCGATAGATGGCGTTGTATGTTAATTGAGTGCCGCCACATTGTCCAATCTAGAAACCGCCGGGGTTCATGTGAGTGTCCACCAGATACATACCACCGTCGTGCATATTTCTGCCGCCAATCACAATGAAAGCACTGTGATGTTTCGGTTTCAAAATATAGTTGCCAGTTTTATGATATTCTAATGTCTCAAGGTGTTGAGCACATTGCAATGTCACGTAGATCTTTGTAATTCAAAGTTCGGTTGGTGTGATGCTAACCATGAGGCTTGCGGCTTGCTCGGTTCATTTTATACAGCGTCTAGCAGCTCGTTGCCACTAGATCAATTATAAACATGATTACCTAGACGGAACTTACATAGTTTGTAACTTTTACATTGTATAAGAAAGTAACATAGGTAGGTATAATACGTTAATTACTAACGAAAAATTTACTAATCTGAACAACTTCAGAGCATGGATACAGTGTTCAATGTCCTTATATATCTTAAATTTACAGTTTAGGTATTACTTACCATAATAATTTATAGAATTAAATACTTAACAAATTTGATTTCACCCTAATACTTACCTAATATTAGATTTAATTTGAGTTGTAAAAGTAGCATTCTGTTACAGAATTTATGGTGAAATACGTCATATTAAATGTGAATTCACTGCAATAATGAACACTGAAACAGGACCACGATATGGATTTTATCGAGAACCAAGAGTTATGATTAATTTCATAAAGAACTTTTACGAGGAATCAGGCGTATCTCCTAATGCTGTGGAGTATGTTGAAGCTTTCGGGTCAGGTAATATTAGAAAAAATACTCCAAGTATAAATTGTATGTGTACAGGATGACCGGGCCCCTAGGCGATGCTCTTTTCAGGGCCCTTGCACACATTTATAAATTAGAAAAAATCTACTACTACGCATTTTCTGCAGAATATTTAATTTAAATTTCATTTATTTATTTAAACACTTCGTAAACACAATGGTATACAGGCGGGCTTAATGCCATATGTATTTTCTCCTAGTCCACCTTTGGGGAGTGCAGAGATAAACGGAAGCAGGTGCAAAATGAAAACATAATATGTTTTTTTATAATACTACAAAAATTTCAACTTAAAGAAACATTTCCATTTTTTTTCACGTGGCGTAGAGCCCTAACCTATGGTGAGCCCCTAGGCAATCGCCTACATTGCCTTAAGGATAATCCGGTCCTACCAGGTATTACACGTGTTATACGTAAGTTACTGCCGGTTGAACCAATTTTGTCACGCAGTACAAAAATATGTTCACAGTGTGGCTCTGCAATATAATATTTGCCTAGAAAATTATACACAAGAACTTGATAATGGTAAATACTAGAAATGTTAATATTGCTTTTTATATTTTACAGCTGTACCAGATGCCGATAAAGTTGAATTAGAAGTTATTGACGAAATATTTTGTAGAGACAGAGAGGATCCTCTTATGGTTGGGAGTGTCATGTCTAATATAGGATACGGTGAGGCTGCTTCGGGAATCTCAGCTGTAACAAAGGTTACGAAAACATTGACTACTTCTTTAAAAATAATTAACTTATTTTTACAATGCAGATTCTTAATTATATATTTGAACAGGTCTTGCTAGGGTACCAAAAAGGTCTCTTGGCGGGTAACTTACATTGTGTGAACCCGAGGCAGGATGTGGAAGCAGTGCGGGATGGCCGACTGAAGATCCTTACTGACCACGCGCGTTTTGGACGCACGTACGCCGCTGTCAACGGAATATCTGTCACCGGAGTCAACGCACACGTGCTCCTGCATGGTTATTATAAGCCTAAGGTATGATATTACTATCCTAGCCTAGGGCTGCCTCGGTAGCGTAGTTGTATTACGGTACAACTGCAATGCAGAGGTCTCGGGTTCGATCCCCAGGTCGGGCAAAGTGATATTGAATGTTTCTATTCAGTATCAACCCGGAGTCTGGAATTTATGCCCGATATGGCGATAGGCTCGCCCCCTATACGTCATGGGACGGAATACGCACGGCGAAAAGTGGGTGCATTTAGTTGCGCCTCTGCCTACACCTTCGGGGACAAAAAGCGTGAGTGTGTGTGTGTGTGTGTATTGTAAGTATGAAAATAAAATATTGCTCTTTGGTTTATAAGCGTATCACTTCCGAACAGTGAAATCGATATGGATAAATATATACCACCATACCAGCCCTGTATTATATACTGCCCACTGCTGAGCACGGGCCTCCTCTACAACTGAGAGATGTAGGCCTTAGTCCACCACGCTGACCTAGTGCGGGTTGGCAGACTTCACATACCTTCGAAATTCCTGTAGAGAACTTCTCAGGTATGCAGGTTTCCTCACGATGTTTTCCTTCACCGTTGAAGCGAGCGATAATTCACAAAGAATACACACATAACTTTTTAGAAAAGTCAGAGGTGTGTGCCCTTGGGTTTTTGAACCTGCGGACATTCGTCTCGGCAGTCCGTTCCACTCCCAACTAGGCTGTCGCCGCTTTGATAAAATTATATATATATATTTTATGATATAGGGGACCATTGCGACCCCTAATAGGGGGCAAACGAGCATACGGTTCACCTGATGGTAAGTGATCACCGCCGCCCATGAACATCTGCAATATCAGGGGGCACAGAGATTGCATTGCGATTCGAACAATGGGTAAGCGCAATCCTTTTTTGCTTCATTTTTAATATGGTCGTGGGTTAGTTAAGCTGGCTTCCCACGGTACGTTATTCTGCGGATTATCACGCGGGGCCGACAACTACAGGTATAGCTACGCATCACACACCAAGGCTCTACCAAGTTTCAACGGTGCATGTTGGTCTGCGTGGGTCTTGAGATTCGTAGACAGTTTGTAATTCCAAAATGCAAAGTGAAAGAGAGCTCGCACCATTGAAGTTACCAACTGGCGGCGGATCCATCGCACCGCTACGGACTTGAATCATTCACGATTTAAGCTTTAATTTCATCCCGAAGATTTTTTTTTATCTTGGGAACGGACATGTAATGCCGACGAAACTGAGGGTCAAAGCTAGTATTATATAGTATTATTATATTTCATTATTTATTTACCAATCACGCACTAACCATTAGTTTTATTAGCATATTTTTTTTTTTAATTGAATGACGAGACGAGCATGCCGTTCGCCTGATGGTAAGCGATACGACCACCCATAAACAGTAGCAACACCATCCAGCACCTTGAGTTACAAAGTACTGTGTGGCATTCCACTGCACTCGTCATCCTGAGACATAAGATGTTAAGTCTCATTATGTTAGTTACACTGGCTACAATGTCCTTCAAACCGAAACACAACAGTGCATGCACACTGCTGCTTGGCGGTAGAAATAGACATCGCGGTGGTACCCACCCAGACGGACTCTTACATATGAGAGACCTACCAGTTAAAATAATCTAGAACAAATTTACCAAGAAAATACATTGCTGTTCTGCAGAAAGTCTTCATCCAGGCGATGCCGCGGGAAACGGTAGTTTAAAATACATGCTACTGGTAAGTTATTGACAATGAAGTTTAATTTGTATTATTTATTTTTAGGACCTCAATCGTTATAAGTGCGACATCCCGCGTCTAGTGAACATCTCGGGCCGCCAAGAGTCCGCGGTGAGGAAGATAATCAACGATTTGAAATCTCGCCCCGTGGACCCTGAAGAGCTGGCGCTGTTGCACAATGTGTATAAAACAAGAATCACGGGACACATGGCCAGAGGATTTGTCATCCTAGGTATAGCAGTCATTTTTAAAAGGGCGCATCAGAATCTGACGCTCGCGCCTCGAATGCGAGGCACGCGCGCCGCTCGTGAGGAGTAAATCGAAAGCCATTTTTAGATTAGCAAGCTCTTTAAGAAATTTATGGCGCAAAAATTTCCAAATGCGTTTACGCTAGCGGCAATATTTCTTTAGCAACACGCTTTTGAAAGTGATCATCAAGTTAACTTGTGCAAGTTGTTGCGAAGCTGTTTACATTGCAAAGGAATATTTATTGCTTGCAACTTTTTTTTTATTTATGTGACTATGCCCACAATCCTTTTGTCTCTTTTTCCTGCTCTTTACCTGATTGTAAACAACACTATTGCCTTTAAAGTACCAATCTCAAACAGAATTTTTAATTAAAAAGCACTTCGTGGCATGCACATTGCTGTTTTTCTAAATAGACATATCGGTAATACAGCCAAATTATGACTTGGCAGCATGGCATTTAGGTTCAATAATAAATACGCATGCTCACGCCTTTTATCCCCGAAGGGGTAGGCAGAGGCGCAACTAGTGCACCCACTTTTCGCCAAGCGTATTCCGTCCCATGATGTGATAGGGGGCGAGCCTATCGCCATACCGGGCACAAATTCCAGACTCCGGGCTGATACTCAATAGAAAAATCCAATATCACTTTGCTCGACCCGGGGATCGAACCCGAGACCTCAGCCTTGCAGTCGTACCGTAATACAACTACGCCACCGAGGCAGTCAAATAATAATAAATACATAGTTTACATACTCATCAACATTAAAACTTTTATGCAGGCAAAAATAAACTGCATGTTCTCGGCACAAGTTGTCAAAATCACTGTAGTTAACTCAAATGTTATAAGTTTATGCCTTTTGTTTTCCTTAATCAATTTAATAAATAAATAATGTTTACACATGCGATTTACCAGAAGTTCAGCAATAAAAATCACTTGCGGAAGATAACTTCTGCTAGTTTCTTCGCTAATTTAAACCCCGCTTAACAGTCTTTGCTTATATCTAAATACTTGATAGCTTGCGGAAGGCGTTCAGTTCGCGCGCATTATATTCCCTCTTTAAGCAGTAAACACTAAATATGTCGAGTACCTAAGGTTTCCTTAAGGCTGGTGAAGCGTTGCCAAAATAGCTAGTAAAACTATGACATCATTCTTTATTTTATTAGACACCAAAGCGGGTTCAACAGTGAGTTTGCACGAGAAAGAGGGTTATTTCAACGACACTATGCGGCCTTTGTGGTTCGTGTACAGCGGCATGGGCTCACAGTGGACCGGCATGGGCGCTCAACTCATGCGCATACCGATCTTCGCAGCAGCTATCGAGCGGTAGGTACAATCAAAACATCGGAATTACACTTTATAGCACTTTAATGCAGACAATTGGTATTGATAATATGTAATGGGTTTCAGATGTCAGCAAGTTCTAGCACCTAAAGGAATAAATATTGTGGATATAATAACATCGAATGATAAAACTACGTTCGACAACATTCTGCACTCGTTTGTGGGAATCGCCGCCATTCAGATTGGACTTACTGACATTCTGCGCGCTCTCGGAATTGTTCCCGACAAAATTATTGGTAACGTAACATCTTTTACTACTTTGAATCGACTTAATTACTTATCTCTCTTCTTGGTCGCGTGCTTCATTACTGAAGGTCGTGTCCCTGAAAGGCCTTCGTGGCTGTCTCTATTATACCTTTCCATTTCGTTCGGGTTTCGGCTTCTCTTAATGCAGTCGTAACAGACAATCCAGTGAGGGCAGTAATTACTTATAAGCATTGCTATATCTTTTAAGACGTTTTGGGATCGATTCATATGTAGGTACAGTCTGCCACATAAATAGCTGAACAAATTCAAAACTTAGAATCGCCTCTGCACTTTTGTGTTCTTACCAATTTTCATTTACTCTTCACAAAAATAAAATAAAGGAGATTAACTTTACTTCACACAAAGAAAAAAAAATATTTTAATTAAACTTAGCGCGTAAAGGCCATTTGAAATTTTGAATTTGTTCAGCTACTTATGTGGCTGACTGTACCTACATTTATTTTGATTATTATTTCAATAACGTTATTATTTTATGTACATATTTTCAGAACGACTTAATTAGCTTTATTTTTTCTTTTTTAAAGGAGATGTCCGCTTTTTGTATGGGTGCTGGGCCTCAAAATCTAACCAGGCTCCATTAAAAAATATTTTTAGACCCCTACATTTATAACTAACTTTTTTAAAAACGTTCATATTAAGTGTCGTTTTTAAGCAAAATAAAATTACATAGATCTCAAAATCGGAGGTCTTTAAAATTAAACGATTTACTGTAAAAGGCTAGTTTTTAGGAGTTCTATTCAAATATATTTAAACTGTCTTGGTTCGAATTTTAGGCCCGTTTTTGGACATGTCCTTTATGTACATGATTTGACGAATGTGCGACAATTTGTCGTGCAGGTCACAGTGTTGGTGAGCTGGGATGTGCGTACGCGGACGGCTGTCTCACTGCCGAGGAGATGATACTGTCGGCGTACAGCCGGGGCTTGGTGTCCGTGCAGACTCCGTTCATACGGGGCTCCATGGCAGCCGTGGGCCTGGGATACAAACAGGTACTCGCACCTATACTGTATTTAGACAATTCGATCCCAACTCTTTATTCTTTTCACGGGACAGTAACAGTACAGTCTGTATTACATAACTATAGATAATGTTTTGAAGTTATTTTAATACAATAAAACCTGACTAGATTTCGAAGATGTGCCCGCCTGAGATCGAGGTGGCTTGTCACAACAGTTCTGAATCCAGCACCATATCAGGCCCAGCTGACGTAATGCGGGAGTTCGTGGACGCGCTTACTGCCAAAGGAATATTCGCGAAAGAAGTGCCGTGCTCCAACATCGCTTATCATTCCAGATATATCGCTGAAGCAGGTAATATATTATAAGGAACAGAAGCGTTGATTTTACAGAAATACTTTCACAAGGATATCAACAACCGACTGACCGGTACGAGAGTAGGTAAATGCACAACTTAATCAATTGCTACTAAGACTACGACTAAGACCGACTGGTGCCGACTGAGACCGAAAGAGCGAACATATAATTATTATTTTTTATATTGACCCTAACTGCCAGTAGCCTGACGCGAGTCGGCTTTTCTGGCCACACCGGACTTTCGGGTGAACGCTTTAGGCGCTCGAAAGCCTTAATTTAAGTGACCATGCTGAGGGCAACCCACTAACAGGTTACGAACCTCGGCTCAGGACGTTCACTGGGAGAGGATGAGACGTCAACGATTAGTGAGGAAGATTGGTGTTTTTTTTTTATCTAAACCTATCCATTTATTTCGTCGGCACGCGGGCCGGAATTGTTAGGAGGGTCGGGGGGCGACGTGGAACGCGGCGAGGACGGCACTGCGGTCGTGTAGATTGTAAGAGTTTTAAAAACTCGTTCTTACGACGGATGACCAGAGTGATATCGTCCTCTGGATCGGTTAAGACTGAACGCGGCCGTCTCCATTTGGCGCGGTCGAATGGAACGTACATATCGATACGGCACCATTTTTATACACCCAACTGTCACTTCTACTACTAGTTTGATATCTCGAATGGTTTTCATAACTGGTCAGTACGTTGCTAACTATATTATATATTTTTTACTAATATTTAATGCACAGGAATAAGGAAATGAGGGTTGCGGGTCAAAAACGAGCCTCTAAACTCCTTCTAAGTTTTCTAAGACTCAAGCTTATTATGCCTAACTACATTAGTAAAAAGTTTATTTTTATCATAAGATTTCAATGAACAAGAGGTGAGTATTCTTTTTTAAAATTACGAAAGTATGTACTTATGTGAAATCTCTCATTCTGCATTAGGCCCGGCGTTGCATACAAAAAGTCTAAACACACTCAATGGTAGAGGAGCCCCGTGAACAACAATGGAATTATACCGGTTTGCCGAATTACTAGCTACTATTATTTTGCCGCGCCTTCCAACATATTTGGTATTTGGGATGATGATGGTTGATGATGATGATTACTGTAATTAACATATAGCTAGTCTATTGCGGGTTTTGACAAATATTTGGTATCTAGGTCCTGAACTGCTGAAACATCTAAAGGAAGTGATCAAAACGCCACGAGCTCGCAGCGAGCGATGGGTGTCGACGTCAGTGCCACAAGACAGGTGGAACGAACCAATCGCCAAATTGTCATCAGCCGAATACCACACTAATAACTTGCTGGTAAGAACAATATATAAAATTTACATAATTTTTTTGACCGACTGACATTCCTCGGCCAGGCTACCTATGCTCCTGTTAGGTCCTGTTCCTTGCGCTGCTCATCGCCCTGTCACGACTTTTTCCCTAGCAGCCACACACTTCACATCTCACGATATTCATTTTGTTGCTCCGCATTCCAATATTCGCCTTGCAATGGTTGACAACATTGATGAATTAGTTAAATAATTTAAAATTATGTTTTAAAACATTTAGTATCTACTTTAGTATAATTGTGCATATCAACTTCTGATTAAATATAATAAGATGCCAGCCCTGTCTTGTATACTGTCCCACTGCTGGGCACGGCCCTCCTTTACTACTGAGAGGGATTTGGCCTCGAAGGTTAGCAGACTTGTACCTTTGAAATTCTCAAAGAAAACTTCTTAAGTATGCAGGTTTTCTCACAATGTTTCCCTTCACCGTTAAAACAAGTGATAATTCAGTTATGCTGTATTTGGTTTCAAAATTGCAGCTATTATGCAATAGATAGGTTTACCTTTTAATATTTTTACATTCGAACATTGAAGGTTGGTGGCGTGTCGTTATCATGCTAAATTCCTTACTCATCACGTGCAAACGACACAAGTTTTCGAATTTCATACTGCCGCTTTTTTTACTCTAAACAAACAATATAATATGGAGCGCCGGTCAGCGAAAGCTGCAGCACGAGTGACATGAAGAATCTCTCTGGCTATTTCCCTCGCCACTCGTCAAGGATAACCTCATAGTGTAAGATAATGATTACCATAAACAGGTTACTTTAGAAACCTAAAGATTAGCATATAAGTTTCTTATATGACGTAAGGGACAACTAAGGGGTATTGAGTTAAATCACATCAACCAGACGAGACGATAAATTTACAAAAATATTATGATTTGACCAAGATTTAGATATAATATCACTAGCTTTTGCTTGCAGCTCACAATATGTTTGAGTTGTCTACACTTATCGGTTTCGCAGCCCATTTTCTCGGGAAAATTAAAGTGTATGTAATGGAAAATCAACATGTTTGTTCTTAGGGTTCAGAATACTTCCATACGAAACATCCAAAACCAGTTCAGCCGTTTAGTTTCTCCTCTACATACATACATACATAAACACCATACTGGTGGTAGGTCTCTCATTATGTAAGAGGCCGTCTGGGTGGGTACCACCGCAATGTCTATTTCTACCGCCAAGCAATAGTGTGCATGCACTGTTGTGTTTCGGTTTGAAGGACATTGCAGCCAGTATAACTACTGGACATAATGAGACTTAACATCTTATTTCTCAGGATGACGAGCGCAGTGGAATGCCACACAGTACTTTGTAAGTCAAGGTGCTGGATGGTGTTGCTACTGTTTATGGGTGGTCGTATCGCTTACCATCAGGCGAACGGCATGCTCGTCTCGTCATTTAATGCTATAAAAAAAAAAAAAAAAAAAAAAAAAAAAAAAAAAAAAAAAAAAAAACAAAAACTCACGCCTTTCTCCCATTGGGGTAGGCAGAGACTATGGAGCGCCAAGTGCTACGATCCAAACATACCTCTTTCGCTTCTTCTACAGTCATCAGTCTCTTCATACATGCTCGTCGGTTACGAGAACTCCTTATTTGGCCCTTCCTTAGGAGGTCGTCAATTTGGTCCATGAAGGTACGTCTAGGACGTCCCCGTCCGACGCTACCACTCACTTTCGCGACATAGATTTCTTTCGTTCCTCTTCTTTCATCCATCCTTTCAATGTGGCCAAACCACCGAAGCATTCCTTTCTCAATCCTAGTCACTACATCCTCTTTCAATCCACATGTTTCTCTTATCACGCTATTCCTTACTCTATCACTTACTTTCAACCCACACATACTTCTCAAAGCTCTCATCTCCACTGCATTTACCTTACTTACATACTTGTTTTGCCACAACCACGACTCACTTCCATACATCAGTGTTGGCGCCAAGACTCCTTGGTGAATAGCTAACCGAGCGTTATTCGCAATATTTTTGTCATTCATAATCGAATACAAGGCGCCATTAACACTATTTCCCATTTTTACTCTTCTTTCAATATCTCCGTCACACTTTCCGTCTCTAGTGAACATGCATCCTAAATATACAAATTCGTTCACTTGTTCCACTCTTTCATCTCCTATCATAATCTTGCACTCGGTTCTCGATTCATCCCTCTCCATAACCATTACTTTTGTCTTTTTTACATTCACTTTCATACCTTTTCTCTCAAATGCCTCATTCATAATATTAACCATTTGTTGTAACTCGCACACCGACGATGCAAGGAGTACTTGATCGTCGGCGTACAAGAGACACTTAAACACTGATCCTCCTATTCTTAATCCACAAACAGCCTCTCTCAAATTGGTCAAATAACTGTCCATGAAGAGATTGAAGAGCCATGGTGATGCTACACAGCCCTGTCTGACACCGCGTTCGATGTCAAACCAGTCCGTGCAGGTCCCATTTACTCTGACGCAGGCACTCGAACCCTCATATAAGGATTTGAGCGCCCGAATAAGATTGCTCTCCACGCCATACATGGACAGAGTTGCCCACAGTTCATTCCTCACCACTCGATCATAAGCCTTTTCCAGGTCAATAAAGGCGCAGAAAACCTTTTGGTGTTTCGCTAAGGTCTTCTCAGCTATGCACCTTAGGGAAAAGATTTGATCCATACATCCCATCCCCTTTCTAAAACCAGGTTGTACATCCCAAATTTTCGTCTCTGTTACACGCACCACTCTTTCAATCAATATCTTAGCATACAACTTGCCTACTATACTGAGGAGGCTGATACCACGATAGTTACCGCACTCCTGCTGTGATCCTTTCCCTTTAAACAAGGGCACAATGACGGCCTTGCACCAATCATTTGGAACTCGACCGGACCGCCAACATTTGTCAAAGAGAAGGCACAGCAGACGCACAACGAGGTCCCCTCCTCCCTTCAGCATTTCAGCCGAAATCCTGTCATAACCTGCAGCCTTTCCTCTTCTCGTATACTTTATTGCCGTTCGTATCTCATCCATCCACTCACATCTGCACGTATCACCTTCATAACATATCTCTTCTTTGTGCCATCACGACTTCCTGTCTCTGCTCTACATTCAAATACACTTTCGAAATATTTCTTCCATTCATTCAATACTTCACTCCTTTCTCTTAGCACCCTACCATTCTTATCTCTTACTACAGTCACTTGAGATTCTCCTACTTTACCTCTAGCTTTTCGGACCATATGCCAAAATAATTTCTCCTCTATTTTATTCCTTAACAGATTTTGTTGAAAATGTGTTTCAAAGTTTAATAAAAACCGTTAAATACTTTAAATTCAATGTTGAACATTCGCGTAAACATAAGAAATCATTAATTTACTCTCCTTGAAGATTGATTGGGTCAGACCGATATATAGGCGAACATAATCACTTTCGAGTTTAAAATATTTATATGGATTTGATATGCAGAGCTCGGTGTTATTCGAGGAGACATCAAGTTTAATTTCACCCAATGCTGTCCTCGTGGAGATCGCACCTCACGGCCTGTTGCAAGCAATCCTGAAACGCTCGCTGCCTGAGAGCTGCTGTAACATTGCACTCACCAGACGTGGACATCCTGATAATGCCTATTTGGTTCTGGAAGCTATTGGAAAGTAAATATCCGTTTTGTTTATGCTACTGAATAACAAGACAAGCAAGTTTCTTGGCTGCTGATAAACAACATGCTTGCTCATAAACAATAGTAAAACCCTACAGACCTTGGATTTAGAAATCTCTAAATGGTACTGAAATGCACGCAACATTTTTAAATATTAGATTGTTTCATAAGTTATAATCCGCATTCCGCAGTAATTTCACTGCCTAGAATGTCCCTCGAGTCGCGCCACAAGATACTTGCGTTCCTACTGTTAGTTCGAGACATGTAAAACAATCTTGTGGTCTAGTACTATAATACTGTGTATTTTGATGTAAATAAAAAAACAAATCTACTTTTGCTCTAATTTTCAGATTGTATATGGAAGGCTATTTGCCTAAGCTTGAAGTTCTCTATCCTAAAATTGAATTCCCAGTCTCTTCCGGCACACCAATGTTATCTCATACGGTGGAATGGGCTCACGAGGAAAAATGGTACTAACTAAACTGTAATCACCAGATTTGTATCAGAAATATAAACAAATATCTTTTATTTATTCTTTACCGATATGACCCAACTGCTCGTCTGACTGTAAGATTCTTAAGTAATGATCGTCCTTAAACGGTAGCAATATCATATAAACTTGGATTTACAATAGGTACGTTATCCTTCAAACCGTGACATTGCAGTCACTGTAATGCTTGGCGTCAGAAATAGGCGTTGCGGTGGCGCACACCCAGCTGGATTCTCGAATGTATATATGTATACTAGCTTTTGCCCGCGGTTTCGCCCGCACGAAAGGAGTTTTCCTGGATAAAAGGCCCGCTATAATACATTTTTCCGGACCGAATTGTAAATCTTAACTATTCTCGAATCCACCTGAAGGCACGCAAACAATTTCATTAAAATCGGTCCAGCCGTTTAGGAGGAGTTCAGTGACATACACACGTACAGAAGAATTATATATAGTTAGAAACAGAAGCCATTTTGATTTAAATAAAAACGATTTATTTCTGTTTTTACATTAACACATTTATCACTGGTTTTACATAAACACACTTAACAGAAATACTTTTACAAAGATATCAGCAACTAGCCGACCAGCATGAAAGTCAATGATCAACTTACTGAACTGCTACTAAGACTCAGCACGAATGAGCAGAATGAGTCGGAATGAGCCACAATGAGAGTGCACATCGATACGGCAGCCTTTTTATACACCCAACTGCCACTTCCACTTTTAGTTTGACATTTCGACTGGTTTTCATAACTTGTCAGTACGCTACAAATACCCTCACAAAACTTTTATCCTAACTCGGCCTCTCCTGACGGGAGTCCGTCCTCGGGCTCCATCTTCTAGCTCTGAACATCAGTCTCCAGAATTGGCAATGAAGTCGCCGAAATTTCTTCACTCCCCACGACGCTGGATGGTGCAGCAGGCTCTTCACTCTGCGTTCCGGACGTGCTTGGTTGATGCTCGCCGACGCCACCAGGTGTTTAGTTTTCAGAAGACTGCGTCGCTAGGAGCGCCAGTCTCCAAAGCTCCAAGCTCATCATTTGCATCTGCGTACAAAAAGAACCAAAGCACAGAAACATATCCAAAAAGATAACAAAATAAAGTAAGACAGCTCGTATGACATGAGAAAAATTACTCAATAGTTCAACGTAATAAAATCTAAGCACAACGGATATAAAACATCTTGATATCTGTACCAACCACCCGAGGCAGGACCCGTCGGGGGAGTGCCTCTCACGACTCGTTAGAGGTCTACGTGTACTTACGTGAGACATAGCTTTGCGTGTGTGTATCGGTCCCACATAAAAACATGCTTCAACCCAACCTCTCAATATAAGACAAACGATGTTTGCCAAACAAACACGTCACACATCAGCGGCCTGTTCGTGACATGTACTACGGCGTATTACACGGCTCCAGGACCACATGTCCGAGCAATTCTCGACAGTGTCCGAGCACACAAATAAAACACAACCACCCAAAGTACGTCCCATGTACTAGGATCACATGCCCGATCACACTCCAAAGCAGTATCCAATAACATGAAACCATACCTCACTTGAAGTGTATCCGTCGATCAGGATAGCATGTCTGACATAAAACAAAAACTATACCGACCGCAAGACAAAACTTCCCTTAAACGTGTTTACCCCTCAAGAAACTTTAAAAACATTTCCATAAAAACTTTAGTCATACAAAATTAGACAGCACCCAAATAAGTTTTTCCGCAATCACCTGATATCCGTGCCACTCTAAGCATAGTGGAGCGTGTCGTTCCGTATTGTTCAGCAGCGCCAAGAGCGCGCAGTTCAGCAGCGCCAGGAGCGCGCAGTTCAGCAGCGCCAAGAGCGCGCAGTTCAGCAGCGCCAAGAGCGCGCAGTTCAGCAGCGCCAAGAGCGCGCAGTTCAGCAGCGCCAAGAGCGCGTAGTTCAGCAGCGCCAAGAGCGCGCAGTTCAGCAGCGCCAAGAGCGCGCAGTTCAGCAGCGCCAAGAGCGCGCAGTTCAGCAGCGCCAAGAGCGCGCAGTTCAGCAGCGCCAAGAGCGCGCAGTTCAGCAGCGCCAAGAGCGCGCAGTTCAGCAGCGCCAAGAGCGCGCAGTTCAGCAGCGCCAGGAGCGCGCAGTTCAGCAGCGCCAGGAGCGCGCAGTTCAGCAACGCACCGCATCGCCAAGAGCGCGCAGTTCTCCAGCGCAGCCAGAGGCACGCGTATCCGCACGCCCTCGAGCGCGTATCCACACAGCATGGACCGCGCGTCTCCGCACAGCATGGAGTACGCTGCTCTGCACTGGGCACACACTACACAGATCTCTTGTTCCTGCAAGCAAAGAAAAACGAAAACAGAAACACACCGTTCGGCCTATTCTGACCTTTGATTAAGATTCGCATCAAACTCAAACATGAGGACAACCTCAAAATTATCGCTTAATCCAAAATTTTAAACAGTGCAGTGTTGCAATCCGAAACCTTGACCAAGGAAGGCCAGCAATCCTTCAGACCGAACACTGTGCACCTAGATCACTTTTGTCAACCAAGGCCATGTACAGTCATTGTTTACTACAACAGGTAGTTTTTTCCAAGTCCTTAAGTTTAGGGACGACTCTGTACCAACAATAACCACAAAATGTTCGTTAATCCATGTCTGCACATGCCCTGTTAAACAAGATCTCAATATTTGTAAACGTTACCAAGAAATAAAAGAAACCAGAACCCTCAAACAAGGGTTATGGGTCATACGATACCAGACTTCCTCTACCGCTGCAGTAAGCATCATATCTGTCGTCACAGATAGCCACACGTGATATGTGATGCAGCAGTTAGCATCAACCGGTACTACACAACCGTGCAGTCACGTTGCCCGGGACATCCACTATGACGCATCATACGGCAGCACATCTGCCGGAACGCTTGAGCACCAATAGGAACGTTTGTACACCAACAGGAACGTTTGCACACCGGCAGGAACGTTTGAACACCAACAGGAGCGTTTGAGCACCGACAGGAACGTTTGAACACCAACAGGAACGTTTGAACACCAACAGTTTGATCGCGGTACACAAACAGTTTGATCGCATTACACAAACAGTTTGATCGCGGTACACACGCAGATCCTTGTTCATTTGAAGCGGTATGCACATGACTTCAGAAATGAACATGCGGTGGCTATGTTTCACACTTGTCCACTTTTATTCACGTTGTAGTCTAATCCTTATTCCAACATTACTCAGCGCAATTTCTTTTTTCACGCAAATTGCGGGTAGTCAAATATCTCCATCGTACGATGTATTCCACATAGCGTACATATGTAGTGAGCACAATCTATTTCTGTGGGCATTGATTGTTTATCCCACTTCTGAAGTTAGAAACAGAAGCCATTTTGATTTAAATAAAAACGATTTATTTCTGTTTTTACATTAACACATTTATCACTGGTTTTACATAAACACACTTAACAGAAATACTTTTACAAAGATATCAGCAACTAGCCGACCAGCATGAAAGTCAATGATCAACTTACTGAACTGCTACTAAGACTCAGCACGAATGAGCAGAATGAGTCGGAATGAGCCACAATGAGAGTGCACATCGATACGGCAGCCTTTTTATACACCCAACTGCCACTTCCACTTTTAGTTTGACATTTCGACTGGTTTTCATAACTTGTCAGTACGCTACAAATACCCTCACAAAACTTTTATCCTAACTATATATAAAGATTTAACGGCCTCATATTCAGGCGCGCGAATAAATGTGCACATCCGCAGCTGGCGAGCCTTATGCATTTCTTAGATTTAAAGTGTTTAGACACGCCTTTATGGGACTAAATTAATACAATGTATATATTTCGTAAATGGGTAGACATTTGTTTATATTTTCTGGTCATATACAGGAATAATATTGTCGATTTAATTGCGTGACATTGTAATAGCACCTTACAATCAATTTGTATTTTTTAGGGACGTGCCATTATATGCATCAGCCAATCGAAAACTTGCCTCTTCGTGTCAATTTATACTAAATGTTTACGACGATGAAAACAGTTATCTACAAGGAAATGTTTTACAAGGTAAAGAGAAAAGGATTATGATTCTATTAATAGGATACCATTTTGGATAATGAATATATTTTGTTTCTGACTTTGATATAGATGACTGACTCGGTGACGTAGTTGTATTACGGTACGACTGCAATACTGAGGTCTCGGGTTCGATCCCCGGGTCGGGCAAAGTGTTATTGGGTTTTTCTGTTCAGTATCAGCCCGGACTCCGGAGTCTGGAATTTGTGCCCGATATGGCGATGGGCTCGCCCCCTATCACATCGTGGGACGGAATACGCACCGCGAAAAGTGGGTGCACTAGTTGCGCCCCTGCTTACCCCTTCGGGGCTAAAAAGGCGTGATTTTTATATGTTTTTTTATATTGGCCCTACTACCAGTATATTATATGCAGTAGTCTGACGCGAGTCGGCTTTTCTGGCCAGACCGGAATTTAGGGTGAACGCTTTAGGCGCTCGCAACCCTTTAAATTAAGTGACCATGCTGAGGGCAACCCACTAACGGGCTACGAGCCTCGGCTCAGGACGATCACTGAAAGAGGATGAGACATCAACGATTAGTGGGGAAGATTGGTGTTTAACCTAATCCTATCCATTTATTTCATTTGCATTGCGGGTCGGAACTGTTAGGGGGAAAAAGGCGTAAGTGTGTGTATTTAATATCGATATAACATATGGTAAAACGCAACCTGGTAAAAAAATCGCCGTAGCGGCTCATTCACGGATGAGCATGTTTATGTCAATAGGGTAACAATAATATACTTGCTGAAGATGAATTGTTTTTCGTTGTTTTCCATTACATTTTGCCCACGTTGTACATAATACCAGGTGCAGTGTGATGCCAATGAAAAAAAAACATGTACATGAACAGTGTAACAAGTGTATAGCATATTAGCTAAGCATGTTAACGTCATCACAGGGAAGATGCTGTACCCGTTTGCCGCAGCGCTAGTGGCGGTATGGGACACCCTGGCTATGTTTATGGGTGTTCCTAAGAAGCAGGTGTCGGTGGAGTTCCGCGACGTGCACTTGTTTGTGCAGCCCGTGCTGCACGAGCAGCGACAGCTCCGGCTTAGCGTCCAGCTGCACAGGGGCACCGGACGGTTTGAGGTAATCACTATACAGCAGCTGCATGATGGACTAGCGAGTCTCTCAGCTGGTTGTTACCACAACGATCGCTGGTGGTAGGACAGTTGTATTCGCCATAATAACGATCACCATACACGATGTGTTAAACTCGTCATAGTGCCCACGTAAGTGTGTTGCGTTCCGGGATCAGCCTGTGTATATTATTTAAACTGTCAACGCCCGCGGCGGACACCGGTGTCCGAGTATATAGGGCAACCACTTACAACATATTATAATATTATTTTCTTTCTAGCCGCATTTACGTAACGATAAACTTATCAGTATCAAAAAACCAACTCTTCGCAATCGAAAAGTACTTTTTTTTTAAAAATCAATGAAACTAAATTGACCCCTGTAAAGCCGGCGCGGCTCAAAATGATCAACTATGTTTTTAGGTTATGGATGACATCTCTAAAGTAGCCACAGGATTTATTGCCAACAAACACATTGGAAACTCCTTAAATCTCAAAACATGTGATGGTTTGGATCTTAAGAGTGAAGACATTTACACATTGTTAAATAATAAATATTATTCGTACAGGTGAGCGAAATTTAGAATCATAAATAGTTTTTATGTTAAGTATCCAAATAAAGGCTCTGAGCTTAATAATTGTGGTCGTTCGCATAGTGCCAAATGCTAAAAGCTTGTTTAGAAATAAGAATCTATTTTCGGACAATGATTCATCAAGTTAACTTCCGTAATGGCTACTATTTTGACCTCTAACTACCTGTTCTTTTAATTAATTAACTTGTTCATAGTTCTTATTTCACCTATACACATTCCTGGGTGCAAATTATTATCTCGTAGTATTTTTTCTCTAGTTCCAGTATTTTTATGTAACTACTTACTATCTCTGCTCGACCATGCATTTTCTGGTGGAGAATGTCTCCTTATTTCCAATTAAATATACTTTGTAGATACTAAAACGTATATGTTTCTTTTGTTAGCGGAGATTTTCGCAGTATTCACAGTACGAACTCATCAGTAACAGAGGCTCTGATGTTCTGGCGCAACAACTGGGTAACATTACTCGACGCAATGCTACAGCTCAACGCGCTGAGGCGTGCCCACGACGGCGTATCAGTGCCCAAGCAAATTGGGAGCCTATGTATAGATGTTTCCGAACACATTAAATACCAAATGGATGTAGGTGGCGAGACGGTTATGAGAGCTGAAGTATCCGATGTTCATAATTACACTAGGTACTTTTTTTTTATTGAATGGCAAGTACAGTAGGTACAATTATAGCGACTATTATAAGTAATGTTGCATCCTTCGTCAAAAAACACATTCGTTGTTTAAATCACCTATTTTTTTTTATTTATTTATCAATTTTACACGTCAAATATCTTAGCATTGATAAAACGACAAAGATTTGTCTACAATGCTATGTTCTGCATCGGTTATCGTCGAGCATCGGTTAACGCAAGGCGTACTTACAACCAATAAGTACACCCTACGTGTCCATAGGTGACAAGAGCTAGGTAAGCGTAGTAAACAAAAATTGTGAAGGTAACTCTTAGATTTGAAGAAAATACAATAATATAATATATTGTGATTTAACTGTTGCGGACACTATGTTTTTTAATATTGACAATTGCAATTTGTATATTCTGTCTAAATACGTTTTATATGTGCGTCCGTAACTACTAAGTCCATATTGGACGTAACATTCTGCAAGAGAATTATATAACATTAATTTGATTTTAAAAGGAATGCGGTCTTTTATGATGATAATATGCGCTAAGAACTGTCTTAGTTTATTACATACGTAATCGATATGATGTCTCCAATTAAGCCTATTATCTATAATAAACCCAAGATATGTGTGAAATGTGACATTTTCAATGGCAGGACAGTCGCACACGTTAGAGTAAGAATGCATGCATTTGTGGTCGTGGGCTATGATATTCCCAATGGAGGCTTGTTTTAAATATGGTGACTTAATATGCAAGAGTTTGGTTTTAGTTGCATTTAAAACAAGTCCAACGTCATGACACCACTTTGCTAAATTATTAAAGTCATTCTGTAGCAGCTCATAAGCCAGTCTTGAATCACGGTTACCAATAACTAGGCAAGTATCATTGGTAAACTGATAACACGAGCTATAAGTAATATAGTTGCTCATGTAATTTACATAGGATAAAAAGTGTAGTGGCCCCATGTCCCTGCGCTGTACCTTGAGTAGATGTCATAGTATAGCTGTAAGTATTATCTATTTTTACATTCGATTTCCGGTCCTGAAGATAGTTAGTACACCAGTTTAGCAGAGGACCACGTATGCCGCAGTTTTCGAGCTTATTTATTAATTTAGAATGGTCAAGTGTGTCAAAGGCTCGAGAGAAGTCAATGAAGAGTGCCAGAACAGTATTTTTCTCATTAAGATATTTATTGACTTCATCAGTAAATTTTGAAAGAAGATCAGTAGACCCTTTTCCCTGCTGAAAACCAAACTGATTACGGTAAATTACCTCGTTTCTCTTATAAAACATTTGTATTTGTTCACAAATATACTTCTCAACAATTTTGTTTATTGATGAGAGCAGTGTTATTGGACGGTTATTCGCACAGTCATCTTGTATTCCTTTTTTAAATATGGGTCGGACGGAACCTTGTTTGAGATTGTTCGGATATAGACCTTGTTTAACACTGGAGTTTATAAGGTTAGCTATGGCAAGAAATATATTCTCTCCAACAATGTTTATATCAGATACCTTAATTTCATCCAGTCCCGGAGCTTATTGGGTTTAAGATTTTTTATAATTTTATGAATTTTATTACTGGTGGCTTTTTGGAAGAGTATACTAGAATTTAACTGCCTAGAATGTTCGTCCAATAACTTAATAGTAATACTTTGGAACCAAGTCTTTAACTGTCTCCTGGAATCTATTTGCAAATGTATCAGCAATCGATTTTACTGTCAGCCCTTGTGCATCGAATGCATTAAGGATTGCTTGATACATAGAAAGTGTGGTTCGACCAGTCATCTGATTAAGAATTTTATATATTTTTTTTTAGATTGTTAAAATTGTCTTTAATATAATTTATGTAATAAGAATTTCTGCGGTATTCCAAGACTTTATGTACTTTATTACGTGTTTTATTATAATCAAGCTTTACCTAAGGATCATTAGGTTTTTTTTTCCATAGAGTAAATAATTTATCACGTTTATCGCATAATTGAATAATATTCTTGTCCATCCAAGGAATCCGAAAGCGTTTTTGTCGGTTATGGGACGAGCTGTATTAGGAGTAGGATAATAAAAACCAGTTGGAACTTGGACTGCTTGCCCCGGTGCATCTACCATATTATCTGAGACATTTTTTATTGAGGTTTTAACAAGACAGTATACATTTCATCGAGTATAATATAAGTTCCAATAATGTAATATCTAGTAATGAGTTTACATTACGTTCAGTATAGATTTGTAACTACATAATATAATATAGCATTCAAATGTTACAGATGCGGAGGAATACTAATAGAGCATTTAAAACTTCGTGACTTGCCGCTGGAATCAGAAAATAATTTCACTTTAAAGACATTGCAATTTGTCCCACGCTTTTGTAATAAATTAGACGTTAGTATTTACCAGTTTTAAGATAATCTACAGCTCCTTGAAGTGTTTATGATAATGTTCATTTTAAACTTTCAGTTTGCCTCTACGTTGCACGTGTATCTGCAAATTGTTGCCGAAAATGTGAACAGGAGTTACATTAACATTGCTTCCCTCGTGAATTATAATGACGCAAAGATTTTTAAAGAGATTAAAAATGTGCTGACGGGTATATATGACGTAAACTTCAAATATGAAGAAATTAACATCCTAGACATAAAAGAAAATAGTGTCAACCTTCTGGCTGATGTTGATCTCGTTCTTATACAAGGTCTTTCTATAGACGATTATGTAAGTACATATTTTATTAGTGTTCATTAGTGTTTTCCATTTTATCTCTAGGATATTCATGCGTTTAAACGTAATGGAATGTTTAATGTGGCCCACTCAACACAATATACATTTGTTTTTTATAGAATTTATTTAAAATGTAAATTGACAAATTTAGTACTCAATTGTATCATGTTTAGACTTTACACTTGTGCTTGTGAACCGACTAGATGAACAAAAAATATATGAATTTAAACACAAACTAAGTACTTAATTGAATAAAAAATTAAATTCGCATTTAAATAACCTCAACACAAAAAACCTCTAAAAAGAAAAAAAATAAAAGTGATTTTGTTTGTCGTATTTTGACTCAAGCATCGTCGGAACGGTTACAGAATTATTTTCATCTCCCTAGCCCGGAGTTCCGTCTCCCAACGAGGGGTCAAAATATTAGCTCTATACCATTGATGTAGTGTTTATCTATGAAATTGCCGTTTAGTATACAAAAGTATAGTATTTTTTTATAAGTAGTTTTTATTTCTATCAATCAAAATATGCACCCATGCTATCGATACATCTCTGCCAGCGCAGTGGTAATTTTTCAATGCCCTTCTTGAAGAAGTCATGTGTACGGGAGCCTACAAACTCTTCAAAGCTGGTTCCATGGATAATAAAGATGCTATTTTCAAATCATTGATAACACAGCTTTACGACTACCATGCCCCGTTACGAGCTATCAAGCGTAAACATCTCCCTGCACCATGGCTTACTACGGACATCCGGGGTTTAATGCATAAAAAAGCCGCTGCAAAATCTAAGTATAAGTCTCGTCCTAATGATGACACTAAAACTAAATACGTCAATCTACGCAACCGCTGCAATAGAGTGTGTAGAGATGCTTATCGCAGCTACATTCATAGTTCGGTTGAAGAGCAAGACCCAGCTAAGGTCTGGAAATTCCTCAGGTCTTTGGGAATTGGCAAATCTAAACTGAACACACCATCCATTAGTCTTGACATTAATCTTCTTAATCTACATTTTTCTTCCTGTTCCTATATAGATCCTTCAATTTAGAACCATACTATTACCAACCTCAATTCTTTACCTGCTCCCAGCTATTCTCTTTTTATTTTCAAACAATTCACCACTTGTGATGTTAAGAAAAGCATTAACTCCGTGACATCGAATGCAGTCGGAGTTGATGGTATTAGCCGAAATATGCTAGTACCTATCTTGGATATCATTCTGCCTTCGATCTGTCACATTCTTAACTTTTCCATTCTTAATGGAGTTTTCCCCTCTAATTGGAAAGATGCTCAAATCATTTTTCTTCCTAAAAAACCTGACCCTCATAACTTTTTTAAATACCGTCCTATATCTATTCTTTCCTTTCTTTCTAAAGTTCTTGAGCGTCTTGTCCACTCCCAACTTAATTCCTTTATCTCTAGACACTGCCTTTTAAACTCCTATCAATCTGGTTTCCGCTCCGGCCACAGTACTGTAACTGCCCTAGTCAAGATCACTGATGATACTCGTTTTGGAATGGAAAAAGGGCAGCTCACTATTTTATCGTTACTGGACTTCAGTAATGTTTTTAATACTGTCGACTTCGACATTCTTCTTGCCTTGCTCCGTTCCGTTGGTATATCTCCATCGGTAATCGAGTGGTTTAGCAGTTATCTGTATGGCCGCAGGCAAAGGGTTCGCCTTGACGATAACGTTTCGTCGTGGTGTGATACTCAAGCCGGCGTACCGCAAGGCAGCGTACCGCAAGGCGGCGTCCTCTCTCCTTTGCTCTTCGCTATCTTTATTAACTCCATATCTCTAAATCTTTCTTGTTCCTATCACCTTTATGCAGACGACCTTTAAATTTATACTCAGGCTCCGATATCTGAATTAAATAATGCTATTGCGATTGTCAATTCAGACTTATCTTCCATATCCGATTGGAGTAAGCGCTTTGGCCTAAAAGTTAACCCGGTCAAAACCCAGGTAATTATAATGGGAAGCTCTCGTCTGGTAAGTAAAATCGACTGGCACATTCTCTCTCCAGTAGTTTTTGATGGGGTCATAATTCCTTTCAGCGAGACTGTTAAAATCTTGGGGGTAATATTTGATCGCAGATTATCATGGGACCCACAGCTCGCAGCGGTGAGTCGTAAGCTCTTTACTTCAGCTGCATCTTTGAACAGGCTTCGAAGTTTTCTTCCAACTGCTACCAAGATTGCGCTAGCACAATCTTTACTGCTTTCTGTGTTTGACTACGCGGACGTCTGCTACTTAGACCTATCACAAGTTCAACTTGATAAAGTTGAGCGTCTCCAGAATTTTTGTATACGATTTATATTTGGTTTGCGCAAATATGATCACATTTCCGAATTTCGTTCTAAACTCAAGTGGCTCCCTATTCGTTTCCGTCGGAATACTCACATTCTTTCTCTTCAATTTAATATTTTGTTTAATCACTCCTCTCCCCATTATCTCAAAGAACGTTTTAATTTTCTTCATAACGCTCATGCCCATTCTTTAAGGTCGTCAGAAAACCTAAAACTCAAGACTCCTCTGCATGACAGCACATTCTCTGACAGTTCCTTTACTGTGCAGGCTGTTCGCTTATGGGATTCATTGCCCTTACCTATCAGGAAAGCTCCATCACTATACGTTTTTAGACAACGAGTGAAAAGTCACTATCTTTCTTTAAGTAACTATTGAGTGATATCGTATATATATAGTATTTATTAATAATATTAAATTATTTATTGTATTACGTTAAATGTTATAGTTTATATATTGTATTTAAGTATAATAATATATTAGATATGTCTATTAATTTTAAATTGTTATGTATACACCCCCTTCTACATATCATATATCTCTCACAATCAGTGTAGGTTGTCTGGAAGAGATCGCTTTTTAGCGACAAGACCGCCTATTGTCGCACGATTCAAAGTTCTAAACCTATTTGTTATTTATTTAATTTTTGTATAACGTGGTGTACAATAAAGTGTTTTCATTCATTCATTCATTCAAAGGCATTTTGTACTGCCTCTCGGATATTCAACCAAAATACTGAACTGATTTTGTAAAAACTTCTATGGGACCAATACGGAAGTATTTTCTCTCAAATAAAAAATAAAAAATAAAAATTCAAATCAGTTAAAAAAAATGACTGAGTTCTGAGGTAGCAGACATAAACAAAAAAAGCATGTCGAATTGATAACCTCTTTCTTTTTGAAGTCGGTTATAAAACATAATAATATTAACTTTGTCAACAGATGTGTGAACTCTTGTATGGAATACTGCGGCAAAACACATTCGTTGTTAGCGAAGAAGACAATACTTTAGAGAAACGCATTCGTCCGTCTGCGTTATATCGCACTGTGAGCATTGGCGGTGAAGGGCTGCAGCTGGTTCGATGGAGACCCTTGGACGCAGCTTGCAGCCGCTTATCTATATCTGTATTCACTGCCTCTGATATTCCTCTGCTGAAGAAGACGCGCGCAGCCTTGCAGCCGCAAGCTCACTTACTGGTGCTAGCGCCTCAACCCCCGCCGCAGGGTCTCACGGACCTCATCCGTACTTGGAGAACCGAATCAGTCCGCAACCAAATTTATCTAGTAATTATGGACCCAAAAAGTGCTGATGAGCTGATGGGAAGCGATATAGAATTAGCTTTTAACGTTTGGAACAAGGTGAGACATTGAATAACAACTTTTTGAAATGTAATTGAGCAATGAGACGGCTTTGCAGTTAGCCTCATGGTTTACCAGTTAGGAAAGTTTATTTATTTATAAATATTTGGTAGCTAATGACCGATTACTGTATAGTTCTTTGGCACGAAAATAGTAGATGGGCTTGGGCTTATTTCAATATGATCAATAATTCTGTTTTTTTTTAGGGTCAATGGGGTGGGGAGTACTACGTGCCATTACAGGAGAGGTACGAAAGTTCGACGAGAGCTACGCTGCAGAGCGCGAGTATCGGAGACATCGGTTCCCTGCACTGGGTACAGGCTCCTGAGACCCGCGATGACGGCGTTAAAGTAAATGTAAGAGCGGTATGGGAAGGCACGCTAGATTCGAGAAAATTGAAGTTTTGTTAATAGTTTTCTTTCCACTCTTTGTGATTTGAGGTAAAACTGAGATAAGGTCCCTTTTTCTTATGGATTTTTATGTTTTTTTAAATACACTGCTATTTTGCTATATTGTTCATGAAGTGCATTTTTAAGCTATTTGATACCATAAAAATGAAGTTTACGATATTTTTTGAGATACCTACCGCTTTTGTGCTTAGAACTGCAGAATACTATGTTACCGTATAGATTGTTTTGAAAGTCAGAAGGTGATATGGTGGAGTGGACTAATAATTATTTAAAAAGGCCTAAGCATGCTCAGAGATTACACAAGTTTTGTATAAGTCCTATAATACTTGTCAAACGATTCAAAGTCGGTTCCGAGTTTTTCTGTTATGAAAATCATGATAATACATTCGGCAGTCAGAGATTTTTTTTAGAGTCAATTACGTAGGCTTACGCTTAATTCGTAAAAGTATTTAATGCAGAAAACTGCGGGCACAAGAAATTTTATAATTATTTTATGATTACTTATTATTACAAAGAAGGGATTTTATTTTGATTTCTAATGTTTACGCGAATGTTTTTCGCGATAAATGTGTCAATATCACGGGGCGGACCGGCCCGCAATCATGAAAGCCGTCGGGAGGAAAAGTTAAACAAATTTAAGTAATGGAAAATAGTTTTGTTTCAATGATTTTCTTTTGCCATTCAGGTTCATTATGCAGCGCTCAACACAGTAGATGTTTTAAAAGCAACCGGTCGAAACCCATTTGAGAGTGAAAATGGCGCAGTTAGTAGAGGTTATGGAATGGATTTCAGTGGAGTTACGGAAAGGTAATGATTTTTTTTAATTAAGTAGTTGATAATTTATAGAAGGAGACACTTAGATTTTTATGACACTTTTGGCCCAGCATCGTATAATACCTACCGTCAATTTTTTTCCAATAAAATCAACACATCGCTTACCGTAAGTCTACATCACAGAGTACTTTATAATATACTGAAATAGAGATATCTCTCCGGCCTTTTTATTGGTAACAAATTTACAGCGCCATCTGTACTCGTTTTATAGACCTATTATATCACACTACATAATTATATAATATATAGGTAGTTACTCTAGTATCAATGTATAAAAATCCGATTATTCAAATTTGAATTTAGGGCAAATGTAAATAAAACGAAAGAAGTGAATTAAAACATTTATTTGACAAGAACTAGATACATTCACATAATATTATAGATTTGGGCCATAAATATTGAACTAAAAAGATGAAGATAGATTTAAAAGTATAATATAATAATAAATTGAATATAAACACTACATCGACATAATCAGAGTCCTATCTCACAAATAAATCAACAGAAAAAAGAAAAAGAGTCACTGTCTCGCCACAACACTTCGAGTCTATATCTCACTACACAGAACACTCATACGAAGCAATTATCACAGCAACCGGAAAAGAAAATCTCAACGCAACGGATTATTATGATAATATAGAAGTGGCAATCTGCAACAAAACGAGAATTCTGATAAACAGCAAATTCGTTTTGAGTTTTTACTTTGGACCGGGTTAACCAGAATGACAATCTTAATGTTGCCAGGATAGTTAAAAAAAATCTTACGTTTAGCTTCTACAGTAAACTTAAAACTCGCGATTTTTATTAGATTGCAACCGATTTGGCTCATAAATTATATAAATATATATATATAGTCATTTGACTATAAAATTATATAAATCAAAATTAATTAGCATACCTATAAAGTGTCATTATAATTGATCGATTTTATTATTTACCAATTTAGTTTTCATTCAAAATAAATCTACCAATGAGCAGAAATTCAAAGTACGGTGGTGAAAATTATCTGGCTATTTTAAAGAGACCATCAACGCACCCAAAATACTGTTGTAAGCATGTATATCTCATTTAGCATATTTACACTTGCGATTACATAACCGTAGCGACATCTCTAAACGTTTTATGGAAAAAGTAAATTATAAGGCTGCTAAATAGAAAGTAATCAAGATTAGGTATACGTTCCATTGCACTCCCGTACAACTAAAATTAGTACAATAATATAATATAAAATTATATAATATAAAATCAGTAGCTCGGCAGCCAGCTGATCGACCGCACGTACACACTGACGCAGTTACGATACCTGCTTACCGCCTACGGTTCTCAATCTTCTTCACCATCGAATCTATCACTAATCATGACGTTTGTGTGCAGTCGTTGTGGGATTGAATTTAGAGACGGTGTGCTTTGTTCGACATGTCAACTTCGGTTTGACTTTCCTTGTGCTGGTATCACGGAAAGTGGATGGCGCAAACTCGGTGATAGGAAACTTACCTGGAAGTGCAGCACTTGTAAGGTATCGGCAGCAGCAAGTCCACGTTCATCGTCTAAGTGTCTTTCTACCAGTGATCTTGACGGCATTCTGTCTGAACTCAAACATTTATCGGCCCAAATGGCGTCACTACCTACCATAATCGAAAATGTAAAGGCGATTCAGTCTGAATTGGCTGACTTGAAATCGATGAAGACTGAACTATTATCTGTCAAGACTAATTTAGAATGCATGCAATCTTCTATTGAATACGCCCATAATTCTCTGGACGTGCTAACAAGCAAAACCTCGAAGGTCGAACTTGAGGTGGAAGGTTTGATGAAGATGGAGAACGAGATGTCTTCTTTAAGGAACAGGTTCAAAGAGTTTGAGAGCTACAGACGTGAATGTGAGCAGAGGTCACGTATGAATAACATTGAGTTTAAGGGAGTACCTGAGGCTAAGTCTGAAAACCTAATTGAAATAGTGTCGAGAATTGGTGAACTTATTGCATTCAACATTCCTAAGGACCAGATCAACTATATTGCGAGGGTCCCGATGCGAGGTAACAACCGCAGTAAGAACATAATATGTTCCGTTCACAGCCGCTATATTAAGGACGATTTTGTAGCTGCCGCTAAGAGGCACAAAACTATCTTATCCTCTAATATTGGACTACAAGGCGACACAAGGATTTTCGTCAATGACCATCTTACGTTAGACAATAAGTTGTTACTGAACAAAACCAAATCTGTGGCCAAGGAGCAGGGTTTTGCATATGTGTGGGTAAAAAGTTGCAAAATACTTATACGAAAAAATTCTACTTCTCCTATATTGGTCATCAAAACAGAAGAGGATTTAAAAAAACTCATCCATTAATTAGAATAGTCCATTGCCTTCTTTACATCACTAATGTTTTGTTTTATTATAACTACGCACCACACAGTTTGAGAAACAATTGTATTTTTTGCTCCGGTTTTTTGTGCGCTCGCAGTCCTTTTGTTCTCTTATCGCATTGGGTTGATCGTTCCGCTTTGTTTTGTAATTACAAGTTCAATTTGTATTGTCTCTTAATTAGGGTTTCAATTTGCTTGATTGTTCGGTTTTTGATGCTTAACAAACACGTTTCTTTTTATTTGCTACCTTTCCATTTTTATATTATAGTATTGAATGCCTGCTATGATTTAATTTATAATGCTTATTAATGTCTATTATCAAAATGTTCGTGGGCTGCGGACAAAAACACACACGTTTTATAAGAATTTGCTGTCTAATTGCTTCGATGTTATTTGCTTGACTGAGACATGGCTTGCGGATGGTTTTGAGGATAGTGAATTGTTTGATAACCGTTACATTATTTGGAGACGTGACCGGAATTATTGTCAAACTAACCAATCTCGGGGTGGAGGAGTACTTATTGCTGTAAGGCGTGACCTTCCAGCAGAAGTTTGTAGTGATTGGTGTTCGCCTGCTGAGGATTTGTGGGTAACGCTAACCCTCCGACACAAAAATCCTAATACAGCATACAAAATGCACCTATGTGTTGTTTATATTTGCCCTGAAAACCTCGGTTTCTCAATGTCCGATCAACTAGCCAACTTCTCAGACAATTTAATTAAGACTGTCTTAAAGCATCCTGCTGATAAATTTGTAGTTTTTGGTGATTTCAATTTGCCGCACATAAACTGGGTTCCGACAGATGATGGCCTTTCTTTGTATCCTGTTAACATCCATGGTCATGTCCAGGGCGACTTCTTTGTCAATCTCAATGCATGTAACCTGGTTCAATACAATTCGTACACTAACTGTAACAATAGGATCTTAGACTTAATTTTCTCTAATAATGATATAAATGTAACAATCTGTATTGACCCACTCGTTCCCGAGGATCCGCACCATAAAGCATTATGCGCTGTGGTTGACTTTATTCAACTTCATATGCTAACTGAAAATCCACGTGTGAAGTTTTTATACAATTTAGCAGATTTTGACGCAATTTGCAGGGAATTAGAAAAAGTTAATTGGCTGCAAGAATTTGGTGCGTTGGCCTTCGAGGAGTCCTTAACCTTCTTTTATGACGTCCTTTATAAATTACGTGACAAATATATTCCTACCAAAACTGTTGCTCCCAAACATAAGTACCCTATTTGGTACAAAAGCCCTCTTATTAAAATTTTGAAAGAAAAAACAAAATACCATATGAAATTTAAAAAATATGGTAATGTCTCCGATCATCAGTCTTTTGTTCTACTACGTGAAAGAGCCAAGATTCTTGGAAATGAGATGTTCGTAAAATATATCTCACTTATCGAAAATAACATTCGTAAGAACCCTAAGGCGTTTTGGTCCTTCGTTAAATCCAAGAAGCAATCACATTGTTATCCTTCTGTTATAAAATATGGTGATCGGTCCTCTGAGGATGGAGTGGAGATCTGTAATCTGTTTGGTGATTATTTTCACTCAAATTTTCTCTCATGTTCGTCAGGCACTTACGATATCAATGAGTTTGCCAATGTTTGTGCAGATTTACCATCAGTTGAAGTGCGTGAAATTGAGGTGTACAGACTGCTTAAATTTATCGACTCTAATAAATCGGCGGGGCCTGATGGCATTCCTTCATCTTTCATAGTTAAATGTGCGAAAAGTCTCAGTGTACCTCTCACAATATTATACCGCCGGTCACTTGATCTTGGCGTGATGCCGAACATATGGAAATGCGCACTTATTACGCCTATTCATAAAAAAGGAGCTAAAAACTCTGTTGAAAATTATAGGCCAATCTCGAAGCTCTGTTTGTTCGCAAAAATTTTGGAAAAAATTGTTTATCAACAACTTTACAGCGCTCTCAAACATTGCTTTGGCGATCAGCAACATGGTTTTCTAAAAGGGCGTTCTACCACTTCAAACTTGATTCTGTGCAATGACTTCTTAACATATCACATGTCTCGATGCGGTCAGGTTGATGTTATATACACGGATTATAGTAAGGCCTTCGATCGTATTGACCACAAAATTCTAATGCATAAATTACTATCCCTGGGAATTAGAGGTAACCTATATAGATGGTTTTCGTCATACGTTGAGAACAGGTGTCAAACTGTTGTTCTGAACGGTTATTCTTCGAGAGCATTGTTTGCTCCGTCGGGCGTTCCGCAGGGGTCCTTGCTGGGGCCACTGCTATTCATTATATTCATTAATGACATATCTTATAGCTTTATTTATTCCAAAATATTATTATATGCGGATGACATGAAAATATTTTGTCCAATTGGCTCAGTTGAAGACTCCCTTCGTCTCCAGGATGACCTTGATAGGTTTCAAAATTATTGCTATATCAACAAGCTAGATCTCAATGCCAGTAAGTGCTACATTTGTTCTTACACACGTAAGCATACACCATATCGCCACAACTACTTCTTGTCAAATACCACAGTATCACGTGTGAACTCTATAAGAGATCTTGGAGTTACTTTCGATGCCAAACTGCTGTTCGATGCTCATGTTGAGAACATAGTTAGGAAAGCCTCCATGGCACTCGGCTTTGTTTTTAGACTGTGCTCAGAATTTAATGACATTAAGACATTCAAAATAATTTATTGTTCTTTCGTCCGCAGCCACCTTGAATATGCCTCGCAAGTGTGGAACCCTAAATACAATGTTTACATTAACCAAATTGAAAAGGTACAAAAAAAATTTCTACGGTATTTGCAATACCGCTCAGGCAATTCTTTCAATGACTATTTTACTCGATGTAAGAAATTTCATATTCTTCCATTGCAGGAGCGTAGGCGAATAGCTGATCTAGCATATCTTCTTAATATTCTCAACGGCACGGTTGATTGCCCTGAACTATTAAGCAAAATCGGACTACGCACACCTTGTACTAAAGTTAGAAAACCGAACCTCTTGTATGTTCCATTTGCTAAATCTGTATATCGGCAGAACTCGTACCTAATAAGAGCGTGCAGATCATTTAATGTTGTTTCCTCTGATGTTGATATTGATCTCTTTAACTTCAACTGTACCAAATTAAAGAAAACTTTGTGTAATGTTTTTTTTCACGTATCTTAATGTGCATTTACTTTAACTACTTAGGTCTCTAGGTTGGTTATCTGCCTATTTTTGTTTCATATTTTTGTATTGTATCTGTGAAAACTTTTAATTGACCTTTTTCTTTTTTATTATATTTACTACTTTTTGTTATGCTAGTTGTAAGTTTTCCTTAAATAAATAAATAAATAAATAAATAAATAATCTGTCTGAAGTTACCGTCACCAATGTACTAAGATTGCATAGCCTGGTCTACATTCACTTGCACAAAGTTTTAGAACGCCAGCAGCTCATAATAAACTCTAAAAACGAATTCCTATACCGCAACACGGAAAAGTATAAAAATATGTCAAGTATCACTACCTAGGAGAAACTTTTGACGAGCGTTAAAGGACATGTCCAAAAACGGGCCTAAAATACTACCAAGACGTTTTATATAATTAGTACCTGGATGACCGAGCATTGCTTTTTTTGGTAAATTGTGTTTTTTAGAAATTATATTTAATTACGAATTACATACTCTAACCTCAAACCAAACACTCATTGGCTTACACCCGTATTCACAAACAACACTTAGAGGACGCATAGTGCTCCCGAACGCATAGTGTCGGTTATTTCATCGTTTTCTTTGGCCTTGTTCAGCTTTGTTTATCTGACAGCCAACTGATACTTCAGTATATTATACTATTGCGCTGTCCTTAGCTAAGTAACGTTTGTGAATACGGGCCTAAGTGTTGCTTAACAACGCCATCTGCCTGACATTGGCTAAATGCAACTGAACTGCGAAGCCACTAAAAAAAAAAAACAACGTCATCTACTGTTGTGTCGTTACAGCAGTTAGTTGCTCCCAATTAGATGTCAAGAAGACTTTTCAGTTTATGTGCTTAACAATGCCTTGCCTTTAACAATGCCAATTTAAGAATTGCTCCTTTAAATATATTAGATATTTGGATAGAACTCCGAAAAACTAGCCTTTTACAATAAATCGTTTAATTTTAATGATCTCTGATTTTGAGATTTTATTTTGCTTAAAAACGACACTTAATATGAACAGTTATAAAAAACGTTAGTTATAAATGGAGGGGTCTAAAAATATTTTTTTAATGGATCCAGGATCCATATTTTGTCCCTTTAATATCCCCAAATATTGAGCCTGGTTAGATTTTGAGCCTCAGCACCCATACAAAAAGCGGACATGTCCTTTGTATTAGTCCAGTCAACAAGTTCAAAAATGTATAGGTAATAGGTTATTTGACTCATTTTTCTTATATACGCGCATGCTATACGCGCGCATGCATGCATGCTCACGCCTTTTATCCCCGAAGGGGTAGGCAGAGGCGCAACTAGTGCACCCACTTTTCGCCAAGCGTATTCCGTCCCATGATGTGATAGGGGGCGAGCCTATCGCCATATCGGGCACAAATTCCAGACTCCGGGCTGATACTGAATAGAAAAATCCAATATCACTTTGCCCGACCCGGGGATCGAACCCGAGACCTCAGCCTTGCAGTCGTACCGTAATACAGCTACGCCACCGAGGCAGTCTTTCTTATATACGTTTATCAAATATTTACCTCAAATAAATTGTAACACTGATTTTTTTATGGCCTTGAATGACGAGACGAGCATGCCGTTCGCCTGATGGTAAGCGATACGACCGCCCATAAACAGTAGTAACACCATATAGCACCTTAAGTTATAAAGTACTGTGTGGCATTCCACTGCACTCGTTCATCCTGAGACATAAGATGTTAAGTCTCATTATGCCCAGTAGTTACACTGGCTACAATGTCCTTCAAACCGAAACACAACAGTGCATGCACACTGCTGCTTGGCTGTAGAAATAGACATTGCGGTGGTACCCACCCAGACCGACTCTTACATATGAGAGACCTACCACCAGTGATTAAAATCCGGTAGCGAATCAAGAAGTTATAAGCCATTGAATATCGGTAGAAGGGGTAAGTGTCAGAAAACGAGAAAAGAGGCGCAGTACGCGCACGTGACGGCATCGGTAATTACGATGCGTGCGAAAGAATGAGATGGAGCGATATCCCCACTACACGCCCACTCTTGCACACTGTATTATTTGAAATATGAATTACTGGGATTCTTTTTCATAATATTTACTGTTACATATAAAGTAATGTAACAGTAAATATTACGAAGGAAATACAAGCAAAGTGTATAAGAATACTCAAAAACATCTATTCAAAAAGCACTGCTCAAATTAAGCTCGATAGAACGGGTGACGAGTTTCCTATCCAAAGAGGTGTTCGTCAAGGTGATCCTATTTCTCCTAAATTATTTACGGCAGTGCTAGAAATGATTTTCCGCAATATAGACTGGAATAATTATGGACTCAACATCAACGGCGAGAACTTAAACCACCTGCGTTTCGCAAATGACCTTATATTATTCTCCGAATGTCCAAGTAATCTAGAACAAATGTTACAACAACTTTCAGATGAAAGTGCTAAAGCAGGTCTATCTATGAATACAGCTAAAACAAAAATAATGACTAACTCCTGCCAACCAGTTTCCATTAGAGTTAATAACGAGAAAATAGAAAATGTTACTGAATACATCTACCTGGGTCAACTTATATCGACAAACGATACAATGAATAAGGAAATAGAAAGAAGAATTTCCAATACTTGGAGAAGGTATTGGTCTCTCAGCGAGATAATGAAAAACGACGAAATGCCCATAAAAGAAAAGAGGAAAATATACGTATCGTACCATGCCTAAGTTACGGATGTCAAATATGGGCATTAACAGGGCAACTAGTAAACAAAATTAAAGTTTGCCAAAATGGCATAGAAAGAAGTGTCATCGGGGTTAAAAGAAGAGATAAAGTAAGATTACAGAAAATAAAAAGAGTAACGAAGTTTAACAATATTGAAAAAGTATACAAGAAATTAAAATGGAAATGGACAGGACACATGATGCGAGAGAAAACAGAGAAATGGACCAGAACAATAACTGAATGGTATCCGAGGGATGGGAAAAGGAAGAAAGGTCGACAGAACAAACGATGGGAAGATGACATCAAAAAAGTGGCGGGACTAGAATGGACCAGAATAGCAAAAGATAGGGAAAAGTGGAAATCTTTAGAGGAGGCCTTTGTCGAAGGACAAGCTGTTCAAGAAGCAATAGAACCGGTTTCCGATCAAGAGTAAAACATTTGTAATTATAAAACTTAGTATAAGTGAAACAGCAATAAAGGCTATTTTTATTTTATTTATTTATTTATAAAGTAATGTACAAAATACTCTATTCATGATGAAGGTTCTAAAGGATCAGTGATAGCTCATTCAATTGTGAAGGCCGTCTAAAAAAAATTATCTCTAGAATATCACTATTCAGCACATAAAAAAATGCAATTGTTATTAACAAAGTAAAATGAAGGAAAAACTTACTTCGTTTATCGTTAATAACTCAAAAACGATTAATATTTAAGAAATAAAAAAAAAACTTTACTAAAGAGAATGAAATTTCTGCTTTAAAAATGGGTTCTGCGAGGCCGTTACGGCACAGGCGCTTCTCCGCGCCGCTGAAGACATCAAATAACTTATTACCGTCTTTATAGTATTCAATATCAATTTAACTTTTTTAAGTTTTACGGTATCATCAGATCACTCGAAAGAATAAAGCCCCGATGGGATTTATTTTTATTTTTATATCGTTCGTATTTTTATTTTAATCGTTCAAAAAGCTATACAAACTAATTTTGTTCCAATCTCAACAAACATCGACACAACATTAGTTATTTAAACTTTTGTTTAAATAACTAATTGACCTAAAAATCTTTTGCTCCTTGGAGCCCTTTTTACATAATATACAGTGGTGGACAGCTTATTAAGTACAGTTAAAAATTATCACACTAAAATATCGTCACAGCCCATATTGACCAATTGAGGTCCTCTTTCGACTCGTTTTACTTGGTCCGTTATATCCTTTATATTATAATAATAATAATATCAGCCCTGTAATATAAATACTGTCCCACTGTTGGGCATGGTCCTCCTCTACTATTGAGAGCGTTTAGGCCTTAATCCACCACGCTGGCCTATTGCAGGTTGGCGGACTTCACATACCTTCGAAATTCTTTAGAGAACTTCTCAGCTATGCAGGTTTCCTCACAATGTTTTCCTTCATCATTAAATCAAGCGATAATTCACAAAGAATACACACATAAGTAACTTTAGAAAAGTCAGAGGTGTGTGTGTGTCCTTGGGTATTGAAACTGGGAATATTCGTCTCTGCAATCCGTTCCACTGGCAACTAGGCTATCGCTAGATATATTATATACATCTACTATATATATACTATACGTTGATACCAGTGGTTCCCGCGTGATGGGTGTGGTTCCTGGTGGCGCGTGCAGCAGCGAGGTGCGCGCGGCGCCGGAGCTGTTGTGGCCGGTCCCCGAACACTGGACTCTCGAGGATGCCGCCACTGTGCCATTGCCTTACCTCAGCGCCTTCTACTGCTTCTTACGTACTATATCGGTGAGTTGTTTTTTACCTCTTATATTCTCGATCTCTATATATATTATTATCTACGTGTTTGTTCAAGGTGCATGATTCAAGTTGCTAGTAGGTACCATACCTTCAACATTCTTCGGTTATGTAGGTCCCGTCATGCTATTTTCCTTCACAGCAGAATTAATAATGGAACAAAAATGTTGTTTGTTCTCAGTGTGCTAGAGTAGTGGAGGAGTCTGAGGAACGTAGTTTGTTGGTGCATGGAGGTGCCGGTGCCTTGGGTCAGGCGGCGATATCCATTGGGCTGGGATTAAGCTTCGAGGTGTTTACCACTGTCAGTAATGACGCAAAGAAACAGTTTCTATTGAGATTGTTTCCGCAGTTAAAAGGTAAACGTAATGATTTCATTAATGGTACTCTCACACTGCAGTTTAAAATGTATTGAAGACATTAATAAAGACAATTTTAAATTATAATATTTAATATAACTAACATATTACTAACAATTTTCTCTTACATAATATAAATTGTAATAACATAAAAATTATATTCTCTAATATTATGAATTTGCACACACACACTCACGCCTTCCATCCCCGAAGGGGCAGGCAGAGGCGCAACCAGTGCACCCACTCCTCGCCGTCCGCATTCCGTCTATCGGCATATCGGGCTCAAATTCCAGACTCCGGGCTGATACTGAATTTAAAAAACCCAATATCACTTTGCCCGACACAGGAATCGAACCCAAGACCTCAGCACTGCAGTCATACCGTAATACAACTACGCCACCGAGGCAGTCATTATGAATTTAGTACGTTATATATTATGTATTTTATTAACCGACTTCCAAAAGGAGGTGGTTATCAATTCGTGTGTTTGTATTTTTTTTTATGTATGTACACTGATTTCTCTGAAAATTGGGAGCGTATTTCCTTAATTCCTTCTTTGTTTAGTAAATAAGGGTCTCGAAGTGGTCCCATTTCAATATATCTTGGTTTAGGTTTCATCATTTTATGGAACAGACTGAATAGACCTGAATCATAGAAGTAGTTTCATTCGACAACTTAGAAGTGTCCTTTAGAAAGTCTATTAGCAATGTATAAATTTGAGCTATTTTTTTATTGAATAAAAGCATAATAAAGGATAATACATATGCATGGTGACCCTTTAAACGAATAACAAGGACTTCCACTAGATGGTAAGTGATAAATAGGTATATAAAACCATTTAATTATAAAAAAAGTAATAAATAGCAAAAAACGTAGATTTGTCATATTGCTATGAAAAAATGAGTAGGCGCTATTCGACAGATTCGATAGAATGTGGTTAGTATCTAACTTAAATATCTATTTATAGACTTCTAATGGACCTCAACATATGATAAATATAAGCTGTTTAGTCTTGAGAACGAATATATTATGATGACTTGCAGGATGCTTTTAATAGGTACCTACGTATATTAGTGTAATATGTGTGTGACGCAAAACGCCCATGCAAGTTTGCAATTCTACTAAAGGAAAGGAATGTTTAACTCCTGATTTAATAAATCATTCATCATTGCTACATAATCAAGCATTCAGATTTTCACCTGATTTCAGGATCTACTAGAATCTATACCTTTTGACTTTGGTTTGCAAAGTCTAATCTAACTGCGTATGATGTTCTAGAGATTAGATTAACAACTCAACAGTGAGCATCAGGCTGTTCTACCCAAATGATACAGTCTTTTATATTATAATACAGACCTGTGGGCTTAGAATGTGACACGAAGACGCAACTCGTAAAACGATGTCGTTTAATTTTGATGTTTGTGATTGATCGAGAGACCAATACGTCAGTCAAATGTTAGTCTCTCAACCAATCCCAATAAGACGAAACGGAGACGTGACGTGTTTTTTTGTCACATTCTAAGCCCACTGAGCTGTTGTCCTAGCGTGACACTACCCCGACGATCCTATAAGTTTACGTTCAGAGTCATAAGACCATTCTCAGCCTAATATGACTGCTACTGGTGGTAGGTCTCTCATATGTAAGAGGCCGTCTGGGTGGGTACCACCGCAATGTCTATTTCTACCGCCAAGCAGCAGTGTGCATGCACTATTGTTTCGGTTTGAAGGACATTGTAGCCACTGTAACTACTGGACAAGAGACTTAACATCTTATGTCTCAGGATGACGAGCGCAGTGGAATGCCACACAGTACTTTGTATCTCAAGGTACTGAATGGTGTTGCTACTGTTTATGGGTGGTCGTATCGCTTACCATCAGGCGAACGGCAAGCTCGTCTCGTCATTCAATTCATTAAAAATAAATATGACCGCTCCGCTCATTCTCGCGGTATGCGGTAAGAATAAATAAAACACTTCTAACAAAAAATATTTAATTTTTCAATACAAATTCAAATAGTATACCTAGAATGACTTGGATTTTCGTAGTATATATTATACCTACTCTTTGGACTTTGATTATACAGATACAAACCATGAGTTTTTCTAGCACCTTTTCTATAAAATTCCGTGTTACATAATAATAAAATTTTCCTTCCTGGACTATTTTGCTTTTAAGCATAGATATAATTTTCTGAAATAAAAATGAAAACTATTATTATTTTTCTAAGGGGTCGGGTCACTTATTTGAGAGAGCATCCTGAAGTTATTTGTCTTCATCATCGTCATGATCATTCGACATCATCAACGACACAGAAGAGAGAAAGCTGTGTGAATAATGTCCACTGCTGAATATAGGCCTCCTCTAAAGATTTCCAGACGAACCTGTCTTATACCTCCTTTAAACCATGAATACACTATAATCTAGATTTAATTTAAAATCAATTTACTGATATATGTAATTGCGTGCTGAAATAAATTTAAGGTATAATTCTTCTTCTTCTTCTTTTTATTATGGCTTTCACCGATTAACTATCGGTGATTTCGCCAATGTCAAGTAATAATAGCAGATACAAAACGATAATTATAAATTCTTAGAAATAAAAAGTTGTCGCCATGTTAAAAACAAAGTAGATTTCTAAGCTATAATTAATCGGAAGAAATAATATCCCTATTGACTTCTGTCAATATAATTTGACAGCATTATTAGTTTTTAAAAATTTCCGTTGTCAGTTTTACTCAAAGAGTTTTATATGTCGATATAAATGATATAAAAACTCTTTCACTTTCAAAAGTCTTTTACTCATGACTCTTGAGCTAGTATTTCTAGGCTTGTATCTATTGTTTGATCATCAAAATATCGAATCAAGACAGCTTAGGGGAATTCCATCTATTATAATAATTTACATGATTTGAATATATAATAGCAATAATTATAATATTTAACTCTATATTGCATTACCTATTTACTAAAAAGTGAAAAATAAAAACTTTAAAAAGAAAAATAGCACCGACTTCAAAAACCACTCTAATGTAAAAAATTACTTATACTTTGCTCATGGGTTATAAGGAAATTTAAATACTACCAATATTATATACACTGCCATTCGTGTGATTATATTTATGTGCAATGAATAAACCTTTGGAGTTGGTGCCGGTCATAAAAAAATGAACTGCCTAAATATACTATACCATACCAGCCCTGTATTATATACTGCCCACTGCTGAGCACGAGCCTCCTCTACTACTGAGAGGGTTTTAGGCCTTAGTCTACCACGCTGGCCTAGTGCGAAAGAATGAATTAAAAAATTCTAGTCGCATGCCAAATTAGTACAAAAAATCAGGCACCGACTCCAAAGGTTTATTCATTGCACATAAATATAATCACACGAATGGCAGTGTATTATAATATTGGTAGTATTTAAATTTCCTTATAACCCATGAGCAAAGTATAAGTAATTTTTTACATTAGAGTGGTTTTTGAAGGCGGTGCTATTTTTTTTTTTAAGTTTTATATTTTATGACTGTCTCGGTGGCGTAGTTTTATTGCGTACGCGTTGCGAGTACGATTTGCGCGCTGAGGTCCTAGGTTCAAATCCCGGGTCGGGCCAAAAACATAGTGACTGGATTTTTCTATCTTAAAAATTACTCAGTCGCAGCTCGGAGTCAGGAAGTTGGCGGTGTGATACCCCCGTGCCTCGGAAAGCACGTAAAGCCGTTGGTCCTGCGCCTGTGGGCTTAGAATGTGACAAAAAAACACGTCACGACTCCGTTTCGTCTTATTGGGATTGGTTGAGAGACTAACACGTGACGGACGTATTGGTCTCTCGATCAATCACAAACATCAAAATTAAACGACATCGTTTTACGAGTTGCGTCTTCGTGTCACATTCTAAGCCCACTGATCTCTCTCCGGTCATGTCGGATTCTCGTCTCACAGGACTATGAGAGTGAAGGATTAGTGAGTGCACCTGTGTATTGCGCACACACTTGTGCACTATAATATCTCCTGCGTACCTGGCTGATCTCCGTTGAGACTGGCCGCCGTGGCCGAAATCGGCTAGGAAGGGATTTTATTTATATTTTATGAGTAGTTGGGGATAAACGGAAATCCTTTAAGTATTTTAAATAAATTTACCAAAATAATTTAGAAACATATCTGTATGACTAGTACCTACTATATTTTTTACGGAAAATTGCAGACAATGTAAACAAGGTACACAATTTTATTATTAATGTGCGGTGTAGGTTAAAATAAATCTCAAGATATATAATTTACTAGCTTTTGCCCGCGGCTCCGCCCGCGTGAATGAGTTTTCCCGGTATAAAAGTCCCGCTTAAAATGTAGCTTATATGACACGTTCGTAGATTTACCATAGCAGCGCCATCTATTGATTACTTACTCAACCCAGTCGAAAGGTATCGACATCTGTTAGAATCATTCATAGCAGCGTCATCTATTGATTACTTACTCAACCCAGTCGAAAGGTATCGACATCTGTTAGAATCATTTGGAGTTAAGATAATTGTGACTGTCAAATAATAACAGACAAATAATTAGCAATAAATTAAAATTGCGACTATAATTTGAGATTTAAACTATCCTATCTCTCAAGTTGGATCGAACTGCACATGGTGTGCGAATTTTATTATAATCGGTTAAGTGGTTTAGGAGTCCATTGAGGACAAACATTGTGACACGAGATTTATATATATTAAGATAACATTGGTCAATATTAGTTGAGGATAATATTTATTCACATCTGAAGGTTTATTGACATTTTTATTTCAGAAGGGAACATCGGTTACTCCCGTGACAACAGTTTTGGTGACATGGTGCTGCGCGCCACCAACGGCAAAGGATGTTACATAGTTATAAACAATGTCAGGGGAGATTTGAAAAATGTAAGAATAAAGTAAACCATAATATGCTTTTTTATTTTATTAGGTCGACTAACGTACGTGGGAATAATTGCGTGTACTCAGAAATTCATCTGTAATTTCGCAGATCAAAATTCCTTAACAATAATTAAGGACAGTCTATTGAGGCCCTCTCCGAGCAAACGGTCTTGAGCATTAGTTTCATACATTCCGGGGCACGAGTTACGGGTGGGAATATGCAAAGATATACGAATAATTTATAAAAAATCTTAGGTCTTTTTGAAAATTTTAAAGTACCAAAATGTTACATATTAAATTGCCTATTAGTGTTGGAAGGAAATTAAAATTTTAGTGGCATTTTTATTATGAAATTAATAAAACAATATTCACATTATAAACAATTTGAAACAACCAAAGTGAAAATAATAAATTGTAGGAATATGAGTTTAATTTTTTCTATAAATGTATTATAAATTTAGAATTGATTAGCTTCTAAAATACGGCTAGCGTGCCGTTTTATTGGTGGCACCGCCTTAAGAAGTATTATTGTAAATAAAGCTTAAGGTAGGCTGTTCCTACCTACTGACGCATCTGACATCTCAGATGTGATAAAAAAGAAAGGGGGTGACTAAAGAAGAGTAATGGAAAACAAATCGGTGATTTTTATAATTCTTTTCTGTCTGTTTGTTTTTCTGTTTGTTTGTTACTGCACATCTCCGAAACTACTGAACGGATTTTGTTGAAATTTGGCGCACGGGTAGGCCACGTCCTGGATTAACACATATGTTACTTTTTATGCCGGGAAAATATAAAGCGGGACTTTTATCCCGGAAAAACTTTTTCACGCGGGCGGAGCCGCGAGCACAAGCTAGTATGTAATATTACCATTACAGTAATACTGTTATAGACTCATAATCTTCTGCAGGTGTCTCTGCGATGCTGCGCTGCTTTCGGTACTACATACGATATGTGTCAAATTACTCATCAAGAAGATTATTCGTTTCCAATGTCAAACTTATTCAAAGGAAGATCATATGTCTCTTTAGATATATCATCTGTTATAAAAAATATGATTTCCAAGGACATAAAGGTAAGTAGATAATCACAGATACGGTTACAGTCGAAGCGAATTAAAAAAATATCTTTAATTCAATATTCAAAAGTTTATTTGGGTCCACTTCGCGATTTGTTTCATATAAATTGCAAATTGTTTTATATAATAACTTAACAATTTTGTAAAACGTCTTTCATTGACAAACTTATCTCTGCATGTACCTAATCATTTAACAGTGGGTAAGTATCATAATTTATTTTTGAAGTGAAAACTACTTAAGCGGCGTTGAGCACTTTTGGCATGGGTATAAAATGTTAAACTCGCAATCCTGACGAAAAACTGATGCGGAGGTTTTACCATCCCTTACTAATATGAACCTTAAATACATTGCGTAGAATTTCCTCAGCGTTTGCACGGCACGAGTACAAAAGAATCGAAACTTACATTCTTTTTTCAAATTTTGATTGATTCTACTTTGTTTGGTTGTGATGACCATTGCATTTCTGACATTTATCAAAAACCAGACTAAACGTGCGTTGCTCGCGTTAAAAATCTACTTTATGGGGTAGGCGTAAGATCGAATTTGTGTTTAGTCAATCAAAATTTGTAATTGTTTGTTTCTTTTTAACCGACTTCCAAAAGGAGGAGGTTATTTTAGTTTGACTTATCGACGACACCTATTGATGTTATTTGCAAGAACCTGAGCATCTTGGGTTTTTTAATACATCAATGACTATAGCGCAATAAATAAATATTGTATTTAACCATTTATGTGGTTAGTTTAGATGGCTAGTACTTTTATACTGATAAATAAAGCAATTCGTGCGAAATTATTCCTTAACCATTCCAAAATATTCAAAAATGCACAACGTTAATGCTCAAGTTTTCGCTTCTGCCGGTACTCCCGGAGTGCAACCCGTTCTTTTTTTCAGTAGGTCTTGTGCCTAAACTCAAATACAAATTATAAAAGTTAATTGGAGTCGTATTTGTAGCAAAATGTGTGATGAACGTTTTTTGGAATTTCTGACTTTAAAGAACCTACTCAAATCTCTCATAGTCCCATAGAGTCTATTGATCCTTATTTAAAGCAACGGGATCGATTAGCGACTGCTCCTACTGCCCCATTTAAAAAACCCATTCTGTATAGTCCGGTACAGTAAGTGTTACCAAGTCCAAAATATATTTACCCCTAACGCTAAGTCAAAAAACGCCTATAATCAACAGATTTGCTGGGAAAAACCTCTACAAAACGTTTGTTTCTTGTTCTGTCTTTTCAAACATATATTAATTATGTATGCAGATGTTGCACGCCATGATAAGTGAGGGCATAGCGCGCGGGTACGTGCGTCCGCTGACGCGCGTGACGTACGCGCCGCACGCCGCGCCGCGCGCGCTGCGCCTGCTCGCCGCCAGCGCGCACCGCGGCCGAGTGCTGCTGCACCTGCGCGACACGCACCTGCACGTGCTGCCCAGGTACTGTACTGACTGTACATAGCGCGCGGGTACGTGCGTCCGCTGACGCGCGTGACGTACGCGCCGCACGCCGCGCCGCGCGCGCTGCGCCTGCTCGCCGCCAGCGCGCACCGCGGCCGAGTGCTGCTGCACCTGCGCGACACGCACCTGCACGTGCTGCCCAGGTACTGTACTGACTGTACATAGCGCGCGGGTACGTGCGTCCGCTGACGCGCGTGACGTACGCGCCGCACGCCGCGCCGCGCGCGCTGCGCCTGCTCGCCGCCAGCGCGCACCGCGGCCGAGTGCTGCTGCACCTGCGCGACACGCCCCTGCACGTGCTGCCCAGGTACTGTACTGACTGTACATAGCGCGCGGGTACGTGCGTCCGCTGACGCGCGTGACGTACGCGCCGCACGCCGCGCCGCGCGCGCTGCGCCTGCTCGCCGCCAGCGCGCACCGCGGCCGAGTGCTGCTGCACCTGCGCGACACGCACCTGCACGTGCTGCCCAGGTACTGTACTGACTGTACATAGCGCGCGGGTACGTGCGTCCGCTGACGCGCGTGACGTACGCGCCGCACGCCGCGCCGCGCGCGCTGCGCCTGCTCGCCGCCAGCGCGCACCGCGGCCGAGTGCTGCTGCACCTGCGCGACACACACCTGCACGTGCTGCCCAGGTGCACTCTTCAACTACCAACTCAGACTTATCCATCCAGGACATAATATAATATTATAATCAAAATATAATAGATACTTAAGTAGTAATGATAATTAATCGTTAGTTAGATTATAATCCCTTCCTAGCCGAGTTCGGCCACGGCAGCCAATCTCAACGGAGATCAGCCAGGTGCGCAGGAGATATTATAGTGCACAAGTGTGTGCACAATACCCAGGGTGCACTCACTATTCCTTCACTCTCATAGTCCGGTGAGACGGCAATCCGACATGACCGGAGAGAGTTCGGGCGCAGGACCATCGGCTTTACGTGCTTACCGAGGCACGGGGGTATCACACCGCCAACTTCCTGACTCCGAGCTGCGACTGAATATATATTTTTTTTAAGATGGAAAAACCCAGTCACAATGTTTTTGGCCCGACCCAGGATTCGAACCCAGGACCTCAGCGCGCAAATCGTACTCGTACGCGTACGCAATACAACTACGCCACCGAGGCAGTCGATATTAATTAATTATATTATATAATATCTAACTATTTTATATATAATTATATAATAGTTAGATTATAATGTTAGAAAATAGTAAGAAAAAATTTGTTACTTACAGAATTGTCTGCAAATCCGACGAAGCCCAGTTGATACTGTGCGACCGCAGTTCACTCGGTTTACACCTGGCGGACAGACTGATCAGCCGTGGCGCCAAGAAACTATATGTGCATTGCGCATCCCTAACTCCGTATTTACGCTACAAGATTCGGTAGGAAATAAGACTATTTTGTAGCATCATAAAAATATATAACTCAAGAAACTAGGCATAATTCTGTCTAGGTATATTTTAATCCAAAATTATTGGTGAAAAGAAATCTTATCTTATCTTAATAATATATTATTATATAAATCTCGTGTCACAATGTTTGTGCTCAATGGACTCCTAAACCACTTAACCGATTATAATAAAATTCGCACACCATGTGCAGTTCGATCCAACTTGAGAGATAGGATAGTTTAAATCTCAAATTATAGTCGCAATTTTAATTTATTGCTAATTATTTGTCTGTTATTATTTGACAGTCACAATTATCTTAACTCCAACTGATTCTAACAGATGTCGATATATTTTTTTTTTTTTTTTTTCTCTTTGGCAAGGCGCGGTTTGCGCATCTGCCAGTGTCAAAGTTTTTAGAAGTTACATACTATATAATATTGTTTCTTTGTTATCCTCAGTAGTAGTAGTACTATGTCGAAGTAAAGCAGTGGCTACCTTACCAAGACTTTATCGAGGAGTTTTGGCGGCAACAAAACAAACACTTGACTAGCACAGTTATTTCAATTCACTTCATTTGAGCCCTTTAATAGAACTATATTGGATAATATACCACCATAATTATGCAATATAACACTAAGTATCACCAAAATAATGAATTAAAACAAGAGCACCTCATGACACTACCAAGTTCCCGCCAAAACCTGTCGATACCTTTCGACTGGGTTGAGTAAGTAATCAATAGATGGCGTTGCTATGAATGATTCTAACAGATGTCGATACCTTTCGACTGGGTTGAGTAAGTAATCAATAGATGGCGCTGCTATGGTAAATCTACGAACGTGTCATATAAGCTACATTTTAAGCGGGACTTTTATACCGGGAAAACTCATTCACGCGGGCGGAGCCGCGGGCAAAAGCTATTAAGTATAGATTAGCTTATAGCTATATATACGCGGGCGTTGACGGGCTAATAACTTTTAACCCCGGTCGGTAACTGATCAATTATTCATTTTTTTCTACTAAAATAATATCTAAAAAGATCTTATATGGCAAAACAACGTTTGCCGGGTCAGCTAGTATATTATAAGCAAATGTGATGACATTACACTCACACCCAAAACAGTGACTAATGGTAAACACGTATGAATTATCCGGGATTCAATTTCGAAATATCCAACTCCGGATAACACGCCTGTGTTATTTAAAAAAACTAACAAATTTCCTTTTTTTTTTTATTATTGCTTCTGAATGACGAGACGAGAATGCCGTTTGCCTGATGGTAAGCAATACAACCGCCCATAACCAGTACCAAAACCATACAGAACTTTTGATTACAAAGTACATACTGCGTGGCACTCCTCTGCGCTTGCCACCCTCAAACATTAGATGTTAAATCTCATAAAGCCCAGTAATTACGCTAGCTACAATGTCTTTCAAACTGGAACATAACAGTGCATGCACACTGCTGCTTGGGGGTAGAAATAGACATTACGGTGGTACCTAACCAAACGGCCTCTCGCATTTGAGAGACCTACCACACGTAAACCTATACCTAATTGAAATTAGGTAGCAAATTATTATGTTTTAGCCGAAAAGCAAACTTGTCTTTTTTTTCAGCTCTTGGCAAAAACAAGATGTCGTAGTTGAAGCATCATCCGAAGATTTGAATGACGAGGTAATAACCGCCCTCGTGGAGAAGGTGGCCAGGCTGGGGACAATGGGTGGTATTTATGTCATCGCCACTGACGCTTCTGTCAAAACTGACGGGAAATTTTTATCGGCGCTGAATACGCTGGACTTGGTTTCCAGAAAACTATGTCCTAGCTTACGGTATGCCATTTTTTTATCTATATGTCTGTTTGTCTGTAGCAGTTTAAAGGCTAAACTACTAAACTTTTTATAAAAATTTTGTACCGTCAGCTAGAACCTCAAGAGAGAATAATAAAAGGCAAATTATTTAAACATTACCTACTTGTCACAAAGCATTTATCACTAGGGCAAAACCGCGAGCTAAGTAAGAAGAAGAAGAGTTTATTACTTAGAATAATAACGAGTTTATTATAACGTTAATGATGGCGAGTTTTTAATATTAATATTATATGTTAGGTATTTCGCAGTAATAAGCTCTGATATGACTGCAATGCACACATGTATGGATCGTGTAAATAATGGATATCCAGCAACACTGCTCAAGTTCAAGCTGACTGAAACAGTAAGTCATATTATTGTAATAAATTACTAGTCACTAGTTGTGTGCCATTAATGTAAACTAATATCTACTAACTTCGCAACAGCCAACAAAACCTTATTTAGGACTGTTAATAAAGCCACCTCAAACTGAGATAACTCTTACTATGTATGGGTTACTGTAGTTAGATAGTTACCGTAAAGTTGTGGATTTACCGCGGATAATATTACTTATAAATAATAGAGTATTCTCCTATGTTCGATTTTGTACATTATTCTATATGTGACAGCAAATAGAATGAAATAGTAGCCCTTCTGTGAGAACTGCATTTAAAATGGTTAAGAAATGAGGCAGTAATTCGTATTTCAGTGGTGATATCGCTCCATCTCATTCTTTCGCATGCATCGTTTATCCCGATGACGTCATGTATGCGTATTGCGCCTCATTTCTCGATTCTTGACACATTTCTCTACTGAAACTCAAAGGCTTTAAATTATAACTTGTTGTTTTTTTTACTGATTTTTAATTAATCTTTATGTGTTAGGCTTTATACATATTACACTTACTCGTCACGAAATCTCAGAAACTACATGTGCTAAGAGTCTCAAATTTTGCATGGGGGTTCCTTTCAGGATGTAGGTGCTCACTAAGATGGGATTTTGGGAAATTCAACCCCTAAGCCTACCCTAAGCTGGTAAAAAGGGGTGGCAAAGTTTGTACGCGATAAGCTCAAAAATTACCGAACGGATTTCGATTAAATTTGGTATGGAGATAGTTTGAGACCATGGGAAAATTGTAGGCTACTTATCCCGGGAAAATGTATAGTGGGACTTATATCCAGGAAAAACTCTTTCGTGCGGGTGAAGCCGCGGGCAAAAGCCAGTATCTGATAAAAGTAAAGAACGAAGATGAGTCAAATACTCTATTCACAAGTAGGTAGATGTTTGATTACGTATCTCGCACGAGACCGGTGACATGACGTTACGCGAACTTTGTCAGAGCCCCACGAGTGGAGAGGGGTTGGAGCTGAGCGCGTCGCAGTCGCTGGGCGTGGTGGCGGCGGCGGAGCGCGCGCTGCACTCGCCGCGGCCGGCGCTGCTCGCGCACCAGCTGCGCGCGCCGCAAGCCAAGCTGCTGCAGCAGATCGCTCATGTCGCCGGTTAGTATCCATATATTCTAACTACGTTCCTACCTACTCTTTCATAAAACTAAACGACTATAATATAAGTAAAGCGCATGCCCTTATACGTGCTACTCCTATTCATAGATACAATCACAGAGATCATATAACTACAGACGCTACAAGATACTGAATATTGTACAGTCTGACTGAAAAACTGGACGCGTATAGGCGATTTTAATTTTTTTATTTAGGATTTAGCTACTTATGTAGCTGACTGTACGTACTCGCTTTTCTGTGACACTAACACGAAATGACATAATTACTTCTAGTTCTTTACAATTTTACACACTGTTGTTTGGGGATGGTGTCGTGAAGGATTTCCATAATCCGTATTTGAGAGACCACCGAAGAAACTTAATTTCTACGCAGTATCATAGACCTCGCCGCAGACTTATTTTTAAGCAGTGAAATTTTGTGGACAAATGGAGTTTGCTCGTCATGGTGACTAAAGGCGTCTGTCCACCTGGGGCACCAGGCGAATGAATGTCTGATGAGTTTACGTGTGTGGTTTTGCAATATTTAAATAAATTATTTATCTATTTAATTACTTTTTGCCACCTACCACACGAATATCAACCTGTTTCAGACGTTGCTATTCCGGAAGACACCTCAGATAATATAACTCTTGAAAGTTTTGGACTGTCAAAAGAGAAATTCGAAAGAATAAGAAACTTCTTAGAGTTAACTCACAACGTTGGATTGAATGAAGAAGAAGTTAACGCCTTAACTATACAGAGGTACCGCTTTACACAATTCTGTTTATGTGTCCGTCAGTATACTATGAAACTGAATAAGTAAATTTATCATATTTTTATATTAAAAATAGTTATTGCACCAAGAGTTTTGCAAATTCAAAGCTCCGAAGTTCGAACTATGTATTATTACCTACTTAGTTGGTTCAATTATGATGTTGATTTATATTACATAGCATGTTTGCGTAATATAATATATGGTAGGTATGTATGGAACGAGGAAGCACTTTTTCTTTGTAACTTCTTTTAGCAAAAGTTAGGTGACGTAAAATTTAACTCAATTCAAACGTACAGCATTGCAAGTTGCAACAGTATTACATATTTTTTGTAAAGATTTTGTCGCATTTATCGACGCCGCTTGAAAAGGTTTGCGTCTACGAGTTAGGGTTCTCAATAATATCGTTCGAATCCGAACGAGGCGGACGACGCGAGCCGTCGGTCGCCATCGAGCGAAAGCGAGTCGGTTTGCCGATTTGCTAATCGCATCTATACGGCGCTGATAGCAGTCGATCAGCCACTTGGTGGATCGGTTTGCTTATGTTCGATTGCGGAACACGTGTAAATACCCGCCGCCATGGTAGAGCCATTGGGTTTTCATGAACAATCAGTTGATACACTCAACTTAAGCTGATTCGGCGTTGATAATTGTGGGGAGACCCGTCTTAGTGGTTTGTAGGCAATAAAGGACTCTGAAGAAATAATTTGAAACATTCCGTTTGGTTTTCAGAATTCGAGAAATAGAAGATACAGTTACAGCAACAAAATTTAAAGAAGTGCAGGGTTTGGAAACGTTCTATAGTCACACGAATCCTGATGAACTGCTCGCCACTACTGAGCTCGTGTTCTTGTCTACTCATACATCCAGTGCATCCATGGTGAGTTTTGATTTTACCCTGTGATGTTAATCTTGTTTCCGAAACAGGATGGACGATGCAAAACAAGTGAAAAAGTAAAGTGTCTCTGGTTCTCTTTGAAGTTGCCGTTCTATTCGACATTCATAATCAACAATGTAGAATCGTGAGGTCACTCCCTAGAAATATACTTTCTCTTTCTAATTGAATTATAGCAGTTGTGTGTAGAATGAGTTATGAGACAAACTTCTCACTAGAGGTTACTTGAGTTCAAATTTCCACCTTGACATAGGTGTCAAAAAGCTTTATATCTGTGTATCCACTGCACAAACACGCTTACGTAAGACTTGAAGATTAGCAACAGTTATTATCAGTTGTGTGGTGTGAGTCAGAATGAAGAACAAAAGGTCATTGTAACAAACAACAATCGCGCTTGCTCCCTTTAGGCACTAGTACATGAGTCAAAAGCAAAATCTTGTGGAAGGTTTTACTTTACGCATTTTGGCGTCCCCCTAAAAGACCGCTCCCCCCCCACGCCCCAATCACGCTGCGCCACTGGTTATTGAAAAAATTGGTTCATCTGCGCAGCACTTTACAATGTAGATTTATTTGAATTTACCACTAAAGCGTCATTTACACAAGAAGAGTTTCTCGAATGCGAGCGGCGAATAATCGTAAGCGTTTATCGTATGCGAGAACTCTTCATGCAATTCTCTTCTGTGGTTGCTTAGGTACATTAGGACAAAACATTCGCGTGTCAAAGGCTCCTCTTAAATTGTTTACACTACAGGCAAGTATTCGTCGGGTAATATTCGCATACGTGTCTCGCCTAATGGAAACACTACTTGGGCGAGACTCGCAAGTGTTGATGCGAGCCTCGAACAAATCGTTCTGTACTGATTTTGTACGAGACTCGCCATTCGAAATTTGAATGGCGAGATTTGTACGATTTGTTTACACACGCGAAGACCAAGGAGAGTTTATGGGGCGATACTTGCTTTCGAGAAACGACATTCGCACCATTTGTTTACACTAGGAGATAGATTATCACTTAGCAAGAAACTGCCGCTCATATACGAAAAACTCTCCTTGTGTAACTTCGGCTTAATGATGTATTTCAGAGAGACGACGAGTTTGACGTCACCCAGACGTACCTCTGCATCGTGCCGGGACTCGAGGGGCTTCACAATCGGTTTAACTATTTGTGCGAAGGTCTCAAATTGCCAGCTCTCGTCCTGCAGCCCGGTCTGGACAGACCATACGAAACTATCCAGGAAGCAGCCCAAAAATATGCTCAAGTATAATTATATACATTTTACTTATTAATGGTTACGTCTTTGTGGCCGTTACAGGAAACTGAAACTAAAATTAAATAGATATGTTTTTTTATCCTGTACCCTGTATTTAATGAATGTAGTCATAATCTAAATCTCTACTAATATTATAAAGCTGAAGAGTTTGTTTGTTTGGTTGAACGCGCTAATCTCAGGAACTACTGAACGGATTTTGAAAATTCTTTCACTAATCGGATGCTACATTACTCCTGAGTGCTATGGGCTACTTTTTATGCCGGGAAAAGTTTTCACGCGGGCGGAGCCGTGAGCAATACTAGTAAATTATAATTTTTTTAATTTCGGTAAACTCAGTTTAACTGATGCGGATGACAATTTTTTCTTGTATAGGTATTGTGAAAGTATATTGCTGTAATAAATGTTTGTTTCACAGGTGCTTTCAAAGAGAATAGGATATAAGGACAACTTTTACATCTTGGGGTATGAATGGGGGATTCCAGTGGCATTAGAAGTAGCAGCTATTTTAGAGGGACAAGGTAGGAAAAATCTCATTAGGATAATACAAAGTATAATTGTCTATACCTATACAGGTTGTCCCAAATATAGTGTCAAACGGAGGGTCAGAGCTAGAGCACCCCTTGGGATATCCGAATCACCCCCATATATTTTCTGCGATTATTCATAGTTTTCGAGTTACGAATATTTTTGAGAATTTTCGATCTGAACAATTAAATATTATTTGTTTTAAAAGTAGAAGACATTTTCGAGATATTTTTTCTACAACAAAATTTTCATTAGTTGTACTTTTTTGCTAATAATAATCAACTTCGTAACTTTCGGATTCGGATATCCCAAGGGGTGCTCTAGCTCTGGCCCTCCGCTTGACACTATTTTTTGGGACACCCTGTATATTAGATACGTTAGAACGTTCATCAGTTGACAGTAACCCTGGTGGCATCTCTGCTTACCACTTTGGGGATAAAAGAGTGATGTGTGTGTTAAGTTGTTTGTTTTATAATTTAAAGTTTGAGTGATTTAGGCAAGAGTTTAAGTATATTCGTGTCGCTTACCATCAGACGAGCGGCTTGCTCGTCACTCGTCTCCTTCTAGTTGGTATAAATAAGGGGATATACCTACTAGTACCTAACTATAAACAATAATTATTATTTAAACTATATTGTAGTATAATATTAATTAAGAGGTCATAAATCATTTATTGATGCTTTATTAAAAACAAAGAAATTGAATCCTTACTGTTGGCTATGTGCGTAGTGCTTGGTGCGGGACAGGGATATAGTAAAGTTCTGAGAGTAAAGAGATCGCAGCGCACGCCGTGGCAGAAAACGACACTGATGTTCTAGTATGTCAAAATTATTTCGAATATTCCTAAATTTTTTTTTATTTTGAAATGTGTTATAAATTGTTGTATTGTAAACTGGAAAAATAATGAAACAATAATAGTCGGCCTATATACTATGTATATACTATTCTTATAAGTGTTACATAAAACTAAGCGATATAACCTTAAATTATAATACATAAATATATTTTATACTTTGAGTATTGGTTAAATACTCAAAGATTTTTTATGATATTAATTATTTTCTCTATTACTTATTTCATTTTTGATGGATCTCTATGGTCTCTATAACCTCACGACACAATTTGTAGTTAACATTTTATTGGGGGTGAAAATCAAAATATGTGCAAAACAAGTCCCAGTTATGTTCTCACGATATTCTGGTTATGAACACTATTGCCTTAGATTAATTTATTAAAAATTATAATTAATCTAAGACTATTGCATTATTACTCTTTATAACAGTGAGGTTGAAAACTGTACACTTTCAAAACTGTTTTTATAATAATATCCATTTTCTATTTACTGTTTATAACAAGTTTCTCTGCAAATACAATTTGTCGTTACGTCAACATTTTAAAATTCCTTGGAGCTCGTGCGCTGACTTAGATATTCTGAATTCCAATGTTTTTTTCAGGAATGACTGGCACTGTATTTTGTGTCGGACTCGTACCAGAAGAGTTGAAAGTTGTGCTTGAAGAAGAATTAAGCGAATACAAGAGCGAGGAAGAACTGGAGAACGGCGTGTTGGAGCACATGTTCAGACTGATGACGGGCGACAAGTGCGCGCGACTCGACGAGATGTTGCGCGGGTGTCACTCTTGGAGCAAGAAGCTCGAGGAGTGCGTGCGCACTCTGCTGGGGCGCGTGTCGCACTCGGCGCAGTACACGCGCGCGCTGCTGCAGGCGGCGCTCGGGCGCATCGCGCAGGCGCGCCGCTACTCCTCCGCGCTGCCGCCGCTGCGCTCGCGCGTGGTGCTGCTGCGGTCGCGCCGCGCTACCCCGGCCTCCCCGCTGCAGCTGCACGCACTCACGCGCGGCGAGGTGTCGGTGCACGAGCTCAGCGCGCCGCTCGCACACGCCACCCGCGACACGCGCTGCGCCGCCATCGTCAACTCCTACTTAGATCCACAGCTGATAGACCGCTTTAACAACATGAATCTTTGTGACAGTTATCTGCTTAACGCTGATACTTTTATGAATCTTGCTACCGACTAGTGTAAAATGAAAACGGTTAAACATTAATATTTAAGTAATTTCTACTTATATATATACCGCCATGTGGTAACTTTACCTACTTTATTTTATCAGAAACATGAAATATTCTAAATTATTTATTCCATAACGGAGTACCTAAACTAAGCAATGAAAGATTTTTTGCGAAATATGTAGTTTTTTTAAATTCTGTTAATGGAATAAATTTTTTTATCCGAGATTTTGGTAAAACTTGACCTTGGGGAATAACACAAATAACTTTAAGAAAAAAGTAAGGAGTATAAACAGCATGCACCTATATGTAATATAAAAAAATACTATACAGCTTATTTTTATTTACGAATAAAAATACACTCAATGCTTTTACATTTATAAAATAAAATATGGTGAGTGTTATTTGATAATATATCAATAAATGTATTCTTCAAAATCGCATTTATGTTTCATTTCGTTGTATTGTTTTATTAGTAACTATTCTCCTTTATCCAGCTGATTAGCAAGCTAAAGTGACAGCGGGCAGGGTACACAATTCGCAGAACTGACGGCAGATGGGGCAAAAAACTATGGAGGATAGAAGTAAGGAGGACGCACTCAGTGTATTAAAAAGTGTCCGCTGAAAGGGAGCCAATTAAGGTGGCGCCATATTTTTTTTCTATGGTATTGAATGACGAGACGGGCATGCCGTTCGCCTGATGGTAAGCGATACGACCACCCATAAACAGTAGCAACACCATCCAGCACCTTGAGTTACAAAGTAATGTGTGGCATTCCACAGCGCTCGTCATCCTGAGACATAAGATGTTAAGTCTCTTTATGTCCTGTAGTTACACTGGCTACAATGTCCTTCAAACCGAAAAACAACAGTGCATGCACACTGCTACTTGGCGGTAGAAATAGACATTGCGGTGGTACCCGTGAAGTAGACGCTATCTATACAGATTTTACCAGCGCCTTTGATTGAGTTAATGACTCGTTATTAATGAAGAAATTGGAGCATTATGGTATACAAGGATCCCTACTCCATTGGTTTCGGTCTTATTTAGCGAAGAGACTCAATTATGTTGTGGCTAACGGTTTCACCTCTCATGAATATTGCGCAGTTTCTGGAGTACCACAGGGATCCCATCTTGGTCCAATTTTATTTTCTATATTCATCAACGACATTGTTTCCGTTATACACCACTGTAAATGCTTGTTATTCGCTGATAACCTAAAAATGTACAAAACAATTCACACACTAAATGATACAAAGGAAATTCAAGATGATTTACATCGAATCCAAGATTGGTGCACTAACAATTCGATGGAACTTAACCCATATAAATGTTTTCACAAAAAAATTACAAAGAAGAAAAGCTCCATACATTCAAGTTACATGATAAACCATACAGGGTTAGTCACAGTCAACGAAATCAAAGACCTCGGCGTGGTAATCGATAAGGAACTTCGATTTTCAGCGCATGTTGATTCAATTGTTAAAAAGTCTGCACAAATGTTTGGTTTTTTAAAGCGTAACACAAGGGACTTCAAGCATGTAAGAATAAAGATCGTTATATACAATGCTATAGTGCGCAGTCATTTAGAATATGGCAGTTCAATTTGGAATCCGTTCTATAGTATACATTCTCAACGAGTAGAAAATATTCAGCGAGCCTTCACAAGACATTTAGCATTTCATTCATCTGGCATAAGTCATCGCAGTAGCTATAGATCACGTATGGCATTTTTCAAAATGAACTCATTAGCTGATCGACGTAAAATAAGTGACATAGTATTTCTGTACAAATTGCTTAATGGCTTGATTAATAACAGTGATATCCTTAATCAAATCCACCTAACGGTCCCACACAGATTGCCCAGGCATCCCATTACAAAACCTTTTCATATACCACGTGTTCGCACCAACATTGGACTTAATTCGCCAATAACTAGAATGTGCAATGAATACAATGTTCTTAATTCTAAGCGCCCTGGTCTTGATATATTTGGTACATCGCTGCATAAGTTTAGAAGGGAAGCACTGACCCACTTGCTCGACAAATTAGAATAGTTGATTGTTTTTGTTACATTAATTTATATTTTAATATTATTATTGTATGTTTTTTTTCTTCTTAGTTTATTAGTATTTTTTTTATTTCTGCTTTATAATATTGTATAATAATGTTACTCGTGTTATGTGAATGCTGTACATACTTTTAATAGGCATGTGCATCTGAATTGTTTATTTTGTATAATGTTGTTATTGGAAATTTTATGAATGCATATGCTGCTGGTGTGTCATTGAATAAAAATAAAAAATAAATAAAATAAGTACCCACCCAGACGGACTCTTACATATGAGAGACCTACCACCAGTAGCAAGTGGAAAGATTTTAAAAACAGAGCCATAAACTATTAGAGTAGGATACTATATATAATAAATTAAGAAGGAAAGAAACACTTCCGCTTTTACGTTTCACTAAGTAAATAGTTGAGGTTTTATATACTGCATATTGTTTAACTACACAAGTCACGAAAAATATTAAATTTTTCAAGCACACTTTACTCTGTTTAAAACTGCTATATTCATATATCATTTCCACACTAGCGCTATTTCGGTGAGTCTTCCAACAATAACTTGCTGTTTACAGGTGGACACTTTTTTAAGCATCCACCTGCAATATGGACAGATGACTTGATAAAGGTCATTGGAATGCTGGATGCAGGCCGCCAGACAGGTCTGTCTGGAAAATTATAGGGGAGGCCTATGTTCAGCAATGCAAATCATGTGGCTGATGATGATGATTTTCTTTTACTTTTCCCAAGGAGTCGTAAGAAATAGCAAACAATATATTAGATAACAACTGTTAGATGAATCTAGTGATAGGATAATTTTATCTCTAGCTACTATCACGACTATTTAGTAGATTCATGACGATTCAAAAGAGCTTTTTAAAGGCTATTTGAATAAAGAAAATTTTGAGTTTGAGTTTGAGTATGTAGGAATATTTCAATATAAATATTGTTGTACCTATTTACCCTTTGGTTCTTATTAACAATTAGTGGTGTAACGAATATTCGTATTCGCATTCGCGAATATTTGCGTATTTTTTAATTTTCATTCACACGCATTCGCATTCGCAATAAATTATGCGAAGAATATGCGAATGTTTTTGGCAATGACATGTGAAAATCTTATATATTTTATAAAAGAAAGTCGTGTTAGTTACACCACTTACTTACACCATTTATAACTCGATAACGGCCGAACTGATTATCATGTTCTTTGATTTTGATTTGGATTTTTGGATTTGTATCCGTTGCGAATAGCAGAATAACTATAAAAATATGAAAAATGTTTACGATCGAGGAAATTATGACGAAAATTAATTTTCTCATACATTTTTTTTTGCAATTTCAAAAGATGAGCATGGCGTTGTGTATTTTATCATTTGACAGCTGCTTCAACTGTCGCAAAGAGTATATTATAATGTCATATTATCTCCTTTCATTGCTTACCGTTACGCGATTAATTAGCATCGTTTTTGAGTTTTCACCAATTTTTATTCATTTTTCGACCGTGTTTGTATTTGAATTCGTTTTAATTAATTCTCTTCATACGATTCTTTTCTAAAATTCGTCAGCAAAAAGTGATTTCAAAGAGGTGTTCCAACTCGCAATGTGTTTTCATTAACCGTATCGAGAATGAATCCTGCCGATAGTTTTAGAATTGCTCTTTGATTAATCCAATCGTTATTTTTTGTATACAGAGAAAAGTATTCTGGTCTGTGTGTTTGATTTACCAATGTTATTTATAATACCACGATCTAGACGAACAAGAAGATCAAGTCTTTTCCATAAGGTACATGGTGGAGAAACATTTGGCTTAATCAAAAAAATCCTGTGCCTTGGTAAACTTGTAAAAGGCTTATGATCGTATGCCGAGGAATAAGCTGCGGTCAACGTTGTCATAAACGTATGGAACTGAGGGCCGCCTGGCGAGGGTATTGAACTCTATGTACTGAGAACTTCAAAGCCTGTATCAGGGTAAAGGGAGCAGAACAGGGATTGGCAATACTGTGCTGTTGCCGACGCTTATGTATGGAAGTGAATGCTGTTTTGGCAGAAGAAGCACGAAAGTCGAGTAATCGGCGAAAATGTATGATGAGAACTATGAATGTGGAAGAGGTGAAAGAGGTATGTCATTATCGTGGCATGCCATGCTCAGCGCTCAATAGTTTGCTCCTCTCTGTCTCTGTGTATGAATATACGTTTTTGTAAATTTCTTGAGCTTAATTCATTTTGATAATTCATTTAAGCTTAATAACAAACTAATAAGTTAACACCACATTCGTTGATTCTGAAGCGATACGAAGTTCGCCGGGCCAGCTAGTAATTTATAAAATAACACTGCAAGAGATTTTATTTAAAATGTATAAATAAAAATTTAGGTAGTATTTATAGTCCTCATAAACAAATAACACTTATATTGTGATAACAATGAACTTCCAACTTTCAAAACGCACTTAACTACTTTAAATTATTTTTGTACCAAGATTACAACGTAATAGGATTTATGTTATCTTATATCTTTAAACGAGCAATTCTTGTATATATATAATCTGAATCTCGGAAACGGCTCCAGCGATTTTCATGAAATTTGGTATGCAGGGGGTTTCGGGGGCGATGAATCGATCTAGCTAGCATTCGTTTTCAGAAAGTGTCGTTTTGTCTGTGTTTTCAGTAATTCAACTTAAACATTAACTGAACAATATGACTCTTCCTGACATTTTTTGGCGAGTAATAAAACTAATCCAGTAGATTGCGCTGTATATGACTCTTCCTGACAACTATGGGCGAGAAATAATTTTTCTTTTTTTAATTGGGAGCAACTATTTTTCTGACAATCCTATCTGGCCAGTATGATAATTCTATTTTTTCGCGACGCGCTAACATTTGTCTACCCAAAAAGTGCAAAATTCAACTATATAATTGCAAATATTTACCATGTTCTCCATAAATTATAACAATGAGCATAATATTTTATGTACCATGTATTTATTTTGACTGCCTCGGTGGCGTAGTTGTATTGCGTACGCGTTACGAGTACAATTTGCGCGCTGAGGTCCTGGGTTCGAATCCTGGGTCGGGCCAAAAACATTGTGACTGGGTTTTTCCATCTTTAAAATTACTCAGTCGCAGCTCGGAGTCAGGAAGTTGGCGGTGTGATACCCCCGTGCCTCGGAAAGCACGTAAAGCCGTTGGTCCTGCGCCTGATCTCTCTCCGGTCATGTCGGATTGCCGTCTCACCGGACTATGAGAGTAAAGGAATAGCGAGTGCACCCTGTGTATTGCGCACACACTTGTGCACTATAATATCTCCTGCGTATCTGGCTGATCTCTGTTGAGATTGGCCGCCGTGGCCGAAATCGGCTAGAAAGGGTATTTTTTTTATATTTATGTACCAATCTTAAATTAATATTGTAAAAGTACCTATACTAAAATAAAGAATTTAATCATGACTTTTAAATCAACGCGACGCCTTTACAATATTGTATCCTTCAGTTCACGGGTGTAGCGTTGGGGTTTGTAGAAGGTATGCACCTACACTGAGTCCATAGGTAATCCCTTCATACTTTACCAGGCTTAGGACTGGCTACAGCCTACATTAAACAATTAAAAAGAAATAAATCGTATGTAGGTATGTAGTTTAGGTACCTACAACCATAGGTACAACAACGTTTAACGTTTTATAACATCAAATATTGGTAGAAAGGTTTTATTCACTTTACATTTTTTAATCAGCGTATTTACAACAATGAAATGAAAAATAATTGACATTTAAAATAAAAGTACCGGGGTGACCGAGCCTTGTTCGGGTGGTTTATAATATTATACTGTTAAAAGTATCGTAATTGGGTTACATTATTTATTAGCTATTAGCAGAGTTTACAGTTGGTTTGTTACGATACAAAGGCTTTGCCTGTTTGTAAGCATTATAAATGCATGGTAGGTTTGGGGATGGTGTAGCTAAATTGAGGGGGCGTGTTGAAGGTTTTATATATTGCACCAATTTAGTGCTGGCTGATTTTAATCTGTCAGTATGTTGTTTCCATAACGATGTTCAGTAACAAGAAAATTGTTCTTGCCGTTATACACATTCGATGTAATGAAAACTCTGCTAATAGCTAATAAATAATGTAACCCAATTACGATATTTTTAATATATACATGGTATTTATTACTTTAAAGTAGGTCTTAATAATGCTTTCCATTTCAAGAAAATATTCACGACTGAAGTCAAATGAGTCGATACCTACAGTTACCTTACTAATAAAAAAAAATGGTTCTTCAGCGGTTCAGATTTTATATTAAAGCTCAGGTTTCATAATTTTTCCACATTGAATTACATCACGAGCAGATACATGGTTCAGTTCTCATCCCTTGTCTCACTTAGTTACGAATTGATAAAAGACGAATGTCCTATATTTATTATAATGGTTTAACATAATTATATCCGCAGCCAATTTGGTCTTAATAATATGTTTCGCGGTTTAGTTTCTCCGCCCTTTAGCTGCCCTTAGTTAGTGTTTTTTTTTTTTTTTCTCTTTATTTAATTTGGGGACTTTTCTCCAACATGGATATGCCAGTCCCATCATAACTTAACCTTAAAATACAAAATAAACTTAGTTATCTAATTATATTTTATTCGGAATGTCGCCATGAAGCCAATTCAAATAATAATTTAGCTTCACTGGATAGCGGGTTTGCTAAAATGCTTTGAAGTGCACCAACATCCATAAAATTAATTTCACGCATTTTGGCCATGACATCATACCTTACATTTTGATTTTTAATACACTCCATCAACAAATGTGTAACGTCGTCAATCACATTGCAGGTTTCGCAAAGGGGTGAATTGACTCTGCCCATAAGATGACCAAACTTTCCTGTTGGATAATGCCCAGATCTTAATCTAAGAGCAATCTTAATAAAATATCTGCTCATGTTAATATTAGCAAACCAAGGCCAACGAGGAGGCTCGCATTGGATTATTTTGTACCAAATACCTTTTTCTTTTGAAATTTCATTAAAATGTAGTATAAAAAATAAATAAAAAATTAATTTATTATAATGGTTTAAAATAATTATATCCGCAGCCAATTTGGTCTTAATAATATGTTTCGCGGTTTAGTTTCTCCGCCCTTTAGCTGCCCTTAGTTAGTGGTTGATAAATATGAATATCCCATATTTATACTCAAGCTACATCTATATAAAATGTCACCATAATCGGTTCAACGGTTTATTTTCTTTCCCCTTTTAACCTTCTTATTTATGAGTTAATAAAAAACTGAATATGTCATATTTACTTTCAAGTTTCAAGAGGTCCCCAATTCAGCAGTCTAATTTCTCCCCCCTTTTACCACTCTCATTTTGGGGTTAGTGTAAAAATAATATCTCATATTAATTTTCAAGGTTCAAGATATCCCTAATCCTCATACTGCGCAATACAATCGGTTCAACGGTTTAATTTCTCCCTCCTTAAATAGAAGTTAATAAAAAAAATGAATATCCCATATTTGTTTTAAACGTTCAAGATGGGATACCAAATTTCTTTACAATCGTATCAGCTGGTTGTTTCTCCCTCCATTTACTCCCCTTTAATAGGAGTGTAATGTCTGGTGACCTTGGAGGCTATGCATGAGGTCCGGCACGTCCTATTCATCGACTAGAATAAACCGTGTTTAAAGATCTCTAGTACCTGAAGAGAATAGTGGGCTGGTGCACCGTCATGTTGGTAGTACATATCACGCAAGTACGCGAGAGGTATACTTTCGTATTCCAACACCGGCAGCGTTTCGGTGAGAAATTGTATGTATGATTCACCATTTAGTCTATCTAAAAAACAAGGCGCAGTAACGTGGAATGTATTATTCCCTCCCAAACATTCACAGTAAATCAGTGTTGAAAATTATGTGGTCTGGGTTCGTGCGGGTTTTCGTAACACCACAAATGTTCATTACGAGTATTGTACAAGCCCACTCTACCAAATGTAGCTTCATCAGTCCACACATAGAATAATAACGCCAAGAATGATAGTTTCATATCAAAAAACTGTCAAGTGTGAAGCATAAAACTCATTGATGTAGGCGTAGGCCACACGTATTGACGTTCTGCCACACGCACACAACGGTGCAAATAATGTTGCTAGTGGTATCGGATTTTCCCCAAAACCTTAAGTCATTATTTAATTAGGATTATTTAATTATGGAATTATTATTATTGTTCACAGCAAGGGATTACTTTATCCTTAATTATAATGATAAAAATCTGAAATAAAAAATAATAAAATAAATCCCTTAGAATTTTTTTTTTTATTTTTTTTTTTTTATTGCATTTAATGACGAGACGAGCATGCCGTTCGCCTGATGGTAAGCGATACGACCACCCATAAACAGTAGCAACACCATCCAGCACCTTGACTAACAAAGTACTGTGTGGCATTCCACTGCGCTCGTCACCCTGAGACATAAGATGTTAAGTCTCATTATGTCCAGTAGTTATACTGGCTACAATGTCCTTCAAACCGAAACACAACAGTGCATGCACACTGTTGCTTGGCGGTAGAAATAGACATTGCGGTGGTACCCACCCAGACGGCCTCTTACATAATGAGAGACCTACCACCAGTAGAATGACCAATACAGTACCAAATTAAAAACAAATTACGTTGATGACGTGAATTAAACGGTTGAATGCGGTATTTACCTTTGTCTCCAATCTAGTTTTATGATGATGATATGAATGAATGCCTTTATTTATGTCAATAATGTCAAATGTATCTGGTTCTATTTTATTACGGTTCTTTTGCGAATCATAGTAAAAAAGGCAGCATCACCATTCACCATTCAACCGTATAATTGACGTCATTTGAAGCTTAGTGCTTACGTCTGCTGAAAAAAAGACTAAATTAAAAGTTAAAATTATAAATGATAACTTCATAATTTCTAAAAAAGAAAAGATACAGGTGTCCTTATTTTAGAACTATTTTCATTTAAAATAATAATATAAGCTTGTTAAAATTTGAAATGTCAATTAAAATCAACTCAACAGAAAAATATTATTTTCATAATACTGGCAACACAATTCCAAAGCATGCAAAGGTACCAATTAAATAAGTTAATTTTAGAAACATATTAATTTTAGAATATGAACATCAACATTTGGGGTATCAATTTTCTTTTTTTTTGGCAACATTTTGATATAATGGCGTCTATAAAATTTTTGAATTATTGTTTTTGCTTTAGCTATTATTTTATGTCAAAATATTAGATTAATCGTAATAATTGCATGTGAAATGTTATGTTACAATGTTTCTTAAAATTATCCGAGATACTGTGACATCAGTTTATTGCACAAACCATCATTTTAAAATAAAATATCGAGAGCTGCTAGCGCTACGATTCGGCCTTGAGCACTGACGCGGGATGTTTGGTTACTAGGCCAAATAGCCTAGTTTTACTTGCCTCACTAAGCGTGTATGTTCACGGTTTCTATGTGTTATTATTCTAAGAGTCCACAGAATTGTAGGCCGTTCAGCAAGCAACCAGTTACAAAAAAGCCACTCGTGGACGTTTGTCAGATTCAGTGAGTTCTGTACACGATGAAGGTGGAATGGATATTTGCCTTCATTGTGAATGACACTCCACGCGAAATACTGGGATACATTGAACCGTCGCGCTGCGTCATTGGTGCTCGCTGCGGGGTTCGCCTCAAAGAAGTCCAGGATCTCTTCTTGGTTACGTACACTGCGCCTCGGTGGACGATCGCTATCCATCATCTTATGCTGGAACTGCCCGTAATCTCATAGCCGCTGTGTGGCGGCTAACATCGTCTCACGGCTCGGTGTAGATAAATTTGGATACCTTGTTGCATATTGGCGGCAGGCTTCCGCCACATTGTCATCACACCTAGCGACCTAGTGAGCATCCTCACCATTTCCGTGTATTCGATATTGGATTTGGAGTACCGATAGCCATGGTAAAAAAATAGTGTAGGTAGTAGGTAAAATCCGTAGGTACATCGATCGATACGGCGGCGAAAGATTGTGGCACACAAGGACGTATAGCGCGCGCGCATCAAAGCAGACGACTGGCGGCTGGATAAATAGGTCAACCACCGCCGCCGCCACCCCACTTTCAACCCCGCGATTCGCGCGGGTTCTTTTACCTAATCTTCGCGATGGGCATAGAGTTAATAACATTCAAGCGGAAAATTAAATTATGTATTTATTTTTATATAAAGTACGGGCACGGGCCTCCTCTCAGTAGGTAGTAGAGGAGGCCCGTGCTCAGCAGTGGGCAGTATATAATACAGGGCTGATTGCATTGCATTTATTTTTATGTGAGCATAAAATCTAACAAATTATCAAAAGTCGTAAAACAAACATTGTTCTGTATGACGTCTATCTAGTCCTGCGAGGTTGCTGGTGTTTTTAAAATAGGGAGCGTGCACGAACTATAGGGGGCAGCACAAAATCGACACAAGAGCCACAGGTGGATAAAAAAAGAAACTAAAACTAGCAGAATAATTTGTTTATAATATATTCTTTTAATATGACAAAAATAATAAAATATGTGTTCCGGCCGAATATTATTGATACCCAGCGTGACCAGAATATGTTTTTTTTCGATGGGAGCTAGTTATTTAAGCAAAATTAGGAGGTTATGTTCCCTTAATTACAGATTTTTTTGTATTGAATATTATCTTCAAAACATATTTATTTTTATAAATTACGTAACGAAACATTTCTAAATGCTTTTGGAACTCATAATTTTGTATGTTTTATACAGCTTTAATTATTTTGGTCGATTTTCACATAACCATGAAATGTAAGTACTTAGCTACTATTCTTGGGAACAATATATAATTTCACACCATCCAGATACACAGCGATACATTATAAACTAATTAAATGTTATTTTTCATCCTTTTAATGAATATTGTACGTCAATGCCAAGTATCGATGGGCTGAAAATGAGTCAGATCGCGCCACTAGATGGCAGTGCTTACGACGTGCATGTTCCCTATAACCCTGTATATTTTATATTTATTTCATTGAGAAATAAATACAAACTAAGAAGCCAGATACAAATAGCACAGCTAAAGTGAAGCTGGAAACAGAGGGGAAAGAAATAAAAATAAATAGAGGAGTGCGTCAAGGCGACCCATTGTCGCCAAAACTATTTACAGCCGTCTTGGAACATATATTTCGTAAATTGGAATGGGAACAATACGGTCTAAATATAAACGGAGTAAGATTGTCACATTTAAGATTTGCGGATGATATAGTATTATTAGCTGAGACAAAAAACCACCTTCAAAACATGCTTGAGGACTTGAATAAAGAGAGCAATGCTCTAGGCCTAACAATGAACACATCCAAAACTAAAGCTATGACAAATACAGTAGAAGATTCAATAATACTAAATGGCAAATCCATCGATTATGTTAAGGAGTACACTTATTTGGGCCAACTCATTTCCCCCGAGGACATAATGTCTAAAGAAATAGAGATTAGGATAGGCAATGCTTGGAAAAGTTACTGGAGACTAAAAGAGGTTATGAAAAACGGAGAAATAAGCATGTTTATCAAGAAGAAGTTGTACAACACTTGCATATTACCTGTTCTTACCTACGGCTGTCAAACTTGGGCTCTCACAAAAGCACAAACTCAAAAGATAAGCACATGTCAAACCGCAATGGAGAGGAGCATGCTCAATATTAGAAAAACTGACAGAATAAGGAATGAGATAATTAGATCTCGCACGAAAATAGACGATGTTACAACAAGGATCAGGAAACTGAAGTGGAAATGGACAGGACACATTGTAAGAGGAATAGAAAAATGGAACAAAAGTATTTTATTCTGGTATCCCAGGAACACAAAACGGAAACGAGGAAGACAACTACGAAGGTGGGAAGATGACATTAAGAAAATAGCTGGGAGAACATGGACCAGAACAGCGCTAAATAGGAAAAAATGGCAAGAATTGGAGGAGGCCTTTGCCAAAGTAGGGCAAACAGACCAAGATATCGATGTCTATTAACCAAAATAGATTTATAACTACTAACACACACTGTAAATGTTGTGTCTGAATAAAGGCTTATATTATTATATTATTATTATTATTATTATTATAAGAAGCCAGATAGCCGGCGACTAGTCGCCGACTACGAAAATGGCCGGATAGTCGGCTTTACCGATTAGTCGGAACATCTCTAAAAAAAAGCATAGTCTGGACACTCTAGGTATCAATAATAGTCGGTTGGAGCACATATTTTATCATTTTTGTCATATTAAAAGAATAATTATAATAAATAAATTATCGTTCTAAAAAGTTTCTTTTTTTATCCGCATGTGGCTCTTGTGTCGATTTTGTGTTGCCCCCTTTAGTTCGTGCACGCTCCCTATAATTACTGGTGGTAGGTCTCTCATATGTAAAAGACCGTCTGGGTGGGTACCACCGCAATGTCTATTTCTACCGCCAAGCAGTAGTGTGCATGCACTGTTGTGTTTCGGTTTGAAGGACATTGTAGCCAGTGTAAATACAGGACATAGTGAGACTTAACATCTTGCGTCGCCCCCCGAGGCAATTCTTGTGCGCTGGGTCTTCACACCCAATGCACGCCCATGCGCGGGGGGGGGGGGGCACATTAGTCGCGGGCCGAGGCACACAGTCAGTGTGTATACCTCATGGTTGTAAATCACATTGAGGCCTAAAAAGGGCCCGCGAACATTTCCTGGCCCCTCTCTTTCCGCCCAACCTGGGAACCTTCCTCCCTTCCCTCCCATATTCCTCTTCCACTTCCTTCGCAGGCCCCTGCAGTCGCCAAGCCGGGGGACTCCAGTATCCCATTCGCAGGCTTCCCCCGGTGTTGACTGCAGGATCGCCTACTTAAAAAAAAACATCTTGTGTCTCAGGATGACGAGCGCAGTGGAATGCCACACAATACTTTGTAACTCAAGGTACTGGATGGTGTTGCTACTGTTTATATGTGGTCGTATCGCTTACCATCAGGCGAACGGCATGCTCGTCTCGTCATTCAATGCCATAAAAAAAATAATATACATAGATTATTTTTTTATATAATTTAGATTGTAAATATTTCACGTATTCAAAGTTTATTCATATTTAATAATCATATTTTTTGTTATTTCTTCTAATATACACCTGTTTCTTATCATCTCTACATCACCCAAAGGTAGACTGGTAGATAATGCCTAAGGCATTAAGTCCGCCTATGTACATGATTGTATATAAAGTTAAATAAATAAATTATTATAATATAGACAACGTCAGTGCCACATCCTGTTCCTTGACCTTTTACTTGCATTTAATTCTATTCTTCAAAATGTTTAATTTTTAAATGTTGTTTTTCATGCGATATGTATAGCCCGAGTCTACAATAAAACTTAAATTTTCTGTTATATTTCTATTAGTTTGTTTTATTAAAATGCTGCATCCTCTTTTCTTTCTTTACCCTTAAAAAAAATCTTCTTTATGAATACTTTTATGACGTATTATATTTACATCACAGAAGTATAACAAGCAATAGAACCAACGCTAAAATAGCTACTTTATATATATTTTGATACTATTTTATCTTATGGCTTGGATAAGGTTACAGAAAGAGATGCATAGGGTCATTCGGCCTAAAAGTACGCACTTTTTTTTCTATCGTCTACACAGTCAAAAATATAGTGTCTTGAAAAACGTTTTAATACTCTATGCAAAGGAAATTTATTCTACTTTCATTATTTAATGAATTTTTGTACATTGCTTCATTGTTTTTTTTGCAATACATGTTTAAGTGCATCGGGAGAAATTCGTACTATTGACCCGTTACGTGGGTAAAACTGCGCAGTGTTTAATGAGATTTTTTTTTCTGTATAAGGTCTAAAAATCTTTACAAATAATATTCGACTTAATTGCAGCTTAAAGAAGAAAAAACCGTGCGATCATTGTAATGAAGTTATAACAGGGTGCGTACTTTTAACCTCGTACTCTTACCCAAACAGGGAATATTTTAAACAATCACACGTTTGTTGAGACGCATTTATTTTCTAGAACAGAATTAATGACTAAAACAAATACTATAATAATCATGTTAACTTAACATAATTAACGGACTTTTGTAAACTGATGCACCGTCTAGCCATACACTTTTTTCCCAGCACAAAATATTGGTAACTAATCAACAAAATCACTTTGATCACCGTTTTTGGCTAAACAAGTGAGGCTTGGTAAAATAGCTTGTGGCTTTGACATCGTCCCTGACGCGCCCCCGATCTAGCCGAAAAAGTGTCTGAGCCCCCTCAATAGGTTCCGAGATATTGACCATGCGAACTTTTACCCACTGCGTGCTGTTGCCCCGAATGACCCTACTCATTCATGCATTCGAAATTTGCAAGGTTGTCACTAGTTTTCACATTACCTTTTTTATTCTAGAGATGAGATAGAGTCGATTAAAGTAATATCGAAAAATGTCGATGATGTTCAGAAATAACGCATAGTTTATTAATTGACGATTTGCAACAATAATCTCTTATTTAAACGCGCTAAACTTGTGTATATATATATATATATATATATATATATATATATGTAATTGGTTTCTCGGAAACGGCTCGTCCGATTTGGATGATATTTTGGATTTGGATAGTATGAGCTCTAAAAATGAGATTGGGGTATTCAGTTTTTTTAACAACCCCAAACTTGTGGGGTTAGAACGGGGGAGATGTTCAACCGTTGAAGCGACTATAATGAAATTCGGTATTGGGATATCTTGAACGTTGAAAACAAATATGGGATATTTTTTTTTTAGTAACTCCTGTTTTAAGGGGGGTAAAAGGAGGGAGAAACTAAGTCACTGAACAGATTGTAAAGGAATTTGGTATGGGGATATCTCAAACCTAGAAAACAATCCTAAGATATTATTTATTTCATTAATAAATCCTTATATGAGGGTTCGAGTGCCTGCGTCAGAGTAAATGGCACCTGCACGGACTGGTTTGACATCGAACGCGGTGTCAGACAGGGCTGTGTAGCATCACCATGGCTCTTCAATCTCTTCATGGACAGTTGTTTGACCAATTTGAGAGAGTCTGTTTGTGGATTAAGAATGGGAGGATCAGTGTTTAAGTGTCTCTTGTACGCCGACGATCAAGTACTCCTTGCATCGTCGGTGTGCGAGTTACAACAAATGGTTAATATTTTGAATGAGGCATTTGAGAGAAAAGGTATGAAAGTGAATGTAAAAAAGACAAAAGTAATGGTTATGGAGAGGGATGCATCGAGAACCGAGTGCAAGATTATGATAGGAGATGAAAGAGTGGAACAAGTGAACGAATTTGTATATTTAGGATGCATGTTCACTAGAGACGGAAAGTGTGACGGAGATATTGAAAGAAGAGTAAAAATGGGAAATAGTGTTAATGGCGCCTTGTATTCGATTATGAATAACAAAATTATTTCGAATAACGCTCGGTTAGCTATTCACCAAGGAGTCTTGGCGCCAACACTGATTTATGGAAGTGAGTCGTGGGTGTGGCAAAACAAGCATGTAAGTAAGGTAAATGCAGTGGAGATGAGAGCTTTGAGAAGTATGTGTGGGCTGAAAGTAAGTGATAGAGTAAGGAATAGCGTGATAAGAGAAAAATGTGGATTGAAAGAGGATGTAGTGACTAGGATTGAAGAAGGAATGCTTCGGTGGTTTGGCCACATTGAAAGGATGGATGAAAGAAGAAGAACGAAAGAAATCTATGTCGCGAAAGTGAGTGGTAGCGTCGGACGGGGACGTCCTAGACGTACCTTCATGGACCAAATTGGCGACCTCCTAAGGAAGGGCCAAATAAGGAGTTCTCGTAACCGACGAGCATGTATGAAGAGACTGATGACTGTAGAAGAAGCGAAAGAGGTATGCTTGGATCGTAGCACTTGGCGCTCCATAGTCTCTGCCTACCCCAATGGGAGAAAGGCGTGAGTTTATGTATGTATGTTATTACATTAACCCATAATTAAGGGGATGAAAGGGGGAGAAATTAAACCGTTGAACCGATTGTAAAATTTGGTATGCGAATATATTACGCCTGGAAAATAAATATGGGATGTTAATTCTTTCCTTTTACTCCTGACTAAAGGGGATAAAAGGGGGGAGAAACGAAACTCCTGAACCGATTGTAATGAAATTTGGTATGGGGATATCTGTAGCCTTAAAGATAACTATGGGATATTATTTTTTTAACTCTTAACTAAGGGGGTTAATAGAGGGGAGGAAATACTGTTGCTCCGATTCTATTGCACAGTATGGGGATTTGGAATATCTTGAACCTTGAAAATTAATAGGAGATATTATTTTTTCACTAACCCCAAAATGAGGGGTAAAAGGGGAGAGAAATTAAACCGCTGAACCAATTCTATTTAAATTTGGTTTAGGTACCTCTTGAAACTTGAAAGTAAATATGACATATTCAGTTTATTATTAACCCCTAAAAAGAAGGTTAAAAGGGGAAAGAAAATAAACCGTTGAACCGATTATGGTGAAATTTGATATAGATGTACCTCGAGTATAAATATGGGATATTTATATTTTTAACCTCTAACTTAGGACAGCTGAAGGGGGGATAAACTAAACCGTGAAACATATTATTAAGACCAAATTTGGTGCGGATATAATTATCTTAAACCATGATAAAAAGTACAGGACATTCGTCTTTTATCAATTCGTAACTAAGTGACACAAGGGGTGAGAACTGAACCATGTATCTGCTCGTGATGTAATTCAATATGCAAAAATTATGAAACCTGAGATTTAATATAAAATCTGAACCACTGAAGAACCTTTTTTTTTTAAATTAGTAAGGTAACGACTCATTTGAATTCAGTCGTCAATATTTTCATGAAATGGGAAACATTATTAAGACCTACTTTAAAGTAATAAATACCATGTATAGTATTTGAAACCACCCGAGCAAGGCTCGGTCACCCAGGTACTTAAGAATTAAACAACAACAATTAACTTCAGCTGGGTAGGTACCACCGCTAAGTCTATTTTTGCCGCCAAGCAATATTGTGCAATCATTGTTGTGTTTAGCTTTGAATATAGTAGCCAGTTTAATTGACATTAAGGGCCAGTTTCACCGGTTCCTGATAAACGCTATTTTTCACATAAATATAAATCATCTATGCTCCTAGATTAGAATGTGACATATGTGTTTGGTTGGCTTATACATTTATGAGACGAATAGCATTTATCAGCATGCGGTGAAATCGGCCCTTAACATCTAATATCACAGGGTGACCGAGTGGAGTGCAATATTGTTATTGTTTATGGATAGGCGAACAACTTGCTGGTCTTATAATTCATTTTTAACCCTCGGTGGAAAAAGACGTTTGTTTTAAGTTTAAGGTATGTATCTGTGTATCTGTATGTCTGTGGCATCGTAGCCCCGAAACGAATGGACCGATTTCAATGCGGTTTTTTTGTTTGAAATTTGATGGGATCGAGATGGTTCTTAACTATAATTTGGAAAAATCTATTCAGACGTTTGAAAATAATCAGCTCATTTCCTACTTTCACAAGGCGCTGTGAACATATAATTGTCTACAAAAAATATTGCGTAACCATATGTCTAACTATTGTAGTTGTCTCACAATAAGTGTTTTCTTTTATTTTTTTAAATAACTAAAACTTATCATATAGTAGTATAGATATAGTATAGTATTATTAGTATAGATAATATATACTATAAATATAAAGCTATACTATATACTATAAGATATAGATATACTATATATTATAAAGCTGAAGAGTTTGTTTGTTTGTTTGTTTAAACGCGCTAATCTCAGGAACTACTGGACCGATTTTGAAAATTCTTTCACTAATTGGAAGGTACATCACCCTAAGGTTGACTGGTAGAGAATGCCATTCGGCATTAAGTCCGCCTTTATACATTATTGTATAAAAGTAATAAATAAATAAAATAAAATAAATACATTACTTCTGAGTGCACGGGGTGCGGGCGGAGCCGCGCGCAAAAGCTAGTACATTTATATAACGAGTAGCATTTACTCAGAAGTAGTGAAACAGGCTTTAGTCTCATAATGCCCAGTAACTACGCTGGCTACAATGTTCTTCAAACCGAAACACTGCTGCTTGGCGAGAGAAATAGACATTGCGGTGGTACCCACCCAGACGGACTCTTACATATGAGACCTACCACCAGTGATGGTCGATCGGATGTCATGTTGTTCATTCACGATCTAATGTTGGGCCGTAAGACCTGGTGAGCACTGAACCCAACATAACCGTCCGCCTTTCCCCACTGGACTGGACGGTATCGATACCGTTTTCCCTACGAAAAAGAAGATAGGAAGTAGGATAGCTTCATTCCCACTAAACAGTGTCACAGTTTTAATTTTTTTTACCTTACAGTATAGTCTTAATTCTTTGACGTCGTAATTTGTGACACTTGGTCCCGCTTCGTTTGTTTCCATTTGGTTAGTTGATTCAGGTAAAAATAATGTAGGAGTAGCGTTTATTTTCAATCGTCCGTATTATATGGTATCATGGAGAACAAATGATTCTTTGGTGAAATGCTTAGAGCAGATAAGACTGTGCGTTTTTGGTGCTCAATTGCACCTTGCGATGCGGTGTATCCATATATTTTTTGTAATTTCATCTTTCGGGAATCTAAAATAAAACGTATAAAGTCCTCAATATTATCGATAACTCCCGCTTGTCACATCTCTATGATAATTATAATAATATGTAAATATTTCATAAAAATCAATAAAAGAAACCGAATTGTATGTGGAAACTGTAGTTGATACAATTTAAAAGCATATTCTGAACATATACTTATTTTATAATTAAGTAAAAATGCATTTTCTGCAAGAAAACTCACCTATGAAAAGTCACCAGCTCATTCGTATTTTCTTTTCGCCCTGTATGTGATTTACAACCAACTACCACACACGCCATGCTTAAAACTAATTTCGAGACAGTATCGGCACATAAATCATATAATATTTTAGTTACATTATTAATGTAAATGAATATTTAAATCAATTTTACGTTCACCGCCCACAATACATCAGACACATTAGCAATCCAACTAAATTTATGTGACATGACATTTCGAAAAATGACATAAAAGAACGCATATTTTTAATTTAGACCAAGAAGCTTATATATAAGCTATAATCTTCTTGATTTAGACGCATAATTATAACTAATGTACACAAATTGACATTTCTTCTCTGACTCTTATAAAAACCATGGAGTATTCACTGGTTCACTCACTCTAGTGTAAAAGCTGTTTTATTAGAGATGAATAAGATTGATGTTTCGCAACTGTTATTTTAGCGTTGGTTCTATTGCTTGTTATACTTCTGTGATTTACATTTACAAAAGGGTTAAAAAAATAATATCCCATAATTATCTTTGGGCCAGAATTATAGGAAAAATGGATTTTGTATTGAAACTTTTAATCACGCAACACAATCATGAACCGCGACCCGCATCACAATCATGAACTACGCGTCTAGTCTAGCTGGATGCTTTATCTATGCGTCTATTATTCTGTAATACTAAGTAGAATCTACTTTATACTTCTGGACCGTCAAAATATAATAATCGCGGACCTTATAATATTCATGTAGAAGGACCGTCGGCGGGCCGGATTAAATGCTTTCGCGGGCCGGAGCTGGCCCGCGGGCCGTACTTTGCCCATCACTGTTATAGATATTCCCATACCAAATTTTATTAAAATCAGTGCAGGAGTTTAGTAGTTTCTCCCCTTTTTATCCCATTTAGTCAGGAGTAAGTTATGCTTCGTATATTTGACAACAAGCGCCGTGGAATAGTGGGGCAATTCCGATGTCTTAGAAGACTTGGACTATGCCGACGACCTCTGTTTGCTGAGCCACACACACGCCGATATGCAAGCTAAGCTCAATGATTTAAGAGTGGAGGCGGCAAACTTGGGGTTAAAAATTAATACCCGGAAGACCCAAGAGATGCGATCTGTAGTGACAAACACAACACCGTTGCTGATTGGCACAGAGGTAGTGGAACGAAGAGGTCCCGATCATATACCTAAACAGAAAATGGATTGGAATCCCCAAGGAAAGTGAAAGTGTGGACGTCCCAAACAAACCTGGCGACGCACTGTGATCGACGAAGCAAAAAGTATTGGGAAGACTTAGAGCGAAATCAAACGCGAAGCTCAAGACCGATCGAAATGGAGAGTCACTATGGAAACCCTCTGCCCCATCCAGGGGACATAGGACCTTAATGATGAACGTTGATGAGTCAGGAGTAAAAGAAAAGAATGAAAATCCCATAAATATTTTCTCGGCTGAAGATATTCCCACACCAAATTTAATTACAATCGGTTCAACGTTTCATTAATTTATGGTTTAATAAAATAAATAATATCTTATGTTTGTTGTCTAGGTTTGAGATATCCCCATACCAAAAATTCTTTACTATCGGTTCAGCGGTTTAGTTTCTCCCTCCTTTTACCCCCTTGAATAGGAGTTAAGAAAAAAATGAATATCCCATATTTGTTTTCAAAGACAATATTTTTTTTTTTTTCTTTTTTTTTTTTTGTCTTTTTTTTTCGTCATGAATCTACCACCGCTTCGGAACGTGTTATCGCTGTGAAGAAGAAGCGGCGCAAGAAACTCCCTCAGCAAAACGATCTGTCAAGATAGTAAAAATATTACAATGTAATACAAAATGTCAAAGTACGATAAAAATAATTACTTATGTCGAAAAAAAAAAACAATATATAACATATAAACATAATCAAATTATAAAACATGAGTGAATGCGAGCAACTTAATCCCAAGCATTTGTATCCTCCAGATAATCGCAAATACGATGATAGTAAGCTTTTTTACAGAGGCGGTCTTTTATAGTGATTTTAATTTTTTTTATTGGTAGATTTACAATATGCTTAGGAAGTTTATTGAAGAAGCGTATACATTGACCAACAAAAGTATGACTAATTTTATAGAGACGAGTAGCACGTATCACACATTTATGTTATTCCTAGTATTTATACTATGAATATCGCATATTTGATCAAAATGTGCGATAGTTTTCCTCACATACAAAAGATTTTCATAAATGTATTGCGATATTACGGTAAGAATGTTTATCTCTTTAAACTTTTCTCTAAGAGAAACACGGGGTCCAAGACAATAAATAGCTCTAACAGCTCTCTTTTGTAACACAAATACTGTATTAATATCTGCAGCATTTCCCCAAAGAAGAATCCCATACGACAATATGCTATGAAAATAACTGAAATAAACAATTCTTGCCGTTTCTACATCAGTCAGACGCCTTATTTTTCTGACTGCATAAGCCGCTGAACTTAGTCTACCTGCTAACTTTGCTATATGCGGTCCCCACTGGAGTTTCGCGTCTAGTGTGATGCCCAAAAAGGTAGTAGACGCTTTTTAGCGTCTCCCCCCTTCTAACCCCACAAGTTTGGGGTTGATAAAAAACTGAATACCCCAATTTTATTTTTAGATTACTACCCAAATCCAAAATTTCATCCAAATCGGACCAGCCGTTACTGGGAAACCAATTAGATACAAGAATTGCTCGTTTAAATATATTAGATCTTGAATCTTGAAATACAGGATATTCAATTTTCTTATCTACCTCTAACAAAAGGGCCAAAGGGGGAAACTATGGAAGATATATTGTGATTATATCAAAATAACATTTTGTGTTTAACGCCATCTTGCGTGAATCATGTTACGTGTGTTCACTGTGATTGATTTTATTGTCTATGTTACTTTTGTCTGGTTGTCTTTGAATATAAAATATACGATCTCTTTGTGTGTTCCAAGTACCGATCAAGCACGTTGTTTTATTAGGTTATGGGCCCAGACCCATGTTTAATTTAGTAAAAGTAGTTGTGACTGAATTAGGAGTTGTTTAAATTAGCATCCGCGATGTCTAATAACTACCTGGTCAACGTGCCAAAATTAAAAGGCCGAGATAACTACAGTGAGTGGACGTTTGCTGCGGAAAACTTCCTGGTGCTAGAAGGAATGCTTCACTGCATTAAGCCAGTGGGAGAGAAACCCGTTCCCCCCGAAGACGATGAAAAAACCAAAGCTAAACTTATTATGACGATTGACTCGAAACTGTATGTCCACATCAAGGATGTGTCATCATCAAAAATGCTGTGGGATAAACTAAAGAGTTTATTTGATGATTCGGGATTTTCAAGGAAAATAAGCCTGCTTCGCACATTAACCTCAATTCGTCTAGAAAACAGTGATACAATGGCGTCGTACATCACACAAATGATCGAAACCGGTCAGAAATTGTGTGGAACCGGATTCCAAATTAGTGACGAGTGGATCGGATGCCTATTACTTGCTGGTTTGACTGAAAAGTACATGCCGATGATTATGGCCATTGAACACTCTGGCCTTCGCATTACAACGGACGTCATTAAAGCAAAGTTGTTGGATATGGCGGGAAAAGATGGTGGCGAACATCGTGAAGGGAACGCTGCTTTCGCTAGTTCCCAGAAGTGGCAACATTCAAATAATAAAAAATATGGCTCTATGGTACACAAAGAAAACGGATTCATAGAAAGTACCAAAGTAAAAGATGGCCGCTCGTACAGCAAAAATGTCAATGTGAAATGTTATAAGTGCAAACAACCCGGTCATTACAGGAACCAGTGCCCAAATAATTATTCGAGTACAAGTAATGAAAAGAAAGTGTCAAGAAAATCTACCAATGCATTTAGTGCTGTGTTTTTAAACGGCAATTACAACAAAGAAGATTGGTACATAGACTCGGGGGCAAGTGCGCACTTAACCGCAAACAAGGATTGGGTTATCAATCCGTGCTACAAGAAAACGGAGGATATTGTTATTGCAAACAATAATATGTTGCGGGTCCTGTGCACCGGTGATGTCAACATCATCACACAGACGGATGAATGCGAATACGAAGTACCTATCAAGGACATATTATGCATTCCGGAATTGACAACAAATTTATTGTCTGTAAATCAATTAATAAGAAATGGCAATCAAGTCAACTTTACCAAGGATGGCTGCAGTATTTACAACAGGAATGGTCATTTGGTTGCTGTGGCTGACGTGTTTAATGGAGTGTACAAGCTGAGGATGCCGAAATATGTGTATGCGATGTCTACAGTGTCTGGTGAAGTGTGGCACCGTCGATTAGGACATGTAAACAGTAACTATTTGAATAAGATGACATCAGCCGTAGAAGGTATGAATCTGCATGATAAAGTCAACATATCTAAAATGACGTGCTCCATTTGCTGTGAAGGTAAGCAGTGTAGACTACCTTTTTCACATGTGGGTTCCAGGAGTAAAGAAGTACTTGAATTAGTGCACACTGATCTTTGTGGGCCCATGGAAGTACCATCCATCGGAGGTTCTAAATACTTTTTACTGTTCGTAGATGATTATTCACGAATGATATTTGTTTATTTTTTGAGGCATAAGAGTGAAGTTTTGACATACTTCAAGGAATTTAAGGCTAAGATAGAAAACCAAATAAACAAATGTATTAAGGCTATTAGAAGTGATAATGGTCTTGAATTCTGTAACAAAGAATTTGAATTATTTTTGCAGAAAGAAGGAATTCACCATCAAAAGACAAACCCTTACACGCCTGAACAGAATGGTTTATGCGAGAGGTGTAATCGTACAGTAGTTGAAAAGGCAAGGTGCTTGTTGTTCGATGCTGATCTAGGCAAGGAATTTTGGGCCGAAGCAACAAACACAGCAGTATATCTACATAATCGCATCATAGCTTCGGGCTTGGAAGGTAAAACACCTTATGAGGTGTGGACAGGAACAAAACCAATGGTGAGTCATTTAAGAATCTTTGGCAGTAAAGTGATGGTATACATTCCCAAACAGAAACGTCAAAAATGGGACAAAAAGTCTGTTGAACATATATTAGTGGGCTACCCAGAAAATGTTAAAGGGTACAGAGTCTACAATCCTGTAACTAAATTAGTAACGACTAGTAGAGATGTTATAATTACAGAGCCACAAAGTAATTATGTTACCATACCTATAAATGAAACTAAATTTGATGAGAGGGAAGAGCCGCAAAGTAATGATGTTACCATGCATGTAAATGAAACTGAGCCTGATGAGAATGCATCGGACTCTACACAATTAGATACTGATACATCAATTATGAATGAATCTTCTGATGAAACATATGTGCCAAGTGGCAGTGACTATGAGGATGGTGTAGATACACCAGTAAGACCTAGCTCCAGACCTGTCAGAGAAAGGAGGATACCAGCGAGGTATAGAATGTCAAACATGTGTATCAGTGAAGAAAACTTTGATGATGCAAATGGTCTTACCCTAAAAGAAGCCCTTAAGGGACCTGATAGAGATAAGTGGTTAAAGGCTGTAAATGAAGAAATTCAGTGCTTTGAAGAAAACAAAGCGTGGGAGCTAGTCGAAGCTCCAGCTGATGCTAACATAGTAAAATGCAAATGGGTCTTGAAGAAAAAATATGATGGTGCGAATATTCGATACCGTGCAAGACTTGTGGCCAAGGGATTTATGCAAAAAGAAGGCATAGACTATACCGAGACCTTCTCTCCTGTAGTCAGGCACACAACACTAAGACTTTTATTTGCATTAGCTGTGCAGTTAAACTTAAATATATCTCATTTAGATGTTACAACGGCTTTTCTGAATGGGGACCTTGAAGAAGTAATATACATGCAGAAGCCAAATAATTATCCTAATTATGTAAATGATGGAAAAGTTTTAAGATTAAAAAAGGCCATTTACGGGCTCAAACAATCTTCAAGGGCCTGGTACAGAAAGGTTGATGACTGTCTTACTAGTATGGGCTATAAAGCATCTAAAATTGAACCTTGTTTATATACTAAAAATGTTAATAATTGTAAAACTATAGTCACATTGTATGTTGATGATTTTTTTGTTTTCTCAAATGATGTCTGTGAAACAAATAATTTGAAAAGTGTTTTAGCTTCACATTTTAAACTCAAAGATTTAGGAGAGGTTAAACAGTGCCTAGGAATGAGTATAAATATAGATAAAGTTAATGGTGTCATAAAATTGAGTCAGGAAAATTATATAACTCAGTTATTACAAAGATTTAATATGACAGAATGTAAACCAGCTGATACCCCAATGGAAGTTAATTTAAAATTAAATAAAAATGAAAAATGTAATGAGTTGCTTCCATTCCAAAAACTTATTGGTAGCTTAATGTATTTAGCAGTTTTAACTAGACCAGACATAGCTTTTTCTGTGGGCTTTCTAAGCCAATTTAATAATTGTTATGGTTCAGAACATTGGCAATATGCCAAAAGAATATTAAAATACTTAAAGAAAACAAAACACTTTGGATTAACATATACCAAAAATAAGAATTTTAAATTGGAAGGTTATGTTGATGCTGACTGGGGAAATAATGTAACAGATAGAAAATCATATACGGGTTTATGTTTCACCATGTCAGGTGGTGCAGTTTCATGGGCTTCAAAGAAGCAAAAAAGTGTTGCCTTATCAAGCACCGAAGCAGAGTATATGGGTTTTACAGAGGCATGTAAAGAGGCTATATATTTACGCCGCTTATTATTTGAAATAACTGACGAATTGTATACCATTAGTATATTTAATGATAACCAAGGTGCTTTAAAATTGTCAGCAAGCGATGCCTTCCACATTCGTACAAAACATATAGATTTGCGTTTTCATTTTTGTCGTGATTGTGTTAAAAATAATATAATTAAGTTTCAATATTTAGAGACTGGCAAGATGCCAGCTGATTTATTAACAAAAGGTTTGTGTAGCGTTAAACATAAATCTCACATAAAAGTATTGGGAATCCATTGACTGTCCCGTTGTTTGTCAATTGTTAATTTAGAGACTTTTATTTTAATAGTTGCTGATAAGAGGCTAAATTGTTTTATTATTTTGATAAGTGGGAGTATTGTGATTATATCAAAATAACATTTTGTGTTTAACGCCATCTTGCGTGAATCATGTTACGTGTGTTCACTGTGATTGATTTTATTGTCTATGTTACTTTTGTCTGGTTGTCTTTGAATATAAAATATACGATCTCTTTGTGTGTTCCAAGTACCGATCAAGCACGTTGTTTTATTAAGATAAAACGGGGAGTAACTAAACGGATAAACCGATTACGGTGAAATTTGTGACTCATGGGCGTAGCTAGAGAAATTTTCCAGGGTGGGCAGTGTCCTAGACTGAAAAATTAAATGACTTCTGTGTACCTGCAGTTTAGATAAATTTAGTAGTTTTAAAAAAATATAGTAGTAGAATGCTTCAAAATCCTGTTGGTGGGCACCAGGCTATTCTAGGATAGGCACGGACCACCCGGGCCGTCTTCTATATACGCCTAGGTTTGGAATGAAATCATGAATCCTAAAAGTTTACGTAGGATATCAATTCATTCAATCAACTCCTACGGGTCTAAAAATGCAATCAAACTGAACCACTGAAGCTACTGTGATGAATTCGACATAAAAGTATCTGAAATATTCTTACAATTTTAAATTACTTCTTAGCTAGTTTTTATTTTAAAACAATATTTAAATGGGCATGTTCAGTAGTTGGCTTCCGTAGAGTGAATATGATTATGATCAATCATTTAATTATTTTCGTAAGATGATTCCATCGATATTATTCGATATCCATACTAGCCCTGTATTACATATTGCCCACTGCTAAGCACGAGCCTCCTCTACAACTGAGAGGGTAAAGGCCTTAGTCCATCACGCTGGCCTAGTGCAGGTTGGCAGACTTCACATAACTTCGAAATTCAGAGAACTTCTCAGGTATGTAGGTTTCCTCACGATGTTTTCCTTCATCGTTAAAGCGAGCGATAATTCACAAAGAGTACACACATCGATCCATCGATATCATAACGTCTTAACTATTATTCTAATATAAAGGCAATGAATCGAATTGCCAAAATTATAATAATCTAATTTATTTAAATTCTATTGTTGTAATTTTATATAATTATAAATGCAAATGATTGATTTCAGTATATAAGTGTTTAATATTCGAAGTATTTATTGTTAGTCTCGGTCTTTCGTGACCTAAATAAGTTCCTGTCGTTTACGCAGTACACAAAACCGGTAACATACTTTAATAAATTGTATAGTTTGACTGCCTCGGTGGCGTAGTTATGTTGCTTGCGCGGTTCGACACCGCTCTAAGATCCTGGTTAGAACATTAGAACTTAAAAAATGCGTGAGGAACTTCGTTTCTAACGTTCAAATATAGCGTGGCTCTGCCTTGTTTTTTATTGTTAAATAAGACAAAATACTTTTTTCAGAACAGAATAATGCCGCCTGTACCCCAAGAAATGCCGGCAAGGCAAGAAAGTGAGACGGCGGCTTCATTCGATGGCGACAGAATTGTCATCTCTGGCATGTCTGGACTCTTTCCAGAGTCCCAATCCGTCAATGATCTATCCGAGATACTCTACAATAAGGTATAGCCTTTAATAAGGTATAGCATAGCCTTTGCTCGGGGCTCCACCAATGTAGTTAAAGAATCGAGAATATTCAACGCAATTTTACACGTTACTTGGCTTTTGCAGCGTCTGATTTTTCACACAGGAACCCCTACACAATACGCCTGCAACACTTTAACAATATGATGTCCCTCAGGCATCGTCGCCAACTACACGATCTAACTTTCCTGTATAAATTGATCAACTCACGAATCGATTGTACTGCCATTTTATCCCTTATTAATATCTCCGTGCCTACCAGAGTTCCCAGATATCCTATTACCGATACGTTTAGATCTCGTCCCTTTAGAACCAATCTGGGCCGTAACTCTCCTATTACGAGACTGTGTACCACCTATAATACTGTATGCAAATCAAATAATGATATTGATATTTTCCACGACCCATACAATAAGTTCAGACAAAAACTGTTGAAATATTTTGGTTCTTCTGCCTCCAATTCTTGATTTCTTTTCTTTTCTTGCTCGTTTATTAAGTTTATCACATTTTGTTTTTTGTTAAATTCTAGCTTTAGATGTAATCATAATAGCTGTATAAATTAACTGTTAACGCACTACATATTTTAATGAATGCTGTGTACTCCTTTAAGTTGGTTGTGCATCAGAATATGACCATTGTTATAAATCACCTGTGTAAACTTAATGTACAATCTGCTGGAGAACCTTATAAATAAATAAATAAATAAATAAAAAAGGATTGTAATAGTTTTGACCGATATCCCTTGTTGAGTTTATTAGTTTACTCACTTCATTTTAGCCCCTCACCTGATTGCCTCGGTGGCGTTGTCGTATTGCGTTCACTGCACGACACTTTGGTTCGAATCTAGGGTTGATCAAAGTGATATTGAGTATTTCTGCCCAGTATCAGCCCAGAGTCTGAAATTTGTGCCTGTACACACCACGACATTCGGAACAATGCACTTAATATTTTTATATTTGTCTATAATATATATAGTTGTGCGGTGCTCCGACTCACTCGGCACTGTGGCGATTTAGCCGGTAGATTGTATTTTTTGTTTTTTTTTGTTCCCATGTGTTTTTTTTTAATCTATTCTTACTTTTTAATTGTATATGTGGTGTTTTGTGTGCAATAAATGTTTTATTATTATTATTATATGGCGATAGGCCTTTGTGCCTGATAACGCCCTCTATCCTTTGAGTGTTAAATACTCAATATCACATCATCGCGTCGGTCGGAACTCGGACATTGGCGAAAAGCAGGTGTACTCCCAAAACTAGGTCTTTGCAATAAATCGTATAATTTTAAAGTCCTTCGATTTTGAGATTTATGTAATTTAAAATTTCTTGCAAACTACACTAATATGAACGTTTTTTGAAATAGTTAGTTATAAATGGAAGGGTATTTTTTTTATGGCATTCAATGACGAGGCGAGCATGCCGTTCGCCTGATGGTAAGCGATACGACCACCCATAAACAGTAGCAACACCATCCAGCACCTTGAGTTACAAAGTACTGTGTGGCATCCCACTGCGCTCGTCATCCTGTGACATAAGATGTTAAGTCTCATTATGTCCAGTAGTTACACTGGCTACAATGTCCTTCAAACCGAAACACAAGTGTATGCACACTGCTGCTTGGCGGTAGAAATAGACATAGCGGTGGTACCCCACCCAGAAGGACGCTTACATATGGCAGACCTACCACCTACCACCAGTAAACAAAACAAATAAAGAGATATCTACGATGACGCAACCCACTAATTTCCCTCCAGTCAATCGCTTACAGTCCAAGTGTGCAACATTGCGCTTGTGTTTTAGTTCTGTAAACATACACTTATTACCTATCAGACTTCTGCTCGCGGCTCCGCCCGCGTGAAATATTTTTCCTGTAGGTATAAAAAGTAGCTTATAGCACTCAGGAGTAATGTAGCTTCTTATTAGTAAAAATTTTCTAAATCGATCCAGTAGTTTTTGAGTTTATCCAATACAAACAAACAAACAATCAAATCTTTTCTCTTTGTAATATTAGTATAGACGAGGGTACTGACATACTACGAAGAATAATCAACGTCCCCGTAACGTGCGAAATCCCCCGCTCAAAAGCTGGTATGACGCTCCTATTGGTAGGTCATGTCCTGGATTAACACATAGGGTACTTTTATCCCAGTAATTTGCTCCCGTGGGAAATAACGGATATTTTTAATTTGATACTTTAAATAGATGGCGCTGGCATTGTACTGTGTTTTAGGGACTCGTACTCGTTTTAGGAAAGGCATTTCACGCGGGCAAAGCCGCGGGCAACACTTAGTTATATATAAAGCAATTTAAATCAAGAGTTTTGCACCTATAACGTTTTTTCCTCTGCAGATAAACCCAATACAACCTAACAACACGCGTTGGACGTATAGTCACCCTGAAGTGGTGCAGTGCATCGGCATGGTGCCGGGCCTGAACCACTTCGACGCGCAGTTCTTCAAGGTGCATTACCGTCTCGGCAAGTGCATGGACAGCATGGCGCGAAAAGTTCTCGAACAATCCTATCAGGCTATTTATGACGCTGGTAAGTATATTAGTTGCCTTAAACATCGGTAAAGGGCGTGCGGAAAAATCAAGAAGGTACACTTGTTCTGATTCTCAAATCAACTATCGAAAAATTCCTTGCCTTTTACTCATGATAGCTGCTGATCGATAGATAAAAGTGGCATGCGGTGGCATCCTTCTGCGAGCGTCTCATGTGGCCGAACTATCGCCTATAATACCATACCATACCAGCCCTGTATTATATACTGCCCACTGCTGAGCGCGGGCCTCCTCTACAACTGAGAGGGTTTAGGCCTTAGTCCACCACGCTGGCCTAGTGCAGGTTGGCAGACTTCACATACCTTCGAAATTCAGAGACTTCTCAGGTATCCAGGTTTCCTCACGATGTTTTCCTTCACCGATAAGGCCAGCAATAATTCACACATATTTTTTTAAAAAAGTCAGAGGTGTGTGCCCTTGGGTTTTGTACCTGCGGACATTCGTCTCGGTAGTCCGTTCCAATCTCAACTAGGCTATCGCCACTTTTTTATAAATCAGTTAGCAAAAAAGTCCTTGTCTTTTACTCATGATAGATGCTGATCGATAGATAAAAGTGGCGTGCGGTGGCATCCTTCTGCGAGCGTCTCATGTGGCCGAACTATCGCCTATAATATTTGGCATCTATTCGCAAATATGATAATCACGAGGCCTACTTATCATACTATAATACTTAACTATGTTGGTGGATACTTGTAGTCGCCCGGATAGCGACCACCTTCACAAGTTTTAAAAGATAGCATATAAACTACGTAAGTATGGCGCGTTCCGGGGTCAGCCTGTGTATATCCGGTTACAACCTGGCCGGCATAATTGTGTCGTTTGGCAAGGGATAAATATCTATCATCAATCAACATTCTATTTGAACCCCACTCCATTCATCATCAGGTGTAGTGGGGAACTTAGTAATATTATAAATGCGAAAGTATGTATGAAGTAAATACAGAAACCGTTGAACGGAGATGGATGAAAACCACACGGATAGACTATAAATACTGGAAATAAGCATATAGGCTACTCTTTATCCTCGTTATTTTGATGATGATATGATGACAAGGGGATGACGTCAAACCTATTGCGCTATTCACCAGTGAAGATTTAGTTGGGCTAACATAAATGTAATATATCTATTTTTTTTAGTATATATTAATTTCATGTTAAGAGTTAAGACTATAAGTTTGGCTGAAACATGAAAAAATGCCGTAATACCAAACTTTGATCTTGAATATTTTTTTGCACACACCGAATCGATGGGGACTTTCAAGTTTTATGTTCCCAACATTCGTACCAGATTTCAGGTTTATGCGTCTTTTTATGCTCGAATGTCTGTTTTGACACGGGAGTGGAGAGGCGAGTTATAGCTAGTATACTACAGAGTAGGCAATTTATTTCTATGTTTGACGACTTTTCCAGGTATGAGCCCAGAACAACTTTCGAATAAAAAAGTAGGAGTCTTCATTGGTTCCTGCTTTTCGGAGACGGAGAAGGCCTGCTTCTACGATGCTAGCTCGAGAACGGGATTCGGTATAGCGGGGTGAGTGATACCTATTCAGATACAGAGTTAAATCCCATACCTTTGTTGACTTTTTGACAATTTTTGTCTGACTTCTTTCCCCCGTTATAATTTGTCGTAACCCCCGATGGAAAAAGAGGGAAGCTTCACTAAAATCAGTATACACTATGTCTGCCTGATTGCATGCGTCAATTGGCTTAGCCAAGAAATCAGTGAACGGGATAAGATTATTAGATGTGGATCGAGATTTTACAAATCCATACTGGCATTCGGATAAGAAGTTTACACTATTCAGTCAATTTATTAGCAGGGTTTTTAATATTTTTGGTAATTTTCAAATCATCTGCGGACATAATAATACACACTTCAAAATTAAACGACCTCGGGCACGTCCGTCATGAAAATACTAAAAAGTAGGGGTCCAAGTAGGCAGCCTTGATACCAGAGGTCGACCCAAAGGGATCAGAATGGCTGCTGTTTATAGCTACGATAGTCTTTCGATTGTTTAGATACGATTGAAACCAAGAAAGTAATGGATCAGATATACCAAGAAGGTTTAGGTACTTTGTCAATCAATATCGCATGATTAACTTTGCCAAAAGCCGTCGAGAAATCTGTATAGACGGCGTCAAGTTGTACATTATTATCTACGGAATTTATCACATCAGAAATAAAACAGATCAGATTAGTTGTAGTGAACTTTTTTTCAAAAACCATGCTGATATTGTGACATATAATTCTTGGCGTAATCAAAAATTAGGGGATAAAACCAACGTTTCAATAACCCCAGACTTTGTGCACAAAATAGAAATAGGACGACAGTTACAGATATGGTCCTGTTTACTTCTTTTAAATACTGGGACTATTCTTGCTTGCTTCCAATTCTTTGGGAAACAGCATAATTTTAATGAAGTGCTATATGTAATTGATAATGGTTTGGAGGTATGCTATCGGGTCTAGCGCTTTAATGAATTTCAAGTCTTTTAAGTTTTTCAAATAATAATAATAATAAGCCCGCAGGGGCGGCTTTGTGGCGGCCCGACGGTGAGTGGCAACACCGCGTACCGCGATTCCGTGGGGGCTAAATGAGACCCCTGACCCTTGGTTTACCTTAACTGGCCGGCTAGGGGTGGAAATCGCAAGAGCTAAGAATTTGTGCTCCAGAATGGAAGTGCTCAATCTGCGTAATACAGAGAAAACTTGCTCAGGGACGCTTCAGCGATCCGCGATGGTGAAATCGGTGCACACCTCTCGACACCCTTTAGCCTTACGAACCGATGTTGAGTCCTTGGCATACGCCTCATTTGGGATGCCCAAAGACATTAAACAGTATAGTTATAGACCGGACATCAGGACCAAATTTTTCATCCAAAAGTTATTACAAATTGGTTTAATAAGTCGCTGTCTTATCTCTGGCCTTATCCGTCATGTCCGTGTAACAAGACGTCTCGGTATCATTGATGTATTAGTGTTTTTAATACATCAATGCTCGGTATGCTTAAATTTTGTAAAGAAAACAATATTTTGAAAGGAAATAGGTATGCCAATATATGCATTACTATGTCAAAGTATGTTCTAAAGAATTTTACATGGGTATTTTGTTATTTCACGGTAGATTGAGCTACTGACGAACAGGCTCAAAAATTTTGTAAGACAATTTTCCCAATGTCCGTTCTATATAATCTTAGAACTCTTAGGGGATGTCCCTCTACTGGGGGACAAATCACCGTCTGCCTTGAATATTAGAGATTTAGACATTTATTTGGCAGGCGTCCCGTTGTCTCAATCAATAGCCCAGCAACCAGTCCAGCTAGATCCCATCCATGTTCGCGTTGTCGTTGGCTATATTTCCTCCATAAGTACAGACAGAGAGAGTACCTGCAAGGTGGACATAGGTACCCCAACTAGAGTAATGTATCTTAAAGGGACCTCTTTACGTGTTGGATTCATATCCCCACGCAAGCCTTGCAAAAGGACCGGCCTTCGTGCCATGATTTCCCGCAGGAAAGATACAACATAATAATAATAATATAATTTATTTTCTCTTTATAAAGGCAATAAAGGCAGACTTTGAGTTACAATAATTTGTATCTTAAACTAGTTTCCGCCCTTATGAGAAACTGGTGCCTGATGTAGGTTTTAGATAAAACCTGTGGTCACCAGCGAATCAGATTAGGATTGTTTAAACAGCTTAAAGAGAACAATGAGAAAAATAACTATTATAGAGAACAGAGATAATGATCTATGTGAATCGGTATCTATTTATAAGACGACAGCAGAGATTACTGTTTCAAAACCATTGTGGGAGTCGAGGAGTGGATGTGGTTGTATCCATCTGGAAGGTGTGTTATATCATAGGTATTTTCAAATACACTGAAAAAACGCGATTTTATGTAAATTATTAAAAATCTTTTTTTTATGTTCGTAGATGTAATAAAGCCATGTTTGCTAATCGAATATCGTACTGGCTGAATGCAAAAGGCCCCTCGGTAGCGATAGACCAAGCATGCTGCAGTTCTCTTGCGGCCCTGGAGCAGGGGTACTTGGCTATAAATAGGGGAGATTGTGAATCAGCTATAGTTGGAGGATCTAATATATGTTTGCATCCACAGTCATCCGTGCATTATTCAAGGTATATATATATAACACAAGTAATTAATATGTGTAATTTGTATATTGGGAAGTTCAGCCGTAACTCAGGAGCCGATCGGATATTTTACATACTTCTAATATTTCAGAATCATGAAATTATGTGACGATGGTAAGACGAAGTCTTTCGATCAGAATGCTGACGGATGTGCGAAGTCCGAAGCTATAAATGTATTTTTTCTTCAAAAAGCCAAAGACGCCTTAAGGTAAGAAATAGTTAGTAATTAGAATGTGTAGGTAATTACCTATATAATCATCATCATCTTTATTGTCTTATTGCCCGTATCCCATTCCAGTGTGGCTTAATACGCATAGCTTTGGCTTAATTTTTACGGGCTTTCGTCTGACAATTCAACATCCAATATAGGGTATAAGTAATAGTATTTCCCTTTAGTAGTTAACTTTGTAATACTATTAACACGCTGTATTGAATCTACAATCCACTTGTCACACTACATTGTCTTTACAATCAACAACAACAACAACAATGTTGTTGTAGAGGAAGAGATGGTTTCGTTCCTCTATGGAAGGGATGATCTCCAGTCAGACAGATATTGCGCCTGACCGACCGCGGCACCCCCAATAGTTGATCTTCGGAGTTGCGCGTCGTGCAAATGTTGCTACCGCAGGTCAGAATCGATGTACGTCATCTGGTGGTATTATTGGGCATTATGTACTATTTTTAATTCCACATCGATAACTGATGGATGAGCGTTGGGTCTTAAAATTAACAACCAGATACATACCACTGTCGTGCATATTTCTGCCGCCAAGTACAATGAAAGCACTGTGATGTTTCGGTTTCAAAAACATAGTAGCCAATGTTATTATAAGGCATTATGATATTTACGATATTCTACTCTCTAAGGGCCTTATCACACTGGCGATTTGCAAGCGAGTCCAAAGCGAGGCGAGTGCCAAGCGAGCTTACCGCGAGTTCACAGCAAGCGCGCGGCGGACTCGCCGCGAAGGCGCCGCGGGCGTGCGGCGAGCTCGCCGCGTATAGCGCCGACGACGCCATTTTGTACACTCACGTTCAACATTCCGTCCCGTCCCACTTCAGTTGTATCAATGTAGGTCTTGTCATTCGCAAGTAGGTACGAAATTTTTTAGGATTACTTTTAACTCGTTTACAGAACAGCACATAATAATCACTCTCTCCCAATCGACTACTTGACTATGGATCCTCCCAATTCGTAGTATCTGCTTTCGTTTCCTGCGTCTTCGGAGTAACAATGCTAACAACAGTGTTTCCTCGTCGGAGTCCATTTTGTCCCTGAGTGTTCAAAACGCGTTCCACACGCGGCGAACTTGCTGCGCGCCCGCCGCGTCTTCGTGGCGTGTACGGCGCGCGCTCGTTGCGAGTTAGTTGCGCACTCGCAGCGAGCTCGCTGCGGACTCGCCTCGCTTTGAGCTCGCCCGTAAATCGCCAGTGTGATAAGGCCCTTAGGGTGATGAGCGCACTGCAATGCCACGTAGATCTTTGGAATTCAAAGTTCGGTTGGTGTTGCTAACCATCAGGCTTGCGGCTTGCTCGATTATATACAGCATCTAGCAGCTCGTGTATTTTGTTGCCACTATCCAGACAGAAATGATATATTTTGAAACTTTTACATTGTATAAGAAAGTTACATATAATACGTTAGTTAGTTACGAAAATTTACTAATCGGAACAACTTCAGAGCCTGGAGATAGTATTTAATATCTGGATTTACAGTTTAGGTATAACTTACCATAATAACTTATATGTCGGAAGCTGGACATACGGCGGCCGGTCATGCGTAGCGAATAGTTTGCAATAGTCATAATTTAAACGCTATCTCTTCAACTCACAACTGTTTTATTGCTCGTTCATTGCATGTTCGCATGATCAAAGGACAATCCCTATGTCAGGATGCATTAGAAACCCACTTGACACTAACTACGTTGAGAGATAACCCAAAACTAACATAGTAACGACTTTAACAGTTAACTAACACTGAACTAGCATAGTAACGTTATGATTATAGCTAGTTGTACACTCAACTGAATTCGACGACGACTAAACTAAGGCCCGTATTCACAAACGATACTTAGCTAAGGACAGCTCAATGCTATGATAATAAGTCTGTTTTCGTTAACATTACTTGCATAAGTATAGAAGTAACACTGGCAAGCCATTCATTTCATAAACGATACTCAAGGGACTCTTTGCTGTGCGTTCCCATAGCATTGTGATTGGTTTATATTGTAATGAAACTTCCTCGAGTAGATTGACAGAAAACATCAAACATTGACTTTGAAATTTCAATTTTGATGGAAATTATCAATAGGTATTAAAAATTACACGGATTTCAAATAGTAAAAATACATTACATACATGCGACATCACCGATAAATTCTTGGTAGAAGCCACAACACGAAAGAAGGAGACAACTTGTAAAATTTTTAGTTAAAATAATATTATGTTCGCATTTGCATTATGGACACAAGTTTCGCGCCTTTATTGAGTAAAAATCTCCTAAAATGTGGTAAGTATGATGTTTTCCAGTTTGTTTCCTGGTTATATATATTACAATAATATAAAATGATAAGATGAATAACAGAAGTTGATTTCTTTTAGTTCAAAGAAGTTACCATATTTTACTTCTTCAGAGAGGGAATTAATCGTGGCTTTGATGCGGGAACGGCCTATTATTGAAGATACCGTACGCATGCTCAAAATATAGAGCCAAAGAAGAAGGCTTGGGATAAACTGACAATAGCTTATAATGCACAGTCGTATGTTACACCCAGGGACAATGTACAGTTGAAAAGATGTTGGGAAAATAAACACAGCTCCATGCTTTACAATTTAAAAAAAATTGGAAATAGAACGATAAAAAATACATCTTGAAAATTTAAATATATTTATTTTGTTTTATTTTATCCGACCAAATTAACTAAAAATGCTGTGTTATAAATAATCTCCTGTATCGGAGTGCCTCGGTATGTAGGTATTGTATAATTTATATTATTATCATTTATATCTTCGATAATGATGCCATTGGATGTACTAATCTAAACTATCTTTCACTAATAGGAAGCTACATTACTCCTGAGTGCTATAGGCTAATTTTTATCCCGGGAAAATATTTTTATCCCGGAACAACTTATTCATGCGGGTGAAGCCTAAAGCAATACTAGTATTGTATAAAATCGAAGTTGCTACAATCACATGGCACGTTGTTATGAGACTCGTAGCCAACTTTTTGGTCAAACAAGGATCAAATCCTCTTCGACTCCCCTATTGTACGTTCTACTGTGTTTCTAGTTCTTATGTTAGCTTTATTGTAATTTTCTGTGGAAATGTTGCCTGGTTGTGATACTGTGAGATTTGAAAATCTCGATCACTTTTCTAGTGTTATTCGTTTTCTGTAGGTCTCTTTCAAGGATATAATCATCAAATTCTTTTTCGCTACTGCATCCATCCAAGTTAACAAGTCCATCGCAAGTTAACGGATCAAATCAAGAAAATCACACGAATTTACAAACCTAACTTACGTGGTCTGTAAAACCCGGTGCTAGATTGACGTTTGTGTTGATTTGTCACACTATGCGTTGCGTAAAATAGCTCGCGAGCTCCTTTTGCTGTGCGTTCATTTTCCTAAATGCATACTGTCATTCTTCCCTTAAGTATTGTTTAAGAATAAGTTTGACGGACCCTGTGCGTTCGAGAATACTATGCGTCCTCGGGTTGAGTGTTTGGGCATGACAGCCTACGCATTGCGTAGGCCAAGAGGCCCTGTGATTGGCTAATATTGAGATACAACTTTACATCAGTTGGCTGTCAGATAAACAAAGCTGAACAAGGCCAAAGAAAACGATAAAACAACCGACACTATGCGTTCGGGAGCACTATGCGTCCTCTAAGTATTGTTTGTGAATACGGGTGTAAGACTACACTACGACTGACGCTTCAAATGGCGAAGCGCCCTATTTATACTCTCAACTGTCACTCCCACTAATACTTTGACATTTGGACTTTTTTTTCAAGATTATTATTTTAAATTACCCGACCGTCCGACATATAGAATTAAATACTTAACAAATTTGATTTCACCCTAATACTTACATAATATTAGATTTAATTTGAGTTGAAAAATTGCATTCTGTTACAGAATTTATGGTGAAATACGTCATATTAAATGTGAATTCACTGCAATAATGGAAAGTGAGACAGGACCACGATATGGATTTTATAGAGAGCCAAGAGTTATGATTAATTTCATAAAGAACTTTTACGAGGAATCTGGCGTATCTCCTAATGCTGTGGAGTATGTTGAAGCTTTCGGATCAGGTAATATTAGAAAAATTACTCCAAGTATAAATTGTATGTGTACAGGATGACCGGGCCCCTAGGCGATGCTCTTTTCAGGGCCCTTGCACACATTTATAAATTAGAAAAATTCTACTACTACGCATTTTCTGCAGAATATTTAATTTAAATTTCATTTATTTATTTAAACACTTCGTAAACACAATGGTATACAGGCGGGCTTAATGCCATGGGTATTTTCTCCTAGTCAACCTTTGGGGAGTGCAGAGATAAACCGAAGCAGGTGCAAAATGAAAACATGTAACTGTTTACTATAACGAAATTCATTTAGAATAATATTATTAGTTACCTATATTGAATATGCTGAACCTACTTGGTCTAAATGTAAATCAAAATTATTATTGTTAAATTAAAAACTGTTATGTAATTTGCCATTACTTTTGCATTTATATACTTACAAGTACCTACCTACTCTGTGATGAAACTGTAATAATATAATATCATTATGTTTATAGGATGTAAATCATAAGTATTACTGTTAAAATTAAAAACTGTTATGTAATTTGCCATTACTTTTGCATTTATATACAAGTACCTACCTACTCTGTGATGAAACTGTAATAATATAATATCATTATGTTTATAGGATGTAAATCATAAGTATTAGTATTAAAAATAAAAACTATTATGTAATTTGCCATTACTTTTGCATTTATATAAAAGTACCTATCTACTCTGTGATGACACTGTAATAATAATATAATATTGTTATGTTTATAACATTCTTAGTGGATAACGGTGTTGGTTGTGTAGTTAGTTAAACTTTATTGTTCGATTTCTGTTTTGTATACTTTATTTATTATTACACAATTGTTTGTTGTCCTAAATAAAGAAAATAATTTTTTTTTTTTTTATAATACTACAAAAATTTCAACTTAAAGAACCATTTCCATTTTTTTTTCTCGTGGCGTAGAGCCCTAACCTATGCTGAGCCCCTAGGCAATCGCCTACATTGCCTTAAGGATAATCCGGTCCTACCAGGTATTACACGTGTTATACGTAAGTTACTGCCGGTTGAACCAATTTTGTCACGCAGTACAAAAATATGTTCACAGTGTGGCTCTGCAATATATTATTTGCCTAGAAAATTATACACAAGAACTTGATAATGGTAAATACTAGAAATCTTAATATTGCTTTTTATATTTTACAGCTGTACCAGATGCCGATAAAGTTGAATTAGAAGTTATTGACGAAATATTTTGTAGAGACAGAGAGGATCCTCTTATGGTTGGAAGTGTCATGTCTAATATAGGATATAGTGAAGCTGCTTCGGGAATCTCAGCTGTAACAAAGGTTACGAAAACATTGACTACTTCTTTAAAAATAATTAAGTTATTTTTACAATGCAGATTCTTAATTATATATTTGAACAGGTCTTGCTAGGGTACCAAAAAGGTCTCTTGGCGGGTAACTTACATTGTGAGAACCCGAGGCAGGATGTGGAAGCAGTGCGGGATGGCCGACTGAAGATCCTTACTGACCACGCGCGTTTCGGACGCACGTACGCCGCTGTCAACGGAATATCTGTCACCGGAGTCAACGCACACGTGCTCCTGCATGGTTATTATAAGCCTAAGGTATGATATTACTATCCTAGCCTAGGACTGCCTCGGTAGCGTAGTTGTATTACGGTACAACTGCAATGCAGAGGTCTCGGGTTCGATCCCCAGGTCGGGCAAAGTGATATTGAATGTTTCTATTCAGTATCAACCCGGAGTCTGGAATTTATGCCCGATATGGCGATAGGCTCGCCCCCTATACGTCATGGGACGGAATACGCACGGCGAAAAGCGGGTGCATTTAGTTGCGCCTCTGCCTACACCTTCGGGGACAAAAGGCGTGAGTGTGTGTGTGTGTGTATTGTAAGTATGAAAATAAAATATTGCTCTTTGGTTTATAAGCGTATCACTTCTGAACAGTGAAATCGATATGGATAAATATATACCACCATACCAGCCCTGTATTATATACTGCCCACTGCTGAGCACGGGCCTCCTCTACAACTGAGAGAGTTGTAGGCCTTAGTCCACCACGCTGGCCTAGTGCGGGTTGGCAGACTTCACATACCTTCGAAATTCCTGTAGAGAACTTCTCAGGTATGCAGGTTTCCTCATGATGTTTTCCTTCACCTTTGAAGCGAGCGATAATTCACAAAGAATACACACATAACTTTTTAGAAAAGTCGGAGGTGTGTGCCCTTGGGTTTTTGAACCTGCGGACATTCGTCTCGGCAGTCCGTTCCACTCCCAACTAGGCTATCGCCGCTTTGATAAAATTATATATATATATATTTTATGATATAGGGGACCATTGCGACCCCTAATAGGGGGCAAACGAGCATACGGTTCACCTGATGGTAAGTGATCACCGCCGCCCATGAACATCTGCAATATCAGGGGGCACAGAGATTGCATTGCGATTCGAACAATGGGTAAGCGCAATCCTTTTTTGCTTCATTTTTAATATGGTCGTGGGTTAGTTAAGCTGGCTTCCCACGGTACGTTATTCTGCGGATTATCACGCGGGGCCGACAACTACAGGTATAGCTACGCATCACACACCAAGGCTCTACCAAGTTTTAACGGTGCATGTTGGTCTGCGTGGGCCTTGAGATTCGTAGACAGTTTGTAATTCCAAAATGCAAAGTGAAAGAGAGCTCGCACCATTGAAGTTACCAACTGGCGGCGGCTCCATCGCACCGCTACGGATTTGAATCATTCACGATTTAAGCTTTAATTTCATCCCGAAGATTTTTTTATCTTGGGAACGGACATGTAATGCCGACGAAACTGAGGGTCAAAGCTAGTATTATATAGTATTATTATATTTCATTATTTATTTACCAATCACGCACTAACCATTAGTTTTATTAGCATAAAATTTGTTTTTTTTTTTTAATTGAATGACGAGACGAGCATGCCGTTCGCCTGATGGTAAGCGATACGACCACCCATAAACAGTAGCAACACCTTGAGTTACAAAGTACTGTGTGGCATTCCACTGCGCTCGTCATCCTGAGACCTAAGATGTTAAGTCTCACTATGTTAGTTACACTGGCTACAATGTCCTTCAAACCGAAACACAACAGTGCATGCATACTGCTGCTTGGCGGTAGAAATAGACATCGCGGTGGTACCCACCCAGACGGACTCTTACATATCAGAGACCTACCACCAGTTAAAATAATCTAGAACAAATTGACCAAGAAAATACATTGCTGTTCTGGAGAAAACCTTCATGCAGGCGATGCCGCGGGAAACGGTAGTTTAAAATACATGCTACTGGTATTTGGTACGTTATTGATAATGAAGTTAAAATTGTATTATTTATTTTTAGGACCTCAATCGTTATAAGTGCGACATCCCGCGTCTAGTGAACATCTCAGGCCGCCAAGAGTCCGCGGTGGGGAAGATAATCAACGATTTGAAATCTCGCCCCGTGGACCCTGAAGAGCTGGCGCTGTTGCACAATGTGTATAAAACAAGAATCACGGGACACATGGCCAGAGGATTTGTCATCCTAGGTATATGAGTCATTTTTAAAAGGGCGCATCAGACTCTGGCGCTCGTGCGTCGATTGCGAGGCACGCGCGCCTAACAGCTAACAGTTTTTGCCTACCTAAATACTTGATAGCTTGCGGAAGGCGTTTAGTTCGCGCGCATTTTATACCCTCCGTAAACAGTGAATACTATGTCGAGTACCTAAGGTTTTTTTAAGGCTGGTGAAGGCGTTGGCAAAATAGCTAGTAAAACTATGGCATCTTTATTTTATTAGACACCAAAGCGGATTCAACAGTGAGTTTGCACGAGAAAGAGGGTTATTTCAACGACACTATGCGGCCTTTGTGGTTCGTGTACAGCGGCATGGGCTCACAGTGGACCGGCATGGGCGCTCAACTCATGCGCATACCGATCTTCGCAGCAGCTGTCGAGCGGTACAATCAATACATCGGAGTTACACTTTATAGTACTTTAATGCAGACAATTGGTATTGATAATATGTAATGGGTTTCAGATGTCAGCAAGTTCTAGCACCTAAAGGAATAAATATTGTGGATATAATAACATCGAATGACAAAACTACGTTCGACAACATTCTGCACTCGTTTGTGGGAATCGCCGCCATTCAGATTGGACTTACTGACATTCTGCGCGCTCTCGGAATTGTACCCGACAAAATTATTGGTAACGTAACATCTTTTACTACTTTGAAACGACTTCATTACTTATTAGCATTGATATATCTTATAAGGCGTTTTGGGATCGATCTATAGGTACCTACCAAACTACCAAAGCTCGCCCCCCGAGGCAATTCTTGTGCGCTGGGTCTTCACACCCAATGCACGCCCATGCGCGGGGGGACATCAGTCGCGGGCCGAGGCACACAGTTCAGTGTGTATACCTCTTGGATGAAAAACACATTGAGGCCTAAAAGGGCCCGCGAACATTTCCTGGCACCCTCTCTTTCCGCCCATCCTGGGAACCTTCCTCCCTTCCCCCCACCTTCCCTTCCATATTCCTCCTCTACTCCCCTCCCAGGTGCCTGCAGTCGTTAAGCCGGGGGACTCCAGTATCCCATTCGCAGGTTTCCCCCGGTGTTGACTACAAGATCGCCTATCTGAAAAAAAAAACTACCTAAGCTACGGTGTATAAATGTCAGCGATCTTTATTAAACCCTAATTTTTTTAAATTATTATTCAGTAACGTTATTATTTTATGTACATACTAGCATTGCAAAAGTGGAAAAGTTTTTCCGGGATAAAAAGTGGTCTATAGCACTCAGGAGTAATGTAGCTTCCTATTAGTGAAATAATTTTCAAAATCGGTCCAGTAGTTCCTGAGATTAGCGCGTTCAAACAAACTCTTCAGCTTTATAATATTAGTATAGATTTTCAGAACAACATAATTAGAATTATTTTTTCTTTGTTACATTGAAGTATATGATTTGACGAATGTGCGATAATTTGTCGTGCAGGTCACAGTGTTGGTGAGCTGGGATGTGCGTACGCGGACGGCTGTCTCACTGCCGAGGAGATGATACTGTCGGCGTACAGCCGGGGCTTGGTGTCCGTGCAGACTCCGTTCATACGGGGCTCCATGGCAGCCGTGGGCCTGGGATACAAACAGGTACTCGCACCTATACTGTATTTAGACAATTCGATCCCATCTCTTTATTCTTTTCACGGGACAGTAACAGTACAGTCTGTATTACATAACTATATATAATGTTTTGAAGTTATTTTAATACAATAAAACCTGACTAGATCTCGCAGATGTGCCCGCCTGAGATCGAGGTGGCTTGTCACAATAGTTCTGAATCCAGCACCATATCAGGCCCGGCTGACGTAATGCGGGAGTTCGTGGGGGCGCTCACTGCCGAAGGAATATTTGCGAAGGAAGTGCCGAGCTCCAACATCGCGTATCATTCCCGATATATCGCTGAAGCAGGTAATATATTGTTAAAAACTGAAGCGTCTTTGATTTAAATAAAAAAAGATCTACCACTGATTTTACAGAAATACTTTCACAAAGGTATCAACAACCGACTGACCGGTACGAGAGTAAATGCACAACTTAATCAATTGCTACTAAGACTACGACTAAGACCGACTGGGGCCGACTGAGACCGAAAGAGCGTGCATATCGATACGGCACCCTTTTTATACCACTGTGAACTGTCACTTCCACTGCTAATTTGATATCTCGAATGAATAAAAAATGAATTTTATAACTGGTCAGTACGTTACATACACACTCACAAAACGTTTTATCCTAACGATATTATATATTTTTTACTAATATTTAATGCACAGGAATAAGGAAATGAGGGTTGCGGGTAAAAAACGAGCCTTCAAACCCCTTCTAAGTTTTCTAAGATACAAGCTTATTATGCCTAACCTACATTAGTATATAGTTTACTAGTTATACACTGTACGTTTTAGCCGACATATTTTGCCACGTACTACTAAACTATGAAACTAATTGCCGCCAGCAGCATTTCCGGACAGATACAACCTGGCGACCTTAAAAAAAGAGCGTATTCCCACCTAAAAGGCCGGCCAACGCATCTCTGTGCCTCCTGGTATTGCAGATGTTCATGGGCGGCGGTGATCACTTACCATCAGGCGAACCGTTTGCCCCGTATATCATTAAAAAAAAAAGTTCATTTTTATCATAAAATTTCCATGAACAAGAGGTGACGATTCTCCTTTAAAATGTTAAAAGTATGTAGGGACCTATGTGAAGTCTTTCATTCTGCATTAGGCCCGGCGTTGCATACAAAAGGCCTAAACACACTCAATGGTACAGGAGCCCCGTGAACAACAATGGAATTATATCGGTTTCCCGAATCACTAACTACTATTATTTTGCCGCCGCTTCCAACATTTTTCATTTTGGGGGTTAATGTCACCCGCGTCCGTAGGCTCATACTCTAGTTTCCCTACACGTGACTGGGTAGTGCCAAATGAGTGACACATTTTATAGTGGGAGAGCCATGCAACTGCTTTAGCAGTTGTATAAATGGGCTGGTTCGACCGTAGTGATACCACGACCTCACAGAAACCCGGCGTGAAGTAGTACGCACTGTACTGCATTTCACCGAGTGAGTGAGGCTACCGGATTCGCAACCCCCCTACCCCCTCCATATGATAGCGCCGTATAAAATATATTTACCCCAGGGGGGTACCAACAGCCACGGCGTTCGACAATCCCCTCCTGGACATCCACACCCTGGATTCACGCCAGGACGTGGACGTCTAGGCTGCTCCACGTATTCTGGGGGGGGGGCACTACTGCGCTTGACGGGATGCATCCTCGGGGCAAGAGCAACTCATCGCCGCCAACCCCTTTTTTTTTTTTTTTTTTTTTTTTTTCTCGCGGGGAAAAAACGCGTTATCGCTACCACCACTGGGGGGTGAGTGGATGGTTATGTTGGTTTCACCGATCTAACGGCCCAATGTCGACACTCGAGAGTATGGCATCATCCGAGCGAGCATTGGACCGAGTCCCTAACACTATGTACACCCTACACCGGCATACCAACCAAAACCCGCGGTGGCCTTCTTCGGCGCCTACGGGACGGCCCCGGGGTATCTTGTTGCACGAAGATAGCTGCACGGAACCGCCCCTGCGCGATGCCGCATTGCGGCCCATCTCTGTATGAGGGGGCTAAGATGCCCCCGAGCTCTACAGGACGCCTTTGACGTCTACGACTGCAGGAGACCGACCACCCGCATTGTCGTCCACCTCGGAGTCGCTATTATAAGTAGTCGAGCCAGCAGACCCCCACTGCTCGCTCCGCGATTCTCACTTTAATCCCCATTAGTCGCCTCTTACGACAGGCAAGGAATGCCGTGGCGGAATTCTTTAGATGCCCCCGGACCGCAGGGCACGAGGCGCCGGTCAGTCGTCCACCCGACGCCTCCTTCGTCTCCTCTGGCTGCGGGCGGGATCGTTCTGCTCACGATCCCGCTCGGCGCTCTCCTTCCGCGAGATGACGCACTCACAGAAGGAGGCCATCGCTCGCCATGACCTCCAGCCGCCGACCATGGCGGACACCACGGCCGGCAGCGAGAGGTCTCCTCCGACGACTGCTCTAAGAGCGCTGCGTTGTAGGTCCCAGGCTGGGCACTCCTCAAGAGTGTGTTGGACTGTGTCGTCGCGGCCGTTGCCACAATGATGGCACACGGCGGACTCCTCCTTCCCGATCCGACACAGAAACGAGCCGAAACACCCGTGGCCCGTCAGCACCTGTGTCAGACGGAATGTCGGCGCACCGTGGCGCCTGTCTAGCCAGCTTAAGAAGACAGGTCGCACTGCCGCGACAGTCCTCAAGCCCGCACACGGGCTCTCCAGCCTGGTATGCCACTCCTCCACGGCTGCGCTGCGGATGGAGGCCAATTGGGCCGTTACCTCCCTCGGAGCTAGTCTCTGCCCGAGACGGGATGCCTCCTCACGCCAGAAGAATACTGACGAGAGGTATTTGGCATCCAAATCCCATGGCAGAATACCGGCCAAGACGCAGGCCGCCTCGTGGATCGCCGCCAACCCCTACCACTTTTGCCGTGGACTTCTGCAACATCAGGGGCTTACATTCCAACCTCAACGCCGTCCACTACCATCTTGAGACGGCAAAACCGGCCTTGCTCTTTTTGACCGAGACGCAGATACCTCACCTACCACATAACACCTCAGTCCGCCCCGTGACCACGAAGTGCTGCAAAGCCTTCGAAACGTCGGGAGAAAATAAAATAAAAAACCGCGATAAAATCCGTTATAATAGTTTAATTTCAATGCAGATATCTTCTCCAGCAGACTCCGCATACCTCTCCTATCCGGGGTACAAATTGGAATACTCCTTTGTGCCACGGGCTGGGGTTTGCGTGTTTGTTGAGGAAAATATCTGCTATCAACGCCTCCCTCATTTTGAAGGAAAGGACCTGTCCATTCTTTGGTTGCGTGTTAGCTGTGTAGACCATCCCCGCTTCTACGCATGCCTCTACAGGTCCCATAGCGGTAATATTGAAACTGACCGACTCATGGAGTACCTTCAAAGGGCTACAGATTCCATTCAAGAGCAGATCCCATCCGCAGAAGTCGTGATACTCGGTGATTTTAATGCCCACCATGCCGAATGGCTCGGGTCACCAACCACCAATTATGCGGGGAGATCTGCTCACGAATTCGCCTTGGCATATGGTCTGAAACAACTGGTTGCCGCGCCGACGCGAATCCCAGATGTGGAAGACCATACACCTTCCCTGTTGGACCTTCTGCTGACCTCACACCCGGACAGTTATCGGATCGGGGTCGATGCCCCTCTGGGATCATCTGACCACTGTCTGATAAGGAGTACGGTGCCTCTCATGTGCCCGATTCGGCCGCAATTTGCAGGCTGTCGCCGTGTTTGGCACTATAGGTCAGCAGACTGGGATGGGATGCGATCATTCTTTGCGTCCTACCCTTGGGGGCGGGTTTGCTTCACGCCGGATGATCCTGACGCCGCTGCTGAATCTGTTGCCGATGTGGTGCTTTAAGGAGTGGAACTTTTTATTCCTTCCTCTGTTGTGCCCGTTGGTGGCAGATCCCAGCCCTGGTTTAGTCGCTCCTGCAAAGTGGCAAATCGCCGTAAGCAGGCATGCTACAAGACTTGGGCAGATGCGGTGGCAGCTCAGGATGTAAATTCCAGCGTTAGAAAAAAGGAGTATAACTTCGCCTCGAGGTCCTACAAAAGAGTTATTGCCAGGGCGAAATCGGATCACATTGGCAGAATTGGCAAGAGACTGGTTCGTCTTCCGTCGGGAACACTTGCATTCTGGTCACTCGCCAAAGCTGCCATGAGAAATTTTTGTAGCCCTTCTTTCCCGCCTCTTCATAGAGGGGATGCATCGTTGGCCCATGTCGCAACAGAGAAGGCCGATCTTTTGGGCTCTCTCTTTACGTCTAACTCAACTCTGGATGACGGGGGACGCGAGCCGCCGACTATCCCGCGGTGCAACAGCACTATGCCGGTAATACGGTTTTCGCAACGGCTGGTGCGTAGAGCGCTGTGTAGAGTGGGCCAGATAGTATCCCCCCTATTGTTTTAAAGGTATGTGCTCCTGAATTGGCTCCAGTCTTAACGCGTCTCTTTCGGCACTCCTACTCCTCAGGCGTAGTCCCGATTTCTTGGAAGACAGCTTTAGTGCATCCAATTCCCAAAAAAGGCTACCGCTCAGATCCGTCCAACTACAGGCCCATAGCCATTACCTCCTTGCTCTCGAAAACAATGGAATCCATTGTCAACTGCCAGCTCCTTAGGTACCTAGAGGACCATCAGCTATTAAGCGACAGCCAATACGGTTTCCGTAGGGGTCGCTCAGCCGGTGATCTTCTTGTGTACCTAACGCATAGATGGGCGAAGGCGATCGATAGTAGGGGGGAGGCGCTGGCCGTTAGTTTGGATGTAGCGAAGGCCTTTGATCGAGTTTGGCACAAAGCGCTTCTTGCGAAGCTTCCCTCCTATGGGCTTCCCGAGAAATTGTGCAAATGGGTAGCCAGCTTTCTAGCGGACCGGAGCATCAAGGTCGCTGTCGACGGTGCATGCTCGGATCTCAAGTCCGTGAACGCTGGTGTCCCACAAGGCTGTGTGCTATAACCCACGCTATTGCTTCTGCATATCAATGATATGCTGCAAATTGGCGGTATACATTGCTATGCAGATGACAGCACAGGTGATGCTTTGTATACCAGCCGAGCCAATATCTCTCGGGAAAATGTCGAAGAGTGCCGAAACAAACTTGTGTCTGAAGTCGAGACCTTGCTGTCTGGAGTCTTGGATTGGGGTCGTTCTAACTTGGTTCAGTTCAACCTCACAAAGACACAAGTTTGTGCGTTTACCGCAAAAAGGACGCCATTTGTCGTTTCGCCTCAATTCCAAGGCACTTCTCTAACTGCCACAGCCAGTATCGGAATTCTTGGTGTCGACATATCGAGTGACGTTCAGTTCCGCGGTCACCTTGAGGGTAAGGCCAAATTGGCCTCAAAGAAGCTTGGTGTGCTCAACAGATCGAGGCGATATTTCACGTCGGGCCATCGCCTGCAACTTTATAAGGCGCAGGTTCGGCCCCACATGGAATATTGTTCCCATCTTTGGGCAGGGGCTCCCCAGTACCAGCTTCTCCCTCTTGACCGTATTCAACGTCGGGCAGCTCGTATCGTCGACGACCGTATTCTTTCCGATCGGCTTGATCCTTTGGCTTTGCGTAGAGATGTAGCATCGCTCTGCATTCTCTATCGCATTTACCACGGGGAGTGCTCTGAAGAATTGTTTGGACTTATCCCTGCTGCTGAGTTCCATCACCGTACTTCGCGGCAGAACTCCAAATTCCATCCACATCACCTCGGAGGTTGGCAATCCACCACTGTACGTTTTAGCCGTCATTGTTTGCCACGTACTACTAAACTATGGAACCAATTGCCGCCAGCAGCATTTCCGGACAGATACTACCTGGCGACCATCAAAAAAAGAGCGTATTCCCACCTAAAAGGCCGGCAACGCATCTCTGTGCCCCCTGGTATTGCAGATGTTCATGGGCGGCGGTGATCACTTACCATCAGGTGAACCGTATGCTCGTTTGCCCCCTATACCATAAAAAAAAGACATGTTTGGTATTTAGGACGATGATGGCTGATGATGATGATTACTGTTATTAATATTTAGCGACTCTATTCTGGGCTTTGACAAATATTTGGTATCTAGGTCCTGAACTGCTGAAACATCTAAAGAAAGTGATCAAAACGCCACGAGCTCGCAGCGAGCGATGGGTGTCGACGTCGGTGCCACAAGACAGGTGGAACGAACCAATCGCCAAATTGTCATCAGCCGAATACCACACTAATAACTTGCTGGTAAGAACCAATACATAAAACTTAGGTACATATTTTTTTACCTGTTCCTTGCGCTGCTCATCGTCCTGTCACGAATTTTTGCCTAGCAGCCACATACTTCACATCTCACGATATTCATTTTGTTGCTCCGCATTCCAATATTCGCCTTGCAATGGATGACAACATTGATGAATTATTTAAATAATTTAAAATTATGTTTTAAAACATTTATTGTCTACTTTAGTATAATTGTGCAAAATATCAACTTCTGATTAAATATACCTAATAAGATTCCAGCCCTGTCTTATATACTGTCCCGCTGCTGGGCACAGCCCTACTTTACTACTGAGAGAGATTTAGCCTCGAAGGTTAGCAGACACGTATCTTTGAAATTCTTAAGGAAAACTTCTTACGTATGCAGGTTTTTTCACAAAGTTTCCCTTCACCGTTAAAGCAAGTGATAATTCAGTTATGCTGTATTTGGTTTCAAAATTGCAGCTCAATATGCAATTGATAGGTACTTACTTTTTAATATTTTTACATTCGAACATTGAAGGTTGGTGGCACGAAAAACTTCATGGTTATTCTTAGGGTTCAGAACACAGGCATATATACTCTATATTATATGTCTGTGGTTCAGAATACTTCCATACCAAACATCCAAAACCAGTTCAGCCGTTTAGTTTCTCCTCTAAATTATACTGCAACGGATTTTGTTGAAAGTTTGTTTTAAAGTGTAATAAAAATCGTTATGTAGTTTAAATTCAATGTTGAACATTCGCGTAAACATAAGAAATCCTTAATTTACTCTCCTTGAAGATTGATTGGGTCAGACCGATATATAGGCGACCATAATCACTTTCAGGCTTAAATTTTTTATATGGATTTGATATGCAGAGCTCGGTGTTATTCGAGGAGACATCAAGTTTAATTCCGCCCAATGCTGTCCTCGTGGAGATCGCGCCTCACGGCCTGTTGCAAGCAATTCTGAAACGTTCGTTGCCTGAGAGCTGCTGTAACATTGCACTCACCAGACGTGGACATCCTGATAATGCCTATTTGGTTCTGGAAGCTATTGGAAAGTAAATATCCGTTTTGTATATGCTACTGAATTACAAGACAAGCAAGTTTCTTGCCTGCTGATAAACAACATGCTTGCTCATAAACAATAGTAAAACCCTACAGACCTTGGATTTAGAAATCTCTAAATGGTACTGAAATGCACGCAACATTTTTAAATATTAGATTGTTTCATAAGTTATAATCTGCATTCTGCAGTAATTTCACTGCCTAGAATATCCCTCGAGTCGCTCCACAAGATGCTTGCGTTCCTACTGTTAGTTCGAGACACGTAAAACAATCTTGTGGTCTAGTACTATAATACTGTGTATTTTGATGTAAAAAATAAACAAATCTACTTTTGCTCTAATTTTCAGATTGTATATGGAAGGCTATTTGCCTAAGCTTGAAGTTCTCTATCCTAAAATTGAATTCCCAGTCTCTTCCGGCACTCCAATGTTATCTCATACGGTGGAATGGGTTCACGAGGAAAAATGGTACAAACTAAACTGTAATCACCATATATTATTTGTATCAGAAATATAAACATTTTTTTTTTACCGAAATGACCAAACTGCTCATCTGACTGTAAGATTCTTAAGTAATGATTACCCTTAAACAGTAGCATTCTATACTAAGATTATAAAGAGGAAAAGTTTGTATTTTTGTATGTTTGTAACGAAAAAACTCCAAAATGACTGCACCGATTTCAAAAAATCTTTCACCATTAGAATGCTACAGTATTCCTGAGTAACATGGGCTTTATATCCCGGAAAAGTTCAAACCGGTACTTTTATCCCGGATTTTTTTTTCTCGCGAGTGGAGCTGTCACGGCCTAACCACTGAACCTAACCTGAAGCCTATAGTTTAAGACCCTGGGAAGGAATCACAATCAATTTTTATTTTTTTAGGGGTGTGCCATTATACACATCAGCCGATCGACAACTTGCCTCTTCGTGCAAATTTATAATAAATGTTTATGACGATGAAAACAGTTATCTACAAGGAAATGTTTTAAAAGGTAAAGAGAAAAGGATTATGATTCTATTTATAGGATACCATTTTAGGTAATGAATATATTTTGTTTCCGAGTTTAATATAGATGACTGCCTCGGTGGCGTAGTTGTATTACGGCGACTGCAATGCTGAGGTCTCGGGTTCGATCCCTAGGTCGGGCATAGTTTTATTGGGTTTTTCTATTCGATATGGCGATGGATTGGTATCACACAATGGGACGGAGTACGCACGGCGAAAAGTAGATGCACTAGTTGCGCCCCTGCCTACCACTTCGGGGATAAAAAGGCGTGAGTGTGTGTATTTAATATCGATATAACATATGGTAAAACGCAGCCTGATAAAAAAAAACTCACCGTAGCGGCTCATTCACGAATGAGCATGTTATTTTTTTTTTATTGCTTTGAATGACGAGACGAGCATGCCGTTCGCCTGAGAGTAAGCGATACGGACCACCCATAAACAGTAGCAACACCATCCAGCACCTTGAGTTACAAAGTACTGTGTGGCATTCCACTGCGCTCGTCATCCTGAGACATAAGATGTTAAGTCTCATTATGTCCTGTAGTTACACTGGCTACAATGTCCTTCAAACCAAAACACAACAGTGCATGCACACTGCTGCTTGGAGGTAGAAATAGACATTACGGTGGTACCCACCCAGACGGACTCTTACATATGAGAGACCTACCACCAGTTTATGTCAATAAGGTAGGAATAATATACTTGCTGAAGATTAATTGTTTTTCGTTGTTTCCCATTATATTTTGCCCACGTTGTACATAATACCAGGTGCAGTGTGGTGCCAGTGAAAAAACAAATCATGTACATGAACAGTGTAACAAGTGTATAACATATTAGCTAAGCATGTTAACGTCATCACAGGGAAGATGCTGTACCCGTTCGCCGCAGCGCTAGTGGCGGTATGGGACACCCTCGCTATGTTTATTGGTGTTCCTAAGAAGCAGGTGTCGGTGGAGTTCCGCGACGTGCACTTGTTTGTGCAGCCCGTGCTGCACGAGCAGCGACAGCTCCGGCTTAGCGTCCAGCTGCACAGGGGCACCGGACGGTTTGAGGTAATCACTACAACAGCTGCGTGATGGACTAGAGAGTCTCTCAGCTGATTGTTACCACAACGATCGCTGGTGGCATGATACTTATATTCGCCAGAATAACGATCACCATACACAAGGTGTAAAACTCGTCATAGTGACCTTAAGTGTTCTTTTTTTTTTTTATGCATTGAATGACGAGATGAGCATGCCGTTTGCCTGATGGTTAGCGATACAACCACCCATAAACAGAAGCAACACCATTCAGCACCTTGAGTTACAAAGTACTGTGTGGCATCCCACTGCGCTCGTCATCTTGAGACATAAGATGTTAAGTCTCATTATGTTCAGTAGTTACACTGGCTACAGTGTTGCGTTCCGGGATCAGCCTGTGTATATTTGTTTTTAAACAGGCCGATAAAATTATATCGACTGACAACAGGTAGACATCTCTAATCAATCAATATTTTATCTGGATCCTACTTTACTCACCATCCGGTGCAGTGGGTCACTTTGGTGTAAAGAGTATTATAATACTACGCTTTGTTGTGCCCGTATAAAAAACCTAATAGGCATTACCAGATCCTGCTAATATTATAAACGCGAAAGTTTGTAAGTATGGATGTCTGGATGTATGAATGTTTGTTACTCTTTCACGCAAAAACCACTGAACGGATTTCGATGAAATTTGGCACACGGGTAGATTATATCCTGGATTAACACATAGGGTACTTTTTATCCCGGGAAAATATAAAGCGGGACTTTTATCCCGGGAAAATATAAAGCGGGACTTTTATCCCGGGAAAACTCATTCACGCGGGCGGAGTCGCGGGCAAAAACTTGTAACAAATAAACGTCAAAATACAAAATAATATTATAATATTATTTTCTTTCTACCCGCATTTACGTAACGATAAACATATCAATATTAAAACAAACAACTCTTCGCAATCAAAAAGTACTTTTTTTTAAACTTCAATGAAACTAAATTAACCCATGTAAAGCCGGCGCGGCTTATTAAGGTTCTTTAAAAGCTCAACTATGTTTTTAGGTTATGGATGACATCTCTAAAGTAGCCACAGGATTTATTGTCAACAAACGTATTAGAAACTCCTTAAATCTCAAAACATGTGATGTTATGGATCTTAAGAGCGAAGACATCTACACATTGTTAAATAATAAATATTATTCGTACAGGTGAGCGAAATTTAGAATCATAAATAGTTTTACGTTAAGTATACAAATAAAGGCTTTGTGCTGATAATAATTGTGGTCGTTCGCAAAGTGCCAATGCTAAAAGCTTGTTTAGAAATTAGAATCTTTTTTCGGACAGTGGTTCATCGAGCTAACTTCCGTAAAGGCTACCATTTTGAAGGGTCTACCTACGTTCTTTTAATTAATTCACTTGTTCATAGTTCTTATTTTACTTATACACATTCCTGCAAATAATTATTTCGCAGTACTTTTTCTCTAGTTCTAGTATTTTTATGTAACTGCTTACTACCTATCTCTGCTCGACCATGCATTTTCTGGTGGAGAATGTCTCATTATTTCCACTTAAATATACTTTGTATAATGTATATATTAAAACGTATATGTTTTTTTTGTTAGCGGAGATTTTCGCAGTATTCACAGTGCGAACTCATCGGTAACAGAGGCTCTGATGTTCTGGCGCAACAACTGGGTAACATTGCTCGATGGAATGCTACAGCTGAACGCGCTGAGGCGTGCCCACGACGGCGTATCAGTACCCAAGCAAATTGGGAGCCTACAAATACATGTTTCCGAACACATTAAATGCCAAATGGATCTAGGTGGCGAGACGGTTCTGAGAGCTGAAGTTTCCGATGTTCATAATTACACTAGGTACTTTTTTATTGAATGGCAAGGACAGTCGGTACAATTATAAGTAATGTTGTATCCTTCGTCAAAAAACACATTCGTAGTTTAAATCACCTATTTATTAGGAGTAGTATAATAAAAACCAGTTGGAGTGCTTGCACCGGTGCATCTACCATATTATCTGAGGTTTAACAAGACAGTATACATTTCATCGAGTATAATATAAGTTCCAATAATGTTATATCTAGTAATGAGTTTACATTATGTTCAGTATAGATTTGTAACTACATAATATAATATAACATTCAAATGTTACAGATGCGGTGGAATACTAATAGAGCATTTAAAACTTCGTGACTTGCCGCTGGAATCAGAAAATACTTTCACTTTAAAGACATTTCAATTTGTCCTACGCTTTTGTAATAAATTAGACGTTAGTATTTACAAGTTTTAAGATAATCTACAGCTACTCGAAGTGTTTATGATAATGTTGATTTTAAACTTTCAGTTTGCCTCTACGTTGCACGTGTATCTGCAAATTGTTGCCGAAAATGTGAACAGAAATTACGTTAACATTGCTTCCCTCGTGAATTATAATAAGGACGCAAAGATTTTTAAAGAGATTAAAAATGTGCTGACGAGTATATATGACGTAAACTTCAAACATGAAGAAATTAACATCCTAGACATAAAAGAAAATAGCGTCAATCTTCTGGCTGATGTTGATCTCGTTCTTATACAAGGTCTTTCTACAGACAATTATGTAAGTACATATTTTATTAGTGGTCAGTAGTCTTTTCTATTTTAGCTCTAGAACATTCGTGCGAGTAAACGTGACGGAAATTTTAATATGACCAACTCAATACTATACATATTTAATTTTTATAGAATTTATTTAAAATATATATTGACAAATCTTGTAATCAATTGTTTCATGTTTAGACATTACACCTGTGCTTGTAAACCGACTAGATGAACAAAAAACTTATGAGTTTAAAGACGAACTAAGTACTTATAAAACAAATTTAAATAACCCTTGACACAAAAAACCTCTAAAAAGTAAAAAAATAAAAGTGTCTTTGTTTGTCGTATTTTGACCCAAGCATCGTCGGAACCGCTAAAGAAGTATTTTCATCTCCCTAGTCCGGAGTTCCGTCCCCCAACGCGATAACCCTTGGGTCAAAATATTAGATCTTTACCGTTGATGTAGTCTTTACCTATGAAATTGTCGTTTAGTATACAAAAATATAGTATTTTTTTATAAATGTTTTTTATCTCTATCAATCAAAATATGCACCCATGCTATCGATGCGTCTCTGCCAGCGCAGTGCTAATTTTTCAATGCCCTTCTTGAAGAAGTCATGTGTACGGGTGCCTACAAACTCTTCAAAGGCATTTTGTACTGCCTCTCGGATATTCAACCAAAATACTGAACTGATTTTGTAAAAACTTGTATGGGACCAATATGGAAGTATATTGTCTCCAATTAAAAAAGTAATTTTCCAAATCAGTTAAAAGTTCTGAGATAGCAAACATAAACTAAAAAATCGTGTCGAATTGATAACCTCTTTCTTTTTTGAAGTCGGTTATAAAACATATTCACTTTGTCAACAGATTTGTGAACTCTTGTATGGAATACTGCGGCAAAACACATTCGTTGTTAGCGAAGAAGACAATACTTTAGAGAAAAGCATTCGTCCGTCTGCGTTATATCGCACTGTGAGCATTGGCGGTGAAGGGCTGCAGCTGGTTCGATGGAGACCCTTGGACGCAGCTTGCAGCCGCTTATCTACGTCTGTATTCACTGCCTCTGATATTCCTCTGCTGAAGAAGACGCGCGCAGCCTTGCAGCCGCAAGCTCACTTACTGGTGCTAGCGCCTCAACCCCCGCCGCAGGGTCTCACGGACCTCATTCGTACTTGGAGAACCGAATCAGTCCGCAACCAAATTTATCTAGTAATTATGGACCCAAAAACTGCTGATGAGCTGATAGGAAGCGATATAGAATTAGCTTTTAACGTTTGGAACAAGGTGAGACATTGAATAACAACTATTCATAAAACCTTCACAGATCCTGGAGTTTCTTCGATTAATGAAGTTTCCGTTGATGACTCTATGTGTGATATCGCTTCTATTGAAATTAACATGGATCAGGTTCGTGGACTGCTGAAGTCTTTGGACCTTAATAAATCTGCTGGCCCCGATAAATTGCCAGCTTTATTTATAATACAATGTGCAGATGAGCTGGCAGTACCAGTTTCCATTTTATTCACACGCTCTATAAGCGAAGGTGTTATGCCTAATCTTTGGAAGTCGGCTTTCATCACCCCTATCCATAAAAAGGGTTCCAAAAATGATGTTGCAAACTATAGACCTATTTCGAAACTTTGTCTGTTGGCCAAAATATTTGAACGAATTGTGTACAACCAACTTTACAATTGTTTACTGCCAAGCTTTTCTCCAAATCAGCACGGCTTTCTGAAAAGCAGATCCACTGTGTCAAACCTTCTCGTCTTTACTGATTTTGTTACCGGCAGCATGGATGGTGGACACCAAGTCGACAGTATCTACACGGACTACAGTAAAGCGTTTGATAGAATCGATCACGATACACTCCTGAGGAAGCTGTCGCGTCTTGGCATTCGAGGTGATTTGTTTAGATGGCTTTCTTCGTATGTTAAAAATCGGACTCAAGCAGTAGTCTTAAATGATTTAACATCCTCTTGGATAGACATACCTTCGGGTGTTCCGCAGGGGTCACTTCTTGGTCCCCTCCTATTTGTTTTATTTGTTAACGATATAGGCAGGTGTTTTCTTAATTCAAATTATCTCATGTTTGCCGACGATATGAAAATATATCGGGTTGTCGACAACATTGCCGACGCCACTCTTTTACAGGAGGATCTGATAAGGTTGGACGAATATTGTTGCCTGAATAAGTTAGAACTAAACGTGTCCAAGTGTCTGGTGTTGAGTTTCACCCATAGAAAGCAGCTGTTCTGTCATGATTACTGTATCATGAGTGAACCAATATCTAGAACTTCTTTCACGCGCGATTTGGGTGTCATCGTGGACAGTCGGTTATCATTTGCCCATCACATTGAGCAAGTAATTGGGAAGGCGACTCGTGCTCTTGGTTTTATTTTTCGTTGCGCAAAGTCATTTAAGCAAATGAAGACTATAAAAATTCTGTACTGTGCCTATGTTAGGAGTAATCTTGAATACGCAAGCCAAGTCTGGAATCCTCTCTACAACATTCACTCGACCAGAATTGAAAAGATACAAAAGAAATTTACAAGATATCTAGGCTTTAAGTTTAAAATTCCTAAAGTCGAATATAATAAACGGTGTGTGCGGTTCCACCTATTGCCATTGTCAGTACGCAGAAATATTGCCGATATCTCTTTTTTAATGAAGATCGCTCAGTCTTCGGTTGATTGTCCAGCACTTCTGACTAAAATAAATTTAAATATTCCATCTCGTTATTCGCGTCGTAAAAATCTTCTTCACATTCCGTTTGCACGAACAAATTACAGAGCTAATAATTTCATGGTTCGATCTGTTAAGGCATTTAATGATCTACCATATGCTGCGAGCGTAGACCTATTTTGTAGCAGCATCGCATTTGCGAAAAAAGTTTTAACCAGAGGTTTTGTTGAGGTTCATGGCGACTAACTATTTTACAAATTAATTTTATATCTTCTTTTTAACAACAGAACGGCAAAGCATGTATTCAACTTAATCTAGGTTACTTAAGTACTTTTAAGGTAATTAGACTAAAGAAATTGTAATTTAACTGTTAAAATCTATCTGTGGTGGCTCGTGATTGGCTTATTGTATTTATTTCCTATTTTTGATTATTGTAATAGTTAGCTGTGAGCCACCCAAATAAAATAAAATAAAATAAAATAAAATAAAAAAATAAAACCTTCCCTGAAAAATATACATTTGAATAACAAAATCTCCATCCAAATGGGATCAGTAGTTTTTGAGCTACTCGCGGTCATACAAACTTACATACATACATACGGATCGAATACAGAACCTCCTTTTTTTGAAGTCGGTTAAAACCACGAGGCAAGTTTATTTATTTATAAATATTTGGTAGCTAATGCCCTAATGTTCATGTAAAATAGTAGGTGGGCGTGGGCTTATTTCAATATGATCGATAATTCTGGTTTTGAAGTGAAAACTTCTTTAGCGGCGTTGAGCACTTTTGGGATGGGTATAAAATGTTAAACTCGCGTCAGGATCACATGACCGATCGAAAATGCGAAGGAGTTTTTACCATCCCTTACTAATATGAACCTTAAATACAATGATTAGAAGCTATAATTCTTAAACGTTTACATTATTATTTATTTACTTCATTAAAACCATCCCTTACTAATATGAAATACAATGCGTAGAAGCTATAATTTTTAAACGACTACATTTTTATATATTTCCCCAGCGTTGGCACGGCACGAGTACAAAAGAGCGTAACATTCTTTTTCAAATTTTGATTTATAAAGAAATAGTGAAATTTACGTTTTTGTGTTATGATAGCGCAATAAATAAATATTGTATTTAACCACATAAATGCTAGTACTTTTATACTGAAAAATAAAGCAATTCGTGCGAAATTATAACCATTCCAAAATATTCAAAAATGCACAAGTTTAATGTTCAAGTTTTCACTTCTGCCGGCACTCCTGGAATGCAACCCGTTCTTTTTTTTTTAGGGTCAATGGGGTGGGGAGTACTACGTGCCTTTACAGGAGAGATACGAAAGTTCGACGAGAGCTACGCTGCAGAGCGCGAGTATCGGAGACATCGGTTCCCTGCACTGGGTACAGGCTCCTGAGACCCGCGATGACGGCGTTAAAGTAAATGTAAGAGCGGTATGGCAAGGCACGCTAGTTTCGAGAAAATTGAAGTTTTGTAAATAGTTTTCTTTCCACTCTTTGTGATTTGAGGTAAAACTGAGATAAGGAAACTTTTTCTTCGGATTTTTGTATGTTTTTGGAACGAAGTTCTTTATCGCGCGTTGTGAAAGGGGGCTGGACGGAAAAAACAAACGAAAAGTTGTCACGACACTTTATGCTATTATCTTACTAATATGAACCTTAAATACAATACGTAGAAGCTATAATTCTTGAAACGAATATATTTTTATTTATTTTATTTATTAAAGTCATTAAAACCATTTCTTACTAATCTAATATGAACCTTAAATACATTGCGTAGAAGCTATATCCCCAGCGTTGTCACGGCACGAGTACAAAAGAATCGAACGTAACATTCTTTTTTCAAAATTTGTTGATTTATTCTACTTTGGTTACTGACATTTATCAATAACAAGACTAAACGTGCTTTGCTCGCGTTTAAAAATCTATTTTATGTGCTAAGCGTAAGATCGAATTTGTGTTTAGTCAATCAAAATTTGTGATAAAAATGCTATGCAATAGCTTTACCGCGGCAGTCCCCGCGTGCCACACGTATTTATTTGTTTTTTTCTCTAGAAACTTATGTATTGGAACGGAAATAGGAATATATATACACACTCTGTTATATAAATAAAATTTTATTACAATGCCTTCACTAATTAATCGAAAGGAACTTCGTTCCATCCGGGTGTCCCTTGACACCTCTCATTGCTTTTTTTTTTAAATATACTGCTATTTTGCTATATTGTTCATGAAGTGCATTTTTTAAGCTATGTGATGCCATAAAAATTAAGTTTTTGATATTTTTTGAAATACCGCTTTTGTGCTTAGAACGGCAGAATACTATGTTACCGCATTGATTGTTTTCAAAGTAAGAAGGTGGAGTGAAGTAATAATTATTTAAAAAGGGCTAAGCACGCTCCGAGATTACACCAGTTTCGTGTAAGTCATATCTTCTTCTTCTTCAGCCTTTAGAAGTCCACTGCTGAACATAGGCCTCACCCTAAGATTTCCAGACCAAACTGTCAGAAGCGGCCTGCATCCAGCGGTTTCCTGCGACCTTTACAAGGTCGTCTGTCCACGTCATAAGTCATATAATACTCGTCAAATGATTCAAAGTCGGTTCCGAGTTTTTCTGTTATGAAAATCATGATAATACATTCGGTAGTCAGAGATTTTTTTAGGGTAAATTACGTAGGCTAAGTGGACGATAGCCTAGTTGGGAATGGAACGGTCTACCGAGGCAATGTTCGGCGGTTCAAAACCCAAGGCACACACCTCTGACTTTTCGAAGTTACGTGTGTATTGTTTATCAATTATCGTTCGCTTTAACGGTGAAGGAAAACATCGTGAGGAAACCTACATACCTGAGAATTCTCCATAAGAATCTCGAGGGTATGTGAAGTCTGCCAACCCGCACTAGGCCAGCGTGGTGGACTAAGGCCTAACCCCTCTCAGTAGTAGAGGAGGCCCATGCTCAGCAGTGGGCAGTATATACCTAATACAGGGCTGATTGCATTGCATTGCATTGCATTGCACGTAGGCTTACGTTTAATTCGTAAAAGTGTTTAATGCAGAAAACTGCGAGCACAAGAAATTTCATAATTATTTTATCACTACTTATTATTACAGAGGATTTTATTTTGATTTCTAATGTTTACGCGAATGTTTGATATTGAAATAAAACTGTTTAATTGTTTTTTTCGCGATAAATGTGTCAATATCACGGAGCGGACCGGTCCCCCATCATGAAAGCCACAAAGCCTTCGAAACGTTGCGTCGAGAGGAAAAGTTAAAGAAATTTAAGTAAATAAAAAAAAATAGATAGTAAAAAAAATCTTTTAAGTAGTTTTGGTTCAATGATTTTATTTTGCCATTCAGGTTCATTATGCAGCGCTCAACACAGTAGATGTTTTAAAAGCAACCGGTCGAAACCCATTTGAGAGTGAAAATGGCGCAGTTAGTAGTGGTTATGGAATGGATTTCAGTGGAGTTACGGAAAGGTAATGAAAAATTTAAATTAAGTAGTTATTAATTTATAGAAGGACACACTTAAATTTTTATGATACTTTTGGCCCAGCATCGTATAAAAACGTCATTTTTTTTTCAATAAAATCAACAAATCGCTTACCGTAAGTCTGCATTCACTTGCTCAAAGTTTTAGAATGCCAGCAGCTCATAATAAACTCTAAAAACGAATTCCTATACCACAACACGGAAAAGTGTAAAAATATGTCAAGTACCACAACCTAGGAGAACCTTTGACGGGCATTAAAGGACATGTCCAAAAACGGGCCTAAAATTCTAACCAAGACGGTTTATATAAATTTGTGATGGTGGTTAAAACCCCACAATTTGAATTTTGACGCTTATAGTGGACTGTATAAATAGGCGGTTTTTTGTGCACTGGCAGTGTTACTGTATATGCGGTGACAACAAACAAGGGACACGGGAATAAAATTAAAGGACTTACTGCGGCGCGGTGACCTGCCTGTTCTGGATGCTTCCCCGGGATACCGGTTCTTGCGGTCTTCAGAAGTAGTGGTGATGCGACGGCAGGCGGATGGCAAGTGTGTCAAATATAATTGACAGATAATTAACCAAGGACAATAGAAATTGTTTATGTCCTTGGTATATTTTTTAATTTGGTGCCAGCGCCCGTTCCATATCCAAACTTGATACTTCAAGCTTGAGTGAATAAGGAAGGATTGGGAAAAGGAGTTGTGTTGTTTAGCATAATATACAATGCACAGTGCATAATGCCAATACATTATAACAATACCAACCAATTTGGATTCCGAAAATTTTGCCTTTCACTATAAATTGTTTAATTTTAAAGACCTCCGATTGTGAAAATTATTTTTTATTTTATTTTTCTTAAAAACGACACTTAATATGAACGTTTTTAAGAAAGTTAGTTATAAATATTTTTTTAATGCATCCAAGATCCATATTTTGCCCCTTTAATATCCCTAAAATTTGAGCCTGGTTAGATTTTAAGGTCCAGCACCCATACAAAAAGCGGACATCTCCTTTGTATTAGTCCAGTCAACAAGTTCAAAAATGTATAGGTAATAGGGTATTTGTATTGGGATTTTTTACCTTAAAAAATTCTAACACTGAAAGATTGATTAAATCCGGTAAATGATCAAGAAATTATAAGCCATTGAATATCGGTAGAACGGGTAAGTGTCAAATCACGAGAAAAGAGGCGCAATACGCGCACCTGACGTTATCGAGAATTACGATGCGTGCGAAAGAATGAGATGGAGAGATATCCCCACTACACGCCCACTCCCGCACAGTGTAATATTTGTAATATGAATTACTGCTGCAGTGTTTAATAAATTTTAATTCAGTTTTCATAAAAGGGATTCTTTTTCGTATTATTTATTGTTAAATATAAAGTAATTTACAAAACCAAACGTAGGAAAATACTTTATTCTTGATGAAGGTTCTAAAGTATGAGTGATAGATGTCTAAAAAAATGTATCTCTATAATATCACCATTCAACACATAAAAATATTCAATTGTTATTAGCGAAGTAAAATGAAGAAAAAAATTACTTCGTTTTTCGTTAATAACTCCTAAAAACGATTAATATTTACGAAATTGAAAATAAATATCTTTAATGAGGAAGAAATTTCTGGTGTAAAAAGGGTTACTTCGAGGCCGTTATGGCACAGGCGCTTCGCCGTGCCGCTGAAGACATAAAATAATTTATTTATAGTATTGAATATCAATTTAAAATTTTTAAGTTTTATGGTATCATCAGATGACTTGAAAGAATAAAGCCCCGATGGGATTTAATTTGTGTTCATCTTTCAAAAATTTGTAGAATCTAATTTTGTTCCAATCTCAAGAAATATCGACACAAAAGTTTAAATAATTTACCTAAAAATCTTTTGCTTCTTGGAGTCCTTTTTACATAATATACAGCGGTGGACAGCTTATTAAGTACCTATTGTTGATACCAGTGGTTCCCGCGTGATGGGTGTGGTCCCCAACGGCGCGTGCAGCAGCGAGGTGCGCGCGTTGCCGGAGCTGTTGTGGCCGGTGCCTGACCACTGGAATCTCGAGGATGCCGCCACTGTGCCACTGCCTTACCTCAGCGCCTTCTACTGCTTCTTACGTACTATCTCGGTGAGTTTTTGATCGATTAAATTGTCCATGTCTCCTCTAAAATTCTCAATTCATTTTTTTTGTTATTTTACATGTACTTCAACAATTCTGCGTCCCATAGTATTTATTCCAGGAGCAGGAACATTGTTCTACTTTCTCGAAACTTAGTGAATATATGTATGACTCCATTGTTTTTCAGCGTACCAGATTAGTGAACAAGTCTGAATCATACACATTGTTTGTACACGGAGGTGCCGGTGCCATGGGACAGGCGGCGATTTCCATCGGGTTGGGCCTAGGTTACCAAGTGTTTACGACTGTCAGTGACGTCAAGAAGAAACAGTTCCTGGTGAAACTGTTCCCGCAATTAAAAGGTACCCTTATTGATGGCTCTCCTAATAGGGTATTTGCTATTCTTTGGTTTTTACTTTTATCAAATATTTACGTCATATTTATTCTAACACAGAAGGAAAAAATAAATCATTGTAAAAAAAACGGTAAAAAAAGAATCAGAAAGTTTGGTAATTTGGTAGAAGTGGCAAGTGTCAAGAAACTAAAGTCGAAATACTTGCACGTGACGTCATCAGGAATTAAGATGCGTGCGAAAAATGAAATGCGCCTATTCGCACGTATCAATATTTGAAATATGTATTTCAACTTACTGCATCATTTTTTAACTAGTTTTGATAAAAAAAAAATTTGGGGACCGGCCTAAGGCCAGTATAATTTCGTAAAGCTTATGAAACCTTTATACTTTATTACAGAAGAGAACATTGGTAACTCTCGTGACAACAGTTTTGGAGACTTGGTACTACATGCTACCAACGGCAAAGGATGTTACATAGTTATAAACAATGTCAGGGGAGATTTGAAAAATGTAAGGATGTGGCACAAAATAATAAACAATGAATCTTTGCGCTTTGCACTTAAAAAATAATGCATGTAAACAAAGAGATAACTAGCGTGGTTTCGTTCATCCTAGCTCATACTAATATTCGGAATATAAATTGTTGCCTCATTTTTCATCCAATATTGATGCTGTTCCACATAAAGTTTCCTTTTTCGTAACATTTACTGATAACTAAGTAATGAACAAAATCAAACAAATACTCTATTGATCTTAGCTGGCAGACATTTTAGGGAAAGTGATTAAGGTAATAAAACCACATACTATATATTCTACCATTCGATAGGGTCGCTAATAAGGATCAAATTCTGGGATGTAATCACTTACGGCAAGCTAAAGGAAAGGATATGTTTTAAATATGGCTTGCAAACCTTTGCAAAACTGCAAAACCTGGCAAAAGTTGCGACCCGATTAAATGATTGTGTTTTTATTTTTCAACTCATTAAATATCTACTAAATATAAAGATTTCAAAATGTCTCAAGAACGTTTTGGGCAAACAAAAAATCTATTTTTTTAATTATTTAAGGCTCGCTTTAGACCTGCCATCCTTCAGCCAGGTCTGTTTTATTATATTCAGGTATAACTAGAAAAAGCTCTTAACAATGTTAAACATTGCCTTAAACACTTTCGCGAAAATGTCTTTCAGCTCTCCATCTATATTGAGCACTAACCTCTATTTTTGTTGTGTGACTACCTCGGTGGCGTAGTTGTATTTATTAACACGCTGAGGTCCTGGGTTCGATTCCCAGGTTGGGCCAAAAAAACATAGTGACTGGGATTTTCCATTTTAAAAATTACTCAGTCGCAGCTCGGAGTCAGGAAGTTGGCGGTGTGATACCCCCGTGCGTCGGAAAGCACGTAAAGCCGTTGGTCCTGCGCCTGATCTCTCTCCGGTCGTGTCGGATTCTCGTCTCACCGAACTATGAGAGTGAAGGATTAGCGAGTGCACGTGTGAATTGCGAGCACACTTGTGCACTATATGCGTAGGTACGCAGGCTGATCTCCGTTGAGATTGGCCGCCGTAGCCGAAATCGGCTAGAAAGGGATTATGTTGTATGTATTTACATTACAGGTATATTATTATATAATAATATATTATTTAATAATTATTCTAGGTATCTCTGCAATGCTGCAGTGATTCTGGCACTACCTATGATATGTGCCAACTAAGTCACCAAGAAAACTATATGTTACCAATGTCATTTTTATCCAGAGAGAGATCGTATGTTTCCTTAGATATATCTTCTATATTAAAAAACTGGATTGCCGAAGATATAAAGGTAAGAAAACAGTAATATTATATTCCCAATGGAGTTGATAAAAGTTTCATTTAGCATAGCTATAGCAAGAATACCGCGAATATTTTAAGCTGATACTAATACTGGATATTCTACTTGGAGTGTTTTTGCTTTGTGTAAAGTAGTCAGTATTCGTCATCCAGTCGGGTATGAATTATAATATTATATCGTACTATCAATGGACTATAACCCTATAAGAAGAGCAAATACTTGTTAAATAAATGTATGCTGTGTGCTGCTTTGTCGTAAGGCTGCCTGTCAGCACATAAATGAAGAGGATAAATGTGTGTGCAGATGTTACACGCGATGGTGAGTGAGGGAATAGCTCTTGGATACGTGCGTCCGCTGACGCGCGTGACGTACGCGCCGCACGCCGCGCCGCGCGCGCTGCGCCTGCTCGCCGCCAGCGCGCACCGCGGCCGAGTGCTGCTGCACCTGCGCGACACGCCCCTGCACGTGCTGCCCAGGTACTGTACTGACTGTACATAGCGCGCGGGTACGTGCGTCCGCTGACGCGCGTGACGTACGCGCCGCACGCCGCGCCGCGCGCGCTGCGCCTGCTCGCCGCCAGCGCGCACCGCGGCCGAGTGCTGCTGCACCTGCGCGACACGCCCCTGCACGTGCTGCCCAGGTACTGTACTGACTGTACATAGCGCGCGGGTACGTGCGTCCGCTGACGCGCGTGACGTACGCGCCGCACGCCGCGCTGCGCCTGCTCGCCGCCAGCGCGCACCGCGGCCGAGTGCTGCTGCACCTGCGCGACACGCACCTGCACGTGCTGCCCAGGTACTGTACTGACTGTACATAGCGCGCGGGTACGTGCGTCCGCTGACGCGCGTGACGTACGCGCCGCACGCCGCGCCGCGCGCGCTGCGCCTGCTCGCCGCCAGCGCGCACCGCGGCCGAGTGCTGCTGCACCTGCGCGACACGCCCCTGCACGTGCTGCCCAGGTACTGTACTGACTGTACATAGCGCGCGGGTACGTGCGTCCGCTGACGCGCGTGACGTACGCGCCGCACGCCGCGCCGCGCGCGCTGCGCCTGCTCGCCGCCAGCGCGCACCGCGGCCGAGTGCTGCTGCACCTGCGCGACACGCCCCTGCACGTGCTGCCCAGGTACTGTACTGACTGTACATAGCGCGCGGGTACGTGCGTCCGCTGACGCGCGTGACGTACGCGCCGCACGCCGCGCTGCGCCTGCTCGCCGCCAGCGCGCACCGCGGCCGAGTGCTGCTGCACCTGCGCGACACGCACCTGCACGTGCTGCCCAGGTACTGTACTGACTGTACATAGCGCGCGGGTACGTGCGTCCGCTGACGCGCGTGACGTACGCGCCGCACGCCGCGCCGCGCGCGCTGCGCCTGCTCGCCGCCAGCGCGCACCGCGGCCGAGTGCTGCTGCACCTGCGCGACACGCCCCTGCACGTGCTGCCCAGGTACTGTACTGACTGTACATAGCGCGCGGGTACGTGCGTCCGCTGACGCGCGTGACGTACGCGCCGCACGCCGCGCCGCGCGCGCTGCGCCTGCTCGCCGCCAGCGCGCACCGCGGCCGAGTGCTGCTGCACCTGCGCGACACGCCCCTGCACGTGCTGCCCAGGTACTGTACTGACTGTACATAGCGCGCGGGTACGTGCGTCCGCTGACGCGCGTGACGTACGCGCCGCACGCCGCGCTGCGCCTGCTCGCCGCCAGCGCGCACCGCGGCCGAGTGCTGCTGCACCTGCGCGACACGCACCTGCACGTGCTGCCCAGGTACTGTACTGACTGTACATAGCGCGCGGGTACGTGCGTCCGCTGACGCGCGTGACGTACGCGCCGCACGCCGCGCCGCGCGCGCTGCGCCTGCTCGCCGCCAGCGCGCACCGCGGCCGAGTGCTGCTGCACCTGCGCGACACGCCCCTGAACGTGCTGCCCAGGTCCACTCTTCAACTACCAACTCAGACTTATCCATCCAGGACATAATATAATATTATAATCAAAATATAATAGATAAGTAGTAATAATAATAGTTAGTTAGATTATATGATAGAAAATAGTAAGAACAAATTTGTTACTTACAGAATTGTCTGCAAACCCGACGAAGCCCAGTTGATACTGTGCGACCGGAGTTCACTCGGTTTACACCTGGCGGACAGACTGATCAGCCGTGGCGCCAAGAAACTATATGTGCATTGCGCATCTCTAACTCCGTATTTACGCTACAAGATTCGGTAGGAAATAAGACTATTTTGTAGCATCATAAAAATATATAACTCAAGAAACTAGGCATAATTCTGTCTAGGTATATTTTAAACCAAAATTATTGGTGAAAAGAAATATAAGGAAATGTGATGACATTACACTCACACCCAAAACAGTGACTAATGGTAAACACGTATGAATTATCCGGGATTCAATTTCGAAATATCCAACTCCGGATAACACGCCTGTGTTATTTAAAAAAAAAAAAATTACCTTTCTTTTTTATTATTGGTTCTGAATGACGAGACGAGAATGCCGTTTGTCTGATGGTAAGCAATACGACCGCCCATAACTAGTACCAAAACCATACAGAACTTTTGATTACAAAGTACATACTGCGTGGCACTCCTCTGCGCTTGCCACCCATAAACATTAGATGTTAAATCTCATAAAGCCCAGTAATTACGCTAGCTACAATATCTTTCAAACTGGAACATAACAGTGCATGCACACTGCTGCTTGGCGGTAGAAATAGACATTACGGTGGTACCTAACCAAACGGCCTCTCGCATTTGAGAGACCTTCCACACGTAAACCTATACCTAATTGAAATTAGGTAGCAAATTATTATGTTTTAGCCGAAAAGCAAACTTGTTTTTTTTTCAGCTCTTGGCAAAAACGAGATGTCGTAGTTGAAGCATCATCCGAAGATTTGAATGGCGAGGTAATAACCGCCCTCGTGGAGAAGGTTGCCAGGCTGGGGAGGACAATGGGTGGTATATATGTCATCGCCACTGACGCTTCTGTCAAAACTGACGGGAAATTTTTATCGGCGCTGAATACACTGGACTTGGTTTCCAGAAAACTATGTCCTAGCTTAAGGTATGCCAATTTTTTTTATCTATATGTCTGTTTGTCTGTAGCAGTTTAAGGGCTAAACTACTAAACTTTTTAATAAAATGTAGTAGTCAGCTAGAACCTCAAAAGAGAATAATAAAAGGGAACTTTTTTAAACATTACCTACTTGTCACAAAGCATTTATCACTAGGGCAAAACCGCGAGCTAAGTAAGAAGAAGAAGAGTTTATTACTTAGAATAATAACGAGTTTATTATAACGTTAATGATGGCGAGTTTTTAATATTATTATTTTATGTTAGGTATTTCGCAGTAATAAGCTCAGATATGACTGGAATGCACACATGTATGGATCGTGTAAATAATGGATATCCTGCAACACTGCTCAAGTTCAAGCTGACTGAAACAGTAAGTCATATTATTGTAATAAATTACTAGTCACTAGTTGTGTGCCATTAATGTAAACTAATATCTACTAACTTCGCAACAGCCAACAATACCTTATTTAGAACTGTTAATAAAGCCACCTCAAACTGAGATAACTCTTACTATGTATGGGTTACTGTAGTTAGATAGTTACCGTTAAGATGTGGATTTACCGCGGATAATATTACTTATAACTAATAGAGTATTCTCCTTTGTTCAATTTTGTACATTATTCTATATGTGACAGCAAATAGAATGAAATAGTAGCCCTTCTGTGAGCACTGCATTTAAATTGGTTATGAAATGAGGCAGTAATTCGTATTTCAAATATTGCAATGTGCAGGAGTGGGCGCATAGTGGTGATATCGCTCCATCTCATTCTTTCGCAGGCATCGTTTATGCCGATGACGTCATGTATGCGTATTGCGCCTCATTTCTCGATTCTTGACACATTTCTCTACTGAAACTCAAAGGCTTTAAATTATAACTTGTTGTTTTTTTTACTGAATTTTAATTAATCTTTATGTGTTAGGCTTTATAAGTATGAGGTAAATCTATATTTAAAAGCGAAAGGTCGCTCACTTACTCGTCACGAAATCTCAGAAACTACACGTGCTAGGAGTCTCAAATTTTGCATGGGGGTTCGAATTTGCGAAATTCAACCCCTAATCTGGTAAAAAGAGGTGGCAAAGTTTGTACGCGATAAGCTCAAAAATTACCGAACGGATTTCGCTGAAATTTGGTATGGAGATAGTTCGAGACCATGGAAAAGTTTTAGGCTACTTATACCGGGACTTTTATCCAGGAAAAACTCTTTCGTGCGGGCGAAGCCACGGGCAAAAGCTAGTATCTGATAAACGTAAAGAACGAAAGTGAGTCAAATACTCTATTCACAAGTAGGTAGATGTTTGATTACGTATCTCGCATGAGACCGGTGACATAACGTTACGTGAACTTTGTCAGAGGTATAGCGGGACTTTTATCCAGGAAAAATTCTTTCGTGCGGGCGAAGTCGCGGGCAACAGCTGGTATCTGATAAACGTAAAGAACGAAAATGAGTCAAATACTCTATTCACAAGTAGGTAGATGTTTGATTACGTATCTCGCACGAGACCGGTGACATAACGTTACGCGAACTTTGTCAGAGCCCCACGAGTGGAGAGGGGTTGGAGCTGAGTGCGTCGCAGTCGCTGGGCGTGGTGGCGGCGGCGGAGCGCGCGCTGCACTCGCCGCGGCCGGCGCTGCTCGCGCACCAGCTGCGCGCGCCGCAAGCCAAGCTGCTGCACCAGATCGCTCATGTCGCCGGTTAGTATCCATCTTCTAACTACGTTCCTACCTACTCTTTCATAAAACTGAACGACTATAATATAAGTAAAGCGCATGCCCTTATACGTGCTACTCCTATTCATAGATACAATCACAAAGATCATATAACTACAGACGCTACAAGATACTGAATATTGTACAGTCTGACTGAAAAACTGGACGCGTATAGGCGATTTTAATTTTTTTATTTATGATTTAGCTACTTATGTAGCTGACTGTACGTACTCGCTTCTCTGTGACACTACCACGAAATGACATAATTACTTCTAGTTCTTTACAATTTTACACACTGTTGTTTGGTGATGGTGTCGTGAAGGATTTCCATAATCCGTGTTTGAGAGACCACCGAAGAAACTTAATTTCTACGCAGTATCATAGACCTCGCCGCAGACTATTATTTTTAAATAGTGAAATTCGTCGACAAATGGAGTTTGCTCGTCATGGTGACGAACTACGGTGACTAACGTCGTCTGTCCACCTGGGGCACCTGGCGAATGAATGTCGGATGAGTTTACGTGTGTGGTTTTGCAATATTAAAATTTAAATTTATTTTCTCTTAATTCTTCTAATAATCTTTTATATTTATTTTTTCTTTATTATCTCCTTCACCAAAAAAATTAACAAAATTGAGTTTACCTATTCCTTAGACAAACATTCCCTTGAACGTAAAAATGTAGCATAAGATCTTGGAATCTTTTTCGACGATAAACTTTCTTTTCGTAATCATTATGATTATATTATCAAAAGAAGTTCACAGGTTCTAGGTTGTAGTGGTTTGTAGCTCGAGTAACCAGGAAGTTTAAAAATCCTCGTAGTCTTCTTCATTTATTTCATACATTGGTTAGAACAATTTTAGAGTATGGAGCTGTTATTTGGTCTCCATTGTACCGTGTTCATATAGACCGGATCGAAAAAGTTCAAAGGACCTGTTTCAGGATAATTTCTTTTAGATTTAATCTGCACCGGCAATTGAATTCATATAATGCCAAATTGGCATATTTTCACACACACTTGAATCAAGACGTTTCATTAGCGATTTTATTTGTTTATACAAAATTATTAATTCCCTTATGGACTCTCCTTCGTTGTTATCTTGTCTTAATTTAAATATTAATTATAGGTGTCGGAAGCCAAACGTATTTTCTCTTTTAATATTTCGCAACAATACATTTTACTACAATCCTATTGTTCGAATGTGTCGACAGTTTAATGAACTTAGTATTAAGAAACCTTCTCTAGATATATATCATAACACTATCACTACTTATAAAAGAGAGATCCTTCTTCAATTAATCAATTACTCGGGATTTATATATTTTTATTTTTGTGTTTTGTTACACGTCTTAGTGATTAATCTCATCTTACTTACTTATGATTTAGTCCGTAAACTATTTATTACTACTTAAATTCAGTTGCTTCACTTAAAATTACTTTAATATACATAATAATAACGTAACATTTTTATCTACTTTGTGATATTGTAAACTCGTCCGCTATTTTTAACTTTTCTTTATACACATGTTTTGGGTTACGATTAGTTATAAGCATATTTTGTAATCAATAACTGAGTATTTATGATTGTAACCTGTTATGTGTTAAATAAATAAATAAAATAAAAATAAAAAACAAATAAATTATTTATCTATTTAATTACTTTTTGCCACCTACCACACTAATGTCAACCTGTTTCAGACGTTGCTATTCCGGAAGACACCTCAGATAATATAACTCTTGAAAGTTTTGGACTGTCAAAAGAGAAATTCGAAAGAATAAGAAACTTCTTAGAGTTAACTCACAACGTTGGATTGAATGAAGAAGAAGTTAACGCCTTAACTATACAGAGGTACCGCTTTACACAATTCTGTTTATGTGTCCGTCAGTATACTATGAAACTGAATAAGTAAATTTATCATATTTTTGTATTAAAAATAGTTATTGCACCAAGAGTTTTGCAAATTCAAAGCTCCGAAGTTAGAACTATGTATTATTACCTACTTAGTTGGTTCAATTATGATGTTGATTTATATTACATAGCATGTTTGCGTAATATAATATGTGGTAGGTATGTATTGAACGAGGAAGCACTTTTTCTTTGTAACTTCTTTGAGCAAAAGTTAGGTGACGTAAAATTTAACTCAATTCAAACGTACATCATTGCAAGTTGCAACAGTATTATACATATTTTTTGTGAAAATTTCGTCACATTTATCGACGCCGCTTGAAAAGGTTTGCGTCTACGAGTTAGGGTTCTCAATAATATCGTTCGAATCCGAACGAGGCGGACGACGCGAGCCGTCGGTCGCCATCGAGCGAAAGCGAGTCGGTTTGCCGATTTGCTAATCGCATCTATACGGCGCTGATAGCAGTCGATCAGCCACTTGGTGGATCGGTTTGCTTATGTTCGATTGCGGAACACGTGTAAACACCCGCCGCCATGGTAGAGCCATTGGGTTTTTATGAACAATGAGTTGATACACTCAACTTAAGCTGATTCGGCGTTGATAATTGTGGGGAGACCCGTCTTAGTGGTTTGTAGGCAATAAAGGACTCTGAAGAAATAATTTGAAACATTCCGTTTGGTTTTCAGAATTCGAGAAATAGAAGATACAGTTACAGCAACAAAATTTAAAGAAGTGCAAGGTTTGGAAACGTTCTATAGTCACACGAATCCTGATGAACTGCTCGCCACTACTGAGCTCGTGTTCTTGTCTACTCATACATCCAGTGCATCCATGGTGAGTTTTGATTTTACCCTGTGATGTTAATCTTGTTTCCGAAACAGGATGGACGATGCAAAACAAGTGAAAAAGTAAAGTGTCTCTGGTTCTCTTTGAAGTTGCCGTTCTATTCGACATTCATAATCAACAATGTAGAATCGTGAGGTCACTCCCTAGAAATATACTTTCTCTTTCTAATTGAATTATAGCAGTTGTGTAGAATGAGTTATGAGAAAAACTTCTCACTAGAGGTTACTTGAGTTCAAATTTCCACCTTGACATAGGTGTCAAAAAGCTTTATATCTGTGTATCCACTGCACAAGCACGCTTACGTAAGACTTTAAGATTAGGAACAGTTATTATCAGTTGTGTGGTGTGAGTCAGAATGAAGAACAAAAGGTCATTTCAACAAACAACAATCGCGCTTGCTCCCTTTAGGCACTAGTACATGAGCCAAAAGTAAAATCTTGTGGAAGGTTTTACTTTACGTATTTTGGCATCCCCCTAAAAGACCACCCCCCCCCCCCCGCCCCAATCACGCTGCGCCACTGGTTATTGAAAAAGTTGGTTCATCTGTGCAGCACTTTATCATGTAGATTTATTTGCATTAACCACTAAAAAAAAAAAAAAACATTTATTGATCAAATAAGCTTATTAAAAAGCACTTATGACAAGTCATGACAAGGTATAGACGAATAAGAAAGGTACATATACCAATTAAATAATTTAAAGTACCTACGTTAAATAATTGACAACCAGCACGGGCTGATAAGTACAGAGGACACGGACATTGGGGACGGGAATAGGGCTAGGTAAGGAGAAGTGGAGCTGATATAAAAGAAAGGGAAGGAATATCTTTACATTACGAGGAAAGGAAACGCCACGGTCCTTGCCGGCGAGGATAAAAAGGTCCTAGCCTAGCTAACCTACCAACTTTCACTAGCTACCTAAGCGATGACGACCCGAAGAAGAAAGGCAGAAAGAAACTCCGGGCTTAATTTTTTCGTCATCAATTGTCATGATTTTCTTCATTTTTTTTTAATGTATATTTTACAGTATTATTATTACACGGGTTAATGCATGCATATGCTCTACAAAAGCCTCATCTTTCCTATTGATCTTAAAAATAAGTGAGGTATCGCCAGCAAATAAAACTACATCTGCTTTTTTATTTATCATGTAAGGTAAGTCATTTATATACACTAGGAATAAGAACGGTCCTAATATGGAACCCTGAGGTCCCCTATGCTAACTGGAGATCCTATAGAATTAATATTATCGATGTATACTTTTTGATGCCGGTCTGAAAGATATGACGATACCAATTAAAGTGCTCGACCCCGAGTACCATAGAAATTAAGTTTCAGACCCCCAAGGCATCCTGTGATCCCTCCCAGGACTCGAGTACAGCTCTAACTAAAGCATGACCGGCATCTTGTGTAGACCGACCCTGGGTAAAACCAAACTGCCTATTATGTAAAATGTCATTTTGATTAAAGTGCGACAGCAATTGAAGTAACATTAGCTTTTCAAAAATTTTGCTTAATGCTGGTAGTATGGATATCGGTCTGTAATTAGAAGGATTGTTTAAGCATCCTGATTTGAAAATTGGTACAACTTTACTTATTTTCATGAGGTCCGGAAATATGCCGTCTTTAATACAGAAATTGAAGATTTCCGCTAATATTGGGGCAATCCTAACTATCACCGACTCTAAAGCTTTAACTGATAACCTCCAAACGTCTTCAGTGGTCTTTAGTTTTATACTTCTAAACGCTTTGACAACATCGTAATTACTAACTGCTTTAAATTCGAAATTGTGTTGCGAGCAATTGACATTACGCCTGAGCAGAAATTCAGCGGCTTCGGGTGACGATGATAGACCTTTTGTAGTTTCAAAGGGAATGTTAGTGAAGTAGTTATCGAAAAAAGTGGCAACGGTATTTTTATCTGAAATCAGTACGTCATTTATATTAAGAGCGATTTCTTTGTCTTTCCTAATTTGGCCAGTTTCAGAATTAATTATTTTCCACGTTGTTTTTATTTTATTATCCGATTCTTTTATATTTTCACTAACGTAAGAAGCTTTAGCCAGTTTAAACACAATTTAAAAAAAAAATGAGTATGTTCTTACATAATTAGCAAATTTGACATCCGGTGTAAAGGACCTTTTGTCATATAATTCGTAAAGAACATCTCTACTACGCCTTATGCCTTTAGTTGCCCAGGCACTAAATATTAATTTATTTTTAATTGTTATTGATTTAACCCCACAAGTCTTATTAAATTCACTTGTTATAGCATTAAGCAGGTTTTTAAACATAATAACGTTTGGATTTTCCGTTTTGTGTGTCAATAAAGGTAAAATTGAATTTAACCTAGTACTAAATTTCTCTAGTCTATACTTTGACAGTGGTCTAAATTGTATAATTTTATGAGTTTTAGAACTATAATAATTTAATTTGACCATCTGACATTTGTGATCAGATCGAACACCAGTTATTACATCTTTATGATCTATATTAAAATTTGTGATGACATTATCTATACATGTAGCTGATGTAGTGGTTATTCGCGTAGGCTCGAAAAATTTACATTTAAGATTAAAAGATTTAAATAATGATAAGAAATTACTTTTGTCTGTTGAATCTGTAAGCAGATCAATATTAAAATCACCGCAAACTAATATTTTCCTGTTCTTCTTGAGCTTACATAGAATATCCTCCATTTTAGAAAGAAAGCTCAGAGTATTTGATGATGGAGGTCTATACACACATAAAACTATATATTCATCAATCTCTGCGCACGCGACCTCACAGACTCGCTCAACAGAAAGATCGGATATGTCTCGTTTCTCCTTACAAGTAACACTATCCTTAATTAATATCAGAGTACCCCCACCTTCAGCTGACACTCTGTAGAACGAGCTGGCGACCCCGAAACCATTCACCCTGAACGCCATTCTATCTGGTTTTAACCAGGTTTCTGTAAAACACAGTATATCTACATTATACTTTTCCACAAAAATATCAATGTCTAAAATTTTGCCAGAGAAGAGATTTATATTTTGATGAGTTAATGTTAAAAACTTAAAACCCTTCTCAGTTGTCAAACTTAAATGTTTAAATTATTATTTACTACATTTATATTAGTATTACTACTAAAACATGTAGTACAAGGAGACTTCGTCATATTAACTATGACTGTGTTAATATTATATGCTAACAATGTAGCAATGTTATTTTTTTCTATTTTTGTCAGATACATAGTATCCTTAGTCGATTTAAATCTACATTTATTTATAAATTTATTAATGTCAAAGAATAATAATGTATCACTATAGTGACTTACTAGAAATTGCATATGATTATTTAGCATGTGTATGTGCTTATTCAACCTATCCGGTACATTAGCCAGATAGGGAAAGGCACATAATACTACTTTTTTACAGTTCAATTCAATCATAGAGGCAATGCTTTCTGTAATATCCCGTTTACATACATTTTCACAATTTCCAACTACTAGAGCAATACAGGACTGAGAAGTATATTTTTCATTTAATAAACATTTTACTATATCTTTATAGTGCATTTCTGGCATGCAGTTATTGATAATGGAATGCTCCAGGCTGTTACTTAGCAATGTACCAAAGCCTTTCCCTATATTATCTGAGAACAACACTGAGGCAGATCTAGAAGAGAGTGTCCTTATTTTTGTGTAGGTAGTATTTTCAGTAGACTGAAGTTTTGTCTGACTGATACACAGAGCATCAACAAAGACAGACTTGTCGAACTCAACCAGAGAGCGTCATTTACACAAGAAGAGTTTCTCGAATGCGAGTGGCGAATAATCGTAAGCATTTATCGTATGCGAGAACTCTTCATGCGATTCTCTTCTGTGGTTGCTTACATTAGGACAAAACACTCGCGTGTCAAAGGCGAGACTCGCTCCTCTTAATTTGTTTACACTACAGGCAAGTATTCGTAGGGTGATATTCGCATACGTGTCTCGCCTAGTGGAAACACTACTTGGGCGAGACTCGCAAGTGTTGATGCGAGCCTCGAACAAATCGTTCTGTACTGATTTTGTACGAGACTCGCCATTCGAAATTTGAATGGCGAGATTTGTACGATTTGTTTACACACGCGAAGACCAAGGAGATTTTATGGGGCGATACTTGCTTTCGAGAAACGACATTCGCACCGTTTGTTTACACTAGGAGATAGATTATCGCTTAGCAAGAAACTGCCGCTCATATACGAAAAACTCTCCTTGTGTAACTTCGGCTTAATGATGTATTTCAGAGAGACGACGAGTTTGACGTCACCCAGACGTACCTCTGCATCGTGCCGGGACTCGAGGGGCTTCACAATCGGTTTAACTATTTGTGCGAACGTCTCAAATTGCCAGCTCTCGTCCTGCAGCCCGGTCTGGACAGACCATACGAAACTATCCAGGAAGCAGCCCAAAAATATGCTCAAGTATAATTATATACATTTTACTTATTAATGGTAACGTCTTTGTGGCCGTTACAGGAAACTGAAACTGAAATTAAATATATATTTTTTTTGTCCTGTACCCTGTATTTAATGAATGTAGTCAATCTAAATCTCTACTAATTTTATAAAGCTGAAGAGTTAGTTTGTTTGGTTGAACGCGCTAATCTCAGAAACTACTGAACCGATTTTGAAATTTCTTTCACTAATTGGAAGCTACATTACTCCTGAGTGCTATAGGCTACTTTTTATGCAGGGAAAAGCTTTTCACGCAGGCGGAGCCGTGAGCAATACTAGTAAATTATAATTTTTAACTTCGTCAAACTCAGTTTAACTGATGCGGATGACAATTTTTTCTTGTATAGGTATTGTGAAAGTATATTGCTGTAATAAATGTTTGTTTCACAGGTGCTTTTAAAGAGAATAGGACATAAGGACAACTTTTACATCTTGGGATATGAATGGGGGATTCCAGTGGCATTAGAAGTAGCAGCTATTTTAGAAGGACAAGGTAGGAAAAGTCTCATTAGAATAATACAAAGTATAATCGTCTATACTTAATCCGTCAACTTAAGGATTAATAATAGATACGTTAGAACGTTCATCAGTTACCCTGGTGGCATCTCTGCTTACCACTTTGCGGATGAAAGGGTGATTTATGTGTGAAGCTGTTTGTTTTGTTTGTAATTTAATGTTTTGGTGATTTAGGTAATTGTTTAAGTACATTCGTGTCGCTTACCATCAGACAAGCGGCTTGCTCGTCACTCGTCTCTTTCTAGTTGGTATAAATTAGGGGATATAATAGTACCTACCTACTTACAAAAAATCATAATTATTAAAACGACATTGTAGATGATGATATTAATTAAGATGTCATAAATCATTTATTGATACTTTATTTAAAACAAGGAATTGAATCCTTACTAGTGGCTATCTGCAAAGTGCATGGTGCATGGTGCGGGACAGGGATATAGTAAAGTGATCGCAGCGCACGCCGTGGCAGAAAACGACACTGATATTCTAGCCTACATAGATACATACAATTTGTTTTATAATAATATCCATTCTCTATGTACTGTTTATAACAAGTTTCTCTGTAATTACAATTTGTCGTTACGTTAACATTCCTTTAAATTCCTCGGAACTCGTGCGCGGACTTTAGATATTCTGAATTCCTATTTCTTAATAATATAGAGGAACATGGTGGTCTAAGAAATAGAAATATTTAATAGTTTACATACCCAACAATGTTTTTTTTTTCAGGAATGACTGGCACTGTATTTTGTGTCGGAGTCGCACCAGAAGAACTAAAAGTTGTACTAGAAGAAGAATTAAGCGAATACAAGAGCGAGGAAGAACTGGAGAACGGCGTGTTGGAGCACATGTTCAGACTGATGACGGGCGACAAGTGCGCGCGACTCGACGAGATGTTGCGCGGGTGTCACTCTTGGAGCAAGAAGCTCGAGGAGTGCGTGCGCACTCTGCTGGGGCGCGTGTCGCACTCGGCGCAGTACACGCGCGCGCTGCTGCAGGCGGCGCTCGGGCGCATCGCGCAGGCGCGCCGCTACTCCTCCGCGCTGCCGCCGCTGCGCTCGCGCGTGGTGCTGCTGCGGTCGCGCCGCGCTACCCCGGCCTCCCCGCTGCAGCTGCACGCACTCACGCGCGGCGAGGTGTCGGTGCACGAGCTCAGCGCGCCGCTCGCACACGCCACCCGCGACACGCGCTGCGCCGCCATCGTCAACTCCTACTTAGATCCACAGCTGATAGACCGCTTTAACAACATGAATCTTTGTGACAGTTATCTGCTTAACGCTGATACTTTTATGAATCTTGCTACCGACTAGTGTAAAATGAAAACGGTTAAACATTAATATTTAAGTAATTTCTACTTATATATATACCGCCATGTGGTAACTTTACCTACTTTATTTTATCAGAAACATGAAATATTCTAAATTATTTATTCCATAACGGAGTACCTAAACTAAGCAATGAAAGATTTTTTGCGAAATATGTAGTTTTTTTAAATTCTGTTAATGGAATAAATTTTTTTATCAGAGATTTTGGTAAAACTTGACCTTGGGGAATAACACAAATAACTTTAAGAAAAAAGTAAGGAGTATAAACAGCATGCACCTCTATGAAATGTAAAAAAATACTATACAGCCTATTTTTATTTACGAATAAAAATACACTCAATGTTTTTACATTTATAAAATAAAATATGGTGAGTGTTATTTGATAATATATAAATAAATATATTCTTCAAAATCGCATTTATGTTTCATTTCGTTGTATTGTTTTATTAGTAACTATTCTCCTTTATCCAGCTGATTAGCAAGCTAAAGTGACAGCGGGAAAGGCACATAGCTCGCACATAGTTTGCAGAACTGATGGCGGATGGGGCAAAAAAGTTCCCGAGAGTTCAAAAAAGTTCTTGCCGCCTTCAAAAAAGGAGGTTCTTTATTCGATCCGTATATATGTGTGTGTAAGTTTGTATGGCCGCGAGTTTCTCAAAAATGGATGAGGTTTTAGGTTTTCAAATGTATATTTTTCTGGGAATGTTTTAGTATATAATTTATTAGGATCTGATGGAGATCTTCGGAGATAGACAATGGAACTCTTCAATAACTAACAGCAGATGACACACGAATGCTGCAATCTTATATCGATGATACATTTTTTACACCAATTCATAATTAACTAACAAAAAGACAACTAAAAAACACGCTTTATAGAAAATCCAACTAAAAAATAGAAAATAAATTTGAATTAAGAATAGTGAAAATAAGAAAAAAAAAATTATTTTATAAAGCGTGGGGTGCTTTTTAAGATGTTATCATTATGATATATAATACTTCTACTCATATTATCTGTCAATAAAATATTTATAGCTATTGTCACCATGCACCACACGCTTTTTTTTACAATAAAATACATTTTTTTTCTTATTTACACTATTCTTAATTCAAATTTATTTTCTATTTTTTAGTTGGATTTTCTTTAAAGCGTGTTTTTTAGATGTTTTAAACTATTATTTATTTTTAATTTTTTAGTTCTGTTCTACTATTGTCCAACAGATGTCACTAAAAATAAAAAATATATAAATTGACAAAAATCTCATTTTGCAAATTGAATAATGGCATAATCTTATCAAATTAGTGTATTGTTATCGGTCCTCGACAAACCTACAAAGTATGAATAAAATCTGACCGTTTAAAGTGGGTCAAAATCGCGCCCGAAGGAGTCGGAGTCGGAGAGTTACAAACATACAAGTAAAGCTAATATAAAGCGTGTAAAAAAGCAATGAATAAAACCTTTTTAACAACAAATAAAACCGACTTCAAAACCAGTACAAACAAAAAAAATAATTTAACTTTATATTCGCTTAGTATATACGTATATTTGGAGTCGATGCCGTTAATTATCGTTAATTATTATAGGCGTGTCTAAGAAAGGTGAATGTCCTTCTATTGTTTATTTGGTGTCCATATTATACATAATATACCATTGACCTAAGCATGTAAATTACTAATTTTGTCACGATGTCATTGTCTACATTTACAAAGAATTACCATATTCTAAGCAATTAATGTTACATTGAATTCAAATATATGTTTTGTTGTAATAATTATTTACATTCTAGGGTGGAGATCGAGTCTATTACGTTAATTATTTTGTTAATAAGTAATAACAATAATCGTACCTAATGGTAAATGTGAATACCTATAAATATGAAATGATGTAATGCCTAACAATGGGACAAATAAATGTCATACTTTACGAAGAACTTTAAATTAATGTTATTAGATCAAAACAAGGGGAGGGCAGGCCTATGTTTAGTAGTGGACTTCGTGTGACTTCTCATGTATTTTTTTGTGGTCAAAAATTCGGGCTTCCGGATGTTTGATTTACCATAAGAAATACTATACCAAGTTGTTACTTATCGTTAGGTTCTATGCGACAGGGGTACTGTGCTTTTTTTTGTTTTCGCGGAGAAAGTGATTTACCACTACCGCCCAGCTTTTGTGGATAGCGACTGAGCGGTTATATTGGATTCGCCAGCCTTACGACCCGGTGTTAGCCGCCCGGAGAGATGGAAAACGTCAGGCGATTGCCGGGTCGAGTCCCTAACACGATGCCCTAAAACCCCGCGGTTGCCATCTTCGGCGCATTAGGGACTGCGGGGTTCCTCTGACGGAAAGTGTCTATCGGCGACAGTGGTACCGCATGGATTGAGCCGGCACATTGTGTAAAAACAAGCATACCTTTTTTTTGAGCTGAAGACACAGAAATTTTATCACGGAACCTGGTATTTGATCCTTAGATCTAACGTTGCACCGATTAAGCGTGAAGGTTCGAGAATAATCAAGAAAGGAACTAGATAGTAATAAAACTTCGTCCGTTATCGATATCGAAGTATCACGATACTTCGATATCGATAACGAATGTCACGGTATCTATACCTAATTATGACTATACACCTATTGACTATGCACATAATGCCGGGTAAACAAAAGTAATTAATGTACCTATAATTTTAATTTATTTGCAATTGATTGCTTCGAGTATTTAAAAGTTAATAAACTTTCAATCATTTTAGTTTCGTTTTCGTGGCCAGAGAAAGATCCTGTTTATAATTCATCAATTATTTTTTAAATTTTATTTTTAGAACAATACAATGCCGCCTGTACCTCAAGAAATGCCGGTGAGGCAGGAAAGTGAGAAATCATTCGACAGCGACCGAATCGTCATATCTGGGATGTCCGGACTGTATCCGCAGTCTCATTCCGTCAAAGATCTCTCGGATATATTATATAATAAGGTATATTGCTGATGTTTATTATTTAGATACTTTTTGCTTGTGGCTAATTTCGTGTCTTTGCCGTTAAATAGTTATTCAACAATTTAAGCAACGGCCAGTTTCATTGTGTTTTTTGACAAGTTCGCGCAGACGCGTCAACTGCCTTGCCTTATACTATAGCACTACTGTGCATAAACATGAATCCCAGGCAATCAAATAAATTGACCACATTGCCGACTGCAACCTAAATGGGAGTTAAGAAATTGGAGACTATTTTAAGTGTGGGCGAAATAGATAAAATAGAGAGATATGACTCGGCAAATATTAAGAAAAGGTGAAGTCTCCACAAATTTTATCAATGGTCTCAAATGTAACAAAGCTACTTTACACTGACTTTCTGTACGAAAGTGGCACTCGTTCAAATAAGCGAATGTTGTATACAAAATGGCGAAGTCTTTTTACCACTTAGAAATATTATTATCCTTCACAGGTTTGAGTTGCAGGTGCAACTCTTGTAAGTCTGGTTCGACAGCACGTTAGAGATACCGAGCCAAGAAGCTCGAGCCTTTAGGAGCACTAATTTCAAGTTTATTACTGCACTTAACTGACGTGATGAGTATCACCATGTCAAGCGATACGACTGTCCAGAAACAGTGACAAAATCATGTAGAACTTTGAATTAAAAACTACTTTGTGCTCGACACACTGAGACATACGATATTAAGTCTCATATTGCCCAGTAATTGCTGGCTACAATATCCTACAAATCGAAACACAACAGTGCGTGCACACTGCTGCTTGGCGGTAGAAATGGACATCGCGGTGGTACCTGCCTAGGTGGCCCCTCGCATACGAGAGACCTACCACCAGTAAAACCAACTGCAATGGTATGGTTCTGGCTCTTGTCGTATATTTTTGACCGTCCGGATAGCGATCATCATACACAAGGCCTAAATCCACCATAGTGGCCCACGTGAGTTGCGTTCCAGGATCAAACGAGGGTATAATCAACTGCGGATAGATAATCATAACTCGTAAATCTATCTGGGGCCGTAGCCAAGATAAAATGATAAAATGTATGGGAGTGACGTATCCTCTCGAAAAGTCTATGACTAGAATATGTCATTCTCATACATAACGATTGTAGAAAGGCATTTTACCTACAGCCATACCTTACCAGGCCTGTATTATATACTGCCCACTGCTGAGCACGGGCCTCCTTTACTGCGGAGAGGGTTCAGGCCTAAGTCCACAACGCTGGCCTAGTGCGGGCTGGGAGACTTCACATACCTTCGAAATTCTTATAGAGAACTTCTCAGGTATGCAGGCTAACACGATGTTTTTCGTTCACCGTTAAAGCGAGCGGTAATTTGCATAGAATACACACATAGCTTTTTAGAAAAGTCAGAGGGATCGTTGGGTTTGGAACCTGCGGACATTCGTCTCGGTAGTCCATTCAACTCCCCACTAGGCTATCGCTGCTTCCCAACCTACAGTCCCTGGTCACCGATTACTATCAGGTGTAGTGGAGTCACTTGTCGGGCCCGTACTAACATCTAATGTTATTGAAGCGAAACTTCTTTATCGACGTACGGGATAAATCTATGATAAAAATAATCGTCACACGAAAATCGTCACATTTTCTATCACTGGACCGTCACGGCGCCGTCTTCTACGGTCATTAATTCGATGTAGTAATTAGGTGAAACTGTACAGAGCCATCTATTGTCGACAAGCGTAAACAGTTTTAATATTATGGTTTGCTACACTTATTTAAATAAATAGTGAAAGTTCATTTAAATTAAAAGTGAATGTGAAAGATTATTTTTTTATTATTTTGAAAATCATCACGTGATTGTGACGTTGGTATTATTTTTATGTTAACCTCACTTTTGATTGTAAGGATAAGTAAATGTATATTAATTTATTGAAATTAACCATCATTTCATAATATGACTGTAAATTTAGCAGACAATAATATTTAAATAATAATTTGACCTTACTCATAGAATACAATAATTATTATAACAATAGGGAAAAAAATTAATGATTGAAATAGTTTCACTTCATATGTGCGTACATTAATACACACACACACTTTTTTTATTCTGTCTTCGCAGATAAACCCAATAACGCCCAACAACACGCGATGGAAGTACAGTCACCCTGAGGTGGCCCAGTGTACGGGTATGGTGCCTGACTTGGAGCGTTTTGATGCGCAGTTCTTCAAAGTGCATTACCGCCTCAGCAACGCTATGGATTCTATGGGGAGGAAGGTTCTCGAACAATCCTATCAAGCTATTTATGATGCTGGTAAGCTATCCATTATGTTCAAATTCATACCTACATAACGATGATCGCTTTTTGTATGGGTGCTGGGCTTCAAAATCTAAACAGGCTCAAACTTTATGTATATTAAAGGAGCATAATATGGATATTGGACATATAAAAAAAAAATTAGACCCCTCCATTTATAAATATTTAGGTGTAGAGTTTGTAAAGTTAGGGGTTGTAGTGTTAGGAGCTTGGCTCTACATGAGATCTGATAACTTTTTGACAGTGCGAGCCATATTATCTTGGCAACATTTTACATGAAGATGTTTTTGGTAGGATATACTTATTCCAGTTACTTTGATTTAAAAAACAAACTAAAAGAAGGTTAAAAAAAAAAAAACAACCTTTTATTTAAATGCTCAAGCTTTTGTCTCTACATAGTATTAAACAAAGTTTGATTCAATTTAAAGTTATTTATTTTCTTTTTAGAGCATTTAAATAAAAGGTTGTTTTTAATAAAAAAAAAATACTTTTTAGTTATTTTTAGAGTTATTCTCAGCGAGCCCTTTCATTTGATACCCATATTACATGCCTGCTATCTGGGGTCGTCCGCCATATTGGATTTAGATAGAAGTCATTTTATTTTTTGTATTCTTCTCATTTGATACCCATATTATGGACGGCACAAAAAATAACTAGTCCATCATTTTCGGCCGTCCGCCATTATAGGTTCAGAATGACGTAACTAAGCTAACAAAACATAGTCACTCAAACTGAACGTGTATGCAAAATTTCAACACAATCGGTTGAGGGTAACTGCTTCAAAATTGACTTGCAAGATTCCACCCGAACAAACATAGTTACATACATACATACATCGCAAGTTAAATAAAAGCTTTTAAAAAACGTTTTTTCCTAATCGGTTAAAAAATGACTGAATTTCTGAGGTAGCACACATAAAAAACAAAGACACGTTGAATTGATAACCGCCGCCTTTTTAAAAAGTCTGTTAAAAATAAGACATCAGAGAAAACTTTGATCGATATTTAAGTTTTATTTTAGGGCCGATCTTACAAACGTCACACCCTAATCTATGCTCTTAGATTAGAGTGTGACTTTTTGTCGGCTTATACATATATGTGATGAAATCAAGCGGTGAAAGTGAAAGTATATTCAATTATTACTTAAATAAACAAACGTAAAAATACGTAATGAGAGACTATTCTACGATTACCTTTTATCAAAACAGTGCTTATTATATTTTACATGACATTATAACGATGATAACCTCCTTCTTATTTGAAGTCAGTTTTAACACGTCGCGCGCGCATATGCGTCAGGTTGACCCGACCTTATGTTTTAGTGTAGTAATTAACTAAGCTGTAAACATGCGTCATTTACAGAATACATTATTTCTCTAACAATGGACTATCGCTACATTTCTTAGCAGTCGCGTAGTAAGGAAGTGACCGAACTAAAATGTCAGGTTGATCCTGCCACCAATAAGTACTTTGTATAGTTGTATAAAAGCGGTACATTGAAAATAAAGGCAGAAGGTATATATCTGTAAAAATAAGTACCTAAATTCGATTGATACAAAGTATGCCGAAAGCCAGAGAGGCCGAACCAGCCTGGTGTACACCTAAGTATTGAAGATCCTAGCTTTAATCCAGTACATGGTCCTTATTTTTGTCAAAAGCCATCTAAATCCGTTCAGTGATTTCTGCATTAGTTCTAACAACCTTCGAAACACCTTTGCGCTAAATCAGGCGATAATTAATAGAGTTCGCACATGCAACTTGAAAAGTCAGAATTATGTGCTTTGGGGTTTGAACCTACGGACATTCGATGCCGCAGTCCGTTCCATCCACACCTAGGATACGGCTTATTAAAGCCGGCAAGCCTGTTCCACGGATTCAATTGAATTCTAGTCTAAAACACTATTAGCCACACGTTCGCTTCGTCTCTCAAAATTTTCTGTTTATATGTCACGTACGCATGCTCACGCCTTTTATCCCCGAAGGGGTAGGCAGAGGCGCAACTAGTGCACCCACTTTTCGCCAAGCGTATTTCGTCCCATGATGTGATAGGGGGCGAGCCTATCGCCATATCGGGCACAAATTCCAGACTCCGGGCTGATACTGAATAGAAAAATCCAATATCACTTTGCCCGACCCGGGAATCGAACCCGAGACCTCAGCCTTGCAGTCGTACCGTAATACAACTACGCCACCGAGGCAGTCCGGTCCAGTCGAGGTATATGTCACGTATATGTTTTAAATAGTCTATTCAATATTCAGTAACGTAAATGCATGTGCATTAAAATTAAATTATGTGGACATGTGTACCCTTGTATACATTATTCATAATAAGCAATTGTTAAGTACAATAACGTAGTTCAAGTTTCTTGTTCATCCCTGTACAAAATAGTTTCTCTCACTCGCCGATCTACACGTGTAAATATTTTGGGTGGAATGCATATTTTTTACAAACTATAAAGAGAGATTCTTAAATGTGTAACCTAATGACATGTACAGAGTACAAGTTTAGAGTTTCTTGTCTGCTCTTCTCTGGTGAGAACTGCTTTCCGAACTGGTGGTAGAGGTAATATTGACGGAATCTAAATAATGTATAACATTTTATGGGTTCGAATAAAATGATTTCATTTCATTACAAATGTAAAAGCAAATACCTTGTTCCAGGTGTAAGTCCAGAGGAACTATCGGGTAAGAAAGTGGGAGTCTACATTGGCTCCTGTTTCTCTGAGACGGAGAAGGCTGGCTTTTACGTTGCTAGTTCCAGAACGGGTTTCGGTATTGCGGGGTGAGTGACACTAAGGGCACTATTAATAAACCAATCTCGCGTTTGAGTAAAATCTCAAGTAGACATTTATTGTAATAAACCAAGCTTATGCTGTCACTTAAGAGCTTGTACTCAGCCGAGTAAGCGCTGTTACATAAATAAAATCTAGTTTTCAAAATCCGTCACACATTGTAACTTGAGATATCATTTGGGTTTATTAAATAGCTACTATCTTAAGATTCTGAACTTAATTTGACTGTGTCTCAGCTGATATCGCACTTCAGATCGAAACTTTTTTTAAATTTGTTTTTTATGGCATTGGATGACGAGACCAGCGTGCCGTTCGCCTGATGGTAAGCGATACGACCACCCATAAACAGTAGCAACACCATCCACCACCTTGAGTTACAAACTACTGTGTGGCATTCCACTGCGCTCGTCATCCTGAGACATAAGATGTTAAGTCTCACTATGTCCTGTAGTTACATTGGCTACAATGTCCTTCAAACCGAAACACAATAGTGCATGCACGCTGCTGCTTGGCGGTAACAATAGACATTGCGGTGGTACCCACCCAGACGGACTCTTACATATATGAGAGACCTACCACCAGTATAAACTGAGTTGCAACTATGAATATGGCCCTAATATATAGTTTAAGGTGTGTTTCCACCAAAGCTGTGCGATGTAGGCTCTGTGAGGTTACGTAATAAATTCAAACTGTTATATTCCATTAGTTTTTTTCTACCACAGCTGCACAAAACGAGGCTGGGAAAATGAAGTTTTACTATTGATGGATATCTCCTAGCCATCGCTTAGCTTCATCGCTCACAATATGACCAAATCATTAATTATCTCTTACTCACAGATGCAATAAAGCCATGTTCGCGAATCGAATATCGTATTGGCTGAATGCAAAAGGACCGTCAGTGTCGATAGATGAAGCGTGTTGTAGTTCTCTCGGGGCCTTGGAACAGGCCTACATGGCAATTAAGAGGGGAGAGTGCGAGTCTGCGATCGTCGGTGGAGCTAATTTATGTCTCCATCCACAGTCCTCGCTGCATTATTCAAGGTATTACACACAATATACAGATTATCACGTGTTTTATATTTACTGGGATAGGATTTATCACACCTGGATATATCATTTCGTTAGCTGCGTAGTAGGGTTATAATATTTAGTTCTACTTCTAGCTCATAATGACCAAGGTACTGGTTTTTATACTACTGCATATGGCAAGACAGCCACTATTATGGTCAGCATCTCTTAAAAAAGTAACAGCATCCGAACTTTGAATGGCAAAGCAGTGCATGGTACTGCACTACGTCCATCCTTACCTTAGTTGTAAAGACAAATCATGTTTGTTGTTATGAAATTTATGTGTTCAAAGGACACTAAAGAATTTGTAATTACTAAATGTATGCCGTCTCTCTATCATTTGAATCAATATATCTAGTCTAAACAGTCAAGTGCCAGATGATTTTTTATTTTATTTCGGATGATAAGAACACATACAGAAAGAATATACTGTTATAGAGTAACATAGGCGTCGGGGGTTTCCAACCAGTGCAGCCCCCCGAAATACTGGCTTACAGCATAGAACAGAACCACGTGAAATTTGACTAAATATTTTTTAGGTTTATGACGAGCATCCGAATAAATAATTCTATGCAACGACCTTTTAAATTTCAGAATCATGACCTTATGTACAGATGGTAAAACCAAGTCTTTCGATCAGAATGCTGATGGGTGTGCCAAGTCAGAAGCAATAAATATACTTTTTATCCAAAAGGCCAGTGATGCCTTAAGGTAAGAAATAGTTCCTAATCTATACTAATGTTACAAAGAAGAAAAGTTTGGGAGTTTACAGGTTTGTAGGGCCTCATCTGAAATTACTAAACAGATTTTGCAAATTTTTTCACTAATAGGAAGCTAAATTACTCTGGAGTGCTATAGGCTACTTTTAAATCCCGAGAAATTATAAAGTGGGCCTTTTATCCCGGAAAAACTGTTTCACGCGGACGGATCTTCGGGCAAAATCTAGTTATATATTTAAGCATTATTGCTGACTTATTCTCATTCAGTTTCCAGTCCAACACCAAATGTAAGTGTAAAACATGTTCTTTGACACGCAAAATAAACTAATCAAGGTCAAATCGTATTAGAAAAAGCCAAACAAAATATTGCCCGAAAATCTAATTCAGGACCTTTCAGTTCCCAGTGCATAATATGATAATCACTAACCTTGACAACACAAACGAATTTAAAATATGTATATACAGGGTTATATGTATGTTTCACAAATAAGCACGTATAATACAAGATTAGCATGGAAGAGGAGTACCTAACTAACTTCCTTGTTATAGAATCTATGGCGAAGTGCGTCATATTAAATGTGAATTCACTGGAATAATGGAAACTGAGACAGGACCACGATATGGATTTTATAGAGAACCAAGAGTTATGATTAATTTCATAAAGAACTTTTACGAGGAATCAGGCGTATCTCCTAATGCTGTGGAGTATGTTGAAGCTTTCGGGTCAGGTATTATAACCACGAGTTTAGACATTATGTAGTATAGACATGTCTACAAATTTATTACGTTCGCAACTTCGATCTGTCATGTAACATTAACTTGAACATTACACCTAAGTACTTGATAAAAAGACGCAAACCTAAATGTCACCTGATAAAGATCGCCGAAAGTGTTTGAATACAGGGCGGTTCCAACAGGTCGATTTGGATTTTTTTAAAGGACGAATTTGTCCAGCAGTGGTTTATTCGCTGATGATGATGACTTGGCAAAGCTAAATTATAGTACAAGTAAAAATATAATTTTCGTCCCGCAGCCGTTGCAGATGCCGATAAAGTCGAGTTAGAAGTTATTGACGAAATATTTTGTAAGGACAGAGAGGATCCTCTTATGGTTGGAAGTGTAATGTCTAACATAGGATACGGTGAAGCTGCTTCGGGGATTTCAAGCATAACAAAGGTTATAGAAACATTAATTACTTTTTTAAAATAGCCAATATTATGTTCGTTCACAAGTCTTGTAGGAGAAAACAAATAAACACACATATTAGACACACTTATTAATTACGTATTTTTTTTGGAATTCTGTAACTTGTAACGTTATTATACCATAAAGTAATTCAGTGAAAATCATAACTACGTATAGTCCATAAGGCGAGCTAGTTAGTGTAAAGCAAAGTTACAGCAGCGCTAGAAGCGCAGAATAGATAGGTCCTTAAAAATAATTCTTTGAAAAGTAAATAAATATTTGTTTACATTTGTAGTGCAAGGTTCGTGATCATACTTTTTCGAGTTTGTATGATGCCGATAAAAGTTATATATTTGAATTTTCAGGTTTTGTTAGGGTATCATAAAGGGCAGTTAGCGGGTAACTTACATTGTGAGACGCCAAGGCAGGATGTGGAAGCAGTTCGGGAGGGGCGTCTCCGCATTCTTACTGACCACGCTCGCTTTGGTCGTACGTACACCGCTGTCAATGGAATATCTGTCACTGGATTAAACGCACACGTACTCTTACATGGTCACTATAAACCTAAGGTATATATAATACGCTACTAAGATAAAGGTGAAAGTTTCTGTTGATGTTTGGATTTATTGGCCAATCATCCAAACCGTTGCATGGTCATAGAATACAAAAGAGATGACTATGCACTTATAGACCATCATCATCACAAACTATATTTAATCGTTATTATATCATATTTTTTGACAATGCAATTCCTTTTAGGATATCAGTCGTTATAAGTGCGACATCCCACGTCTAGTGACAATCTCCGGCCGCCAAGAGTCCGCGGTGAAGAAGATTATCGATGATTTGAAATCTCGTCCTGTGGATCCTGAGGAGCTGGCGCTGTTGAACAACGTGTACAAAACTCAGATCACGGGACATATGGCTAGAGGATTTGTAATCCTAGGTAATCTAACGGGAAGTCTGTCTCATAAAGGCCACAATTATATAAAAAAAAATTGTCGTAAGGTTTATAATACCACCTTTTAAAAACCAACCAAAAAAACCGCGATAAATCCCGTTATAATAGTTTAATTTCAATGTCTAACATTCGCGTAAACGAAAGAATCATTATACCACCTTTTAAATTTATTCTTATTTTCTTAGATACGAAAGGGGATTCAACTGTGAGCTTGCACGAGAAAGTGGATTATTTCAATGACTTAAAGCGGCCTCTGTGGTTCGTGTACAGCGGCATGGGATCTCAGTGGGTCGGCATGGGCGTTCAACTCATGCGCATACCGATCTTCGCAGCAGCTATTGAACGGTACAGTTAAAATCATAGGTATCAGTGGCAAAGGGTAATTTTGAACGCTCATTGTATTCAGTTGACTAAAGTATCTGATGATAAAGCTGCTGTTGTGCATGATGTGTCGCTTCAGTCTTAGGGGGAGAGTGTGAATCGGGCAACTGTCTGGGGCCTCGCAAATGCCTTAACTGATCTGATTTTTACTTCATCACTCTGTTGACCAACGGTATCTCACCTACGAATTTTTTGAAATCGGGGCTTATTTTCATTAACTCCCACCCAGAGCTTTGTGCCAGCTTAGATCGCCATTGTATATGTATTCGTATTAAAAAATAAATAAGTTTATAAAAATAACGTAAAGTCGTAGAAATCGTATTATATTATGAACCCTTCGCTACTGTTGGTATATTTATTATATACTCAATATTTAAAGGCAAAAATAGTAGACTCCTATTGAAATAAACTTGTGGTTTCAGATGTCATCAAACTTTAGCACCTAAAGGAATAAATATCGTGGATATAATAACATCGAAGGACAAAACTACGTTCGACAACATTCTGCACTCGTTTGTGGGAATCGCCGCCATTCAGATTGGACTTACTGACGTTTTGCGCGCTCTCGGCATTGTTCCCGACAAAATTATCGGTACTGACAATAATTTACCAAATTATAGCTAGTTTATTTTAACTTTCCTAACAATTTCACAGGCGAACGCCTTTAACTTTTTGTTGTTAATTCAAATTTTTGTTGTTCTTTTCTGTAATTATGTAACATATGAATTCATTATAGAGTAATACAACCTTATGAAACTAGATGTTTTCTTTCCTTCTATGATATGCTTTCTATTTCTTACCGACATTTTCTTAAAAACTAACGAATCAATTTCAAATATTTTTTCGGTAAACTCATCTTAATACTTTTTAGATTGTTACAATGAATATGTTTTTATTATTATTCTTATGTTAATATGTACATCCATTGGTCCTGCAGGTCACAGTGTTGGGGAGCTCGGATGTGCGTACGCGGACGGCTGTTTCACTGCTGAGGAGATGATACTGTCGGCGTACAGCCGGGGCTTGGTGTCCGTGCAGACTCCTTTCATACGGGGCTCCATGGCGGCCGTGGGCCTGGGATACCATCAGGTACTCACACGATTAGGCGCTCTTGTAGCATAAGAATCTCTACGCAAATGTCGACAACGTACTGTCTCTGATTTGTTAACATAATAAGTTGAGGCAATTGTCAGATATTTATCAGTTTTTTAGTTTAGCAATTAATCTTCAGCCACATGATGTCCACTGATGAACATAGGCCACCCCTATAGATTTCCAGAACGGACCTGTCACAAACGGTCTGCATCCAGTGTCCAGTTTAGCCATAAGTGGAAACAAATATTCATTTAATAGTAATTGTCTTTTGTTTCATGATGCTCGTGTAGCAAATTGGCAGAGTCTCACTTTACTTTATTAGATATGAATGCACAATGCCTTGTTATATTAACGTCACCAAATTTATATAGATCATGAAAATGTGCCCGCCCGAGATCGAGGTGGCTTGTCACAACAGTTCTGAATCTAGCACCATATCAGGCCCAGCGGATGTAATGCGGGATTTCGTGGGCGCGCTCACTGCCAAAGGAATATTTGCGAAGGAAGTGCCGAGCTCCAACATCGCTTATCACTCACGATACATCGCCGAAGCAGGTACCTAACATATTCTCTATAATAACATTTAACGAAACATAAAAGGAAGAAAGGATTCAGTTTAAAACCCCCCAAGGATTAAATTCTGACAGGATTCCGTAGCAAAATTAAAGTTAGTATTTTCAGTCTGCCAATCGCATTAAATTAGCTGTGTACACAAATGACCTAAACCCCCTAAATAGTAAAACGATCCGGGTATAGCAATATAATAATAATATAAATATTTCAAATTGTCTTTACTTTAATTAACTTAATTTTTCGTACATAGGTCCTGAGTTGCTCAAACATCTTAAGGAAGTAATTAAAACTCCGAGCGCTCGCAGTGAGCGATGGTTGTCGACGTCGGTGCCACAAGACAGGTGGAACGAACCAATCGCCAAACTGTCATCAGCAGAGTACCACACCAATAATCTACTGGTAAGGATGTCGTTTTGATGAAAAGCGGCTAACAGGTGCGGGAGACTTCAGTCGTTAAGCGGCCGGTCATAAATAAATAAGTCAAATTATTTCCACAAGATGCATAAAAACGTGTGTTGTGTCCAACTCCACGTTACATTAGAGTGGGATACAGGCAAGTGGAAGGAGGCGAGATTTCAAGTTTTTGAAGTTATACTTCTTTAGGCGCGTTATGAAAAATTGATGAGAGTGAAATTTTGCGATGCGCGCACACCGTGACACAAAATTAACAGAATGAAGTTGCTCACTAAATCGCTCACCCTGAAGTTAGCTATAGTCAACATTTTGGTTTTGAATTTTGAACGTAGAATAAGGCGAAAGATAATTAAAAGATTTTTATCTTGTTATTTTTCGTGTAGGATAATGTCAAATTATAGAAGCTTTTTGTAGCAAATATCTTCAATTTAATATAAATCGTAATGCACACAATTGTTTTCATTACGAAAATAAGTATATTGTATACTAACGCTATCTAGAAGACCATAATAGTAATTCTTCAAGAACCTTTCATTCTTGTGCTAGCGCCATCTGTGAAAATGCAATTGAAATATTTAGATTGTCTTGACTCCTATTATTGTATTAGTTTAGACATTTCTCGCTAGATGTCACATATTTATAATATTTTATTATCTACTTGTTTTTAAAAATTAAAAAGATTTTTATCTTGTTACGCCAAAGAAGTATAACTTCTAACGCGTGTACATAAGTACACACACACTTTTTTTAAAGTCTTTCAAGTTCTAACTACTATTTGGTGATGTTTATTACGATTCTCTGCAGTTTGTGCCCCTAGCTTGGGTCTGTGCTACCAGGTTCTAGCTACTACACTGACAATGACAAGGCTTTTTTACCCGACTGCGAAAGAAGGAGGGTTATGTTTTTCGAGTGTATGTATGTATGTATGTATGTATGTTTGTATATTTCTTTGGCACGCCCTACAGCCTAAACGGCTTGTCGTATTTTTATGTGAGTGGTATCAATAGATTCGTCTTAGTCGTGAGAGTGACACTGGGTACATCAAAATAAAAAATACACAAAAATAAGGATTTTTGGCGGCAAAAAGTGATCTGGAAAAAAAAATATGTTTTCAAAATACATCGAGTGTGGGATCAAAATAAAGATTTTTTAACGGTCATTACGAATATATTCCGAGATTATATTGTTCTACCAATATCACCAACTAAATTATGAGAAGTGATCGTGTTATGCCTGCGACAGCGTTTGTGAACACTATCAACTAAGATTATTCAAACCCAAAACAAAATATTCAAATTAAAATCTTGTTTCTATCTTTTCAGTTCTTCAATGAATTTAATAAAGATGGCAGATATAGACGCAGTCGGGTTTTTTGTGAATGAATGAATGAATGAATGAAAACACTTTATTGCACACCACATTATACAAAAATTAAATAAATAACAAATAGATTAAGAACTATGAATCGTGCGACAATAGGCAGTCTTATCGCTAAAAAGCGATCTCTTCCAGACAACCTACACAGTACACTGATTGTGAGAGATATATAAAGTGAAGAAGGGGGTGTAGGGTCATTCGGCCTAAAAGTACGCACTTTTTTTTCTATCGTCTACACAGTCAAAAATATAGTGTCTAGGAAAACGTTTTAACACTCTATGTAAAGTAAATTTATTCTACTTTTATTATTTAATGAGTTTTTGTACATTACTTCATTGTTTTTTTTGGAATACATGTTTAAGTGCATCGGGGGAAATTCGTACTATTGACCCGTTATGTGGGTAAAACTACGCAGAGTGTTTATGGAGAATATTTTTTTTCTGTATAAGGTCTAAAAATCTTTACAAATAATATTCGCCTTAATTGCAGCTTTAAGAAGAAAAAACCGTGCGATCATTGTAATGAAGTTATAACAGGGTGCGTACTTTTAACCTCGTACTCTTGCCCAAACAGGGAATATTTTAAACATTCACACGTTAGTTGAGACGCATTTATTTTCTAGGACAGAATTAATAACTAAAATAAATACTATAATAATCATGTAAACTTAACATAATTAACGGACTTTTGTAAACTGATGCACCGTCTAGCCAGACACTTTTTTCCCAGCACAAAATGTTGGTAACTAATCAACAAAATCACGTTGATCACCGTTTTTCGCTAAACAAGTGAGGCTTGGCAAAATAGCTTGTGGCTCTGACATCGTCCCTGACGCGCCCCTGATCTAGCCGAAAAAGTGTCTGAGCCCACTCAATAGGTTCCGAGATATTGACCATGCGAACTTTTACCCACTGCGTGCTGTTGCCCCGAATGACCCTATACGTAACAATTTAAAATTAATAGACTAGTTGTTTTTCCTCAATATATTTTTCTTATTTGTTTTTGAAGTGAAAACTTCTTTAGCGGCGTTGAGCACTTTTGGTATGGTTATAAAATGTTAAACTCGCGTCAGGATCACGTGACCCCGATCGAATGCGTTGGAGGTTTTACCATCCCTTACTAATATGAACCTTAAATACAATGCGTAGAAGCTATAATTCTTAAGCGTTTACATTTTTATTTATTTACTTCATTAAAACCGTCCCTTACTAATATGAACCTTAAATACAATGCGTAGAAGCTATAATTCTTAAACGACTACATTTTTATTTATTTCCCCAGCGTTGTTACGGCACGAGTAAAAAAGAGCGTAACATTCCTTTTTAAAATTTTGATTTATAATAAATAAATATTGTATTTAACCACATAAATGCTAGTACTTTTATACTGATAAATAAAGCAATTCGGGCGAAATTATTCCCTAACCATTCCAAAATATTCAGAAATGCACAACGTTAATATTCAAGTTTTCACTTCTGCTGGCACTCCCGGAGTGCAACCCGTTCTTTTTTTTTATTGCATTGAATGACGAGGCGAGCATGCTGTTCGCCTAATGGTAAGCGATACGACCACCCATAAACAGCAGCAACGCCATCTAGCACCTTGAGTTATAAAGTACTGTGTGGCGGCATTCCACTGCGCTCGTCATCCTGAGACATAAGATGTTAGTCTCATTATGTCCAGTAGTTAAACTGGCTCCTTCAAACTGAAACACAACAGTGCATGCACACTGCTGCTTGGCGGTAGAAATAGACATTGCGGTGGTACCCACCCAGACGGACTCTTACATATGAGAGACCTACCACCAGGCTTCAGGTAATTTATGGAAATATTTTTTATCCAGAGCTCGGTGCTGTTCGAAGAGACCGCTGCTCTAATCCCGCCTAATGCTGTCCTCGTGGAGATCGCACCCCACGGACTGTTGCAAGCCATTCTGAAACGCTCGCTGCCTGAGAGCTGCTGTAACATTGCACTTACAAGACGTGGACATTCTGATAATGCGTATTTGGTCCTAGAAGCTGTTGGAAAGTATGTATCAGATTGATATTTGATAGTTCATTGATTTGTTTTTTGGCGATATGTTGACTTAGTGCCAGGCAGGGCCTGCATTTCTATTAAGATACTTACACTCAACCTGACCTTGAGCATTCGACAGCCGATTTCAGTAAACGATCCAAATACTGTCTTTGAATCGATTTGTAAAAACGGACCAAACATTGTTTGTTTGACATGCTTACCTGTATGACTTGATCAGTTTATTCTCGGAGTCGATCGAAAATAGCAGTTGAGAACGTTAATTATTTATATGGGCAATTAGAAAGACTAATTTATTATTGATATCGTTCAATATAGCGCATGCATTAATTTAAAAAAAGTATATGCTTGGTTTCAGATTATACATGGAAGGTTATACACCTAAAGTAGAGGCGATCTATCCTAAAATTGAATTTCCAGTGTCTTCAAGTACGCCAATGCTATCTCACACGGTGGAATGGGCACACAATGAAAAATGGTACTATTCCAATATTGATTTTGGATTAATAATGAATTAAATTAGCATTCTAAACACAATCAAACTTATTTTGCATTTCCTAGGAACTTGCCATTGTACGTGTCGGCTCACAGAAAAATGGCGGCATCTTGCAAATTTGTATTAAGTGTCTACGATGAGGAACACAGCTACTTACGAGGACATGTTTTAAGAGGTAATGACCATAGATTATTTATATCATGTACCAGCAAACAAGATAGTTGGCGACCTGGTTTTGACTGCTGATTTAAAACAGAAGAAGAAACGTCGATGTGGAGCTTTAAAGGAATTAAGAATTAATAATGGGAGGCGGTGTTTGGATTTCCGCAAATATCATGCTCTTTAACAGCAAGCTACTTTATGTCTTTTTTTTATAAGAAAATGGTACTATTTCGTTTGGAACATCTAACAGAATACAGATAAATATGTCTTCTTCATTTTTGTTATTATTCTTCCAGGAAAAACGCTGTACCCGTTCGCCGCAGCGCTAGTGGCGGTATGGGACACCCTCGCTATGTTTATGGGTGTTCCTAAGAAGCAGGTGTCGGTGGAGTTCCGCGACGTGCACTTGTTTGTGCAGCCCGTGCTGCACGAGCAGCGACAGCTCCGGCTTAGCGTCCAGCTGCACAGAGGCACTGGACGGTTTGAGGTAATACTTTATTCTTGTATATTGTCTAGTTATAGGCTTCAATTGCCGATAACGACAAGCAAATTCACCGGTTCCTGATAAAGTTCTAGATAACTATCTAACAAATAAATCTGACACATTACTAGGGACTTTCAGCCAGATATTTCTATTCGAGACCTGTGAAACCATAAGTTGTAGTTTTATTATCATCATCAGCCCGTTGCTGTCCACTGCTGGACTTAGGCCTCTCCCAAGGTACGCCACAGAGCCCGGTCTGCTGCTTTATGCATCTAGTCGCTTCCGGCCCACTTGTGCAAGTCGTCCCGCCATCTCGCCAGAGGGCGTCCCTCGCTACGTTTGCCAAGACACGGTCTCCACTCCAGAACACGCTTAGGTACTCCAAAGGTTATCTGTTCTGCGATATATGTGGCCAGCCCATTGCCACTTCAACCTGCTAGCTTTCAGAGCTATGTCGATCACCCTGGTTCTCTGTCGGATCGCTTCGTTCCGAATTTTGTCCTTCAGAGAGACTCCGAGTATAGCTCTTTCAATAGTACGTTGAGCGACTTTAAGCTTATGGATTAGCCCCATAGTCAGTATCCATGTCTCGGCTCCGTACGTCATTACGGGGAGGACGCACTGGTTGAACACTTTCGTCTTCAGGCTCTGTGGTATATGCGACGAAAATATGTGGTACAACTTCCTAAACGCATGCTAACTAACGTTGTCCACCTCAACTGAATCATCCTATCGACTTCTTTTTCGAAGTTGTATCTACCCAACTGCTGTTGCAGTTGTAGTTTATGTGGCTGTTAATTTCTGAATAGGCTACCAGGCATTTTATAAGCATGTGGCATTGGCCCTTAGTATGCTGCCGTGTAAGCGGGGATAGCCCAGATGGGAGTGGAACGGAGCACTGAGACGAATGTGATCAGGTTCAAAAAAATTTTTGTTTTTGTTAAGTTGTAAATACCTTTATGAGGTAAACACAATTGTATATAGTTTATACCTGTAATTTAAACAAACGTATGTGCTGTGTATTACCTATGGTACCTGTGGTATTTCTAAATAAATAAATAAATAAAACCAAGGGCACGCACCTCGAACTTTTCTAAAGTTACGTGTGTATTCTTTTTAAATGATTGCTTGCCTTAACGGTGAAGGAAAACATCGTGAGGAAACCTGCATACCTGAGAAGTTCTCTATAAGAATTTTGAAAGTATGTGAAGTCTACCAACCCGCATTAGGCCACCGTGGTGGACTACTCTCTCAGTTGTAGAGGAGGCCCGTGCCCAGCAGTTCGACAGTATTTATAATGCAGGGCTGGTATTATTATTATACTGGCATTTAGTATCGTATCTGGTCTAACGAGTTGATAGGATCGTCACGGTGCGGCGGGTTGTGGTGCGGCGCCTAAAGGTTTTGTTAATAGTAACTATATTTTTTAGGTTTTGGATGACAACTCTAAAGTAGCTACAGGATTCATTGTCACCAAAAGTGGTAAAAACTTCGCACATCCCAAAAATAATGATGTGATGCATCTTACAAGTGAAGACATCTACATATTGTTGGATAATAGAGATTATTCATACCGGTAAGTGACATCTACGGAGCCAAGATGCTTTTCTTCCAATAAAATAGAAAAAAAAAATGGGGATGACTTATTCTTGCCATAGACTTATCGATGACATATGTGACTCGCATATGTTATTTTCTATTCTATTGGCGTTATCGCTTGTAGAAAAGCATCTTGGCTACAGCCCCTAGTGTCATTATAGGATCATAATCGACACAAATAAATGGAATTGAAATGACCTTTTTTCTAATTAAAACCTGTTTACTAAGTTTATAAATCTTAAAATATCTTTTACGTGTTACCGAATCCTAAAACCTGATTCCAGAGACGATAGCCCAGTTGAGAATGGCACGAATTGTCGAAACGAAGGCCGCAGGTTCCAAACCTAAAGCAAATACCTGTGATTTTTTGAAGTTACATGTGTATTATTAGTCACACTATGGCTTGCTTTAACGGAGAAGGAAACATCAAAACCAAACTACAAAACGACTGAACCGATTTTGATAGGAAATTTGTTGGGACTTCATTGAGTTAGGCTAAATTTTATCCGGAAAAAGGACTTTTACACGGTAGACCCAAAGATAGAAATTTTAAAAATTTGTTTAATATTCACCGATGTTTGTTTTGCCAGGGGAGAATTTCGCAGTATTCACGCTGCAGACTTATCAATAAAGGAGGCTCTGATGTTGTGGCGGGACAACTGGGTCACATTGCTCGACGGATTACTACAGCTGAACGTGCTGAGGCATACACACGATGGCGTGTCAGTTCCGAAGCAGATTGACAGTGTGTGTATAGACACATCCGAACATATTAAACACATAATGGATTTGGATGGCGAGACGGTTATAAGAGCTGAAGTATCTGATGTCCACAATTATACAAGGTATTTTCAATCCTGATACGGCAACGACAAGTACAGTCCAAGTATGGCTATCAACAAAATAAAATTTTATTGGTATTATAATTTGGTCAAATGAATAAAATTAAAATAAGAGTTGAACTTGTGTTCCTCTTTTTACTATAATGTTTGTTATAACTCGAACATCAGATATACAATTACAATAAGTTGGTATATAATTAATCAAAGAAGTTATATTATAATTTAAATATGTCTACAGATGCGGAGGAATCTTAATAGAACATTTAAAGCTGCGCGACTTGCCACTGGAGTCAGAAGACAATTTTTCTATAAAATCATTGCAATTTGTGCCGCGCTTTTCTACCAAATTAGATGTTAGTATTTGCCAATTTTCGATTTAAATCTATTCAATGCATTTATTTCTATTTGACTTTATTAATTTCAAAATTATATTTCAGCTTATTTCTACGTTGCACGTGTATCTGCAAATAGTAGCCGAAAATGTTAATAAAAATAAAATTAACATTGCTTCCCTCGTGACTTATAATAAAGATGCAAAGATTTTCAAAGAGATTAAAAAGGTGCTGACTGATATGAATAATGGAAACTTCAAACACGAAGAAATCAATATACAAAAGATAAAAGAAAATAATTACAACACACTGGCTGACTTTGATCTTGTTCTTCTCCATGGTCTGTCAACAGATGATAATGTAAGCTGTTATGAATTTTAATTAGCTCATCGTGTCGTCAATCACATTATACAGGCGGTTGGTTTCGTTTATAATCATTTTTTTTCAACAGATCTGTCAACTTTTGTACCGAAAACTGCGGCAGGACTCTTTCGTTGTAAGCGAAGAAGATAATACTATAGAGAAACGAATTCGTCCATCTGCGATATATCGTACGGTGAGCGTCAGTGGCGGATTGCAGTTAGTGCGATGGAGACCTTCAAAAGTATCTTCGAACCGTTCAGCAGTATCTGTATTCTCTGCTGCTGACTTTCCACTGTTGACAAACACGCGCGCTGCCTTACATCCGCATGCTCACTTACTGGTGCTGGCACCTCAACCCCCACCGCAGGGTCTCACGGACCTCATACGTACTTGGAGAACCGAACCAGTCTGCAACCAAGTTTCCCTAGTTGTTATGGACTCAAAATCTGCTGACGAGCCTATGGATACCGACATAGAATTAGCTTTTAATGTTTGGAACAAGGTGAGACATTGGATAAAAGTTTGTATTTAATTAAACTACTTCTACTGATTAGACAAGAAAATCGCGCGCCTGATGGTAAGCGACAAAAATACATCATCAAGGGTCATCAAAATTTCTGAATTACAAAGTTCTTTATCTCGTCATCCTGAGACATAAGATATTAAATCTCATCTATCCATCATCCTATTTTCGTCTATGCAGGACATACGCTTATAGTAATAAGTCTCACAACGCTAGATTATTACATTGGATACAGGACCCTTCAACTCAGAACTAGCACGCATCTTCTTGACAGATAAATGATATATAGGTATGTCTATATAGCACGCACCCACGTGGATTTTAATATAGCAGTGACCTACCTAGGCCTTAGTAGGTAATGTTTTTTCAATACGATCATTCCGAAATTATTTTTAGGGACAATGGGGTGGAGACTACTACGTGCCATTACAGGAGAAGTACGAAAGTGCCAAAAGAACAATGTTGCAAAGCGTGCGCATCGGAGATATTGGTTCACTGCAGTGGGTCCAGGCTCATGAATCTCTTGAAGTTGGCGTTAAAGTAAACGTAAGTAACTATTCTGTAGGGGCCGGATTCAGATTTTGTCGATAGCAAGTTGGCAGTGTCTACGCAACACTTCAATGCGTTCTTAGTTTTGTATAAAGCAAGTGCAATACATATTTTAACTTTAAGGCAAAATTTTACTTCATGAAGATTTTTTTGGAAACTCTGAGCATTATCATCATCGTATGGCATCACATTATGGTATAATTTAATAATTAGAGTTAAAATTCAATATTAACTTTTGACAACCATTCCTCGACCTCTAGTGTCACTTGGTGTAGGCCCTGTTAACCCCCTTCGAAGCTCCTGATGGAAACTCTGAACAATAAGGACCGTATTAATCATCTCATGTTTGAGTAAGACCTCAAGTAGATATTTAATGTATTGACCTATAAACTCAGTCAGGGCTAACTTAAACAAAACTCAACTGTCAAAATCCATCATATGCTGTGACTTAAGATATCATTTGAGCTGTTGTTGATATTCGTTTATGAAATAGCGAAGCCTTAAGATTCCGAATTTAGAATTTAATTTTATGCCATTTCAGAGCGAAACTGTTACAAATTAATAACTACGTGTTTAAGATTGCGGAACACTAATTCCCATAATTCTCTGATTTTGTTCTGTAGATTCGTAAGTTGTTTGTATATTACTGTTTGTATTCAATAATGGGGGTGATGTTTTCATTCATGAAAAAACCCCCTAAAGAAATAAAGAGAAAAAAAAGAGCGAAACTGAGTTTCATCTTTCAATACGGGCCTTAGTCTTCTTTCTTTATCTCTCTCCAATATGGAGTCACTCTCACGCCTTTTATCCCCGAAGTGCACTCACTTTTCACCGTGCGTATTCCGTCCCATGATGTGATAGGGGGCGAGCCTATCGACAATCAGGCACAAATTCCAGACTCCGGGATGATACTAAATAGAAAAATCCAATAACACTTTGCCCGACCCGGTGATCGAACCCGAGCCCTCAGCATTACTGACGAACCGTAATACAACTACGCCACCGAGGCAGTAGAGCAGAGTTTTTAAATCACATTGTATAAAATAGCTTTCGAACCGATGTTATTCTATCATTCAGGTTCATTATGCAGCGCTCAACACAGTAGATGTGTTAAAAGCGAGCGGTGCAGTTCCGATGGGGAATGAAAACGACTCAACGAACAGTGGATATGGGATGGACTTCAGTGGAATTACAGAAAGGTAATGAATGTTTATGATAGCAAATTACTAAACATCTATACTAATTGAAATAAAACTATTTAGCGGGTTTTATCGCGGTTTTTCAATTAATATTTTCTCCCGACGTTTCGAAGGCTTTGCAGCACTTCGTGGTCACGGCGCGGACTGAGGTGTTGGTGGTCCGAAAAGTTAATGTTACAATATCTACCTTCATTTTCAAATCCTTGCCAAAGAACACCGATTCCTACCTAGGATGATTCGCGAGGCTATTGAAATTAAAAAACATCTAAATTTCAATAGTGTGAGCTCTTTCTGCGTAGATCGGACCGTGATTAACAACTAAATTTCTTTTAAAAAAAATGTATAATTAAAAAATGAAGGTAGATATTGTAACATTAACTTTTCGGACCACCAACACCTCAGTCTGCCCCGTGACCATGAAGTGCTGCAAAGCCTTCGAAATGTCGGGAGAAAAAAACCGCGATAAAATCCGCTGAATAGTTTTATTTCAATGTCTAATATTCGCGTAAATATAAGAAGTCATTATCTATACCAATATTATAAAGCTGAAGGGTTTGTTTGTTTGGTTGAACGCACTAATCTCAAGAACATCTGAACAGATTTAAAAAAAAAAACCCTAATAGACATTACTCCTGAGTGCTATAGGCTACTTTTCATCTCGGGAAAATATTTCTATCTCGGAAAAACTTTTTCACGCGGGCTGAGCCGTGAGCAATACTTGCTATTTATAAAGTAAGAGTTTGTGAATTTGTTAGGAGCTAATGAGTAAACCACTGAATGCATTTGTTTGAAATATGGGCAAAAAATCGGTCCAAGTTCAGCACTACTGTTTTTTTTATCTGGGAGAAAGCACAGTGGAAGTTTTATTCCGGAAAATCTTTTCAGCCGGCATGAGCTATGAGCAAAAACGAGTGTTTATATAGTATCTATCTGGTTATATTCCGCTTAGCGTTTATGTTGACGTTGAACAAGCAAACTTTCAACAACGGATTTCCCAAAATATATTTTGCAGAGTTACCTAAGTATAAACTATACATTTTGAGAGATCCAAATCGATGCAAATTGACGATATTTGCCAGCCGGTTAATAAATCGAATCTCTAAAAGGGCAAAAAAGCAATGAGAGGTGTCAAGGACACCTTTCTTTCGATTAATTAGTGAAGGAATTGTAATAAAATTTTATTTATATAACAGAGTGTGTATATATATAAATATATAAATATTTCCGTTCCAATACATAAGTTTCTAGAGAAAAAAACAAATAAATACGTGTGGCACTCGGAGACTACCGCGGTAAAGCTATTGCATAGCATTTTTATCACAAATTTTGATTGACTAAACACAAATTCGATCTTACAAATAATAGCAAAAAGTGTCGTGACAACTTTTCCGTCCAGCCCCCTTTCACAACGCGCAATAAGGAACTTCGTTCCAATAACTTTACACTCACCTGAGACCATGGCCAAGGTGCCTCTCTACAAACGTTAACGCTAATCGAAAACTACGAAAACTAAAAAATATATGTGAATGACATATTCTATTGCAATATGTCATAACCATTAACAATCTCGTAATTTTATTTGAATGTTGTTATTACCAGTGGTTCCCGCGTGATGGGTGTGGTTCCTGGTGGCGCGTGCAGCAGCGAGGTGCGCGCGGCGCCGGAGCTGTTGTGGCCGGTCCCCGAACACTGGACTCTCGAGGATGCCGCCACTGTGCCATTGCCGTACCTCAGCGCCTTCTACTGCTTCTTACGTACTATCTCGGTGAGTTATTGATCTCTTAAATTGTCCATGTCTTCTCTAAAATTCACATTTTTTTTGTCTCTTTACTTGTACTTCAACAATTGTGCGTCCCATAGTATTTATACCAGGAGCAGGAACATTTGTCTACTTTTTCGAAACTTAGTGGATATATGTATGACTGAATTGTTTTTCAGCGTACCAGATTAGTGAACAAGTCTGAATCATACACATTGTTTGTACACGGAGGTGCCGGTGCCATGGGACAGGCGGCGATTTCCATCGGGTTGGGCCTAGGTTACCAAGTGTTTACGACTGTCAGTGACGTCAAGAAGAAACAGTTCCTGATGAAACTGTTCCCGCAGTTAAAAGGTACGCTTATTTGTGCCTCTCCTAATATTTGACTACTCTATGGTTTTTACTTTTATCCAATATTTACGTCATATTTAATCTAACACAGAAGGGAAAAAAATAGATCATTGAAATGCGGTAAAAAAAAAACAGAAAGTTATAAGCCTTTGAAATTTGGTAGAAGTCGTAAGTGTCAAGAAACTAAAGTCGAAATACTTGCACGTGACGTCATCGGGAATTAAGATGCGTGCGAAAAAAAGAAATGCGCCTATTCGCACGTAGCATATTTGAAATATGAATTCCAAATTACTGCATTTTTTTTATTACTATTTTTGATTCTGTTTTCATAGAAAAAGTTAAAATAATGTCCAAAAAACAAATGTAGCCAAATGTACCCTATTAAAGCTGATATTGGTGACATTGAGACCGGGCTAAGGCAAATGTAATTTCGTAAAGCTTATGGAAACCTTTATACTTTTATTTCAGAAGAGAACATTGGTAACTCTCGTGACAACAGTTTTGGAGACTTGGTACTACATGCTACCAACGGCAAAGGATGTTACATAGTTATAAACAATGTCAGGGGAGATTTGAAAAATGTAAGGATGTGGCACAAAATAATAAACAGTGAATCTTTGCGCTTTGCACTTAAAAAATAATGCATGTAAACAAAGAGATAGGTATTTACATTACAGGAATATTATTATATAATAATATATTATTTAATAATTATTCTAGGTATCTCTGCGATGCTGCAGTGATTCTGGCACTACCTATGATATGTGCCAACTAAGTCACCAAGAAAACTATATGTTACCAATGTCATTTTTATCCAGAGAGAGATCGTATGTTTCCTTAGATATATCTTCTATATTAAAAAACTGGATTGCCGAAGATATAAAGGTAAGAAAACAGTCATATTATATTCCCAATGGAGTTGATAAAAGTTTCATTTAGCATAGCTATAGCAAGAATACCGCGAATATTTTAAGCTGATACTAATACTGGATATTCTACTTGGAGTGTTTTTTTATTGTGTAAAGTAGTCAGTATTCGTCATCCAGTCGGGTATGAATTATAATATTACTAGCTGACCCGGCAAACGTTGTTTTGCCATATAAGATCTTTTTAGATATTATTTTAGTAGAAAAAAATGAATAATTGATCAGTTACCGACCGGGGTTAATAGTTATTAGCCCGTCAACGCCCGCGTGAAGCTTTAAGCTAATCTATACTTAATAGCTTTTGCCCGCGGCTCCGCCCGCGTGAATGAGTTTTCCCGGTATAAAAGTCCCGCTTAAAATGTAGCTTATATGACACGTTCGTAGATTTACCATAGCAGCGCCATCTATTGATTACTTACTCAACCCAGTCGAAAGGTATCGACATCTGTTAGAATCATTCATAGCAGCGCCATCTATTGATTACTTACTGAACCCAGTCGAAAGGTATCGACAGGTTTTGGCGGGAACTTGGTAGTGTCATGAGGTGCTCTTGTTTTATCTCATTATTTTGGTGATACTTAGTGTTATATTGCATAATTATGGTGGTATATTATCCAATATAGTTCTATTAAAGGGCCCAAATAAAGTGAATTGAAATAACTGTGCTAGTCAAGTGTTTGTTTTGTTGCCGCCAAAACTCCTCGATAAAATCTTGGTAAGGTAGCCACTGCTTTACTTCGACATAGTACTACTACTACTGAGGATAACAAAGAAACAATATTATATAGTATGTAACTTCTAAAAACTTTGACACTGGCAGATGCGCAAACCGCGCCTTGCCAAAGAGAAAAAAAAAAAAAAAAAAAAAGGTATCGACATCTGTTAGAATCATTTGGAGTTAAGATAATTGTGACTGTGAAATAATAACAGACAAATAATTAGCAATAAATTAAAATTGCGACTATAATTTGAGATTTAAACTATCCTATCTCTCAAGTTGGATCGAACTGCACATGGTGTGCGAATTTTATTATAATCGGTTAAGTGGTTTAGGAGTCCATTGAGCTCAAACATTGTGACACGAGATTTATATATATTAAGATATCGTACTATCAATGGACTATAACCCTATAAGAAGAGCAAATACTTGTTAAATAAATGTATGCTGTGTGCTGCTTTGTCGTAAGGCTGCCTGTCAGCACATAAATGAAGAGGATAAATGTGTGTGCAGATGTTACACGCGATGGTGAGTGAGGGAATAGCAATTGGATACGTGCGTCCGCTGACGCGCGTGACGTACGCGCCGCACGCCGCGCCGCGCGCGCTGCGCCTGCTCGCCGCCAGCGCGCACCGCGGCCGAGTGCTGCTGCACCTGCGCGACACGCACCTGCACGTGCTGCCCAGGTACTGTACTGACTGTACATAGCGCGCGGGTACGTGCGTCCGCTGACGCGCGTGACGTACGCGCCGCACGCCGCGCCGCGCGCGCTGCGTCTGCTCGCCGCCAGCGCGCACCGCGGCCGAGTGCTGCTGCACCTGCGCGACACGCACCTGCACGTGCTGCCCAGGTACTGTATATTACACAGCGCGCGGGTACGTGCGTCCGCTGACGCGCGTGACGTACGCGCCGCACGCCGCGCCGCGCGCGCTGCGTCTGCTCGCCGCCAGCGCGCACCGCGGCCGAGTGCTGCTGCACCTGCGCGACACGCACCTGCACGTGCTGCCCAGGTACTGTATATTACACAGCGCGCGGGTACGTGTCTGCCTACCCATAAGCTCACTTTGCTTACATAGCGTACATCTTAGAGTTTTCTATCGAGGGCATATAATTATAATATCATAAACATAGCCTAAATATGTATAGCAATATAAACTTTATGTTACAGAATTACCTGCAAGCCCGACGAAGTCCAGTTGATACTGTGCGACCGAAGTTCACTCGGCTTGCACCTGGCGGACAGACTGATTAGCCGTGGCGCTAGGAAACTACATGTGCATTGCGCATCTCTAACTCCGCACTTACGCTACAAAATTCGGTAAGAAATTAGAAAGAACATGACTATTTTATAGTATGTGCTACACAAAAGCATAACTCAAGAAACTAGGAAAAATTATGGGTTAATATTTTTGTACCAAATCACTGATGGAAACTTATAAAGTTATAAACGAACATATTACACTCGTGCCCAAAGCACGTCTGAATTATCGGGAATTGAAATTGTTATTATCCAATTCATTATAGTTCTGGAGAGATTAAAAAAACCTAACTAATCGTAATTGAAACCAGTTAGCAAATTTTTATGTTTTAAATGAAAAGCAAACTTGATTTTCTTTCAGTTCTTGGCAAAAAAGAGATGTCCTAGTGGAGGCTTCATCACAAAATTTGAATGACGAGGGAATATCGACCCTCATGCAAGATGTCGCCAGGCTGGGGACAGTGGGCGGTATTTATGTCATCGCCACTGATGCTTCTGCCAAAACAGACGGGAAATTGTTATTAGCGCTGAAAAAATTGGATATGGTTTCCAGAAAACTATGTCCTTTCTTAAGGTATGTAAACTTTGTAAAGGAAAACATCGTGAGGAAACTTACATATCTGAGAATTCTCCATAAGAATTTCGAGGGTATGTGAAGTCTGCCAACCCGCACTAGGCGAGCGTGGTAGACTAAGGCCTAAACCCTCTCAGTGGTAGAGGAGGCCCGTGCTCAGCAGTGGGCTGTATATAATCAGCATTGCATTGCAATGAAGAGGACTTTCTGATAGTATTTTATTTTGTATTATCAGGTACTTTGCCATTATAAGCTCGGATATGACTGGAATGCACACATGTATGGATCGTGTAAATAATGGATATCCTGCAACATTGCTTAAATTCAAGCTGACGGAGACAGTAAGTGATATTATTAGAATTCTTTACCTAGTGCACGTTGAATTAATCAATTCGGTGCGTATGATGCAAAGTGTAACTAAAAATTGTAAACCAGAACAGATATTTGGTCCGTGCCTTCCGAATGTACGCAGGTACCTTCTTTAGGGCTGTAAAGTATACTCTTCGAACTAAAATAGTTATTTATCATTGTCACTGAATTCCACCTTGGAGTCAGGCGATGGGTTACGGTTGTACATCTAAATTTAAAAAATTAGGTAGATTTTTGTTTGAATTTGTTAGTAATATTTTTACGAACTGAAAGAAAGAAAGAAAAGGCCATAAAAAATGCTATAACACAAACGACAATAAAGTAAAAGCAATAAGAATTGCTATAAGTTACAATAAATACAAACGTCATAATTATGAAAAAGACACAGTAATTTTGACTCTTCCTCTCAATGAAGAAACGGCCGTTACAAAGTAGTTGTTTAATACGCGAACTTTGTCAGAGCCCCACGAGTGGAGAGGGGTTGGAGCCGAGCGCGTCGCAGTCGCTGGGCGTGGTGGCGGCGGCGGAGCGCGCGCTGCACTCGCCGCGGCCGGCGCTGCTCGCGCACCAGCTGCGCGCGCCGCAAGCCAAGCTGCTGCAGCAGATCGCTCATGTCGCCGGTTAGTGACCCAAACTGCTTCAGCTAATAACTACTGCTGTCTGATGGAGGTCTGCATGAGTGAAGAGGGTCATTTTGCAAATACAATAATCACGAGTCACGACTGTGAACTTTTGATAATACTACACTATGATTGTTAATCTGAGACATAAATTGTAAAGCGTCAGAATGCCCAGGAGTTAATGTTTTTATACTCAAACACAATGCTTCCTAATTTCTTTCTACATATATAAAGTGGGTCCTAGACAGACTATTGCTTATGAGAGATTAACTAGCAAACTTACAGCAAAATGTCTTAAACTGACTAGGTACTTCTGGCATAGCATCATCTATACATAAATGTGTTTCTAGATATTGTTATACCAGAGGACTCCGAAGACAATGCTACGCTTGAAAGTTTTGGAGCCCAAAGTGAGAAATTGGGAAGGATTCGAAACTTTTTAGAGTTGTCCCACAATGTCGCGTTGAATGAAGAAGATATTAAGACCTTAACTATACAGAGGTAAGTAAATCTTAATGCTATGCTTTGTTTTTGTCATTTATTTTATGTAAAAATGGTGGTATATGGGCAAGAGAAAAAAAATATAATTGTGATTTATTGTACCGGCACGCTATGATGGCCGTTTTGACAGATTACAATAGAGAGGTGAAATCTCAATTTACTATCGAAAAAAATATACCAGCCAGCAACCCTATAAGTGACGATCGTATTAGATCTTTTTTTAAATTTCGAATTTCGAAAAGCATATGCCTAGTTTTTTCGTAAAAATTTACATTCCATTAAATTTTACTGCACATCACTATTGTCAATAATGTACAGCAATTAGCTCCTTCAACGTAGTTATGAATTAATACGAAACTTGACGAACGGACAAACGTCAAAACGTGCATCATAGCATGTGAGTATTTACTCAAAGCATGTCAGCACTATAATGAAGGTTTGAATTAAACATAATCAATTACTCGTACTTATACCTCTTCCTTAAATTTCCAGAATCCGACAATTTGAAGAGACAATTATACCGACCAAATTCAAAGAAATTAAGGGTTTGGAAACATTCTACACTCACGTCGATTCTGACGAACTCCTCGCTACCACTGAATTTGTGTTCTTACCTACGCACACATCCAGTACATCCATTGTAAGTTTACGTTATTTAAATTGCGTAGAGCATAATTACTATACATATTTAAATACAAATAGCTATATAACTAAATTTTCTATACATTACATATGATGTGATGCGTCGTGTGTCGAAGTGGCAGTGGGCAGGGCACATAGTTCGAAGAACTAACGGCAGATGGGGAAGTTCTCGAGTGGAGGCCACGTACTGGCAAGCGCAGCGTCGGCCGTCCACCTGCAAGGTGGACAGACGACTTGATAAAGGTCGCAGCAACATGCTGGATGCAGGCCGCTTTTGACAGTTCCGTCTGGAAATCTTTGGGGGAAGCCTACGTTCAGCGGTGGACGTCATGTGGCTGATGATGATGATGATGATGATGCGTCGTTTCAACTTGTCGTTGTAAATTGAGGCTTAACGTATATTTGGACTTGTTTCTTGTTTCAGAGAGACGACGAACTCGATGTCACCCAGACGTATCTGTGCATCGTGCCGGGATTTGAAGGACTCCACTATCGTTTCAGCCATTTGTGCGAACGTCTCAAACTGCCAGCTCTTGTTCTCCAGCCTGGTTTAGACAAACCGTATGAAACAATCCAAGAAACTGCCAGGAACTATGCTCAAGTACGTAAGAATTTGTTTATGCCTCATGCAAGTTTAGATTCTACCGTTGCAATTTCACATACTATTTAATACAGACCACCCATAGAAAATAAAAAGGATGGAAAATGTCCTCATGTATAGTAAAAAGCATTATATAATTTATCATTGTTACAGGTACTATTAAAGAAGCTTGGAGTAAAAAAACACTTTTACCTCTTGGGATACGAATGGGGTGTTCCAGTTGCTTTAGAATTAGCATCAATCTTAGAAGGGCAAGGTACGTACCTAAATACTTAGTTGAAAAAATGCAAGTAATATCATCCATTCAGATTACGTGCATATTTTATTTCTTTAATATTAGACTTACAAAAATCCATATACTTTTCAATATTTTTTCTTGACGTATTTACAATAACAAATAACACATAAATTTGTCGATGTAGAATTATTGTAAAAAAGGGTTTATTTTGCCAGGGATGGTTGGTACCGTCTTTTGTGTCGGACTCGTACCAGAAGAGTTGAAAGTTGCGCTTGAAGAAGAGTTAAGCGAATACAAGAACGAGGAAGAACTAGAGAACGGCGTGTTGGAGCACATGTTCAGACTGATGACGGGTGACAAGTGCGCGCGTCTCGACGAGATGTTGCGCGGGTGTCACTCTTGGAGCAAGAAGCTCGAGGAGTGCGTGCGCACTCTGCTGGGGCGCGTGTCGCACTCGGCGCAGTACACGCGCGCGCTGCTGCAGGCGGCGCTCGGGCGCATCGCGCAGGCGCGCCGCTACTCCTCCGCGCTGCCGCCGCTGCGCTCGCGCGTGGTGCTGCTGCGGTCGCGCCGCGCTACCCCGGCCTCCCCGCTGCAGCTGCACGCACTCACGCGCGGCGAGGTGTCGGTGCACGAGCTCAGCGCGCCGCTCGCACACGCCACCCGCGACACGCGCTGCGCCGCCATCGTCAACTCCTACTTAGATCCACAGCTGATAGACCGCTTCCACAATATGAATCTTTGCGATACGTACTTGCTTAACGCTGACACTTTCATGACTAGTTCTGATAATATCGAAGAAACGCAAACTGTTAAAAGTTAATGTACATTTTAACCGTCACTTATCGCCCAATTGACAAGCGCGCAGCGCCTCCACCTTTCTGTGAATTCGCTTGTAATTCGCTAGTGTGATAAGATCCTTAACTTTATCTGACCTGATGGATGAAACAACCCGGCCTTACTAAATTAATGTACTATTAACGAAATGTGGTGACTATTTAAAGTGTTTTATATAAGTTGCCCTTCTACTAGCAATTAGTAAGTTCGTGTACAATTTAGATATGTATTTTTTAAATAAAATAATGATGACAAATGAGTAATTGATTGTTATTAAACAAATTCACACACACCCACATACGCTCACGCCTTTTACCCCCGAAGGGGTAGGCAGAGGCGCAAGTAGAGCACCCACTTTTCGTCGTGCGTAATACTTCCCATGATGTGATAGGGGGCGAGGCTATCACCGTATCGGGCACAGTTACAGACTCTGGGCTGATACTGAGTAGAAAAAATCCAATATCACTTTGCCCGACCCGGGATCGAATTCAAGTACTCAGCACTGCAGTCGTACCTTAATACAACTACGCCACCGAGGCAGTCGTTAAACAAATGCGTTTGTCGAAAACCTTTCAAAATACGTTTAATCAATGTAGAAATGTGAGTTCATTATCCTATTACATTTTAAAATGCTCAGTAATCACAGACTGCAATGTCTTTGAAATAAGAACACAACAATGCTGATTTATTGATGCGTAGCAGTAAAAATAGTAACTGTGGTAGTCAATCACACCGATTCTCACATACGATCTCAGAATCAGAATTTCATATACAATAGTCTTACCATAACTTCGACCCTTATGCCCTAGAAATAAAATCGACCTCACGTCTATCACGGTTCCACTTCAATAGGATTTTTTTATATCCATGTATATCTACAACGGAATACTGACATTTATGCAGTAATAATTACTAATAACTCGTGTTAGCCGGCCTCGCTTCGTACATTTCTCGGAAGCAGCATGCTGAATAGTTTATTCGTGTAACATTAGGTATTGTTCAACAAAATTCCAATGTTCGTACTTCATACTCATTTTCTACTAAACAATATTTGTGTGAGTTGTGATCATAGTTGTTCCAAGATTTGTCAATTTTTTATACAACTGACTCATGAAGGGAGGAATCCATTCGTCATTTAGTAAATGCCACGACTACCAAGATGATTGTAGAAGTCCTTTGGAGTCTAGATCGGTTAGTGTATTCGCAGTCGAATAATGCTTAAAAGTGAGCCACAGGCACAGGATGCATCTGGTTGGTACGTTGGTAAGAGGTGTAAAGAGGGCTATTAAGCTAATCATCTTTCGATAATGATTGACGGCTAGCCCGCTTGGTCGTTCTTAGAAAATATTTTCTATCTCTGCAACCAGCTAACGCTAGATCGCAAAATCGGCGAGGAGTATAATAACTTAGTATTATCACTTTTAATAACAAAACTCTGTTACACTGCACTGAGCTCATAAACCTGAGGCATTACTTGTTGTCTCATATTATTGACCAAATTCAAATATTCACTGATTTGTCACTTGCGTCCTTTAGTTCAAAAAGACCAAACAGTGAATGATCGGTTTGACAAGTAACTGAAACTGATTATTGAATTAGTCTTTCTAGTTTTCTACCTGGAATACAGACAAGCAGATTTACAAATATTAAAGTTACACACACACACACACGCATATACACTCACGCCTCTTATTCCTGGTACAGGTAGAGGCACAACTAGTGCACCGACTTTTCGCTGAGCATTTTTCGACTTTTGAGATATATAGACTTATGTGATAGGGGCGAGTCTATTGTAATAGGGGACGAGCCATTAAAGTTTAGTGTTTATATAGGAATTCATTTTCACTTGCACCTATATTCGTAATTTAGATATAAATCTTTGAGATCAAAGACCAGAATGATTTTTTTTTTTTTTTTTTTTTTTTTTTTTTTTTTTTTATTGCATTTAATGACGAGACGAGCATGCCGTTCGCCTGATGGTAAGCGATACGACCACCCATAAACAGTAGCAACACCATCCAGCACCTTGACTAACAAAGTACTGTGTGGCATTCCACTGCGCTCGTCACCCTGAGACATAAGATGTTAAGTCTCATTATGTCCAGTAGTTATACTGGCTACAATGTCCTTCAAACCGAAACACAACAGTGCATGCACACTGTTGCTTGGCGGTAGAAATAGACATTGCGGTGGTACCCACCCAGACGGCCTCTTACATAATGAGAGACCTACCACCAGTGATTACGATTCTGATTTACGATAAACGAATATTTTTTTTTAAATTTATTCAGCCAAGGTCTTGGATATTTTGTCAACAACAATACGAGTTCTTTCGGACAAATACTGATCGATTTGACCAAGTACTTTAACAAAGTGTAGTAACTTCTGTATTCCCTTCTTAATCTTCTCCATTTTCTCAGCGCTTGATTCTTCCTCAGGTTCTCCAAGAATTGGCAAAGGTATAGATCCTAACCTTGGTTTGGTAAAAAGCGTGTCCGGTTGTGGTCTTAATTTCGGCACTTTCATTTTTGGTACTCTCAATTTCGGTCTTTTCCATCTCGTTAGTGCTAGTTTTGGAATAAATCCTTCTGGAGGTGCCACTGATATAGGTACTTGTGTGTCACTATATCCAATTTGGTCCACATCAGGTTCCAAAAGTATAAATTTTCCATCTTGTACTGCTTTCGGTATTGCGTTGTGAATGAGGTCACAAAACGAATTAACGTAAAAGCGACGGTTATTGAAGAGTTCGGATGATGCTCGTAAATTGCTCCCTCTGAATGAAGACTGAAAGAATACATAACTGATCAAACAAAGAAGGAATATGAATACTTATCAAACAATACACACACACACACATTCACGCCTTTTTATCCCCGAAGGGGTAGGCAGAGGTGCAACTATATGCACCCACTTTTCGCCGTGCGTATTCCGTACCATGATGTGATAGGGGGCGAGCCTATCGCCATAGGCACAAACTACAGACTCCGGGCGGATACTGAATTGTAGAAAAATCCAATATCACTATGCCGGACCCGGGGATCGAACCCGAGACCTCAGGATTGCAGTCGTACCGTAATACAACTACGCCACCGAGGCAGTCTTGTATCTTATACTTATGTTTGGCTTATCAAACAATAATATACTCAGATGTTTATTAATGGTTTGGCCAGAGAGAGACATAGATTATTACACGTACACATTCTATATTCTATTTAATTTTGGGCTGATTATTCAATCATCAGATAAATTTATCCATCGAATAAATTATTACCTGACCGAATATAAAAGTGAGACGATTGAACAATTGATTCATATAACTGTCATTTTTATTTCTTTCGTGTTGGTTGTCATTTTAGGAACAACTATTATCTAATGATTGAAAAATTTGCCCTTATAATAACTTTAAAGGGTGGAGTTATGAGATAAATTAGTAAGTAATTCTTGACGAGTTATATTTTTTCATTAACACTAAGGCCCTTTTCACCACATGCTGATAAAGTCCCTGATAGACTATTCGGTACTTATCCGCCATATAAACCACAACTTTCGGTTTCACAGGTCTCGAATAGAAATATCTGGCAGAATAAATCACTAGTAGTGTATTAGATTTATTTTTAGTTTGCGTTATATGTGAAATAGTTATCTGGAACTTCATCAGGAACCAGTTGAGCTGGCCTCAAATATTTGTATCTATTAATATAGTTCTTACCCTTTCATCTGATCCACTGCAGTCTATGGTGACCCGTAGAGGCGAAGGAGCGCTTGCGCATTGACGTACTAGCTACGAAAAGTAAATAAGACATATGTACAGTCAGCCACATATGTATCTGAACCAATTTAATGTATTAAATCGCCTATGCATGTTAAATTTACTTGAAAAATTTATTTTTCTTATTTGTAGTAAAGTAAATCCCTTTTATTCTATTTTTGTAAAGAGAAAAAATAATTTGTAAGAAAAAAAACCTGTCTAGGAATTTGAAGTTTTGGATTTGTTCAGCTACTTATGGGGCTGACTGTACATTAAATTATAAGTTCTTTACGTACAAGATAGATGAAGTCCACTTTCGGAAAACGTTAATTTATTATCTATAATAAATTTCCTATAATATATTAGGAAAATAATTACAGAATGGTAAAGATAAATTCTAGGGCGTATTTTCTTGTGTAATTATTTCCAAATCAGTGGCATTAAAAGTAAAGTTTTAATATTGGGAGCGGATAAATTATGCAAATAAAATATACTGAGGACGAAGTTCGTGCAAGTGCTAACGTATAACTTATGCGGCATTGTGATTACTTTTCGTAAAACAAATTATAGAAAAATAGTCATGTTCCTACACTTAAGCCCTGTATCGTGGGTATCAGGACCTATCAGGGGTTTTTGGGCTTGCATCTAGATTCTAGACTAATAGATTCACAAAGGACCACAAAACTCCCTTCACAATCTTCAGTTGTAGTAAATGAGCACTCATTGTTTATATTTTTATAATTCACCTTTGACCTAGTTTATTTAATACTGGGTTAATTAAACTACACATTGTTTCAATTTATAATCAACATTATAAAAGGAATCTCTCTTTTTGAACTGAACTACAATTGAATTTAAACTAAATTTATTTTCTGAATATACCTCGTAAATAAGTCAATTTTATTATGACCACAGAAAACGTCTAATCGAGGAACGAAACTCGGTGATCACAATCACGGAAACTCAGTTCCTCCAATTTCCAAATGTTAGCCACTGTTCCAAATATAATGGATACGAACCACAAGTAACAATGTAATCGCCACGTACCGATACATTTTCCGTACTCCGCTCACCACACTCGCGACATTTTTCATCGCTCAACATGAACTGCACTCAATCACGTATTGTCGATAGCATTACGTAGGAAAGAAACAGTATTTTAATGTGTGATCAATCATTTCTAATACCTACTGATGAAAATATCTGTGTTCAACAAATTGCATCTTTTGCCTTTGAGTCCAGACAATCGATTACCTAAGTATATTTATTCCCAAATTTTACTTCAATTTTCTGCCGTGGTCTTTAATGTAAACGTCATAATATTTCATTAGATGAATATATTTTTTTTTTTTTTTTTTTATGGCATAGAGTGACGAGACGAGCATGCCGTTCGCCTGATGGTAAGCGATACGACCGCCCATAAACAGTAGTAGCACCATACAGCACCTTGAGTTACAAAGTACTGTGTGGCATTCCACTGCTCTCGTCATCCTGAGACATAAGATGTTAAGTCTCATTATGTCCAGTAGTTACGCTGGCTACAATGTCCTTCAAACCGAAACACAACATTGCATGCACACTGCTGCTTGGCGGTAGAAATAGACATTGCGGTGGTACCCACCCAGACGGTCTCTTACATATGAGAGACCTACCACCAGTAAAAATATGCATAAATCGATGCCAAAATCTCTCAAATAAATAAAAGTTGTTTCGTTTTATTTTCTTTATTGTACATAAAGAGTTCTAAGATTATATAGAGCGCACATTGGGAAAATTGTCGTACAAAAATTTTGAGCCTCTTCGTCAGTAACTCAATCTACTGTGAAATAACAAAATACCTATGTAAAGTTCATTAGAACATACTTTGACATGGTCGTAATGCCTATATTGGCATATTTCCTTCCAAAATATTGTTTTCTTTACAAAATTTAAGCATACCGAGACAACTTGTTACACGGACATGTCATATAAGACAGCGACTTATTACCAATTTGTAATAACTTTTGGACGAAAAATTTGGTCCTGATGTCCGGTCTAATACTGTATAATGTCTAATACTGTATACTGTTTAATGTCTTTGATTGTACCTCATGCAAAATGATTAATTCTGATATTTGAAATAATGTATTCTATATTTAAAAATAGAAAAAAATATTTATTTATTCATTCGTACAATTTTCTGACCATGAGACAAATAATTGCACAAACCGCTCTACTGTTCATTACGTCTACATAGCCGATACTTCAAATTTGCTGGAGTCAGCAAAAATGTCCAACGCGGATACAACCAACAAGGTTAGTATTACACAATAAATCGTTTAGAATTAATCAGTCGCATCTTATCTATGCATACGTGTTGATCTACAATAACTGTGTCGTCTCCATACATACATAATGCAGTGGCTTGTTGGAAGCTTTTATACTGCCAGTGTGTTGTTATATTTGGTGGCCAGGTTCTACTATCAAAATGAATTTAAGAAGGCTGGCGTGGGTGGTGCTCGCTGTCGTTGCGCTGACTGCTGTCGAGGTATGAGTTTTAACTGGGATTAAAGTACGAATATGGGATAACACCTCGATTGTGGGTTGTTTTTGTATTGCATACTATTTGATGGTATTAAAATACGTTTAGGGACTTGGACGTTGTACTTTATAATGTTTAACTAAGTAGTTTTTGTTGTAATTTTGAATGGGCAGTCTTTGGAGTAAAAATATTTATTTATTTCATTTATTTAACTTTATATACAAACATGTGCATAGGCGAACCTAATGCTTTAGGTATTATCTACCAGTCTACCTTTGGGTGGTGTAGAGATGAGATGAAGCATGTGTATATAAAAAAAACGTAGATATTAATATATTATAAGATGTAACAAAAAAAACTGATTATTAAATATGACTAAACTACGAATAAATGAAACTAATGTTAATAGATATTAATAAAAAAAAATATTAGTGCAAGATAATTATCTACTTCAGTCATACTTTAATTTACCTTTTACTGCCTCGGTGGCGTAGTTGTATTACGGTACGACTGCAGAGTTGAGGTGTCGGGTTCGATTCCCGGGTCGGGCAAAGTGATATTGGAATTTTCTACTCAGTATCAGCCCGGAGTCTGGAAATGTGCTCGGTATATGGCAGTAGGCCCACCCCCTATTACATAGGACCTAACATAGCTCGCGAAATGCGGGTGTCTCACACCTCTGCCTACCCCTGAAAAGGGTAAATGCGTGATGCTATGTATGTATGTTTAAATTACCTTTGCGTTATAAAAAAACTTACGAAAATAGTCTCCATGCATTAGTAGGTAGAGTATAGTTTTTCTATGGAGTAATAAACTTTATACTTCAAAATAATATCGCATTTGTTTTTTCTACGATTTTAGACTTGTATACTTCACTAAGTAAAATAGATAATGAGATAAGTGTAAAGATATAAAAAATTGTTACGCCCCGTCCGATACGAGAAAAATCACGTAAATAGACTAGAAATGTAAATACCTATACTTAATAATGTAACATTAAACATTTGTATAACGTCTGTACTGCCTTCTTGGTCTAGCGGCAGTGTATGTAGCCTATGAATCGAGACCCATGTGTTCGAAACCAGGTCGGGCAACAATTGGGATTTTCTTATTTCTCCGGAATACACTCAGGGAGGATCGTTGTCGCACCGGCCCATTTTGAAAGCAAATCATTTAATAAAGTGTGTTGTGCCTTCACTACATTTCCCCCACGTCGAAAGACCTGAAACTTTATAATATAGGCAATAGGTTTGAAATATTCTTAGCAACGACGATAGCCTAGTTGGGAATGGAACGGTCTGCCGAGACAATTCCCGGAGGTTCAAACCCACACCTCTGGCTTTTCGAAGTTATGCGTATTGTTTATCAATTATCGTTCGCTTTTACGGTGAAGGAAAACATCGTGAGGAAACCTACATACCTGAGAATTCTCTATAAGAATTTCGAGGGTATGTGAAGTCTGCCAACCGGCACTAGGCCAGCGTGGTGGACTAAGGCCTGAACCCTCTCAGTAGTAGAGGAGGCCCGTGCTCAGCAGTGAGCAATATATAATACATGGCTAATTGCAATGCATTGCATCATTAGCAAATCTATAATTAAGCCGCTTTTCACCCTTTATTGGCACAGACCTAACCTTAAATATATGTAATATGGAACTATCTCCCAATTATCCATTCCAGAGCAGCCTGTTGGTAAGAGGATCGTTGCTGCGACCGCGTATACCGGAGCCCTGCTTCTCGTGCCGAGCCGAGGACCGGCCGTACGCGTATTCGCTCATATCCTACCTGGTCAAAGTCAAGGACATGTTCGTGCGAGGGTTCAACGTCCTGCTGGATAAGAGCAAACAGTACAAATTGGACTGATACAAATATTTGTATAAATGGATTGCAGCGAGCGTCAATTGTATCGTATTGTGAAAGTTTTAGGTTTTGATGTTTAAAAATAATTTCATGTTTGTTTTGTGTGAAAAGTTAAAATATTACTTTTATTTTTTAATTAAGTACATAATATATTTTAAGATAAGTCATAAATACCATCAGTAAGTAACAACTTCTGTAGTTAATACTTTATATTTAGTGACTTGCAAGATATTTGCAAAGTTTTTTTATTTTTATATTGTTTTGAATGACGAGACGAGCATGCCGTTCGCCTGATGGTAAGCGATACGACCACCCTTAAACCACCGCACTCGTGTCACCCTGAGACATAAGATGTAAGATCTTATTGCAAATTTTAATTTTAAAAATTGTTAATGAGCTACTGATTAAAATTAATATAATAAGGCTAAGGCCAAAGTTACGTTCGTAAGAGAACTTAAGGTATATTTGGCTGTATGTATAAAATAATTAAAGTGAAATAATTATGAAGTTATATAATTACTTGTGTTTATAAGTAATTTTAATATAAATTTTTATCTAGATGATTTATACTTTTTTAAATAAATAATTTAATTAATGTTTGTATTATTTTCTTATACCTACTTGTTTTTTGTTTCTATCGTCAGAGTAGGGTAAAGAAGATTAAAGAGAATAAACTTTTATGTTTCTTACATTGATGTATTTTTTTAATACATCAATGGTTTCTTATGTAATTTTTTTATGAATTAATAATGGATGACAAGTATAAGTCTGCCTGTATGTGTAGGTGTCCAACACATGAAATAAAACTCATAAATAATCTTATTTACTTTTCTGATAGCTTTTTGATGGAGATAATGACAGATATTTAAAAAAGTGATTATTTTGTGCAAGATCGGATAATAATCCTTTAACAAATTACGGTTACCAACAGGTCTATTATGTGAGCAATTAATAAATAAAAATAAAAAAGTAGTTTTGATTTAAATAGAGGTTATAAAAAGAAAAACATAACATATTTATAAATTAACAACTGTATATTATGCCACTTTGCATAAATATAATAATACTAATAACTTCATTTAAATATAACATTTTATTTAACATTTTTATAGAGTTTTCTATCAAAACGTAGATATTATTTGCTTCATATTTTATAAGAAGGTATGTAATAAATACTTACATCAAAAATCAATTATGTTTCGATTCCTTTTCTTTCTTGAAAAGGCAAAACATAATTAAATCAAGAATTACCATTGATGTATTAAAAATGACTGCCTCGGTGGCGTAGTTGTATTACGGTACGACTGCAAGGCTGAGGTCTCGGGTTCGATCCCCGGGTCGGGCAAAGTGATATTGGATTTTTCTATTCAGTATCAGCCCGGAGTCTGGAATTTGTGCCCGATATGGCGATAGGCTCGCCCCCTATCACATCATGGGACGGAATACGCTTGGCGAAAAGTGGGTGCACTAGTTGCGCCTCTGCCTACCCCTTCGGGGATAAAAGGCGTGAGCATGCACATGCGCGTACTAAAAATAAACCAATGAGAATTACACACCTTTTTAAGCATAATCTTACATATTGGCATAAGAAATATATTATTTTAAACAATAAATAACTACTACATTAACATAGCTACAATGAAAATTACATTTAAAAATCACATTTTTATACATGCTTATTTTTTTAATAAAAGTTTTTTAAATCGAATAAATTCCGCTGTGGTTAAAGAACCTTTTCTCTTTAACTCTAAAAGTTTGTCCAACACTTTCTTATTATCAGTACGCACAATAGAACTTGTTAAAGGTACAACTATAGGCTTTAGTTCGCTACCCAAAGCTCTTTGCAATGGAGTTTTTCCCAAAATTGGAACTTTGAGAGGTTTTGGTAATTTTGGAACAGGTAATAAAGGTGGCAATAAAGTTAAAGGGAAAAATGGTAATGGCCGCAATAAAGGAGGGAGAAAAGGTGGAATTATGGGTAAAATTGGTAATTTGGGAATTATAGGTGGTAAAATTGGTAATTTGGGAATTATAGGTGGTAAAATTGGTAATTTGGGTATCATTGGCGCAAACAACGAGCGTGGTACTTTACGTCCTAAAGGTTTTTCAATTTTTGGTAGTTTCGGTCCTGCAAGGCTCAGTGGTGGTATAGAAGGGAGTTTAGGGAGGGATAAACTGGGTTTTGAGAGCTGTGGAAGACCAGAGTTGATATTGATGAATACTGGAGCGTGCCTGGAGACTTTCTTGATAAACAGAGGTTTTGAGTGTCTCTTGTTGTCTCCAGCAAAGAGGCCAAGATTCAGACATTTGGATTGCTCGCCCTGAAAGTGAATAATGTATTGAAAATAAGATTTGTGTTCTTACGTATAAAGCTGTTTTCCACTGCCTTGGCCTTTGTTGGTCAATTTCTTCTTTACGTTAAATAGATAGGTATATGACAAGATAAGTAAATCACTGATTGATAATCTTTATTGGTACCTAGTATGAAGCACTGGTTTTTGCTTATAGCTCCGCCCACATTCAAGTCTCTTCCTAAAATACAGTTACCTATAGCGTTCAGACGTCCATGACAGAGTGTACACGCAGCGCTACTAACCGACAATAATGGAGAAGCCTTAGTAGGCCTACGAACAACGCCGAGAAGACTGGCAACGCTCACATCTTTCGATGTATTACCATCGCGACAACCACGACTACTCTGCCAAGAGTGCCCGACTGAGAAGAAGATAGCGTTCAGAGAAAATGTAGCTAGCTTTTAATGAAAGATTTTTTTGAATTGAAGCAGAGAGTAGTACACACACAGACACACACTCTCACGCGTATTATCCCCGAAGGGGTAGGCGAAGGCGCAACTAGTGCACCCGCTTTTCGCCATATCGGGCACAAATGCCAGGCTAATACTGAATAGAAAAACCCAATATCACTTTGCCCGACCCGGGGATCGAACCCGATACCTTAGCTTTGCAGTCGTACCGTAATACCACTACGCCACCGAGGCAGATAATAGTATTTCCAGAAATTAGCAAGCTGAAATAAAACATCAACTGCCACAACTTTATAATTTAGTGCTTTAATGAACTAATTTATATTCATGAACTTTTTACTTCATGTAATATATTATGTAAAAATATCGTATTCATGAAAGGGAGTTAATCAGTATAATGAATATGTATTTGAACATTATTTTTCCGTTTTCTGTTACAATGTATTAAACAACTGCAGACTTTCTTTTGGTTATTATTATTTATACTGCTGTAGACATGAGGATTGATGAGACAGATGCTGGCTTGATAAATGCTACGACTGACCTATGACTGTAGTCAACAACAGCATGAAAAAGGATATGTCCGCTTTTTGTCCATACAAAAAGCGAACTTTAAGGCCCAGCACCCGTGTGCTGGGCCTCAAAATCTGACCAGGCTCAAACTTTAGGGATATATCCAAAATATGGATTTTGGATTCATTAAAAAAATATTTTTAGACCCCTCCATTTACAACCAACTTTTTTTAAATGTTCATATTATGTGTAGTTTTAAAGCAAAATAACATCACATAAATCTTAAAAAAAAAAACATTGAACGATTTATTGCAAAATGCTAGTTTTAGGAGTACTATCCAAATATATATAAACTGTCTTGGTTAGAATTTTGGGCCCGTTTTTGGACATGTCCTTTGAATATGTTTAGTTACTTATGTGGCTGTCTGTACCTACAGTTTTGCTACTAACTGCAGTACTCAAATAGGTATGTCATTTAACTAATTATCATTATACCGTTTTAGTAATTCGGTTGTTATCACGGGAAAAATGTTAAAGAATGTTAAGAAAAAAGACCAACTTAAGTCTAAGTCGCATTTTAATACTTAAAGAGTTACCTTGTTCTTTCTAAAATTTTCTGGTATTTTTTGATACAATGATAAAATCTTTACGAATCTACTATTCTCTGGGCATTTATAACACAATGAGAAATTGTGAATAAAACTTAATAATTATGAAATAGTTAATGAAATAACATCACCTACCACTGATAAAATAATAACACACAACACAGCAGTCCTTATATTTGGCGACGACGTCGCCATCTTGTATTTTACTGAGTTCTAAACCCCGGCAAATTCGACCATCTTATATAAACCATTGTTTTTGAAGATAATGGTTATTATCTTGCGATCATTCTGATTAAACACGTTACATAATATATTGTTTTTTAATTATCAAAAAAATATAAACCGAAAGTCATAAGTGGACACTAATTTTAAAACGCTTATTTTTTATTCATCTACATATATTATTATCTGTATTTATTGTGCCTTTAACAACTAGTGTATGAATGTATGGACCAAAACCCTTTTTTATGAGTTGCCTAGCAGAGGAACAAATTATGATTTCGTGTCGGAATACATACTTTACTTGCCAAATCCATAACAATAGCATGACGTCAGAATGCCCAGGTGTCTGAAACAATAATTTCTATAACACATTGTAATGGACGTTTTAAACCACAAACTGTCGTAATAATTATAACTTTATCTCCACGTTCAACCTTATCATCTCAAAGCTATCTAAACTCTAGGAATAAGTTGCATTTTATCAGCAAAGATTGTTACTTGAAGCGAGTATCACGTAGAAAAAACTAATTAATTCATATTACTATTTAAATACGAAAACGTTTTTATTTTTTTACGCATAAATTGGTGTTGTCGCGTGCGGTGACGAAGGAAAATGGGGGGTCCAAAGTTCTTTTGGTCCTCCGTTTGTATCCTGTTGTTTACATCCTCTTATTATGTAGTCGCGTGTAGTGAAAAAGGACTATGCCTGGTATGTATAATTAACATAGTCATATTTTTTTTAATATTTTTCTGATTTTTTTTATTTTTTTTTTATGGCATAGAGTGACGAGACGAGCATGCCGTTCGCCTGATGGTAAGCGATACGACCGCCCATAAACAGTAGTAGCACCATACAGCACCTTGAGTTACAAAGTACTGTGTGGCATTCCACTGCTCTCGTCATCCTGAGACATAAGATGTTAAGTCTCATTATGTCCAGTAGTTACGCTGGCTACAATGTCCTTCAAACCGAAACACAACAGTGCATGCACACTGCTGCTTGGCGGTAGAAATAGACATTGCGGTGGTACCCACCCAGACGGTCTCTTACATATGAGAGACCTACCACCAGTACAACTTTGCAACTCCATCCGGAGAATGTTTGTGTGGTTCACAAACATTGGATTTTTAAATTCAAATTTCCTGTTGTTCCTGATACGTAGGATGCAGAAATATTATGATATCTTTGATTGTGATATGATCAATAAGATTCTTAAAAAATACTCGTGGAATTGAGAACTCCACCTTTTTATCAAGTCGGTTAAGAACTACTAGATAATAATGAGCAGTTAGGTAACTGCTCAATGTTAAAAGATTTAAATAAATTATTTGTAAAGTATTTTTAAAATAAATATTATTGCTTTTCAGCTGGAGGCACTAAAAGAATTAAAGGAATGTAAGAAGGCATTTCTGGCTACGTGAGTGACGGCATTTTATAATTTATGTTTTGCCATTGGTTTTATATGACACTCATATTTATTAAATTTTTCAGGCTACTTAAACCACTGTTAGCGACTAAGCTTCTAGGTAAGCTCATCATTTTATAACTATTTATTTATTACATACCTAGCTTTTACCCATGATTCTGCTCGCATAAACATTTGTTCTATATGGAAAGTAGAGTACAGAAAATAATCAGAATCCGATAAGTTCGTTATAAAAGATGCTTGCCGAAGGATTACAGCCAAAATGGAAGAAGTTTATGGCGTTAATTAATATTAGACACTAAAAGCCAAAAGCAGTAATATAATCATAACATTTTTGCAGAGAAAGAAAAGTTGCCTCTGCCGCCCCTGCCGCCGTTAGCGCCGCCGACGATAGTGTTGATGCCAGCGGCTCCCCCGGCGCCTTGCCTGCCACCGCCATGTTTGCCGCCGCCACCACCGTTCATGCTAGCACTCCCGCCACCGCCACCGCCCTGTCTACTCCACACGGCAGCGCCACCGCCACCTCCGATTATAATCCCAGCGCCCCCGCCAGCGCCATTGTGTTTACCTCCACCACCGCTACCTTTATTCTTACCCGCTCCCCCGCCAGCGCCTTTATGCCTACCACCACCACCATCACCATTTGTGCTGGCTGCGCCACCGCCTGCACCGTTCATGCTGCCTGCACCGCCTCCAGCTTTTCTCCCTGCGCCGGCCCCAGCACCGTTGTATTTGCCCGCGCCACCGCCACCTATTGCGTTACCACCACCTCCGCCAGCTCCTATAGTGATTTCATTGGTACCCCCCGCCGCCCCCGTTATCTTGTCTCCCGCCGCCGCCGCCTGGGATACCCATGACGGCATATATGGTGCCCCCTCCTGTACCAATCACATTGGAGCCGAAGCCACTCGAGCTGCCTCCGCCATGCCACTGCGCTCCACCGCCTCTGCCGTGTTATTATTAAGTTAAAATTAATTTAATTCAATCATTTAATTTATGTATTTAAATAAGTTATGTTCATTAAATATGATGTATCTATCGTATGTAGAATTAAATGACTTTTTAATGTTCATTGATTTTGTATATTCCCTTGAATAGTTTTACTAGTCATAAAACCTCGAAATATAGAATAATGCAACCTCCTTAAAGCAAGTGGTATAATTTAACACTTATAATTTATACAATTAAATCATAGGCGTATAAAGAGAAGAATTAAATTAAGTACCTATACATATAACTTTATTTGTATGAATTCACGAACCAATATTATACCCACGGGCTTTTATTTCAAATTACATAGAAAAGCATTGTGTGATAGCAGCAATTTTGTGGAAACCAGTCATTTGAAACGTTGTTCGCCTAAACTGTTGCGAACAAATTACATTATGCATTATGTACAGTCCATTTCAAAAGTGTTAATGAGAATACTATAAAATATTATAAAAAATGACTTTTTTCCTGGCATGGTAACTACTCTAAAACTTAGGTACAGTGTAGTCTAAAGTATATAATATCGACTAAGGTGACAAGTTGTAGGTAATTCTCGATGATAGCCGATTCAGCAGAGGTTTTCTTGTCACAGACCGCCATATACGTAGTTCATATTTTATATATTATTTTCCCACGACTCCGAACGCGTGAGAAACATTTTCCGGGAAAAAGTCCCGTTTCATATTTTCTCATAAAAAGATTTTTTCAGATAAAAAGCCTATAGAGCTCAGGAGTAATGTAGCTTCCTATTATTATTATCAATATTAGTAGGTATAGATGTAGAGAGTACAGATGAACTTTATGCGGAATGTAAAGTCCTTCGCGTACGCCAGATTTTCATACTCAAAGCCGTCCTTGCTTCACATAAAAGAGCAATTAATTCTGCGGACTTCGATCACTTATCTCAGCGCCGTATTTTTCGTATTCCAACTGTTTTGATACACACAACTTTTATCAAACGACTTCCGTTCTTTTTGCTACCTCACATCTACAATGAAGTCTGTCGCCGGATACCTAACATTAAAATGCTTCCATTGAGCAAGGTTAAGTCTAAAATTGCACAGTGGCTTTTGTCACTTTCATACCAAGACACGGAAGAATTATTAATTACTATGGGTGACTAACTCACACTCTCACACACACACGTACACATACACGCACACGCACATGCACATGCACACACACACACATAACCCTTACTGAGTAAATTCCAAATGAGTTTGGAATTATATTAACTGAATTATAGTAGTCTTTGTTTTATTTTTTAAATTCGTATTGCATATTTTATAGTGTTTGTTTTACTTTTTTTTTTTTTAATTATCGAACTAGAGTCTGTTAAATTGTTGTAATTTCCTTTGTAAATTTGTAAGGATGTGCGACACAAGTTTAAAACTTAGTGCGCATCCTAACGGAGATATTGTAATCCAATTGCATTGTAACTGGTTTCTAAAATAAATAAATAAGTTTAAGTTTCAAAAGATTACCTTTCATTTCTTTAGATAGCACAAACATCCCAACCTATTCGGTTCAAGACATTTCTATCCAAGCTAAAACCAATCAAACACATTCACAACATTTTATTGAAGTCGGTTAGGTGGTTTCGGAGATTAGCTTGAGAACATCGTGTGCACATTAAGATTATTAACGTTTACTCACATTATCAATACGAAAGTTTGTTACTAAACCATGCCAAAACGACTGAACGGATTTAGCACAGACATTATAGTCTGGAATAGCAAATAAGCTACTTTTTATCCCGAGAAAATATATAGCGGAACTTTTATCCCGGAAATATTTTTTCACTCGGGCGAAGCCGCCAGCAAAAGCTAGTACTAATATAATAATTGGAAAAAGTTGTTTAGATAATAAATGTTAGCAATAAACTGGAAATCTTTGATGAAGACATGTGTTCAGCAGTGGTCTTCCAAAGGCTCAAGAAGAAGAAGAAGAAAAAAAACGCAAGTAAGGTTGAATGCGTCTTGTAGATTAAGTAAGAAAGCTTTCATAATTTGTATTCGACTGTCCACATAACAGCAGGTCACAATAGCGGTTATAGTTGAGTTTAAAATGCTTTGTCTACATTATAAGATATTGCAGTAACATCGAACGAAAGTCATATTGATATGAACGCCATGTTGATACCAGCCATTGCTGCTTTCTATAAATACAAAGTCGTTGGTAGCATCATTGTGCTTGCATGTCTTCCACCAGCTGGTAAGAAGAATAAGAGTACATTTATGTGATAGGATATTAGAGTCTCAGGTTTCTGACGATGTTCAGGATAGAATTATATGGGGAAGAAAATCAACGAGAGTCACCCCGTCCCCACGTATCATTCATAACTTAGAAAGAGAGAGAAATTATTGATTATGTTTGCATTATGTGCAGCATGACTGGACCTGTTGGACCACAATACACCCCCCCCCCCCTCCCCCAAAACTAGAAAATGGTAGTTTTGCTATTGGGTTTACAGAAATCACCGATTTTAAGGGGGAACTAACGAGTGGCCTGTGTTCGGTGGGTGGGTGTTACGGGTGTTTCAGGCTTTTCTTAGAATCGTGCTGGTCCGCCTTGGAACCCCGCGTGTTCTCTCCATTATCGTGCTTACTACCATCCCAATTCTTTTATTTTTGTAAATATCAGTCGTTTCAAGTTGCACCTGGTGCACCGGTTGTGCCTCCCCCTACCACCTCGACAATTATAATGAATGGCGTGAGTGTCGGTAGACCATTGCACTTGATGGTTAGCGGAGTGGTGTCCAAACGAGAAATGATTATCCCTTTCTAGTTGATACAATTATCCTGGTCTATTTGCACCGGGAATAAGGCTGCCTGTCCACTGAAGCGGAGCGAGGTGGCGGAGCGGTGTGCGATATAAAAAGCCACCAATAAAATTGCATAAAATCTCTGCTCCTCCTCAGTAGACAGGGACTTGCAAACAACTAGCTTAGAAATTCATACAAAAGTGGGAAGCGGAGCGGGGACACAGAGCGAAAAATAGGAGCGGGGAAGCGGCGAGGAGAAACGAACGCAGGCAGTAAGTCCAAATTAGCTATTTTGTAGCTAAAACTAGAAACTTCTCGACATCTTGATGATTTCGGCTACGTTTTTTAATACTTATGGCTTCACTTTTTAGCGTCATTTTCTAGCAATGATTTGAAAATAGTGTTTTGTAGAGATAAGGCTAAAGGAACTTGTTAATAAATTAAATCACCCGCTACCGGCAGCTAAAATGACTCGTCCTTTGCTCGCGACCAAGCTCCGAGTATGGAAAAACACAGTCCTCAATTCCACTGCGCATAAATTTTTCGCACTGCTCCGCTATCTAGCTTCGCGTCTATGGACAGACATAGTCCGCAACTACGCTCCACGTAACTCCCTGCCTCCGCTCCGCTGCCTCGCTCCTCTTCGGTGGACATGCAGCATAAAGCGGATATCCGAATTCTGAAGCATGCGTTTCAACTTTGACCTAGTATATTTATTTATTTATTTTATTTTATTTTATTTTGGACAACAAACAGTCACATACATCACAAAAACTTAATAGTATAATGTTTACAACTCACAGACTTTGAGTGCCAACACTTAATTTAAAGAAACTATTACAAATAAAAGGATCACATTTAGAATGGAGACAGACATGGTGTTAGTATTTAAATTTTAAAGTAGGTAACAGATTTCAATAAATGTTACTTAATAACATTCCAGTGCTTAGAAAAAATATTTTCATAATTCATTAAGCAAAAACTCTTGTAATTTTCTCTTAAATTTAGATATAGAGTTATTAAATATATCAATATCAGATAATTTTTGATTATATACAGTCAAACAACGACAGAAAAATGTATTAGAGGTGTAATTAGTACTGCAACCCGGAACTACAAACAAGTTATTTGTTTTACGTACTGACCTGAAGGGTACTTTAAATTTTATTTGTTCAAGCAAATTAGGGGAATCAATGACATTATTAATAAGCTTATATAAGAACATCACATCATGTAGTTGACGCCTGAGTGACAGAGATAACATTTTGTGTTTTGCTAGACAATTATTATAAGAAACAAACTGAGATCCAATTCTATATTCGAGAGATCTAAGAAAAGTTTTTTGTACTCTCTCAATTCTGTTAACATGACATGAGTAATAGGGGCTCCATATAACACAGCCAAAGTCCAATATGGACCTTACTAAACTATAGTATATAATTTTATAAGTGCTGCTATTTTTAAAAGGTTTACAAACTCTCAGGAGAAAGCCAAGTTGTCGATACGCTTTATTGATAATTTGGTCATAATGGTAATTGAAAGACAGTTTATCATCCAAGATGATTCCAAGGTCACGAATATGGTCAACTCTAGCAAGTGTGCAATTATTGAAACTATATGCATATTCTATACGATTACGTTTACGAGTATAGCTCATAACAAAACATTTGTCTTGATTTAAAAATAGTTGATTTTGGGAGCAGTAGCGAACTAAGTTATTAATATCATCTTGAAGACGGATACAATCAGTTTCATCTCTTATAACCCTAAAGATTTTTGTATCATCTGCATAAAGAAGACTGGTACTATTAGTGAGATAGTTTTCAATATCATTAATATATAGAATAAAAAGTATGGGCCCCAGATGGGAGCCTTGCGGTACACCAGAAGGTACATTCTGGAAGTCAGAAAGAAAACCTTTAATACAAACGGCCTGAGATCTGTTAATAATATATGATTTTACCCAGCGAAGCAAATCGCCATGTATTCCAGCTCTGAAAAGTTTATTAATGAGCATACTATGACTAATTTTGTCAAAGGCTTTGGAAAAGTCGGAGTAAATAACGTCTACTTGAAGTTTTTTATCCATAGATTTTAATAAGAAATTTACGAAAGTAACCAAATTAGTGTCAACAGATCGTCCACGGACAAAACCATGTTGGGAAGATGTAATAAAATTTCTGACTAAAAAAGATAGTTGAGTAGCTACAATTTTTTCCAATATTTTACCAAAAACACATAGTTTGGAAATCGGTCTGTATTGCGTGATGTCACTAGTTTTATCGTTTTTCGGAATAGGAGAAATCAAAGACTTTTTCCATATATCTGGAAAGTGGCCCAAAGTTAAAGACCGAGAAAAAATATGTGTAATGGGAACATACAGTGCATTTGCGCATTTCGAAATCAGCAAAGGATGTACACCATCATACCCAGCTCCCTTCTTTACATCAACACCTTTTTTTTGTTTTAAACCTAAACTTGGAGTAATATGTATATTATTAATATTAAGCACTGTGTTAAGGCCTGAAGAGGGCAAGCTAGGGTCTGGACCGTCATTGACAGGATCACTAGATTCTATAAAAACAGATTTAAAATAGTTGTTAAATAGGTTACAAATTTCAACGCCGTCACTTGTCGTAATATCATTAAAACTCATTTTTTGTGGCATACTGCGGTTACCCATCTTAGACTTAACATAACTCCAAAAATAATTTGGATTTCTTCTTATATTCTCCTCAGATAGCTTTATATAGGTTTCATAACAGGATTTTTCAAGTTTTTGAGCTCTACGTCTTAGAAGAGAAAAAGTGTAATAGTCCATATGGTTTTTATAACGTTTCCAGTTACGGTGATACCTTCGTTTTTCGTTAAGTATCTTTATAAGGGGACGCGTGACCCAGGGTGCATGCCTAGTGTTAGATACTGTTTGCCTACGTGGGACATATGTTTGTATTAATTTATTTAAAACGGAGTAAAAATATTCTACAGTAGACTCTAAGTCATTTCGCGACTTAAATTCTTTAAACCAATCTATCTTATGCAGCTCTAAATTGATTTTATCATAATCGGCTAAGTGAAATAAAGGCTTACATGATTTTGGATTGCTATTGAATGATTTATTATATAGTACGGACAAGTCAATATCTAAAGCTGGATGGTGTCCATCCTCAGGCGTCAAGGGATGAGAGCTACGAATAATTTCACAAGTAGTATTAGAAAACACTAGATCAAGAAATCTTAGGTTTGCATTATGTATAGAATTAAATTGTTTTAATTGTGCAAGATTCATAAAATCTGCAACCGCAGACGATAATTCGTCACTGTTTGGTAGCAAACACATACCATTAAATTTTGGATCGAATTTCCAAAGGCCATTAGTGACATTAAAATCACCTAATACTATATAAATATCAGTAGGATGAAGATCAATATAATTACAAATATTGTTAAAGAAAACGCTAAGTCGGCTTAGGTGATTAGGTCCGTGTGGAATATACGCGCATATAATATGCAATGCGGTAGCATGCGCCAACGATGTGGACAGAGCGCAAGATGTATATGGCAGTCGCGAGGATAGATGCGGTGCGCCGACTGATCTAAGTGGAATTGTTACCCACAACTCGTCAGCACACTCGGCTATGTGCGGTGCGTCGTTGGCAGGCATGGAGCCTAGCCCTCGGCGCACCGCCACCGCCACGCCCCCTCCCCGCGACCGGCCACTAGCAATGGCATCTCTGTCCTTACGATATACAACAAAATTGTCGCTAAATAATTCATTGCTGTAAAAATTATCCGTAAGCCACGTTTCCGTGAGACATATGATATCATAATTACAATTTATTGTTTCAGCTATAAATTCATTAGACTTCGTTCGGAGTCCCCTAACATTTTGATAACCTATTGATAGATTAAAGTTAGCCATAAGTTACAAGAAACGTTAATAACAATAATAATAAATTCAAGTAACTTGAAGTACTCCGTTTGTTGCAATAACAATAACACAATAATATTGTATGAATGCATTTTGTAAATTGTTTGACTGGTTTAATATGATAAGTAACGTGAGGAATAGAAAGTGTGATTAATCGTAACCCATACAAAAAAGTTAATATAAATAATTTGAGAACGTAATATGTCAGAGAACTCATACATAAATAAAAGAAACGATGTAAATATTTTTCCAAATATACGAACGATGAGTTGTACATAATATCATACATCGCAAAAACATCTGTACTTGCGTCTAAGACATTTAACAAGTCATCATAGAAAAACACTGAAAGGTTTTCAAATTTGCAGAAATAATTATAATAATATTTAAATAGTCATTTTACTTTAGATATAAGATCATTTTCGTTGGATATGTATATTATTTTAGAAGTTTCATTTTTACGCAAAAATATCTTACAATCTTTGACCCAAATAAATTTGAAACCACGGCCCTTTCCAACTTCTCGAACCTTCTTAAAAAGTGACTTATTCTGTGGAGTCAAGTGCTCATTTATGAATACAGGTCTGGCAGGCCCGTTGATCCCAAGATCCGTAGTGGAAACGCCGCGCCGAGACTTATATGCTGCCAAGATTTCATTTTTGCGACTGCGTTGTATTAATTGTATAATAATATTGGAGGGTAGTTGCAACTCATTGTTACTGCCTGGGTATCTTCTAACCCTATGTATTTGATTAATATCGCTGGGTGTTACTGATACTCCAATTGTTATGCAAAGTGCATTAAGGATGGAAAACAGATTTTCGCCCTTTATTTCCGGAACTCCAGACAATTCCAAGTTGTTTAGTCGATCGCGTTGTTCCATAACAGATATATAGTTGTTAAGGTGTTCAATGGTACTATGAATTCCACTTAATTGTTCGTTAATCGATGCAGGCGAATTCTCATTTGACTCAATTTTACACAGTCGTTCACTATGCGAATCTATTTGTTCAGTGATAGTGTCAATTCGTGATTGACACTGTCGGTGTTTATGTTCTAATTCCGTGATAGACATATTCAAGTTCTTGCAGGTAGCCTTAATCTCCGAAACTTCGTCTTTGATGACTGTCATAGTTTCACGAAAATGATTGAAATCGATTGCCAAAGTGTCATTAATTTTGGTCATGGATTCCAGCTTTATGTTCATGTCATTACGGAGTAAAGAAATTGAGCTATTTAAAGTTTTGGTGAGGCGATCTATAGCGGATGCAAACTCGAAGCCAGGTTGTCTTCTGGATTTGGTATTCACCAAAGGAGAGGGGGTATCCAAGTTCTTGTCACTAGTATAGAAAAAATCCTATTTCTTAGCTAATAAATCCAATGTTTCCAATCCATATGAGGGGATTATTCTGTAATGCCAGCGGCCCCTGACATTAAGAACTCCTTTCTCATATTATAAATATTGAGTTACAGAACGCGTGAAGCTCCATCGCGAATTGTCGCGCCATGGAATGTTGGCAACAATCACATGTAGTCATCCTAATCTTGGGAATATTCAGCAGAAGTTCCAAGGAGTCCTTTACATAAAGCAGAATGGCGATAAACTCTTAAATCAGGTTAGTTTTTCTTTAAAATAAGGTTTCTACATAATTTATAAAGAAAACTATATCAAGGAGCTGAACGTTACTTAGTGTGTTCCATCCTCTCATTAAATGAATACGATACCTATGGTACACTATATTTAAAAACACTGTGAGTGGGTTTTTCTACCTTAAAAATTAGTCAGTCGCAGCTTGGAGTCAGGAAGTTGGCGGTGTGATACCTCCGCGCCTCGGAAAGCACGTAAAGCCATTGGTCCTACGCCTGATCTCTTTCCGGTCATGTAGAATTGCTGTCTTACCGGACTATAAGAGTGAAGGTACAACGAGTGCATCTGTGTATTGCGCACACACTTGTGCATTATATTCTGCGTACCGCCGTGACCGAAATCGGCTAGGAAGGGATAGTTTTTTTGGATTTTAATTATTTCGTTCAGTAATATACATAAAATAGTTCCGACTATTTCACCTTAACTATTATGTTACTCGAAAGGCCAACTTATTACTCGTATTTGAGTACAAAATATCATAACTGTAGACCTAAATAGCTTAGCTTTAATTACGAAGTTAAGTGGCAAAGTCTACTTTCATAAAAAAATACAAAAATGTAAATAACTTTTGCACATTGATGCTCTCTATCGCTCTGCTTCAGTTGAACACTCTATCGTGATACATCCTGTATAATGATATTTACACAGATGCACCGGGATCGTTTTTCTCTACCATACAAATGGTTAATAGTGGATGAAGAACACCCGGAATATTTACACAATATCAGATACGACGCGGATGTTACATTTATCAACAGGAAATTCCAAATATCGCATCCAGACAAAAGTGAATTTCACCGTAAGTAGACTTTTTTTTCCACAGGCACGGCAGAGCGCCTGCCTCAATGGCGTAGTTCTATTACGGTATGACTGCAATGCTCAGGTCTTGGGTTTGATTCCCGGGTCGGGCAAAGTGATATTGGATTTTAAATTCAGTATCAGCCCGGAGTCTGGAGTTTGTGCCCGATATGACGATAGGCTCGCTCCCTATCACGGGACGGAATGCGCACGGTGAAAAGTGGGTCCACTAGTTGCACTTCTGCGTACCCCTTCGGGAATAAAAGGCGTGAGTGTGTATGTGTGTGTGTGCACTTCACCTCATGGTTAGCGAAGTGTCGAGAGATGATTACCGTCGCCAGTCGTAAAAATTATGCCGCCCTGTTTGAAACGGCTAACACTGCTGATTCCGGAACGCGACACAGTTATGTGGGCCATTAGGCAGGTTCTTACACGTTGTATAGTAGACGCTGACATCTAGGCAGATACAACATATATTTTACTACCAACTTGAGATGTTTGAGGAATATTTTAGTCGAGTCAGACACGGGTGTGCACATTGAAATAAGGTAGATCTGTTAAGTAAAATTTTATTGTATGGTACAAATGAATCCCCGCTTTTGAAACGACTGTTGAAAACCTCTAGGTTCGAGTCAAGCTCTAGCTCGACTCTGTATTGACTTCGATAACGTCCTTCCGATTAACTTCTTTCCATAAGTTATACTAGCAGAAACTCTGAGGTAAAAACAAAATAAATCCCCTTTCGCTTCTTAATTTCTCTTCTTTCTCCTTAAAGGTTGGTAACGTATTTAAAATTCCTTTTGGTTATTATTTAAATGTTCATGAACCGTAATAATCACTTACCAACTAAACACCCATCAGCAATAAAAACAACATTGTTTCAGAAAACTTTGTAGTCCATTTCCAAGATGTGTATATCCACCCGCGTGATGGAGTTTCCACTCACTCTTGGGCATACTGGATGGACAATAAATTGGTATTGACTCATGATCGAGCCAGGATACTGCGAAGACTTGATCTAAAGGGTCATCTATTGAGGATTGCTACTCCGGCACGTAGTTTTGATTCTTCAATTACTATTTAGATTTATTGTTTTATAGAAAGTCCTTTGCATACACCGCTTTAATTTTTTTGTAGTAGAGGTAGGTACTTCGTAATTTAGTTTCATTTTATCTCATTAATATCATTATCATCTCTTCCAAAGATTTTCAGACTTATCTGTTGGTAGCGGTCTGCATTTAGCAACATTTTGTTTCCCCTACGCCTATATATACCTACTTACCTTTAATCTCATTTATTTCATTCTTAAATCGAATAATCATTTGCCGTAATCCCATCAATAATTATATCTTCCATTAATAATTTCATTTTATTCTCCATATTCAAAGAGTTCTAAAATTATATAGAGCGGACATTGGGAAAAAATTTCATACAAAAATTTTGAGCCTGTTCGTAAGGCGCAAATTGGCATATTTCCTTCCAAAAAAAATGTTTTTTGTACAAAATTTGCACATACCGAGGCGTTTTGTCACATGGTTGTGTCAGATAAGACAGCGACTATTAAGGTACAGTCGCCAAATACCGTCCCCTCTTTGTAAAAATAAATTATTGAAAATATATTACGAGTAAAGTAATAAATAAAACATAAAAGTTTAGGTAGGACATTCCTTTATTATTTTAAATAATCAAAAAATCGTTAACCTTGTTACTATTTCTACAAAAATAGCTGTAACAAAAAAGTCGAAAATCTAACAATATTTTTGTGGGCACCTAATTACGTCCCGGGGACGATATTGAGTTCACAATAATCAGTACGTAAACTTAAATTGTATTTTTAACAATAATCATTAGTGATTATAATTATAATATCTAACCAGACTTTTATTAATCATTGATATAGTTTTAGTAATTTTAATTCTCAAATCAAATTGCACAAATAAAATTAGCGCCTGGATTTTCAACACAATTCTCATGCATCCATTGAAAACATTTTGTGCATCTTATCCATTTCTCTCCCTTTTTGTCTTTTTTATGATAAACTGGGCATTCAGCGTCGTCATTGTTACTATCTTCTTCGTCAGTAAAAACTAAAATTGGGTCATCATCAGACGTGTCCTCATCAAAAGATTGATTCTTACGTCGTTTTTTGTTTTGTTATTGTTGCTTCCTGACGCAATTTTCCATTTCCAAGCAATAGTTCACCAACTCCTCTTCTAATTCAACTGGCAAAACTGGTTTTCTGCCCATTTTCCCAGAAACTGTATCTTCTATAGATTTATCAGACCTTTTTACATAATCTTTCAAAGTAGCTCTTGGAACATTAAATAACTTAACTGCCTTTATATAACCCATTTATTTAGTGCAGACAGCTTCAACGGCTTTTACCATTGCTTCAGGATCCCATAGCTTTCTCTTTGGCATCCAAAAATAAAATAAATATGTGTAATGACAAAGTGATCTAAATATCACCCCGGGGGCGATATTAGGCTCATGTAAGGGGACGATATTAAGAATTTGTCAATTTCATTGATATCCTCCATTTAATCAAAACACATTTCATAACCTAAATTAAATTACAATCAATTTAAATCTAAACGATAACAACAAATTTTGTCAAAAATTTCGTTTCAATAAGTCAAATACATCCATATTTTAACAGTACTCATAGTATTAATACTAAAAACATACATACTAAAAACTCACCTTGAACAGTTTTTTTTTATATCTTAAGACAGGTGCTACGTTTCACCGTCAAACTTTTACCATGGCCGACTGAATGAACTAACTTTAGATTTGAAGTATTAAAACTAAATGGGGCTATTTAGAAAAAAAGAAACCGATGGGGACGAAATTAAGGTCGGGGACGAAATTTGGCGACTGTACCTTACCCACGAGTAATAACTTTTGGACGAAAAATTTGTGCCTAATGTCCGGTCTATAACTATACTGTTTAATGTCTTTGTCCATATGAATTCTGAATTAAAGATTTTTTTTTTTTTTTAGATTGGTCGTTATTCCGAAGAGACTTACAATGGCACGTTTTCGCAGTATCTTGCTGATGAAAAGATATTACAAATGGACTCCGCGATACGTTGTGGACATGAAGGCTCGGCGCTTATTATTAGCAGATTAAATGCTACGTAAGTTCATCAGATTTTGTTGGTACTCAATTTGATAGTGACAACAATGAACATGAAGCTAAAATCGTAATGACAGCCTCGTTAAAACGTGTTTGAAAGACAATCAGCATAATATATTACTTCAGTGGTTCCCAAAGTTGAATGAGCCGCGACCCACATAACAAAAAATTCAAAATTCTGGACCCACCTCTCGGCTGTCATGAAGTAATTTTTAATACCTTTTTCGAGAATTTTGTCTCTTTTCTCGTCCAACATTGGCCACCCGGCTATTGTGTCGGTCGGTTGATATATTGTTCTATTTCTCAGGGCCCACCCAATATTCCCTTGCGACCCACTGGTGGGTCGCGACCCATAGTTTGGGAAGCACTGTCTTACTTCATCTTACTAATATTATGAATGTTAATGATTGTGAAATTGTTTGGATGTTAATTAGAAGTATACGCAGCAACCGTTGAACAAATTTGGGTGGCACACGGATAGACCATATCCTGGATTAACATAACATAGTATATTTTAGCACCAGTAATTTGCTGTCGTGGGAAATATTTTTTTTTAGATTAGCAGATTTTTAAATAGATTTCGGATACGGAGCTATGGATCGCTACAGTAATTTAGAGATTTTGTGCAGACAAGGCTTTCACGCAGGCGAAGTCGTAAGCAACACCTAGAGATTTTGTGCAGGCAAGGCTTTCACGCGGGCGAAGTCGTAAGCAACACCTAGTATCAAATAAGGCCGGCTTATTTCTGTTCGGAGTCGTAACGTTTTTTGTCAGTCGAGGTTAAAATATTTGGACTGCACTGAACCTACGATTAGGACTTGCTTAGCGTACTGTATTCAAATTCAGCGATCATGCATTTTCCAAACATCGGATGTTCATATATCCATTGTATTGCATTAGTAATAAAGTCCTATTTCAGTTACGTTCTACTTCCTACTTTATTGTGGAGTACAGCATTACATAATAACAGCATGATTGTGAAACTCGAAAATGGCGACGCAGAGTTAGCTGGTGGTATTCTCAGGATTTTATTAAATCGCATAAATCGCCTGGATTATGTACTACCGATATGGCCTTTCCGGTAAGTTCTAATTATTTATGAAGAAAAAAGATCTGATGGCCGTCTTTTTAGAGAATTTAATTGATGAAAATCAAATTTTCTTATTATAATTTAAATATAGGTAGGTAAGTGTTATAATTTCAGTCAGACATTCTGTCCGCAGTCACGTCTTACTTCAAAATCATTTTGATTTTGGGTACTTAACTGCCTATTTAAGTGCCGAGAAGTGTTAACATAAAGTCTTTCTTTGTCTTTCACTTTATGGCTTTTTTGTTTTTATTTGTGTTTTTATACGAATGAAGCAAGAAAATTCAGCCTACATCTATTACAGAGTTGGCTTCACGTATCTAGCCGAGCGTGAGAGCAGTAGCAACATGTTTGTGGAGCCATTCGCAGTGGGCGTGTGGTAGACGTGTCTCGGAATGGGGTTCATATTGGTCCTCGCTCAAAAAGTAACGTCCAGAAGCCGTATGGAGAAAGATGGAGCTTTTTTCACGGTCTTAGCGACATGTCTTCAGCAGGGTATTATAGATTCCAAAGTTCAATAGCATTCTAGAGACCTACGTGTAACAATATTTTTCTGATATCAAAAGTGTTATTCTCGTGTTTATTAATACCAAATTTTATCAAAATCGAAACTGTGATTTCACCCTAGAAAACACAACCATTTATTAGTAGGGATTATATTTATTTGAATTGATTTACGCTATTTTAGATTTACACTATGAAGCTATTTTGATATTTTTTATTCAAAGAAATATATAAATACCTTAGAAGTAGTACACACACACACTCATGCCTTTTATCCCCTAAGGGGTACGCAGAGGTGCACCTAGTGCACCCACTATTTGCCGTGCGTATTCCGTCCTATGATGTGATAGGGGGCGAGCCTGACGCCATATCGGGCACTAATTCTAAACTCCGAGCTGATATTGAATGAAGAAAAAGTTAATATCACTTTGCCCGACCCGGAGATCGAACCCGAGACCTCAGCATTGCAGTCGTACCGTAATACAACTACGCCACCGAGGCAGTCATAAGAAATTTCACCTAACTAAGCCTCTTATTAAATTATATTACATCTTACTTTCACCAGATGCAAGTGCAGTACCCCAAGGTCTATCAGGCCGGTGGACATTCATAGTACTATCGGTTTCTTCAATGCTGGTACACGCTTATTACACCTCGGCGATAGTGTCTTCTCTCATGAGCACCGGCAGAAGCGGACCTGAGTCCCTGAGAGCCCTCGCTGACTCGAGATATGCTATAGGGTCCGAAGATTATGATTATATGCGATATTTGTTTTTTGATGTGAGTTCTAAGCCTATGTGAACAAGTATGCTTTGTAAAGAAACTGGTGGATGCGTTCCTTTATGGAAGGCGAAGATATCTATTGATTTTGTTCTTTCATTTGTGTAACAACCTACGGCAACTTGTTGATTTCTTTTTTTAGTAAACTGTGGATAATGGTGTGGGCTGCACATATATGTAAATTTTGATAGATACTATTGTTTGTAAATTTTGTTGTGCAGCTGTTTGTTATCCCAAATAAATAAATAAATAAATATCTAAGAGGATGGTTGTGCCTGACCGGCTGTAGCTCCTCCGAGGGTTGATGCTTGGAGTTGATATATTTGCAGAGCGTCGGTCAATTATTGCTACAACGATTCAGGATAGAATGCGATTAACATTTCTGCGGTGCGCGCCGATTAACAAAAATAAAATAAAAGATATATAATTATATTTATTCCTAATGTTTCAGGTAAAAACGAATTGGGATGACCTGGAATACCTAAAGAAGAGGAAAATGACTTCGAAATTTTATCAAACCACTGAGAGTGGTGTGGAACTCGTTCAGCGAGGAGACACCGCTTTCCACGCCGAGTTTAATCAAATATTTCCTTATTTCGGAACCTTTAGTGACGACCAAATTTGCAAATTACAGTATTTGGATACAATACCTGAGGTATTTAAACATATTATTTTTCTCAAAGTGATATTGTGTGTTTTACTCAATATCTGTCCGTAGTCTGGAATTTGTACACAATATGAGGATAGGCTCGCCCCCTATAGCATCATGGGATGGAATAGCACGGCTAAAATTGGGTGCACTAGTTGCGCCTCTGCCTACCCCTTCGTGTGTGTGTGTATTATTTTTCTTAGCTTATTTATACAGGGTCATATTTACATTGCATTACTAAAAGAAACCACATATTCGTATTTACCTCTTCTAACATCTTGCCAAAAATCATCCATGAATAACGAAAATTATTGCCAAAAATCCCGGTAGTAGTTTTCAAATTTTTTGATCATTTCGTAGTTTAGTGCGAATATGGTGTGTGCCAAAGTGTATTTCTGAATGAAAGTATAATGTTGCCGCTGCGACGAATTATCTTAGAGCAGCAGTAGTGGCAGTAGGGTGTGTAAACTTAAAGTTACTTTTTATTGATATTTATTTTGTTCGGAACTTACACTTTTTTATTTTACGTCTACGGTCAAAATAACTTAATGGAAAGCGTTATTTTCGACGAGATAAGTATGTGATTTCATTTATTGACGCAAAGTCAAAATTACCCTGTATAATACTAGTTAATTTGATATACTAAATTTATGGACATCATATTTTGTATATTTTGAGATCCAGGTCGTACACGCAACCCAAACCTCACAGATATTTTAGTCCTCATTTTCTCTACCACAATGGGATTTTTTTCAGTCAATGACCTGGATAACAACAAACTTACGAGGGCAGTGGACAAATGTGTTCAGGTCCTCAAGCGACTGGATCCAGGAAGTAGGGTTGGGTAAACGCCTGGTCTCCCGCCTCCGAGCGCCGCAGCCCTCATGCAGAGCAGCTTTGCTTGCTGAAAGAGTGAAATTCGGAGATATGGCCCCATTGATGGTGCTGACTGTATCTGGAGCTGTATTGTCGTTGATTTTACTGGGTTTAGAAATACTCTTTGCAAGATGGAGTAAGAGAAATAATGGAACGGCCAAGGAAGGTTCAGCGCTTAGTCATGATAGCGTTGAATCTTAAATAATGCTTAAGCATCACAAAGAATGCGATGTGTTTGGTCACGTCCTGAGGGTAACAAATAGTGTTCAGTACTGATGCATAATAACAACTATCAAGCAAGTCATTCTTTAAAAAAAATATTTCGTAACAAAACCTTAGACTATCACAAAACCGATTAACTACACTTCATTTAGTTTGATTCACAGGTAATTTTACACGTTGCAGTTTTCGCACAAAAATATCTACTTATTAAGAAATCCTTATTCTTGTTCTAGAAAAAATAAAGCATTTTTGAAATTTGTTTCAATTCTTTCCATTTGCCTTAGATGTTTCTTTTTATGAGTATTTTAATATAACAACTTACTTTTACTGGTGGTAGGTCTCTCATATGTAAGAGTCTGGTCTGGTCTGGTAAGGTCTGGGTGGGTACCACCGCAATGTCTATTTTTACCGCCAAACAGCAGTGTGCATGCACTGTTGTTTCGGTTTGAAGAACATTGTAGCCAGTGTAACTACTGGACATAATGAGACTTAACATCTTATGTCTCAGGATGACGAGCGCAGTGGAGTGCCACACAGTACTTTGTAAATGAAGGTGCTGGATGGTGTTGCTACTGTTTATGGGTGGTCGTATCCGAACGGCATGCTCGTCTCGTCATTCGACGCTATAAAAAAAAAACAAATGTCTGCACCCTACGTGATGTTACAGCTTTCTTATCCTCACGAACAATCTGATCTTTATCAATTAACCTCTTATCATTATCGATCAGGAGACGTTCTTAATATCTCTTCATCACGTTTTAACTCTGATTAGAAATTACGAATAAATATAAATGATAGCAATATAAAAAAGTGATATTCTATAGACCGGGTTTAAGGTCAGTGATACAGATGTATTCTAGTGTATAAAATGTTAAGGTTAATAATTCATTTGAGTGCATTGTGTATAGGTTTATGCTATGCCACTACTAATTGTCAGAAAATGCAACAGTCGCAGGTAAGTTTTATTATTAACCAAAATATGCTTTGAGAATCACATAACAAGGGCCTGGGTGACTGCCTTGGTGGCGTAGTTGTATTGCGTACGCGTTACGAGTACAATTTGCGCGCTGAGGTCCTGGGTTCGAATCCTGGGTCGGGCCAAAAACATTGTGACTGGGTTTTTCCATCTTAAAAATTACTCAGTCGCAGCTCGGAGTCAGGAAGTTGGCGGTGTGATACCCCCGTGCCTCGGAAAGCACGTAAAGCCGTTGGTCCTGCGCCTGATCTCTCTCCGGTCATGTCGGATTGCCGTCTCACCGGACTATGAGAGTAAAGGAATAGCGAGTGCACCCTGTGTATTGCGCACACACTTGTGCACTATAATATCTCCTGCGTATCTGGCTGATCTCTGTTGAGATTGGCCGCCGTGGCCGAAATCGGCTAGAAAGGGTATATATACAAGGGCCTGTTTAGAAACTTCGGAATGCTACTCGTCACATAATAAGCCGACCAAATACAAGAGTCACTTCTATGCTCCCAAATAAAATGTCATACCTAAAATTAGTACTACATTAGCTATTTAAAACGATATCTGTTCAATAAAATTTCCGAAACTTGTAAAACATGCCCTTAATATTGTTGAGATCATAATCCGGATTTAGAAGAAGGTACTACTGTAACTATAGGTAATGCATAATTAAATACGCTATCGAAATCTGTCTAGCTGACTGAATATTGTTTCCCTTTGACCTCTGTATATCAAATACCAATTGACAAAGTACTTAATTTACTCAAGCAAACTATAACAAAAATACTTTGTTATAAATTTTTTTATTTATTAATAACTTTATTACGCAGCTGGCGTCTATCAACGAACGAATAAATCAAATGCTGGGTTCTTTATATACGCCACGTAAGTATATCATTATATAATAATAAATAGGTACGTTAAACACTTCGATATTTATAATTACACACACAGACATACACGCACACTCACGCCTTTTATCCCCGAAGAGGCCTACCCCTTACGAGTTATTTTTTGGTTTATTTTACGTAATAATTATAACGCGATATTTGCCAACCAATTTTATATACTGCAATGCTGAGGTCTCAGGTTCGATTCCCGGGTCGGGCAAAGTGATATGGTGTTTTAAATTCAGTATCAGCCCGAAGTCTAGTGTTTGTGCCCGCGATAGGCTCGCCCCCTATCACATCATGGGACGGAATACGCACGGCGAAAAGTGGACGCACTAGTTGCGCGTCTACCTACCCCTTCGGGGATAAAGGGCGTGAGTGTGTGTGTGTATGTGTGCGTAGTTCAATTTTAAGTGAGCCACACTGGTAGCAGTTCATTCAGTAAACTGGGTCATGCAGTGCAGTCAGGTTGATATTGAATGGACTGATTAGTAAATTGTATCAGAAAATATTTCAATTTCAACGGTTTCAATCACGTATTCTTCACACTGATCAGTGATCGAGAGGCCTCCGCAACGCGACGTCCTTTCAGCACTCGTCTATGAAGATGACCTACTTAATAGGTCGAAACTGGTCGGCAATTCTGACCAAGAATACGTGAGTGAAACCGGTTTTGTAATCTAGTAATTCAATAATATTGTTTATATTGACAATGTCCGGAGGTTCAAAACCCAAGGCACATCTTCTGACTTTTCGAAGTTACGTGTGTATTGTTTATCAATAATCGTTAATCGTCGCTTTAACGGTGAAGGAAAACATTGGGAGGAAACCTACATACCTGAGAATTCTCAATAAGAATCTCGAGGGTATGTGAAGTCCGCCAACCCGCACTAGGCCAGCGTGGTGGACTAAGGCCTAACCCCTCTCAGTAGTAGAGGAGGCCCGTGCTAAGCAGTGGGCAGTATATAATACAGGGCTGATTTCATTGAATTGTTTATATTCTTGTTCTAGCATTCCTGCCGAAAGCTAAATCAGAACCACCGAACACTGCCCCACCATCTACCGACGCACTAACGACTCCCACTTACGAATCAACGCCGTACACGTATCCCACACCGTACCCTACGTCTGCATCATCTCCTCAAGTTGTATACATGTCGACTCCCGCGGCGCCGCAGATGCCATGGAAAATGGAACCTGCCTTACAGCCTATAGACTACTCTTATCCAGCTGCAAATCTCTTCCCTCGAGCAATATGTCCGACGCCGTATTTCTATGGCAACTACCCCCCTCCCCCTTATTCGCCAGTAGCTTATCCACCTTACCCTTATCCATATCCGACGAAGCCTAATGAATATAATTATCATCCTGAATATCCTGTGCCAGCGTACCCACCAGTACTAGGATATCCGTCGGTGTCACCTCCTCCACTGTACCTGCCTCCTATGGGGTTACCCCCACCGCCATATCACCCCCCTGTACCATCGCCACCGCCTCCCTATAGTTTACACGCCTCTTATCCGCCCCTTAGTCCATCTATACCAAGTTATCCGATAATGCCTTATCCAAAACCACCAGAGCTGCCTCCACAATATCAACAAGTGTGAGAGACGAGAAATATATTTAAAGGTTATCTACGGAAATTACTTTTTAATAATTTATTGTATTTACTTTAGCTTGTACTAATCATATCGAGTGTAAATAATACATGATATTAATTTATTTACTCACATAATAAAAAGTATTGTACCTAAATCCATTACTTATATTTACCTATGTAAGTAAAACTAAATTATGACTTTAAACAATTTTCTATGAAGCAATAAAGCTGAAAATATACAAGCACATAAGATAAAGTAAATTTATTTTAGAACATTCGATTTAGTTACTATGGTCAACTTAGCTTCAGATGTAAGCATTCAACAAACTTTCCGCCGTCGTTGCATTGACTAGGATTGATAAAAATAATACAAATTTACTTCGAATCCTTTCCCAATTTATTTAAACCACATAGTTATCGAGAAATGAGTACACAAATTAATCATCTGCAAATCTTGTTCTGTAATCATCCAAATATATTTCACACCAATTTTTATTTTCAAATTCTTCTAGAATATCAGATGACAAATATTTATTAATTATAGAAGAGCAACGCATGTCATTCGGGGCACTTGATAGCGGTGCTACAAGTTCGTGAATAGCTACAGGTTGGAACAGTTTATTATCAAAACTGGAAGGTACATTGGGTGATTGCATTAGAATAACTCGGGACGTCAATGTTTTTGCAGTAAAATTATAGCAGCATGCTTCAATCAGTCGACCGTAAGCGGACTCTATGGCCGCTTTTGCATATTGCGTTGAGTATTTAACGTGCCCTTTCAGCAATCCCACACAGGCTTCCAATTTATCACCCCAAGATAATTTCTCACGTATTGCTTCATTCAAAATTGCAATATCCGCATTAGTCATCAAAGTAAACATGTGTCGAATGATCGCATCTTGCAATTCTATTTCTGTTTCGTAGTTACTTAATTCTTTTTCTACAATAGATTTGATGTGGTGTGGTGCACAGCCGACGCAAAATATTGTACCTCCAAAACCTAAAATTTGAATAAATGATTAAAAAACAAAACTGTAGCGCTATAAAAAATAGATAAAGAAATAACATAAAATTCACCATATGTTTCTAGAATAGCCGCCACTTCTAAAGCTATTAAAGTTCCAGTCTCGTAGCCAATTAGGTAAAAATGATTTTTCACACCAATTTTTTCGAGAAGTATCTGTAAACATTGAGTATTTTATAAAAAAATATACAATTTTACAAGCACGAAAATTGGGTAATCATTCCAAACCTTAGCAAATCTTTCTGCTGTGTCCGCTATAGATTCGTAAGGCCTGTCGAGTCCTGGCTGCAGCACCAACGCGGGTATTTTTAAACGCTCGCACATGCCCTTGAACTTCGAGCCGAGACCTTCCATTCCTGGGATTATGCTCACGTACGAGTTGAATCCCTCGAAATCGTCAGAATTCTGAAAATGCAAGTGCCATTAAGGGGTTCATTGACACCACAATTTTTCTGGAATGAATTAAGATTCCATCAAGAGAAAGTTTAAGCAGCTCGCATTATATCATTTCGCATTTAGAGTTAAGAAAGTTAAGCGACATGCTAATGAAAAGATTATACGATACACCACTTTACAATATCGTTCTATGTAATCTTATATTATCTTATGATATTATTATCATTCTATATGAACGTAAATTCAATTTTGGTGATAAAAGGTCTTTGTGTGTATAATCGCAAATTTAACTCACTGCTGCGACTGGTCTAGCCCGCGTCGGCAAATATACAGTTTCTGCTGAAGCCGAAAGCTCATCAGGTTCTACTCTTGGGAAGAATTTTGCTATACCATCAACGTCGTTATAGCAACGTTCTTCTAACGAGTTAACCAGGCCGCGAATACTGAAAGAATTTATTTAGTAGTTAGGTAATAAGTGACGTAAAAAACCGTAACCGTAACCGGTGGTAGGTCTCTCATATGTAAGAGTCCGTCTGGGTGGGTACCACCGCAATGTCTATTTCTACCGTCAAGCAGCAGTGTGCATGCACTGTTGTGTTTCGGTTTGAAGGACATTCTAGCCAGTGTAACTACTGGACATAATGAGACTTAACATCTTATGTCTCAGGATGACGAGCGCAGTGGAATGCCACACAGTACTTTGTAAGTCAAGGTGCTGGATGGTGTTGCTACTGTTTATGGGTGGTCGTATTGCTTACCATCAGGTGAACGGCATGCTCGTCTCGTCATTCAATGCAATAAAAAAAAAAAGAACCTAAAAGTATGTTAAGAAGTAAAAAGCTTACCTTTCTTTATTTAAGCGCAATAACTCTTTTTCTGAAATTGCAACATTATACTTATGAAGTAGATATGTACTTAAAGTGTTGACTTCTACTTCATGCAATCTCATATCTGATAATGACATATCATCTGCGTTTCTTTCAAATATGTCCATACCTGTAATGATTTGGTAAAATTTTCCAAGTTTTAATACTGCCTCTAACAAATGGTGAGTAATAAGCTGCTATGCGAAACCTATAAATACCTTTATCGATATTTTATATGCCTGACATTGGTAAAAATAATAGTGATGGGTTTAAAAGCTAGGCTACACGACGTACGGGGGAAGACTACGGCGAAGCCAGGAAGGGTGATGAGTTTAGCACCCTATTTTTATTTAAGTATCATATTGAAATAAATTTAAACAAAAGTATAATATTACATTTATATTTATTTATAACTCTTTATTTATGTGTGCACACATGTAAATCAGATAAAAAATGATATTTACTTAAATAAAGTGCAGTTGGCGGTCTTATCACTCGAAGCATTTTTTTCCAGACAACCACAGTATGGATAGTGGAGACCTGTCTCCACTATCCATACTATGGTTGTCTAGAACCTTCTCCTGAGAAGGAAAGGGAACGGGTAGTTATTTATTAAGTAAATACATATTTAAAACATTTACTAACCAGATATGGCGATAGGCTCGCCCCCTATCGCATCATGGGACAAAATACGTAGGGCGAAAAGTGAGTGCACTAGTTGCGCCTCTGCCTACCCCTACAGGGTTAAAAGGCGTAAGTGTATATGTATGTATGTATACTAACCAGATATGGAGGCCAACACCTTTTGTAAAGTTGTTTGTTGCTGTTGCACTTGTTGAGCGATCAGTACATTGTGTTTTGTATGTGTAGCTTCTTCTAACACATCTAATACACTTTGACACCATGATCCTAATTGAGTTACTGGTGCACCCTGTATGAATATTTAAGTTGGTAATCAGTTATATTTGCACTTACGTTTCAATTCATAATCTAAATAACAATATTATCAAAGCCCATAAATAAATAAAATATAATCATTAAGAAATCAATTTATAGAAATAAATAAATTTGGTGCTCTGCCCACCGTTATTGGAATAGATAGACTTAAAAATGATGTCGGTAAATGATCTTTGGTTCCAGATAGACTGATCGTTGGTTCTTCACGTCCAATTGTCAATAGGGCAAAATTTCTGAAAACGTACCAACGGAATTAATTAGTTAACGGAATATTTAATAACAACATTAAAATATGAAATGATGTATCATCAATGTACATTTAAAAATATTTCGTACAAGCCAACAGAGCTTTCCTTCTTCTGTCGCACCATCAGGCTGTGGAATAGTTTACGGTCACACGTGTTTCCTCCTTCCTACAACCCTTCAACAGTAGCGTGAAGAAGCAGCTGGGCAGGCCGGCATGATTGTGTCGAATGGCATGGGATAATCGTCCAATGCCATCCGATTCACTATTTGGACTGCACTGTGCTTACCATCAGATTCAGTGCAGTCACTGTGCCGTGCTGATATATAAAAAAAGCTAAAAGATTATCTTGATTCTTATTAGATTTACGGTATAGACAATTTTATCTACACTATAAATTATAACAATATACTCACTCTGCCAGTGGACAAATTGATTTACACGCTACATCAATATTGATCGCAAGAGATGCTAGTCCTTCATTCGTAATTTTTTCAATGCGGTCTGTTGCAACTACGAAAATTCCTTCAATGTAGCCCAAACTATTGGCTCGAGTTAGCAATTTAACGGCAGGACCTTTATCGCTCAATATTCCAGAAGATACTTTGACATGGGCTCCTAAATTTTGCCAGAATCTGAAAAAATTAAAAGTATTTAGAATTACAAAAAAATCTCATCTTTGAATAGAAAAGTAGCTGTCAGAACCAGGAAGGAACATGTTTTCTTGAAATTTGTGTCTAATCCAGGGTGTTACCTACTTTCCTAGTCATGATCTAGCTATTGCTTTAGCTACGCCCACATACAGAGTTTTTCTGGGTTAAACTTTTAGTGAAACATAGTGCTTTTACGAAATAATATGCATTTATTTTTATTTCTAGTCTTTTCCAGATAATAATGTTTTTAATGGCAAAAGTATATTCATAACATCAGTAAGGCTGGCCAAAAGCTGTCATTTAACTACACTAATATTACTTTAGGGTTGTGTGAGAATCATTAATATTAACACTGTTTAATTAGTAAGCCACCTCACCGTAATATGATTTTGCTGATTGTCGTCTCGTTAAGCAAGTGGATGTAAAGTTTCTTTGCTCCGCGTTGAATTAAACGATTGGCAAGATGGACACTTAGAGCGCTGCCATCGCAGATAATCACATTGCATCGATGAGATGAGCACGTGATCCTGTGAACAGATAGATGGTATCGTGTTTACAGCTGTCATTACAATTAACCTAGGGCCTTATCAACAAACATTTTAAAGCAAAAAACATAAGTAACAAACGCGCTTGCGCGCAGGCGCAGCGCGCGTGCCGCGGCGCGTACGACACGTGCGACAGCGCACGCACGTACCCGCGCGCTATGTACAGTCAGTACAGTACCTGGGCAGCACGTGCAGGTGCGTGTCGCGCAGGTGCAGCAGCACTCGGCCGCGGTGCGCGCTGGCGGCGAGCAGGCGCAGCGCGCGCGGCGCGGCGTGCGGCGCGTACGTCACGCGCGTCAGCGGACGCACGTATCCAAGAGCTATTCCCTCACTTATTAGTAGCTGAATGTCCTGAAATTTCATAATAAAGTGATAGACTTTTTGTGTTAGAGAGTGTAATTTGTTTTCCAATTAAAAGAAAGAAAAATGCAGAAAAATTTTGAAGATTTGAATCAGGTTTTCTTATAAAAAAATATACTTTGAATCGTAAAAAATTACCTTTCGTTCAGCACAGTTTTGTGTGTCGAATATGGACGAGAAGTCGAGTGCAATGTACGACCTCTGTTTAGTCATGTGGAACATGCCATATTGGTACGTTTCTTGATTTAATACCTGAACTGTGTCGAAAGTAACACCATTCATCCCTGCACATTTTAGTGATATCTGAAAATACAATCACACTGTCATTTAAGTTCTTGTCCAGGTGATCTTCATCGAAAATACGTATCGACTACTTATTGTGTAATAAGTAACATCATCTACACTTTAGGATTTTCTTTTTGAGCCATGAACTAGTATAACAACCTGAACCAATTAAAATTAACCGGTTTTTACTTCGGAAAGTCAAAATAATGTTTTCATCTGTGCTCATGAATTGTTCCGTTTACTGTTACTTAATTGACACTAAGAAACTGAAATAACCCAAGTCAATGCAAACTACAAAGCTGCCTACCAAGACAATTATACAAAGCCGATGCTTAATTCCTTAACGGAATAAGTCTTATTTGTAGAAGTATTATAAGAATGCTCACATCTTTTAAGACTCCATCAACAGAGCTTATGATAATGTCGCATCCACGTCCTTTGGTAGCAGTCAAAACCATGTCTCCAAAGCTGCTGTCTCTCGAATTTCCTATGTGATCCTCTAAAATTTAAATAGTTTTACAAATACTTGTATAAAACATTTTTGTCATAGATTTTTAATCCTCATTTGCACTTAAATAATCAGGTACGTTTACGTGTTAGAGGATACCTAAACTATTTTGTATATTACCAACTATCGACTACTGATTAATGAAAAAAGCCGTCACAGTAGTAGTTATCAAAAATATTTTGTACTATATTTGCTACCTGATTGCTGCCTCGGTAGCGTAGTTGTATTACGGTACGACTGCAAGGCTGAGATCTCGGGTTCGATCCCCGGGTCGGGCAAAGTGATATTGGATTTTTCTATTCAGTATCAGCCCGGAGTCTGGAATTTGTGCCCGATATGGCGATAGGCTCTCGCCCCCTATCACATCATGGGACGGAATACGCTTGGCGAAAAGTGGGTGCACTAGTTGCGCCTCTGCCTACCCCTTCGGGGATAACAGGCGTGAGCATGCGTATGCGTATATTTGCTACCAATTATATGAAGAAATCCCTTAATATTTTGTTAAGAAGAGCCGTGTTCCGGAGTCTGCCGATGTCATTGGCGTACCCTAGGCAGTCGGTGAACATGCAGTATGACAACTTTTTTCTATTTTCGTTATAATTTCCTATTTTATCAAGAAACAAAAAAATTATTGACTACCTTTGAGAGCAGGATACAGCTTCCGAAGAAAATGTACTTTTCTTAGATCCCCGACAGTAGCGAACACTTCACACCCGTGCGCTAGTGCTATAGCTATGGCGGCCTGTCCTAAGGCCCCGGTACCTCCATGCACCAGAACCGTTTTGTTCACCAGTGATTCAGTCTTAATACACTGAAAATAAAAATAGTATGAGAAGAATCTTCGAAAGAATCAACAACGATGAAAGGCCTTTTTGGATAGTAGTATATTCAATAAGGCCGTCTTTAATAATTTTATTTCGTCTTGTGACCGAAAGAGTACAATGCTCATTTGGATTACCTCCAGATGATATTGATGAAATTGACAACACGAATAAACAAGGCAAACAGAAAATCGAAGAGCAGTGGAAAATTTACAGCAAACTTTTGCTCACGGTTTCGCCCGCGTGAAAGAGTTTTCCGGGATAAAAGTCCCGCTATATATATTTTCTCGGGATAAAAACTATCTCCATACCAAATTTCATCGAAATGCGTTCGATAGTTTTCGCGACTTTGTTTTATATTAGCTGAATTGTTCATTTATAATACTCACAAGACAGTAGAACGCATATGCATAAGCCAGTGGCACAGTGGCGGCATCCTCGAGAGTCCAGTGTCCAGGCACCGGCCACAACAGATCCGGCGACGCGCGCACCTCACTGCTGCACGCACCGTGGGGGATCAAACCCATCACGCGGGAACCACTGGCATAAACAATAAAAGGATAGGAAAAATATTTCATGAGGGTCAGACCTGACTGATGGAATACCAGCGAAGAGATTGATTTATTAATAATCACTATACTGCTACGTTGGTACACCAAGATCATGGTAAATTGTGTTAGAAAATATTATGTATGTGATGAGATATATAGAGTATAATACGATGCGGAGGTAATAATGCAAAGGTAGCGGGCGTCTAGAATGAAATTAAGGATTTTGCCGCAAAGTACTCACTTTCCGGCGGTTCTTAGGAGGAAGTCAATATGTATAACTACACTCGTAAATGCATGAGGGACACACGCACTTGAAAATGGTCCAGTGAGTAAAGTATCGTAGAGCTATAAGGATAGTTTGAGTAAATCTGTGAAGGGATAAAATAAAGATAAAGGTTTACCTCTCAGTTACTCCACTAAAATCCATACCATAGGAATTGTTACTGAATTGTTGAGCTAAAGTTCCTGTTGACTCTTTAACGTCTCTATTATTTAAACCAGCATAATGTACCTAAAATAGGAAATCTAATTTAAATATCAGGCAAATCTCACGTACATTACCCCTTTAGTGTAGTCAGAGAAGGAAATAATACTACGGTACTTCTTTCCAATTATCTTTATGTTATTCGATGTAATTGACAACAAATGCATTATTTGAAAGTTTTTTTCCTTTAAATTTTCTTTTTAATCTTCCTTAAATATCCATTTTACTAATAATATTATAATTTAAATATAAATATTAGAGTTTGTCCTTCGAAATCAGTTGCTCTGCTACTAAGCTTGAACTTCCAATTAAAATATTGAATGGCTCTTCAATTCATTAATTCATTCTTAATCTAGTAAGTTAGAGTTAATGAAAACTTACAAAAACTTTTATTCCTGTTCCAGAGGGTTTTGAGGTCTCCACCCACTGCAAAGAGTTCAAGTCTCCTCTAATTTCACTTTGAAGTGTCACGTAAGGGGTCCTCGCTTTATTTTTATCCATAGAAAGTTTATCGATCTCCTACAATTGATTAAGATTTGATTAATTAAATTGACTGCCTCGGTGGCGAAGTTGTCTTACGGAACGATTGCAATGCTGAGGTCTCGGGTTCGATCCCCGGGTCGAGCAAAGTTATATTCGGTTTTTCTATTCAGTGTTAACAGTACGCCAACTGTACATTTTGGATACGATTCTAAGAATGCATTGCCAAAATGCATATGATTCTTCAGTCGCCACACTGCATAGACGTCAAAAAGCCGTCGTCGGTCATACACAGCGTTTCAATACCGCCTTTTCACATAGATTTTTCTGTTTCCAAGGACCCCATTTGTATAATGGAATCAACAAGAAATTATTCGTTTACTCCCTAACAAAATTTTCCTGCAAAAAAGCAGTGACCAATTTTTTGCTCACATTAAACTATCAGGATACCGAAGACTTACTGTGTCCCTTAAGTTAGATGACATAATATCATATACTTACTCATGAACACATACCCACACTCATACACACACACACACACACACACACACACACACACACACACACACACACTCACACATTCACAAACATCGAAATAAATTTATTGTCAGGAACATTACAAAACAACACTTTTACCTATAAGTATCATTGTCTGAAATTAACTGAATATCGGTCCAGGATGATTATAATGCAAATGTAACTTAAACTTATAATTGAGAGCCTGGTGTTCTGTGTCCACAGGCTCTGCCTAGTACAGACACCAGTCTCACACAATGGAGTATAATATGTATTTTCATTCATGTAATCGATGTATAGTTGTATTCTTCGATTGTGTACTGTTGTGTTGAGAAATAAACTAATATTATTATTATTATTCAGTATCAGTCCGGAGTCTGGAATTTGTGCCCGATATGGCGATAGGCTCGCCCCTTATCACATCATGTAAAGGAATACGCACGGCAAAAATTGGGTGCACTAGTAGCACTTCTGCCTACCCCTTCGGGGATAAAAGGCGTGAGTGTGTGTGTGTGTTGTTTATTTGGCAATAAATAGTACATATGGTGTTTGCTCAATAATTTAGAATTATATACATTGATGTATTAAATTATATATGAAATTTTCATTGGGTTATATTCAATTGGTAGTTGCATTATAATTTTATTCGTATATTTCTTTGTTTTAGTAAACACAAGCTGGCTCCGCGAACTTCGTATCGCTTCAGAATCAATGAATATTGTGTTAACTTATTAGATTTTTATTAACATTAAATAAATTATCAAAATGAATTAAGCTCAACATATTATGTACAAATTTCAAAATAAAAAAGTCATATATTCACACACAGAGCCAGAGAGATGTAGAGACTTATTGATCGCGACATACCACGGTAATTACATATCTCTTTCACCTCATCCACATTCATGGTTCTCATCATACATTTGGCCGATTGTGGGCATCCCCTCCATCCGTACCACCTACATTCGCTCGATAAATACTTTTCGTAACTCGTCTTTCAACCATCCTCTCCACGTGCCCAAATTATCTCAGTATACTTCTTTGAATTTTAGTCACCGGGCGGCCCTCAGTCCCACACATTAGTGACAACGTTGACCACAACTTATTCCTCGGCACACGATTATAGGCCTTTCCCAAGTTTACGTAGGCACAAAAGGCTTTTTTGATTTGGCCAAATTTTTCTCCGCCATGTACCTTATCGAAAAGACTTGATCTTCTTGTTCTTCTAAATTGCGACATTGTAAATAACAGAAATGTTTGAAAAATTCGTATGTAGAGAATTAATTAAAACAAATACAAATAAAAATTGGTGAAATCTTAAAAAAAGATGCTATTTAATCGCGTAACGGCTAAGCGCATCGGTATGCAATGAAAGGAGGTTATATAGGTACTCTTTGCGACCGCCGCAGGGACTGCTCGCAACTGGAGCAGCTGTCAAAGTAAACAAAATACAACGCCATGTAAATTTTTCAAAATTACAAATAAAATTTATGGGAAAAATTAATTTTCTCCATAATTTCCGTGATCGTGAACTTTTCCAATATTTTCGATACGAATCTAAAAAATGAAAGAGCATGATAGTTGTTTCGGCCGCTCTCGAGCTATAAATGGTTTAACTAACACAACTTCGTTTTATATATATATATTTTTAATTCCATAGAAGAATGAAAGTCGCCGACATAACCCAGCGGATTAGCAAGCTAAAGTGGCAGTGGGCAGGGTACACAGCTCGTAGAACTGACAACCGATGAGCTAGAAAAGTTCTCGAGTGGAGGCCACGTATTGGCAAGCGCAACGTGGGACGTCCTCCTACAAGGTAGACAGACGACCTTGTAAAGGTCGCAGGAACCCGCTGGATGCAGGCCGCTTCATACTGGTTGGTCTGGAAATCTTTGGGGGAGGCCAATGTACAGCAGTGGGCTTCTAAAGGCTGAAGAAGAAGAAGAAGAATGGGCTCACGTTTGTCCGCTATCTGCCTGATGTTAAGCGGTGATGCGGCCTAAGGTGAAGCACGCTTGCCCAGAAAAAACCGATTCACTCACGACTTGAAGAGTCCCAAATTGTATATATGCGGAAATAGACACGATGGTAGCGAATTCCACAATATATCAAACAGTATAGTTAATATATATACATATATATAAGCAAATAAAAAACGTTCTACATTAATATCCTACATAATGAAAAACATACTTTGTATGCCTAAAGAAATAAACTTTTAAATTCATTTTATTTGGAGTTACCTTTATGTTTCCATCTGTAGTGGGTGCTAACAATTTAAATTTGTACTCGTTGTGACGGGGTAAATCTCGAAATCTTAAATTATTCATTATAATACCACCACATCTGAAATTATAAATCGTTAGTTGATAAACGTACCGTTTCCAACCCCTTTAAGAATAATGGCCTGAGCTTGCGTAATCTAAATGATATCTGGTCTTTACCTAGTGTAATCATGTATGTCAGATATTTCAGCATTAATCACTGTTGTTTGGTCAATATTTACTGCCTCATTTACATGTGTCTTTACATCAATTAACAGCTTTCTGATAAATGCTGGTTGTGAGATGCCATCGTGTGCTCTTCTTAAAGCATTTAATTGTAGCAAACCATCGATGTGTGTTACCCAATTGTCGTTCCATTTCACGCTAGCTTTAGTTAGTGAGGAGTCCACGCTGTGAATGCTTCGGAACTCATCACTGTAAAATAAATAGCTCAGTTAGTGCTGTGAGCATTTGAGTGTAATAATGGTACCATTTTTGTTATAATGCCACAACAGCACTTGGAGGCTGTGCTTTATCAATTAAATAATAAAAAAACAAATGAGAGGTGTCAAGGGACACCCGGATGGAACGAAGTTCCTTTCGATTAATTAGTGAAGAAATTGTAATAAAATTTTATTTATATAACAGAGTGTGTATATATATAAATATATAAATATTTCCTATTTCCGTTCCAATACATAAGTTTCTAGAGAAAAAAACAAATAAATACGTGTGGCACTCGGAGACTGCCGCGGTAAAGCTATTGCATAGCATTTTTATCACAAATTTTGATTGACTAAACACAAATTCGATCTTACGCTTACCACATAAAGTAGATTTTTAAACGCGAGCAACGCACGTTTAGTCTTGTTATTGATAAATGTCAGAAATGCAATGGTCATCAAAACCAAAGTAGAATAAATCAAAATTTGAAAAAATAATGTTACGTTCGATTCTTTTGTACTCGTGCCGTGCCAACGCTGGGGAAATAAATAGCTTCTACGCAATAAGATAATAGCAAAAAGTGTCGTGACAACTTTTCGTGAGAATTTTTTCCGTCTAGCCCCCTTTCACAAAGCGCGATAAGGAACTTCGTTCCAAAAAGAGTAAGCTACTTATTTTGATGTATAAAAATCTTAACCAAAGAGTTTTATGGCTGTCGCAATTCGAATATTTAAGGTGTGTTATCTTGTTAAAATTGTAACTGTGAAACATTCTTTAGATGTTACAGTACACCAAAAAGTACCTGCACTTTTCAGTAGTATTACACATTTTCTTTAAAGAACACTATGGTACTTTTATTCAGAGATAAAGATTTTACTCTAGTATCAAAATATTTGTTACCTGTACGAATAGTCGCGTGCTTTGAGCACTTCGTAAATTTCTTCAGATTTGTGTTCGTACTCGTCATATTTTTTATTATCAGAAGCGGTTGTCTTTTCCTCAGTACATACATTGATGTATCCTGTAGCTACTTTAGACATTTTGTTTGAAATCTACAGACAGGAAATGCGCTAATTATTTTTTTTACTTTTAAACGTATTTAAAAAAAAACCTTATTAGTATGTAAATCATTTTTTTTTTATTTAATTTAAATATATTGCATTCCACCCCTAAATACAAAAAACACTCAAAAATATAAAATATGACCTTAGGAAGAAAATTGCATTTCAGAATCACTGACATAAAGAAAATATTTTTAGTATTTAATTGAACAAAATTTAATATTTACGTCAATTCTCAGATATACTCCCTAAGATACCTAGTTTAACGTCTCAGATACTGACCTCAAACCACCCGTTCCCTCTATTCAACGCCACTCTAAGCTCAAGAAGCTGTTGGTCCTGCAACACTGGCTCAGCGTACAAATGGACGTCACTGAACTCAACTGACTGTGATTTCTTGTCCACGCTGAGTGACATCGCCAGCGTATCCCAAGCAGCTACTAACGAAGCCGCGAAGGGGTATAGTACTTTTCCTGGAAATATTATAATGTTGCTGACGATCTAGACCCACATCACGCCTTCATCCCCGAAGGTGTGACCAGGGTGCAACTAGGGCAACCCCTTGTCACCATGCATGTTCCGCCCGATGCTGTGATAGGGGGCGAGCCTCTCGCCATATCGGGCACAAATTCCAGACTCCGGACTGATACTGAGCAGAAAACTACAAAATTGCCTGACCCGGTATTCGAACCCGAGACCTCAGTCGTAGTCGTTCTACATCTACGCCATCGAGGCATGATGATATATCATAAATGTAAAGGTTGCGAAAATGTTAGGATAATTGTTAAAGGGAAACGTAGAAACCATTGAACGGATCTGAATCAATACGAAATTTTAGCAAATAGACCAAACACACAATGGAATTTTCAGCTTTGGAAATAATTACTCTGTCTATCGGTCGATTAAGAGGCGCCAATTGGTAAAAACTAAGCAAAAACTCTTTGCAATAAGCTTGTAGAAGTGTGTTACCGACGCCAGTTTGAAAGTAGATAAGGACAGGTGTAAAGCCTGACTAGAAAAATAAGAAAACCCAGCTTTGTGAACGCCACATTTGCTTATGCGTAGTTAACGTTGTCAGTAAAAGAAATTGTATTATATTAAGTTTTATATTTCACCACAACACGGCAAGGTTTTTATGTTCTTAATCAGGCTTAAAGAGGAGAATACAAATTATGTTTACAATAAATACCTCTTACAACGTTTCCTTGTGTGTACATATATTCATCATCATGCATAGATATCATGAATTCGCAGGCGGCCGCTTGTTTTTTATCCAAAGTTAAGTAGGATGGCAATTCCCTGAATAGTGTTGAAGATTAGTCTAGTTTTATTCACGATATCAATAAGGTTACAAATATTGGTGAGAAACAAATAAAAATGTGTGCATCATACAGCCGAAAAGTTAACTTGGTTAGAGTATAAATTTCGTATTTTTGATGTATCTAAAGACGTACAAAAATCATCTTAGCTTTAAATATATTTTTTTGGCGTAGTAATTAAAGCACGAAACAATAAACATACGTATTCATATCTGTAATAAAAACTACAAGACGTCATTCATTTTGTCGACCTTTTGACGACAGAACGGATAGGCTTTAGGAACTATCAGTTTCATAGACCTGCAGCATTTGTAGGCAACAAGCTGACAGCGTCTGCGCGGCGCCTAGTATTAATGTAAATATTATGTTGACCACTGATTCAAATCATTTATTAGTAAGATCTATATGAATAGCCTACCATTCTTCAGTGTGGCTCCACTCTACCAAATGTGACAGCATTGGTGTTCCAGAAGATACAGGGAACTCTACTTTCGGATATAATGCTTGGACGTTAAGCGAGAAACCTTCCATATAGAGTCTGCAATGACAAGTCAATATTAATATATATTATTATAATTAGGTATACTATATATAATGAACATATCCCTAAAGATTTCTAGACAGACCGGTAAAAAGTGGCCTACATTAGCAGTGGACTTCTTTTGGCTGATGATAATCATAATACTACAATGCAATATATTGACTGTAGTGTTTCAAGATATAAAAACTAGTAGCGAAAACGATAAATAGGAATTAATATCAGAGCCATTCTAATTGATTATTAAGTTATAATTACTAGGCATTATGAGGCATAATATAATATCTTAGTTACGAGCGCCGTACAGTATTTTTAATTCAAATTTCTGCAGTATATTGCTATAATTACGGGCAGTCTAAACGCTCGTCATGTTCCACATGCCATGTCGAAATACATGTTTGTAATGTTTATAAAATAACTCCTTACTGTCCCACAGCATCTAACAGGAATAGCACGTTATCCTTATGCCCTCTCTTGGTGAGCGCCACATTTCGGCAGGTTTGAGGCAGCGAGCGCTTAAGGATTGGCTGCAGGAGTCCATGAGGTGCCACCTCTACCAACACTGCGTTAGCTGGTATCAGGCGCGATGTCTCCTCAAATAGCACTGGTCTCTGGGATGGAAAGTGTAAGATTGAAAGATCTAAAATATGTTTCTAATGAGATTGTAACTGAAGCGGAAAATGTTACAAGAGGTTTATATGGTTTATAATTAAAATATATTTGATGTTCATTACAACTACTTAAGAGTGTAAGGATAAAATAAAGATATAAGAATGTTTGATGTGATGACATACGGCACTTAGACGTGGCATCTAACTATGGGTCGCCTAAAACGGCTCACGGTCACGATATGCTAGGAGTTTCTCTACGCAATCGAATCAGGAATGAGGAGATCCGTAGAAGAACGAAAGTCACTGACATAGCCCAGCGGGTTAGCAAGTTAAAGTGATAGTGGGCAGCGCACATAGTTCGAAGAACTAACGGCAGATAGGGCAAACAAGTTCTCGAGTGGAGGCCACGTACTGGCAAGCGCAGCGTCGGCCGTCCACCTGCAAGGAGGACAGGAGACTTGATAAAGGTTGCAGGAACACGCTGGATGCAGACCGCTTTTGACAGGTCCGTCTGGAAATCTTTAGGGGAGGCCTATGTTCAGCAGTGGACGTCATGTGGCTGATGATGATGATGATGATGAATGTTTGATAGTAATTAAGTACGCTAGGCATATGAAATGTATTGGAGCTAACACTCAAGCTCTTGTATGCAACCAAGACAGTTAGGGCCGATTTAACCGGTGGCTGATAAATGTTACTTGACATATAAATGTATAAGCCAACCAAATACAAAAGTCACACTTTAATCTATGCTCAAAATCTAAAGTGAGTACTAGCTACATTAGCTGTTTAATGCGATAACTGTCGAATAAAATTTACTTGAAATCTATGAAACTGGCTGGCTAGTAACGAAAATGGAAATTTAAGGACGCATTTACATTTTTGACAACTTCGATTTTAGATATTTTAATGACAAGAATGCGCTTTGCTACACGCGCACACATCGAAACCGATTTAAACTAGATTTTCCATTGGAACGAGCTAATCTTAATACTTGAAGTTATTATTTTACTCATCCATATTTATTTTTTTGGAATTGTCGAATGTTTACAATTATATTTAATAATTATTATTAGTATAATTTCACCATGTAATAGACATTTTTATCTCTTTATTTTAAATGTTCCTTTTTTCATATACAAATATTTATTTATATAATATTTTTATATATACAAAAAAAAACATTAATACATATAAAATTTAAAAAAGTGTATCACGCTCCGATGGCGAGGCTCAAGACCCAAGCCACCGGTAGTCAGGGATTCAAAGTGAGGAATCTCCTCACAATGCGTGTGGTAAGCGATACGACCACCCATAAACAGTAACACAACACAACACCATACAGCACCTTGAGTTACAAAATACTGTGTGGCATTTCACTGCGCTCGTCATTCTGATACATAAGATGTTAAGTCTCATTATGTCCAGTAGTTAGACTGGCTACAATGTCCTTCAAACCGAAACACTACAGTGCATGCACACTGCTGCTTGGCGGTAGAAAAAGACATTGACATTGCGGTGTCCAGAAGTACTGCTTTCTGCATCTGGCTCTTGACCCAATGACTAGTTGAGAGCCGATGCAGGTGTTGGTCGAGACTCTGATATCAACCCATGAGTAGAAACGACAATCAGAACAATAATTGTGGAGTCACATGTCGGTAACCTCGTGTGCCAAATCTAAACATTTAGACATTTTGTCCTTTTCGGCCTTAACGAGGTTATCGTCATGCGGAATGGTGACGTCAACAAGTATTGCCCAGCGCGCCAATCGATCTACTATTACAATATCAGGATCTACTATTACAATACAATATCTTATTGGCAACAGTAGCCTGTCCGTGATAATAGATTGATCCCAGTACAGCGTTGCATGTTCATTTTCGAGAACTGGTTGAGGCACATACTGGTAATATGGCACTTCAGGAGACACAAGATCTTGGCTACTAGGTTGTGTCTATGCAAGTACTCGCCGTTAGCAAGATACGAACAACCCGAAATCACATGCCCGTTTGATTCACCGGGACGGTGGCATGCCCAACAGATATCGACCGTACCGTCCTACAGGATGTATTATAATTGTTCATATTTCCTATAATTGTTAGTCTTTATAACTTTGTCCATAATTGCAAAGACAAAACCCTCAGTTTCTCCAAAAAGGTTACCAAAACGTAGCCAAGATACGGATGCGAGCTGAACGCCCCGATAGAACCGACCGTATAGTTCTTCCATATCACCTCGCGTTCCCTAATGCCCATCGCCATAGGGTTTCGCCAGTTCTCATTCGCCAAGGAAAGTGGGATAAATCCCTTATACACCATGACTACAATCTTATACATGCCCACTTCGCTGTGGAGGATATAATCCCTAAGATTGCATACCTCGCGGTTATGCAACTCCATTAAGTAAGCCTCGGCCCCGCATCTCCGCGGGATGTATAACCTCATCACTGACCACCGTGGGTGATGCATACGATATGCAGTCAGTAGGGTCCGGAACTTTCGATCCAGGGCGTCCAATTCAGTCTGAGTCCTTCTTTCTGAGTATACCAAAAGAGTACATGGGTACAGGCATAACCCAACCTTTGAAACCACAAATCTTGTTTCCACCTGACAAAAAACTGTTAAATTCAAAAGTATTCAACAAAAATCAGGCGGCCGAAGAAACGGTCATTCACCGATTGTTTTACGTCGGCACTCATAATACCAGGTGCCTCAGGCATACCCAGATATTTGTAAGTTTCCGTCTCAGAAAGCGATCTAACTCTCTAAGACTTGTATGTCACCAGAGACCACGACCTCTCCTCGCTTCACATGGATAACCGCACATTTATCTACACCAAACTCCATATTGATTGAGTTGCTAAATCTTTCAGTTATTTTTAACGACTCAATAATTTTTATTTTGTTTTGATGCAAACAACTTGAGATCATCCATGTAAAGCAAGTGAGATATAGGCTCACTCCCTCTCCATAGACGGTATCCTAATCCTGAATCCAACAACAGAGTACTGAGAGGATTCAGGGCCATGCAGAACCACAATGGTCTCAGGCTGTACCCTGTAGCCTGACCCTGGAATATACCACGCTTTAATCTAAGGAGCCCCCGCGCATCTCGGCGCTCTCGGCGTCAACGGCAGCGTGAGGCCTACCTGCCACACTGCTGTCCATCAGGGGGGTCCCAAAAATGTGCTAAAAAGACAAAAGTAGAGAAGGCACCCGCCCGCGACCCCCGGGTGGCCACTATTAGTTGCCTTTTACGACAGGCAGGGGATACCGTGGTGAAATTCTCCAAACACCTTCAATCCACTGGGTGGGAGACGCCGGTCAGTCGACCACCCGGCGCCTCCAACGTCTCCTCTGACGGTGGGAGGAATCCTCGCGTTCCAGATCCCTCTCGGCACTCTCCTTCTACGAGAGGACTATCTCGCAGAAGTGGGCCAACACACGCCAGACCTCCTGACTGCCGACCATGGGAGCGACCACGGCCGGCAACGAGAGGCCGCCTCCGACAACTGCTTTGAGAGTGCTGCGCTCCTCATTCCAGGCTGGGCAAAACTCAAACGTATATTAAGCCGTAGCCAGCGGGAAACTGTCACAATGGCACACACAGCCGACACCTCCGTATCTACGATACGAAACAGCTACTCACCGAAGCAGTCATGCCCAGTGAGTAGTTGTGGCTGAACTGTAGTAGTGAGTGTTTAGATATTTTTGTAGCGGGAAAGGCTTTGTAGGCGGGCAAAAACGCGAACAAAACCTAGTAAAATTTAAAAATAAATAATCACCGATACTAAAAATCATAAATAGATAAATAGTAAATACCATACACTGCAAAACTTGTCGATTTTGTACATATAAAAATACATCCGCCATTTGGATTATGAAATTTAAATATTCGCATTAAAATAAATGATTTTTTTATTAATTAAATAAAATTTGCATTGACTTATTGTAATATTCAATTTTCATACTTGCTTTTTGAAAAATAATAATTTGAAATAGTATCAACTATTTTATTCGTAGTATAATGACATCGCGATCAATTTATTACGTATTTATTTTTTGAAAAAAAGTTGTACACCCGTGCTTCCTCGGCCGCGTCTCAGCGCGGAATGACAGCCCGAAATAGGAAAATGTATGAAGAAATTCAATTCAGGTTATATTTTTTCTCATAACTGGAAAAGTATTTAAATTTACTTAATAATATTTAGCCATAAAGCAAGAAGACTATATAAGCCAGCATATTATTTCGGTTTTATATTAAAATGTTCATTAGTCTTAGGTATAATGGTTCCGATTCAGACCCTATTTTTCGTCATTTTCAGCGATTATTGCTCCAGAATAAACGTATTTACGTGTTAATATTGTATGGGAGCATACAATTTCTATATGCCATAAGCAAAGAGGAATGTTTAATCTTTATTTATATACCAAGATCTCTTCATAAGCGTGACTCCTGATTCAATAAATGGTACCTCAAAACCATGGAAATTTGTAAATGCGCCCTTAAAGAAACAAAGATAGCTAAGGGTAGGTACTATAAATCCCGCAAATCTACAATTTTCACTGATTCATATTATACTTACTAATAAGTTATTTGTATGATATTCTGCTGAACAATATTTGGCTTCAGGTTCATCCCATTTGCTCTGTGGCACGGACGTTGACAACCACTTCTTACTACGCAGTTTCGGCTTCTTGATGACTTCAGACAAATACTTTTTTAGACCGGGTCCTGGGAATACAACACAATACATTGACATAATATTATTATAACTCTATAAGTAATGAAACGAGCAAGTAACTCGCCTGGTAGTAAGCGCCACCGCCCATTAACAGTCGCAACACTACTCAGACTTTGAATTACAAAGCACACTACTTTAACTTTACTTTTACTTTACACTAATTACTAAGCTTCTTTTAATAAAACTACTGCCAAAATAGCAATAAAATGGCCTAATTAGTATGCAGGATATTATGGTCTTCCTCTCAGTAGTAGAAGAAGCTAGTGCTAGACAGCTGGCAGTATATAATTAAACAGGGCTGGTATTATTATAAAATAAAATGGTCTTTATTTTGTTTCATCCAAATCCAATCAACAAATTTTGACATTTATAAAATTGGTCAGAAGTACAATGATCTTTATACATGACTAGACTTCTGCTCGCGGCTCCGCCCGCGTGAAAAAGTTTTTCCGGGATTAAAAATATTTTCCCGGGATAAAAAGTAGCTTACAGCACTCAGGAGTAATGTAACTTCCTATTAGTGAAAGAATTTTCAAAATCGGTCCAGTAGTTTTTGATTTTATCCGTTACAAACAAACAAACAATCAAATCTTTCCTCTTTATAATATTAGCATAGATGATTTTTGTACCTGCATCGGCGATATAACGAGAGTGATACGCGATTTGGGAACAAGGAACTTCCTTAGCAAAGACGCCTTTTTCAGTGAGGTTGGATACAAATTTCTTCATTGCATCAGCCGGTCCTGAGATAGTACATGATTCTGGACCATTGTGGCACGCTACCTCTATCTCTGGCGGGCATAGATCACGTATCTGGAAAAAAATGCCTTATCTATTATTGGACTCATTTGGATATTTATTATTACCAATATTCATTTTTTAATATCTGTCCAAAGACACGTATGTACGTCAACGCGGGAGAGAATTGCGTCACCATTGCGCATGTTCAGACGGGATAACTTTTTAAGCAATCATTGCGTATGATTATAATTGATCTATATAAATGTGACTAACATATTAAGTACTTATGGTTTCATTTACATACGTAGATACATAGTATCGCACGTCTATCCTATAGGGGTAGGCAGAGACTATACTGATTTTCATTGCCACTTTCCTCGATTCTGACACACTTCTTTCGCATTCTCCACCTTCATCAATCTTTTCATTCATTCCCGCCGGCTCCGGGTACTTATGATCTGGCCTTTACCCAGAATGTCAGATATCTGACATTTGAAGGTTCGAAGCGGTCGATTTCACCAGCCCTTCCGTGCACACTCGCCTTATGTATTATCTTTGTCAGTCTCCTATGATCCATCCTCTCCAAATGCCCAAATCAGCATACCCCTCTCATTTTTGGTCACTACATCCTCTGTCACACCGCACATGTCTATCATCGTAGTATTCCGTACTCTATTACTCACAGTCACCCCACCCCACACATGCTTTTTAACGCTCTCATTCCTACTGCTTTAATCTTACTTTCATTCTTTTCCTGCCATACTTAGCGTTTACTACCATGTATTAGAGCTAATAATAACACTCTTGTATAGACAGCCAGTCATGCGTTTGTGGACACCTTCCGGCCACCCATAAAGGGAGTAAGGCAATGCCTCATTCACCCCATTACCTGCACTCACTCGTCTATCCATATCACTGTCATACCTACCACCACTTGTGAAAACGCATCCCAGATATACAAAATCACTTACTTGCTGTACGTTATCGTTAACTATTAAAATATCGCATTATGTCATTCTATCGTCCCTTTTAAACGTGGTTTTATTTATAGGGCAGTAAATGAGTATGCTTGATAATATAGTAATCTTCCTCAAGTGAGCGTCAACCATCAAAATCCGAATGAAATCTCAACAATGTCTACGACTTTTAGTCTTTTTACTACATTCTTATAAATAGAACATGATTATAAAGTCTTTTTGAAGATGTTAGGCAATTTAAAAACTTTTCTACGTAATCTTTATATAATAATCATCATTTGGATGAAGATTTTGAAATTGGTAAATACTGACTGTAGATATTACTGTCATGAGATTGTATTGTGTCAAAAACGGATTTGAGGTACCTGTTCATATCCTAGGCCGACGGCAGCCATAGATCCTTTAATAAACGGCGTATCTAGCGATACCTTCCCGCGGTTGTATGCTGCTAGTATCATTTCTTCGGCTGTCATACACCCATCGGCATACGCACATCCGAGTTCACCAACACTGTGACCTGCAAGAGGTTACGGATTAAGAAGAATTGTTAGATTATTTTATTTGTTACATTCTTAACTCCTTAAGGCCTGTTTCACAGCTTCTGAGTAAATGCTACTCGTCACATAAATAAGCCGACCAAACACAAAAGTCACATCTAATCTATATTCCCAAATAAGTGGTAATATAATGAGTATTATCTGCATTGGCTGAAATATATAAAATTTAAGGTAATTTTGTTGAACAGGCTCTTGTTAAGAAAATCTAATAAAGGTATGTTTACAGCATTGCTCAGCAATAAATCATATTAAACTCCGAACTAATATAAATGGTTAGGTTTGACTTTGTAGAACGTCATCTCTGTCCAGCGACCTCTGTCACACATTATATTGTAACGATGTATCTCATGTATCTCTCTTGCTAGAATTGTTGTAAGTTACTAACTTGATATTTATTTAAAGCTGAGTACTGCTTTTATAAATAAATTAATCTTACCAATAATATTATCAGGAACTACTCCCAAATGCCGCAAGATATCAGTGAGGCCAATTTGAATCGCGGCTATACCCACGAACGAATTCTGGATGTTATCGAAAATAGTCTTGTCTGGTGTAGTTATTATATGGACAATGTCGATGCCTCTAGGTGCCAGAACTTGGTGGCAACTGTAATTAGATCAAAAATTACTCTTTTAACAGTTGACAAACGGGTGCAGGTCATTTTATTAGTGGTAACCAAAGACATTAAACAGTATAGTAAGTTAGTTATAGACCGGACACAAGGCCCAAAGTTTTCGTCAAAAAGTTATTATAATATAATAATAATAATACCAGCCCTGTATTAAATACTGCCCACTGCTGAGCACGGGCCTCCTCTACTACTGAGAGGGGTTAGGCCTTAGTCCACCACGCTGGCCTAGTGCGGATTGGCAGACTTCACATACCCTCGAAATTCTTATCGAGAATTCTCAGGTATGTAGGTTTCCTCACGATGTTTTCCTTCACCGTTAAAGCGAACGATAATTGATAAACAATACACACATAACTTCGAAAAATCAGAGGTGTGTGCCTTGGGTTTTGAACCGCCGGACATTGTCTCGGCAGACCGTTCCATTCCCAACTAGGCTATCGTCCACTGTAAAAGTTATTACCCATTGGTAATAAGTCGCTGTCTTATCTCACACATCCATATGACAAGACGTCTCAGTATGCGCAAATTTTGTAAAGTGAGCAATATTTTGGAAGGAAATATGGCAATTTGCGCATTACGATTATGTCAAAGTATGTTCTAATGCATTTTTAACCCCCGACAAAAAAGAGGGGTGTTATAAGTTTAGGGTGTGTATCTGTGTATCTGTATGTCTATCTGTGGCATCGTAGCTCTCAAAGGAATGGACTGATTTTGACGCGGTTTTTTTGTTTGAAAGCTGATATGACGAACAGGCTCAAAATTTTTGTATGAATATTTTCCCAATGTCCGGGCATTTAAGAAACGAGAAATAGAGTTTGAATTAACACGCAAGAATCATCATCAACAAATGCTTTATAGGCTAAATTCAAGAAAGTGTACCATGGAGTTTTAATTCAGGAACGGACGCAAGCAGGTGGAGATAAAAACAAAAAAGAAATATCACATTTAAGGAATGTATGTACCGTTCAATAGCCGCTGCGAAGATCGGTATGCGCATGAGTTGCGCGCCCATGCCGACCCACTGCGAGCCCATGCCGCTGTACACGAACCACAGCGGAGGTTTGGCGGTATCAACACGCTCGGCTTTTTCACACAAACTAACTGTTTTATTCTCTTTTGTATCTAAAAAAAATGTGTTATTGTCGTAATATAGTTTGGCTTAAAGTTGTGTGATACTCTTTTCGATAACCTAGTCGATAGGATTGGTGCCACCGGTACATCTATTTCTGCCGCTTTATAATACTAGTGTGCATGCTTTATTGTTTTAAGTATCGCGCAGACGCTGTTAACGTGTTTTCTAGTGACACTATATTGTTATAGTACTGATCTGATAGTTGCTTCAGCATCTTGAAAAACAACGTCTGCGCGAAGCTTTCAGTTTTATGCTTTTACCATGTTTGACTAAGCAGTAAGTATTAGGACTACAATCCAATATCTCGTAGTGATGTGCGCAGTTCAATGCTTTCTAGTAACTATTTTACAATTTAAAATGATACTTTCTATCAGACAAGCAGCGGCCTTATTCTTTATGACAGTCTAAACACGTAACACGACCGCGTTACATTATCTGTGTGAAATTAATGTGGAATAGTATTCGGTACGCCAATATCAAATATCATACACGCAATGAGGTGCGTTACGTGCTTGTTATGAACTGTTAAAATAACGTGTGGCAGGGAATCGGGGCTCAGCTTCGTCAGTTATACAAGTACTTACCAAGTATAGCATAACCTCTTCCTAAATGTCCAGATATATTCCTGGAATGTATGTTCCGTAGCAAGGCAAGTTCCTCGTGGTTTATGGGACGAGATTTTAAGTCGTTAAAAATATTCTGCACGCCCTCTTCCGTCCTATTTGATATGGTTATTAGATACGGTATGCTGCTATGATATTCAACTGTGTTCTGCAAGATAAAATTTAGGTTGTTCTAAGTATGCTCATTAGTTCTACACACACACACACACACACACTCACGCCCTTTATCCCCGAAGGTGTAGGCAGAAGCGCAATTAGTGTACCCACTTTTCGCCGTGCATATTCCGGACTTCCAAAGGACGAAGATAATAATGATGAAAATTTTCTTTAAGCTCCATAACTAAAGCGAGCACACGAGAAACATCTCTTATATTTGGTTTGTGTACCGTTTGACGCGAACCGCCCATAAATAAAACAAGCGTTCAATTTCTCTAATGTGTCTTATATATCCCACGTCGAATAAAAGATTAAGAGACCCAAATAACTTTAACGGCTGATTCCAATAAACGATCCTAATTTACTTTCGGACCGTAAGCAAAATGGACCAATCAAAATGAATTCGTATAAATGTCTTATTTTGATTGGTTTATTCTCGGCATTAATCCGAATTCTAAATTGGAATCTATTCAAACCGACCGTTAACACATGGGCATTTACCTTGGGTTTGTGGTGTCCCCGAAGTAAAACGTGACTGCTGATGCCAGTATAACAGTGTTCGTTGACGGCGGCGTAGGAGCAGTTGAAGTCGGTATGATCAGTGACTATGGAAATACGACCATCGCGAATGGCGCTCACGTCTTGCCGAGGGTTAGTGCAGTCCAAGTTCCCTGCTAGGATACCGTTGTTGAAACCTAAGAGGACCTTTTTAAAATGAAAGAATACATTTTAACTGTGTTAAAGTCCTTGATGTTTTCAATATCTATAATAAAGCAGTAGAACCTGATGTGTCTGTACATTGAATGAAATGTGATGAAAAAGAAAGTGGGTGACACACAATTGGCGATTTTTATAATTCTTTTCTGTCTGTCTGTTTGTTTGTTACTGCACATCTCCGAAACTACTGAACAGTGGACTTCGAAAGGTTGAAGAAGAAGAAGAAGAACAGTGTTAGTGAATTTAACTGTCATGCTGGTGTTGGATATATTTCATATCCACGTCAGTGTGCCGCGTTCCAGGATCAGCCTGTGTATATCCGGTTCAAACAGACCGGCATGGTGTCGACTGACGAGACTGATCACTCTTCAGTCGACACTCAATCTGGACCCCTCGCCGCTTACCATCAAGGCAGTGGAGTCATTTTGCCGAACCCGTATAAAAAGAAACACATGATATAGCAGAGAATAATAAGACGGAACTGAGTAACAATATTATATTATACTTCTGCAAACAATAACGGTACAAATTGATTGAATATCAGTTTTAAAATATATAATAAGGAAACGATAAAAATATATTGATTCATTATTATACAGTATGTCCTTATTAGCTAATTACGGTAATCTCCTTTAAAGCATAAAGAATGCCTATACTAGGAGACTACGCCCTTGCATATCTATTATATGTAATTAGTAATTACTAAAATATAGTTGTATTGTGTTTGTGTGTGTCTGTGTGTGTGTGTGTGTGTGTGTGTGTGTGTGTGTGTGTGTGTGTGTGTGAGTGTGTGTGTGTGTGTTTAAGAGAATTTGTTTTGTATATTACGTGAACCTTTTTTGTTTTCTTGTCATTACAATCTGAAAATTATTTGTTTAAGGGGGGCTCAGTTTCGTTATGATTTAATATTTTTAACCATATATTTAGATTATTTTTACACTCCCGATATGTTTTAGTACAAAGGTAAATTTATTTGTTTATTTTATTATAAAGATATGCAGAAATATAATTAACATAAATGATACGCACTTTTGTAATAGCTGTTAATCCTGCTGACGCCTCTGTGTATCCCACATTGGACATCACAGAACCAACTAACAGAGGGCTGGTTCTTTTCTGACAGAAAAACTGGTCGATTGATTCCAATTCAGTTTTATCGAGTTCAGGAATACCTAATAAATAAATATTATTCGTACAAGTAGGTATTATTATCTACTGTGGTGCAAGATAACTTAGGTCGACCTCTATGCCTCCTGGTATAGTATGGCCGGCAATGCATTTGCATTGCCGGCCTTTTAGGAAGGAATGCGCTCTTTTCTTTAAGGTCGCCAGGTCGAATCTGTCCGGAAATGCTGCTGGCGGCAATTGGTTCCACAGTTTTGTAGTACGTGGTAAAACATGTTAGGAGAAACGTACTGTGGTGGATTTCCAACCTCCGAGGTGATGTGGATAGAATTTAGAGTTTTGCCGCGTTGTACGGTGATGAACCTCAGCAGCAGGGAAAGTCCGAACAATTCTTCAGGGCACTCCCCGTGGTAAATGCGATAGAGAATGCAGATAATAATGCGTAACCACATCCAAAGTTACAAATCGAGGGGCCACAACGAAAATATAAAAAACAAAAATCTATTGTTCGAATGGTACCTACAAAAATCTCATAGAAATTTTCCATTTTCATGGAAACTTTTTACTTTTCTATTCTCCACTTAATCGCAAAAACGAGATTGGGAATTTTATAGAATCCCGGATATTTACTATATTTTTTCGGGACCAGAATCCCTGGCATTAATAAAACGTATCGATATTCACCTGTACCGAATGCTTCAACATATTCAACGTCATCAGGAGATACTTTAGTCTTTTCGTAAAACTCTTTCAAAAACTTAATAGCATTGCTTGGACTACGATAGAAACTGAAGTCAGATTCACCGACACTTTCCGTTTGGATAAATTGATTGTTTACATTAACTAGTTCACCATAAACTCTGGAAAATAATTAAATTTCATTAAAAGAGTATAATTTATTATTAAATAAGTTTACCAGACGTTTAAAAGATTATATCTTTAAGTATTTAGCCTATTTTCGAAGAATATATTTTGTTATTAAGGCCGATATTTTAACAAATAAAAGACAAAAGTGTTAGGGCACGTAACCCTGAATCAACCCTAATTTTAGTAAAAAATACAAATAGCTGGACAATATTGGATGGTTATAATTTTTATAAATACTTCTACTTCTATATTATAACTCTATACTAATATTATAAAGAGAAAAGATTTGTTTGTTTGTTTGCATGGAATAGGCTCCGAAACTACTGGACCGATTTGAAAAATTCTTTCACCAATATAAAACTACATTATCAGCGAGTAACATAAGCTACTTTTTATCCCGGAAAAACTCATTCACGCGGGTGGAGCCGCGAGCAGAAGTCTATAACTGAATAAGAAGAGCCAAATAATCAAAGTTTTCTTATTAAGTTCGGATTACCTTAACGCATCCTTTGCCCTCTGTAAAAAGAGCACAACGGTCGCATCAGACATTGCAAGCCCATTCGCGTTCTGGTCAAACGCCCTTGTTTTACCGTCGGGAGACAGTGGCACAACTCTGTTCAAATATAATAAAAAGTTCGTTTTATGACTACAGAAAGAAGAATATTGTCATGATCCACTTCTCACAAATGATGTTGTACCTTCACCTAAAGAGATTTTGTCTTTGTAAAGATGAAGGAGAGGCCCAGCCAGCGCATCCACTTTTCGTTTTAACCGACTTGGGTTTTGGTCCCAATAGAGATAGAGAAATATGCTAATAAGGCAAGGAATGTCTCGGTGGCGTAGTTGTATGATGGTACAACTGCAATGCTGAGGTCTTGGGTTTGATCCCCAGGTCGGGCTAAGTGATATTGGGTTTTTGACTTCAGTATCAGCCTGGAGTCTAGAATTTGTGCCCGATGTGGCGAGAGGCTCGCCCTCTAGCACATCATGGGACGGAATACCCACGGCAAAAGTGGGTGTACTGATTGCGCCTCTGCTTATCCTTTCGGGTATAAAAGGCGTGAGAATGTGTGTGTGCTAATAATGCATTCTTCAAATAGTACCAATATTTAAATACAACTTACCTCCCATAGTGTATAGTGTAATGAGCATAGAAAGCCATGTGTGAGGCTCCGACGATGGCCGCCTCGCATCTCCCAGACATGAGGTCCATGTACGCCTGCTCCAAGCCTAACAAGCCACTGCTACCTGATGAATTGATGGCCGCCGAAGCACCTTTAGTATTCAGCCAGTAGGAAATACGGTTTGCAAACATTGTTTTGCTGCATCTGTGTATAAAATGTTATTAATTTAGACTAATGGCCAGACAGATACTAAGTGGACGACAGCCTAGTTGGGAATGGAACTGTCTACCGAGACAATGTCCACAGGTTCAAAACCCAAGGCACGCACCTCTGACTTTTCCTAGTTATGTGTGTATTATTTATCAATTAATTATCGTTCGCTTAAACGGTGAAGGAAAACATCGTGATGATGTAGGTCTCCTCACCTGAGAATATATACACCGAACAAAAACCGTTAGTATGGATTGGCCCGCTGTTTTACACGCTTCTTTTATCATTTTGTTTGATATTTTGTCCTCTCCGGAGGCTTTGTTAAGACTCTATAAGAATTTCAAAGGTATATGAAGTTTACCAACCTGCACTAGGAGAGCGTGGTGGAATAAGGCCGAACTCCTCTCAGTAATAGAGGAGTGCCGTGCTCAGCAATGGGCAATGTATTATAATAAAGCGCAATGTATAAATTTAACGTGTATAGGTGATCTGAAGTTTTGAACTTGTTCAACTACTTAGGCTGACTGTACCACCGTAATGTCTATTTTTACTGCCAAGCAGTGTGCAGAACTGTTGTGTTCCGGTTTGAAGGACAATGTAGCCAGCGTAATCAGTGGGCATTTTGAGACTTAAAATCTCATATCTCGGGGTGATGAACGCAGTGGAATGCCACGCAGTATTTTGTATTCCAAAGTTAACTACTGCGTTGCTACTGTTTATGGGCGGTCGTATCGCTTACCATAAGGCGAGCGTCATGCTAATCTCGTCATTTAACTACAATAAAAAATCTTAGTAGTGTCCGTATACCATGTAAGGCCTAAATCTGAATTCACCCTAAAAGAATGCTTACCCGAGAACTTCAAAAGATGATTTCAGAATTTTCTTGTAAAAACCAGAACTTTCGTTTTCTGAGAAATCAGAGCCGATGTAGACTGATACTTTTTTTCCGTTTAAGTGGTCCGGACTTAAGCCTGAAAAAACTTAAGGCTATGTATCACTATAATATAAAAATTAAGTTTAAAAACTAAAATCCCACGACAAAAGGTCTAACATATTATACATAATTTTGTAAAATCTGTATACATTTTCTATCTGAAGTAACAAATTATCCTTCCAAGTTCCATCAAGAAGGATTTATTAAATCTCTACCATAATTGAGCAATAAACTTTATTAACTTCATCATTCTTCATAGCATTGTTGTAAATTACAAGATTGTCATTAGTGGGCGAAAGTGTAACAAATTTCGCTATTTTAGGTCTCACGTAATAGGGGGCGAGTCTATAAAAAGATATACCTGCATCGTAAATAGCTTGGTACGTTTGCTCCAAAATTTTCCGGGACATGGGATCCATAGATTGACATAACCGATAGTGTACCATGAAAAATTGAGCGTCGAAATAATTTAAATTCTTATTCTTGCCGTAATATTTTGATGATTCTGGGTGGTGGAATGTCCAATCATCTTCTTTTGTTATTGGATTCACCTGAGGACAAAATGATGGTAAGTAGTGAAATTTTAAGACTAGTATGAAACAAGTAATAATTGTAAACCATTTAAACGCTTATTCTTCTACGCACAAAGATACAAATATCCAAAAAATTTCACAAACTTTCGCATTTATAATATTTTTAGGTGTGTACTAAAAACACATATTATATTATAGTACCTAAGATTAAAATTAACCAAACCTTGTTATATAACATATCCGAGAACTCCTTAACACTGTCAGCCTGGGGAAAGAGTCCTGATATTCCCGAAATGACCACTCTCTCGCTTTGCGGTGGTAAGTCCGCATTCTGCATAGATTCTTGCGGTAAAGGAGCCATCTAGACTGAAAGTACCAATCGAATGTGACGAATTGTAAGGTTTGAAATGAAATATATACCATTTTATACCAAGTTCATTTAATTACAATTGCATTGAATAACTTTGCAATTGTAATTGCTTTATTAATTGGAAATAGCTATGTTTTTACAATGGATTGCATTGCAAATTTTTGTGAATTGTTGTAATGTATTGTAATGATACCTAATTACCATTAGAATAGGTGAAACAGGTGTACCGCAATCTATTTCTACCGCCATGCATAATTGTGTGTAAATTGTAGGCAGTGTAATTACTCGGTACTATGTCTTCTTCTTCTTCAGCCTTTGGAAGTCTACTGCTGAACATAGGCCTCTCCCAAAGTATGTACTTATCGCAATAAATTTCGCTTTACGTGTAAATTTCAATGTATTTATATGTACATACTTGTAAATATTATTTATTGACTGCCTCGGTGGCGTTATTGTATTACGGTACGACTGCAATGCTGAGGTCTCGAGTTCAATCCCCGGGTCAGGCAAAATGATACTGGGTTTTTCTACTCAGTATCAGCCTGGAGTCTGAAATTTATGCCCGATATGGCGATAGGCTCGCTCCCTATCACATCATGGGACGGAATACGGACGGCGAAATGTGGGGCACAAGTTGCACCTCTCCCTACCCCCTTCGGGGATAACGGGTGTGAGTGCGTGTGTTGTGTGTGTTACATTGCTTTTAGATTTTATGCGAAATGTTTAAATCTTATCTATACATATAATATAAAAACTTTTTAACAAAAAATAGCACCGACTTCAAAACCCACTATAAGGAAAAAAATAACTTGTGCTTTGCTTATGGGTTATAAGGAAATTTTAATAATACCAATATTATATACACTGCCATTCGTGTGATTATATTAATGTACAATGAATAAATCTTTGGAGTCGGTGCCTGATTTTTTGTAATATTTGGCACTCGACTAGTATTTTTTAATTTCATGCTTCTGTTAAGTAACTAGTTCATATTACAATTTAATGTGTGTATTATAAAAATATTTTTATTATCTATTTGCGTATACAGCTCTTGTATGACGCATTGTTTTACACTTACACGGTTTTTTTATGACCGGCACCGACTCCAAATAATTATTCGTTGTACATTAATATAATCACACGAATGGCAGTGTATATAATATTGGTATTATTAAAATTTCCTTATAACCCATAAGCAAAGCACAAGTTATTTTTTTCCTTATAGTGGGTTTTGAAGTCGGTGCTATTTTTTGTTAAAAAGTTTTTATTTTTCAATTTTTAGTAAATAGGTAACGCAATAAAGAGTTACATATTATAATTATTGCTATCATATAAGAAAATTTTGTAATTTATTATAATAGGTGGAATTCCCAAAGCTGTCTTGATTCAATATGTTGATGATCAAACAATAGATTTTCAGTAGTATTATAATTCTCTTTGCAATAGATACAAGCCTAGAAATACTAGCTCAAGAATAAAAGACTTGAAAGTGAAAGAGTTTTTATATCATTTACATCGACATATAAAACTCTTTAACTAAAACTGACAACTCCAATTTTTAAAAAGTAATACTTCTGACAAATTTCATATGTCAACCTACTGTTTAAATTTATTTCAGCACGCAATTACATATATCATAAAATTGATTTGAAATTAAATATAGATACTAGTGTGTTCATGAATTAAAGGAGGTGTAAGACAGGTTCGTCTGGAAATCTTTAGGGGAGGCCCATGTTCAGCAGTGGAAATTATTCATACAGGTTCTCTCTTATGTGTCTCTGCTGATAATGATAATTATGAAGATGAAAACAAATAACTTAAGGATACACTAACCAAAAAAAAAATGTACCAGTACCTTTGGAAAATAATAAAAGCTTTCATTTTTATTTCAGAATATTATATTTAAGCATCAGAAGGAAAATTTAGTTATTATGTAACACGGAATTCTACAGAAAAGGTGCTAGAAAATTTCTCATGGTTTGTATCTATGTAATCCTAGTCATTCTACGTATTTAAAAATAAAATATTTTTTGATAGAAGTGTTTCATTTATTCTTACCGCATACCGCGAGTATGAGCGGAGCGATCATAGGCTTAGAATGGTCCTATGACTCTGAACGTAAACCTATAGGATCGTCGGGGTAGTGTCACTGCAGGACAATCGTCGGGGTAATATCACGCTAGGACAACAGCTCAGGTCTATATTATAAATAAAAGACTCCAATCATTTGGTTAGAGCAGCCTGATGGTCACTGTTGAGCGGTTAATTTCTAGAAAATCATTACACAGTTACATTAGATTTTGGTTTGGGGTATACATTCCCCGAGTCTGTAGTAGATCCTGAAATCAGGTGGAAATTTGTATGCTCGCTTATGTGGCAATGATTAATGATTTATTAAATCAGGAATTAAACATCCTTTTCTTTAGTAGAATCACAAACTTGCATGGACGTTTTGCGTCACATATGTACATATTACGGACTACGGTAGGTAATATACGTACCTACCTATTAAAAGCATCCTGCTCGTCATCCTAATATATTCGTTCTCAAGACTAAACAGCTCATATTTATCATACTTTGAGGTCCATTAGAAGCCTATATTTAGATATTATAGCGAGATACTAACCACATTTTATCGAATTTGTCAAAAAGCGCCTACTCATACATAGCAATATGACAAATCTACGTTTATTGCTATTTATTACTTTTTTTATAAATAAATGGTTTCATATACCTATTTATCCCTTACCATCTAGTGGGAGTCCCTGTTACTCGTATAACGGGTCACCAGGCATATCTATTATCTTTTATTATGCTTTTATTCAATAAAAAATAGCTCAAATGTATGCGTTGCTAATAGACTTTCGTAAGGGCACTTTTAAGTCGTCGAATGAAATTACTCATATGATTCAGGTCTATTCAGTCTGTTCCATAAAATGATGAACCCTATACCAAGATATATTGAAATGGGACCACTTCGCGACCCTTATTTACTAAATAAAGAAGGAATCCCAATTTTCAGAGAAATCAGTGTACATACATAAAAATAAAATACAAACACACGAATTGATAACCTCCTCCTTTTGGAAGTCGGTTAAAAAGCGTAGAATATCCGTTTTTATACCGACATTAAAAATACCTGAAAGATGCGAGGAATACTAACTAGATCGTAAACAACTTTTGAAAATGTTGTCTGTTGTCTCAAATCTTTATTGGCGTATCACGACAAAACCAATCATTGTATTCGAAATTTAATGACTGAAAAATATTAGGTAAGTTTTAATTTGTGTAACTTATAAGGTAAATTGGTCAACCTTAGCAAACCAAAATGTAGTAAATGATATAAAAATAAACAATACAAAACAGTAAATTTGGGGATTTCGTGCAAGGAGCAAGAAAAAAGGTCCCTGATTTCGATCTTTTCGTAGGTAAAATATATGTTGGTTGGTGGTTGCTAGGGTGCTGACCTAAAAAGAAAGACTGTTTTGAACTCTAAATAGAAAACAGAGGCAACATAGCAAAAACAGTAGATAATAATAATAATAATAATAATGAACTCTTTATTGTATAACCAATAAACATACAGAAATAACATTTCAACAACAACATAAAAAAAAAACAGAATGCGAGACATGGTTCTACAATGGGCGGTCTTATCGCTAAAAGCGATTTCTTCCAGACAACCTTTGGATGGACAGAAACAGATGTAAAATGTAGATGGCGGTGTACAATAAAGAGAAAAAGGGAGAGAATAAACAAAAAAAAAAAACACTTAAATTATTCAATGTAAAATACATATATATTACGAACACACATATATACAAAATATATATATATATATATATATTAATGCTAATACATATTAATAAAGTACAAGGTATCTATAATAGATAAACATACATATTAAACAAGTTCATGTTACAGTGAAAGAAAGTGATGCTTTATCATTTTTTTGAACGATGGTAGCGATTTTGCTCGCCTGATTGTTAAAGGTAGTGCATTCCAGAGCCGGACAGCTTGTACAGTAAAAGATAAATTATAAAATTGAGACGTATGGGAAGGTGTTTTGAGTTGGAGAGTCTGGGAGGAGCGCAAGGAACGGGAATGTGTGTGGTGTAAATATTCAAAGCGATTTTTAAGGTAACAAGGAGTAGTTGGATTAAAGAGAATATTGTACAACAAGGAAAGGATGTGCGCATTTCGGCGAAAGCGGATGGGTAACCATTTCAGCTTCTTTCGATATTCGGAAACATGATCATATTTGCGAAGGCCAAAGATGAATCTAATACAGAAATTTTGAAGACGTTCAAGTTTATTGAGCTGTTCTTCGGTTAAATCTGAATATGAGGCGTCAGCATAGTCTAGAATTGGGAGTAAGAGGGATTGTGCGAGTGCAATTTTGGTGGACGTAGGCAGAAAGTTTTGTAGTCTTTTGATGGAGTGAGCGGATGCATATAACTTGCGGCTCATTTCAGTTAGTTGCGGAGTCCAAGACATTTTTCGGTCAAATATTACACCAAGATAGACATACATCAACAGACAATCAAATTTTTTACCTGCAGTAATTCTAAAAGCGCTAATTATGTACATGAATACGTCAGAATGTGTTCGTGCGTCAGGTTCAGGTCAAGGAAATGTGATTATTTCCAAAATACTATTAGCAATTAATATTTTAAAGTAAAATTACATATAATTATTTAAAAATATTTTCATTAATTTATCTATTACTGACTCGTCAACGCCTGCGGCGGCCACCGGCATCCGGGTATATAGGGTGATTGGTATTGTTATAATGTATTGGCATTATGTACTGTGCATTGTCTATTATGCTAAACAACACAATTCCTATTCCCAATCCCACAGAACAATAACTAAAGCACCAGAAGTAGTGCTAAAATAACAGTTGCGAAACATCAATCTTATTCATCTCTGATAATACAGCTTTTACACGAGAGTAAGTGAACCAGTGAATACTCCATGCTTTTTATGTATTTCTAAAGAGTCAGAGAAGAAATGTCAATTTGGATACATTGGTTAAAATTATGCGTGTAAATTAAAATATGCGTTCTTTATATGTCATTTCTCGAAATATCATGTCACATAAATTTAGTTGGATTACTAATGTTTTATGTACGTACTAACATAGCTATAAGTATTGTAACTTACTAATACTATGGGTGAATATCCTGAAATAAATTCAATTTAATTTAATTTAATGTGTCTGATGAATTGTGGACGGGAAACTTAAAATTGATTTAAATATTTATTTACATTAATGATTTAACTAAAATGTTATATAATTTATGTGTCGATACTGTATCGAAATTAGTTTTAAACATGGCGTGTGTAGTAGTTGGTTGTAAATCACATACAGGGCGAAAAGAAAATACGAATGAGCTGGTGACTTTTTATAGGTGGTGTGTTTTCTTGCAGAATTTACATTTTTCCCTAAACATAAAATAAGTAGATGTTCAGAATATGCTTTTAAATTGTATCAAATACAGTTTCCGCATAAAATTTGGTTTCTTTTATTGTATTTTTATAAAATATTTACAAATAAATATAATTATCATAGAGATGTAACAAATGGGAGTTATCGATAATGTTGAGGACTTTATACGTTTTATTTTAGATTCCCGAAAGATTAAGTCAAAAAAATATATGGACACATCGCATCGCAAGGTGCAATTGGGCACCAAAAACGTACAATCTTATCTGCTCTAAGCATTTCACCAAAGACTCATTTGTTCTCCATGATACCATAAAATACGGACGACTGAAATTAAACGCTACTCCTACGTTAAATACCACAATTTGATATTCGCATTGGAATTCGCGAATATTCGCAACTTTTAAAATATTCGCATTCGCAATAAATTATGCGAATATTTTGCGAATATATTTGGCTATGACATGTGACAATAGTTTATAAAATTATATATTATCTGTTATAGTGTTAACAGATTATGTTTACAATGTGTAAATAATAATTTTGTTAGTATATATAATACTTATACAAAATAAAAATTATATATTTTGATAACAATACACTTCCAACATTCTAAACGCACTTAAGTACTTTAAATATTATTTTTTCCGAGATCACAACGTGATAGGATTTATGTTGTTACTTATTTATACGAGATTTCTCTATGCTTAATCTATTATTAGTTTATAAAATTATTGGAAAATATTATAAGAATATAACGAACAAATTAAAATCTTTTAAAATATTATAAATCATTGATGTTTTTCCTTCAATGTCAATATACCTTTTAAATCCTTCAGTTGCACTGATAACTCACTATTTACGTAACCTGAATTGACTAGTTATATTTTTTTTAACATAATTAGTGTTTTTTTCTTAAATTGTAATGATTAGGTTACCAAATCGATATATGGCGTTGCAGTCTTCGGAGGACGCTGAAGCATATCGGAAGCTCGGAAGTCCTCCTGACACGACGTCCGTGCTTATAATGCGCATGCCACACACGCCATGCCACACACGCCATGTTTAAAACTAATTTCGACACAGTATCGACACATAAATTATATAATATTTTAGTTAAATTTTTAATGTAAATAAATATTTAAATCAATTTTACGTTTCCCGTCCACAATTCATCAGTCACATTAGTAATCCAACTAAATTTATCTGACATGATATTTCGAGAAATGACATAATAAAGAACGCATATTTTTCATTTACACGCATAATTTTAACCAATGTATCCATATTGAAATTTCTTATCTGACTCTTTAGAAATAAATAAAAAGCATGGAGTATTCACTGGTTCACTCACTCTCGTGTAAAAGCTGTATTATCAGAGATGAATAAGATTGATGTTTCGCAACTGTTATTTTAGCACTACTTCTAGTGCTTTAGTTATTGTTTTGTGGAACCTATCTAGTTTATTTGTCTCTGGTTTAAATTTATTTCAGCACGCAATTACATATATCATAAAACCGATTTGAAATAAAACATAGATACCTACTAGTGTGTTCATGAATTAAAGGAGGTATAACACAGGTCCGTCTGGAATTCATTAGGAGAGGCCCATGTTCAGCAGTGGAAATTATTCATACAGGTTTTCTCTTCTGCGGAGCTGATAATGATAATTATGAAGATGAAGACAGGATATACTAAGCAATAAAATTGTACCAGTCCCTTTGGAAAATAATAAAAGCTTTCATTTTTATTTCAGAATATTATATTTAAGCGCCAGAAGGAAAATTTATGTTATTATGTAACACGGAATTTTACAGAAAAGGTGCTATAGAAATTCTCATGGTTTGTATCTACGTAATTCTAGTCATTCTCCGTGTTTAAAAATAAAATATTTTTTGATAGAAGTGTTTCATTTATTCTTACCGCATATCTCCAGTATAAGCGGAGCGATCATATTAGGCATATTGGTCTTATGACTCTGAACGTAAACCTATAAGATCGTCTCGGTAGTGTCGCGCTAGGACAAAAGCTCGGTTCTATATTATAATATAAATAAAAGACTTGACTGCCTCGGTGGCGTAGTTGTATTACGGTACGACTGCAAGGCTGAGGTCTCGGGTTCGATCCCCGGGTCGGGCAAAGTGATATTGGATTTTTCTATTCAGTATCAGCCCGGAGTCTGGAATTTGTGCCCGATATGGCGATAGGCTCGCCCCCTATCACATCATGGGACGGAATACGCTTGGCGAAAAGTGGGTGCGCTAGTTGCGCCTCTGCCTACCCCTTCGGGGATAAAAGGCGTGAGCATGCGTTGCGTATATAAATAAAAGACCCATCATTTGGGTAGAGCAGCCTGATGGCCACTGTTGAGCGGTTAATCTGATTTCTAGACAATCATTACGCAGTTCCGTTAGATTTTGGTTTGGGGTATACATTCCCCGAGTCTCTTCAGTATCTCTAGGAGATACTGAAATTAGGATGGAAATTTGAATGCTCCCTTATGAAGCAATGATTAATGATTTATTAAATCAGGAATTAAACATCCTTTCCTTTAAAGCTCTAAGTTTCCTTTAGTAGAATCACAAACTTGCATGGACGTTTTGCGTCAGATACATATTACGGTAATATACGTACCTATTAAAAGCATCCTGCTCGTCATCGTAATATATTCGTTCTCAAGACTAAACAGCTCATATTTATCATACTTTGAGCTCCATTAGAAGCCTAGAATATAGGCATATTTAGATATTATAGTGAAATACTAACCATATTCTACCGAATCTGTCAAAAAGTGCCTACTCATTTTATGATAGCAATATGACAAATATACGTTTCCGCGATTTCTGACTTTTTTATAAATAAATATACCTATTTATTCCTTACCATCGAGTGGAAGTCCCTGTTATTCGTATAATGGGTCACCATGCATATTTATTTTCTTTAATTCAATAAATAATAGCTCCAATTTATGCATTGCTAACCGACTTTCTTAAGGGCACTTCTAAGTCGTCGAATGAAATTACTCGTATGATTCAGGTCTATTCAGTCTGTTCCATAAAATGATGAATTCTATACCAAGATATATTGAAATGGGACCACTTCGAAGCCCTTATTTACTAAATAAAGAAGGAATCAAGGAAATACGCTCCCAATTTTCAGAGAAATCAGTGTACATACATAAAAAAATATACAAACTCATGAATTGATAATTTCCTCCTTTTGGAAGTTGGTTAAAAATAGTGCGAGTTCAATGCTGAATTTATATTCGTAATAATATTAAATCTATTTAAATGAAACTATCGCTGACGCATTCGCAATTACTTTCTTTGGTATCGCAGTAATATTTAACATTTTGTTACTTACAGCGTCTGTGCACGTCGTGAACTGTAACTTACAATGAAATTCGAGTACTTGGAACACACATTACATATGGGTACTAAATTGCACGGATCCCTTACACACATACATTGCTTTACGCAAAAGCGGTATGTCAATGAACGCTTCAAGTTTCGAGAAAATTAAAGTTTAGTAAACTTTGTTTCTTTTCACTCTTTGTTATTTTAAAACGGAGATTTCTTTAAATATTTTAAAAAGTATATTGCTATGTGGCTATATTTTTTATTGGGTGTGCTATTTTTAAGCTATCTGATGCTATAAAAATCAAGTTCACGATATTTTTTGAGATATTATGGCTTTTGATCTTAGCACGGCAGTACAGTATGCTATTAATATGCGCGTGAACTAGTTAATATAATATACCATGCATAGCATGCATTGGTTTTACTTGCTTTTATTGCTTTTGCTGTTGGTAGGTAGGTTGTAAGGTACTTAAATACTAATGGTAGGTCTCTCGTATGCAAGAGGCGATCTGGATAGGTACAATCAGCCACATAAGTAGCTGAACAAATCCGAAACTTCACATCGCCACATAATTAAAAATAAATCTTATTTACTTTACTTAAAACAAAGATGAAATAATGTTTCAATTAAATTTAACGTGAATAGGCGATATGAAGTTTTGAATTTGTTCAACTAAGTACTTAGGTATATGGCTGACTGTACCACCGTAATGTCTATTTCTACTGGCAAGCAGTGTGCAGCACTGTTATGTTCCGGTTTGAGGGACAATGTAGCCAGCGTAATTACTGGGCATTTTGGAACTTAAAATCTCATATCTCGGGGTGACGAACGCAGTGGAATGCCACGCAGTACTTTGTATTTCAAAGTTATTCGGCGTTGCTACTGTTTATGGGCGGTCGTATCGCTTACCATCAGGCCAGCGGTAGGCTCTCCTCATTATTTAATTGCAATAAAGAAAATCATAATAGTGTCCGCATACCATGTAAGTTCTAAATCTGAATTAACCCTAAAGGAATCCTTACCCAAGAACTTCAAAAACTGATTTCATAACTTTCTTGTAAAAACCAGAACTTTCCTTTTCTGAAAAGTCAGAGCCGATGTAGACTGATACTTTTTTTCCGTTTAAGTGGTCCAGACTTAAGCCTGAAACAAGGGCTATGTATCACTATAATGTAAAATATAAGTTTAAAACTAAAATCCCACGAAAAAAGTTCTAACATATATACAACTTTGTAAAACCTGTATACATTTGCTATCTGAAGTAACAAAATATCCCCTTCCAAGTTCCAACAAGTAGGATTTATTAAATCTCTGCCTAATTGGGCAATAAACATTATTAACTTCATCATTCTTCATAGCATTGTTGTAAATTACAAGATTTTCATTAGTGGGCGGAAGTGTAACACATTTCGCTATTTTAGGTCTCACGTAATAGGGGGCGAATCTATAAAAAGACTAGTTGATCCGGCAAACGTTGTTTTGCCATATAAATTCTTTTTAAAGATTATTTAAGTAGAAAAAAAAGAAGATCAATTGATGAGTTACCGACCGGGGTTAAAAGTTATTAAATTACTAATATCGCTATTAAAAAATAGGGGATGATGGAAGAAGGTAGAAAATTTAGGGTTGTATGTATTTTTTAATCATCATCATCATCAGCCCGTTACAGTCCACTGCTGGACATAGGCCTCTCCCAAGATACGCCACAGAGCCCGGTCTGCTGCTTTATGCTTCCAGTCGCTACCGGCCCTCTTGTGCCGCCATCTGGCCAATGCCACATCATAAATTGGGATGAGCCACCTTTATCTCTTAGGGGGATGAAAAATAGACAACAACCTATTCTCAGACCTACCAAGTGCGAATATAAAATTTTATCAAAATCGGTTCATCCGTTTCGGAGGAGTATGGTAACAAACACTGTTATATGAAATTTTTATATATACAGATATAGATAGATTAAGTGGACGATAGCCTAATTGGGAATGGAACGGTCTGCCGCGACACTGTCCGGAGGTTCAAAACCCAAGGCACATACCTCTGACTTTTCGAAGTTATGTGTGTATTGTTTATCAATTATCGTTCGCTTTAACGGTGAAGGAAAACATCGTGAGGAAACCTACATACCTGAGAATTCTCTATAAGAATCTCGAGGGTATGTGAAGTCTGCCAACCCGCACTAGGCCAGCGTGGTGGACTAAGGTCTAACCCCTCTCAGTAGTAGAGGAGGCCCGTGCTCAGCAGTGGGCAGTATATAATACAGGGCTGATTGCATTGCATAGCATAGTATAGATATAGATAGATATACCTGCATCGTAAATAGCTTGGTACGTTTGCTCCAAAATTTTCCGGGACATGGGATCCATAGATTGACATAACCGATGGTGTACCATGAAAAACTGAGCGTCGAAATAATTTAAATTCTTATTCTTGCCGTAATATTTTGATGATTCTGGGTGTCGGAATGTCCAATCATCTTCTTTTGTTATAGGATTCACCTGAGGACAAAATAATGGTAAGTAGTGAAATTTTAAGACTAGTATGAAACAAGAAATATTTTTAAACCATTTAAGCGCTTATTTTTCTACACACAAAGATACAAACATCCAAACATTTTCTCAAACTTTCGCATTTATAATATTACTAGCCTTTGACCGCGGCTTCGCCCGCACGAAAGGTTTTTCCTGGACAAAATTCCCGCTATACATTTTCCCGGACCGAATTGAAAATCTAAACCATTCTCGAATCCAGCTGAAGATACACAAATAATAAGTATAAAAGTCACTTTATATTGTACCAGGCGACAATAAACTGATACAGATCGAGAGATCTTGCAATGTGGTTGGTCAGCAACACTTTGGTACAAAACGTCTTACTGTCCAGTATAAGTAGATCCCGACTTTTGTCAGATAGGCACTCGCAGTCACAATAGAACATTTAAATTATTTCTCTACTATCGTCATCATCATCATCATCATCATCAGCCCGTTGCAGTCCACTGCTGGACATAGGCCTCTCCCAAGATACGCCACAGAGCCCGGTCTGCTGCTTTATGCATCCAGTCGCTGCCGGCCCTCTTGTGCAAGTCGTCCCGCCACCAGGCCAGAGGGCGTCCCACGCTACGTTTGCCAAGACGCGGTCTCCACTCCAGAACACGCTAACTCCAGCGGTTATCTGTTCTGCGACATATGTGGCCAGCCCATTGCCACTTCAACCTACTAACTCTCAGAGTTATGTCGGTCACTTTGGTTCTCTGGCGGATCACTTCGTCACTACTATATTATGATCACTCTACTATATTATGCATGTATTATACATATAAACCTTCCTCTTGAATCACTCTATTTATTAAAAGAAACCGCATCAAAATCCGTTGCATAGTTTTAAAGATCTAAGCATACATAGGGACAGACAGCGGGAAGTGACTTTGTTTTATACTATGTTAAGATATACAGTAAGATTAAAATTAACCATACCTTGTTATATAACATATCCGAGAACTCCTTAACACTGTTAGCCTGGGGAAAGAGTCCTGATATTCCCGAAATGACCACTCTCTCGCTTTGCGGTGGTAACTCATTCTGCATAGATTCTTGCGGTAAAGGAGCCATCTTGACTGAAAGTACCAATCGAATGTCAGTAATTGCGAGGTTTTCAATATATATCATTTTAAATTTTAACTTTACAATTGTAATTACTTTATTAATTAGAAATAGCTATGTTAGTACAATGGATTGCATTGCTAATTTTTGTGAATTATTGTAATGATACCTAATCGCCATTGTAATAGGTGAAACAGGTGTACCGCAATCTATTTCTACCGCCATGCATAATTGTGCAATTTTTTGAAGTGAAAACTTCTTTAGCGGCGTTGAGTACTTTTGGGATGGGTATAAAATGTTAAACTCGCGTCAGGATCACGTGACCGATCGAAAATGCATAGGAGGTTTTACCATCCCTTACTAATATGAACCTTAAATACAATGCGTTGAAGCTATAATTCTTAAACGTTTACATTTTTATTTATTTACTTCATTAAAACCATCCCTTACTAATATGAACCTTAAATACAATGCGTAGAAGCTATTTCCCCAGCGTTGGCACGGCACGAGTACGAAAGAACGTAACATTCTTTTTTCAAATTTTGATTTATTCTACTTTGGTTGTGATGACCATTGCTTTTCTGACATTTATCAAAAACCAGACTAAAAGTGCGTTGCTCTGTTTTATTTTTTGTAATTTATAAAGTAAATTGGTCAACCTTATCAAACCAAAATATAGTAAATGGTATAAAAATAAACAGTACAAAACAGTAAATTTGGGGATTTCGTGAAAGGAGCACGAATAAAGGTCCCCGATTTCGATATTTTCGTAGATAAGATCTATATTGGTTGATAGGGTGGTGACCTAAAAAGAAAGACTTGTTTTGGACTCTAGACAAAAAACAAAAATAACATAGCAAAAACAGTAGATCTACTGTTAAAACAGTAGGATTGGCAACCCTGCACGGAAGTAGGGCCAACCAGTGTAGCCAGCTTACAGTTTTAACAGTAGAACTAGAGTTTTTTTGGAAATCTTCTCACCTTTTAGTTCAGGCTTCCAAATCTACAGTGTTATTTTAGATGATAGCATCGTTTATTTTATTTGTGATACAGATTAGAAGCTTTTGTAAATGAAAATAGTAGTACCTAGTAGGCCCCAAAAAAGGTCACCGGAAAAATTGGATACAGATTTTGCATGTCTGAAATACAAAAAGTACGTACTAGCAAGCTGGAAATGGTGGTTACAAACGAAAAAACAGATTTGGGACAACAAAACAAAAAATGGGTCGCCGGAATAGTTGAATATAGATACTTCATGTTACAAATACAAATAATACGAAATATTTAGTTTTTTTTATTTTTTTTACAGATTTGTCCTAAGATGGGATGGGTAACACTGCGGGGCACGCTTGCTTTAGTTAATAATCTGAAGGGCACACGCGTCGTGCGTATTCAGTTAGAAAACTAAGTATATATACCAACAGACAATCAAACTATTTACCTGTAGTAATTCGGAAAGCGCTAATTATGTACATCATTACGACGGAATGTGCGTCAGGTTCAGGTCAAGGATATGTGAACCTCAGATTCAAAATATTAATAGCACTAAAAATGCGCATACTCACGCCTTTTATCCCCGAAGGGGTAGGCAGAGGCGAAACTAGTGCACCCACTTTTCGCCGTGCGTATTCCGTCCCATGATGTGATAGGGGGCGAACCTATCGCCATATCGGGCACAAATTCTAGACTTCCAGCTGATACTGATTAGAAAAATCAAATATCACTTTGCCCGGCCCAGGGATCGAACCCGAGACCTCGGCATTGCAGTCGTACCCGTAATACAACTACGGCACCGAGGCAGTATTTTTTTTCTTTTTTAAAAATAATTCTTGTTTAAAAATTTCCTTTAAAATTTCATATTATTATTATTTAAAAATACTTTCATTAATTTATCTATTATTAAATAATATTAGGTAATTTTAGCAGAACAAAAAATTAAATAACTTTAAATGTATTCCTAACCTGACTGCCAAATAATCGGGTTAAAGTTATTCACGAATAATTCAATTGCTTTACATTTGTATTCGGATAGGCTACAATTTAGTTACCACATTTATACTACAGAATTGAGGAGGCAAAAATAGATTATATTATTCCTGATTAAATACACTTGTAATTGTTAAGACTCAATAGAAAAAGACTCAATATATTTTAAAAAAACTTGAGAGGTGTCAAGGAACACCCGGATGGAACGAAGTTCCTTTCGATTAATTACTGAAGGAATTGTAATAAAATTTTATATATATAACAGAGTGTGTATATATATAAATATATACATATTTTCCTATTTCCGTTCCAATACATAAGTTTCTAGAGAAAAAAAACAAATAAATACGTGTGGCACTCGGAGACTACCGCGGTAAAGCTATTGCATAGCATTTTTATCACAAATTTTGATTGACTAAACACAAATTCAATCTTACGCTTACCACATAAAGTAGATTTTTAAACGCGAGCAAAGCACGTTTAGTCTTGTTATTGATAAATGTCAGTAGTAGTAAAGTAGAATAAATCAACAAAATTTGAAAAAAGAATGTTACGTTCAGTTCTTTTGTACTCGTGCCGTGCCAACGCTGGGGAAATAGCTTCTACGCAATGTATTTAAGGTTCATATTAGATTAGTAAGAAATGGTTTTAATGACTTTAATAAATAAAATAAATAAAAATATACTCGTTTCAAGAATTATAGCTTCTACGCATTGTATTTAAGGTTCATATTAGTAAGATAATAGAAAAAAGTGTCGTGACAACTTTCCGTCCAGCCCCTTTTCACGCGCGATAAGGAACTTCGTTCCAATACTGTTGTCTTATCTATTTATTGTCCAGCCACCTTTTCAAAACAATTATACGTCTAAACCAAACAAAGACACATTACACCTTTACCCCCGAAGGGGTAGGCACAGGTGCAACCAGGGCATCCACTTTTCGCCAAGTGTAATACGTGTCATGACGTGATAGGGGCGAGCGTATCACCATATCGGGCACTAGTTTCAGACTTTGGGCTGATACGGAGCAGAAAAACCCAATATCACTTTGCCCGACCCGGGATTTTAACCCGGAACCGCGAAGCGGTACCGTACGATGCGCGCAAATCAACTACGCAACCAAGGCAGTCATTTGACGGATAATCTAAATACTACATAGATAGTAATGAATTTACATCTTATTTGTTAATCATTTTATATAATCATTAGAATATTCCAGTAAACATTTTGACGTGTTTTCTAAATAATTTATTGATGAGATGGGGCCACTATTGAACACTTTTACAAAAAGCATTTATTTTAAATATATTATGTAAATACGAGAAAGGCTAGAGCGACGTATTATGTCTACAAGAAACATATTAAATTAATATATTTGTCGCACAAAGTATTTTTAAGATATTTTTCTATTTTGAATTCTGTTGTCTTATGTGCTGTCTTCTCCCCTACTATTACAAATAGAAATTAACTAGTCTAGTAACATCGATATTAAATACCATAATGCATAAAGGAACTTTTATTATCGTATATTTATAGGTACTACTCACGATGGAACACCAAAAACGATCCGAAAATACTCAAAGAACACTCATGCGTCATCGCTATCAGATATTCTCTCATAAAGTCGGTCTAGCTCCGATCGTAAACCAGCGCGCTCGTCTGTGTCAAATTTCCAATAATCTTATTTTGGCGCGCATCAGGCAGCGCGATGACAGATATATGGGCGCCATCTTGCGAACGATGCGCACGCGCGACCGCGGCCGTTCACCTGAAAACCGATGATGGTTTTATGATACACCCTGTATATTTTTGCAGCGATAAAAATAATATGCGCACCTTGACCAGAATATGTGTCGTATTGTTTCGAATTCCGTATGGTTAAAAGATCGACGTATAATCTTTATTTTTAAAGCGGTTTTTGAGACTAACAAGGTGTGTTTGTAATGAGGTACCTATAGGATATTTAATATTTTAGGGAAATGTTACTAACATAAACGCGAAATTTGGTAAAGATGTTTGGATGTTTGTTAGAAGTATTCGATACCGCTGAACAGATTTGGATGAAATTTATCACACATAACATTTCTGTGATTCATCATCATCATCATCAGCCACATGACGTCCACTGCTGAACATAGGCCTCCCCCAAAGATTTCCAGACGGACCTGTCAACAGCGGCCTGCCATCCAGCGTGTTCCTGCGACCTTCATCAAGTCGTCTGTCCACCTTGCAGGTGTACGGCCGACGCTGCGCTTGCCAGTACGTGGTCTCCACTCGAGAACTTTTTTGCCCCATCTGCCGTCAGTTCTTCGAACTATGTGCCCTGCCCACTACCACTTCAGGGATTTCTGGGATTACATATTATCATTATGATACGATAATTCCTTTACCAGAAAAGTATGTAGTAACATTTTATTTTGATCTATAATTATAGACTATTCGAGTCTATTAAAACCTAAGTACTATTACCTACATACTATGTAATAAACAATATGCGAAAAGTCCCTATCAATCCCACGTATGCATGGCTATAAAGGACACGTCCAAAAACGAGCTGATAGTTCTAACCAAGGTACCTACTTTATATATATTTGGATAGTACTCCCAAAATCTAGGCGTTTGTAAAAAAAAACGTATAATTTGAAAGTCCTCCGATTTTGAGATTTATGTTATTTTATTTTGCTTAAAAACTACACTTAAAACGAACATTTTTAAAAAGTTAGTTATAAATGGAGGGGTCTTAAAATATGTTTTTAATGGATGTTTTTGCCCTTTAATATCCATAAAGTTTGAGCATGGTTAGATTTTGAGGCCCAGCACCCATACAAAGAGCGGACATCTCCTTTTAACATTCAGAATTGTTTCTTTGTCCGATGTCTTTTAGGACAATATTTACTGGCTTACTCTGGCCTCTATATTGGAATAATAAGGAATAAAGTTAGGTACACACTAACGTTAATAATAAATGCGTGGCGATGTCTGCCAAAGTGTTTCAAAGTCATCCATAAAAGATCATAATCATTTTCACACGTTCTGCATTCGGTACTCCCACGTAGACAGAGGCATCTGCATTCTTTTGTTTATACTTCCACTGATGATTTCGCTAAAAAACATCAAAGAGTTCTTGGTTTTAAAATACATAAAAAAAATGTTTCAAAAGAACACGAAAAACCAGTAGTTTACGATCTCTTCCAGTAAACAACGCTGTCTGTGTTTACAGTGAAAGTTTGACTCGGGTGGGGTGACAATCTATCGTCTATTGTTGAGACTTGAAGGCCTGTACTAAACTACGGTTTCGACTTTCGACAAATAGCCGACGGGGCGGCATGACGACTCGACGCTGGCGCTTTATTCTATGGAAGTCAAGCGCCGAAAGCGACGGCTCTATCACATTATATATTAAATAGTAATACATTAAACACTTAGAGCATTTAACATTTAACTTAAAACAGTCCAGCGTCGCGTCGCCGTCCTATTCCATCCGCTATTTGTCGACAATTATAGCTTTCCAGTACTAAACTATATTAACGTTCTTTATTGTATCTATAATATCTTAAATTAAAGTAACATTTCTAGAATATTAAATGACAAATCCTTGCATGGATCTGCTCTGTACTCGACATCTTGAGTTATTACAGGTTAGCTCTTTGGCTCGTAAGTATATCACCATTACTTTGGCCATTAGTTTTTTATGCTTGTAGAGTAATCACCGTTCTGATGCTTAGTATAAACACCTCACCAACTGCTTACGAGTGCCGTCTGTGAGGAGTTTGGGTTCAATTCCGGTTTATGTACCGTGATGAATTTCCTGTGGACGTATTTTACAGGGTGCAACATTACCGTTTGAGGGGTCTCGTCAACGGTTTGAAAAAAACGTCGCGACTTGGACCAACACATCGGTCATCGTGTCACCCCGGTGCAAGACCCCGGACGCAAGACCAACACCTCGGTTGCCGTGTCTCCCTCGTGCAAGACCCCGGACGTCAAACACCATTCCCAGGACGGTACCACTTAGCGGAACCAGACGGCAGAGAGCCTACCCCCCTTGTTATTTTTTTTTTAATATATCTTTTATTTGTGGATGTGGTTTTTCTTATTCCCGTTTAAGCGGGTAGCAAACGTCACAACCGCTGGTGTCATTGTCCTTTAAACTGTAAGACAGTAGTGGTTGTTTACTACTATTCAATGTCAGCAACAGCAATACGGAGATACATACCCCTTAAGCCTAGAGTCCTCAGGAGTCTCACATAAAAGAGACAATATTACGTAATTAATAGCTATTTAAATATAGTTAGGACATAATTTACACCAGATAAAGAAAATAAAATACAGAGTATACAAATATTAACATATAAGACCATAATGCAAAAATAAGACATATTTAAAAGAATATCCTCAACCCAACCGGACGTGTGGTGAGCGTAAGAGAGTTTTTCAGTTGGTGCATCCGGCGGTGCGCTCGCGCACACGAGTGGCTGTTGACGGACAAATGTGCGCAGGAAGGCGGGCGTCGTTAGTGCTGTCGTCGCCTCCGCTCGTACCATAAGCGCTATAAGCGTAAATAAAGACTACGCGCCGTGCACCGGCGTCTTGATTTTTCTTAACATTCCACTAAAACGAGTGCATTATGGTTCACGTTGGGTACTCTGCGTTTGTGTTTACATGTTTGTGGTTAGTATGTTATGTCTTAGGGACTTTAGAATTTGATTTTAAAATATGTAATGTAAATCGTCAATTGTTTTTAAATTTATTTAAATTACTAATTTGCAAATTAAATCAATGTCTTAAAATTTACATGTAATGTCCATAATAGTGTTATATGTGCGTTAATATCAAGCAATCGTAAATCTCCCAGAAACCTAATTATAAAAAGAATGGGTATAGGTGCCAAATATCTTATATGATAGGTCTGTCATTAGAAGATATTAATCTCAATCAATTAGGGTTTTATAGTTTTGAATATTTCATCTTGATAGTCTACATAGTAATAATAGATAGAGTTATATAGCAAAGGTAAATATAGCCAAAAAAACACGCCTTATAGTCAGAGAAGAAAAAACATCACCATCTTTATCTAATGACTTCTAATTATGTATTATAATGTGAAACAAGCTTTTAAATTTTGGAATAATATAATAATCTCGGTTACTTTTTTTACAACCAACCCGCCTGATTAGTTAACCTTCTTTGAGGGATGCAATACATACATACATACATAAACTCACGCCTTTCTCCCATTGGGGTAGGTAGAGACTATGGAGCGCGAAGTGCTGCGATCCAAGCATACCTCTTTCGCTTCTTCTACAATCATCAGTCTCTTCATACATGCTCGTCGGTTACGAGAACTCCTTAATTGGCCCTTCCTTGGGAGGTCGCAAATTTGGTCCATGAAGGTACGTCTAGGACGTCCCCGTCCGACACTACCACTCACTTTCGCGACATAGATTTCTTTCGTTCCTCTTCTTTCATCCATCCTTTCAATGTGGCCAAACCACCGAAGCATTCCTTTCTCAATCTTAGTCACTACATCTTCTTTCAATCCAGATTTTTCTCTTATCACGCTATTCCTCACTCTATGAGTTACTTTCAGACCACACATACTTCTCAAAGCTCTCATCTCCACTACATTTACCTTACTTACATGCTTGTTTTGCCACTCCCACGACTCACTTCCATACATTAGTGTTGGCACCAAGACTCCTTGGTGAATAGCTAACCGAGCGTTATTCGAAATATTTTTGTTATTCATAATCAAGGCGCCATTAACACTATTTCCCATTTTTACTCTTCTTTCAATATCTCCGTCACACTTTCCGTCTCGAGTGAACATACATCCTAAATAGCGTACCGTTGAAAAATATTTGAGTAGATTGGACGTCAAAAAGGGCACTGGCCCTGACGGCATCCATGCAGTATTTTTGAAGAAATGTAAACAAAAGCTAGCTGGCCCTCTCTCATTGTTGTTTAATATTTCTTTAAGGAATGGGACTATGCCTTCGGTGTGGAAAAAGTCAATTATTGTCCCAATTTTTAAGAATGGTGACAAACATAATATAGCCAACTACCGCGGTATCTCCAAACTGTCAGTTATACCCAAACTTTTCGAAAAAATTATTTATGATTCTTTGTTTTCTGCAATCAGATCACGAATTACACCAAATCAGCATGGTTTTATTAGTGGGCGATCGACAGAATCTAATTTGTGCGAATTTCTAGAGTTTGCTCTAGAGGCTATGGATAAAGGTTATCAGGTGGACGCCGTGTATACCGACTTCTCAAAGGCTTTTGATAAAATTTCTCACGTATTATTAATAAACAAGCTTGAGAAGATGGGTATTCACGGCGATTTACTTAGATGGTTAACGTCATATCTGCGTGATAGGTCCCAAGCAGTTGCTGTGAAGGGATTTACTTCTAGTTTTGTTCCAATTCCATCAGGTGTGCCTCAGGGATCCCATCTTGGACCTTTGCTTTTTAATATATTTATTAATGACGTCATGAGTTGTTTTCATACTTCTAAAGTCTTGCTTTATGCCGATGATACAAAAATATTTACAGTTGTCAAATCTGTAAAGGATTGTTGTTTATTTCAAAACGATTTATTAAATTTTTATGATTTTTGCTCTAGAAATAACTTAATATTGAATATAGATAAATGTCACACAATAACTTTTTCTCGTAAAAAACAACCATTCAAATATGACTATAAGTTGAACAATATCTGTATTAACCGAGTAACTGAAGTAAGAGATTTAGGGATATATCTTGACAGTAACCTCTCATTTGCATCCCATATCGCCAAGGTAACTGCTAAAGCTTACAAAATGCTCGGCTTTGTTCTGCGTCAAAGTAAAGAATTTAATAACATTAACACTTATATTTTGCTGTATAATTCGTTGGTCAAAAGTCATTTGGAATATGCGTCTACTGTGTGGAATCCATTTTATTCAACTTATAAAGAGCAAATAGAAAGAATTCAATATAAATTTTTGAACAGATTGAAACATAGATTTAAAGGTCCTTTACCGCAACTTACATCTTTGGAATTGCGACGTGAACACAGAGATCAATTGTTTTTATATAACATTATTCATAATTATGTCGATTCGCCATTTCTTCTAAGTCGGATATCTTTCAACTGCCCTAGATTGAATGCTCGTTCTAACGCTATTTTCTCAGTGCCTTTTTGTAGAACTAATTATGCCATAAATCGATTTCTGGTCAGAGCCTGTAGTACACACAACAATCGTTATTATCACATTGATTTGTTCAATAGTAGACTTAGTGGATATAAAGCGCTTGTCAAAAAAGTGAATTGATGATGTTGTTTTCTTTTCTGTTTATCTATTCATTTATTTATTTTCTTCTGTTTAAGAAAATTTAGTGTAATTTTACTGGTAATACCTATTGTGTAATTTTATTTAAATTAATGCTGTTAAACCAGAAACTGTCTTCACTTTGGAAAAAATATTTGTGAAAACTGTTTGGCTAGTGTAAAAGTTATTGTATTTAATTCATATGTTGTAATTTTGTGCTGTTTGTTTTCCTAAATAAATAAAATAAATAAAATAAATAAATATACAAATTCGTTCCCTTGTTCCACTCTTTCATCTCCTATCATAATGTTGCACTCTGTTCTCGATTCATCCCTCTCCATAACCATTACTTTTGTCTTTTTTACATTCACTTCCATACCTTTTCTCTCAAATGCCTCATTCATAATATTAACCATTTGTTGTAACTCGCACACCGACGATGCAAGGAGTACTTGATCGTCGGCATACAAGAGACACTTAAACACTGATCCTCCCATTCTTAATCCACAAACAGACTCTCTCAAATTGGTCAAACAACTGTCCATGAAGAGATTGAAGAATTGAAGATATAATAATAAGTAAATTATGATAAAATTAATGGCTCAAAATATTTGTGATCTAAATATAATACTCCGTATGCTAGCTACTAACTTCCCGACCTAATAAATGAGTGTAAAATTCGTTTCTTTTTTGCCGTAGATTGCCTATAAAATGTTGTTAAATTTAAAACGAAACCTGTTTTCAAATATCGAAATCACAATTTAATAGGTACATTGAATATTTATTATGCTACAATTAAAATTCAAGGTTCATATTGTTGAAATGCGTGTCGTTGCTAAAATAACTATATTTTCTAAGTCAGTAGTTACTTCATATTAATATGTCATCCAGTATATAATTCAAGTTCAATGTCTAATTTGGCTTGAGTATGATACTTTTTAAGTTTTATTTGTGAACCTATATTAGCACTTGAGTGTACGCTCACTCCACTTTGAGTCTTGATATATGACCGCATTACAACACGCCACCACTTTAATTAATTACTTTGCATTCGATACATTAAACATACTATTAACTCACAATTTGTTTTATTTTTCACTAAGCTTTTCTCCGAACTACGTGGGATGATCTGTTGGGACATCGAAACTCCGCCTTACATACGCTATCTCTTTCACTCTTCAACAAACTTATGTGCGAGTGAGAGACAGAAAATCTTAACGCACGCCCACAGACAGATTTTCTTTTTTCTAATGAAATGGTCAAACAAATGTTATGAAATATTATGTTGCTATGTTATTTGGGGATTTCAATCGACAGTATCATTTTTAATAAATATATATTAGTTTCTTTGACTTGCAACATGTTATTTTGTATTGAAAACAAAATAAATTAAAAGGAATAGTCGACATAAGTATGAAAAGTTATGAATTATGTTGCATTTGCTATTTGTGGATACATTTGTTCAAATATTATTTATATTCTAGAATTACATGTCAAAAATTTGAACGAAGGTATTTTTGTTTTATAAAACATTGCTAAAATTCAGTTATTTCAAAGAAACCTGTAAAATATATTTTACGCAGAGTCAAGGTTAGTTATTTTTATTTATAATTTTTTGCATAGCATTTTAGGTCAATTCTATTTTTTAATACCTACATAATATCTTTGCTTTTAAACTATTGATCATTTACAAAAATAACGCCTCTTTTTCTATACAAAATGCCCAAACGCAGTAATTTAAATGAAGAAGAACCAAAAACATCGAATTCACATCATAAAATATAAATCTCTTCTATTCTAAACTTCCAAGATTATTTGCAGTGCGTAAGTAAAGATAATTATGACAATTGATTATTTTATTTCATTAAAATTACAGATAAGAAATAATCTGATGAAGTATGCGTTAAATTATTATAAAAATATATATTTAAAAATTTGATACAATTAAATAATAAAAAAATTACATTTAAAATTCAATGGGAAAGAATATCGTGGAGACTAAGCTCTAATTCCATTTTCTTGTGTTTTAATTTGAGAAATTAACTTAAGACTATTCATCAGCTAAATATGCGTTACAAAGGTCATTAGGTCAAGAGATTCGAAATAACTGATGGTAGGTTATTTGTATTCACCCGGATAGCGACCACCGAACACAAGGTTCAAAACCCACTATAGTGGCCTACGCTGCAAATTAAACAAATGGGGCAAACAAGTAACGTTATGGTATCCAAGACAGGACACTAGAAGACAGGGGCGTCCGAAAACTAGATGGAAAGACGATATATGGTAGGTCTCTCATATATAAGAGACCGTCTGGATGGGTACCACCGCAATGTCTATTTCTACAGCCAAGCAGCAGTGTGCATGCACTGTTGTGTTTCGGTTTGAAGGGCATTGTAGCCAGTGTAACTGCAGGACATAATGAGACTTAACATCTTATGTCTCAGGATGACGAGCGCAGTGGAATGTCACACAGTACTTTGTAACTCAAAGTGCTGGATGGTGTTGCTACTGTCTATGGGTGGTCGTATCGCTTACCATCAGGCGAACGGTATGCTCGTCTCGTCATTCAATGCCATAAATATATATATATAAGTTTTTAATACATAGTAACTATAGCATTCGAAAATCGGTTCTCTGTGGTACATCTTTAGACTAATCACGATTTTATTAAAGACATTCTATGATAGAGCACATGCACGTTAGCGTAGTTGGAAATTGAGCGGACTACCGATGGTACGCAGGTTCGAAACCCAAGGCACGCACCTCTGTCTTCTCCAAGCTACGTAGGTATTGTTTATCAATTTTATTATGTCGTTCACTTTAACGGTGAAGAAAAATGTCGTGAGGGAACCTACATGAGAATTCTCCATAAGAATTTTAAAGGTATGTGAAATCTGCAGAACCGCAATAGGCCAGCGTGGTGGACAAGGTCTAAACCCTCAGTAGTGGAGAAGGTCCATGCTCAGCAGTGGACTTTATTTAATACAGGGTTGGTGTTGATATTATATTATTAAATATGATAGAGCAGGAATGCCTAAATAAATTTATATTGAGTATCGGCGATTTAATCATCATCATCATCAGCCACATGACGTCCACTGCTGAACATAGGCCTCCCCCAAAGATTTCTAGATTCATTTCGGCGATTTACCTCGTTTATTTCTTCATATTTTTTCTATATTAAATATTTTTGGAATTAAATGTTTGTAGGATTCCTTTGACAGTGTGTACATGGTGTAAAGTATAGTTAAAATCTCTTAATAAAACTAATTTAAGACTTTTATCGCCTGTTTCACAGGTAAATTTTATTTGACAGTTATCATATATCTTTTATCTAATAATCGAAATATTACCGGATGTGACAACCCAGGATAAATTAACCTCGCGCAAACTAGTGAGGGAATCCGATCCCAAACAATGGGAACAGCGTTTGACTAATAAGAAGAAGATTTTCCAGAAGAGTACTACCCTATGAAATAGAAATTTACCTACAAAAATCAATTGTATTCCAGTTTCCTTAGCAAAGTCAATCCATAAGCGGTGGTGATTATTGTCACCTGCTTTGCGCCTATCTAATGGCAAAGGGTGACAGTTTCAAAAAAGCATACCAACACTTAAAATGTATTAATAAAAATCTATAGTACCCAATTGCAATTTTGCAAAAACATGGCGATAAAAAGCGGGTAACATAAGTTCTTCACTACAAAGAACAAAGTGGATGATAGAATCTAAGTGGAATCTCGCCCATAAATGAACCACACTGAACGTATGTCATTTCCTATCACTGGGCTGGCATGACACACGTATTTCTGAGAACAATATAGGAAATTAAGCAATATTTTCACAATTTTTTTACTAAAGTTAAACAGGCAAAAGATATAATATAACTGATAAATACACTTGTGATTGTTATATAAAATCTAAAAACACTCAAGATAACAACATAAACAATAATACTGTTGTCCCTACTATATAGCTTCCAGCCACCTTTTCAAAGCAACTATACGTCTAAACAAAACAAACACACATCACACCTTTATCCTCAAAGGGATAGGGAGAGGTGCAACCAGTTCACGCACGTTTCACCGTGTGTTCCGTCCCATGATATGATAGCCGGAAGTTGATAGATAGTGATTCAAACCCGGTACCTCAAAGCAGTAGTCACGCGCAACAAATTAAAGAATTATTATCTGCAGATATCCTGAGTACCTAACAATAATATTGTTATTATTCTATAGAAAACCTTACGATGCGCTTGCCTAGTTTGCGTTCCTATGATAATAATGTAACTAACTAACCTATCTAATTTGTTAATTTGACGTGAATTTGTAAATTATATTGCATAACTATAAACCTCAGTGGTTTTTTATGTATATAATACCTAATTATTGTATTACAAAAGAAATATATAAACAAATAAAAAAAATAAAAAAAAAACCCAACTACGTCACCAAAGCAGTTCATAGTTCATACCATAATCAATTATAACATTCCACTAAAACCCATACCATAAATACAATACTTTGGAGCGATGGCTGCAGTGCGTATGGCCAAAGTGTTTATAACACCGCTCATCGATCTGCACTCTGAACTATAAACTGAACTGAGTGCTGAGTGACGTTCAATGAACGATTTGCGACTGCACAAGCTATTGATCTTTTGCATTTTGTTTATTTTAACTGCTTCAGAGCTCCTAGGATTTAGTGAAGTGAAATTGTTTTATATCAAGAGCGGCCGTGACCATGAAGGGTGAAATACCTTCTAAATATCGGCCATAAAAATTAAATAAACCTTTAAAGAATGCCGGTAAAATCCGTGAAATAGCTATTTTCACGGTGTAACTTTGCAACTTAGTAAAACTATTACATTTTTGATCTCTAAACTGTGTCAAAACTATACAATATCGCCAATTTTCGGCATTATTTGTCTATGAAAAATATAAATAGTGGCTAATTTGACCTCATTCACAATGAAATTATTTAATGTTTTTTTTTTTTTTTTTTATCCTTTGTTGTAAGAACTAGGTTCTTAGCAATAAATTACAATCTAGTCTATAAGACTAATAAGCAATATTATTCTAACTTAATTTTCTAGGTGATAAGTTTACTACAACTAAGAATAATGATCTAGGCACTTTCTTAGAGTCTGATAACATAAAAAACACCTTGTTCGTGTGTTATATATACTTAGCACTGATACTATTATTTGTTCGCTGTAATTATGCACTACACTTTACTACACTAGTTCGAAAGGTTTAGTTCTTTTTAGTCTTCGCACAAGGTTCGTGTTATCGAGTAGCTTGAATGCCTCAATGTTCACATGTTGTCGAAGTCTACATTCGTGAGCTTTCGCAAACTTTTTGATGACTTCCGTGACGGATTCCATTTTAAGATCACGATGGAGGTCGTCATTTCTTATATACCAGGGAGCGCTGACAATATCTCTCAGGACTTTATTTTGGAACTGTTGGATTATTTTAACATTGCTCGATTTGGTACAGCCCCAAAGTTGGATTCCATACGTCCAAATTGGCATAAGAATTTGCTTATATAGTAATAATTTATTATGTATTGATAAACAAGACTTTCTTCCCAGTAACCAATACATATTTTTATATCGTATATTAAGTTCTTGTCTCTTCTTTTTGACGTGAGCTTTCCATCGCAGCTTAGCGTCAAGTGTTATGCCAAGGTACTTGGCAGTGTTTGCATATGGGACCTTTAAACCGTTTATATGTACTGGATGATAATTTTGGCCTTTGTTCGTGAAATCGACATGAATTGATTTTGTTTCATTTAATTTAATTTTCCATTTTTGTGTCCAGTCATAAATTTTATTTAGGGCACCTTGTAGTTTTTCTGCTGCTTCCTTATGATTTGATCCAGTAGCCATAATGGCAGTATCATCTGCAAAGGTTGCAATAGTATTATTATCGGGTTCTGGTATATCACTTGTGTATAATAGGTATAAAGTGGGACCTAGGACGCTTCCTTGCGGGACCCCAGCTTTAATTATTTTAAGCTCGGAATATTCATCCTCTTGCTTAACTCTAAACATCCTGTTTGTAATGTACGATTTTAGTATGTCCGAAAAATCTGATGGCAGCATTTGTCTGAGTTTTTGTATCAGACCCTCATGCCAAACTTTGTCAAAAGCTTGGGCAACGTCTAAAAACACGGTCGCGCAAACTTTTTTTTCTTCGAGAGCTTTTTCTATCCTGGTAGTTATTCTATGTACCTGGTCTATAGTAGAGTGTTGTTCTCTAAAGCCAAATTGATGGTTTGGTATAAGGTTATTCTTACAGATAATATATTTTAAGCGATTCGCGTATAATCTTCGAAAATATGACCACATTTCTTCCTATCGTCTTCAACTAAAATGGCTACCTATTCGTCAGCACCGTTCGTTGCGGGCACTTACCACTTTATTCTCTTTGCTTACCTCCCCTACACCTCCTACTTACTTATCTTCAAATTTCCAATACCTGTGCAATAGTCACTATAGGAGCCACCGCTCTTCTAGCAATCTTCTTCTAAAATATCCTCCTCATAGTTCTGACTTCACTCACTCTTCTTTTGCTATCCAATCTATTCTTCTTTGGAATTCGCTCCCCTCCGAAATCAGATCGTCCAACACTCGGTTTGCCTTCAAAAGGAGAGTACGACAGCTGCTGATGAACGAAGCAGAAGAGTCACCATCTTAACTCACTACACTATATTATATACATATGTATTTTTATTAGAATAATATGTAGTTTATGTATTCATACGTTTATAATATTATTCATATTATATTTATTTTTAATATATATTTCTTATTGATTTTAAGTATATATCGTATATTTGCATTTATATATGTTTAATTTATAATCTTGAATACCTGTCAAGTTACCTTGATGCACCTACCTTATTTATCTCTGCACCACCCACAGGTTGACTGGGAGAGAACGCCTTTGGCATTAAGTCCGCCTATATACATTTGTATATAAAGTGCAATAAATAAAAATGGTTTAGGGGTTATAAAATAGATGTAAGGAATACCAAGATGCACTATAGAAAGTCTTTAGAATTAATTTAGTTAATAACCTATTACATGTAGCCTTTAGGTACCGCAACACTATTGTAAAGTAGCTGTTTTCTAAAAAAATAACAAAGTATGCCTTTGAAGGACTTGTATCTATTGTCAAGAATAAATTAATAAAAAAAACTAGCTGTTTTCTTGTGCTTATCAAACCGCGCGTTAGATATTATACATATATTTTTAAACGGACATGCTAATTTTGTTAAAAAAAAAGTGGATTACTGGCCGATTTCAGCATACGCGTTTGCATAAAAAAGTTTTTTTTTTATTCAATGTTCACACCTAAAACAGTGATAAAAAAATGTAGTTAAACTTTATGGTAAAGGACATGTCCAAAAACGGGCCTGAAATTCTAAACAAGACAATTTATAATATGTATATGGAGAGAACTCCTGAAAACTAGCCTTTCGCAATAGATAATTTAATTTTAAAGACCTCCGATTTTGTGATTTATGTAATTTTGTTTGACTAGAAAACTACACTTAATATGAAAATTTTATAAAAAGTTAGTTATGAATGGAGGGGTCTAAAAATACTTTTTTGATGTATCTAAGTTTCATATTTTGCCCTTTTAATATCCCCAAAGTTTGAGCCTGATTAGATTTTGAGGCCCAGCACCCATACAAAAAGCGGACATCTCCATTCTCACAAAACCGTATAGATGTATCGTGGGAATCAAAAGAAATATAAAATCTTGATGAAATTTATTTTCATTGTCTGGTTCTCAAATGACATAGTTACTCAACCTGCGTTCATAACCCGATGATTCAGATGTTTAAATGAAAAGTGGGTAGGTCCATTTATTTGAAGCATTCTGTACACAGAAGAGATCTTTTTTTAAGTTACCTCCAAATCTAATTAAAAAAAACCTTTTCTATCTTTTTGGTAAAACAACTCAACATAGTAAACCTAACTAATGTACTGTGACTCTAGTTCGAGACAGTGAAATGCAATTAAAAAACTTAATACAATCGAAATGGGCTGTTTGAAATAATTAATTATAACTAATTGTAAATTAAAACAAATATCTCCGGTTTTTTCTTTTTGTTTCAGAAATAATTAATACTGGAAATTCAACTTTCTGCACGTCGCGTTGTGTTATAATAATACTGGTCGCCACAAAACCATCGTTTATTCGAAATTAGAATCGGTAAAGGAGATGTCCGCTTTTTGTATGGGAGCTGGGCCTCAAAATTTAAACAGGCTCAAACTTTAGGGATATTAAAGGGGCAAAATATGGATCTTGAATCCATTAAAAAAATATTTTTAGACCCCTCCATTTATTAGAAATATAATAAAGAAATGTCGTGGCAGAGTAACTTACAATAACTTCATTGATGTCTGTGCACAATTACAAAAAAAAAAAACATTCGCGCCAAAGAGACTATAATACTAAAAATTCGCGCTCTTTGCATTCGCGGTTATTCTGCTTCGATGTTCGATTCATGTCTCTCTAGTATTAATAATAATCTATGCATGTCTCGTTGAATTTATCTGTTACCTATTTCTGTTTAAACTGACTTGGCAAACAACAGATCCTTCGATATTACACACGAGCTATGAATTACGATAGCATCGCCTTTTCATCTCGACTTCGACGTGCATTTCCTCGGCGATATTTCGATATTTGACTTGATTAGACTAGTAGACTAGTGATTTGATAAGCCACTATTGTAGCTGCATAATTGGCAGGAGGACAGTCGGAAGCTGCGCTCATGTTATGACCATTATTTGGTATCTTGGATGGGCTCGGCATCAAAGCAATATTATTCCACCTGCGCAGGTTTTAGATTGCATAATGATTCCAGAGGACATTGAAATAGAATAGATAATTGTACGTAAACTATAAGAATGACTTTTATTTCAATTAAAAAAATTATGCTCTGAAACATAATATGAACCAAGAAAATATTCCCATCTGGAGTTGTTATGTACAAACTTTTCAGAATTGTATCATCTATTAAATGAATAACTAACGTATTATAATATGTTTTAAATGTATTTAATATATATTCATAATGATAGCCATGGTCATAATATGCCACTGCCCTTAATTGATTTCTTCTTACTGTTAGAATGTATAGTTTTGTTTCTGTAGGTGGCATACAACCACAGATATTACCTAAACATTACTAAATATGAATATTGTGTATTAAATACATTATAACAATATTATTTGTATTTTTTTAATTTAATAGATGATAAACACTAAATAGTTTGTACTTGCATAACAATTTTAAATGATAATATTTTGCTTGTTTCATAGTTTTTAAAGCATAATTATTAGTAGTCAGGTTTTAATTTTTGAACTCACTTATTATTGAAATAATTTGGGGGTTATAATTTCATGATAAAGTATTGGTTGAGCCCCATTTCATTTTTTATGTGTAGGTTTATTGTTTTACGTGTACCTAGGTAATATACCAAAAAAATGTTCCCAATTATCAGGTGCAAAACAGATGAACATACAATACATACCCATTAAAATCATAACAATGGAATAGCTATGTATTGAATTAAACTCTTTTATGATATTTTAAACTCTTTTATTGTTTTATATATATGGGTATAGTGAGCGGCGACGATCGCTTATTGGAAAAGACCAGACTGCAAAGACGAAGTTACAGGCTCCAAATGCAGACCTCGCGCGACACACCTCTCAATTTTCATAATTTATTTGTGTATTGAGAATTTATCGATCGTTTCATGGATCGGAGTCGTCAAAATGCTGAAACATCCGTGATTGCATTTGGAGACGTATCTTAGTATCTAGCATCGATATATATGGTATCTAGAGTTTTGTACACATGAACATCCTTGAAGGCGCAGTCACAAGACGTTAAAGTCCCTGATGCAAAAATAATCCATAATGTTTTCTTTGATTTATTCTGCGAATTCACTTTTAGGTATATCACAGTAATTTACATGATAAAAATATTTTTAATACTATCGAAAAGTCTCTGGAACAAAACAATCCTACGCGGGCTACGGCTACTCATGACATCATTCTTCTTCTTCTTTTTATTATGGCTTCCACCTATTAACTATCGGTGATTTCGCCAATGTCAAGTAATAATAGCAGATACAAAACAATAATTATAAATTCTTAGAAATAAAAAGTTGTCGCCATGTCAAAAATACTCATGATATCAGACATGACAGTTCATCCATTGACAAGTGACAACTGTCAACTTTACTTTTTTTGGGTGTGCGTTCCAATATACGAAGTTTTTTATTTAGAAAACGTTAATTACAACTAATTTTAAGTGTGATTATAGGTAAAACAAAATTACATAAATCTTAAAATCGGAGGTGTTTAAAATTAAACTATTTATTGTAAAAGGCTAGTTTTTAGGAGTTCTATCCAAATATATATAAACTTTCTTGTTTAAATTTTCAGGCCCGTTTTTGGACAAGTCCTTTAAATATAACGGAATCTTAATAATATCTATAAATCTTAATACAGAATAAATTATAACTTAAAGTTTAAATAATTGTAATATTTCAGACAAAAATTTCCTCTTTCGACAACACAGAGTATAAGTCCGGACATAACTGTATAGTTTTGTGACAGACACGTAATTTTTTTGTGTACCTACTATGAACTCTATTTGAATATATAACTAATAATATAATATAATATAACTCTATTTATTATTATTGAATTCTATGTTCTCATAGTACTCTTATCAGATATTGCTACATCTAATAGTTTTTTTTTAATTACAGTAATATTGTTATCTGTTAGTATACAATTGATAGACTAAGTACTTAGAATTTTTCTATTATTTTAAAGAATGTGGTTCATGCTGTGATTGTTTATAACCAGAGTTGCAATTACAATATATATATATATATAAATATGTGTAGATTTTAAAAGAATTATTGTAAACTCCGTTAGCAATCCTTAACCAATAAATAAATAAATTCGAACTATATTTCATGAATTTCATCGTTTGATTGGCCGACTCTCGCGTTTAAAAAATACTATGTTTTCTTTAGTGTAAGAAATACAAAGTATTAATAACAAACGTTTTATAAACCGAAACTAAATCAAACGAGTTTATGTAGGTGTACACAAGATTTAGATGCAGATAAATTGAAAAGTGGTGATAACAGTTTCCATTGCACTATAATACGAATCCGGGAGATCTGCAGTAAAACCGACAATTCATTAACCTTCAGCCGAAAACTTGAAACATTCAAATATAGTTTCCCGAGAAAAAATCGAAAAACAATTAATGCATCAACATAACGTAGAACAGGAGTCACTTCTGGCAAATTTCAAATGTGCACGTAGGCGAAATGCATGTAATACATATCGTATGGGTTAAATCAAAATGTGTTTCATCGCTCACATTAGTCTACCTACACAGGCCAGGCCAACGGGAGCACAGGTAGTCGTAGCAACAAACATTGCAGTACATAATTCACATGAAAATAAATAAAGCTCGTTTGCGAGTTGGAAATAAAAGCGGCCGCTATTGGGCGGTGGGCGGGCTGGGGCGTGATCCGCGCCCGACGACGCGCGCCGACGACAGAAGCGCTCTCCTCGCGCCAAAGACTGCGCGCGCGCACCACACTTGATTAACGTACAGAAAACTGATTTATTGTGTCGCGTTGAAAAAATAATCGGCTGCCGGTGAGGAAATGTGATGGAGGGACAAGAGTGGCGGGGCGAGTGGCAACAGCCGCGTCAGCTGGACGGTTAGTGATTGATCCTAGTGTTTGTTTCCGCGAGATTTGTCCGCGTCCGCTCAGACGCCAAGCATAATGTACTTCATCTGTGGCACGTATGTTCATATCGCATATATAGCGAATGTAGTTTTTATTAATTCAAACAAGTTATTCAGGGAGTCTGTGCTCCAAAACTGTACAAAAGTTCTTAAATGTCCGTCTTCAGTACTGTAGCTTTAAAGCCTAAAAAGTTCAATCATTATGTGAATCGGAAGGTAATGAGCAAAGTCGTATAAAAATGTGCTTTGTGCTGTATAAGGTAAGGTGTGTTTTATTTTACAATCTATGTCTTAACTCGCATTTTAAAGTATACTCCTTTACCTTGATGTTCCCATTCAATTTCCCATAATAATATTTTCATACTAATTTGTATGTTTTATTGTGCTTTAAAATTATCGTTATATTTATAAAAGTCACCACATGAGATATTTCTAATAAATCCAAAAATCTGATTTCATCATTATCATCTTCATCAATATCATCAGCCCGTTGCAGTCCACTGCTGGACATAGGCCTCTCCCAAGATACGCCACAGAGCCCGGTCTGCTGCTTTATGCATCCAGTCGCTGCCGGCCTGGCGTGGCGATTTAGGGCAATACTCCCAATGATAGGCGCACAAAATCTGATTTCATCATACCAGCCCTGTATTATATACTGCCCACTGCTAAGCACGGGCCTCCTCTACTACTGAGAGGGTTTAGGCCTTAGTCCACCACGCTGGCCTAGTGCGGGTTGGCAGACTTCACATACCCTCGAAATTCTTATAAAATCTGATTTAAATAACATTAATTGTGATGTCTCTAGAATGCTTCTAATACTTACATTTAGATTATACCTCTATTTACATGATTAAAAATAAGTTAAGAAATACCTAGACTTCAGATAGATATGAAAAAAATTGTTAATATTTCTTGTTGTATCAAGAAACGCATAACTATTAACGACATAATGTTATGCCTTGTGTGGGTAATAAAAAAAAATACTTATGTCTGTGGTTATATTTTTTAGAACACTTAAGTACAATAATAAAACTCAAAGTCTCATTTTGGTTTTAAAACTATTTAATTGGTGGAAATAAAACTGAATACCAATATTCTTATAATTTCTGCTTACAGTTCATGTTTCGAAGTATACCCCTAAAATGCTTACAAGTCCATTAGACAAACCGATTTTATTACCTGTACGCAACTTATTATGTTATTTAATCAAAAACAGTAATACGTATTTGCTTCATAATTTTGTGTTTGTATACTGCCTCGGTGGCGTAGTTGTATTACGGTATGACTGCAATGCTGAGGTCTTGGGTTCGATTCCCGGGTCGGGCAGTGATATTGGGTTTTTTAAAATTCAGTGTCAGCCCGGAGTCTGGAATTTGTGCCCGATATGGCGATAGGCTCGCCCCCTATCACATCATGGGACGGATTAACGGCGAAAAGTGGGTGCACTAGTTGCGCCTCTGCCTACCCCTTCGGGGATTAAAGGCGTGAGTGTATATGTATGTATGTATGTATTCTTAAAGTATTTTTAATAATGCACGTCTACTGTCTATTCTCAACAGTAAAAAGTTTAACTTCAACTGAACTGCGAAACGCGCGCAAAAAAATACTTTTAACAATCGATATAGAAAAAAACCCTACATTAAATAAACCCTCCTACCTACCTACCCTTTTCTTACCGTTGAACATTGTATTTCCTTCATGTCCCGACACATCTTTAATGTATTATAGAAAGCAGCCTATATCGATATAATTGGCTATACGCCTCTATCTGGTGTACCTACTTGTTTGATCGTTGGAAATCGTATTTCTTTCATGTCACCACACATCTATAATGTATAGTGTAAGTAATTCACAAACATCGGCATGTGTGTCTCGGATTCCCTGCGTGGCTGCGACGTCTCTCTGATAGCGTTCATTCATATATCGCTCATCGCGTTTGGAAACGCGCGCGCATGCTCGCCCGCGCTGACGATTGACATCCGACTGTGTCGCCAGCCGATATTTCACTTTTTTGCAAAAATCTGCATTGTCTATGTTTTCGTGAAGTAGGGCACACGTGCAAAGAGGTTTAAGTTTTTTCTGCAATAATTTAAACAGTTACGTAGCGTTCTATTTTTAAAAATAAATTTGATGTGAAAATATGCACTCCTACTGATTGAACTTATTGAGGACATTTGAATAATTTTATCCGTTAAGTAATCAAATTTTTTTTTAAATATCGTAATCATCACTCTGGCCAAATGATGATACAGCTAAAATTAACCATACCTACCTACAACAAATTGGCCTGTATCACAAACACTACATTTTTAGAATGAAATATATAACCGATAAAATGGTCAGCTAAACTGATGGACTGGATTTTTGATAATGTTCCGTATAAAATTACAACAACGTAATTATGTTTGGAACGTTTGTAACAAATTAAATGTCTCATTCCAACTTGATACCTAAAATTAATTCTCAAAAAACAACGCAATACAGTCAAATAAACTGATCCTACAGGCGGTACCCTGTAGGATCAGTTTTTTCAATCATAAACGGAATCCTGAAGAGTAACATCTCTCAGTTTGAACACACAAGGCACAGATCGTGCGTGGTACAACACGTCAATGTAGATTAATGATCCGTCGGGGTGGGCCGTGGGCGACATTTTTTGTGGTAATTAGCTGGCTAGTAGACGCGGCGGACACGGAAAAAATAAAGCCCACTTGACACGTAACAATACGCTAATGTCCCAACTTTCACTAATTACAATTTGTAAGTTTAATGGTTCATGAATTGTTTAAATTTTACAATGCCACTGCGGTTGAAAGCATGAAGTTATTCATATAAAAAAATATAAATGCGTTCAGGTTTTGCGATTCACAATAAGCGAATGTTCTTTTTTTAACTTATTACAAGTTGTAAATTAATAATTATAAATAATTGCCTTAATTTTACAGTGATAAAGTTTTACAAAAAATGGCGTAAATTCTGAATATTTTTCACTTTAGGCATCTTTTCAATTAATTTTGACATACCGCTGCAGTTTTTACATTTGTTACAGAATTCTGCTATCATTGTGTAGTCTTTATGATTTTACGGAGAATAATAAATTAACCAAACATATTTACAATGTATTTTTTTAGGATATAGTTTTTTAGTGTAATAGTTATTTCGTAGATTATCTAAAAATAAAGTACTGTCTAGTCTTAAAACTGAAGTGTTCGCCAAATAAAAGGTAGAAAACTCAAGGATTTGCTTTTTTAAAGTCATAAAATACAATCTGCCCTCAAGATGCCAGATAAGGAAGTATTTTTTACTGCCACGAAATCTTCCAATTTGCCTAACGGGTACTTATCGATTCTGTCACTCGACTGCTCTTCACATGTGCAGACATTTGCTTAGACGAATATTATTTTTGGTTCCGAAGAGAATTTGATTTGTCCCTATCTTGATGTACCTAAGTCTTTCGTACCGATTTCTGCCAACTAAAAGCTGATACTTCCCGACGATTTTCTGTGGAACAGGGTACGTACTCCCCTAAGTATTGAAAATATTCAAACATGTTATTTATGGTAAATTATCGAGGTTTTAAACGTAAAATTTTGTTTCATAACAATCTTCTTACTGTAATTTAGTTGTTTATCTCTCAAAAATTAAGAAAAATTTGTACATTATTTGGTACCTTCGTAGTAAAGACGAATGCATAATGACTTTTGCGTAAAAACCATACAGCAAGCAGTCCGCACACGTGTCGTCATATCTTATCTATTTTTTGTCTAACAACCCATTATATCTCCGTAACTGTCATGAACTTCAATTCCTGGTTCTTCAAAAAGGACCAAGTTGATAACGTTGGAAGTTATTGCTTGGAATATACTACGCGAACGTAGCAAAATATTTTTTCTTCTTTTGAGACTTATTGCCGTAATAATAAGCGTTTTATGCGTCTGTAATAAGTAAACAATTGTCTTACTTTCTCTGACAGGAGTCGCAAGAAGCTCTATACGACTATAATACCATGGAGGTGGAAAATAGTACAAAATAGTTCCATATATAATAATGGTAGTTACTATTGCTAAAGAAACTATAAAGGATATGTCTGAAAACGGGCCTGAAATTTTAAACAAGACAATTTATATGTATATATTTGAATAGAACTCCTGAAAACTAGCCTTTTGCAATAAGTCGTTTACTTTTAAAGATCTCCGATTTTGAGATTTATGTAATTTTGTTTGACTAGGAAACTACACTTAATATGAACTTTTATAAAGTTAGTTATGAATGGAGGGGTCTAAAATATGTTTTTAATGGATCTAAGTTTCATATTTTGCCCCTTTAATATACCTAAAGTTTGAGCCTGGCTAGAGGCTTTGAGGCCCAACACCCATACAAAAAGCGGACATCTCCTTTCATATAGTGTATGCCATTTAACGTGGTATGACAAAATTCTGAATAACTTAACAACGCATCTAATGTTTATTCGGTAGGCAGTCATAGATAAACCCGTTACTTTTGTTTTTGTAATCAAGTCAGTTAAAAAAAACATAGTTTTTCTGTTACCGCTGTAACAAATGTAGAGAAATTAGTTAAAGTTATTTTAAAGGAGTTGTAGAGAGAGTAAACAGGGGTTGTGTGTAAATTTTGGAAGTGCTAAGTACTAACTAAGTAAAGCCAAACTACACGTGGATTGAGGCCATTGTTGAAATACTGCAATATCTTAATTACATAAACCTCACACTGCAAGTGGCATGGTAATCGGGAAAGCCACTTGAACAATTTGTTTGAATCACCAATACAATAACGCATTCTTGAATATAATCAGAAAATACTTAATATAACAGGAACACATATTTGTATGAATAATGAGACCACACGGAATCGTATAAGTCACAAGTGACGTGTCCTTTCAAATTCTCACGCCTTAATAAACAAAACGTCTATTTCGAGTGGCTGAAAAAAAAATTAAACAAAAAAACACCGGATTACCAACGCTCTAAAGAAAACAAACAGTTGAGGCGTAATTCATAATACAGCGGACGGTGGCGTTTGTAGCCGGGATACTATCCTGGCGCGGAAAATAAATCATTCGATATTTTTATTAAGAATTGAAATAATAGACATTTTAAATTTTATACTTGTCAAATCATCCCTATGTTAGAGCTGTAGTTAAATTTGTGTATTGCAAATGTAGTACCTATTTATTGGCCATGCTTGTTGTATAATTTAAAAATTAAACACGGACTTAATTAATTTATTACAATTACTTTAAAAAGTGGCTGTTATGCGTGTACCAAAGACCTGATTAATACATGCGACTTTGTTTTATTCCACCGTTAATAATACAATAGAGATTCTTGCAGTTCCACCCGCATAAAAGTCTGTACCCGGGAAAAAAGTTAAAAAGGATAAAAAAGTCAGTCGACACTATACCTGGACCCTAATCCACAACCTATTAGGTGCTGTGGGGTCACATTGCAGTGCCCGTATAAAACCCTTCACATTAGTAAGAATTTTCAAAATCGCATCCGTAGGTTCCAAGCATAAATGCTTACAAACCAATAAAAACAATCACACCTTTGCTGATCAATATAAAAGGCAATTAGTAATTATATTTATTAAAATAATGTGCATAAAATATTCTTAAAATTCATTTTTATGAAAACTAATACTTCGATAATAGTCTCCCGTCGGCAGCAGATTTAGATTTCTCACATCCCGACGTGTATGATTTACTGAGAATATATAATTATTTTCGGCAACGTTTAACTTTGGCTTAGCGCCTACTTTAACGTAATATGGTTTTATTTGCCTATATCAAAAGTTAAATATTTTGATGACTGCCTTCGTGGCGTAGTTGTATTACGGTACGACTGCAAAGCTGAGGTCTCGGGTTCGATCCCGGGTCGGGTAAAGGGATATTGGGTTTTTTTATTCAGTATCAGCCTGGAGGCTGGAATTTGTGCCCGATATGGCGATATCGCCTCCCTATCACATCATGGGACGGAATATGCACGGCGAAATGTGGGTGCACTAGTTGAGCCTCTGCATACCCCTTCGGGGATAAAGGGCGTGAGTGTGTGTGTGTGTGTGTGTGTAAATATTTTAGTGAGTGGCTACACTGGATATTTTGAATTTTTGTGTGACATATTTTCTTATAGCTTTTAATATTTTTTTTCAAACATACGCTATTGCTAGAAATAATTCATATCATAAGCGACATCTTGCTGCAACAACGCGACATTACTGACTATATTTTAGAATCTAGATGGTTTAAGCGCAACCATCAAAAATCACTGTAAGCAAACTATAACTAAGCTATTCTAAAACTATGCTTTTCATAATCACATTACTAGTCTACATTTAAATTCTTCTTCTTCATCAGCCTTAGAAGTCCACTGCTGAACATAGGCCTCCACCATTTAAATTAAAAGATCTTATTGAATAAACGTAAACATTGTGTATGGCACAAATATTTTGTACTAACTTAACATTTACCATTTGTATTTTAGTATTTCCGTTCTCAAATACCTCCGAACTTTATTTTCATAGTCTTAGAAATGAAAGATTGGTATCAATAAAGCGTTTTCTAAACAGAAAATGTTTTTCTAATTGTAATTATCAAATTAAATCTTAATTTATGCTACAATGTGTATAAATATTTACGCCGCCTGTATCCCGTTCGATTTTGATTGTAAAAAATGAAGTTGTTAGTAATGCTAGTTTATTTTTAATTAGCCTTTTAATGGATTCAGTATTGAAATGATTATTCTATTTGTAAAAAGAAACACTGAGACGGTATTAGAGATTTTTGTCGAATAACTTTACAAATTATTATTTACTTTTGAAGTTATACTTCTTTTGGCGCGTTAGGGAAAAAATATGAGAGTAAATTTCTATGATGCGCGCGCACATCGTCATTAAAAACCGACACCCTGAAGTTAGGTATAGTCAACATTTTAATTTTGAATTTAAAACGTAGAATAAGTCGAAAAAAAACCGACACCCTGAAGTTAGCTATAGTCAACATATTAGTTTGAATTTTGAACGTAGTACCGACACCCTGAAGTTAGCTATAGTCACCATTTTAGTTTTGAATTTTGAACGTAGAATAAGGCGAAAGATATTGAAGTTATACTTCTTTTGGCGCGTTATTTAAAAAGATTTTTATCTTGTTACGCCAAAGAAGTATAACTTCTAACGCGTGTACATGAGTACACACACACTTTTTTTAATCAAGCAATGCATTGTTTATTTAAGCGGGTGTAAGACTAAACTAAGAAATGAAGTGTGGCGTAAATGCTTTCAACTTGTTGCCAGGAAACATTACACTACCAAACTAAGTTTAGACTGCCAAGTTCTCTCAGCAATATATTGCCCAAGAACTTGCAAATGCGTTTAAACTAGCGGCAATATTCCAATAATTCTTTACATATGCAACCCGTCGTCAGTCCTGTATACTTCGAAATTTGCAGAAGTCCTACCTTGCCGTAACCGTTGACACGGTAAAAAGCGCTTGCGGAAGATAACTTCTACAACAAGCTAATCTAAAATCCGCTGTACCTACACAAAAGGTCGTTGATATGGATAACACATTTTTCAGTTTCATATAAGTATTTCTCGTCTAAGTTAACATCATCTGCGCGGCGCCTAATAAAATAAGCAAATAAATATTTTCTAGAACGACACAACAAAATAGCTTAGTAATTTCAAGAATATCCGATTAAGCAATACACATATAACACGTACCTATATATACGTACGCACGAACGGCGCTCGTCTTCGGCACAACGCGATATAACTTTGTAAGTAAAATAAACGTTTGCCTCGGTCGTTTGTTTGTTATTGTAATATTTTAATTTTGAACGTGTTTGTAATAAGCAACCAGGTTTGCGCTTTGATGTGTCTGCCGGCCGCGGTCGCGCGTGTGTCTGTGCGTGGAATTGATTTTGGAATAATTGCTAATTTTCAGTTGATATATGAGGGTTGATAAAGGTCGCAAGAACATGCAGTTCGCTTTTGACAAGTCCGTCTGGAAATGTTTAGGGAAGGCCTATGTTCGGCAGTGGACTTCGTGTGGCTGATGATGATGATGATGAATACTTCTCTTAAAAAGAACGGAGGTCTTTGGTACTTACCTAATATTAAAATTAATGATTTCTTATATTTACGCGAATGTTAGCCATTGAAATAAAATTATTTTACGGATTTTGTCGCGGTGTTTTAATATATATTTTCTCCCGACGATTCGAAGATTTTACATCATTCATGGTCACGGGGCGGACAATATAAATTAAAAAACCGCGATAGAATCCGTAAAATAGTTTTATTTCAATATTAAAATTGATGTTCGATTGTAGAGATATCTATGGTAGAGATAGATATCTACAAATCTGTGCCTACTGTTGAAAAGTTATTAAAATGTTTACCAAACAGACTCTAAGGGGTAGCAAATCAAAACTAAAAGTAAATACAGGTTTAAAAATTCCGTCCACACATTCGAGATATGAATCAGGCGGAGCCGCGGCACAATAGCTATCCAGTTCGTACCATTTGGGTTTGTTTATGGAAACGTAAATTGTTCTCATAAGGGCTTCTCGTCTTGAATCTTGATATCGTAAACATGTGGCCATTGATTGCGCCGTACCGCGAACAAGACCGGTCAGGATGTATTGAATTATCGCGTTATAGCAATCGATATCCTGTTTTTGTAAATATTTACGATTTACGTAATATCTATTTTATGGAACTTGTGTAAACTTTTGATGATGACATGATTTGAGGTGTTAAATTTTAATATAAGATTTTGAAATGTTGGCGTTTTGTGGATTTACTTAGGTTTTAAATTATATTGTAGATGTGAAATTTTGAATAAAGGAGGATAACAATACTTATAATGTATTGAACCCTTTTTTGATTGTACTATGCATTTCTTGTGATTAAGATTGGTATATTTTTATGGCGAGTAACCACTTTTAAATTATTCGAATTAATCTAATCGATTCATAACTTTGAATTTGGAATTGTAATTTGACAAATTCTTCTTTGCGACGCGACGTGTCGGTTATAAAGCTAGCCCACCCTCGTTACAAATCACCTATCCCGCTTGCAACGTGAACTATGCGCGGGCGCATACCTCGTTCTTCTTTGACCGCATTCCACCCTTCCATCTCATTTAAAATTTTGGCTGCCAGTCATTTTCTAATATACTATTATAGAGTATTGAAAATAAATTAATTTAAAGGTACTTGTAGTATAGACACACACACATACTAACACCGTTTATTCCCGAAGGGGTAAGCAGAGGCGCAACTAGTGCACCCACTTTTCGCCGTGCGTATTCCATCCCACGATGTGATAGGGTGCGAGCCTATTGCTATATTGGGCACAAATTCCAGACTCCGGGCTGATACTGATTATAAAAACCAATATTACTTACTAGAAATTAGTAGACATAAAAGGCCGGTAACGCATCTCCTGGTATTGCAGATGTCCATTGCCTATACCATAAAAAAATACTTACCAAATGTCAAATGGGATATGGTCATTATAAATTAAAAATTGTTTTTTGCAGATAACTCTTTTTCCTTAGCACCAGTCGATACCTACCATAATATAAAAGTACAATGAATACAAATGGACATTTTTGCTTTTTTGATTGAATAAAATGTATAGGCCATGTATATTGTAAAGGAATACATTTGTATATTGAATTATGCCTATAATTAAATATTTGTAGTAATTTTCCTGTACTTAATGATTCATTATTATTTTATTTTTAAATATAACTGATGCACAATGCTTTGTTACCCTACCAACATCACTATTTTGAATAAATTAACCCAATTAGTTTAGACGCCGAAACAACGCAGCCGCGTACCAATCCCCTTTACATTTTTGAAGTAAGAATGTTCGACAAATTAATAGTAACTAGAGTTTGCTCGTGACTCCGCCCGCGTATAAACGGACAACTATGCACTCTTCTACGGTGAAAAGTTGAGTTTCTGTTCATCAAGGACATGGTCTGTCTGTATGCTAAAAGTCATCCAAATCAATTTAGTGGTTTGCCTGGTTTGGTTTATAAATTTAATGTTGAAAAAGTATAGAATTAAACCTTTTTCATCATCAAGCTTGCCCTCGATTGCTGGTAGAGAATGATCCGTATTTAAAACCAGATAAAATGTTATGCATAAATGTGTAAAAAAAAAGTGTGTGTGTACTTATGCACTCGCGTTAGAAGTTATACTTCTTTGGCGTAACAAGATAAAAATCTTTTTAAATAACGAGCCAAAAGAAGTGTAACCTCAATATCTTTCGCCTTATTCTACGTTCAAAATTCAAAACTAAAATGTTGACTATAGGTAACTTCAGGGTGTAGGTTTTTCGTGACGGTGTGCGCGCGGATCGTAAAAAATTACTCTCATCATTTTTCCCTAACGTGCCAAAAGAAGTATAACTTCAAAAACTAAACTAGAGTCAATTTTAGAGGCCAGCATAATCGTGTCGACTGGCGGGGGGTAATCATGTCTCTACAGTCGACATTCTACCTAGACCGCACTCCGCTCAGCATCAGATGCAATGGGGTCACTTTTCGAACCAATATAAAACAATACTCATAATATAAATACTTTTTATCAAGTTGATGTTTCCACGATCAAGTTACCCCGTGTGTGGCGTTCCCCAAGAGTTTGATTTACGCACGCGGCAGGTCGTCACTTCCCGCCCCGCGTCATAACTCTGCCGTTTTGAAACATGGCGCCAATTACCGAGACACGGCGCCGATACTCATTTGTTTCGTGGCTTTTTAAGAAATGAGATTATCGGTTTCAAATTTTTGAAAATAGAATACCGTAAAGGAGATGTCCGCTTTTTGTATGGGTGCTGGGCCTCAAAATCTAACCTGGCTTAAACTTTATGGATATTAAGGCGGCAAAAATATGATTCTTAAAACCATAAAAAAATATTTTTAGACCCCTCCATTTATAATAAACTTTATTAAAAACGTTCATTTTAAGTGTACCTAGTTTAAAATTACATAAATCTCAAAATCGGAGGACTTTAAAATTATACGATTTATTGCAAAGGCCTAGTTTGTGGGAGTACTAGCCAAATATATATAAAGTAACTTGGTTAGAAGTTTAAGCTCGTTTTGGACATGTCCTTTAAATTTAGCGATAATCTACTTTCAAAAAAGGGTTCGAAAATTTAAATAGGCCATTATTATTTTCAGTAACAAATTACCTACGAGGTAAGTGACTATCGTGAACATTGCTAGATCATTTATTGTTGTCTTTACAAAAATACCTTATTTACGCACAATTATTTAGATAAAATTAAATCGTGGCAAATATTGTTTGCTTTTATAAGAACACGTCTACATTCATAATCCTTTTCGGTATAAACTCGTCCGTAATTAATTGCCCCCAAACGCAATACATCTCCGACGGATGAGATTTATTTGTGTAAGATTTAGACGAATTCTCCAAAATAAATAACAACGCGGTTGTATTACATCGGTGTATTTTTGTATTACTGAAATATTAATGGTTGGAAATATTGGTTTCGATTTTACCCATAACACAAAATGTTACTTTAAGGAGTTTGTCCATTCTGGAAATCCTCTTTAGTGTATTAAAATTCCGGTAACAAATGTATAATTCGCTTATATTGGATCAAATATTGGTGTTTTTTTTTATTCCGTACTGTCCACTATAACTGAAATGTTTGTAAAAATACAGGGAAATATTTTTTTTTTTTTTATTTATAATGGCATTTGTGTTCACATTTTGCCAATGTCAAGTTTGGTTCGTCTATTTTATTATCTGTAGTGTCAAGTATGTCGAAGTAAAGCAGTGGCTACCTTACCAAGACCTGATACGAGGAGTTTTGGCGGCGACAAAAAAAACACTTGATTAGCACAATTATTTCAATTCACTTCATTTGAGCGCTTTAATAGAACTATATTGGATAATATACCACCATAATTATGCAATATAACACTAAGTATCACCAAAATAATGAATTAAAACAAGAGCACCTCATGACACTTCCAAGTTCCCGCCAAAACTCCCAGGGAAATATTGTTCTAGGTTCGAAATATTATATAATAGCTAAAGTCAAAATGAGTCCACAGAGTACTGTAATATACAAACCCTATAGTTTTTTTTTTTATTTTGAGTATTTTTTTAATATTGTAACAGAATCTAAAAAAAATATTAGATAAATAAGGATTAAAAACTACCGCATACCGAAAACTAATAGATTTTTTTTTATTATTAATACTAGCTGACCCGGCAAACGTTGTTTTGCCGTATAAATTCCTTTTAGAGATTATTTTAGTAGAAAAAAAATAATAATTGATCAGTTACCGACCGGGGTTAAAAGTTATTAAATTACTAATATCGCTATTAAAAAATAGAGGTGATGGAAGAAGGTAGAAAATTTAGGGTTGTATGAATTTTTTAATGCCACATCATAAAAAAAAGAAAGAACAAAATCTGTCCGAAAAATAAAAAAAATTTTTTTGGGGTTGGCCAACCATATCACTTAGGGGGATGAAAAATAGATAACAACCTATTCTCAGACCTACCAAGTGTGAATATAAAATTTCATCAAAATCGGTTAAGCCGTTTCGGAGGAGTATGGTAACAAACAATGTGACACGAAATTTTTATTGATCGCTGCTGTGCATGAATAACCGCACAATCCAAAATTTTTGAATTTAGTTTAATAACACCATACAATCCATAATAGTCCATATTTTATGGTACATAAAACTCACAGTCATATCGGCAAAAATGGCGCACAGGTATGACAAAATGTCTTTATGTCATCGGTTGTTTTTTGGAGAAAAATCGACAAACCGATTAAAAGCCGAGCACATAACAATCAGGATTTCAGCAAAACATTGATGAATGCCCTTTTGGTTAATACATTCTTTGATTACATATCTTTAATAAGTACAAAGTTACAAAAAAATATTTTTTCAAAAACTTTCAAATGGCTGTCCTGTAAAATTTGCTTTCTTGGGATTGTGTGGTTATTCATTCAAAGCAGCGAGATATAGATTATAACCTTTGAGTGTGTTAAAAGCATACACACGCACCCGTTCATTGATTACCCGTTCCATACTCAAAATTAAAATTTCGCTCCAAATAGGTTCTTACTAAAATAGCTGCATTAAAATACATAGTAATGAGTGCAGGATCAGTTAACAGTTAACGAGGCTTGGGACACAAATCACCATTAGGGGCCGCGACGGACCGTGGACGCGGCGAGACGAAATGCGCGGAACTTGTAATGTAAACAATATTACGAATATGGGGGAGAATGGCCTATTAAGACTTACTGATCATGTGAAAGTTAAAGGAGTTCCTTGATGATTATTAGTATAAATATTTTTGAGAACCTACGGCTCTCAGTCGATTCATCGCATGTTGCGCCACGGAGTTTCACTTCGTATTCCATAAAAAAATACGTTTGGTTTCAATTATTAGAGTTATAGAATCCCTGCACGTGTCATAGAGTAAGTTAAATCAGTTTCATTTTTTCCAAATTCCCAACAATCGTTAAGCTATGTTTATGAATAGCTTGAATTATACCTCTTTTCATTTTCAATATATTAAGTCTTCATTTTAAACTAAAATTAAAACTTGAAAAAACTTCTTGAAAGAATCAGTTTATACTCCGCCCAATACAGTGAGGCAATAAGGCTGGGTGCAGGTGGGCGACTCCCGAAATAGCCTGTCTTGGTACTGCTCAATCAGCAGTCATAACAGTGCAGCGAAATTGCTACTTCTGACGTGCCCGAAACTCGTTCTAACAGTTTAAATTATCTCCAAAAAATCATTTTGTGAGTTTATAAGATGGTGTTTGTCTTAAAAAAATACTCAATATGTAAGTGGAATGCACTTTTCGAGGAGTAATTAATATATTACTAAAACACATTAAAGAAACTAAGACTGTCTGTACTTTTAAAAAAATACTTAAAGAAATAACTACTACGCTCAAAATTAATAGTTAAACGCTAAAATAGGCTCTGTCGTATCCAGTTGCACATACTGATGCGAAACTTGTTTGTGACTCGGTTTCTATGCAGTACCATATAGTTTGATGTGTTGAGAATTTGTTTGTATCGCGAACCTACCCTCACTTTGTTAATGTGTCAGTAATCAACGCCTATAATAACAATTTATTACATATTAGTTAAACATAATATTTCTCATGTAAGTGAATGTAATTCTTTTTGAGAAATATTTTTTTTTTTATTGCATTGAATGACGAGATGAGCATGCCGTTCGCCTGATGGTAAGCGATACGACCACCCATAAACAGTAGCAACACCATCCAGCACCTTTACTTACAAAGTACTGTGTGGCATTCCACTGCGCTCGTCATCCTGAGACATAAGATGTTAAGTCTCATTATGTCCAGTAGTTATACTGGCTACAATGTCCTTCAAACCGAAACACAACAGTGCATGCACACTGTTGCTTGGCGGTAGAAATAGACATTGCGGTGGTACCCACGCAGACGACCTCTTACATAAAGAAAGACCTACCACCAGTAGAAAATAGACCATTAATATCTAACCATAAATATCTTAAACCATTATAATAATACGGCATATAAACTATCTATACTGTCTTAGCACTGCTGAATTAGCAATTTCACATCAGCTCGCACCGCCGCGACTGAAGTTGCCACTATTGTAACGTCCTAAAAGTGTCCTATCTTAATATATATAAATCTCGTGTCACAATGTTTGTCCTCAATGGACTCCTAAACCACTTAACCGATTATAATAAAATTCGCACACCATGTGCAGTTCGATCCAACTTGAGAGACAGGATAGTTTAAATCTCAAATTATAGTCGCAATTTTAATTTATTGCTAATTATTTGTCTGTTATTATTTGACAGTCACAATTATCTTAACTCCAAATGATTCTAACAGATGTCGATACCTTTCGACTGGGTTGAGTAAGTAATCAATAGATGGCGCTGCTATGGTAAATCTACGAACGTGTCATATAAGCTACATTTTAAGCGGGACTTTTATACCGGGAAAACTCATTCACGCGGGCGGAGCCGCGGGCAAAAGCTATATACTATAAATTCTTTGATGTTTTTGTTGAAGTTTGTGTCCAAATGCTCAATGTTTTTTTATCTTTTATTGTTAATCATGTGACTGACAAGGGCGTAACCAGCTTTAAATTCAGAGGGGGCAATATCTAAAATTTTCATCCAGTTTCAAAGCGAAAAATTCATAAAGGTAATACCAATAATTTAACACAAGTATATACAAAAGTATAGACTTGTGTTGAATTTAGGGGGGGGGTAGTGGCCCCCCTTGCTCCCACCTGTCTACTAGACTAAATTTTCTACACGGTGGTCCTAGAACTTAAAACGAATGATTATCTAATTGTACTATTGCATAAGAATTGCGTCTCCATTGATTTTCACTGCTCGTCATAGAAGAAATGATGAATGAGTTTTTAATCACTTCTGTGTGACGAAGTTTTTTACCTTATATGCAAGGAATGCAGGACTCCGGGTGGTCTTATTTCTTTACACACTCTACACGTCACCTTAAAATTCCACCTGAAAGGACCAGTATAAAACGGTTTAATTTCAATGTTCTTTTGCGTTATTCTATGGGAGTGATTAACAATAAATTGATCTATCCGTACATATCTACATTATCTATTTGAAAAACATTTTGTTTCCTTTAGGGTTTGATTTTTCAATCATCGAATAAAACTTATTCGTAGGATGATAGGAATGACAGTTGTATGATTATAGTTCTTCGATTGTCTTACCTTTATTTAGTTAGGTTATAATTTATTTAACGAATAACTTTTATCTGACCATTTCATTTTATTCACCTTCAATAAAAGAGCGTATTCCCACCTAAAAGGCTGGCAACGCATCTCTATGCCCCCTGGTATTGCAGATGTTCATGGGCGGCGGTGATCACTTACCATCAGGTGAACCGTATGCTCGTTTGCCCACTATATCATAAAAAAAAATACAAAAAATCAGCCATTAAAAACCAGTAGACAAGACAAATATCTATGTTAAAAATTACATGCTGACATAATTATGCCCTCTATAGGGATACAACACTATTCTAAAAACACTATACCTATGAACTTACTATCGCTGTTTCTTTCGCATACCATTCGCATTACAAAATCCTTCATTCAGCTTACCAACTAAAATCAACTGATCTATACGAGTTCCTGAAAACAATGCCTGCAGATCCAAGAATAGTGTTCACTCCAGTAGTTCCATTTGGCAACATCAGTCAATCAACGGTCACAACAGCCCGGGCCACTGACATCGGCACCTTGCATCGCGTCTTCCTAGAACAAAGCCGATGCAAAACAACGATTGAATTGTGTCCGTAAACATTTGCAGAGCTTTTATCGAAGAGAGGTACCGTTTCGATCATTTTAATTTATACTGAGATGGTTTAATTTCCATTACAACAGAAAAAATCAAAAGATGTCGTAGCTAATACGCCAAACAATCGTTAAGTATTTAGATTTTGATTATTTATGACCAAGAAGTATGCCTTTTCTACACGAGAGAATATTGGTCTAGAAAATCGAAGGCGGTGCTCAAATGGCCTCAACATTGCACCGTTTGCATGGGCTGTCGCATAGTTATTATAATCCAACAGAATCGAAATCCGATAATATTGCGCAAGCAAAATAGATTCGCCCATAGTAATCCATACACGATTAAATTATCCCAATTCAGTGGGAGAGTCCATGTGACCCTCGCATCGTCTATAATATGTTTAAACTACCTATTAAAAGTCACCAACAATTTTGAAAGTCTAACAAAAATTATCTATAGCACAACGTGCATTATCCATACCTATTATTTTGTATTGCAAAAGATACGTAAAAAAAGACTTTAGTATTCTTGTATTTCAAGTAACACCAATTATCCTTTTTTATTCCACTTAAGTTACAATAATGCATTATGATTCTCATTATTAATACTTCGAAATCGATTACATGAATCACTGAAGCCACTTAATGCACTTTACTTACAAATAGACGTGTCTGACATGGATCCTCCCGCAGAATTAGCAAGAGCTCTCTTTGATCAGTTGGTGTCAACATTACTGGCGATCCTCGTTAACAAGCCAATCGACACGTCACACACGACAGTCCGACAAATGTTCAAGTAATTGTTAAAATTGTTTTATAAAACGGCAAGTTATATCATACTTTAAAACATAAAGTTCCAAATCCATAGATCTGGTTTGTGACGTGGGTGTAGGGATAACGAGTCATTTTCGAGTCGCGACTTCCGAAAATCTAGACTCGATATAAATAATTGCGGATATTATTTCAAGTATTCAAGAACTTTTTTCAAAAAATATTTTCTGTAAACCCATTCATAAAAAATATCCATTGCGATATTTAGTTTTCATATTTTTAAAGAAATTAGTTTCCATAATTATTTTTACCACATTTTAGTAGCGTTTTCTATTGAATAATCTCTCCTAATATTATAAAGCTGAAGAGTTTGTTTGTTTGTTTGAACGCGCTAATCTCAGGAACTACTGGACCGATTTTGAAAATTCTTTCACTAATAGGAAGCTACATTACTCCTGAGTGCTATAGGCTACTTTTTATCCCGGAAAAACTTTTCCACGCGGGCGGAGCCGAGCGCAATGCTAGTATTGAATAATAATAGTAACAAAATCAGTTGATTACCTTATTGCACTAATAATAACATAGAGATTCTTATACTTCAAATATAATAAAAACAAAAAGACGCGGCTCAGCTCGAGCTGCAATATGCATAACACATTTATATATCATCGCTTGTACTTAACAACATACGTTTTTATTCCAGGAAAAAAGTATAAACAATATCATACCAATATGACCCTAATATTAATTAGTCTAAGGTATGTGAAGTCTGCCAACTCGCACTAATCTAGCATTTTGGACTATCAGAAACCATTTCATTAATAGAGCCCGGTGTCCAGCAATGGGACAGCATAATATAATACAGGTCTGGTATCACAAAAACACTCACGCATCTTATCACGAAAGGATAGGCAGTGGTGCAACTAATGAACCAACATTTCACTATGTATATACTGTCCCATGATGTGATAGGGGGCGAACCTATCGCCATATCGGTCGCCATATAGGTCTGGTATTATTATTAGTGATTAGTTAAGGCAATAACAAGGTATTTTGTTCTCATTTGGTAGTTGTGATAATACATTTGTTGTGGTATGAGCGGGCAATTTGTACCGTTGTGAGAGCTCGTAAATCAAATGCCTGTGCCGACTGCACGACACTGCAACGCACGTGTTGCGGCGGTGGCAGGGTTAACCAATACATGAGTATTAATTAAATGCCCAATATAATGTATCTATTTCATCACAATAATTGTTTGATTAATGACTTCTTATATTTTCGCGAATGTTAGACATTTAAATAAAACTACTTAGCGGATTTTATCGCGGTTTTTTAATTAATATTTTCTCCCGACGTTTCGAAGGCTTTGCAGCACTTCGTGGTCACGGGGCGAACTAAAATATTAATTAAACAACCGCGATAAAATCCGCAAAATAGTTTTATTTCAATTGTTTGATTAATTAATTATTAACTTTACAGTATTATGTGCATTACATTTTCGTGCTAATAATTATGTAACAAGCATGCTTTCCCATAAGAGTATGCATAGATGAAACTATAATACCTACCCACTTTTCAGCTCTTTTTTTCGTCTGACTGTGTGATAGAGAACGAGTCTATCGCCGTGACATTTTTGACTAGATAATTTGCGAGTGTTTTTCTGAACGAGAGTGGTACTTTGTCGTGCCGGTCCATTCATGCCGTATATTTAAATCTCTATAGCATCGCTTCACTTCTATGTAGAGCACATCGTCGATGAATGTCAAGTTGAAAGCTGTTAATGTACCTACTCGATTATTAGCATAAAAATATTTAATTATCCAAACTGAATTCTGCCAACCCTAGACGAAGCAACCGGAGCGGTGCGGCGCTTGCGCAGCGTTAGATTTATAACGGTCAATCAATGCGGATTTATTGCTGAGGAAACGGCCCGCTCTTTTGTTACCAATGATCTCTCGTATATTTAGAACTACCATTGTAATTGACTGCGTAATTAGGAATATCTCAAAGGAAGAATCGTTTATGAGAAGTATCATTTGTGTTCTAAATTCAAGTGGTTTTCGTAAGATGTTGTTTGTAAGTTGAAAATGTGAAAAAATATGCCCGTTCAAAATTAATTCACAAATTTCTTAATACCATTTATTTTGGTTTTCTTTTCTTTTTTGATCAAAAATCAATAATGAATTTTTTCAATCGACGATACAGGCTGTATCGTCGGTGCTTCTCCTGTTTCATAGGTATCGCTTGTTTTTTTTTCTTATATAATTAAGATCAGTAAGCAGGTATTCCAATATATATCCTATATATTTAGCAGCACCGTCTTCGTGTCTATAATAATCATTCAGTTGGCAAGTCCACCGAATATCGTCGCAACTGGAGTGGAACAGGTATGGCACCTTGACGATAACTGTCCCTACCTTCGATATTTATCGTCTACTGCGCTTTGAAAACAGATCAACTCATTAGTATTAGCTCAGTTAATGTATGTCGATGTTGCGAAGGGAATATTTTTCTTTTTACACCTATTTTGCAGGGCTTAAAGTATTTAGCCGTCTAGATTTTTGCTTCATGAAACTTTCAATAAACACAAAAAAATGTTTATAGAAAGAAAGAAAAAGAACAGAAAAACAATTTATTTGTAACAACTTAAAACAATAAATATTTAAAAAAAAACAAGGAACTTAAAATTAAGGTTGTCACAAAACGGCTCCAACTCAGCATATAATAGAATTAACAATGTTTTTCTTTGGAAATCTTGAATATAAATTCAAGTATATTGCAGTACGGATTTGGGTTAGTTTTAATGACGGGCTGCGCGCCTGCCGTTTACCCTTCATAGAAGATCCAGCGACGGCAAACTGTGTTAAAAAACCCATTCATAAGTTGCCGTATTATTTAGCTCATTACCTCGCAAAGAGATAGTTATTTAGTCATAAATACCATTAAGATTACATTATTTTTCTATGCTATTTCTCTTCAAAACCAACCAGCTATCGGATCTTATATTCCAACTAGGTGACTAAACATGCGTAGGCGCAACTTTATTATAAAGTTATTCTTTCTGTATTTCGCAACAATAATCGTATATCGTTGCCCGATGGGCGCGGGTGCATGTAGTCGGAAACAATAAATTTTTTCGCATATGCGTTGAGTTAGACGTAATTGTCACGTTATGAGTTATTTGTGGACTATCACACCCGCTAATGTGACACAGGCGACGGTAAATCAAGTTGAGAAACAATTTTATATTCCTTCCCATGAGTAATCGTAGGAGACAATTGAAGGATAATTAACGTTGTTCTCACTGTAGCACTATATTATCGATTAACAAAGATATTTAAGTAATTTAATTAAGAATCGGATCATCTGTCCTTTTTTTGTTATTCCTTCTTTTTCCAAATTTAAATTTCCAAATATGCTTCACTCCTTACGTCCGAACTCGTGCTGGCTGAATAATATTGTTCACTTTTCTTTAAAAACTATACACTTTAATAATTTAATAGCGATAAGTACTTTCAGTAGTATTATAATTCTCTTTGGATAGGTACAGTCGGAGTCACTCACCGTAAATCATGCTGTTTTTTTTTGTAAGTGCAACTATGATTCTTTAACCAAATGCTTAAAATAAGGATACACACGAGCACTCAAATAAACCGTCCTAAAATAAAACGAAGATCATTGTCGTTACGAGTAAGTGTAGTTTTCATCGCCCGTCTTATTTATAATCGGACTGTTGACATCGGTCGATGAAATTATAGTGGCCATTCTGGAGTTTCGAGTTTTCCTCCTATTACATCAATTAGTTGAGTGAGATGTCCGCTGCAGTGAGGACGCTTTACGATTTTTACGAGCGTTTTTATAGACGTTGACTTTGTGAAGTGACGGTGTAATTAAGTGAATTTTTGTTTGTGCATGTAAAGTATTTTTACCTGATATTTTTAAAGATTTGTTTTTTAATAAACTGTAGGCCTATGTGTTGAAAGTTTTGACCTACGAGGCGTGACTCAGTTATTTAGGTTCAAAATGGTAAGGATAAACCTCTCAGCCATTTTCATCAACTGAATAAGAAACATCAGACCGGCGCCTAAGTTGAAGTATAATGACTACCCTAAAGCAGTTTCAATAAGAGTTTTGAATTACAAAGCACTTTATAACACCGCACTGGGCGTGATCGTCAACTTGAATATCAAACATTAAGGCCCCGTTTTTTCAACTGTAGTTATCTTTTTGTCAGGGTGTTATTAAGCTGGACACGCTCGCAGCACCGGGAGCATTCGAAGCTCTGCGAGCGCGTCCAGCTTAATAACACCGATGATAACCCTAACTACTGTTGAAAAAACTCGGTCTTAGGCGCCGTTTTTTCAACTGTAGTTATCTTTTTGTCAGGGTGTTATTAAGCTGGACACGCTCGAAGCACCTGGAGCACTCGAAGCTCTTATTACAGTCAAAATTCTTATTACACTGGACGAGCGCGCAACACCTTCGCCTCACTATGAATTCGCTTGCAACTCACCAGGGCGATAACACCCTTAACTTTACTTGACCACGGACGAAACAGCGGTCTCTAAGTCTCACAAAGTCCGATACTTACATTGACTAGAATACCATTCCAACCAGAATACAATAGCACTTACACAATACTGCTTGGTGGCAGAAATAACAAAGCGGTGCCTTGGTACTTAGCGAAATTAACTCCGCTATTCTACCCAGTATTCTTCCACTGCGCTCGTCATCCTGAGACATAAGATGTTAAGTCTCACTATGTCCTGTAGTTCCACTGGCTACAATGTCCTTCAAACCGAAACACAACAATAAATGCTGCTTGGCGGTAGAAATAGACATTGCGGTGGTACCCACCCAGACGGTCTCTTACACATGAGAGACCTACCACCTGTAAAAATGGTAAGCGATACGTCATACGGCCGCCCATAAACAGTAGCTACACCATACAGCACCTTGAGTTACAAAGTACTGTGTGGCATTCCACTGCGCTCGTCATTCTGAGACATAAGAAGTTCCCACCAATATATCAATATTATAACCTACACCTGACAAATTCCTTCGTTTGTTTCTTTTGTCGACGTAGTTCAGTCGTAAGTTTACTTGGGTGCTTTGATATCAAACTATGGTGGTAGCATAGAAGAAGTGAAACGACGCATGGCGATGACTAGAGGAGCAATGGACAAACTCAAGATAATATGAAGGAATCGTAACGGAATTGAGCCACTATGGGGTTAATGGCATTGCCCTTGATTTATTTAAATCATACTTAAGCAATAGGGTACAAAGTGTTGATGTCAATGGAAAACGATCTCCTGGCTCTATTGTTACCTTGGGAGTACCACAAGGCTCAATTCTTGGACCTTTTCTTTTTCTAATTTATATAAATGACTTACCTTATTTCATAAGGGACAATTGTGAAGTAGTGTTGTTTGCAGATGATACTTCCTTATTATTTAAAATAAGTCGACATCAAGCAATTCTTGACGATATAAGCAATACTCTCTCAAAAATAGTGCATTGGTTCAGCGTTAACAATTTATTATTAAATAGTGAAAAAACTAAATGTATAAAATTCGTCACACCTAATGTCAAAAAAGTTAACGCTAACATTTTCATAAATCGTGACGAGTTGAGCCTTGTGGATACAACCAAATTCTTGGGTATCACATTGGACTCTAAACTTCAGTGGGGTCCTCATATATCTGTGCTAGCTAAAAAGCTGAGCGCCGCAGTTTTTGCAGTGAGCAGGATACGCCAATTAACTGACATTGAAACAGCAAAATTGGTCTATTTTGCTTACTTTCATAGTTTGATGAGTTATGGAATTTTGCTGCGGGGTGGTGCTGCTGACATTAATACTATTTTTGTTCTTCAAAAGCGAGCTATAAGATCTATCTACTCCCTAAGCTCTAGATGTTCTCTAAGAGAAAAATTCAAAGAAACAAATATAATGACAGTAGCATCACAATTTATATTCGCTAATTTAATGTACGTACATAAGAATATAGAAAACTTTCCAAAAGTTTGCGATATCCATGGCTTAAATACTAGAAGCAAAAATAATCTAGTTAATCATAAAACAAGGCTCCAAAAAATCAGCAAATCTTTTAAGGGTTACTGTATACATTTTTATAACAAAGTTCCCACTGAAATTAGGTGTTTAAACATTGGTAAATTCCAAGCAACTATTAAGCGAAAGTTATGTAATAAAGCTTATTACAAGATTTCAGAATACATAGAGGATAAAAAAGCCTGGGATTACATTTTTACATGTGATTTTCTTTGGAATCATGTCTTTCGTTTGAACAAAGTTTCTTTGTTTCCATCTGTGAGCGGCTTGGGTATGACATACTCCTTAACTGTCTGTGCCTGCGGCGGCGTCGTGTGCCGGGTCGGCCACTTCCCTGTAATATGGTTGAGGAGGCCGATGGCTGGCACATGCGTCATACTCGTGAACGAGTGCTGCTTGTGTGGACTGGTCTGCCCTTTTCGCTTACTATATCTAAGTATTAGGGGTATATCTTGAACTTAGATTAATAGTGACATCTTGAACATTTCAGATCAAATTATTACATGATTCCTGAGATAGTTATGCACTAGTGTTGGAATTTAAAATTTATTACCTATTTTGCGAGTATATAAATGAACTGCTCTAAACAAAAGTTAACAAATACTGAATTGTATTTTTTTTTTCTCTACATAATGCATTGTATTTTATACCTTGAACTGATTTTAAAAGAGCAACACTAGAGTTTCTTGCCCGTTCTTCTCTAGTGAGAACTGCTTTCCGAACTGGTGGTAGAGTTAATATTGACGGAATCTAAATAATGTATAACATTTTATGGGTTCAAATAAATTATTTCATTTCATTTCATTTCATTAACAAATGCCACTAAGATCACGCTCGTTGAGCACTTATATTCCCCATATGTATAATATTAGTAGGATTCTAGTATTTACTGAGACATTGTGAAACCGGCCCTTATCTTTAAATTCTATAAGCATTTTTTTCAGACTATTGGCTTTTTAATACATCAATGATCTACAGTCTAAAATTGGAATAAATAGAATGATCAAGGGCTTCTTGTCGAAGTACTTGAAAGCACTAATAAGATTTTTTTCGGGTTTTAACAATCTCACTTATGGGACGCAAATGCAAAACTTATCTATTGTATACGACGATACTAACCAATCTAGTCGATCCAATCATAGACTAACATGACTCTACAATATATTTAAATTGGCACGAAATATACCCTTTTTGCTTTGTTTTGCTGTTTAATATTCTTCTTCTTCTATAGTATGGCTTTCACCATTTATCTATAGGGGTTTTAGCCAATGGGATTAATAAAAAAATACAGACTGAAAAATTGTCACCACAACAAAATATCTGCTGTTACATTGAAAGTACCTTCTTCTCCAGCAGGTGTATCGACAAGCCAATGTCCCCGCGGCGTTGGCGGTTTCACGCTGTCGCAGTCGCTGGTGGAGAGGCTCGGCAGGGACCACGAGCAACCGCTGCTGCCTCCGCTGCATCACCCCATCAGAGACGTTAGTTATTCTTGTATAATAGCTACAAAATATCTAAGTATTGCTTCTCTATTTTAATAATCTATACTAATATATAAAGCTGAAGAGTTTGTTTGAACGCGCTAATCTCAGGAACTACTGGACCGATTTTGAAAATTCTTTCACTAATAGGAAGCTACATTACTCTTGACTGCTATAGGCTACTTTTTATCTCGGAAAATCTTTTCTACGCAGGCGGAGCCGCGCGGAAAACCTAGTTTCCAATATAATTTCTACATTTTTTGTTTCTTCCAAACTTTACGCCACTCCAATATAGACAGTATTTGTTTTTTAATTGCTAATGGACCTAATTAGGTTCTTACCTTATTTCTATTACTTATTGTTGTCATAGTCACAGTAGTTGCATGTTTCACAAGTGTCCATAAAAACTATTGTGCAAATATTGTAGATAGTACTCATTTTATTTCAATTTTTTTAGAAGCATAACATAGAGTGTGACTTTTGCATTTGGTCAGCTTATACATAAGTATAGGTGGACGATAGCCTAGTTGGGAATGGAACGGTCTGTCGAGACAATGTCCGGAGGTTCAAAACCCAAGGCACACACCTCTGACTTTTCGAAGTTATGTGTGTATTGTTTAACAATTATCGTTCGCTTTAACGGTGAAGGAAAACATCGTGAGGAAACCTACATACCTGAGCATTCTTGATAAGAATTTCGAGGGTATGTTAAGTCTGCCAACCAGCACTAAGCCAGCGTGGTGGACTAAGGCCTAAAAAACCCGCTCAGTAGTAGAGGAGGCCCGTGCTTAGTAGTGGGCAGTATATAATACAGGGCTGATTGCATACATTTGTATGACGAGTACCATTTACTCCCTTATGAAAGTGGCCCTTACGGTGGTAAATAAATCAATCTCAAGTTTGAGTTACATCTCAAGTAGACATAATCTATGGAACTATTAATACATTATATCTACTTGAGATGTAACTCAAACTTGAAATTGACTTATTAATACCGCCCTTAGTGTATTGTATTCACATTAAGATATTTGCTTATGGTGTGTTATCAGAACTCAGTATGCGCGCGCAGTACATACTCACCGTTGCAGGCCCTCAGCGAGAGCACGTGCAGGGACCACGGGGCGCAGGCCGCGCCTCCGCCCCAGCCCATACCAAGGGTACAGGTAACTCCTGCTAGATATTGATTACATACAGCTGTACATCACATCATCATCATCTGCAGGGTGCACTTCACAGATGGGTTAAGGCAGTTAGAGCGTTAAACATGCGATCCATAATATGAAGTATTTCATTAGGGTCCTAAACCCTTCCACAAGTGTATGTCACGCGCCTTTCTCATAACCTGATACAATTTTGAATGACAAAGCATCTAATTTCTTAAATTTTTAGGTAAGTGGATATAGGTATAAAGGCATTTTTATTTTAACGAATACAGCAGTCATCGTCCCAAAACGTGACTCTCCACCCGGCGGTTGCGCGCTGTACCGCGACCCTCGAGCTGGCTGCGCTCTGGCGAAGCTTCCACGAGCTTGGCACTGAGATGATAGTCACCAAGGCCGGGAGGCGCATGTTCCCCGCGCTGCAGGCGAGGCTGGCCGGGCTGCTGCCGAACGCGGAGTATCTACTCCTTGTGGACTTCGTGCCACTTGATGATAAGAGATATCGATATGCTTTTCATAGGTGAGTACAATTTGCCTCTGTGGTCTCTCTAAGAAGGTAGTCTATACATATTAAATTCTTCAATTAGCCTGTCACCGTCCACTGCTGAAGGTAGGCCTCCCAAAGTGAGTGCCAAGGTGACATATTAGTTAGTATATATAAATTCCAATCGATGCGATTGCGATTTTTTTTTACTAGGTTTCGGGAGGCCAATATCAGAGAAATTAAGACTTGTTATTAAATGCGTATATACATTATCATAGCAGGCAAATATCTCGTGCATACTACTGCGTGTTGGAGGAAGCTTGTGCACGTACCTACAAAAAACCCTCGATTAAGAATATAAATCACATATACATATATACGTATACATATACACTCACGCCTTTAATCCCCGAAGGGGTAGGCAGAGGCGCAACTAGTGCACCCACTTTTCGCCGTTATTCCGTCCCATGATGTGATAGGGGGCGAGCCTATCGCCATATCGGGCACAAATTCCAGACTCCGGGCTGACACTGAATTTTAAAAAACCCAATATCACTGCCCGACCCGGGAATCGAACCCAAGACCTCAGCATTGCAGTCATACCGTAATACAACTACGCCACCGAGGCAGTCAAATCAAAAATATAAATCACAATTTTAATAATTGGACTTTTCCGCCTCGTCAGCAGTGTCTTGAATTAAGTACGTCAGTCCTCAAACCTAGCCTAACGTATCTGGCGAAATGTGATTATGTTACCTCTGCCTACTCCTCTAGAAAAAGACTTGATTAAGTATGTTTGGTACAATTTAGCTCAAGCTGGGTGGTGGCCGGGAAAGCAGACCCGGTGTCCCCGCCGCGGTTCCACCTGCACCCGGACTCGCCCGCACTCGGCTCCCACTGGATGCGACAGCTCGTCTCCTTCGACAAACTGAAGCTCACCAACAACCAGCTCGACGATAATGGACACGTACGTATATGTTACTTCTTATTATAAAAGAATAGACATTTTCGGTCTGATATAGTTTCGTGGCTTTATAATTTGGTCGCAAAATTAGCTTATGTTTTTGAGCTTTCTATTTACTACTACAACTAGTATTGTAAACTTGCTCAAACAGCTTTTGATTCGAATGGCTAGGTTACCCCAAATAGGTCAAATAGTTCCTTCCATATTATAAAACAAAGTCCCCCGCCGCGTCTGTCTCACTGTCTATTACGCTTTCACTCCTGAACCACTGAACCGATTTTGATGAAATTTAGTTGGAGACAGTTTCACCCCCTGGGAAGGATATAGGCTACTTTTTATCCCGGGATAATATATAGCGGGACTTTTATCTCGTAAAACCTTTTTAACGCAGGCAGAGCCGTGAGCAAAAGCTATTTGATTTTATTTACCGCCAAGCAACAGTGTGCATACACTGTTGTGTTTCGGTTTGAAGGACATTGTAACCAGTGTAACTACTGGACATAATGAGACTTAACATCTTATGTCTCAGGATGACGAGCGCAGTGGAATGCCACACTTTGTAACTCAAGGTGCTGGATGGTGTTACTACTGTTTATGGGTGGTCGTATCGCTTACCATCAGGCGAACGGCATGCTCGTCTCGTCATTCAATGCGATAAAAAAAAACAGAGGCTTTATATTCCCTCCTCACCACAGATCATCCTGAACTCAATGCACCGCTACCAACCGCGGCTGCACGTGGTGTTCCTGCCTGGAGATGGTCAGACCACCGCGCCGGGCACCGTGCCCTACAGGACCTTCGTGTTCCCAGAGACGGGCTTCACGGCTGTCACCGCATACCAGAATCATAGGGTAAGCACTTAAGTCTAAATAATCTATGCTAATATTATAAATCTGCAGTGTCTTTGTATCGTTGAACGCGCTTGTCTCAGGAACTTCTGAACCGATTTTGAATTTTTTTTCACTAACAGCAAGCTACATTACTCCTGAGTGCTACTTTTTATCACGGAAAAACATTTTTGTCCCGGGAAAACTTTTTAGCGCAGGCGGAGCCGCGGGCAAATGCTAGTGTTTTATAATTCGCTTCGTATCACCTACATTGCTGGTAAAATGTGGGCGTGGTAACACCCCTGCTTACCATTTGATAAAAGAGAAATGTGTGATTATACTTCAAAAAATAGTAATGTAATTGATGCGTAGTGAAATGGGCTATTTCTTAACAAAATTTACCGGGATTGGATTTCTCAAAGTTGGCGTTAGACTGTTAAATATTGGATTATTTTAAATACAGGTGGTAAAAGACGAAGGGACTAAAGCACCAAAAAGTTGCACAATTGAGATTGGTCAATACAAACAGTTTATTGATAACCTACTGGTGGTAGGTCTCTCATATGTAAGAGTCCGTCTGGGTGGGTTCAACCGCAATGTCTATTTCTACCGCCAAGCAGCAGTGTGCATGTACTGTTGTGTTTCGGTTTGAAGGACATTGTAGCCAGTGTAACTACTGGACATAATGAGGCTTAACATCTTATGTCTCAGGATGACGAGCGCAGTGGAATGCCCCATAGTACTTTGTAAGTCATGGTGCTCGATGGTGTTGCTACTGTTTATGGGTGGTCGTCGTATCTCTTACCATCAGGCGAACGGCATGCTCGTCTCGTCATTCAATGCCATAAAAAAAACTTTCATACGAGCCTCTTCAAAACCTTTTTATAATAAAGGATTTCAATTCATAGCAAGTCGTACTCCGAAGTCTACGCATTTTTTTTTTACTTTTACATACAAACCTTATTTACTTTTCACGATGTAGCTGCCTAGGTAAAAATATCTTTATTTATACAGATAACACAGTTGAAGATCGCAAGCAACCCGTTTGCGAAAGGATTCAGAGACTGTGATCCCGATGACTGGTGAGTTTGACTTATTCATCATTTCCATCACTGCCTTGGTGGCGGTACTTGTATCGCGTGTGTGGTACGACTATCGCCTTAAGGTTCCTGGTTTGAACCCCGGGGCGGGCAAAGTGGTATTGGGTTTTCTGCTGTGTGTTAGCCTGGATTTTCGCGCCCTATCACATCATTCAATGGAGTACACATGGCGAAATGTGGGTGTCCTTGTTTAATCTCTGCCTACCCCTTCAGAGATATAGAAGTAAGGTGTTTTTTTTTTCAGAATTAGATAATATATTATCATTTCCGTCACACAAATCGTCATCCCCTAACAAATTGTTCTGCTTTATCCTCGAAACTTTGTCATTGTTCACTCGTTATTTCCTCTACAACATGCATTTGTAATTCGCTTTTTTAAATTATTATTAATATCGGTTGTGTTCCCACGAATAAGTAGAGATAACCAAAACAAATTGCTGGCAGATTTCATTATTGAGGGCCTATTTCACCGCTTCCTGATAAACGCTATTTGCCACATAAATATATAAACCGACCAAATACAAAGGTCACAGTCTAATCTATGCTCCTAAATTTCACATCTAGCTCTTACTGTGTACAAGACAAAAAAATACCCAACGACTTTAAAATATCTATACTAATATTATAAAGAGGAAATATTTGATTGTTTGTTTGTTTGTTTGCGTTGAATAGGCTCCCAAACTGCTGGACCGATTTGAAAAATTCTTTCACCAGTATAAAGCTACATTATCAGCGAGTAACATAGGCTACTTTTTATCCCGGGGAAATATAAAGCGGGACTTTTATCCCGGAAAAACTCATTCACGCGGGCGGAGCGAGTAGAAGTCTAGTGTAATATAAAATGACAATAAAATTATTGTTGGGTGTTGACGAGCGGTTTTATGGCTGTATAAACGCGACCACGTTTCACTAACGCACCCCGAGTCACAACATGAGCAGGCGATGAATCAACTTACAGATGTGTATTTATATGTATCTCCACGAATACAGATGTATCTTGTAGTTTCTATGTGTTTTCACGAATACAGACGTATGTCTCTATGTGTCTTCAATTGTATGATTAAGTAGACAGTATGTATAAATATTCAAGTAATTTATTCATAATTTAATATATTGAAGTCATAAATAATGTAAGAATTGTAATTTGTAAAAGTATTGTTCATCGGTTTATCAATTTTGTTTGATTTACCTATTTTTTATATTTCTTAGCTTAGATACATATATGTATCTGTTACATATACATATCTGTCATACGGGATTATCTGATATCTATTTGGTAGTCGAAAGGTAGTTATTTTTTTTTGTATGAGGAGCCGAAACTACTAGTTATTCCTATATTTTTATTTGGTTCTATTTCCACCCTTTGTCATGGATCTAATATATCTATTTAACTATAGGAAAGTAACCAAAACAATTTATAATCAGTTTAAGATCTAATATAGTTGATATCATCCACGATGACGCGCCGAACTCATTTCCGTAATCGCCTATAGTTCATGTGCACACTTCTGCTTATGTTTTAGTTCTTTAAATACACCAATAATCACGAATAATGTAATAATCAAGGTCCCCTAGCCCCCCGAAACGCCCGCTCAAAAGTCAGTAGGCCGCGTCATCATGGATGCCATAGAATATAAATATTTAAATTATAGAAAACAATCCAAAGTAAATCCATCTAAATAGCTAAGTTCAGGGTAATGTGTACCCTTTTATTTTGCCCCGTAGACCATTTCAACAGCCGGTGACAATTTACTTTTACGACTGGCCATACAGACGCGGCAAAGAGTTACGCGCGACGTTTATAGCGGACACGTCTCATTTCCCGTCCCACAGACGGGGAAAAAACAAATTTATAGTTTTTGAACTTTCCACTAAATTACTTTTGAAGTGCGCTGTCGATGAGAGATTGGTTATAATTGTTCGTAAACTGTTTATGTAAAGTTTTGGTGTGTTTAATAAAATTGCTAATTATGGGATGAGTTTGAAGTATCAGCTTAAACTGTATGGGAAAATATGTCGACTTGGCGACTTTTAGATATTATTAGTAGCGATCACGCAACTCTTAAATATTAACTTGATGAAATAAAATAAGTAAAAAAAAAAAAATTCGACGATAAAAGGGTTGACAGGATATTATGTAACAAAAACTTAGTCACCGTTTAAAAACTACGAAACAATATTCAAAAGCGTAAAAAATACTTATCATCATCATCTACCGACCCTGTATTATATATACTGCCCACTGCTGAGCACGGGCCTCGTCTAAAACTGAGAGGGTTTTTTGTTATTTATTTTTTTCTAAAAAAAAATACTCCAAAAACGTAATTCAGAGTATTTTAGTATGCAGCCCAAAATAAATTTATTAGAGACCTATACATTTACTAGCCTTTTTAGGGTACTTATACATTATTCCTAAAAAAATTACAAACGAGAATCAAAATAAAAACACTCCTTCATATCCCCGAGTTTCACCTGTTTTGTATCCAATCGAGAGAAATGGGCGAGATCTATAAATCGCCTTCCACTAAAAATATACCCATGTGAGTTTTGTTTGTATAAAAAGTGCTTTTTATATAAATGGTACAGGTGGCTGCAGAAGTTCTAATGATTAATCCAATTTAATAGTTTATATTACTGGTGGCAGGTCTCTCATATGTAAGAGACCGTCTAGGTGGGTACCACCGCAATGTCTATTTCTACCGCCAAGCAGCAGTGTGCATGCATTCTTGTGTTTCGGTTTGATGGACATTGTAGCCAGTGGAACTAATGGACATAATGAGACTTAACATCTTAGTCTCAGGATGACGAGCGCAGTGGATTTCCACACAGTACTTTGTAACTCAAGGTGCTGTATCTGTATGGTGTTACTACTGTTTATGGGTGGTCGTATCGCTTACCATCAGGCGAACGGCATGCTCGTCTCGTCATTCTATGTCATAAAAAAATATATATTAATAGACCTCTTTGATTTCCAAAGATAAATTAATGTTTTAGTATACCTACTCGATTAGTAGCAATGTAATCACTGACATTTTTTTTTTTGCAACGTTTACATATAGCAACTTTTCACAGCGTCGACAATTAAATAGAGATGTGGTGTTTATTATTATCCACGTAATACCTTATATTCATTTGAATTACATAAACGAAACGTAACATTTCGTATTTATATCACTCATCGTCAATCTAATCTCTACATTACATAACGTCATCAAATACGACACTGACACGTAATTCTACGTGCCGTATCGACAATTTGTAATAGATGTCAGCAGATTAATTTATGTAACATTTACCCAAGACAAACGCCAACAAGCACCTATTGATCTTCAAGACTACGACTAACAAATCTTTAAATAAAGTTGTACATACAAAACGCTTAAATTTTACTCCGCTTACGTTACTAGCCATTTGCGAAGCCCTGTGAAACTACTAAACGTATACGGATACTCACGCCTTTTATCCCCGAAGGGTTACGCAGAGGCGCAATTAGTGCACCCAGTTTTTGCTGTGCATATTCCGTCCCATGATGTGATAGGGGGCGAGCCTTGCGCCATATCGGGCACAAATTCCAAACTCCGGGCTGATACTGAATAGAAAAATCCAATATCACTTTGCCTGACCCGGGGATCGAATCCGAGACCTCAGTATTACAGTCGTACCGTAATACAACTACGTCACCGAGGCAGACACACTAATAAAGAAAATTAAAATACCACACATCGTTCAACGTGTGACCATAAAGACGCGATGTAATTTTCTTCCCAACTGTACCGTTATAAACAAACATACGGCCGAGTAAACGAGCGAGTGTTTTGTTTATATAGCTCGTCTTTACTACCGTTTCGGCCACTGCATTGGCTCCTAACCGTTCGAAATAAATCAAACGTCGTCACAGTTTATTCTCAAGATCGGCGTAAATTGCAATTGATTGTACATAAGAGTTTATACGCTGCTTTATAGCGGTGTTTGGACCAATCGAATCAGCTATTTTAGTTTATCGAACGATAGGTAGAGATGACTCAAACCAGGGAGGTAAATATGTAGGCTATTTGATGAAGAGTACAACAAAAATAGTGATAGTGGAAGCCGTGTAGATACAACATACTTAAGTTGCGATAAAGCTGCGCTCTGAAGCAAATTGAATTCAATTCATTTCGTTGCTAAATACACACACTCACTCACGCCTTTTATCCCCGAACGGGTAGGCAGAGGCGCAACTATTGCACCCACTTTTCGCCGTGCGTATTCCGTCGCATGATGTGATAGGGGGCGAGCCTATCGCCATATCGGGCACAAATTCCAGACTCCGGGCTGATACTGAATTTTAAAAACCCAATATCCCTTTGCCCGACCCTAGAATCGAACCCAAGACCTCAACATTGCAGTCATACCGTAATACAACTACGCCACCGAGGCAGTCATTGTAGTGCAGTTGCTAAATAAACTACACTTTCATAAATATTAAACATGCTGAAATTACTGAAGCAACTGTCATAGTAGCGTAGGTGGTATTTCAGCTCGTCAAGAAGTTGACAGTATACTTATAATAATATTAACAGTTAGCTAAATGCCTTTCTTTCGAGCAATGACAGAGTAATTATAATTATGACTCTACAACGCTGTACCCGCGCTATATAATAAAGAGTTTTGTTTCAGTCCGTCTACCACTATATGAGTCACATTGCATCAATGACGTCAAACCTCACATAACTAATAGTCTCATAGTTCTCATCCCCATTACAAGTCAACTTTTAATTTTTTATCCGAAAGATAATGTCGCAACTCCGAAGATAACTGTCTAGAAAGTGATTATTATTTCAACAGTATCGAACTCATTAATTTTATTCACGTTCCTTGGCACGCAAAAAACAAATTGCCACATGCATAAACAGCCAGCGCACAAAAAATACTAATAATATTTTTTTCATCCAACTTCCTGAGTGCCTACTTTGTAAAACGAAATCCGTAGTTTCGGGTGACGGATCGTACGTTTTCTTACTACGAAGTGTTACGGATCCGATGACGGATTCGACGACGGATTCGATGTTCGGATTTTGACATTAATGACATTTTTACTTTCGTTGACCCTACTTTGAAAACCAATTTGACGTAAAATACATCGTTTCTTCGTTCGGATCTTAGCCTCAATTTTACGAAAGCTCTAAACCTTTCGTTTGATATTCGTTTGGTCTTCAGAGGTTTTAAAATGGTTCGATTCCGTCTGTATAAGTGCTAAGCGAATTCGGAAGCGTCTCCAACTGCGTGAAACCTTCGTTCAATGCAATATTCCAAACATGGATTTTTTTTGAATTTATACGGTTTCACCATGCCTTTTTGAAATCATGTACGAGGACATAGTTCCACTGCTTCCTCCAAAAAATAATTGATCCCATCATAAGTTTATTCTGTAGCTTACTACAGAATAAATTTATTTTTATTTTATTTTATGTTACTTCCTACCTTTTTCAAGTACCTAGCTGGTAGTAAAAGTCTTAACGCCTATATAATCTTATCTTGTTTTGTTATTAGATGCATTGTATACTAAAAGGTCCTATATTGGTTTGATAATTTTAGATTTTGACTCTGCAAATTTTTTATGCCAGGGGTACTTATCAGGGAGTAGTAGGGCTAAGTATAGATAGGTCTATGACCCAGCAAACTGTTTCAGAGTGCCTCAGGCAAGTCACTGAGGCGTTCAATCAGCCTTATAAAAGAAGGTTTGCTCTCAGTGGACTCTTATAAAAGAACAATGAGCAAAACATTAATCATTCATCTAGCATAAGCCTTTACTATAAAATATATTCAAACACTTTATTTACTCGGGTTAAAAACAAGCCATTGACTGCCTCGGTGGTATAGTTGTATTACGGTACCACTGCAGTGCTGAGGTCTCGGGTTTGATTCCCGGATTGGGAATCAAACCCGATTGGGAAGTGATATTGGGTTACTCAGCATCAGCCCGAAGTCTGAAAATGTGCACGGTTAATGGCAATAGGCTCGCCTCTTATTACATGGGACCTAACATAGATGGCGAAATGTGGGTGTGATACACCTCTGCCTAACCCTGAAAAGGTAAAGGCGTGATGCTATGTGAAACAAGCCATTAATAATTTTAGATTCTTTAAAAAAATGGGATTCCAGGCATATGTGGGTGCAATGACTGCAGTCATATAGCCATAATAAAACACACGTTAAATGAATACCAACTTTTTTAATCAAATTTATTTTCACTCCATTCATTGCCATCTCTCTCTTACTCTTCTAGCTTCTTCCATTGCTGCACCGTTTTCATTGCACCCCTCATACTATTAAGGTGGTATGTCAAGGTCTCCCACAAGCGACTAGTTTTAGCCCACCCGGCCCCTCCAGGCTATGCACTAGCCCGTGAGCGAGATTGGGATTTTCTGTCATGAATTCTAAAAGCGCCTCGATCTGCACTCTTATGGGCAATTACCTTGAGCTGAAATGTTTTGAAAAACAGTCAAAAACATTATACGTTAATTTGAAGTAATGATGATTTTTGAAATAGTTAGTTCAAATCACAGAAATTTCATTTTGTTACACAATTTCTGCCTTTGCAATGCAAAAGATCATTCGTTTAAACTTTAAAGCGAGTAAATAACATTTCAATAATAATCTTACCAATAAAGTTTTTCTCGAGTCAACTTCAAACTTGTCAACGTCTGTCAAAAATGCTAATATTCCACAGATTAAACACAATGCAATAAAACCGTAAAATGTAAAATCAGCAAAAATATTTGTTATTTTGTAACTATTAATTAATTAGAGTTATAAAATAATAGATATATTACAGAAAACCTAATTAGACATCCAAATTATACGTTTTTTTCACAAGAATGTACTAATAGGAAAAAATTTACGGTTTTTGAAGATATACATCTCTAATCCGACACAATATGTTCATTCGAACGATTGTTTATGGGTCCGAAAGTAACGGTGACGGATCCGAAGTAATTTGGTAGTAAGGTTAAATCCGAAGTTCGTCGTTTCTTCGTTTCGGACCGACGTTTCGACGTTCGTTTTACGAAGTAGGCACTCTTGTACAACTCGATTAATGACGATGGGACGTGACGTATGAAAGCCATTTGTCGTTTGCTGTCAAAATAATGTATTAATTCCCGGACCGTAATGCGACCCCGCCTTTTGGGCGGTCGTGGGCGCATGCTTAATTTTTTTATTATTTTGGTGTCGTTTTAATTTGCTTAATGCTAGAACTTTTTGTAGTTACACTGGTTAACTGGTTTGTTTATTGAATTTCGAAATATAACAAAATGAAATCTAATACAATTGTCACTTATGGAATCGCTTGCCAGCACAACTTGTACCTTCGGCAACTCGCATTTGATTATAATATTTTTTCGATAATGAATTGAGAATACACCTCACTATTGTAATCTGTCAAAACGGCCATCATACCGGCGTGCCGGTACTATAATTCTTATAATATGGTATAGTTATTTTTTAAATTAAAGTAGAGTTGTCAAATACCCATGTCGTAAAAAACTTTGATATCTACTAAATCTGCGTAAATTGTTGAAATGATCATATTAAAAATGTTCATAATTTTGTACGTGGAACAATATTGTTGGCGACCGACGTTTGTTGTCTTCGGATAACTCAGCGGTACTGGTTCGTTGGTGTTTAAATAAAACGTCAGTCATACGTTTGTAAGTGGACTGTATTTCTTGTTTTCGGAGGTGTTGACAGTTCAAGATTTTACACAGTAATGCGTGCTGTCCCTCTTTTTTTTTTTTTTTTTTTTTTAACGTGGACCTAACGGCCAGTAGCCTGACGAGAGTCGGCTTTTCTGGCCACACCGGACTTTAGGGTGAGCGCTTTTGGCACTCGCAACCCTTTAATTTAGGTGACCATGCTGAGGGCAACCCACTAACGGGTTACGGACCTCGGCTCAGGACGGTCACTGGGAGAGGATGAGACATCAGCGATTAATGGGGAAGATTGGTTTTTAACCTAATCCTATCCGTTGCTTTCGTCGGCACGCGGGCCGGAACTGTTAGGGGGGTCGGGGGGGCGACGGGGAACGCGGCGAGGTCCTCGACGGCGAGGACGGAACTGCGGTCTTGTGGAGTGTGTGAGTTTCAAGAACTCGTTCTTACGGCGGATGGCCAGAGTGATATCGTCCTCTGGATCGGTTAAAACTGAACGCGGCCGTCTCCATTTGGCGCGGTCGAATGGAGTGTAAACGGACGCTTTGCGGATTAACGAACTAGGGTGATTTACCGCCCGATCGAAATAGCGTCTGCTGGTCGTTTGCATAAAATGCCTGATGGTCGGCATGTTGGTGTCCACGTGGAGGTTGCGATTGCGAACGTACCACGGGGCACCAAGAGCGTGTCGGAGAAATTTATTTTGCAGTACCTGCATACGCTTGAGACGAGCAGGCGGTATATGGGCGAATACGGGCGACGCGTATGTCATAATCGGCCTAATACACGTGGTAAAGATCCTAATCTTGTTGCGGATGGACATTTTACTGTTCCTATTTATGAGCCAATGTAGTTGACTCATCGCGAATGCGGCTCGCGCGCGTACCGCATTTACGTGTGGGATGAAGGTCAAACTCTGATCAAGGGTCACTCCTAAATACTTGGCTTTGCCCGTCCAGGGGATAACCTGGTTGGACATGCGGACTGAATGATGAGGCACATGGACTTTCCTTTTCAAAGTGAACAGGATAGCCTGGCTCTTTGTGGGGTTGACGGTGATTCGCCATTTGCGAAACCACTCACCGAGCTTGTCGGCGGCGGCCTGCAAATCGCGCACCACATCGTCGGGGTCTCTACGTGAGGCGTAGATTGCGGTGTCATCCGCGAAGAGCGCCAGATGGGCGTTTTTAGGTTGCGGGATATCGCTGGTGTACAGCGAGAAAAGAAAAGGGGAAAGAGCGGAGCCTTGCGGGACTCCGGCCGTAATGGTGTGTCGGGAAGAGAGAGTTCCCTCCACGCGATATTTGAAGCCGCGATTCGACAAAAAGTCTCGTATGATGTGCACGAGCTGAGTGGGCACGTTGAGCGTGTACAGCTTGAAAAGCAAGCCGTTGTGCCACACCCTGTCGAATGCTTTTTCAATATCGAAGAAAAGAGCACCGGTAGGCATGCCGCGTTGAAATTTGTCGTAAACGTGCTCCGTGATGCGAAGCACCTGGTTTACGCAACTGTGCCTAGAACGAAAACCAAACTGCTCCGGAGGGATCAGATGGTTTTTGTGGGCGACTATTTTGAGGCGGTCGAGGACGATCCGCTCGTAAAGTTTGCCTAGCGTACTAAGCAGGCTGATTGGCCTATAAGAGGACGGCTCTGATGCGGGTTTTCCCGGCTTGTGGATACCTATCACAACTGCCTCCTTCCAGACCTCTGGGAAGAGGCAGTTTTGAAACGCGGCGTTATATATAGATGTGAGAATTTGGACTAGATGCTCCGGAAGCATCTTGATCATACGGGTAGGGATCCCGTCGCCCCCGGGGGCTTTTCGTCTTTTGAGCGCCTTGATCAGAGCGATGACTTCTTCGATCGTCACCGGTGCAAGGGGATCGGGCGGCGGCGGGTCGACGTCCGGGTCGACATTGGCGTTTTGGTTTATCGGTCGCGAAATAGAGATCGGCGGTGGCCGTACCGCGTTCCTACTTTCGACGAGTGAATTAACCGCAACAAGATCATCGTGGTCTACTGGTATTGATGTGAGGGAACATTGAGACTCCAGGCTGTCGGCCAGCAGTTCCGCTTTCTCGTCGTCATCAAACGCCGGGCGTTGATTCGGACGATTGAGCGGAGGCATGGAGGCCACATCGTTTCTCCTGAAGGAACGACACAGCTGCCAGAAGGCCTGGTGTGTCGGCTCGAGTTCGGCTAGGCGAGTTTCCCATCTCGAATCGACGACCTCTTTTATGCGACGTCTAACCTCACGTTGGAGGAAGCGCGCAAGACGTCGTCGTTCCGGGGTGGGGCTCGTCGCGCAGGCTCTGAGCGTAGCGTTACGCCTCCTCACCACCCACCGCACGTCGTCGGGAATTTGCCATTGACTGTGAACAGTCTCCGGCACCTTCTCGGAGCTTTCGCTCAAGACGTTTTGAAGGTGGTTGGTGAAGGAGCGTATCGCGCCAGTCGTTTCCTCAGGAGTCACGATGTTGGTCGGAATCGCGGAAAGATCTGTGGATGAGGTGTCCGCGAGCTTGGTGCCTAGGAGGCGCCAATTCGTTTTCACCTTCATCGGGGCGTTAGGACCTGTGTCTGTTGGACAGTTTTGGGGGACTAGATCTAGGATCACAGGTCTGTGGTCAGAGTCTAACTCTTGTAGCACTTGCATGGAACGCACGCGAAGGCTTACGTTCCTTACGAGCGCTATGTCGAGTATGTCGGGTCGGTGATTGACGGTAGCACTGTAGTGGGTTGGTTCAGAAGGAACCAGGATACTCATTTCTACTATGTCAAGACAACTCTCCAGAGCGGCACCTCTTCCGTTGGTCGAGTTGCAGCCCCAGAGAGTGTTCTTGGCATTGAGGTCTCCCGCCAGGATGACGGAATCCCCCATTTCAAGTAGAGTGGTTAGCTCATTGGAGTGAAGCTCCTTTGAGGGCGAGAGGTAGGCCGATATGATGGTGATCGGCGGATGTCCTGTCATAGCTAGCCTGCAAACTGATGCCTCAATGTTCCTCAAGGTTACAGGTGGGTCTAAGGGTATGCAATGCAGGGACCTTTTGAAATAGATGAGAGTGCCTCCTAAAGGGCCACTGGTACGATCGTTACGTACCAGATTGAAGTTGGGGATGTTGGGATTGCGGTGAGCTGGTTTGAGAAACGTTTCCTGGATGAGGAAAACGTCTAATTTATTTTCGCGGACAAAATCAGAGAGTTCGGCTCGTTGGCCGTTAATTCCGTTAATGTTGAAAAACCCCACTCTGAGGGAGCGAGGTTTGGTCCGCTTGGAGGGATTTACTTGTGCTTGCGCCATTTATGATGACGGAAAAAGTGCACCTACGGTGATCTGGTACATCCTCGTCTGGATGTGGACAATTTCCGAGACAAGATTGCTATCGGGACGCCCTAGGGCGGAAGCTTGGGCCACGCGGTCGGCCATTAGGGCTTGGAGATCCATCAACTCCGGCGAGTTCAAAAGGAACTCGACTTTTGCGCCGTGCGCAGAAGATGATGTAGGGCGTGAGGTCGCCGCCACCTGGGGTGAGGTTTTCGGCTTGGCTGCCTTGGAAGAGGGAGCCGTGGTAGCCGAAGGGGCGGGGACAGGAGTAGGTTGGGTTGTGGTAGTGGTGGTGGCGGGTGAGGCCGGGTTGGCGGGAGTGACTCCGCCACGGGCCTGGAGGCGTGGGTCGGCGCGTGCCGTGGTTGGGAACCACGGGTTACGCACTGGCGCAGGTGCCAGTTTGAAAGTGGCCTGAGGGGCCGGAGCCTTTGGAGCTTTAGGAGCTCGGAAGGTCTTTTTTGGGGCCCGAGGGCATCCGCGGTAATTTGCGGGATGGCCAGATTGGCGACAATTGGTGCACGAAGGCGGCTCCGTGCACTGGGACCTGTCTTTGTGTCGCGGGCACGCAGATGTGCCGTGCTCGCCGAGGCACTTGACGCACCTGGCGGGAAGGCGGCAACCGCGAGAGCTATGGCCGTATTTCTGGCAGTTGTGACACTGCCCTATTTGGCCTTTTTTGTGAGGGGTTTCGACGGTGAAGCCGCCTAGCCCCGAGATGTCTCTAATTTCGTAGAGACGTTTGACGTCCGCGGGGGTCTCGAGTATGGCTAGCACCATCTCATATTCAGCGCCTGGCTGAGAAGCGCGGGACTGGCGGTGCATACGGTGCACCTCTAAGGCTGAAATGCCTTTGGCCTGAAGGCCCTCTTTGACCTCTTGGGTCGACATTACGGTGGGGATACCGCGGATGACGTAGCGGAAGCGACGCTCATCCGGGAGGGCGAAGGTGTAATAATAATAGTTCCTCGAATCGAGGAACTTGGTGAGAGCCCTATGGTCGGAGATCGATCCGGGCTGAAGAGATAGGAGCTGCTGGCTCCCGTTCCACGAGTTCGTGGGGATAGAAATGTGCTGGTTTTCCAGCTCTTTGAATAAGACCGGCATGGTCTTGCCGGGGGGGAGTTGCATATTTACCCGCGGTGGTTTTTTAGGCCCCTTGGGTTGCGACTGGGATTGGGATTGGGATGGTGGCGACGAACCCGCGGGATTCGCGGGACTCGAAACACTCGAGTCGGTGGGCGCTGAAGGCGCGGGGACAGGGACGACATTGTCCGGGACTTGGGATACGGCCTTTTTCTTCTTCCTCCCGCGCTTCACAGTCGTGAAGCCTACGTCATCGGGTTCCGATGCCGAGGCTTCCGCTTGCGAATCGTCGGAGGAAGGAGAGACAGGACGTTTGAGAGATCCTGCAGTGGTCGTCTCCATGTCGACGACGGACTCTCCGGACTCAACGGAGCCCTCAGAGGTTTCGGTCGCTTCAGAGGCGATCGTGGCCCCGGACGGCTCCGTGGAGTTCGACAATAGTACTAGCTCCTTGGCCAAGGAGATCATGTACTTTCGGAACTCTTGGTCCGATTGTATCATGCCCCTTATCATCGCCATCATCTCTGGTGGCGAGACGCCGACCACACTGTAGTCGGGGTCAGCCATGTCAGAGTCTGACGCCAAGCCTACTGACTTCATATTTTTGGGGGGGCCGCGTGTGTGTTCACGACCCGACCGGGTGCGTTCCGCCTGGGAAAGAACACACAAGAAACCAGGCGGAGTAACGTGCGCACTTACGTTCGATCGCGGATCGCGGAGCGCGGTAGAAAACGCGATTAGCTAAGTCCCCGGGTGGGTGTGCCCGGGGGTGAGTTGAGTGCGTGGCCCTCCTCGCCGGGTATAGGCGAGGGGGGATGTACTTAAAATTAGGTGTGCCCTAAGCTTGTATACCCTTTGACAATCTTAATGTGCAAAGGGTCCCTAACTGTCCGTGTACCGTAAGCGGTATTGGTCCGGAGACCGCACGCTCAACCGATACACGGGATGGAGTTTGGGATGGGTAGGGTTATGGGAAGGTGATGTGCGGCGGAAACTGTGGTGTGTCTCCACAGCTTCCTATCCCGCACCCGTCCGGCTTTGCTTTAGCCCTGAAGGGGCGCAGCGCGTGGCCGGGTCACCGCTAGCTCGGCTTGTTAGCACCGTTAGGTTTACCACCGAGCTAGCCCTGAAGGGGCTAAATAAATCTTTGACGATGAGTTTGGGCGAAACCCTGTCCTAAAAAGGACGCGGTTAAGCCCGAGTAGGCTTTCAGGTAACAACAGGGCAGTAGCCCTATTGTTCCCTGGCGGCCTTGGCGTGCAGCGAGGTCGCTGCGAACCGTCCGAGCAGGTACTCGGAGGGAGCAATGTGTCGGAGCTTGCGCTACGACAACAACACGTCCGTCCGAGACGACTGCTCAGAGCGGAGTAGGTCGGGTGGTGGTGGAGTGCTGTCCCTCATTTGGGCAGCCTTTTTATACACCTTAAAATAAATACAGAATGCCGAGTGCCATTGTATAATTATGACCCTCGGCTAATAAAACACAGGTAATTACATCGAGTCGGGTATCGCTCAACATCTGCGACGGTCCCGAGCGGCAAAACATAGAAGGCAATAAAACGATTAAAACAATATTTTTACAAAGAACGCCGTGTCATAAAGCCATTACCTTCTCGAGGTATTTCGCACAGATGTGCGCAAACAAATAATAAATGAACACATGACTAGATTAAACATTCAAGCCAGCCCGCCGAGGCAAATTCTCCAACGCATGCTCGTTGTCCGTAACAAATATGTTACCAAACACCTTATCAAATATAACTTTGGCTGAATGTGCTAATCTCCTGGGTAAATGATCTGATTCCAAGAATCTCTATATTATCTCCGATTGGTGTAGAGTTTTATAGGCAACTTTTTGCCTTAGAAATTGAGTTTTAGGAAAGCAGATTCCGGTGGCAAAACTGTAAAATAACAAAAAACGAACATATCAGGCCTTTATCCCCGAAGGGATAGGCAGAGGTGCAACCAGGACACCCACTTTTCGCCATGTGTGTTCCATCCTATATCACCGTATCGAGCACAAATTGTAAACTTCGAGTTGATAATAAATAGAAAAACCAAATATCACTTTGCCCGACCCGGGATTCAGACTCAAGATCTCAGCGCGGTAGACGTATTGCAATATAACTACGCCATCAAGACACTCTAATATGTAATCAGACACTATTAAACAATACGATGGTTGCCAGCCCCCCGGAGCAGAGCCAGCAGCGCGGAGGCACGCCGCGGCGCCGCGAGTCGGCGCCGGCCGAGCCGTGCCCGCAGCTGGCGCAACCGTACGCGGCCGAGCCCAGCGCCTGCGGACCGCTCTATGCAGCGCACACGCACCCCATGCGGTTAGTGCAGAATATTTTTAAAATTGGAATTTCTATTTTAATGATCAACGATATTATACCGCTATCATGCTAACTTATCAATCTCTACATCCCCAAATCAGCAACACATTCTACTGATATTGAAAGAATTCAGGCTTGCCAGTAGTCTGCAGACTCTGCAGTACACGCGTAGATTCAAGAATCGTCTATGCCACTACCATCTATTTAATTTGTAGTAATACGGCTATTAAAGCAGATTCGTAGAGATTCAAGACTTGCCCATACTTCTACTAATACCCTACGTTCACCCCCCGAGGCAATTCTTGTGCGCTGGGTCTTCACACCCAATGCACGCCCATGCGCGGGGGAACATTAGTCGCGGGCCGAGGCACACAGTCAGTGTGTATACCTCTTGGTTGTAATTCACATTGAGACCTGAAAGGGCCCGCGAACATTTCCTGGCACCGTCTCTTTCCGCCCATCCTGGGAACCTTCCTCCCTTCCCCCCACCTTCCCTTCCGTATTTCTCCTCCATTCTCTCCCAGGCCCCTGCAGTCGCTAAGCCGGGGGACTCCAGTATCCCATTCGCGGGTTTCCCCCGGTGTTGAATGCAGGATCGCCTACCTAAAAAAAAAAAAAAACAATACCCTACGTTCTGATGGCCGACTCCTCCTCTCAGGCTTTCGGGTGCATGCAAATGTGCATCCCGCGAGTTAGAGAGTAGAATAGCAGAGTTTTAGTCGATAGGACGGTTTAAACCGGTGAGTCAGCAAGAAATCATCGAATGGGCTTGAAATATTGATCTCTGTCCTTGCGACTACCAATACTCTATCACACCATACCATATCAGCCCTGCCCTATAGACTGGCCACTGCTGAGCACTCTACAACTGAGAGGGTTAAGGCCTTAGTCCACCACGCTGACCTAGTGCGGGTTGGCAGACTTCACATACCTTTGAAATTCAGATAACTTCTCAGGTATGCAGGTTTTCTCACGATGTTTTCCTTCACCGTTAAAGCGAGTTTTTTTTTTATTGCATTGAATGACGAGACGAGCATGCCGTTCGCCTGATGGTAAGCGATACGACCACCCATAAACAGTAGCAACACCATCCAGCACCTTGACTTACAAAGTACTGTGTGGCATTCCACTGCGCTCGTCATCCTGAGACATAAGATGTTAAGTCTCATCATGTCCAGTAGTTATACTGGCTACAATGTCCTTCAAACCGAAACACAACAGTGCATGCACACTGTTGCTTGGCGGTAGAAATAGACATTGCGGTGGTACCCACCCAGACGGCCTCTTACATAATGAGAGACCTACCACCAGTAATGAGTGATAATTCATAAAGAATACAAACATAACTTTTTAGAAAAGTCAGAGGTGTGTGCCCTTGGGTTTTGAACCTGCGGACATTCGTCTCGGCAGTCCGTTCCACTCCCAACTAGGCTATCGCCACTTCTCTATCACACAGATATCTACAATATATATCATTTTATTACAGATATCAACCCCATTCGAGCCACAATAGCGCTTACAGTGCGTATTACGCTCACAGATAGCTGTTAACACCAGGCAACAGTTTAGGCAGTAGTGATGGTAAAGACAACGGCTGGTGTGCAACAAGTCTCGTGGGAGAGTGGAGTTAACACCTCGTGTGGTGACTGCAAGGATTTGTTAGTTGATAAGGGAACGCGGGAACGGCAGCTAATCAGGCAAATGGTTGAAAATCTTTTGCTAATTCTTTGGGATATATTATGTTCTATTTACACAATTTCTATTCAAAATGATTCAACTGGTATTTATTTAAATAAAGAAGAGTTTCGACAAAAGCAATACAAATTAAAGGAAGAATGTTCTTTCGCCTTCATAGCTGCCGTTCAGATAGAATTAGATGATGTATTTTTGCCTAATGATTCAGTTGTATTGGCACTGTATGTCGTTTGTTGGAAATGGCAATGAAACAAAAACGAAAAAATAGCAAAGAATCAAAACACAAACGAACAGGTAAATAGAGCAGAACTATATCAATGAATATTTGTGTTTAGTGTATGTTTCGATCATTAATCAGGACTCCTTGCTCTATATGCCGATCTCAGAAGCCTAATTATAATTTTTATTCAGAACAACAGACAAGAAATAAAAATTGTATAATTAGGTGAAACTTTGCCATTTGGCAATGTGATGATAATGTTATCTAAAAATATAGTCTACTAACAATATACATGTAAATTCTATACAGTTTGTACTGCCATTGAGCATATTAAAATAAAGTGTGCCTATAAGCTAACATTGCTATGACCAAACAAAATTATCACAATTTTATTTCGTCATAGTAATGTAATTATGTTACCAAATAATATATATTATGTGTATAGTATACCTACCTATTTTAAGAGTAAATACCAAAACAATATGGATTCTGTTTCATTTTAACAGAAAATGAAGACTAGAATGCATTTCTCAAACATGTGCCATAATGTAACCAAAGAAATTTCGTAGCATTGTAATATCAAAAAATTATAAGAACTTATGTTTGAATATTTATTGAAACGATTAAAGATTAAGACGAATGATTTTTTTATTTCATTTTATCATTAACTATATTAAATTAGTACCTGTACCTAGTTAATTTTAATCTATACTAATATTATAAAGCTGAAAAGTTTGTTTGTTTGGTTGAACGCGCTAATCTCAGGAACGCCTGAACCGATTTTGAAAAATCTTTCATTAATAGGAAGCTACATTACTCCCGAGTGCTATAGACTACTTTTTAATGTCGGAAAAATATTTTTGTCCTGGAAAAACTTATTCACGCGGGCGAAGGCGTGAGAATCACCTAGTTTATGCTGAAATCCAGACCTGTTACTTCAAACTAACGAATTTACTCAGCTATTACTCCCAACCACGTCTCCTTTTAAAATGGCGTAGTTCATTACAACATTGATAATTTGTACAATGACACAGCTTTTTAGGCCTTGATATTAGGTAATTTTGCTATAAGGTAAGAAAATTATCGCAATGAATACCACAAAAATCCTATCTCGATTACTTACTTTATTAACATATTACATAATCGATACTATTACATTTTATTTACAAACACTATTCTATATTACATTAGAATATCACAAACGTTTAATTATATCAAATAAAAATAATATTGCATTTGTTGCGGCAGTCTTTCAATTTGCGGTGTTCTGAAGTGAGATTTCTCTGATATTGAATATGTCATTATGTGATTTACTGTAGCCGAGCCAGGATCGTCACCGCGTTCCACAACGAATCTGTTAGACGTCGTCTCTTCAAACTCTTCAGCTACCAGCTCCGGTTCAGGCTCGAATTCTTCGAAGTGAGAAAACATTGAGGTAGTTGGCTCTACCGAACAATGAGAATAGTAGTCTGGATAAGACACAGCGTCGTAGAAGCTCGGTTTCTGGCTACTATAATCGTCCACATGAGGAGCTGGTATCTGAGATTCGTAATGAGCGTGGTGTGCAGACTGTGGCTTGTAAACTGGATGAGGCACGTCGTCATAATCGTCATCTAGGTAGTGCGTAGCATAAATGTGCTGTGTGTTGTTGTCCGAAAGAGTTCCATTATATTTATCGAGCTTTACTTTGTCAGTTTTTGAGCAAGTTTTGTTGTTCAAATCGCAGGCTTCATTCAACATTTCCGTCAGTTCTTTAGCATGCTCATTTGCAGCTACTGCAAGGTCCGTTAGGATTTCCGTGTCCGGCGTGAATTGTATGCCGAACTTGTCAGCGATTTCCTGAGCAGACATCATTTTCTCAATTGCAATGTTTTGATACTCGTTAGTAGATTGGATATGTTTTAATAATCTCATTACTAATTGGGTACTGTCGAGAGGGCTTTCAGCTGATCTTCTTTTACGTTCTTTTGTTTCGTCTGCTTTTTTTTTGTTTTCTGTGGCGGCTATAGCATAGGAAAGTAGATTAGCCAGTTCACTCTCAATAGCTTCAGAAATCTTGTTAGCTATTTCTTTGATATCTTCCATTTGTTGTTCGATGGGTTTGCCAGAGTCTGTTGCTTGGGCCATCATGGCAGCGGCAGAAGTGGGATACAACTTATTATCCGGAAGCATAAGCAAGTCCATCCAATCTTTTGGTGCCTCTTTATAATCTTTAATTACTTCATCATCTTCGGGTTTCACGTGTAATATTTCTCTTCCTTCGGGTAATTCTGGTTCTTCCGTTTCTGCATATATTAATGATCCCTGCAAAGAACATAAAATTACGTTTTCATAAAACAAACGATTTTTTAAATCTTCGCCTTTTAAGTCGGTTAACAACTGCATGATAGATGCATGAAATTAAATTTCGCTAATTAAATAAATGCGAACTAGAACAATACCTGGATAACTAAGCCGATGATTAGGTATATAGGTGCCATGGTGCAGGTAATACAAAGCGACACCTGACACTCAGTTTTATATGAGACTTTATCGTTAATTGGGAAACTGAGCGTTTCAAAACATCCTTTAGTCATGATAAAGCATGTGCATTAGATTAGGAAATGGTAAAAATGAATTAATTGGCTTTATAATAGGGTCTCGTATATAGATTTTCGTATTTGGTAAAAAATATTAATGGAAATTCGCGGAAAGGTCTTTCACGGGCCCACATTTTTATAATTATAAATACGTACAATTAAGGTTTTCATAAAAATTTATTCCACAATCCAACACGGCATTTTTACGTTCTACTTTTAAAGAAAGAAATATATTTTGGCAATACTTATTTGTTACAAAATAAGTGGCTGGGTGTTAAATTTTTTATTATAGCTTCGAGCTAACGAAGCTGCCTGAGCTGCCTACATAGCAAAATTTCAAATGCGCGTAGAATATTGCCCCCAAAGTATATTATCAGGCGTAGTACTTGCCATTCATACATTTCTTTTATTTCCTACCAGCCACCAAGCATACATTTATCGGGTTAGCCGTTAAAGGTTACTGGGGTTTCTCAATAACTTTTTCATTTGGTTTATTTTTAGTCTGGGCCGGAATACGCACGACGAAAAGTAGGTGCACTAGTTACGCCTCAGCCTACCCCATCGGGGATAATAGGCGTGGGTGTGTGTGATTTATGTGTTTTGTATGTATTTTGTGTACATTGAAGTTTTTTTTTTTTTTTATCGATAGCTCGACAAAGTGGCTTCACTGCACCTGATGGTAAATGAAGTGAAGCCCAAAATAATGTCGACCGGCAAGAGATAAAAATCCCTGGTCGGTCGGCACAGAAGTAGAGTCTGGCCAGCAGTAGCGCAGGTACCTGCACACCGGTCGCCCTTGGGTTCGGTTCTAAGGTCACGTAACACATGACTATACGATTTACGTAGAACCGAATTCGAATAAAAAACTAAAAAACACGCTTTATATAAAATCCAACTAAAAAATAGAAAATAAATTTGAATTAAGAATAGTGTAAATAAGAAAAAAATGTATTTTATTGTAAAAAAAGCGTGGGATGCTTTTTAAGATATTATCAAAATGATATATAATACTTCTACTAATATTATCTGTCAATAAAATATTTATAAGTATTGTCACCATGCACCCCACGCTTTTTTACATACAAACATACAAGTGAAGCTAAGATAAAGCGTGTAAAAAGAAAGTAGGTACACTCAGCCACATAAGTAGCTAAATAAATTCAAATCGCCCTGACACAGTGAGTTTAATTGAGACATTTTTTTCTTTGTGTCAAGTAAAATAAATCCCTTTAGTTTAGAAATTAGAATAGAAAATGAAAATTGAGAACACAAAAGTGAATAGCCGAATTGAAGTTTTGAATTCGTTCAGCAACTTGAGTGGCTGACTTTACTATAGTATTTTTTGTAGACGCAAGGCAAATAGCCAATCGTAATTTAAACTAAGACAAATCCTTTCTGCGATGCACTTAAAAGGTGTTACGCCGACTTTACAATGGAGTAGGATAAGCAGGTGGAAAAGATTTGAATTCAAATTTCTTTATTAAAAGAGGAAACAGTCAATAATTATGATGTACTTTATTGCGTCATTGTTGCATCATGCACCATACGTACCATCTTTGCCATACTAGTGCTGTCCTTTGAGTATTTACCAAGTGCAGTCCATCTACTGCAGTAGTCAGTCGGTACATTATATTATACATTTTTTTTTTTATAATGGCATTTGTGTTCACATTTTGCCAATGTCAAGTTTGGTTTGTCTATTTTATTATCTGTAGTTTGTCGAAGTAAAGCAGTGGCTACCTTACCAAGACTTTATCGAGGAGTTTTGGCGACAACAAAAAAAAAACACTTGATTAGCACTATTATTTCAATTCACTTCATTTGAGCTCCCTTAATAGAACTATATTGCATAATATACCACCATAGTTATGCAATATAAAACTAAGTATCTCCCAAATAATGAATTAAAACAAGAGCACCTCATGACACTTCCAAGTTCCCGCCAAAACTCTAATACATTGTTAATTGTTTTTTTATTTTATTTTTTTTATAATGGCCTTTGTGTTCACATTTTGCCAATGTCAAGTTTGGTTTGTCTATTTTATTATCTGTAGTATGTCGAAGTAAAGCAGTGGCTACCTTACCAAGACTTTATCGAGGAGTTTTGGCGGCAACAGAAAAAACACTTGATTAGCACAATTATTTCAATTCACTTCATTTGAGCTCTTTAATAGAACTATATTGGATAATATACCACCATAATTATGCAATATAACACTAAATATCACCAAAATAATGAATTAAAACAAGAGCACCTCATGACACTTCCAAGTTCCCGCCAAAAACCCCTTGTTAATTGTTATTAATCGTTACTTGTGGACCTATCAACGACTAGTGCTGGATAGTGTTGTGCTACATTAATAATCCCTCCCAGAAATCGATTATTCGTCACAACTATCGCAAATAGTTTTTTTTAATATTATTATGTTATGATTATAATAATATGCTATTAATTAAACTGGATATAAACCTTTACAAAATATTTATGAGCAACAGAATGACATGAATAATGACACGAATACTTACCTACTATTGTAAAATAGTATAGTAGGTAGTATTATTTAGAATTTAGATTTAAAAGCAAATTATATAAGACACCTGTGGTACTATTTTTTATTTATTTGTACTATTTTTATTTTAATATCATTAATAATTGGGTACCTACGTTTAAAAACAAAGACAGAGTAAATAAAAATTATATGCAAATTCTTATAGGTGGCTCAATGAAATTTTTAAAATTAAGGTGCATATGTAATAATGTTATTATTGTGATCCACAATTGATTAACTTATTATATCTTCAGCATAAGAAATAGGCTCTTTCTTATTTACATCCTTCAAACTCTATAAGTTATCATATCTTGTATAAACTGCATGCTGAAAATAACAGCTTCTTGGAATCTTCTCTTCAATTGCAAGTTACAACACTGCTGCTCTTCATTCAAGTTTAAGAGTTGCGGGTGTATCTTCTAATCAGTTTGCGTATTGAATGAAACAGAATTTTAAAGGTTTTAGTGTATAATTTCAAAAGTTATTAAAAAATAGCAATGCCGGACATCGAGAACCTCACCTTGAGTAAGTTGAAATACTTTTATATCTTTCTAACCTCAAATTACACGTATGCAGATTAATATCCAAAAACTAATTTATACGTTCGTCATTAAAATAATTAACGATTATAAATAACCTCTATTTCACTAATTTTTTTTTTAAATATCTGCTAACGCTATCCGAATACAAACAATTACAATACACATAATTAAATATTTTATTCAATATGCTACTGAATATTCAGAAAAAAGGATTTCAATCGATAATAATTTACTTAATAATGCTTAAATAAATTCGTTTTATAATTGATGGATGACATAACAATTAATTAATACACACAGTTGTATGTAATGGTCCAGCAAATAAAATCTATATACAGTCTAGATATAAATATAGCTTTTTTAAAAGTCTGTAAAAATTATATATTGCAATTACTAGACACAGTATTAAAATTTACAAATAATTACTATTTCACAAACAAAATATTGTAAATTTTCACAGGTGAAATATACACATCCGATAAAAACGGAAGTGATGAAACAGGAGATGGCTCTAAAGAAAAGCCATTTAAAACCATCTTGAAGGCCATGCACCACGCTGGCAAAGAACCATTCCCCACCATATACACAGATGCCAAAGAAGAAGGGAAAGTTTATGATGTGGCAGCAAAATCTCAGTTGAAGAAGATTCAGAAGATTTGGGTGAGAGAGACCTATAAGGCAGCCGATAAAGCTAAGGCTGAAGATGAGAACAATGAAAAGAGACTGCAGAACCTCGAGGAGGCAAAAAAGGTGGTCATTGAAGAGGACAAAAGCTTGCCACAGGCAAAGATTGTGAAGATTTCAGAAGGTGAGTTCTTTCTTATATTGAACTAGACTTTTGCTTGTGGCTCTTCTTCTTCTTCAGCCTTTAGAAGTCCACTGTTGAACACAGGCCTCCCCCAAAGGTTTCCAGACCAACCTGTCAGAAGCGGCCTGTATGCAGCAGGTTCCTGCAACTTTTGCTTGCGGCTCGGCCCGGAATGAGTTTTTATGGGATAAAAGTCTTTACTGAATGGCTATCAGATATAGCATCCAGATTATGTGGTGCATTCCATTTATATCAGGTTTTCAATGTATCTATACTAATATTATAAAGAGGAAATATTTGATTGTTTGTTTGTTTGTGATGGATAAACTCAAAAACTACTGGACCGATTATGAAAATTCTTTCACTATTAGGCAGCTACATTACTCCTGAGTACTACTACTTTTTATCCTGGGAAAATATTTTTATCCCGGAAAAACTTCATAATGGGGGCAGATCCGCGAGAAGAAGTATATTTGTTATAAATAAATGAATGATGAGACAAGCAATATGTACCTTGAGATATATTGTTCACCCAATATTTCTTTCTTGTTGGTTATTGCTTTTGTTCATAGCCTCACCTGTGTGAAAGTTTTTTTGGAACATTATACACATTTTAAAGTTAAAATGTGTTATGGTTTTTTTTTTTATTATTATTATGTATTATTACCACTATTCTACAAATACAGAGGTATCAGGGAATAATAACAACATTTGATATTTGAAAATGAAATGCGATTTTGTTACCTCATACATAAAATGTACCCAGTCCTATTTTGAAAGGCCATATAAATTGGAATGTGTAAACAACTCTGCAATAGGAATGTTAAGGAATAGTCTTGCATTACACTATTTGCTGCAACAGGGAAACCCTAATTGATCATTCTATTTCATATTGCAGAATTTACAAATGTAGGAAATAGTAACAATGGTTCAAGGAGTAATTGACTTAAATCCAATTTTAATACACAATCCCAATCAATAACTGATTCATTCCAAAAACAAACCAGTTAGTCTAAGATATGGTAAATTTTTTTTAACAATGTTTTACATCTACTCAAGCACCAACCCTTCTTCTTCGTCTTTCGCCAATGTGAAGTAATAATAGCAGATACAAAACAATAATTATAAATTCTCAGAAATATAAAGTCGTCGCTTTGTCGAAAAACAAAAGACGACCAAGCACCAACCCAAAAATGTCTACCAGCATCTAAATCACAATAAGTAATGTATGTCAAAATAATTTAATTTTGTTAATGTATTTTTGCCATCAATCCAAAGACAACGATTGGCTATCGAAATAGAATCGGCAACATTTTTATTTCAAAAATGTGTGTGTGATACACGCTTGCCTACCCCTGAAAAGAGAAAAAGGCGCGATGTTATGTATGTAGTATAATGCTACTATATATATTTTAATATTATAAACGCGAAAGTTTGTAAGTATGGATGTCTGGACGTATGGATGTTTGTTACTCTTTCACGAAAAAACTACTGAACGGATTTCGATGAAATTTGGCACACGGGTAGATTATGTCCTGGATTAACACATAGGCTACTTTTTATCCCGGTAAAATATAAAGCGGGACTTTTATCCTGGGAAAACTCATTCACGCGCGCGGAGCCGCGGGCATAAGCTCGTTTTCCATATTTCAACGTTACCGCTGAGTGGCATTTAGTTAGTTTTTACCCCTAGAATGGCATTAACGTGTACGAAGCTAGAATCGAAAAAACTTATTTACTGTTGTATCAAAAGTGTATGTTACCTTACTGTGTAATTATTAACTATCTGTAAGAGTTGTTGGAAAATGATAACAATGTTTACTGTAGATGGTTAAGGAATCTATTACACAAATAATAACTTATTGGAAGCATTCCGTCACATATACCTACTATTCATGTAGGTCTTAGGTGATAATAATTATTGTACGCACACATGCTCACGCCTTTTATCCCCGAAGGGATAGGCAGAAGCGCAACTAGTGCACCCACTTTTCGCCAAGCGTATTCCGTCCCATGATGTGATAGGGGGCGAGCCTATCGCCATATCGGGCACAAATTCCAGACTCCGGGCTGATACTGAATAGAAAAATCCAATATCACTTTGCCCGACCCGGGGATCGAACCCGAGACCTCAGCCTTGCAGTCGTACCGTAATACAACTACGCCACCGAGGCAGTCATTCAGTCATAATTATTGTAACGTTGTATTATACTCTATTTTAATGAAGTGTAAACCTAACATTAAAATTATTTTCAACTTTCAATAAGTGATAATAAAAAGTGAGTATGGATTTAAAAAAAATACGTAAGCCTGTCCCACATCTTAGAAATCCGACACAAATATTCGCAGACTGCACAAACAGTAGTCGGCTCGATGCGGGTATCGATCCCGCGATGTTTTAACAGTTGGCAGTCGCAGAAGCTGACGTAGTCATGTTTTACATTAGTTGTTCATGCATTCAGGGTTGGTAAATGGGAGTTAGTTAACCGAGCGTTAAAATTAACGCGAATATTAAAGTGTCACACGTCCCATGAAAGTACGCCTAGAGAAGATAATCACCTGTTAGGGCATAGGGATACTCAAAAACCTTAACAGGTTTTTAAGACAGGTAACAGGCTATTAAAGTAACTAACAAAGTATGGTGAAATTAGGTCAAAATCTACTAAACCTTTCTTAAAAAAAGGATTACTTTGTTATTTATTATCTCCGTGAGTATGCAACCGTCCAGTCCGTTGGGAAAGGCGAACAGTTACTTTATACCTACTAGTAAAAGGTATATTCTGGTTACTAGCATTGCGCGCGGCTCCGCCCGCTTGGAAAAGTTTTTCCGGGATAAAAAGTAGCCTATAGCACTCAAGAGTAATGTAGCTTCCTATTAGTAAAAGAATTTTCAAAATCGGTCCAGTAGTTCCTGAGATTAGCGCGTTCAAACAAACAAACTCTTCAGCTTTATATATTAGTATACATTATAAAAGCGGAAATACTCATGTCTGTAGCTGGTAAAGGACATGTCTAAAACCGGGTCTAAAATTCTAACCAAGACAGTTAATATATATTTACTTACGTTAATATACACGGGTAGATCATGTCCTGGATTAACACATAGGCTACTTTTTATCCCGGGAAAATATAAAGCGGGACTTTTATCCCGGGAAAACTTTTACACGCGGGCGGAGCCGCGGGCAGAAGCTAGTTTATTATATTTAGTACTTATTTTGAGCATGTTAATCTGCTTACGTAAAATAAAACTGCTTTGTTATTATACAGGGTAATTTTGACATTGAGTTAATAATGGAAACCACATCTTCGTCTTTACCTCTGCTAACATTGAGCTAAAAATCATCCATGAATAACGAATGTTTTCTCCAAAAATCCCAGTTTGTTTTCTGCTTTTTTTTTAATAATGTTTATTTCACAACTCAAATAAGAGTCACGCACGCGCAAGGGATAAAAGGCGCGAGTGTGTATGTAAGTAATATATGTTGCATCAGGTTATGAGTCATCGTTCCAAGCAATCCCATTTTGATAAAAGGAAATTTGTATCTATTAACAGCCTTAATCATAGACTAAAAGATTCAGCGATTTGCAATTTTTTTTTCTTATACGGGCAGGCAACATGACCCCACTGCACCTGATGGTAAGCAGAGGTCCAGATAGAGAGTCGACTATGTACGAGTACGAGCGATGATCCTCGTCAGTCGCCAAAATTATGCCGGCCTGTTTGAACCTGTGGATAACAGGCTGATCCTGGAACGCGGCACACTTACGTGGGCTAAAATGGCGGGTTTTAAAACCTTAGAACTTAGTTTTAGTACTTTTAGAACGAAGACGACACGATTCGAAAAAAATTAAAATTGAGTTATCGTCGTAAAGTTACTTAATACGAAGTTCTCAATACAACAATAGTTTAAACACAGCCATATTCAAGTGGGAACAGGACAAAACTATAATATCGGTCCCTTTTTTATTATATTTTTATAAAAAAGGACCAACTCAATTTTCGATTTCTTTGAATTATGTCGTTTTCGTTCTAAAGGTGCGTTATGTACGGTCGCTACCCGGGCGGACCCGAAATATCCTATCACCAACGTTTAATATAAATGTTTGATCAAATCTCCCAGCGGGTGACTACCGTGGCCAGCGTGTGTGCATTCGCGGTTGGGTGCACCGTCTCAGGCGGCAGGGTAAGGCGCTCATGTTCGTGACGCTGCGCGACGGCACAGGGTTCCTGCAGTGCGTCCTGCACGGCGCCCTCTGCCAGACGTACAACGCTCTCGTACTGTCTACTGAATCTTCGGTTTCGTTGAAGGGGAAGCTGGAACAGGTTCCGGAAGGAAAGATGGTGAGATGGTTTCGCTTTGTTTGTTCATGCCTTTTCATTAATTTTGGTACTTTTTTTGGTTTGAATGACTAGATGAGCATGCCGTTCGCCTGATGGTAAGCGATACGATCACCCATAAACAGTAGCAACACCATCCAGCACCTTGAATTACAAAGTACTGTGTGGCATTCCACTGCGCTCGTTATCCTGAGACATAAGATGTTAAGTCTCATTATATCCAGTAGTTACACTGGCTACAATATCCTTCAAACCGAAACACAACAGTGCATGCACACTACTGCTTGGCGGTAGAATTAGACATTGCGGTGGTACCCACCCAGACGGACTCTTACATATGAGAGACCTAACACCAGTGGCACTACATAATTCGAGAGAGAAAAATCATATACATTTATTTATTCTTAAACAAAGATGGATATTGTGTAGAAAAGCTTTAATTTCATTGTATTAAATAGTTTTGTACTAGATGGAGGTTATTTCGTGTGATTCTTATTGATATAAAAAAAACGAGTTAAAAATAATGAAATGGATATGTATATTTGATATGAGGTTTAGTTACCTATATTCCTTAAAAAGAATATTACAGTTATTGTTTGTGACAAATCAAAGAATGAATTATTGAAAAAAATAAAAAGATCACAGCAAAAATCTCACACACTCACGCCTTTTATCCCCGAAAGGGTAGGCAAAGGCGCAACTAGTGCACCCACTATTCGCCGTGCGTATTCCGTCCTATGATGTGATAGGGGATGCGCCTATCGCCATATCAGGCAAGATTCCAGACTCCTGGCTGATACTGTGTAGAATAACCCAATATCACTTTGCTCGACCCGGACATCGAACCGGAGACCTCAGCACTGCAGTCGTACCTTAATACAACTACGCCACCGAGGCAGTCATGGTTATAATTTGGTACATTTTGTTTCCAGGCACCAGGTGGCCATGAGATGGCGGTAGATTACTGGGAGCTGATCGGCCTCGCCCCGCCCGGCGGCGCCGACGCGATCCTCAACGAGGAGGCCTTGCCAGATGTGCAGCTGGATAACAGGTGATATAACGTGTATTGGTGATGGTCACTTGATAATGCTGTTCTTAAGAAAGATTTATGTTTTGTTAAAAGCAAATTTTTTTTTTTTTAAAACAACGTTTTTAATAAAAATCCATTTTGTTCCTATTCAAAAAACTAGTTTTCCTGTTCATTAAACTTATTGTAGACCTCGATATAGACCTATATAACTAGTCATTTTGATGTAGAACACCAGCGGAGGGTGAAAAAATAATTAGACAGGCGATATAATTGTGTTGCCATACAAAGTCCTTTGCTGATCTGCATTTTCCTTGGGCCACACTTCACACCAACTCCAGTAGAGTCAACTTGTGCTAGAATAAGAGTGCATTAAAAATAACTAGTCCGCCATCTTGGGAGTACCGCCATGTTGGATTTAGAATGACATCACCTAGCTAACCATGCATTGTCATCCAAACGTATAGATGGGTAATCACCCGGGAAAAAACCCAGGGCTGGGAAAAAACCCAGTTTATACCCATTTTTTCCCACCCATTGGGAATTTTGGCTGGGAAAAAACTAATTATTTAAGATTTCTGGAATTGAAACATGCAGCAGGTAGTGGCCACATGTCCTAAGGCAGGACATTATGGAATGCGCAGCGCAGCCGCAATTATTCGCGCATCCCTTAGTTTACTTTGGTTCATCTCGATGGTTAGAGTGTATGTTCTGTGAAAGTTTGTGTTTTTATTTACGACCCGGAATTTTTACACTGCTATCTGATCCTGTTATAATCTGAACAGCCTTGGCTTGAATTTACTGAGAAAGATGTGCTTGTGAACTGTTATTAGAACCTTTGTAAGTACAAATAAACATTTCTAAAATTTGTTCCTTTGAAAAAAACATAAAAAAAAACCAAACGTGTAGATATATGTTTTTCCTTTAGATTCTTACTTAATAAATATTAAATTGAGAAAAGCCGAGAGTTTAATACACCTCTACTAATGTGCTTCATTGATTACTCGAAGGCGTTTGACTCCGTTAGATGGGATTGCCTGTGGACTATATTACTGGAAATGGGCGTACTTCAGCACCCCATATTGCTGATCGCCAATCTATACCAAGACGGAGTGTCCATGGTCAGAGTCAATGATGTCATCTCAACCCCCTTCAAGACAAAAAAAGGGGTCAGACAAGGGTGTATTCTCTCCCCCATTCTCTTTAATATATTTGGCGAATACATAATGAGAAAAGCCTTAGAAGAATGGGAAGGAGGTGTCTTAATCGGCGGAGTAAAAATTAGCAACTTGAGATATGCAGACGACACTACACTTTTCGCATCTTCGGTGAAGGAGCTCGCTGATTTATTTCACAAAGTGGAACAAGAGAGTGAACTAGTTGGGATCAAAATAAATAAATCAAAGACAAAGGTCATGGTCATAGACAGAACCGGTCAGTTCTCTAGGACGGGAGAACTTTCCAATCTGGAGTTTGTCAGCGAGTTTGTATACCTCGGATCGCTACTTACTGACCAGGGACGATGCGAACGGGAAATTAGGAGAAGGACTCAAATGACCAAATCTGCAATGAGCAAGCTAACACATATTTGGCAGGACGCAAGGGTCTCCAATGTCACCAAGACGAGACTAGTCCAGACCCTGGTCTTCCCGATATTCCTCTATGGCTCAGAGTCGTGGACGATTCGGGCAGCAGAGCGAAAGAAAATTGACGCTTTCGAGATGTGGTGTTTGCGAAGGATGCTCCGTATTCCATGGACCGCCAAGAGGACAAACAAATCCATCCTCGAGCATCTACACATAAGAACTAGACTGTCAACGCTCTGTTGCCGAAGGATTCTCGGTTATTTTGGACATATTGCCCGCCGTCAGACAGATAGCCTTGACAAGTTGTTTGTGGTGGGCAAAGTAGAAGGAAAATGACCTCGCGGCCGGACACCTAGCCGTTGGTCGGACCAAGTAACTGCCCTCACTGGATTGTCTATTACGACTGCCTTAAGAGAAGCCGAAAACCAAACGAAATGGAAAGGTATAATAGAGACAGCCACGAAGGCCTTTCAGGGACACGACCTTCAGTAATGAAGCACGCGACCAAGAAGAAGAAGAAATATTAAACAGGGGGGGGGGAGCCGGCCTATTCTTATTTTTTCTTATAATAGGGGGGAGGGGGTCAAAAACTAGCGAAAATAGTCTTACGTAATAAATGAATGGCCACTTATGATTTGATGTAAATTACCTATTTTGTTTGAAATGTATTTTTAATTTTTATTTTTTTATTTTACACTTTGTACAAAAGTAAAGTACACGCGGACTTAATGCCTAAGGGCATCTTCTCCCAGTCGACCTTAAGGTGGTGCAGAGAGACGGAGGCAGGTGTATATTATAAATAATAAAAAAAATAACAAAATAATAAGTAAATAAACAAATCAGATACAATAATATATTAATGTTTCAGACCTAACAAATAATGTTCAAATACGCGTAGTGGTAAGGAATATGTGCTTCCACAGCATTGAGCAAAGTTGCTGTTCGAATTGAACCGCACCATGCACATCTGCAGCTGTAGAGAGTTCTTTGAGTGCTCACCGTAACGTCCACAGTAAAAGTAGAAATAGATTAACGACGGAAAGGGCAGCAAAATTTACATAATATATTGCTTCATTAGTAATTAACTAATAATAGAACTTAATAGAATCATCGCATCGAATGTAACGTGATGCCAATATTTAATACCAGTCCCAAACCGTCACTATCCACCGCTGGCATACGCAATTTTGATTTCTTAGACTGCGAACGTATTTCAGACGAAAGTAGCGATATAAGTTAATACTTTTATGTGTTTTAAAACTACGATGGTCAAGAGAAGACTGACAAATATATATTTTTATACAGGAAAGCAGTTTACACCTATGTATATATTCTAAATTATATAAAAAAATATTGGATTTTGAATTCAGGCTTTTATTTGTACAACTTATAATTCACATCACTTTTTGCCATCAAATAATCCATAAAAGACATTTTTTCCCACAAAATGGGTGTTTATGGGAAAAAACCGGGAAAAAACCCAATTTCCCGGGTTTTTTCCCGGGTGGGAAGATTGGGTTTTTACCCATTACCCATCTCTATCCAAACGTGCATACAAAATTTCAGCTCAATTGGTTGAGAAAATTTGCTTCAAAATTGAGTTGCACAATTTCACCTGAACAAACATAGTTATATTGCAAGTATATTTTTTTTTTATTGCTTTGAACGACGAGACGAGCATGCCGTTCGCCTGATGGTAAGCGATACGACCGATAAACAGTAGCAACACCATCCAGCACCTTGACTTACAAAGTACTGTGTGGCATTCCACTGCGCTCGTCATCCTGAGACATAAGATGTTAAGTCTCATTATGTCCAGTAGTTAGTCCAGTAGTATTTGTAAGTTAAATAAAATCTTGTCTATACTATACTATTATTATAAAGAGGAAAGATTTGATTGTTTGTTTGTAATGGATAAACTCAAAAACTACTGGACCGATTTTGATAATTCTTTCACTAATAGGAATCGAAATTACTCCTGAGTGCTATAGGCTACTTTTTATCCCGGGAAACTTTATAACGCGGGTGGAGCCGCGAGCAGAAGTCTAGTAATAAATAAAAATTATGTATAAATGTTGCAGGCACATAATGATCCGCGGCGAGAACACGTCGAAGGTGTTGCGCGCCCGGGCGGCCGTGACGCGCGCCTTCCGCGACCACTTCGCGTCGCGCCGCTACACCGAGGTCACGCCGCCCACGCTCGTGCAGACGCAGTGCGAGGGCGGCAGCACGCTCTTCAAGTTCTCATACTTCGGGTCAGTTTACTCACTAACGTATACGTATACATAACGTGTACACTTGTATACACTTGTGTCTACATGCATACACTTGTATACACAGGTATACACTTGTATACACTTGTATGCACCTGTATACACTTGTATACACCTGTATACGCTTGTATACACATGTATACATGTGTACGCCAGCTTCATCTACTTAAAGAATCAGATTAAAAATATTCATTATTTCCCACGGGAACAAATTAACGGGATAAAATGGATATGTGTTAATCTAAGACATCATCTAGCCGTGTCCCAAATTTCATCCAAATCAGTTTTATCACGGTTACTTCTAAAGAAACATCCAAGCATTTCCACAAACTTTCACATTTATAATATTATAATATTAGTAAGATAATATAAATGACAACAGGGACGAAGCTTACCTGACCCAGAGCTCGCAGCTGTACCTGGAGACGTGCCTGGCGGCCATGGGCGACGTGTACTGCATCGCGCAGTCCTACCGCGCCGAGCAGTCGCGCACCAGGAGACATCTCGCCGAGTGAGAACTTATATATTGTTATGCAAGTTTACACTGGCAAATACTTGCAGCAATATGTTGCATCATCCAGATGCGTAACACTGGCGGAAATATTACAATAGTACTAAACAGGCGACTTGCCTTCAAGTTTAAAAATCTGCAGAAGTCAGCGTGTTGTGATTGCTTATCCGGTAAAAATTGCTCTCAAAAGTGGTCATTGTTACAAGTCATTGCTACAAGTTTTGACAATCTAAACCCCGCTTTTTAGAGATATAGAATATAGATAAATTATGTCTGCAATGTTCTTTTGAGTGTACGCACCAGTTTACACTCCACAAGCTCTAACTTATCGAGTAGATATAAGTTTGAGTACGTATAACCATTAGTCTTACACTGTAGATCCATGACTGGAGCTCGATACTTACCATAAAGCAACAACTTTGTTTTCTACTTGCGCACGCGCATGCTTTAGGAAGCGATATTATAAACTCCGTTGTATAAACCAGGTACAGCCACGTGGAAGCGGAGTGTCCGTTCATCACATTCGAGGAGCTTCTCGACCGCCTCGAAGACTTGGTTGTGGATGTAGTGGAACGGGTATTGGCATCGCCTGAGGGTCATCTTGTGCACGAGCTCAACCCTAACTTCAAGGTCAGTTGTTGGCTTATGTCCTTATCCCACGAGGGTTAAACAGAAACGCAACAAATGCAACCGCATTTTGACGATCTTTTATCGGTCTCATGTAATTAGTACCGGCGTTAGGAGGGAAACAGTCGGTTACAGGACGCCAGGCCCCAGGGAGATGGGGAGGGGTTGTACAGGCCTTTAGTGAATGAGCCTATAATGATAGAATTTCTAGAATCAGTACACGAGGTAGGTCGGTGGTAGGTCTCTCATATGTAAGAGTCCGTCTGGGTGGGTACCACCGCAATGTCTATTTCTACCGCTAAGCAGCAGTGTGCATGCACTGTTGTGTTTCGGTTCGAAGGACATTGTACCCAGTGTAACTACAGGACATAGTGAGACTTAACATCTTATGTCTCAGGATGACGACCGCAGTGGAATGCCACACAGTACTTTGTAACTCAAGGTGCTGGATGGCGTATCGCTTGGCATATGTCGTCATACAATGCCATAAAAAAAAACACTATTTCGAGAGATTAGCGCTAGAAAACTCTTTAGCTGTCTCTCAAGATACAGGTTTTCCTAGTTTGAGAGGCAGGTTGAATTCACTATATCGACTAGAATTATCAGATTTCTGTTGCACCTATTGTGAATATTCTGTTTTCATCTGTTAATGTAAAATAAATATATGGATATAGATGTTCTATGTTGCAGAAACCTGAGAGACCTTTCAAGCGCATGACGTACATCGAAGCGATAGAGTACCTACGCGAACACAACATCACTAAAGATGACGGATCCTTCTATGAGTTCGGAGAGGTAATACAACACATGATTTCGCTCTTCTGCATTTATATTAACACAGATATTCTCAATGGCAACTCCATATTCTTAAACTTAACTTTACACAAAATATCCCACTGTCACCGTGTCTGTATGTTGTATTATTAACAAGCTTTGCCCGCGGCTCCGGCCGCGATAAAAAGTTTTTCCGGGATAAAAGTCCCGCTTTATATTTTTCCGGGATAAAAAGTAGTTATGTGTTAAGGACATGATCCACACGTGTGCCAAATTTCATCGAAATCTGTTCAGTAGTTTTTACGTGAACAGCTACTGATAGTATTAAAGCTGTGTTGTACAAAGTAGTTATTTAATAATTCACAACTTTTTATTTATTTGCCAACTCCAGTCAACATTTCCACCTAAACGCCCCTAAGCGATAAGCAAGCGGCGATAGCCTAGTTGGGAGTGGAACGGACAGCCGAGACGAATGTCCGCAGGTTCAAAACCCAAGGGCACACACCTCTGACTTTTCTAAAAAGTTATGTGTGTATTCTTTGTGAATTATCGCTCGCTTTAACGGTGAAGGAAATCATCGTGAGGAAACCTGCATATCTGAGAAGTTCTCTATAGGTATTTCGAAGGTATGTGAAGTCTGCCAACCCGCACTAGGCCAGCGTGGTGGGCTACAGCCTAAAAACCCTCTCAGTTTTAGAGGAGGCCCGTGCTCAGCAGTGGGCAGTATCTAATACAGGGCTGATGTGGTGGTGGATGTGGCCCCTAAAAACATTACCTTTATCCAGGATATTCCCGAGATGCCAGAGCGTAAGATGACAGACGCCATCGGAGTTCCGATCCTGCTGTGCAAGTTCCCGGCGGAGATCAAGTCGTTCTACATGTCGCGGTGCGGAGACGACCGGCGCCTCACCGAGTCTGTGGACGTGCTGATGCCGGGCGTGGGGGAGATCGTCGGCGGCTCCATGAGGATTTGGGACCACGAGGAGCTTATGGAAGGTGGGGCACATTCAAAAATAAAATACTTTTTCATCACGTAGGCGAACATAGTTTCATTTATGATAAGTCAAGATGCATTACATTAATAATTATTCTTATTAATACTTATATAACTACAGACATTTTTATTGGGAGTAAAATCAATAAAATAAACAAAGAAGCCAGCTCGGGTTGGCAGGAAAGGAGATATAATAAGAGAAATTTAATCATGTTTTATAAAAATAATGAGAGGAACGCGTCACGATCATCACCAGTGAGGACAATACAGGCCCTAGCCTGGCTAACCTACCAGCAACTTAAGCACTGACAACCCGAAGAAGAAAGGCAGAAAGGAACTCCGGGCTTACTTATTTAAACACTCATGAACGCATTTGGATACACACACGTACAAATATGAACAGTCACTTTCAGTCTGGAGAAGAATGTACTCCATCGAAGGGCAAGGTCTTCTGCCAAGCGGGTGGTAAATCATCAATCATATTCGATTAACGTTCAATTTAAAAGGAAATGCGCGCCTAGTTTTTTACACATGGCCATGTACACTACACACATACACACAAAGAGAGTGAGACATACATACAGAGAGAAAGAGACAGAGAGATACATATCTTTATTCATGTCAACAAGTAAGGCGTAGCTTCTGCAGGAAAAGGACATGTCCAAAAACGGGCTTAAAATTCTAACCAAGATATATATTTGAATAGTACTCCCAAAAACTAGGCCTTTGCAATAAATCGTATAATTTTAAAGTCCTCCGATTTTGAGATTTATGTCATTTTATTTTACTTAAAAAATTTACTTAAAATGAAAGTTTTTAAAAAAGTTTGTTATAAATGAAGGTCTCCATAAATATTATTTTAATGGATCCAAGATCAATATTTTTGCACATTTAATATCCATAAATTTTGAGCCTGATCAGAATTTGAGGTCAAGCGCCCATACAAAAAGACACAATACCATTAATTTTCACACCCATCTCGTATCCCCAGGTTACGCTCGCGAAGGTATCGACCCGTCTCCCTACTACTGGTACACCGACCAGCGCAAGTTCGGCTCCGTGCCTCACGGCGGGTACGGTCTCGGCCTGGAGCGGTTCCTGTGCTGGCTGCTGGACAGATACCACATTCGCGAGGTCTGCCTCTATCCTAGATTCCTGGAACGCTGCACGCCTTAAACGCTTTAGTCTGGCTGTCATTCATAAATGTTAAGTTTGATGACAATTGAGTTTGAACCTTATGTCTTGTATGGTTGATTTTGGTTTAATGTAAAACTACCGCAAAACTGCGCAATAAATCTGCTAAAGAATTGTAAATCTCGTTTGGTTATACATAAGGTGTAGTTTTGACTGTCATCGATTACTCTTCGCATTTCAACTATTTCGTGTTTTGTCTGCCGAATAAAACAAAGAGAAAGCATAATGGTTTCTAAGCTTTTATGAATTAGGAAGCGAGTCGTGATTTTTAAACGTGTTTGTTGTGTTAGGCTTCTGAAAAATCATAATGCCAACGCCATGTTATTTGCAAGTAGCGCCATCTATCTCGTACTTATAGAATAGGAACAAAAATGGAAGCTCCTTTGTTAACTAACTAAATTATATTTGTTAGAATGGGATACACTTGTTGCTATTTCAATATCTGTATAAGTACGCAGGTAGCATGAAATTATAATGTGCAATTTGTTTATATTTTCAAATGCAATGAACATAAAAAAAGATACTGACATTGTTTCATAGGATTATAATCGTTGCCTATACGAAATACTTATTAAAAAAAATAAAGCTTGGCATACAAAATTATTTTACGTCATATCTCACTAATGTAACGTGTTTACAGATCAAGAATCGCGCCATACTATTACGGATATTTAACCTAAAAAATACAATTGCAAATATAACAACTTAATCCCAAAAAAAAACATACAAACACACAAATTGAGAACCTCCTCCTTTTTTGGAACTCTGTTAAAAATAGGTTGGATCCTTAAAGATCCTAAGACCTGTTCTTGGCAGTAAACAGAATGAACTATTTTTATGTCAGACCTTATGTTCGTCGAGAAATCGTTCGTTTAGAATAGTGTGGCGCGGCCCTTAATTCTATAATAAATACATTTCAATGGGTGTTTAAATACCATTTATATTTAAGTAATTTATAAGTTCATTTAATTTTGTTTAAATAAATGTAACGAATATTGTTTTTTGTACTTTTTCCACATATTACCCAGTTTTTATAGGAGCTAGCTGTACTCATAAATGTATGACCATTTTAATCAGAGTTCTAAGATTATGTAGAGACATTGGGAAAATTGACATACAAAAATTTTGAGCCTGTACGTCAGTAACTCAATCAACCTGAAATAACAAAATACCTATGTAAAATTAATTAGAACATACTTTGACATGGTCGTAATGCGTTTGGCTTTCCTTCCACAATATTGTGTTCTTTACAAAATTTAAGCATACCGAGACGTCTTGTTGCACGGACATGTCAGATAAGACAGCGACTTATTACCAATTGGTAATAACTTTTGGACGAAAAATTTGATCCTGATGTCCGGGGTATAACTATACTGTTTAATGTGTTTGATTTTAATAAAACATATTTATAAAGGACATGTCCATAAACGGGCCTAAAATCCTAACCAAGAGAGTTTATATATATTTGGATAGAACGCCTAAAACTAGACTTTTACAATAAATCATTTAATTTTAAAGACCTCCGATTTTGAGATTTATGTAATTTTATTTTGCTTAAAACCTACACTTGATATGAACGTTTTTAAGAAAGTTATTTATGAATGGAGGAGTTTAAAAATATTTTTTTAATGGATCCAAGTTCCATATTTTGGCCCTTTAATATCTCTAAAATGCCCTCAGCATGGCTACTTAAATCAAGGGTTGCGAGCGCCTAAAGCGTTCACCCGAAAGTCCGGTGTGGCCAGGAAAGCCGACTCGCGTCAGGCTATTGGCCGGTAGGGCCAATCAAAAAAAAAAAAAACTAAAGTTTGAACCTGGTTAGATTTTGAGACCTAGCACCCACACTAAAAGCGGACATCTCCTTTGTACTGTTTTAAACGACAAGTGAAGTCTTAAGAAGTCGTTCACTGACAGTATAGAGCAGGAGAGTGAAATTATTTCCAATGTTATTTCTATGAGTATAGCGTTGATATTTCGTTGACAAGGAGACTAGCGTATCTCACAGATCTGCCAGTACTCAGTGAGCGACCGCGCGCGACGTTAAGAAAATAATTTGAGCAGTCAAAAATTGTTGTTTTGGATAAATTATAATTAAAAAATAGTCATAATATTTTGTTTTTATTATTTTTACGCAAAATGTCTCATAATGTACGGAAAATTGTATTGGCCAGATTGTTAAATCCTTATCAAGAAAGGTGACTAAAAATATCAGGTTTTTAAATGAAAGTACCAAAGTAAAACATTGAACAGATATGAAAATCATCAAATATTTTTGTAATTTACTTTAGATTCGTTTGGGGCTAATATCGCATTTAATTATATATTTGTAACAGTTCCGACGTATTTTTAGTTTAGAATGTAACCCCCAGCTGCATTTTGTAACTTCAAGTATAAATGATTTTGGTTCGCTTTTCAAATAAATACATAATTGAATTTGTAGTTTTATTCATTGTTTTCTATTCTTGCTCGGCAATGTAACCCTACTGAAGGTTTAATAACGACCTCTTAAGGAAGGGCCAAATAAGGAGTTCTCGTAACCGACAAGCATGTAAAGAGACTGATGGCTGTGGAAGAAGTGAAAGAGGTATGCTTGGATCGTAGCACTTGGCGCTCCATAGTCTCTGCCTACCTTGGGAGAAAGGCGTGAGTTTATGTACGTATGAAGGTAATAGTGGGGTCCAGATAGAGCGTCTGACGAAATGTGATTATCCATCACCAAACGACACAATTATGCCGGCCAGTTCGATACCGGATATATACAGGCTGATCCCGGAAGGCGGCATATTTATGTGGGCCACTATAGTGAGTTTTACACCTCGTATACAGCGGTCGTTACGGCTCATACACATAAACACGACACGACGTCGCGCCGTCCCAAGACGCGACGCCGCGTCACGACGCGACGTCGTGTCGTGTTTATGTGTATGAGCCCTTATCCGGGCGAAGAAAAGTACTACCAGCGACCACTATTTAGGATATGACACAGACTTAACGTCCACGTTAGGCTTACATTTCAGACTGTAATTATTTTTTTCTGAGTTTTACTTTTTTATTCTATTTGTATTTTAAGTGGGTAAAAGACTCGGTTGCAAAGATAAAAACTAGAGGCAAAAATTAAACTTATTTATTGAGTAATCGTACTCTTTGGTTCTTACTAATTATTATAATCATAGACATAAAGAATGACCAAGCAATACTCTCACAAAATTGACCACTCTATAGAATTTTGCACTAATAAGGTACTTTGCGTGTCAACTTGTCAAAGGCCGCAAATTCGGTTTATCTCTTTCACACTTTTTTAATACACTTGACAGCTGTCATTCTCTATGTCTATTCAATGAGTATTTATTATAGTTTTATATTAACGCTGTTCAAGGCAGCCATTCCGCGTCGGCTTCCAGAGGTCGCACTTCGTAGCCATTGTGACTCGCTGGCGGCTCAGTGAGATCCTCTTTGCTGCTTGCTACTTTGTGGTACACCTTCTTGCCAGCGTCTACTACGTATTCTACACCATCGGCTGCAATAAAAAAAAAGTCGTAAAATTCTTAATACGACAAAAGTTGCAAATAATAACAGTAGGTAATACAGATATGTTTCTTTGTATGCCATTACTTTAATTTTAAAATTAAAATACAGGCCGTTATTAAATACATGTAACTAAATATTAAAAATATAGGTGGAGTTTTGGCGGGAACTTGGAAGTGTCATGAGGTGCTCTTGTTTTAATTCATTATTTTGGTGACATTTAGTGTTATATTGCATAATTATGGTGGTATATTATCCAATATAGTTCTATTAAAGAGCTCAAATGAAGTGAATTGAAATAATTGTGCTAATCAAGTGTTTTTTCTGTTGCCGCCAAAACTCCTCGATAAAGTCTTGGTAAGGTAGGCACTGCTTTACTTCGACATACTACAGATAATAAAATATACAAACCAAACTTGACATTGGCAAAATGTGAACACAAATGCCATTATAAAAAAAAAAAATATAGGTTACTTATATAAGTTTATCGTGTCTAAGGTGGAAAGCCCCAAGTAACCGTAAATAGCTCATATATATAATGATAATAAAACATAATAATGTCGACATAATGAACGGCAGATCTGAATCTTTCTCTAGGTGTATAAAAAACCTAATGTTTAATTTCAATAATTAAGGTTTTTTTTTAATATTTTGTTTCCAAATTTTAGTTTTTGTTTTTGTTAACGTATCCGGGCTACTTTTATTTATTTTTGTAATTAAAACTTAGTATCTTAGTTCGCACATTAATAATAATATAGCTTGTAAGGATGCATGTTTTGGATTACTTACTATCTAGCCCTAGATTACTTAATTTTGATGTCGTGAACTGTTTGATTGTAATCTGTTATGCATCTTTCTATACCAAACAAAAAAGATGCAATATTTATTTACAAAGAAAGTACCTATTTTTGTTTTATGTTTCTTTATAACGGTATAGTCAATATTGAAGTACCATATGATAACCATACTTAACCTACAGGGAGTCTTTTCCATAAATAAAGTAAGTACATATAGGTAAGTATTCTTTGCCTGAATAATATGATACCTATAATAATCAAAGTACCTGATGGTAACTACTTACCAATAACTCCACCGGTCTTCCTGACCGCCTCGCCGATGTTGTGTGAGGAGAAGGTATCAGGGTTGATATTAATGTTTACTCCCTCGGTAGCGCCCTCAGGATGTTTGGGGCAGTCGTTTTGGGAGATAATCGACAGATCGTAAGGGTCGACGCCGAACGAGGACAGCTTTGTTCGCATCTGTTGACAAACATTGTTATTTACTTAATAAAAAGGTAGAGACGGCTGCTGTAAACCATAGCCTTTCGTCCACCATCGATTTTGATGTCAATCTCAAGCCAAATATGTATACCTATTTAGTACCGAGTAACTTAAATCCTATTCTATTTTTGCTCACGGTGGTCTTTTGTAAGAAATTCGATACCTACGTATGATATAACATAGATACGTATTATAAAATCACAAATAGGTCTCAGCTTGTCAGTGAACTGTATGCACACCAAGTGAATATAATCACATATTTTATTCTCTTTGCTTTGCCACTGAGTGCAGCATATTATAAACAGTATTATAGTAAATATTATTCCATTTACTCGTTCCACATGTAATAGATAACATTATCAAAAACATAAACACAGCAATCAATGAACAAATACCTTATCAACGAACATCCTGTCGAGTTCCTTGGTTCTGGAGAGGATGGTGGCGGATCTTCTGTGGGCGAATGCTAATTTCTGGCACGTGAATATGGCTGCGTAGGTGGAGTAGTCAGTCGCCAGGATCGTGTAACTCGCTGAACCGGCTACACCTGAACAAATTATACCAATCTAATTGTAATTGCTTTTTGGCGGATAGAAGACTGAAACTTTATCAGGCTGATGATGATCCACCCGTCGAAGACGTCTCTTTTTGTACACCACAGTTTGTTACTTAATCACGATAGAATGACTGAACGGATCTAATCTAAATTTCTATACTTGGCACGGAGATAGATCCCCCCGTCTAACAACATGGGGTCCTTCAAGCGGTGCGTGAAGAAGCAATTAACAGGCCGGCATTATTGTGTCGACCGTAACTGATTGACATTTTTCTTGGGCTTCACTACACTTAACCAGATGCAAAGATCAGCTCATTATATTATAAAAAAGACTACAGTCTGGAAAAGTACATAGACTACATTTTAATCCGGGAAATATAAAAATTTATAACTTATTTATCCGGGAAAATCTCTTTCACGCGGGCGGAGCCACGAGCACAAGCAAATAGATTATAGAAGGAAGAGATACTTTTCGAAGATTATAAGATCAAGTTGAAAACTTTCTTTATCAATAATCAATAAATTAAGTAATTTAATGTATTTTATAGCGTATTCTAATCTACCTTGTTCATTGAGAATTAATTGTTTCTGTATATTATATAGATTTTTCCCGCGGCTCCGCCCGCACGAATGAATTTTCCCGGAATTAAAGTCAAAGGATAAAAAGTAGCCTATGTGTCAATTCAGGACATGATCTACCCATGTGCCAAATTTCATCGAAATCCGTTCAGTAGTTTTTGCATGAAAGAGTAACAAACATCCATACATCCATACTTACAAACTTTCGCGTTTCTAATATTAGTAGGACTAAGTACCTATAATTATGAACTAATACTGCTGTAGACTCTTTGTAGCTCTAGTATAAACCTCAGTCAATATAATATCATATCAAAAAGACCGACTACTTATTGTGATATTTGTAAATAAGCAGTAATATTATAGAACTGATATGTTTCGCGCTAGTCACGATGACCTCTAAACCAGGCTAGTCGCCTTTGACACGAGAGGTCTCCGTTTTAATTTTGCGTTAAGATTTGTTACTAACATAACATTATGACACTCTTGGGACAATGACAATTTTGGTTTGATAGATGCTATTATTGTAACTTTTGTGTTACTGTTTCAATGATAATAAAAAAATATCTTTTGTTATTGCTCACTGTAAACCTTAACAATAAAGGCAGCTTTATACAGGTGATTAAATATACCACAGCATCATTTGTTTTCGATGCAGGTGTGTGAAACTTATGCATATAAGAATGGACTCAGAACATATCGCACCTTTAGGACGAAAACGACACAATTCAAAAAATAAAAAAATGAGTTATCGTCATAAAATTACTTAAAACGAATTTTTCAATACAAAAATAGTTCAAACACCGCCATATTCAAGCAGTAAAAGGACAAAACTATTATGTCGGTCCCTTTTTTATTACATTTTCATAAAAAAGAGACCAGTTTTAAGTCATTTTATAACGATAATTTTTTTTTTTTAATTGTGTCGTTTTCGTCCTAAAGGTGCGATATAATATACTTACTCAATGGGAATCTGACTTTCATCCTAGCAGGAACTGAAGGGTCGGGGACGGTGAGAACTCCAGTATATCTGTAAAAATTATATATTATACTAAGTAAAACTATAATAAAGCAGTAGAACCCGGTGTGTCTATGCATTGAAAGAAATGTAATAAAAGAGGGTGTGACTAAAAAGTAATGGAACACAAATCAGCTATTTTTATAATTCTTTTCTGTTAGTTTGTGTGTTTGTTACTGTACATCTGAAAATATAAACGGAACTTTTATCCCGGAAAAACTAATCACGCTGGCGGAGCAGCTAGCAAAAGCGAGTAGGTACCTACTAAGTTAAATATCATCAAGAAACATTACTAGCTTACAAACACGGTTTTACTCACGTATTTTTGGTCAGAATCGCCGACCAGTTTCGACCTATTAAGTAGGTCATGGAATGCCACACAGTACTTTGTAATTCAAGTTGCTGGATGGTGTTGCTACTGTTTATGAGTGGTCGTATCGCTTACCATCAGGCGAACGGCATGCTCGTCTCGTCATTCAATGCCATAAAAAAAAAAAAAAAAAAAAAGGTCGAAACTTAATAGGTCACGCGTCGCGTGTTTGTAAGCTAGTAAAGTGATATGTCTCGCGTAAGTTTCAATAATATTATCATCAAGAAAATATCTCAAAACACTGGTAAAGGCAATATATAACATTATGCATTAAGTCATGACCTCCCAGCCAATGCTCGCTTATAATTGTATGACTAAATAATACAACAATACATCCATTGTGAGAATCTTCGGTCCCAGAACACCCAAATTCGAAATATACTTAGGTACTAGGTTTGTAAGTTTATTTGTGTTAATTTCTAATTTTGTAACAATATTACTTTTGGGAATATAAATAATTTATTATTATTTTTATACATCGCCATGCTCTTAAATATTCACCTGTAGTCATGTTTCAAAGGCGTCAGCCCCAGGATGAAGTGCTGTGAAACTTGCTCCAAGCTGTACGTGCCGGGCTCTTCGGATTTTGTGAAATTGTAGGTCATGCAATGCGACGCTGTGGACGTTTTCTGTATCACGTACCAGATGCCAAGCATCTACAAAGAAGATACAAGACTTGTATGTACTACCCAGTGGTTTAGCAAGCAAGGGCATCTCTCAAGGCACCTAGTGCCTACAGTGGAAACCGGTTATAGCGACATCGGTAATAACGACGCCTCGGTTATAGCGACTACATGGCAAGGCCCTGGCAAATTCACACACTCACGAGTCACGAGTCACGACCTTTATCCCAAAGGAGTAGGCAGTTAATGGGTTTAACCACTTCAATGCCATTATCAGTTGTCACCCGGCGAGTACTAAGAAAAATGAGACAAATAAAAATAATCTTTTGTAATAAATATCTCCAAATAGGCATGCATTGTTCTAGAAAAAACTTTATGTAAATATTCAAATAATAACAATCGTCGTGACAGATGAAAATATTATGACGGTATTTCCGTCCAATGACAATGATGCGCCTTTATCCGCTGACTTATGAACTTCGATCAATGGTATTGTTGATCCAAGCTTATGAGTCACAAGAATTTGCTTACAAAAGTAAGGAAAAGTATGTATATATTACAGTGCATTACAGTATTATCATGTTATTATTATGTCATAATACGTCGGTTATAAAACGATACGAACCTTTTTACCGAACAATGCTGTTTTTATTAACGTTATGTTACCCATACTCGCCCATACAAACTTCGATTTCATAATATCCACATTGTCTGGGTCCTTATACCCTTTCTATTGATTCCAATTTGATAATATTATACTAAGAAATGTAAGAGGATATGTAGTTAGGTACAACATAAGATGTTGAAAAAAACTACTCATAAAATTTGCTTGAATTAAATGAGTCAAGAAATATTTTTTTTTTTTTTTTATTGCTTTGAATGATGAGCATGCCGTTCGCCTGATAGAAAGCGATACGACCACCCATAAACAGTAGCAACACCATCCAGCACCTTGACTGACAAAATACTGAGTGGCATTCCACTGCGCTCGTCATCCTGAGACATAAGATGTTAAGTCTCATTATGTCCAGTAGTTATACTGGCTACAATATCCTTCAAACCGAAACACAACAGTGCATGCACACTGTTGCTTGGCGGTAGAAATAGACATTGCGGTGGTACCCACCCAGACGGCCTCTTACATAATGAGAGACCTACCACCAGTAAAAATATGAACGACCATTGACGTATATCTACGTAATTGCATATATATCGATGTAAACGACATTCTACAACATAATTCGTTATTCAATTTATAACTCATGAATATTGTTTTTATAGTGTTAAAGTAAAAACCTAAATATACAATTTCAAAACATTGCTAGCGTAGAATTAATTATCCTAGGTATTAAAGGAAACAGTTTAGATGCAACTGGAGATAATAACTAGCCAAATCAAGGTAATTAGCTAATTCTGCTTTATACGGCTCGATTGTGCAATGCAATGCAATCAGCCCTGTATTATATACTGCCCAATGCTGAGCACAGGCCTCCTCTACTACAGAGAGGGTTCAGGCCTTAGTCCACCGCGTTGGCCTAGTGCGGGTTGGCAGACTTCACGTACCCTCGAGATTCATATGGAGAATACGAATTCCTCACGATGTTGTCCTTCACCGTTAAAGTGAACGATAATTATTGATAAACAATACATACGTAACTTCGAAAAGTCAGAGATGTGTGCCTTGGGTTTTGAACCTCCGGACATTGTCTCGGCAGACCGTTCCATTCCCAACTAGGCTATCGTCCACTAGGCTCGATTGTATTGAACTACAAATATTTTCTAGAAAATCTTATATGCAGGGACTAAAAAGGTTTCAGGGGGTCCCCTGTTCAAATCACAGGTCGGGCAACATATTTGGACATACCTTTTGAATAGAATGACGAAAGATTTCAGAATGATATTCTTGAATTAAGTCTGAAGATAATAATTACTCTGACGATATGTGTAAAGCTCTACATTAAAATCTATTAACAACATACGTAGGTACCCAACACTAAATAAACATAAGAGAAATAAAAATATTCAGTTGCAGGGGGCCCGACTCCCGTGCCCTTCTAAAAAAGAACATAAGAAACCAATAATAGGGTTGTTTCCTATGTTTAATTTCATACATTATGTTATATGTAATAGAAAATAATAAGAAAAAGAAATTATTCTGTGAAATCAGCATCGAAATCGGTTGAAAAATAAAACAGTTATTCATATTTGAAATACCGTTGTGGGCAAAAGTGGGGGCGTGGCGGGGATATCGCGCTATCTCTTTCGCACGCACGCAACGTTATGGTCGGCGACACTTGGTGACGTCACAGTCTGATATTAATGTTATTTGACAACTTCCCCTTCCACTAAACTTCAAAGCTTTATAACTTACTTATTGCTGCGTTAATTTTGAAAAATCTTTTTCCGTTAGATTTTGGACAGAAAACATTTTTGATGAATCTATTTAAAAAAAAGTAATCAACTACCCTATTGGAAGTAAATATTATTTTCTTTCCGGTCTGCAAATTGCGCTGAACACAATAGAGATAATTGGGTGGACAAATATTTGTTCACATTTTTTTATCGTTCCCTGAATATAGTGTTTTCTTTTTTTTATTGCATTGAATGACGAGACGAGCATGCCGTTCGCCTGATGGTAAGCGATACGACCACCCATAAACAGTAGCAACACCATCCAGCACCTTGAGATACAAAGTACTGTGTGGCATTCCACTGCGCTCGTCATCCTGAGACATAAGATGTTAAGTCTCATTATGTCCAGTAGTTATACAGTATACTGGCTACAATGTCCTTGAAACCGAAACACAACAGTGCATGCACACTGTTGCTTGGCGGTAGAAATAGATATTGCGGTGGTACCCACATATATACAATATATACACTTATTAGTAGGATAATATTGGGCATTCTAGACCACCTGTCGCTCGGCGAAACAAGTTCGCCATCGCTCCGGACGGTGGTCTAGAATACCCAATATGGAATGATCGACTCAAAATATGAATTCACACCACAATTTTATACTCTGACAAGTTCGCCATCGCTCCGGGCGGTGGTCTAGACTGACAATGTGGAATGATCGATAGATCGTAATGCTCTGCTGTTTGCAATGCGTTCAAGCCGAATATTATATTAATGAAACAAATACATACAAATAATTATTGTTGCTTTGACCGTATATATGACCGGACGTTTGTAAATAATGAAATTTGTTAAACAACCACATTCTCTTATTGTGGATCCAATTTGTGTTGAACCTCAAGGCGACACTCATCGACATGGCAAACTTTTACCAAATACTATAAGATGTATTATTTGTGGTCCGTCTAACTGCGGAAAAACAAATTTAGTAATCGGTCTACTTTTACATAAAGACGGATTAAAGTATCGTAATGTATATCTATACTCAAAAACTCTAAATCAACCGAAGTATTTGTTTTTAGAAAAAGTGTATGATATGGTTCCTGATGTATCATTTTCCAAGTTCAAGGACAATGAAGAAGTATTGTGCCCTCAAGAAGCTTGTAGTGATTCGATAATTATATTTGATGATGTGGCTTGTGAAAATCAAAATAATATGCGGGATTATTTCGCAATGGGTCGACATAAAAATATAGATTGTTTTTATTTGAATCAAACATATAGTAAAGTACCAAAACAACTTGTTAGGGATAATGCAAATCTCATTATTCTTTTTAAACAAGATGATATTAATATGAGACATGTCTATGATGAACATGTTAACACAGACATGAAATGGCATGAGTTTCGTGAAATGTGTTCACAAATATGGATAGAACCATATAGTTATTTGGTTATAAATAAAGATTGTCGAAAAAACGAAGGATGTTATCGAAATAAATTTGACAGATTTGTAGTTTTCGATTAAGAATTTCTATAAATATCGTCATTCTTACAATATTTTTTTATTCTATTTGAAACATTAACAGAAGAACGAAGTACTTCATAAATGGATCAATCATTCAAACGACAAATTATTAACGCTGCTGAAGTCGTAAAAAAGAAAGTTCGTAAAATGAGAAATATTGAAGTAGATAATGAAAAGACCTTGCAAACCGTATTTAAACCACTGATTACCCCTTTGAATCAAATAGCATCTAAAAATGATTTAAAACAAGAACCTTATTTAAAGTATGACTACAATGGGCGTCAACATACTAGTTTACCTGAAGATGAGAATACGAAAATCGAAAATTATTGGGGTAATATTAAGGTTCATTCGGACTTTAATGATAATGATCACATTGAAGATGAAAAAGGAGAGGCTGAAGTTTCTGATAATGATTTCGAAAATAGTGGTGATTCATATAAAACATTAGATTCGAACCCTAGTGTAAATCAAAATACAATATCATGGTCACTATCACCCGGAATGTACGAAGATGTTACTTTCGGGGTAAGAATAGATAAAGGAAAATTAATGTTAGGTACGTCGAACGTAATGGTTAACAATAAAACCATCAATGTTGGTGAAACGTCGTATAAAAATACACCAGGTTTAAGAGAACTCTTGTTAAAAAAAGATCCTAATTTAAACTTAGTAACGGAAGTAGACAAACAGAATTATAAATTAATGCTGTTAGAAACCAATGCTCATAGACGAGATTTCGATCCTAAAAAGCCTATAAAGAGTAATAAAGGTAGAAAGTATATGTATATAATTAAAACACTATTTAAACTAACCGAGGATATAAGTTGTAAACAAATACCTAAAGGTAAGGGTTTGCCAATTTTAAAGAAGTGGAATAAGTTTGTTGATTATGTTTATTGGGATGATCCTAATGAGTTAGTTGATAGGTTAAAGTTATTAATTGCGTCTCGAGATGCTGGGAATACTGGTGTAGACAATGAAATTTTGTCGATTATAGAAGAACTACGAGAAAATGGAATCATAAATCAATAAATACTTTGACCTTCAGCAATTTATTTCATTTTAAATTTAACTTAAAACAATATCGGACGCAATGAATGTTGATAAGTTTGGTCATCACATCCACAAACGGATGCGAATATCTGATATTTTTGATATAGCTGACAAAACAATTACCAAATCAATAAATGGAGAATTTGATTTACAACAGAATCGAATTTCTGGTGTGATTGATCCTACGCAAGCTGATCATGTTTCAAATAAGCAGTACGTTGACAACAAAATTCAAAATTTGTGCAATAAAAATTACGTACAAACATTAATAGATAAATCTAAGCAAGAAATTATAAGCGAGGTACATAATTCTATAGAGCATTTAAAAGAAAATATATTTTCATTTATTAATCAGAATAATTCAAACTCTTCAACTAAAAAGACCAGTAAAGCCATTCAAAATGATAAAACATCAAGTCGTCAATGAATTGCATCGATCGGCTCGTAAGAATTTTATTCGTCGCTCAGTGATCCTTAAAGGCATAGATGACTTATGGCAAGCAGATCTAATTGATTTAAGAAACATAAAAAAATACAACAAGGGATTTAGTTATATATTAGTTATAATTGACTGTTTTACTAAGTATTCTTGGGCAGTCCCTTTAAAGTTAAAAACAAAAATAGAAGTATCACACGCTTTTGAAAAAGTACTTAAACAAAGCGGTCGCACCCCAGTAAATTTGCAAACTGATTTAGGTACTGAATTTTACAATGAAACGTTTTCAAAATTAATTAAATCATTTAATATAAATCATTATTCCTCGTTTTCAACAAAAAAAGCATCAATAGTTGAACGATTAATAAAAACTTTAAAAAATAAACTTTTTAAATTATTCAACATAAATGGCAGCTATAAATGGATAGGAAAGTCATTGGATAGTATTGTAGCAGACTACAATAATACAAAACATAGAACGATTGGCCACAAACCGAATGAAGTGGATTTTAATAATGAACAAAAAATAAAACAACTTATTTTACAGTCACGAAAACCGTTAGCATTTAGACGGAATAAGTTCAGTATAGGTGACCCTGTTCGTATTAGTAAATATAAAAACTGTTTTCGGAAGGGTTACACTCCTAACTGGTCAACAGAAATTTTTAATATTGTTAAAGTAAACGACACAAATCCTGTTACATATAATATAGAAGATCAACGCAAACAACCGATTTTAGGATCTTTTTATGAACAAGAAATTCAGAAAACAAGCTACCCCGATGTTTACTTAATTGAAAAGGTTATAAAAAAGAAAGGTAATAAGTTATTTGTAAAATGGTTGGGTCTACAAGAAAGTGAAAACAGTTGGATTGATAAGTCTAAAGTTGTTAACTGATGAGATATCATATATTAATCTTTTTTCTTCATGACAACAGTACATTCAATTACAAACAATGAACGGAGGCGGACTGGTAAATAGTTTGATAAACAATTTACCGATCGAACTACACTTACCTGGTTATAACTATTGCGGTCCAGGAACAAAACTTGAAAGGCGCTTGTTGCGCGGTGACAAAGGCATAAATAAGTTGGATGAAGCTTGTAAAGAACACGATATCGCATATTCAACATTCTCAGATTTACCCAATCGGCATAAAGCAGATTTACAGTTGATAAATATGGCTAAACGGCGTTTAAATGCTCAAGATGCGGGAAAAGGAGAAAAATTGGCTTCTTGGATTGTTAGCAAAGTTATGAAGGCGAAACTGAAAACCGGGTCAGGATTGAAATCATTCGGGTCCTTAGTATCAAAAATTCGCGCACATATTAAAAATTCCAAGCCTAATAAAACAAATTTAATAAAGTATGCCTATCTGGCAGCGAAGAAATTATATCCATTAAATTCAAATAATAAGATTTGTTTGCCAAGAGTTATATCGTTACCAAAAACTGGTGGAGTTTTGCCTTTAATACCTATATTTGCTGGGTTGTCTGCGTTAGGTTCATTAGCCGGAGGTGCGGCTGGAATTGCAAAAACTGTTAATGATTATAAAAATGCTCAAAAAAATTTAAGGGAATCTGAACGCCATAATAAGGTTATGGAATCCATAGCAATCGGTAAAGGTTTGTATATCAAGCCTTACAAGAATGGTAAAGGATTGTTTGTAAAGCGTTCAAAAAACTAAATATGAGGTTACCTAATCATGCTCTAAGTAATATCGAAATCATGCGTTACGCACAAAATATACCATATTTTCGAGGAGTATTTATGAAAGACCAATTACCTAAGAAATCGAACCCCATCGAATGTGGTATTGTCAATTTGGATAACTCTGTCAACGAAGGAACTCATTGGGTAGCCTATGTTAAAATAGATAAATACTGTGAATATTTTGACAGCTTTGGTGATTTAAAACCACCTATAGAATTAGTAAATTATTTTAAACATTGTAATATACATTGTAACTATACAAGGTATCAAACATATAATTCTGTAAACTGTGGTCAATTGTGTTTGAATTTTTTGTTTAAATTTTGGAATAAAAGTATAAAATAAATCCACTTGTTTTATTGTCAGCAATCGCAAGATGTCTTTCACGCTGTCTATAACAGGCACCTCGTCAATACTTTCCACATATTATTCACCAAATTTGCAACTTGAAGGAGAATATGAATGTGCATTATTACATTTGTCTACATTTAATTCGATTCCGAATATTGATGAAAAAAATAATAAATTGTATTATGGTGATTACAACGAATTTATTGAAATACCTGAAGGTTCATATGAACTGCAAGATATCAACGATTACATTAAATCACAAATAAAAAATACAAGATTTCAACTACAGTGCAACAACAATACTTTAAAGACAAATATATATTGCACGAAAAAGTTAAATTTTATAAAGGAAGATTCTATTGGTAGACTATTAGGATTCGACAAGAAAATTCTTGAAGCTAATATATTACACGTGTCACAGTTTCCAGTCGACATTTTATCAACGACCGTGGTGAGGGTTGAATGTGATATTATTAGCGGATCTTATGTGAATGGTAGACCTAGTCATATTATTCACGAGTTTGCTCCTAACGTGCCTCCAGGTTACAGAATTATTGAAATTCCGAAGAATATAATATACTTTCCGGTCAATCAAAATATTATAAATAGTGTTAATATAAGGTTATTAGATATTAACAACAATTTGCTTAATCTACGTGGCGAAGAAGTACAGTTATATTTACACCTAAAAAGAAAATGATTGATTATTACCCACTACATAAATATAGCAGTGCAGATACCAAAAACGTTAGTAAGGCACGAACCATCTCCAAAGCTGCATTGCATTCTAATAAGAGACAAAAGCTAAACAAAGAAAATCTCAATTTTCTTAAAACAATAGGTTTACTAAAATGAATATACTAGATCTTTTAACTACTCCATTATACGATAATACCATCGAAGGTATTGAATTTCATTCGTATAAACCCTACGTCACTAGTTTTAATAGAAATGATGAAATTCGTATACCTATTAATCAAAAAGATTTGTATGTTCTGCCATCAGCGAGTACTTTACATTTAGAAGGATTTGTGAATGTTACGAAAAGAGATACCAAAGAAAAAACAAGCGTAGAATTTACAAATAATCCGTTGATGTACCTTTTTCAAGATATCAGGTATGAATTGAACGGAGTGGAGATAGATAAAATAAAAAATGCGGGTGTAACTACTACCATCAAATCATTGATATCTATGAACGAAAGTGAATCTAAAACATCCCAAGCCTGGAGATGGGATATACATGGCACGAAAAGTGAGAATGGATTTTTTTCAGTATCAATACCGCTAAGTAATATCTTAGGATTTGGTGAAGATTACAAAAAAGTTATCATAAATTGTAAACACGAACTGATTTTGCTAAGAAGTAATACAGACTTGAATGCTTTGAAACTGAATAGTGGAGAAGTCATACAAAGTGTTGAAATTAATAAAATTGTATGGAGAATGCCACATGTGAAAGTGTCCGACAAAGAAAAATTGAACTTCATAAAAATTTTAGAAAAAGACCGTGCACTTCAATTAATTTTTAGAAACTGGGATTTATATGAATATCCTTTATTACCTAAAACAACAAAGCATACGTGGTCTATTAAAACCTCATCGCAAATCGAAAAACCACGATACGTTGTTATAGGACTGCAAACCAACAGGAAAAACAAATCTGGGGCTGACATGTCTAGATTTGATCACTGTAACCTACGTGAAGTAAAAGTTTACTTAAATTCAACTTATTATCCGTACGAAAATCTAAATACTGATTTTATAAACAATCAATATGCTTTATTATACGAACAGTACGCTCGATTTCAACAGTCTTATTACGGACGTAGACCAGAGCCTTTGTTGAGTGCTAAAGAATTTAAGGACATTGCTCCGTTATGTGTGATAGATTGTTCTCGACAAATAGATAATCTTATATCAGGTCCAGTAGTTGACGTGAGAGTAGAGTTGGAGAGTATTGTTGAAATACCTGATCAAACTTCTGCTTACTGTCTTATATTGAATGACTGTATAATTGAATATAAACCCCTAAGCAGTACTGTGAGAAAAATATCATGAATTCTAATAGTATAATATTGGACGTTCAAGGATTTAAAGACATACATAACAATTTTATATTAAAGGAATTATCTTTTGCAACTCGTAATTATACGCAAACGTTTTTAATAAAACCACCGTATCTTTTTAAAAACTTGTCAGATGAAGAAAAGAGACAGGTTAAATGGTTGGAGAAAAACAGAGGCATTTACTGGAACGAAGGATATATTGACTTTAGAGAATTTCAACGTATAATCGTTCCATATTTAGAAAATAAAGAAATCATTGTCAAAGGATTAGAGAAGGTGAAATGGGTACAAGATCTTTGTGTAAATTGCAAAGTGTCGGACCTCGGTGAAGAAAAGTGTCCTAGTTTTACAGTGTTACATAAAAAATATTGCGATGAAAAAACAAATCTAAATTGTACTCATCATTTCAAACATTGTGCTCTAAAAAATGTATTATGTATTAAGAAATATCTGAAGTGGTAATAAATTGTATATTTTAAGTTTCATTAAATAAAAATCTTTTTAATATAAATATATTTTATTACATAATCCATAATAACATCTGATATATCTAATACAGACAAGTTAAAAGTTCATGTTTAAATAAAAACATCATTATACTCACAATTTTTAACATAAAGTTTCTTAAAAATCACTATCTATTAAGGACTTAGAAATTTTCTTGACCAATGATTCAGTATCGTCCATGACGCTATCAATAGCGTCTTTAACTATGTATTGTGCATTTAAAATTACATTTTCTCTATCACTATCACTGTCACTGGTTTGAGTACTGTTGTTACAAAGGTCTATAACGAAAATTTTTATCAATTTGATGCCGCGTCGCTGTAATCTGCTCATTACAAAAGACGTGTTCTCTTTCTGTTTCGTTATATTATTGTGTCTTGACTTTTCCCGACGTCGTTTGGATTTCTTTTCTTTCGTTTGTTGATTGCAAATTTCGGGCTCGTTGCGTAGAATCTCGGAGAATCCTTCGAAGGGATCTTGCGCATACTGGTTAAATATAATATCTGCATCAGAAATCTGTAACAAAACAAATTAAATCATTACTAATGGTATTATGGTAATACAATCTATTATAATTAATACAAAGTTAATAAAATATAATTTAAAAAAATACATACCAACGACATGCTGTTGATGTTTGATGATTTTGCAATGTAGTTTAAGTACCTATTCGAACCAGTAATATGTGACAAGTGACCAAAAATTATATATCTCCTCCGAAACAAACAACGGTATTATACATGTTAGAACACGTTTACTATAAAACGTTAAATAAGCATAATATTTTATTCATTAGAAACAAAACGATACGTCATATATTTAATGCTTATTTAACATTTTATAATACATTGAACTGAATGCTTCAGTAGCGTAGTGGTAAAGCGAGCGCGGTACGACTACCGCTTTAAGGTGTCGGGTTCGAATCCCGGGTCGGGCAAAGTGATATTGAGTTTTTCTACTCAGTATCAGTCCTGAGTGTTCGTTCGATATGGTAATGGTGTGGCCTACCCTTCATTAGTACAAGGTTTGATTGCGTGTGTGTATGTATGTTGAACTGGATAGAAGGCAATCTGAAGTATCATATTGTATATCAGCTAAGTACCTTCCTATAGTGTGATGGTTGAATTATATGTATTATAATCCATACTAATATTATTCCTGCGATGGTAAATATGTCAGTCAGGTTCGTAAATAAAACAAGTTATTACAATTCAACACATATTTATTTATATTTTTAAAAGTTAAAAGTACTTAATACTACAGTTACAATTTTATAAGTTAATAGGTAGATAGTATTAAATTATCATTCTTTAAAAAAATGCGCATGACCCCAGGCTCGCGTAGATATTTTGTCTACAGATATTGCTCGTTTATCGTCATTGCTAGATAATGCAATTTTGTTAACACTTTGTGTAAATATTTCATGCTTAATTGATTTAAACATAATATTTTTGCTACGAATGACTCCACCCTGAAATAATACTTTTTCATAATCTGAGATACTTAATCCTCTTACCACGCATGATTTTACTCCCTTTGCTTTTTTAATAATGTTATTGGGAGTTTTTATAGAATAAAGTTTGGATCTCAAACCAACGAAATCCGTTATATAATTTCCTCCCATTTCATCTTTGAAAAGACCTGGAACTTTTTTATTTATTAATGGTAACTTATATACATTAACATCATCATAGTTACTTGTGTCAAAATATTGCAAAAACTGGCATTTTAAGTCACGATAAAAGTCATTCGTATATATTTCATACACAAGAGAATCAGTATCTGTATAACATAGTTTCACTCTATCTCCGTAAAAATTCTTTACAATATTGTAATGAAAGTTATACATATGTGACTTAGAAAGTTCTAATACCGTAAATCCTATATAAATAGGCTTGTCTAAAATAATTTGATTGGGTTTCATTTGTATTGCCACCAAATTATCAGATAAAATCGAAGCACTATGGAAATAGGGGTTGGCTATTAGCCTCTCAGCGGATATTGATTTTTTAGTTTTATTATTTTTATCACTCCATTGATTAACTAAATGAACAGTTACTCTTTTTTCAGTGTTTTCTAAAGTTTTCCCAAAAACACTGTTATTTAATAACTTAAAAAAGTCTTGCTCAAAACTACTTTTAGCCTTTTGTCTCAACAAAGTGTTCAATTCTATATATTTTTTTAAATATGGACACTGTTTAAAAGTTATAGCTTTATGAATTTTACGTAATATTAAACCGTGTTCTATGCATTTTTTCAAATAAATGTAGTGTATTATATAATTATATTTATTATATAAATTAGCAATAAGTTTATTTGTTTTACCTCCTGGAGGCACACATTTTTCTGGACAAAATGGTAAATCATTATGATATTCGTGCAAATGTTCGGGATACAAAAGATCAACTTCTAATATAAAGCCCCACTCGGCGTTGTCCTCAACATTTTCTACATGTAAATTAGCTAATTCACTTTCATTAAGAAATCTAAAACTAGAATAGGGTAAATACTGACACATACTAAAACCATAAAGATTATTACAATCGAGATATGCTATGAAACAGGAAGGGTTTGACGCATTATATTCAGACATGTACATGTGATTGGCTTTTGCATGCCGATGGGAACACATGCACAAACCTCCTCTTATACCTCTTTGAATCATTCTTACGATTGCCAAGTCCGACAAGAGTTCCAAATGAACGTCTGTTTTAAGCAACATGGCGTCAAAAGATAAACTAGGAGCGGTGATGTAAAAGGCAGGGTCCAGTTTATAATGTTGTTTACATGTTTTTCGAAATTTTTGGAATATGTCTGTCAATAAAAGTACATCCGTTTTCAAGTACAGATCCGTGTATTCGCCTAAATTTTTTATACTAAATTCGTTCCAAACCGTTTTGGCATGATTATAATCATCATCGCTTATATTTTCGTTGGTCAATGAATTATAAAACTCGCTCTTGAGTGGTAACGATTTCTGTTCGTATCGTTTCCAATCAGTCATGTAGTCATATGGATAAATACCTTTCCGTGTCAATAAATTAAACTTTCTTCTATCAGAAAAATGCGATTTCAGATTAACAAAATCTTCGGAATGCATTGTTTTGGCAAGTTTGTCTAAACTCGTTCCTAAAAAATTGAAAGAATCTAAAAACCTTATTTGTATGTACTCATTATCAGTAATATGTATAAATTTAGAAAATGATGTATATTTTTCTTTGGTCTTAGGTATAATCTTTATTTGCCCGGGAATTTCAGCCAATTTTTTTATAAATAAATGACAATCATAACCTGATAAATTATGAAAAAATACTGGAATAAATTTTGGAACTTTATGTTGTAGATTACAATGTCGATGAGCCGCGCCACGATATCGACCTGTAATATGGCAGTGATCTCTTACTTTATCGCACCATAATAAGTTTTCACATATGTAACACTTTATGGCATTGGTAAAATCAAAGACATCTTTTTCTGTGAATATCATAGGTTCATTTTTAGACAGAATTTTGTATATTACTTTAACATCATCTATCAAAAATTCAACAAATTTCAAAACACAGTCTTTACCGCGATAAGTTCTATAACGTTCAAATGAATCCTCGAAAGATGATACTATATTGTAGGCGAACGCAGCCGGCACGTGCCGTTGTGAGTATGACGTGTTAGCGGTGGTGTTCGATTCACCGTCACCAATCGGTTCAAGCAACGTTTCAAAATCCGCATATATCACAAATGGAATGTTTTGTTTCCTATCATAATTTTTGAATTTTAAAAATGATCCTTTTTCTGGCAAAACTGTAACTACCCCTCCACATAAATGTGTATTAATTTGACTGAGAGTCGAAAAAAATAACAAGCACGTTTCACAGAAATATAATTTACCATGGTGTTTGGTGATCTGATTTCTAACGAGACGTGGCAAGTCCTTGATAAGGCAATAGTGGGAATTTGTATTATTTTCTAAAAATAATAAGTGAATGCTTTTAGATTTATTGTTGTTCATAGATTTATACAAGGGGCCTATAATAATCTTATTATTTTTCAACCCATACACGAAAATATTCAGAAAAGGATTATTTTTCTCAAAAATCACTATATCAGAAAAAGTTATGGGAAACGACAAGTCATTAATATTTAAAATGTTCTGAAAGTGCGGATAAGACGAAACTCTGTCCGAATGTCGGGTTGCAGGGCACAAGGCTGCCACAACACACCACAAAAAGCAATATTTGTCTTTGTTTCGAATATTCAAACAAGCTTTTTTATTTTTTATGAATTTTGGTAAATCTATAAATCCGCTTCCGCCGAGAGGCTGATATTTATTAATGTTTATTTCTAAATGTGAATTATTCAAAAAGGTCCAACCGCTATCTCTCTCCTGAAATTCTTCTATTTTTTTTAAAAGTAATGCAATCGCAGATTTATAAATTGAATCGAACTCGTAATTAACATGAACTATATAATTTTTTGTACCGAATGATTTAATTTCCCTTTGATCACTTTTATATAAAAGAAAAACAGAAAAGAGTTCAAAATTAATTTTAACAGATGTATGTATGTGAAGTGATCGATCTATTAAATATTTTACTTGATCACTAATACTATTCAGAAACATCTCTGGGAAATTATTTACTTGCTCGTCAGTTGCGGTTATCCTATAACTTACGATACGTCCTTTAAACGAAGTATTGATAATTGAAACATTGCCGTAAAATGGGGTTGCGCTATTGTTTTTATGTGCATTGCTCCTTGAATGACCCGACCATCGACGACTATCTACGGACACTTTGCAAACCGAACAGTATGGCATTATTTATATTATAGTATCTATCTAATTATAATTTACAATGCTTTATACTATTTTAAATTACAAAAGCACCAAGCGTGCTTATAAACTAGAACAAAAGTTATAATTGTTAAATACTTACAAAATATACAGTAAGTATAAAATCCACATCTATAAATTTCAAACCGGATTTTAAATTGAATGAAGTGGCTTATCCAATACCATAAGACAAATGCCTGTGCCCCGTTGAAATTCAGTTGTCGTTTGTGCTTCTCGTTCTTATTCACGAAAGTAACTTGTCTTTTAAAACATTTCTGAAAGAGTAATGCATAATATTAGTCGAATATTAAATGTATTTTTAAGGTACAATCAACAATATCTTAAGAATTTTTATGTTTATAGTTACCTGAATTTTTGCCGTTTTTCTATTATAGTTAATATTTCTATATTCTGTAGCTCCATATAAAACTCAGTTGTTGGTATATCAATTTGTATGTAATATACCGATTACTTCTTATAAAAATATATTTATCGATTATTTTTTTTATAAATGCTGCTATGTCACTTCAACATTTTGTGGTAATGAACTTTGAAAAAGAAAAAATCAGCTTTTATAGTAATTTCAAATTCAATATTAAAATAACTATTAATCATAAGAGTCATATTATGGTTACTGTTCATACGATCTTCTTCCATTAGAAGGATATACTCAAATATCAAGTAAATAACATAGTTCATATCGTGACACGTGCGCTCAACCTATGTATTAATTTCCAGTCAGCAAAATCAAATTTGCGTCATTCAAGTAAGGATGGCACGTATTCAATTTTAAGTTTTTTTTTGGTTACGATATTCATTCAAATGAAATAATTTCTTACAATAACTATAGTTACAATAACATTATAATATTATACACAATATATTGTAATCATAACGATAAAACAAAATGGAAAAAAATAGGAAATAAATGTTGGTCACTATCATCATAAATAAAGAAATTACTTGTAAAGTTTGATGTTATTAATATATTATTTGAAATAATCTGTGATAACATAATTTATGGTTACTTAAATATTTACAATGTAATGTACGTTTCCCAACCCTAAGCATTTTTGCTGCATCGACGTTTAATGTTACTCGAACTCTGAATGCGCATTTTACATGAGTATAATACGTACACGGAAAAAAGTAACGTAAAATACATTATACCATAGCACATGCAACATTTTTAATGTTGTCAATTATCACACGTTTTTCGCTTATAAACAACTGGTTTTGATGGAAACGACATAACAAAATCAACTCTACAAGACTGGAAGTACTCTTGAAGAAGTAATCTGCAAATAACCGAACCCGCTGCCGAGCTGCTGACACTTGCCGTGCCTGCTGCCACCGACTCACCAAGCTTATTGTGCAGGTATATTCAAACAGCTGTTTCAAACGGAAAAATGTGAGTATAAATTATTTTAAAATCACTCTGACGTACTGATTTCTTAAATTTGTATATTTAAATTAATTGTTTTAAAATTTATATGATTTTCAGGTCTGAATCAGAATGCGAGTACTATCAACCAGCTCCAGTTTCTGAACAAAAAAAGAAACCCAACCGCAGCCTGTCGGCGGACAACGTCGGGAAGCGCAAGCCAGTCTCAACGACGAATTCAACACGAACAAGGTAAGAAATTTAAATATTTTTACGGACTTCGTAGGAAGAATGTTTTCTGTACCTTGCGGTAGAATTTGTTTATAACAAGTAATATATTTAGAGAGGTGTGTTCAGTGTTCACAAACTACCGCATATATCTCCGAGGTAATAGGCATTGTTTCAAACCATATTTTCTGTTTAAAAGAGTACCTATACTTACGAATATGATCCTTACAAATTTATAGAGATCTGCTCTTCGGAGAACGATACTAAAACACCTCAACAAAAGAAACTTCAATGTATCAAAATATTAGTTTGGGTGGTAGTTATAAATTTGTTTCTATATAATTTGTTACTAATACGACTGGTAGAGATAATGTATGTGTATCAATTTAAAAACGTTTTAGGAGAAACTTCAGTGACAATAAGTTGAAAATTAATATTGTTTCAGTAAAAAAACAAAGAAAACTATTGATATATTTGGTATAAGTCGCAACTATGCAACGGACACAGAGCAAACTGAAAGTATTAGTCGGCTCTCGTCATATTTTGTGAACCGAGTGGCCAACGGCAGCGAGCGGCGAACAGCGAGCACCAGCGGTGAATACTACATCGACTGCAAGGTGTACAAGTCGAGCGACGCGCACGACACCGAACCATTGGACATGTGGAAGAAGGCGCTCATCCGTATCAAGTTCCAAACCGACACCGATTCCCCTCAGTGGCGAAAATTACAAGAGTTCGTGCGTTTATCCGATTTATTGTTCGAAGAACAACCGAAAACATATAATAATGTTAAATAAAAAATTAATAATTCGAAAACGTCACAGTTATTTTACTCAACCAAAGCTTTCACATTCATAATACACATAACATTTCATATGAGTTTCAATCATAATTTGATGAATTCGTATAAAACACATTACAAAAACTTTATTTTTCCTTCGACACTCATTGATTGCCCGTTGTCAGAATATACAATTGTGGTGTGAATTCATATTCTGAGTCGATCATTCCATATTGGGCAGTCTAGACCACCGTCCGGAGCGATGGCGAACTTGTCAGAGTATAAAATTGTGGTGTGAATTCATATTTTGAGTCGATCATTCCATATTGGGTATTCTAGACCACCGTCCGGAGCGATGGCGAACTTGTTTCGCCGAGCGACAGGTGGTCTAGAATGCCCAATATTATCCTACTCTTATTTATTTTTATGATTTTATATTATTATGTTTTTATTTATTTAAATATAAACACACCCACACTCCAACTTCTCCGCAGAAAGACTCCATCCTATGGTTGTCTGGAAGAGATCGCTTTTAGCGATAAGACCGCCTATTGTTACACTAGCTATAGTTATTAAGTATGTTTGTTTGTTTTTTTCTTTTACTTTTGTGGTGTTCAATAAAGAGTTATCTATCTATCTATCTATCTACCCACCCAGACGGCCTCTTACATAATGAGAGACCTACCACCAGAATGTCTGTAAGTATGTTAATTACTACTTACAAATAAGTTGAGCATGACACATAAGTATGTCAGTAAGATGATCATTCACCTCTAGAAAACGACATTGTTTGAATAGTGACTCAGATGTCACTATCGGAAACTGTCGCACACTATCGTTGTTTATCGCCATTGATGTTTATCGCCCATAAAATAGACGCTAAATAGTGCATTGTACTTTCTTGTTTAAAATACCGTTTAACCAGTTTTTACGTAACCTTTTTGTATAGCGGTTCTTGTAAATTGAGTCCATGTTCTTGGAATATAAAAAGAGATCAGTGACACCATTGCTATTTTGATTCTTTAGGAATATAATTTCTATACTTTCTAGGTTATTCTACTTATTCGGAGAGGTGAGACAGTTACTCGCTTCAGGGACGGCACGCCTGCTCGTAAACTAAACAACCCAGTGGGGTTAGAAAGTGGCCAAAAAATACGAATCGACTCCGTTTCGTTTTATTGGGATTGGTTGAGAGACTAACACGTGTTTGACGTATTGGTCTGACGATCAATCATAAGCCACATCGTCTTACGAGTTGCGTCTTTTTGCCTTATTTTAAGCCCACTGAACTTAAATTACAAATTACCTATGAGGTACTCACTGTTCTTCAATATTCATCATGGGTCATTAGGTATAGTATCTCACAAGTCACAACTCACATCGTGAATTTTTAGTTTACGTCTTGGCTATCATCTAAATTTGTAATTACGTATATATTTATTGTAGACACGTTTATATAATTGTATCGTGTATATCTATGGTATATATATTATGTGATATGTATATATTATTGTATTTTCTTTCGTATTACTATTTTAACTGTTACGACATTATGCTTAAGTTCAGTTTCGTTCACCTACTATGATTTTGTCTCCACGCCGCCTCAGGTTGACTGGTAAAGAATGCCTTTGGCATTAAGTCCGCCTTTACATGACTATTAAATAAATTAAAAATAATAAATATAATAATAATAAATTGCCTAGTTACAAAAATGTCCACAATGTCCTTCAACCCGAACACAACAGAGCTTGTATTGTCGCTAGGAATAGTATAATATTCTTTGACTTGTACACTGGTGCGTGACGGCACATAGACAAAGGGCCGTAGTCACAAACGTCACTAAGCTAAACGGAGCAATGCTATGACAATAATTTTCTCCGTGCATAGTCATAGGCTATGTTTGGCTCATACTGAGATACTTTACTTTATTTTCAGTTGGCTGTCAGATTAACAAAGCTGAACAACGAGAAAACTATAAAATTGCCGATGGTTGAAAGTGGTACTACCTCTAGGCTAGGTAGTCTAGTAATACCTAACACGATCAGCACAGATGTGTATTCACCCGATAGTTCGGTGTCATTTACGCAATAAGCTTGTATTGCTGATTTTCTTTGCGCAATACTAACCTAAATGTACGGGTCGTTTGCTATTCAACACCTCATTAGTCATTAGGTATTTATTAACTTCTATGATTCATAAGAATTCTATATGATGTAGTGATCTTGACCCATCACCAAACTGAAGCCGCTACTGACTACCACAGTAACCAGCTCGACCGAGATAGGAATAGCCTCACAAAAACCACTAAGTTGCCTATTGGGGGAAGCCTACGTTCAGAATCTATAATTTTCTATTGTATTGAAGCCTTCTATGTGATCAGTGATAAGAGCTGAGCTAAAGCCAACATTTAGTGATACAATAACAACTCAATTCGACCGGTATTATAATAGTCTTTCGAAGTAGTGTAAACATTGCTTACTAAGCAATCTATTGAGCCTGGACATTCAGTTCTATGGCTGATGATAACGAAGTAGCAATTTTTCTGTTCCATTTTCTATGGTCAAAGAAATTGACGAATGCCCATAAAAATCATTACTCTCAATAACCAATCATGTTCATAAATCGGCAACTTTCGCAGGATTCTTCTTCCATTATCTATAGCTATCTAAAATGCTGAATTCTGCTAAATCCACGGTTACTAGCAAAAAGTGTCGAACACGTACAAAAATACAGAAATGTATTTACTGTTTGTAAAAAAATATTAAGCCGGTTACGTGCTTGATGTTAGGTTAAGTTTAACATATTAAATCCCGGTTAAGAGTCATTAATCAATCTTAAAACAATCACAATAGCTCTAGCTTCTTAAAATTAAGTATGTTGTGAGTACAAAAGAACAAATTACAGACCATAAAAAATTCCAAGGCGTTAAGAAGCAAGGCCATATTACAAATTGTAAAATCAGATAATATCTTTGAATAGTCTGTCTTATTATGTGAATTCATATGTTTGAGTTATAGGAGAACATGACTTAAACAAAGTTCATACATTTTTATTTGCTTATATTTCTTATCAATGAAGATGAAAATAAACCGATAATATGTATGCGAAAGGCGAATGCCATTTTCAAGAAAAAAAACCAGTTGTACAAATAAGTTTTGAAGAGACATGTAGGTAAATATATACCTACTATATATACCTACACTGCACTGTTCTCCATTTGTTTCATGTTCCTATTCAAGATGTAATTTACTTCTTTGTCAAGAAGTCACTATTGTGCTTTTTGAATCGTAAATCACACGGACAGACTTCTGACATAATAACTCTACGTGACTTGAATTTAAAGTAAGATCGCTGTTCAAAATAAGTTCGAAGCCAGGTGTGCACCTTTTTATGCTACCGTGAGCTCACTTAAAATGATCACCAATCTAAACATGGACTCAGTTCATAGAGTCATAATAATATTTTCCATACCTAATTAAATTACTACTCCATTCAGATTGAATTAAGTGGGTGCAATGACCAAGGCAAGTAGTTGAAAAAATTAATACACAAATACGAAGTATTAAGTAAAACTTGATTTAACTGTAAAAATTAATATTTTTTGTATCCTCATACATATCTATCAGGTATTTTTATACGTTCGAATATATAACAGCGGCTATTTTACTTCTTAGTTCTATTGCGACTATAAATCTACAATAACAACAAAGATTAGAAATTGACCCCTCGAACCTCAGATAAATGATAAGTAATTACCTTATTCATCTCAAATCCAGGCATCGGCTCCACTATCGGACATGCTCCTAGATGATAGCTGTGGCTTACGACTCCTCCACACGCAGCGATCAACACCCCAAGAACCGGCAGCAACATTTTGAATTGTGATTTAAAAATGGAATGAACGTGCACGCTTCTCAACGGCCAAGTACAAACTGCCGGCACGACCGACTATCCAGCTATTATGAAGTTGTATTATACTCGTAAACATGCTTTGACCTTTCGAAGGAGTCATAACAATTCCGAGAATAGTATTTTTTTTGTGCCTTTTGTCGCTTGGAGAAAACTTATTTGGGCCGTTATTGTTGATGCTATCCTACTTTCTATTAGTAGTATCAAAGCTAATATCACGATGTTTGAGAAAGATGATAAGCACGGGATCGTTAATCACTTTTCTGGATTATTTAGACACGTTTAAAAAGAGGTTCTGTAATTTATCACTTACTGCCTATTTTAATATAATGGTACCATCACATTCAATTTAATAATAATAATTTCGATAATTTAGGGAACTAATTATATTAAAGAAATCCTCGCAGAGCCTAAAAATTATTGTATTGAAATTACCAAGCAGCTGACGAATCGAGAACAAGCGAAGATTAACCGAGAAGTGACGTCAATCCATATTTAAATACCGGGGCATGTATAAAGTATACTACCTAATGACGTAGGTACCTCATTTTTCTTACGTAAAAGACTATTTCAAAATAACATAATTATGAGACATAACATCTCATGTCTTACTACCATAGTGCTACATAGTATTTTTTATTTGAAACATCTCGATACTATTTGGAATTTCTTGATGACTGATTATGAGCAGTTGTGATATTTCCATTCAAGCGGGCGACCGGCTTCTGTCGTCATTCAGTTGCCTGGCGGTATCACACTATCATAAAACTTCTAGATACTTTTTAAAAATTGTAGATGCTGTCGCTACTGATTATGAGCAGTTGTAATGTTTCCTTTCAGACGAGCGATTCGTCTCGTTACTCAGTCGTATAGCAAGTAACAATTGAAACTTCTAGCTGCTATTTAAAATTTCGGGATTCTGTTCATACTGATTATGAAAAGTCATGACGTTACCCGTCAGCGAGCGACCAACTTATCATTCAGTTATATAGCGCTATTACACATTACTCTCTAAGTGAAACTTCTAGAAACATCGTGAGGAAACCTGCATATCTGAGAAGTTCTCTATAGGCGTTTCGAAGGTATGTGAAATCCGCCAACCAGCGTGGTAAACTAAGGCCTAAACCCTCTCAGTTGTAGAGGAGGCTCGTGCTCAGCAGTGGGCAGTATATAATATAGGGCTGGTATGGTATGGTATGGTATGGAAACTTCTAGAGGCTGTTCGAAATCTATGGATATTGTTCTACTGATTACGACCAATCATGTCGTTTCCCTTCAAACGACCGGCTCGTCACATCATTCAGTTGTATAAGTACGTGCCTTTTTACCTACCTTTAATAGAGTAGAATCACGAGTCATATCCGACATGGCAATCAGACCGTTTGTCTCGACTCTCGGGACTGTGCGTGATTACTTCTATTACGTAGTCCACTTTAAATCAATTTATGTTTATGTATCCGTTGGGTATGTGGGATCGTTTATTAGATGAATTCCGAAGGCACTATACTCCATCGGTTTGGTATTTAACTAAATGTAAACAAATCACAAAAAAGGTACTTTGCATGTCCATTAAAATTAAAAAATACGATATAACCAAAATAAACTTCGTCATAACCTACACAACACTTAGCACTATTATTCCCGTTTATTAAAGTTCTTTGGTTATTATAAAGTTATACATACAGAGATCTTGACTTCGGCACTAAAATAAGGTTTACAAATAAAAATGCATTGGCGGGTCTCTACCTGCATCTATTATTTCCAAACGAAAGAGTTACTCCTTATTTCCAAACGATAAACTTTGTTATTGCATACAAACTAATTTTCTTTATTTCTTTTTTCTCTTTAAGGCGTCTATTTATTATTACACACTGACCTCTCGGGAAAACCTTGGACTGCTCCAAAGCATGCTACCTTAGAGCAACTACTCTAGGCTCCAGATGGATTCACAATTTAGAATATTTTTAATTTTCCTTATTTAATGTATTATTTCTTATATTTCATTAAAGAGGAAACCTATCCTCAAAATCCTGTATTCTGTAAACTTGTACAAACAAGAATTACTCATAAACCGACCTAATTACACTTAAGTTAATTGATTCAACTAATTGCAAAAGGAAGTTCAGATGAATAGTTTTTGTTTAGACATAAGTTTCTTGTGTTATAAAATTACGCACAATGTTAGTAACACTTTCTGTATAAACAATGATTCATTCCCAAACAAAGCAGTGGGTTCGTCATTACGATAATGAAGATGCAGATGTGTATTTTCTTATGATATAGGGGCAAAAGAGCATACGGTTCACCTGATGGTAAGTGATCACCGCCGCCCATGAACATGTACAATACCATAGAGATGCGGTGCCGGCCTTTTAGGTAGGAATACGCTCTTTTTTTAAGGTCACCGGGTCGTATCTGTCCGGAAATGCTGCTGGCAGCAATTGGTATCTAAGTATTTAAAATTGAGACTTTTTAACATTGTCTTAAGATTAATCTTTAAAGATGGTCATAATCCTTATCGTTAACTTAGACACGAATCGTTACATGAAAATGGCTTAGAAATAATTATGTATTTCTTGTAAATTCGGCAAAGTATTTTAGGGCTAGCATTGCTTTCTACCTTGGACATGAATATAAATTATGTATATTAAAGAGCGCATTTTTAGATCTACTGCGCCAAAAATTACACAGTTAAGTTTTATCGGTTGATTGAAAAAAATATTGAAATAGAATAATATATAGAAAAAGGCCGTTATATCATCATATCAGCCCTGTATAAAATACTGTCCCACTGCTGGGCACGGGCCTCCTCTACTACTGAGAGGATTTACTGTTTAGGCCTTAGTCCACCACACTGGGCTAGTGCGGGCTGGCAGACTTCACATACCTTCGAAATTCTTATAGAGAACTTTTCAGGCAAGCAGGTTTCCTCACTATGTTTTCCTTTACCATTAAAGCGAGTGATCATTTACAAAGAATACAAAAATAACTTTAAAGTCTCAGGGTTGGGTTTTGGACCTGTGAAAAAAGTCAGTTATAATTTATAGGTTTTGGAATTTGAATTTAGAAATTCTATTACCTACTATTTATGACCAAATGTAAAACGTATATTGTTATTTTAACGTAGACCTGCGTAAACATTTAATAGTATTAAACAATCAATGGCTAGCTCTAGTAACTCGTAGATAAGTAGATTTGCTGTGAGACAGGGAAGCCGTAGTTTGTGGGGCGAAAATACAGTAGCGGAATACTGAGAAGCATTGACATTCAAGAAAAATCAAGTTCTTGCAATATGTAGATCGTTGATACTTAATTTAAAAAAACTATGAACAATACAGATTTTTGTGTCCAAATTTTTTGACCTGATACCCATTGACGTAGTTTAAGCCGGAGATCATCATTTTTTTTAGACCCTAGAGCATTTAAATACACTAAGCTTAAGTGATTAGTTTATAATGTCTATTTTTATGCCGCTAATTTAGTGATTAAAATCTCTTTTCTTTCCATAGCGATTGGTGAATAAAAACTTTTTAGTTACATCAGCAGTCAGCACACTTAGAGTATTTATCAACACCACAGATCAACACAATAACCAGCCGTTCCAATTGACGCAGTATCTTAACGCTTTCCTGTTTTGTGTGTGTAGAGCGGTAGAGCGGCATTTAAATACATTAGTCATTCATTCATAAAAGAATAAACTATAAACCGGTTTGCAATTAGGTATAATGATTCACTTCCCTTCTTGGAATCTGAACGTAGTTGTGTGTAATGAGATTTTCGACTAAGCCTTAAGATATGGAAATAATAATACAATATAATACGAACAATGCTAGCAAATCCGTTATAAGTGTACTTTTACCGTTTTGCCATAATTATTATTTGTAGGTACCTCGTTTTCTATAGTTTTATATTTGCAGGCGTTTCGCTTAGCATGATAATGAGTATGATTAAAATTATTTTTTTACTAATAGTACCTACTACCTTAGTAAAATTATATTTTAAATTCTTTATAATTTTATAACGTGTGAAAGGGTGAACATGTTAAACTGCAAAGATAAATACATTAACAGACATATCGTCATTCGTCAAACTATTTGCTAATCAATACAAACAAATAAAAGTTATACAAAGGTAGCGCAGCAATAAAATGACAATTCAATACGTAAATATGTCTCATAATTTAGTATGGAATAAATTTTAAAGTAATGACTAGTTTAGTGGGTAACTAAATTTCTAAACATTGTGTCTGTGGCTATAAACGTAAATAATCATAATTGAAATAAGAGTTATTTAAAGCAATTTAATTACACTGTTCGGAAAATTGATTGTGGTTATTGAGTTCTTGGGCATTTTTATGACTGCTTGCAGGTCCAGAAACTTTATCCTGATTGACTTCTCGTGGCCGCTGAAAGTATGAAAAAAATATTGCAGTAATATTTACAGAGTAGAGTAACTTTGGTAGAGTCATGCTTCAAACATTATGGTACATGGATGGGCCAGTTACACCGAGATAGCGCAATAGATTGAAATCTCCCCTCCATATATTTTTAAGTGACTCCACTACAACTATACTGGCGGTAGGTCTCTCATATGTAAGAGTCCGTCTGGGTGGGTACCACCGCAATGTCTATTTCTACCGCCAAGCAGCAGTGTGCATGCACTGTTGTGTTTCGGTTTGAAGGACATTATAGCCAGTGTAACTACTGGACATAATGAGACTTAACATCTCATGTCTCAGGATGACGAGGGCAGTGGAATGCCACACAGTACTTTGTAACTCAAGGTGCTGGATGGTGTTGTTACTGTTTATGGGCGGTCGTATCGCTTACCATCAGGCGAACGGCATGCAAGTCTCGTCTTTCAATGCCATAAAAAAAAACTGATAGTAACGGAGTGGGTCCAGGGAGTGTGGGCTGAAGAGCGATGATGATACCTCGTCAGTCGAAACAAATTATGTCTGTTTGAAACCAGATATGTCACTTCTTAACCGATTTCGGCCATGGCGGCCAATCTCGATGGATATCAGACAGGTACGCAGGAGATATTGCACAAAGGTGTTCGCAATACATAGGTGCACTCGCTATTCCTTCACTCTCATAGTCCGGTGAGACGGCAATCCGACATGACCGGAAGGAGATCAAACCAGATATACTGATCTCGGAGCGTGACATACTTACGTGGACACTATGATGGGTTTTACACCTTGTTATCGCTATCCTAGAGGGTAAAAGCATCCTACCGCCTGCATTCCATATTCCTCCTAGCCCGAACGTAATCCTTATTGCTTTTCTTTAAGGCACCACAGGCATACTACTAGAATTGAAGATGTTTAGGGGCAATAGAGATCACTTAACATTAGTTGACTCGCTCTAGTTTTCTGATCTGTGTAATATACGAAAAATCCATACCAGGGGCCGTTTCCTATCGCTAAGTCTATCGCTATACGTCATTCCCATACATAACGTTAGCGTTTACGATAGTAGAAATGCATCTTGTCTACGGTGCGCGGCCCCTTTTTTTATTACATTGAATGACGAGACGAACATGCCATTCGCCTGATGGTAAGCGATATGACCACCCATAAACAGTAGTAACACCATCCAGCACCTTGAGTTACAAAGTATTGTTTGGCATTCCACTGCGCTCGTCATCCTGAGACATAAGATTTTAAATCTCATTATGACCAGTAGTTACACTGGCTACAATTTCCTTGATACAGGGCCGCGCCGTCCCTATGTGCGAAGTGTGCGGCGCACACAGGCGCCAAGGCAATAGAAGCGCCGGAATCAGGATGAAATGCCAGCGTTAATTATTGAAATTATATTTGTTATACTACAACATATTCTTTATAGTTGAGTAGGTACGTGTCTCCCAAGACAATACTCACGCCTGTGGTTTAACTTTATACTACTTGAATTTTGACACCAAAGTTTATGAGCTTTGTGTTAAAATCAAAAGAACCGCCGCAGTCGCTGTAATAGCCAACTACATATCTTTAATCTTATAACAAAATCTTTACAAAAGGTAATTTAATAAATTAATAAAAAGAATTATAGGAGTTTTGGCGGGAACATGGAAGTGTCATGTGGTGCTCTTGTTTTAATTCATTATTTTGGTGATACTTTGTGGTATATTGCATAATTATGGTGGTATATTATCCCATATAGTTCTATCAAAGAGCTCAAATGAAGTGAATTGAAATAATCGTGCTAATCAAGTATTTTCTTTGTTGTCGCCAATACTCCTCGATAAAGTCTTGGTAAGGTAGCCACTGCTTTACTTCGACGTACTACAGATAATATAAAAAGGGAACCCAAACTTGACATTGGCAAAATGTGAATACAAGTGCCATAAAAAAAAAAAAAGAATTAGTTGCGCTCCACATTGAGCCAAGAGAGGTTAACTTTGTTGAATTACTAAAATAATTCATGTCGAAAGAGGACGATGGAAAGAGAGAAGGAAAGAGGAAACTTGATGCCGAGAAACAATACGCTATTATAAAACAGAGTTTCTTCAGCAATTGTAGTAACACTTTACGTGAACAATAATCTTAATACATACTCACTCATTATACAAAACAACAACAATAGTGTTATTAGGTGTTAAGAATGCAACATTCTCGACAGATTTTTCGAAGAAGAACTTCCTCTCTGTGACTTTTATTCTCCTCGAGCCTCTTGGTATGAACTTGGAGAAGTGTCCCATCGCGTAGAACATAGGCTGTTTGTAGAATTCGTCTTTCACTGCATTGACTAGTATGGGAGAGTCAACATTATTTGCGACCCATGAAGGCCCTCCTTGCTGATTCAGACATATATTCCAGTCCATCCAGCCTACTAGGTTATAGTTTAGGTTCTGTAATAAAACACATACAAATTAAGAATCTTTTCTTTTTTGGTAGTCGGTTAAAAAGGCATATTCATTAATATTGTCGATTCCTAGTGGCACGATATATGAGTGGTGGACTTTAAAGTTCAGATTTCGAATCCCAGTTCGGATGTTTTGTGTTTGTTTCTTTACAGAATTTTGCCAGCTTTGGATCTCAGTAAAGAGGCGACATCAGGAAAGCAGCTGATCTTAAAAACTAAATTCTTTAATAATAATTCTTTCTGCACCAAATTTGAAAACGTGTGTTATACCAACTCTGCGTTGAATATGGTTAGGTGTATAAGGAAGAAAAAAGATATAGTATATTCCAGATGACTGACCAATAATTCCTGATACTTAAATATTGTTGTTTTTCTTTATATGTAAATCTAATCAAATCAAATCTAATGACTTATTAAAGTAGCTTTTTAAAGCCTATTGCCAATCCTTCTACTCGAGTAGCCTATGGTTGAGTTATACGAAACGGGCTTACAGAGCTCTGCGCTCAATACAATAATACGTTTAGGGTGTTGTTGCGTCTGCCGTGGCTATGCAGTGCGTCTCGTATGTTTGCGGAAGCGCGAACGGATGGCTTTCAAGCCGTAATTCGCAAAAAATCGTCTTCCATGTTGCAGCGCCTAAGAAACAGTAGTAACGCCATGCTAAACGTGATTGCTGAGCGGTTTGACTGTCCTTTGCAAAATTATTGGATAAAAGTAGTTCTGGGAAATGTGACATAACAATTAATGTAGTAGGGCTCATAAGTTATTGATATTTTGTTAATTTGATTTTTAATATGTATGGATTATGTAATCTGAGTTAAATATATAAAATAAATAAAAATAAATAAATAGTGGAAATAATTTCAATTTTGCCATACTAGAAAAATGCTAAAAAAGTGTTTTATCGTTATAAATTAATACAATCCTACTTTAATAAGTATATTTCAACTACTTACTTCAATAATGTTACTGATGTAACTTCTGGCCCTTTGCCAGGAGCCGAAAGCGACGCGTTCCTTTTCCCATAGAAAACTACCTGCCACATCAAAAAAATGCCAATAAAATATGTTTTGTCGGTAATTAAGATAATTAGTATCAGTTAGGGCCGATTTAACCATTGGCTAATATTCCGAACTTACCCGCCGTATAAACTACAATTTATGGTTTATTTATGGATAGCAGCGATAGCCTAGTTGGGAGTGGAACGGACTGTCGAGACGAATGTCCGCAGGTTCAAATCCCAAAGGCATGCACCTCGTGACTTTTCTAAAAAAGTTATGTGTGTATTCTTTGTCAATTATCGCTCGCTTTAACGGCGAAGAAAAGCATCGTGAGGAAATACAGGGCTGGTATAGTAGTATAGTAGTTATGGTTTCACAGGTCTTGAAAAGAAATATCTGGTAGAAAAAGTAGCTAGTAGATAATGTGTCAGATTGATTTGTTAGTGTTTAAATGTCAGATAGATCTGGAAGTTTATCAGAAACCGGTGAAACCGCCCCTTATATATATATATACCCTTTCTAGCCGATTTCGGCCACGGCGGCCAATCTCAACAGAGATCAGCCAGATACGCAGGATATATTATAGTGCACAAGTGTGTGCGAAATACACAGGTGCACTCGCTATTCCTTTACTCTCATATTCCGGTGAGACGGCAATCCGACATGACCGGAGAGAGATCAGGCGCAGGACCAACGGCTTTACGTGCTTACCGAGGCACGGGGGTATCACACCGCCAACTTCCTGACTCCGAGCTGCGACTGAGTAATTTTTTAAGATGGAAAAACCCAGTCACAATGTTTTTGGCCCGACCCAGGATTCGAACCCAGGACCTCAGCGCGCAAATTGTACTCGTAACGCGTACGCAATACAACTACGCCACCGAGGCAGTCATACATAAAGCACATCATTTAAGGCAGTTATCTAAACCGGCACAGCAAATAACTCCACAGCACCTGATAAAGTATCCATCGACGAGATATTTATTTATTTATTTATTTATTATGATTTTATTTATTTATTATTACAATATGGTTAACCCTCACCAGTCGAACCAACTATGCCGGCCAGTTTGGACCCGGATATACACAGGCTGATCCCGGAACGCGACACACTTACGATTTATTTATTTATTTTATATTTGGGAAACAAACAGAAAATATTACATATAAATAACAAAAGAATGTGGTACAAAATCCAGTGAAGTTTCCACCAATAAATAACGCAGGTATATAAAGAGTGAACAATAACATTATTTAAATTACAATGAAATAAAATAAAACTCACATAAAAACTTTTTAAAAAAAATAGCACCGACTTCAAAAACCACTCTAATGTAATAAATTACTTATACTTGGCTCAGGGGTTATAAGGAATTTAAATACTACCAATATTATATACACTGCCATTCGTGTGATTATATTTATGTGCAATGAATTAACCTTTGGAGTCGTCATATTTTTTTTAATGAATTGAATGACGAGACGAGCTTGCCGTTCGCCTGATGGTAAGCATCGTGTCTATTTCCGCATAGATATAATTTGGGACTCTTCAAGTCGCGAGTGAATCGGTTTCTTCTGGGCAAGCGTGCTTCACCTTAGGCCGCATCATCGCTTTACATCAGGCGGATAGCGGACAAACGTGAGCCCATTGAGAAATAAAAAAAAAAAAAAAAAAAGCGATACGACCACCCATAAACAGTAGCAACACCATCCAGTACCTTGAGTTACAAAGTACTGTGTGGCATTCCACTGAGCTCGTCATCCTGAGAAAAGATGTTAAGTCTCTTGTCCAGTAGTTACACTGGCTACAATGTCCTTCAAACCGAAACAATAGTGCATGCACACTGCTGCATGGCGGTAGAAAGAGACATTGCGGTGGTACCCACACAGACAGCCTCTTACATATGAGAGACCTACCACCAGTAGCAGTCATATTAGGCTGAGAATGGTCTTATGACTCTGAACGTAAACTTATAGGATCGTCGGGGTAGTGTCACGCTAGGACAACAGCTCAGGTCTGTATTATAATATAAAAGACTCCATCAATTGGGTAGAACAGCCTGATGCTCACTGTTGAGTTGTTAATCTAATCTCTAGAACATCATACGCAGTTAGATTAGACTTTGCAAACCAAAGTCAAAAGGTATAGATTCTAGTAGATCCTGAAATCAAGTGAAAATCTGAATGCTCCATTATGTAGCAATGATGAATGATTTATTAAATCAGGAGTTAAACATTCCTTTCCTTTAGTAGAATCGCAAACTTGCATGGGCGTTTTGCGTCACACACATATTACACTAATATAGAAGGAAAGAAGAAAGAAAGAAAAAATCTTTATTTGGCCATTGTCTCTGGACCAGATGGCAGTAAGTGATAGGTACACACGGGAATACAGTAATCCATGACATAAAATGAATTAGAAAAAGTATAAATTAAAATAGGAAAGTACTTACACTAAACAAAATAAAAATAAATTAGAAACGAAATAGTCCCCCGGCATACCCACTTGTACACCCCAGCCATCCGTGTCCGTAGTAAGACCAAAAAGGCCACAGGCTCAGCGACCGCCAGGTGGGTTGGTCCACCTGACACTGATTTTCAGCCAGGGCCATAGGAGTGTCACACGGATGCCAGCAAAAGGCAAGGATAATATATGATATTTAGGTACTTAAATAAATAAAAGAAAAAAAAAAAATATAATACTCCATAATAGTCATACCATATGATTAATTAAATTTTTTATAGCAATATGACAAATCTACGTTTTTTGCTATTTATTACTTTTTTTTTTAAATAAATCCATTCATATATACCATACCATACCATATAAATACCTATTTATCACTCACCATCTTTTGGAAGTCCCTGTTATTCGTATAAAGGGTCACCATGCATATGTATTATCTTTTATTGTGCTTTTATTCAATAAAAAAATTGCTCAAATTTATGCGTTGCTAATAGACTTTCGTAAGGGCACTTTTAAGTCGTCGAATGAAATTACTCATATGATTCAGGTCTACTCAGTCTGTTCCATAAAATGATGAACCCTATACCAAGATATATTGAAATGGGACCACTTCGCGACCCTTATTTACTAAATAAAGAAGAAATCAAGGAAATACGCTCCCAATATTCAGAGAAATCAGTGTACATACATAAAAAAAAATACAAACACGAATTGATAACCTCCTCCTTTTGGAAGTCGGTTAAAAAATAAACTAAAATTACGTTCTAAAGAAAACAAATTATTAAGTATAATTATGCCAAAAAATTGAGTCGGAGAACTAACAAATTAATTTCCACTTAAAGATTTCATAATAGATCGTTTAAAATTAGTAGTAGACATAAAGAACATATCGATGTCGGAGAACCGCATGTTATGGGTATTACTAGCTCGTCGTATGAATGTATTTGAACCATAATTTGTTATAGATGTCGAAGCTTGGAAAACTTTTTTTTCACGAGAATTAACACGTGGACATCTGAACGATAATCTATTTAGAAGGTAAGAAGAATCAATGTAGTTGTTGATAATTTTAAACAGGAAAACTTGGTCCCTTATCCTTCTACGATTAGTCAGAGATATTATCCTAGGGAGTTGTGGTAAAATTGAGTAATTGAACCGGTATTCAAGATTTTTAAGGAATTTGTCCTGAATCCGTTCCAATCGGTCAATGTAGATTTTGTAATGCGGATTCCAAACTACCGAAGCATATTCCAAATGAGAACGCACAAAACAATTATACAGGAGTTGAACAGTAGATATCTTTTTAAAGTCTTGACTTACTCTAAAAATAAATCCCAACATTTTGTAAGCTTTATTAACAATTTCAGTAATGTGAGAGTCAAACATAAGTCTAGAATCCAAGTAAATACCTAAATCACTTATAATAGTAACCCTCTTTAAAACTTTATCATTGATACCATAGTCATAGTGTATGTTGTTTTTTTTACGGGAATAATAATGATGTTACATTTATCCGCATTGAGGTATAATTGATTAGCTTCACAATAAACAGACAATCTATTCAAATCTTCCTGTAACAGTAAGCAATCGTCCAGGGTTCTTACTATTTTATATATCTTTTGGTCATCTGCATATAAACTAAAATTAGAATTGTTAAATATTTCACGAACATCATTAATAAAGATATTAAACAGTAGAGGACCTAGATGAGAACCCTGAGGGACCCCCGATGGAAGCGGTGTAAATGTAGAGGAAAATCCTTTAACTGTTACAGCCTGGCAAGAACGACAAGAATCCACCCAGCGTAATAGATCACCATGAATACCAAAATAATATAACTTTGACACAAGAATGTCATGATGGATTCTATCAAATGCCTTGGAGTAGTCAGTGTATACTACGTCAACCTGGCAACGATCTTCCATAGCACTTGTGATAAAATCCACAAACTCACATAAATTTGTTTCCGTGGATTTTTTACTGAGGAAACCATGCTGTTGCTCTATTATATGTGGTCTAATAAAAGGTGTAATTTGGTCATAAATTATATGTTCGAACAATTTCGGTATAACACTCAATTTAGATATGGGTCTGTAGTTTGCTATATTATGTTTGTCCTCTGTCTTAAAAATGGGTACTACGTTTGAACGCTTCCAAATCTGAGGCATAGTTGAAGATCTTAAAGAAAGATTAAAAAGAATAAACAAAGGTAAACTAAGTTGCTTATGGCATTCACGTAAAAATAATGGCGGGATACCGTCCGGACCTGTACCCTTCGTGACATCAAGAGTTTTTAGATATTTCAACACAGTGGCCTCAGATATGTAAAGAGAAGAGATATCTGCACATGTTTTGCCACAAGGGTTCCTTTGAGATAGTACAAAGTCCCCTTTGGTGAAGGAGGAACTGAAATGACTATTGAATAAGTCACAAATTATATTACCTTCTGTGGAAGAGATGTCATTTAAGAATAATCTGTCCGGTAGATCCCCACCCTTTTTCTTAGACTTAATGAAAGTCCAAAAATGCTTACTGCAGTTCAGAATATTACTTTCACAGTGCTCAATATATTCGTTATAACAAGATTCAATTAAGATCTTCTGTCTTCCGCGAAGCGTAGAAAAAGAACACGATAGCCACGATGCCGCGATGGCGGGTTTTACATCTTGTACGATGGTTCCTATCCGGTTGCTATACAATTTTTCCACCACCAATTATATTCTATATTACTATTTACTGGTGGTAGGTCTCTTATATGTAAGAGTCCGTCTGGGTAGTTACCACCGCAATGTCTATTTCTACCGCCAAGCAGCAGTGTGCATGCAATGTGTGTGCAGCCAGTGTAACTACTGGACATAATGAGACTTAACATCTTATGTCTCAGAATGACGAGCGCAGTGGTATGCCACACAGTACTTTGTAACTCAAGGTGCTGAATGGTGCTGCTACTGTTTATGGGTGGTCGTATCGCTTACCATCAGGCATGCTAGTCTCGTCATTCTATGCAATAAATTACTGTTACCTTCAGAAGCTTCTGTGGCGATAATGAATATATTTGGATAGTTCTTGATAACTTCTGTCAGTACTATGGCTGGTGTTATGAAATCCGAGTAGTAGTGTACCGCGATGCCATCTATGTATCGTAATGCATTCGGGTGTTCTTTGAGCATCTAAAAATTCAAACATATTATACGGTACTTTAGCCATACACCATTTTGTATAATTTTTTAGTCCTTAGACGTCACGCAGAAGCCTTAAAATTGATACTGTAATCACTACATTACTGGAAAATTATAGTCGCCTCAACAACTTCAGTAAAATATGATAATTTCAAAGTCTCTGCGAGCCGCCCTATCTATGCTAATATTATAAAGCTGAAGAGTTTGTTTGGTTGGTTGAACGCGCTAATCTCAGGAACTACTGAACCGATTTTGAAAATTCTTTCATTATATAATAGGAATCTACATTAAGCTACATTACACTCAAGAGTATTAACTCTAGAGTGCTCTAGGCTTTTTATCCCGGGAAAATATTTTTATCCCGGAAAATCTTTTCATGCGGGCGGAGCCGCAAGCAATACTAGTTAATGATAAAATAGGCTTACAATATTAAAGTAGTATGGTAGAACTATCCTTTGGCTGTCAGCCACGAGAATTTTCAAATTCTTGTAGCTCGAATTTCGAATCGTTGGCCCCAAATTCTCGGAAATCCATTTACCCTAGAAATAATAAAAGGTTACAACATTTTCGAGTATAAAACCAACAAATATTTTCCAATTTATACCGCACATGCAAATAGACTTACAGAAGCTATATCGTCACTGCTTACATGCAATCAAAGAAACAAATGATATTTGGAAACATGGCGCAATGGCTAGAATGTGTTACTGCTGTATAAATACTAATATTGTTATTCAGAATACCCAAAAAGTACTTACTATTTAAATATAGATCTAAATCATTTATGCTACATTGTTTAAAAAGTGGGTATTTAGGACAGAAGGAAGACCAGATGGACGAAGGTTAAAGATAAAAGATCTAGACCGTTTTAAGGTCTTTTTACCATGAAAGAAGTTACTTACGATAGCTGATGCGCTCCATCCCAGCGAATTAAATACGATCGTTCCCAGTATTCCCGAAATTGGTTCGTTGGTGGTAGTAATTGCCCATATCGGGACACCAGCTTCCGCGTACTTCTCCACGAATCTTAAAAATATAACAAAATCTTAATTTTTGTCTTTGATTATATTTCATTTTCATTTCATTGAGTAGGCTATTTGAATCAGCCCAGATAGCGATCAAAAAGTATAAAACCCACCATAGTGACCCACGTAAGTGTGTCGTGTTCTGGAACGAGCCTGTGTATTCAAACAAACAGGCCAACAAATTGTATCGAGTGGTAAGGGATAATCTTTTTTTTTTATGGCATTGAATGACGAGACGAGCATGCTGTTCGCCTGATGGTAAGCGATACGACCACCCATAAACAGTAGCAACACCATCCAGCACCTTGAGTTACAAAGTACTGAGTGGCATTCCACTGCGCTCGTCATCCTGAGACATAAGATGTTAAGTCTCACTATGTCCCGTAGTTACACTGGCTACAATGTCTTTCAAACTGAAACACAACAGTGCGTGCACACTGCTGCTTGGCGGTAGAAATAGACATTGCGGTGGTACCCACCCAGGCGGACTCTCACATATGAGAGACCTACCAGCAGTAATCATCTCTTTTTGGTCGATACTCTCTCAGAACTCTACTCCACTTACAATCCGAAGCATTGGGGTCAGTTCTCCGTGTCTCTTCGTATAAAAAGGTGATCCATAAATTATTTACCGTTTAGCATTGCAGTAGATTCATACAAATAACTTTGATATTATGATTATTTATAGGCGGTAGGAAAAAGATACGGTAGTTATACTTTACCATCAAAACTCTCATCTTCATTTACCAGCTTTCTGATATAACAAATCTAGAGATGTCTACCAAAGTACTCTATAACTTGTCTCAAAATTGATTTCATAAATCAATGTGGTACTTTAGATGATATATATACCTAGCGTCAGTTGAATCAATGACCTTGGTCAGTTGAGGTGAGAATATGGATTGGCAGATTGAAAAATGATTGTGATAAATCAAATCCCTAAACATTTAGATATCAAAATTAAAATCGTAATTACCTATTGAGCTGACGTCAAATTGACCTTAAGGCGTAATAAATAAACAAATACTGCTTCGGTGGTGGAGTTTACTCTCCAGTCACGGGTTCGATACCCGGGGACAAAGTAAGATTGAGCTTTCTGCTCAGAATCAGCCCACAGTCTGAAATACTATATAGCGATATGCTATCACATCCTGGGATGAAACACACATGGCGAAAAGTGGGTGTACAAAAATAATCCCTTACTTGTAATGGTAGTCAGCGTAAGTCTGATAGTATTCTGTTTTTAGATGACTGACGCCGGTGTACGCGTGGTTGGTCTTCATCCACGGCGGGGGAGACCACGTCGACGCTATCAGGTGGACAGGGTTGTTGGAAGCTTCAAATGCTTTTTTGATTAGCGGTATCTGCAAGGATATATTACTTTGTGTAAATAAAATTAAAATTTTCATAGTATGGTAAACGGATTTTCTGTTTGGAAGTGTAAAATTATTTTAATTGGAAGAAAAGACATCGAAGGATATGTGTTTGTATTAAATTTGTTTACTGATGGTAGGTCTCACATATGTAAGAGTCCGTCTGGGTGGGTACCACCGCAATGTCTATTTCTACCGCCAAGCAGCAGTGTGCATGCACAGTTGTGATTCGGTTTGAAGGACATTCTAGCTAGTGTAACTATTGGACATAATGAGACTTAACATCTTATGTCTCAGGATGACTAGCGCAGTGGAATGCCACAAAGTCCCTACTTTGTAACTCAAGGTGCTAGATGGTGTTGCTACTGTTTATGGGTGGTCGCATCCCTTACCATCAGGAGAACGGCATGCTCGTCTCGTCATTCCAAACAATAAAAAGAAATATGTACCTACTTTACCTAAGTATTTTTATGACATATCACATGCAGTAAATAATTCTTTTAAGGAATATTCTTAGATATTTGCACCTTAAACTGATAATCTTCTTCGGTCAGTGAGAAGTTACTAAGCATCGCGTCGTTTTCAGGAAGGTCGTTGTAAGCATAAGCATGGGTGGAGAAATCAGTGCCTCCGATGGGCACTCGAATCATGTTATACTCTATACCATTGCTACTGAAGTATGAACTGTAAAGAAATAACGTTAAAGTTCAGCATACTTTGTCAACTTATTGCATAAACGCTTCACAAATTGGCAACAAAATTGCTTAGGTAATTTATGAAAAGTTGCTTCAATTAAAATGCTTTACCAAAAATGTATGCCTCAGGATGACGAGCTCAATGCTTTGTAATTAGGGTGGTGTTACTACTGGTAAAAGATAATCGCTTACTTGTTTCTTCATTCATTTGCATATTAAAAAAAACTTAGGTTTAATATTACTTAAGACGTTAAATATAAGTAACTTAACATCAGAGGATTTGCGTGTTTGGCTAGATGCTTTAAAAAACACGATACATTACTCAATAAGAAATTGCTGTGTCGCCGCGGATAAACTCTTCCAGTTCATAGCGGCAGAGTCGGTGACCGCGCCGCCGAAGCCCTCTATCGTTTGATACTTAGTATTGACATCCAATTCAAGAGTCACTGAGCAGCACGACGCTGAAACAAATGTCATGTTTATGTGAAACAAAAATCTCTAAAAAGTAAAATAATAAAAGTGTCTTTGTCGTTTAAGTACCTAGTAATATTTTGAGTCTCCGTACGACAAAATTTCTGAAACAGACGTTGGAACTTGGTGGATAGATTGAAATTAAAGAAAGATATGAAACATGTGGCTCGTTTATTTTATTAGTGTTGAAATAGGCTTTCCGATGATGTAATAGAAATTAATCAGATGAGTTTAGTTTTTTAATAATCACGATGAAAAGTTGATTAAAATAGTTGACATTTTAGATACGGACTCTTCAACAGTATAGCTAGTTACTTCTAACATACAAACATCACTAACTTTCGCAATTAGATATTTTTGGGATGGGCCAGTAAGGGCAGCTTAACCTAAAACTCCAGGCAAAAGTATTTTAGAAGACTGTCCACCATTTTTGCGAACTAGTTAGTATATTTACCAAATAGATATCATTGACCCTAATAATGATATCATTTGATTGTTTTAAAATCGTAAACGAAATAATTAATTATTATTCGTTATTATTACAATGTGACCTTTTTCTGTTTCAATAGCTGTTTCGTTCCAAAAGAGACTTACGTCACATTTCTAATACGATCCTATTGTACTCACAAATTCACTGTTAAATATAGGTAATATTTATTCTGAATGGCCAGTTTAACACTCATAACATCTAAAACTATACTTACATGAATAATCATTTTTATCCAAACTACCCAGGGATTTGTCGAAACGCAAGCCTCCCTGGAAATAAAAAGCATGACAAATAATATCTTTAATATATGATTTATTTATTTATGCACTTCATATACAAATGTACATAGGCGGACTACTCTCCCAGTCAACCTTAGGGTGGTGCATAGATTAACAAGGTAGGTGTATCAGAGTTAGGTACTTCGAAATATAAACTCATAGATAAACATACATAAATATAGATCCATATTATGCAATATATCGTCGTTGTCAAACCAATATCTGCTATGTGCACTTTTTTGAGATTTCAACATTTTGACTATTATGACTAGTTTGTCCCCCTAACTTTGATACATAAAACCCGTATGTGATTCTAATCGTTGGACTACTACACGGTGGACTATTAGCGCTAGATAAATATTAAGTTATGTGCAAATTTTCTCTCAAATTTTTCTACTGTTAACTCCACATCTCAAAGTTTAACTTTTAGCACATAGCAGATATTAGTTTGACAACGACAATATCTTCCCTTGATTCACCAGTCTCACCATCTTACATGTGTAGGTAATGTCGGATCGCTTGCACTTGTAAGCCAAATATCACGTCTACTAGCATTTCCGCTAACTTTACCTACTCTACGTCGTACGGTAAATATATTCGACAAAGAATACAATAGCCTAGTTTGAAATGGAACTGACTGCTGAGATGAAGCTCCGCAGGTTCACAACCCGAAGCACACCGTCGACTTTTAGAAGGTACGTGTGAATTCTTTATCAATTATCGTTCGCTTCAACGATGAAGGAAAACATCGTAAAGAAACCTACATAACTGAGAATTTTCTATAAGAATTTGGAAGGTATATGAAATCTGCCAACCCGCACTAAGCCAGCGTGGAGGGCCTAAGGCCTAAGCCCTAGTAGTAGAGAAGGCCCGTGTTCAACATTTGACCGTATATATAATGCAGCGCTGGTAGGATATATCTTGTATATGCCTTGATAGCGACCATAGTAGACCATAGCGACCTACACGAGTTTTTTTTTATAATTTCTTATTTTTTATTTAAGTGGCGGTTCCGTTGTTGACACAATACATATAATTATGTTATATTTGTTTTGTATTAGATACATGTATTTTTCTTTCAGATGCTAAAATCCGACATAGTGACCCACATGTTTTTTTTATGGCATTGAATGACGAGACGAGCATGCCGTTCGCCTGATGGTAAGCGATACGACCACCCATAAACAGTAGCAACACCATCCAGCAGCTTGAATTACAAAGTACTGTGTGGCATTCCACTGCGCTCGTCATCCTGAGACATAAGATGTTAAGTCTCATTATGTCCAGTAGTTACACTGGCTACATAGGTGTGTTGCATTCCAGGATCAGCCTGTGTATATCCGGTATCGAACAGCCCCCTTATTCTCTATGACACGTTTCACCGCTCGTAACAAGCGCGTAACGTAACTCATCACATTTATTAGTATGGAAATTGGCTTACAGAATACCATTTAACGCTAATTGTTCGAAGTTAACGTAACACGTCCGCGTTTCGAGTTAACACTGTCATAAAGAATAAGGGGCAGGCCGGCATAATTATGTCGACTGGCAAGGGATAACCATATCTCGTCAGTCGACACTCTATCTGGGCTTCACTTCGGTTACCATAAGCTGCACTTTGCCATTCCCGTATACAAAGAAAACAAACATACTTACTTCGGAAGAGGTGTAAGTGACATAATTGCCATTAACCGGCTCGTCAGCAGTAATGGAGTCACAATACGTGCTGTTACATACACACACTATAAAGTTACTCTTTACGACGCGCGCTGCGCAGGGTATGTCTGCAATTCAACAAAATTATAGAAGGGATATGAGGGAACAGTTAAATTGGTACGACAAGTGGATTCATAGTTATGTAAGTATGAAAAACTTCAGGAGGATATCGACCGTTTGTTTAGGAGTGAGACCGAATGGCCAAGGGCCACATAAAGCAGTTTTTATTTATCAGTTTTGTCATCATCATTGCGTATGGCGTATTATCCTGCATGGATCAAACCTCAATATCTAGTTGCCTCAACCAGTTAGCTGCGGCAGGCGTGAACTCATGAAGCTCAGCTACACCGCCGGGAAAACAGCGGAGCGGACATTCATTCACCACATGGGAAAGGGTCTGGTCAGGTGCTCCGCAGTCGCATTGTGGTGACTCACTCAATCCCCATTTGTGCAGGTGGTGGTTTGATTTTCCGTGGTTGACCCGAAATCGATTTAACCGGGTCCACGACTTTCGGTCCGCATTAAAACCGGGCAGCTTTTTTGTAGGGTCCTTAACAAGGTGCGAGTTAAAGTTTTTAAAGAGGCCCCACTCCGTAAAATGTAAATGTAAAATCGGTTTTGTAAACATTATTTTCGTTTACTCCCTAACAAAATTTTCCTGCAAAAAAGCAGTGACCAATTTTTTGCTCACATTAAACTATCAGGATACCGAAGACTTACTGTGACCCTTAAGTTAGATTACATAATATCATATACTTACTCATGAACACATACCCACACACACACACTAACACGCACACACACACACACACACACACACACACACACACACACACACACACACACACATTCACAAACATCGAAATAAATTTATTGTCAGGAACATTACAAAACAATATTTTTACCTATAAGTATCATTGTCTGAAATTAACTGAATATCGGTCCAGGATGATTATAATACAAATGTAACTTAAACTTATAATTGAGAGCCTGGTGTTCTGTGTCCACAGGCTCTGCCTAGTACAGACACCAGTCTCACACAATGGAGTATAATATGTATTTCCATTCATGTAATCGATGTATAGTTATATTCTTCGATTGTGTACTGTTGTGTTGAGAAATAAACTGATTTATTATTTATTATTATTATTATTAGCGGTTTATGATGCATGAACAAGATTTCGGAAATGTACTCATTTTAAGTGAAGGTAACACGGAAGACTGGAACGGTCTGCCGCGACAATGTCTGGAGGTTCAAAACCCAAGGCACACACCTCTGACTTTTCGAAGTTACGTGTGTATTGTTTATCAATTATCGTTCGCTTTAACGGTGAAGGAAAACATCGTGAGGAAACCTACATACCTGAGAATTCTCTAGAAGAATCTCCAGGGTATGTGAAGTCTACCAACCCGCAATAGGCCAGCGTGGTGGACTAACCCCTCTCAGTAGTAGAGGAGGCCCGTGCTCAACAGTGGGCAATATATAATACAGGGCCGACTGCATTGCATAACACGGACAGAATTGCTGGCACAGCAATTCTGTCCGGCACTGGTGGTAGGTCTCTCATATGTGAGAGTCCGTTTGGGTGGGTACCACCGCAATGTCTATTTCTAACGCCAAGCAGCAGTGTGCATGCACTGTTGTGTTTCGGTTTGAAGGACATTGTAGCCAGTGTAATTACAGGACATAGTGAGACTTAACACCTTATGTCTCAGGATGACGAGCGCAGTGGAATGCCACACAGTACTTTGTAAATCAAGGTGCTGGATGGTGTTGCTACTGTTTATGGGTGGCCGTATCGCTTACCATCAGGCGAACGGCATGCTCGTCTCGTCATTTAATGCAATAAAAAAAAAGCTAGTATGGAAACAATGGAAGTAGATACCAAACAACCTAAACATGAAGTAAGTACTTACCTAATTAACCACTGGGTAAACCGGAGTAAATAGAACTCGGATTATGGAACGAATAGTGTGTGTAGTAAAATTTAGAGTTCTAATATATTACCTACTGTAAGTTGATAATTCCTATCTATTTTCGATCAATTCCTAATGCTACAATATCATTGATATCCAAATTACTTGTAGGTAATATCATAATGAGGATAAAGAAGACAATAACAAAAAAACAAATAAAAGATCTTTACATTCCACACTGTCATTCAACCTTAGACCCTACTTACCGGCGTTCACAGCGCACGACACCGACAAGGCACAAATCAATAAAATATATTTCATTGTTTTATTTCACACTATTATTTTAACATTTAAAATTCATAACAATATTTCTATTGTGAGCAAGATAGTGAGGATTAAAAACACGGCAGTACGTTACGCGTGCCAATGCCGACTACTTTAAAAAGGCTATTCCCGCGTTGTTATGACTGCTGGTTCGGGCTGTGTATTTTATCAGGGTAATTTTACGCTTAGGAGCGTCCAATTTGAGTAGCAATATTGTTTATAGGACATTTTAATTTGTACATACATACATACACACACGCCTTTTATCTCTGAAGCACCACTAATGCACGCATTCGCCGTCCATATTCCATCCCATGATGCGATAGGGGGCGGTCCTATCGCCATATCGGGCACAAATTCCAGAATCCGGGCTGATACTGAATATAAAAATCCAACATCACTTTGCCCGACCCGGGGATCGAATCCGAGACCTCAGAATTGCGGTCGTACCGTAATACAATTACTAGGCCACCGAGGCAGTTTTAGTTTGTATTGCTGGTTTAAAGTTAATGTCCCATGATGAGCGTAGTACAGTGTGTGATAACTGACACTTTATAGGTGGTGACTATGTCAATACATTTATGTGCTGTATAATATTTCAAGACTGCCTCGGTGGCGTAGTTGTATTGCGTACGCGTTACGAGTACGATTTGCGCGCTGAGGTCCTGGTTTCGAATCCCGGGTCGGGTCAAAAACATTGTGGCTGGGTTTTTCCATCTTAAAAATAACTCAGTCACAACTCGGAGTCAGGAAGTTGGCGGTGAGATACCCCCGTGCCTCGGAAAGCACGTAAAGCCGTTGGTCCTGCGCCTGATCTCTCTCCGGTCATGTCGGATTGTCGTCTCACCGGACTATGAGAGTGAAGGAATAGGGAGTGCACCTGTGTATTGCGCACACAATTGTGCACTATAATATCTCCTGCGTACCTGGCTGATCTCCGTTGAGATTGGCCGCCGTAGACGAAATCGGCTAGGAAGGGATTTTATTTTTATTTATTTTAATATTTCACAAGTTGCATTTACTCAGAAATCATGATTTTAAACAGACGCAGTCAGGAATTTAAACTTCTCGATGGATAGTTTGTCCACATACATAACTATAAAACATTTCATTTGAATAATCAATTTAGTTAGATACTTATAATTATATCTATATATCTTCTACACATATAAAAATTTCGTGCCACAGTTTTTGTTACCATGCTCCTCCGAAACGGCTGAACCGATTTTGATGATTTTTATATTCACACTTGGTAGGTCTGAGAATAGGTTGTTATCTATTTTTCATCCCCCTAAATGATAAGGGTGGCCCACTCCAAAAAATATTTTTTATCTTTTTCGAACAGATTTTTTTTTATGATGTGGCATTAAAAAATACATACAGCCCTACATTTTCTACCTTCTTCCATCATCCCTTATTTTTTAATAGCGATATTACTAAAAAAGCTACTGAGCGGATTTCAATGAAATTTGGCGCACGGGTAGACTATATCCTGGACTAGCACATAGGCTACTTTTTGTCCCGGGAAAATATAAAACGGGACTTTTAACCCGGGAAAACTCATTCACGCCGGCGGCGCTGCGGGCAAAAGCTAGTAATATTATATAGGTAGGTCTGCTAAAACACTTAGTTCTCTAAACGGTCAGATTTTATTTGAAAATAGGTATTCAATAGTTCAATTTATTTATTATTTTGCTTTTATAATAATATAACGAATCAGCGTATTTTAATAAAATATTATTTTATACTTAATACGTACAAAGTGAACAAAGCCATAAAATATAAGTACTCATGTAGAGCATTATCTTCCTACGCGGATAAATCACAATTATATTAAGTTGTAATCTGTCTTTTAAAGGACATGTCCAAAAACGAGCCTGAAATTTTAAACAAGACCATTTATATATATTTGGATAGAACTCCTGAAAACTAACCTTTTGCAATAAATCGTTTAATTTTAAAGACCTCCGATTTTGAGATTTATGTAATTTTATTTGGCTTGAAAACTTCACTTAATATGAACGTTTTTAAAAAAGTTGGTTATGAATTGAAGGGTCTAAAAATATTTTTTATATGGATCTAAGTTCCATATTTTGCCCTTTTAATATCCCTTAAGTTTGAGCCTTGTTAGATTTTGAGGCCCAGCACTCATACAAAAAGCGGACATCTCCTTTAACTAAACATAAATATGTTGTCCATCCAATAACATACTGACTATTCTATGTTACTTCTTTCATTCGTCATAATTATTCGGGGATTTTTAACAGTCCAAGTAGAGTTGTTAATATAATTGTATTTTTAGTTTTGTAAGCTGTGTATGAAATATTACCTACCTTCATGTAAAACAAGCATTAAAACTAACTTAAAACTATTACAAATGGTAGAGTGCCGTAGTGTAGTTTCGTCGACACTGCACCACTCAAAACGTAAATAAATACTTTTGGTGTTAGCCTTGTTACATTTATTTTTTATTTTTTTTATTCGGGCACGACAATGTGACTGCACCTCGCCTGATGGTAAGCGCGATGCCGTCCAGATAGAGTATCGAATCGTAGTAGATGTTACTACATACTAGGTAGGTATATACTGGGCGGCCAGTAACTGAAGAATATCCCTGTAGGTAACTGGGGATAGGTCACATCAAATCCTACAATATGACAAAATTTTTCTTCAGTAAAAGCCCCACCATTTCAGAGATATTATTATTATTAATATGTTTTTCGAAAAAAAGAATACGTAGGATGCAATGAATATGATAAATTTTATTAAGAACAATAACGTAACATATCATATAACAGCATCCGTAACGTAAAGACCCCGGTTATATAACCAAACACTTATAACATCAAGCAAATGTTTGTTACTATACAAATATTTGTCTTGTGGTATGAGGTTAAAAGTGTTCGTAATTCATTTTGCTAAGTCCATAAAAGTGAAATTGAATAAATGCATAAATTACAATAACAATAAACTTCCATGAATTTGAAATTACAGTTACATATGAGTGTTATTGAAAAAGTTATCATGGAGTTACATCGTTAAGATCCTATAAAAAGTGTTTACGACCCATAAATATACGGCCTATTAACGATGCGATAATTAAGATATTAAGTCAAAACCGGTTAACACATACAAGCAAACTGTGCTTGGTGTAAAGAACACTTTCTTTTGCTAAAATGTAAATAAGACCTTTAATTAGCTTACATTTTAGATATCTATCGTAACATAAACAGTAAAAAGTTAAGTAAATAATGAAATATCGATTTTGAGGCTCAATGAATATTTGTTTTCACCTTGTTCCATGGCAATATTTCCACAAAATTGCGTTACAAATCACAAGTTACAATTTAGGGAATAGTAAAACGATATGCCTTTGAATAATTTAAATATTTTATTGCATTTTATCTCTCAAATATTTCTTCACGATATCTTTAAAACTGAGGAGTTTTATTGTAAAATAATGACTGAAAACTCTTTTGTTATGGATCATCCATGGCGATTTTTCCTATATTGCAGTGCTCAGCATGGAAATGTTTTGGGAATGACCTATTGTTCCGTAAAAGTTATAGATCATTAAAAATATTAAAATATATTCTTTATTAATTAGTTTTGGGGTGGGAATCGTAAATTGTGTTTTTTTTTGTTGTGTTTTACTGGAATTTCTAGAAATGTGTCCATATACACTTAAGAAAGTTAAGAGGGTATACCCCATTTATAAACACTTGATTTTACCCTATTTTACCCTATTTTACCGTGAACTTTATACTGACATAACATTGGAACTCCGCAGCGGACAGTTTATTTGTAATATTAAAGAGGTTGAATTTGCATTATTTAATAACAATGCTAAGAATTCGACGCCTTATGGACGTTGCTACCACATCTAGAGCCATAACATTGCTTCAATAAGGCCATTCAAAACGTTCGGTTGCTCTACAGCTGGGTTTTTCAAGAGAGATTCAAAATGCGTGGAATCTACATTGAAAGACTCGAATGTCATTAGAAGGTAGGGTTCCGGCAGAAATAGAACAAGCACTGCCCACAAGGACCGGTACATACGCTTACGTGCACGTAAAGAGCGCACTGTCGCCGCCCACTCATTGCAAAAACTTTAAGCCAGACGACAGAAACTCGCATTAAGGGCCAAACCGTATGAAATCGTTACCATGAAGACCAACAGTTCTCTAGAAGATAATTAGTGTGGATTCAACTGTCAAGTGCTCATCGTACAAACAGGCAGCATCTGGGTTAGGACATGAATGGAACAGCTCATTACTTGCCTCAGTAGTGCGATGTATATTTTTTTATGATGATCGTCGCATAACAGTGTGAAGACGGCAAAGTAAGCGATTTTCGAACGCATGTATCCACGAAAATGCAAGATTGGGAGGACCTAATGTAATGGTGTGGGAGGCATTAGACTATTGGGCAAAACCGATCTAGAATTTTAAACGAGGGCACAATAACAGCTATACTGTAGTTCAAGAATAAGACTGCATGTGGTGCCATTGCACAGCAAGTAAGTGTAGGATTTAAGCTGATGCTTATACTTGAGCACATGATGCTAAAGATACCAGAAAAGCTCTACACCAAGGATTTATACAAGTATTGCCGTGGCCTGCGAATATTCCAGGCCTAAATCCAATGGGGCACGTGTAGGAATTACTGAATAGAAACCTTCGACGGACGAATCTACTACATAACGAAAGTCGGCTCATAATTGTGCTTAAAGCAAATAGCGAGTCGAATCCGTAAAAACCATTTGTTAATTTATTTCATTCATTCATTTGTGAGAGCGTGGCTTCATGGCTTCAACCTTATTTTTAAAAAAGAGGAGGAGATACTTGATATTAGAGAATATCATAGGAGAATGCGCATGATAAGTTTATTTACTTATGGTCGATTTTTGTGAAAGAGTATTTTTAGGCAGAAATTTAATTTTTCGTTAAATTAATTAAACGCTTGTTACTTTTATATTTAATCATTATTTTTTTATGTTATTCAATTAAAACAATGTGTTTTTAATTATTTTTATACTTTTGCAGCCCCAGAACCTCATAATTCGTTTGCAATGGCGGAAATACAGGGTGGCCCTTATTCTGTTTCGAGTAGTTGGTATATATTTAAATATCCGTATTACAAGCTTTGAAAATAAAACGAATTAATCTTTAATTATTAAACTCCGCTGTAACGATCGAGCTGGGAGGCAACTTGATTTGGGCATATTTCCCTTTCAGATTCAAAGTTACTGCAACCTTAGAAGTCTCCCTGTGAAATAAAGAATAATATTAAAATTTAAAACCATACTAAACTGCATAGTTCGAGGCGGAACGAAATAGTACTTGTTCTCTGATACTTGTGTGTGTATTGTTTATCAATAAGTTGTTGAACGTTTGTAACGGTGAAGGAAAATATCTTGAGAAAACCTACATACCTGAGAATTCTCCATAAGAATCTCGAGGGTATGTGAAGTCTGCCAACCCGCACTAGGTCAGCGTGATGGACTAAGGCCTAACCCCTCTCAGTAGTAGAGGAGGCCAGTGGTCAGCAGTGGGCAGTATATAATACAGGGCTGATTGCATTGCATTACTCTGATTATACTTAGCGGGAGACTATCCCGGCTACACACCCGCCACTGCAACTCCTGTACGCCAGGATCGGCAGTGGCACGCATTTTATGACACCGAGCGGTGAAGCTCGGCGAGTCTCTGGGAGCACTAATTAGTCTTAACCCGCAACGAAGTAAATCAAATAGAAGAATAGGGAGGAGTTAGAAATATATTTTCCACTTTTTACCTAAGAAGAAATCCATCTTATCTTACTTCTTACTAATATTATAAATGGGAAAGTTGGTGAAAATGTTTGGATGTTTGTTAGAAGTAAAAGCAGAAACAACTAAATGGACTTGGATGAAATACGGGTAGGTCATGTCCAGGAGTAGCACATAGGGTACTCTTGTCTGGGTAATTTACTCTCATGGCAAATAGTGCATATTTTTAATTTGAAGTAAATGGCGCTGGCGTCATATTGTCGACTCTTGAAAGGCAATCATATCTAAGCGACAAAAATACCTAAAATGAGTTATATTCATATTTGGAATCGCCATGCGTCGATTGATCCGGGTTTCGTAGCTCTAGGACAACTTTTTTGGCGGTTAGATACTAGATGATTCCGGTAAATATAACTTTTTTTCCCACTTACCGCCAAAATATTTACAACTTTTTGGATTTACAGTAGTTGGTACACTTACGGAAATTGATTTTGATCTTAGTGTGTTTTACATGAAATCATGATATTACTGTTCTGCATTAAGAATATCATAGTAATGGGAGATTTTAATGGACAAATCGGAGAATGTAAATTTGGAGAAGAACATATTATTGGAAAATATGGAATCGGTAGTAGAAGTAGAAATGGACAGAGAATTGTTAACTTTGCCTTCGAAAATAAACTAAGCATTTTAAATAGTTTCTTCAAAAAGAAAAAGACAAAGAAATGGACATGGATTTCTCCCAATGGACGTTACAAAAATGAAATAGATTTTATTATGACAAACAACCGCAAAGTATTTAAATATATTTTAGTAGTAAACTATCTTAATTTTAATACAGATCACAAAATGATTCGGGCAACACTTCAAGGAACAGGCACAAAGAAAAGTAGAAAATATCACGGGAAATGTATAAACCGTGTATGCACCAGTAATAGTGATTTACTCCTCAAAAACCTAACAGAAACATTACGCACGAATAATGAAGCCAATATATCTACGCAGGAAAAATATAACAAATTGATCAATCAACTTGTAGGCGAGACAATAAAAACTAACGATAACAATAAAAAAGGTATATCCACAGAAACTCAACAGCTACTCAACAAGAGAAAGGAACTCCTACAAACAAAAGAAAAGGATCGCTGCAAAATATCAGACATCAGTAAGAAGATCAATGAAAATATTAGAAGGGACAGAAAAAAGTGAAAAGGCAAAATACATTTAGAAGATATATTGAAAAAACTGGAGGAATCAAGAAGGCTCTCAAAGAATTAAATTATAAGAAAGATTGGTTGCCAAATATGCAAAATAAAGATGGGAGAAGTACATCTAAAAGACCTGAGATAGTAAAAATTGCCACAGACTATTATAGAAATTTGTATACAAACAAAAATATAAAAAAATGCGTAAAAGATTTTTTTATTTTTATTTTATTTTATTCAAGAGGAACAGAAAACAGTTACACATTAAAACTAAATAACAAAATTACATAGGTATTACATTAATAAACATGTAACCAACACTACTGTTCACAAATTAACAGAAAAACGTTCTAAAGAAGCAACAAACGTCCATTACTTGTAATAAAACAATCTCAAATCTGCAAAACACAGTTTACAATAAATTCGAGGAAAGTAAATCGTGAATTGAGTTTTTAAATTGTTGCTTTGAAAGAGAGAAAATATCGACACTATGGAAATATGTATTATAAATTTCGACTATTCGACGGATAGGTGCACGAACCCCGGCATTGGTCCTACAAGAGCCCGTGTGGAACAACCTGGGCACGCGCACCTCCCGCCGCATAACAGTCCTAGGTACTATATAACAAAGTTTATTTGTTATGTCCATACAGTCAAATCTGTTATTACATATACCATACAGCATCATTGCAGTAATAAGCATACGTCTGGATCGTAGAGTAAGGATCTTGTATTGATTTAATAGCTGCTCATGCTGGACATTTAAACGGCAGCATTTATAATTAATAACGCGCATAAATTTTTTCTGAACTATTTCTAATCTATCATTATACTTGTCGTAGAGAGGATTCCAAATGGGTACAGCATATTCTAGTTGGGATCTTATTAGCGTTTTATATAGCAAAAGGAAAGTAGAGGGACGAACGAAGTCACATGAGGATCGCATAACAAAACCAAACATCTGAAAAGCTTTGTTTACAATAATGTCAATGTGCTTGTCAAAGTGCAAAGAGGAATCCAGCGTAACTCCTAAGTCACGCACAGAGTCTACTTTATTTAGAATTGCACCGTTTAAAGAGTAGTTGAAATGGATTTTCTTTTTATTTTTGGTAAAGGATATGAAATAACATTTAGGGAGACTAAGAAAAAGCTTGTTGTCGCGGCAATAAATGTTAAATAAGTTGAGGTCTTCTTGAAGAAGTAAGCAATCATTTGTGGTTTTACAGGCTTTATATATTTTTATGTCGTCAGCATACATTAAAAACTTTGAGGAAATAAAACATTTTTTTATGTCGTTAACATATATGTTGAATAGAAAAGGACCCAAGATAGATCCTTGTGGGACTCCTGATTTGACAACTATCATTTCGGATTCAAGACCATTAAGGACAACTTTTTGAGTCCTATTGAAAATATAAGAGACAAACCAACGAAGTAAATTGCCTCGAATCCCATTGAAGGCAATCTTTTCCATAAGTAGTTTATGATCCACCTTGTCGAAGGCCTTCTGAAAATCGGTATACACGGAATCTACTTGAATACGCTGATCCATATTGTCAAAAAGGAAATCCGTGTATAACATAAGATTCGTCGAAGCCGAGCGTCGTTTAACGAAACCATGTTGTTCTGGTATGATAAGAGGATGGAAGTGAGGATACAACACACCGTGCACGAGTCTCTCAAAAAGCTTAGACAAGGTGGACAGGATGGAAATGGGTCGATAATTCGTTATACAGGCCTTGTCACCGTTTTTATAAATCGGGGTAATGAAAGCTCTCTTCCATATATCGGGAAACACTCCCTCACACAGACACTTATTAAAAATTAGATACAGAGGAATATGAATGCTATTAGATATATTTTTAAAAAACATTGGAGGAATACCATCGGGGCCTGCCCCTTTAGTTGAGTCCAGCGATTTAATTTCTCTTAGTATTATACTTTTCGGGAGATAAATATTTGATAATGAGGTAGAGTTATCAGAATAATTGCCAGATGGTTGCCATTTTTCAGGATCGAATGAAGACGGCTCATAAACTGAGCAGAAAAATTTAGAAAACAAATTACAAATGACTTTAGGGTCGTTCGATGAGATATTTTCATGGTACATAGTGGCAGGGAAGTTAGTTTTACACTTTTTGTTGGAAATGAAGGACCAGAAAAGTTTTAGGTTATTTGGAATGTTAGCTTCAATAGAGTTCACATAAGACTTGAAGCACTTTATTGACTCGTTGTGGAAAAGCCTGCGATAATTCGAAAAGTGTTCATAATCGTATTGGTTGTGGTAAATCTTCCATTTCATCCACGCACGTTCTTTGTTCCTAAATATACGGATGAGAGAGGCTGAAAACCAAACTGGAAAATGGGATTTTTTTTTGCGTGTTAACGGAACATGAGTTCTGATGATTTTATATAAAATATCATAAAAAGCGTGGACGGCATGATCAGAGGAACGGTGAGAAAGTGTCACGTCCCAGTCTATCGAGTTGAGTTCACGTATAACTTCTTCATAGTTGGCTTTAAAGTAGTTGTGTCTAGAAATTGGACGTCTTCTCATAAGATTTGTTTCAATATTGAGGCAGGTGATTGCACAAAAAGGCGGATGGTGGCCGTCGGGATCCAGTAAAGGATTACAGGCCGTGATCTGACAGTGAGCATTAGATATGAATAGGTCTAATATTCGACCAAGATTATTTTTAAGAGTATTAAACTGCAGACAATTAACGACTGATATGAAATTTAACAATATTCTACCGAGAGAGTTTGCAGTTAGTGCCACAGAATGATCATCTTGGACCATCCAATCGATGTCGGGCATATTGAGGTCACCAACTAGAAAGAAAGAATCATTAGTGGAACTGTTAGCAATATCCTGTAGTGTGTCAAGATATTGTGTATATAATTCCACACGAGTGTGGGGAGGCACATATGCCGCGCAGATCGTGTGCCGATGGCTTGATGAAGAAGCGGGAAGTTGCACAATAACCTGATCAATTTCTGCATGCGTAAATAGAGATTTCAGTCTAGTAGGACGAAGCTCGCGACGCACCGCTACCAAAACTCCGCCTCCCTCTAGCTTATTAGAAGTGGTACGATCGCGATCCTCTCTAAAGACCAGATAACGGTCATCGATAAACTCGCGATCTTGAATACTAGGAATAAGCCACGTTTCCGTTAGAATAATTACATCATAAGAGTACGACAATATATTCATAAACAGAGTATGTAACTTCGTGCGAATCCCTCTACAATTCTGATAAAAAAAGATAATATTATTGGTAACCATTAGTAATTATTAATAACAAAATATAGTAACATATATGTACCTATAAATATGTATAATATTATGAAATAGGAAGTTGTAATAACATTGCGTAAATAACCCTATAATGTCAATACTTAGGCAGTCGGGACAAAATGTATTGATGGTAATATAAGAATTTAAAAATAATAATATTAATGTAATATGCGCGTAAAAATATATAATAAAAAACAAAAGCAAAAGACTCGACTGCACGAACAAAGAGGACTGACAACAAAATAATTTCTTGATGGACAAAAACTTACATGCACATAATAAACAAAACATTAACATAGCAATTACAAAGAAGAATTTACGGTGAATCCTACTTTTTCGTGCTGATGATTTTTTTTGAGACATCTTCATCAGAGTGTATGGCCAAAACTGGACTACCATCTCTTTCCCGTACAAGCACCGTAGCATTTTTAATCCACACATATTTAAAACCGTTTTTGCGAGCAGCCTCTCTAGTTTTACGAAATAAAACTTTATTTTTTAGCGTGAGGTGTTCGTTAATATATATAGGTACTACTACGGAAGTGGCAATTCCCAGTTGATCGGATTTAATGCTTTTCTTCTTACGATACGCGCTGAGTACATTATCTCGAAGAATACGTGATCTGAGCTTGACGACTATATTTTTTGGCTTACTGTCCTGTTGATGCGCATGCGGAACTCTATGAATTGATAAGATGTCATTATGATGTATTGGATAACTAATGACGTTGCTTATGGACTCAATGATAGTTATCAAATTCTCATTCCTTTTTTCAGGTTAATTGCAGATTTCAATATTATACTGACGCGACTGTTGCTCCAAAGAGTCAATTTTGGCCTCCAGGTTGGCTATCACTTGGTCACATTTGCGAGTAGCCAGGTCACGGAATCGGTCTTCATATGTAACACGATCGTTCTCCAGTGCCTCCAGTCTGGTCTTCATTTCCTCATAGCTGGCGCTAATAAAAATAATAGATTTTTCAATCTCTGCATTGGAATTTTGAATTTTAATATTTTGTTGCTTTAGCTCGGTGACTTGAGAAATTAATTTATTGAGAACTATGTCTTGCTCGGCTTTCCAGGACTGTAGCATATTTTTTAAATCCTCGAATTGGTCTTGATTGTGACAGCCGGTATCACCTCGAAATCGCTTGCTTGGCCTTGTTGGCTCCTTAATAGTACTGGCTTGTATTTTAGAGCTAGGCACAGAAACAGTAGCAACAGAAAGGTCTGGCTCAGACTGCGTTTCCTGTAAACTCTCTACGACAGTTCCACTTTGTGGAGGTGAACGCATAGTGCGAGGCATATCAACGAAATTAAAAAGCAATAGTTAAACAGATAGAGCCCACTTAGTGTACCGCAATTTAGAGCGCGCTGACAAATGCGTTCTTGGCACAACGCGCAAGCACGCTCGGTATAACGCCGGCGTCCGCGGGTTCAAAACCAGTACGATTCAAAGATACTTTTTCAAAGCAAGCTCTCGCAAAAAAAAAAAAAAATTCCCCGTCAAACGGCGCGAGCTCACAAAACACTGCTGTCCCTCTCCGACTCCTCCCACTGGGCGTAAACACCAGGTAAACAAAGTGCAGGAGTGACAAGGAATCGAAAAACAAAGCAGCAACCAATAGCACTGAAGCTCTTCACAAATATTTAAACAGTTCAACAACATTCACAGCACGAGACGTCTGTCAGCTTCGGGCTCCAAGACTAAACTGAGATAATTATATTATGTCAACAGATTCGGAAGAAGTACCAGAAATCTTGAAGGAAGAAACTGTCAAGGCTATTAATTCCCAAAAAGTCGATACAGCGCCTGGATTAGACAAAATAACAAACCAATTATTAAAAACTACTATGCCAGTTATTGCACCCAAATTGACAGAAATATTCAACGAAATCTTGTCAACAGAAGACATTCCGACTGACTGGACTAAATCAACAATTATATTGTTACATAAAAAAGGAGAATGGGGGGGATATCCGAAACTACAGACCCATTAGTTTAATGTCGAACGTTTATAAAGTACTCTCCAAAATTATACTGTCTCGCATCAGTAAAACACTCGAAGAAAATCAGCCAAAAGAGCAAGCAGGTTTTCGCAGTAATTTCTCAACCATCGACCATATACATGTTTTAAGACAAGTCATGCAAAAATACAAAGAGTACAATAAAGTTTATTTCTTGGGATTTGTCGATTTTAGCAAGGCATTTGATTGCCTAGAACACGAATACATATGGTATGCACTAAAGAAACAGGGAATACAAGCAAAGTATATAAGAATACTCAAAAACATCTATTCAAACTGCTCAAATTAAGCTCGATAGAACGGGTGACGAGTTTCCTATCCAACGAGGTGTTCGTCAAGGTGATCCTATTTCTCCTAAATTATTTTCGGCAGTGCTAGAAATGATTTTCCGCAATATAGACTGGAATAATTATGGACTCAACATCAACGGCGAGAACTTAAACCACCTGCGTTTCGCAGATGACCTTATATTATTCTCCGAATGTCCAAGTAATCTAGAACAAATGTTACAACAACTTTCAGATGAAAGTGCTAAAGCAGGTCTATCTATGAATACAGCTAAAACAAAAATAATGACTAACTCCTGCCAACCAGTTTCCATTAGAGTTGATAACGAGAAAATAGAAAATGTAACTGAATACATCTACCTGGGTCAACTTATATCGACAGACGATACAATGAATAAGGAAATAGAAAGAAGAATTTCCAATACTTCGAGAAGGTATTGGTCTCTCAGCGAGATAATGAAAAACGACGAAATGCCCATAAAAGAAAAGAGGAAAATATACAATATGTGTATCTTACCATGCCTAAGTTACGGATGTCAAACATGGACATTAACAGGGCAACTAGTAAACAAAATTAAATGTTTGCCAAAATGGCATAGAAAGAAGTGTCATCGGGGTTAAAAGAAGAGATAAAGTAAGATTACAGAAAATAAAAAGAGTAACGAAGTTTAACAACATTGAAAAAATATACAAGAAATTAAAATGGAAATGGACAGGACACATGATGCGAGAGAAAACAGAGAAATGGACCAGAACAATAACTGAATGGTATCCGAGGGATGGGAAAAGGAAGAAAGGTCGACAGAACAAACGATGGGAAGATGACATCAAAAAAGTGGCGGGACCAGAATGGACCAGAATAGCAAAAGATAGGGAAAAGTGGAAATCTTTAGAGGAGGCCTTTGTCGAAGGACAAGCTGTTCAAGAAGCAATAGAACCGGTTTCCGATCAAGAGTAAAACATTTGTAATTATAAAACTTAGTATAAGTGTAACAGCAATAAAGGCTATTTTTTTTTTTTTTTTTTTTACTTGAAATAGAAAATTGTTCGCTCTTTAATTAGTTGTTAATTACCTACACAAAAAATTATAACTGGCATAGATATATTTTTACCTGGATCCATACTCTCCATATTTATGTCCTTAGATATTTTCAGCTTAATAAAATATTTTGTTAATAGTACTTTTATACAATTTTACCTAAAATAAAATAAATAATTATTAGTCGGTTAGATAATTTTACCTGAATAATTTAAGTTCTATTTTTTATACTTAGATATTTTTACTTGACAACCTTTAACTTCAGTGATGTCGCAAAGATAATTTTACCGGGTATGTTCAGGTGGTTATACGTATTGCTAAGAGATATTACCTGTTCATAAGAAAGTAAATACACCCGCTTACGAACCACCTAGTGTTTTGAAAGTGTCATTTGTACATGCACGCGATCGTGTACGGCGCGTATCGGTTGTCGCTAAGAGAGGACAGCCGTCCGACGTTTTTATGATTTTGCCTCAATTTTACGTAGATATGGTGAGTTTTTTTTACAAATAAATAGACTTTTATAATTTTAATAACATTTATTTTTGTAATAAATATATTTATGTTGCATTATTATGTATTACAATATGTTATTAATAATTAAATTCCGATTTTACCTATTCTCTCCGTATACTTTTTTTGCCGGTTGAGGCTAATCCTGACCTACCCTTTTTGGAGATAATTTATTTGATAAATGCACGCTCTCCTTGGGTGCCCTCTTCCAGCCGTACCATCCACATTAGCTGGAAAGCTTACGAAAGGTATTTAACCTTTCGTGACATCCGTCCTCTCCACGTGCCCAGACCTCTTTCTATCACAACCATTTTTATCTTGCTGACATTAATTTTCATTCCCTTCTCTTTATAGACACCATTCACATAATTTTTCGTGCCTTGCAGCTCCCCCGTCGATGTTCTCGTACAGAGACTTCAAAGTCCTCACCAGGTGACTCTCAAATCTCAATCCCATATATTAAAGATAATGTTAACAACAGTTCATTCCTCAGCATACGATCATAAGCCTTTTCCAAGTTTACAAAGCTATAAAAGACTTTTTTGGACTTAGGCAAATGTTCTTTCGCTATGCACCTTATGTAAAAGACTTGATGTGTTTAACCCATTCCTCTTCTAAAACCTGCTTGCGACATTCCACACTTTTTTTTTAGTCTCATTAATCACTCTCTTAATGAGGACCTTGGTATACAATTTACTGGCAGCACAGGGGAGGCTTATTCTGCGGTAGTTTTTATATTCTTGCTGTGACCCTTTCTCCTTGAAAATGGGTATAATGATGGTTTTGCACCACATGTTAAAAAGTAGCCATACCAATTTTGCTACTATGCCTTTGCCGTATCTTAGCATTTTAACGGTTACACCCAGCAGCGGTGGAGGCCATGAGGGCCTCCCTACGGCGAGCCGCCGTGGAGGAGTGGCGTCTCAGGCTGGAGGCCCCGTCAGCGGGGCTCAGGGTCGTCGCGGCAGTGCGTCCTGTCTTTGCCGAATGGCTGGACAGGCGCCACGGTGCGGCAACGTTTCGCCTGACGCAGGTGCTCACCGGGCATGGCTGCTTCGGTGAGTTTTTGTGGCGGGTAGTGGGGAAGGAGGTGTCGGCCGTGTGTCACCACTGTGACAACTGCCCGCTGGATACGGCCCAGCATACGTTGGAGTTTTGCCCAGCCTGGGATGAGGAGCGCAGCGCTCTCAGAACAGTCGTCGGAGGAGACCTCTCGCTGCCGGCCGTGGTCGCTTCCATGGTCGACAGCCAGAGGTCCTGGCGTGCGGTGGCATAATTCTGTGAGGTGGTCCTCTCGCGGAAGGAGAGTACCGAGAGGGATCGGAGGCGCGGAGATCCCTCCCGCCGCCAGACGAGACGTAGGAGGTGCCGGGTGGACGACTGACCGGCGTCTTCCGCCCTGTGGATTAGGGGCGTTTGGAGAATTCCACCACAGTATCCCCTGCCTGCCGTAAAAGGTGACTAATAGGGGCCATTGGGGGTCGCAGGTGGGCGGCAGGGGGCTGTCCGTCTTTAACTTTGTGTCTTTATTAGTACATTGTTGCGATCCCTGTGATGGACGGCAGCGTGGCTGGTAGGCCTCACGCTGCCGTTGACGCCGAGGGCGTCCTTCGGTGCGCGGGGGCTTCTGAGCCCCCCCCCCCCCCCCACAACAGGAGACGGGCCGCACTAGGCGGCACCGCGTAGGGGCGGCTGCGGACGACAACTTAGACTAATCCGTCAGAGGAAGCCCGCAGCCGTCCCTAATGCGCCGGAGATGGCCACCGCGGAGTTTTGGTTGGTATGCCGTGCGTTGTACATAGGTAGGGACTCGGCCTGGCGGTCGCCCGATGGTTACATCTCTCCGGGCGGCTCAACGCCTAAGGCACGGTGAACCCAACATATCCGCTCATTCGCCCCCCTTGAAGGCTGGGCGGTAGTAACAAGTCACTTTCTCCGCGAAACCAAAAAAAAAAAAAGATAAGGCAATTTTGTATGTCCTTCTGCTCATCGTATATTTGAGGCGAGAAACTTCCTCCAAAGAAATAAGTGTTGGCTATTAACAAATTCTATATCATTATGCTATATTTTAGGTGTAAGTATGTTTGTCTTACAATAAAATGTTGATTATTATTAAAATTGACTGATTATTAAATGGTTCAATGTTTGTAGGAATAACAAGATTTACAATATTATGCACGTATTAATGTTTTTCCACGATCGTGTGACCCAATAATTTAGCTATAGATATTTTTACTTGATTTTATTAATATGTTTAGATATCCTTATATGTTTTTTACCAACTGCGCATTTTAAAATATTTGCATTTCCTTAAATTTACTTTTTACGGTATTCATAAGATGATCCATTTAGATGATTTTACCTGTTTGTAAATTTAGGTAATTTTTAACTAAGCGACGTTAACTTTTTAATTTACAATCGTCAGGGCTGTTGATTTAAATCAAAAAACGTCAAAAATTAAGAGGTTCCTAAAACAGTTATTTTTATGTAGCAAATGGTTAATTAGTTATGATTTTTTTTGTCAAAATCAAAACTTTAAAACGCTCTACTGAAAAATTTGCTAAATGTCGCTTAGATATGATTGCCTTTCAAGCGTCGATATGTAAATAACAATACAAGATAATACGGACAATGCTAGCAAGTCCGTTATATGTGCATTTTTACCGTTTGCCATAATTATTATTGGTAGGTACTTCGTTTTCTATAGTTTTATATTTACTGGCGTTTCACTTAACACAATAATGAGTATAATCATAATTCTTTTAGACTTTTAGGTCGCGTCTTGGGCGGAAAGCAAATTTTTGGTACCTACTACCAACATTAGGATAATTATAGTTTAGATTCTTTATAATTTTATAACGTGTCAAAGGGTGAATATGTTAATCTGCAAAGATAAACACGTTAACTGACGTATCAAGATTCTTCAAACTATTTGCTTATCAATACAAATAAATAAAAGTTATGCAAAGGTAGCGCAGCAATAAAATGAGAATTCCATATGTAAATGGTGATTCTCTGATTTCGCGCCAATTTTATGTTCGGCCTTAAAAAAAAATAAGTATCTATATTTTCGGAGATTCAATGACTATTAGTTGATCATAACACATTTAACTACGCAGTACTCTCTAATAATAAACCAAAGGATTAAAGACAAATTGAAAAATTGCAAATTATACCCGCAAATGTCACCACCATCAGGGTCCATAAGTTGAATTCTAAAGAATATCGTTTAATATCTTTGAGAATTTACAGTTTTGTATATCTAAAGTATAATCATTTTATTACACGATTACTTAGGAGTTATTTCCCTGCCTTTTTATATTTATAAACATACACAAATAAAATTAAAAATATATTTGTCTTTGTCACTGGAAAAAGGTCATCACCGAAATCAGAGAAAGAAATGCAAATATATTTTTATATGTACACACTATTAACGTTACGCTTTTTTAGCGCTCAGTCGACCCAGAGATCTTGAGAGAGAAACCCTTACACTCAAGCTGGGAAATATTGTTACGAAATTGTCATTGAAATTTAGCTTTGTCACATGTTAGTGGACTTCACCATAACGCCTAAATTTGGGGAAATAAATGATAAAAAAAATATTTCTACTCCTATAACGTTCTATTTAAGACTATTTTAATGTCATATCAAGTAAATTGATATATGATTAAAAATAACGAGATAAATAATAAAAATAACCACAAATGTCATTACCATTTTGTCATTACCACAATTTACCATCGGTTTTTAATGTGACGATAATGACCGTAATCCGATGGTGGTGATCCTGAAATCTTACTAATATTATAAACGCAGAAACAACTTACCGGATTCGGATGAAATTTGGCACACGGTCAGACCATGTTTTGGATTAACACATAGGCTACTTTTTATAGCGGTAATTTTCTCCGATAAGAAATAATAAATGTTTTAATCAGATTTTTTGATTGGAGCACGCTTCAGGATATAGGTATTCTGGTCAGTGGCTCCTCTTACATATGGCAGTACGATCGGAACACGTTCGATTGTGGGTGGTTGAAGTCGGTTTCTGCGATGGCAGCGTGGAATTTGGAGCTTATATCGGCCAAACAAAAATAAATGTAGGGACCCGCGTAAAAGAACGTATAGCTGACTTAAAACACTGACGCTCTACGAAGTTTGCAGTTGCTGAACATTTATGTTGCCAAAGAACACCGATTCCTATCTAGGACGATTCGCGAGGCTATTGAAATTTAAAAAAGGTTGCACATGCCAGGGATCCAGTTATACATCTTATTAAATCGAAGCCCAAAAGACCAACTGCCAGACCTCAAGACACTGAGATCCTTCTGCGTCAATAACAATTGTTTTTTAAAAGTTAGCTCCATGACCATGAAGGCTGTAAAGTCTTTGAAACTTTGGGAGTACTTGAATTAACAACTTTATCGCGAATAAATCCGTTGATTAGTTTTATTTCAATGTCGAACATTCGCGCAAACATAAGAAATCATTGAAATGAAATGAAATAATTTATTTGAACCCATAAAATGTTATACATTATTTAGATTCCGTCAATATTAACTCTACCACCAGTTCGGAAAGCAGTTCTCACTAGAGAAGAACGGGCAAGAAACTCTAGAGTTGCTCTTTTCAAAATCAGTTCAAGGTATAAAATACAATGCATTATGTAGCGAAAAAAATATACAATTCAGTATTTGTTTACTTATGTTTAGAGCAGTTCATTTATATACTCGCAAAATAGGTAATAAAAATTTAAATTCCAACACGAGTGCATAACTATCTCAGAAATCATGTAATAATTTGATCTGAAATCTTCAAGATGTCGTTATTAATCTAAATTTAAGATATACCCCCAATACTTATATATAGTAAGCGAAAAGGGCAGACCAGTCCACACAAGCAGCACCCGTTCACGAGTATGACGCATGTGCCAGCCATCGGCCTCCTCAACCATATTACAGGGAAGTGGCCGACCCGGCACACGACGCCGCCGCAGGCACAGACAGAGTTAAGGAGTATGTCATACCCAAGCCGCTCACAGATGGAAATTACATTATTGGTTTTCCTTCCGATACAACACATAGATTAACCATTTTTATATTTCAAATGTATGTTTAAAAAATATTAATATCTTACTAATTGATTAATTATCTCATATATCTCAGACATTTTGCAAAACATAAGGTCTCCGTGTTTTTTGATTTCATAGAAATAAAATAATGTAAATACAAGTTGATAAAACTAAAGATAATTAATTATATAGCTAGAACTTAATCTACATATATATATAATTACGTAAAGAAAAATTTTGAACCCCGTTTTAAACACATAGCGTGCAAGGAGGAATGTATGATTTGGCATAATTAAAACTCATATACAGAAGAAATGCATAAAAAAGGATGTGTAAGACTTGTTAGAAAATATACCTATTATATTTTAAGCTATTGCATAGCTTCTATCGCGGGCCTTGAGCGTGGAGACCGAATCCAGAAATTCCGTAACGAAAATAACCTGACATCTTTTTAATCTTACTAATATGCACCTTAAATACAATGCGTAGAAGCTATAATTCTTGAAACAAGTATATTTTTATTTATTTTATTTATTAAAGTCATTAAAACCATTTCTTACTAATTTAATATGAACCTTAAATACATTGCGTAGAAGCTATTTCCCCAGCGTTGGCACGGCACGAGTACAAAAGAATCGAACGTAACTTTTTTTTTCAAATTTTGAACTATTCTACTTTGGTTGTGATGACCATTGCATTTCTGACATTTATCAATAACAAGACTAAACGTGCGTTGCTCGCGTTTAAAAATCTACTTTGTGTGGTAAGCGTAAGATCAAATTTGTGTTTAGTCAATCACAATTTGTGATAAAAAATGCTATGCAATAGCTTTACCGCGGCAGTCTCCGAGTGCCACACGTATTTTTTTTTTTGAATAATTGCTTATAAAGCACATATTTTAGATTATAATTGTTAAAAAACTGTTTTAATAGGTTGAACATTGAATATTTACAATATGATTATTATTGTTGAGAAGTATGCGTAGAAATTACAAAGACCGATTTTAAAGATTTTACATAATTAATGATTAGTAGATTGGTTTTAACATTTAGTTTATTCATATTATTTCATTTATAGGACCACAAAGGATTTCTATAATGAAAATTAAACGATCAGATATAACTAGTGTTTGATATTTCAATTACCAAAAGATAAAGAATATCATAAGCCATCTAAAAAGTTATTCCCAATAAACACTATCTCACTACCGTCAAAAAATAGTCATAACTCATAATCATTAATCAAAATACCATTACCGTCACAAATAAAAATTTCAGAGGCCTATATCTCCGTTATTTTTTCGGTGCAATTGAAAGATCTATGTATATGAAATTAATATATGTGTCTCGTAGTAGACACACTGTAGTCGGTGCAATAAAATAGACTGATCTTGAGTACTAATGTATATTACAGTAATTTAAAACTAATTACAATAATCTGTTTAAACTTTAATAATTCGATGTGAGCACTGAGAGTGCTACAGAGCAAGTGACGGTACAACGTATAAAAAAATGAATTTCTAGTCATGAAACGCCTAACGGTTACAAATTTGATATTATTGCTCGTAGACAATTTATTGCTGTTACATTTTTGTAAGGAACTACCGAATATATGTCTATATATTTTGCTTTACTACAAAAAATTACAAAATCTAAAATTCTCTCTACATTTACCCAAATTGGATCGAAATCAGAGAATTAGCCAAATATGTTTCATTATTTTTTTGTGCAATTAGTTTTAAAGTATTGTCTAATTTAGTGGGTAACTAAATTTCGAAACTTTATGTCTGTGGTTATAAACAATCAAACCATAGTACAACATAAATAATAATTGAAATAAGAGTTATTTAAAGAAATTTGTTCGCACTGTTCGGAAAATTGATTGTGGTTATTGAGTTCTTGGGCATTTTTATGACTGCTTGCAGGTCCAGAAACTTTATTCTGATTGTCTTCTCGTGGCCGCTGAAAAGATGAAAAAGTAATATTTATAGAGTAGAGTAACTTTGGTAGAGCCATGCTTCAAACATTATGGTACATGGATGGGCCAGTTACACCGAGATAGCACATAAGATTGAAGTCTCCCTCCAAATGCATCGTGTCTACGGCGCGCGGCCCCTTTTATTTAATTTTTTTTTATTGCATTGAATGACGAGACATGCATTCCGTTCGCTGATGGTAAGCGACACGACGACCCATAAATAGTGGCAACACCATCCAGCACCTTGAGTTACTAAGTACTGTTTGGCATTCCACTCCGCTCGTCATCCTGAGACATAAGATGTTAAATCTCCTTATTTCCAGTAGTTACACTAGCTACAATGTCCTTGAAACCGAAACACAACAGTGCATGCACACTGCTGCTTGGCGGTCGAAAGAGATATTGTGGTGGTACCTACCCAGACGGACTCTTACATATTATTATGAGAGACCTACTTCCAGTAAAGCCCCTGCTAAGAGAAGCGAATTTAAATATAAGCGAATATATCAGATAACGATGCCCGCAATTCGTGGGATACTTTGAATGATGAAGCCAATCACCATTATCATGGTAATTAAGTAACTCTAAGACGTCGCAGACATTTCCAACTTGATGCCGAGAAACAATACGCTATTATAACACAGAGTTTCTTCAGCAATTGTAGTAACACTTTACGTGAGCAATAATCTTAATATACCTATACTCACTCATTATACAAAACAACAACAATAGTGTTATTAGGTGTTAAGAATGCAACATTCTCGACAGATTTTTCGAAAAAGAACTTCCTCTCTATGACTTTTATTCTCCTCGAGCCTCTTGGTATGAACTTGGAGAAGTGTCCCATCGCGTAGAACATGGGCTGTTTGTAGAATTCGTCTTTTACTGCATTGACTAGTATGGGAGAGTCAACATTATTTGCGACCCATGATGGCCCTCCTTGCTGATTCAGACATATATTCCAGTCCATCCAGCCTACTAGGTTATGGTTTAGATCCTGTAATAAAACACATACGAATTAAGAACCATTTCTTTTTTTGGTAGTCGGTTAAAGAGGCATATTCATAAAGATTGTAGATTCCTAGTGGCAGCATATATATGGGTGGTGGACTTTAAAGTCCAGATTTCGAATCCCAGTTCTGATTCTTTGTGTTTGTTTCATTACACAATTTTCCCGGCTGTGGATCTCAGTAAAGTGGCGACGTTAGGGAGGCAGCTGATCTTAAAAACCAAATTCTTAATTCTTTAATAATAATTCTTTCTGCAACATGTTTGAAAAAGTGTGTTATACCGACTCTACGTTGAATAAGGATAGATGTATGAAGAAGAGAAAACGGCATAGATTCTCTTCCTGATTGATCGATAATTCCTCCTTCGTAAATCTTATTGTTTTTAGTTGTATCTAAATCTAATCAAATCAAATCTAATGACTTATAGTGGAAATAATTAAAATTTTGGCATACTAGTACAATGTTTTATTGTTCTAAATTACTACAATCCTACTTTAATGTGTCTATATTTCAATAACTTACTTCAATAATGTCACTGATGTAATTTCTGCCCCTTTGCCAGGAACCAAATGCGACGCGTTCTTTTTCCCATTGAAAACTACCTGCCACATCAAAAAAGTGTGAAAAAATGTTTAGTCGGTAATTAAGTTAATTAGTATCACTGGGGCACAGTACTGAGGGCCGATTTAACCATAGGCTTATAAATTCTCTGATATTCGGAACTTACCCGCCATATACAACGGTTACACTACAATTTATGGTTTCACAGATCTTGAATAAAATATCCGACAGAAAATGTCGCTAGTAATGTGTCAGATTGATTTATTCGTGTTTTAATGTCAGATAGATCTGGAAGTTTATCAGAAACCGGTGAAACTGGCCCCTTATATTTAAAGCACATCATTTAAGACAGTTTTCTAAAGCAAATAACTCCACAGCAACTTATGTCTAAGGATGACGAGCGCAGTGGAATGCCACACAGTACTTTGTAAGTCAAGGTACTGAATATTGTTGCTACTGTTTATGGGTGGTCGTATCGCTTACCATCAGGCGAGCGCCATGCTAGTCTCGTAATTCTATGCAATAAATTACTGTTACCTTCACAAGCTTCTGTGGCGATAATGAATATATTTGGATAGTTCTTGTTGACTTCTGTCAGAACTATGGCTGGTGTTATGAAATCCGAGTAGTAGTGTACCGCGATGCCATCTATGTATCGTAATGCATTCGGGTGTTCTTTGAGCATCTAAAAATTCAAACATATACGCTACTTTAGCCATACACCATTTTGTATGAATCTTTAGTCCTTAGACGTCACGGAGACCCCTTAAAATTGATACTGTAATCACTACATTACTTACTGGAAAGTTACTATAGTTGCCTCAACAACTTCAGTAAATGATAATTTCATAGTCTCTGTGAGCCGCCTTATCTTTGCTAATATTATAAAGCTGAAGAGTTTGTTTGTTTGCTTAAACGCGCTAATCTCAGGAACTACTGAACCGATTTTGAAAATTCTTTCATTATATAATAGGAATCTACATTAAGCTATATTACACTCAAGAGTAATAACTTTAGAGTGCTATAGGCTTTGTATTCCGGGAAAATATTTTTATCCCGGAAAATCTTTTCATGCGGGCGGAGCCGCAAGCAATACTAGTTAATGATAAAATAGGCTTACAATATTAAAGAAGTATGGTAGAACTATCCTTTGGTCGTCAGCCACGAGAATTTTCAAATTCTTGTAACTCGAATTTCGAATCGTCGGCCCCAAATTTTCAGAAATCCATTTACCCTAGAAATAAAAAAAGGTTATAACATTTTCGAGTATAAGATCAACAAATATTTTCCAATTTATACCGCACATGCAAATAGACGTACAGAGGCTATATGGTCACTGCTTAGATGCAAACAAAGAAAGAAGTTAGATCAGATTTGGAAACATGGTACAATGGCTAGGATGTATACTACTGTATAAATATTAATATTTTTATTAATTTTACCCAAAACTACAGCAAGAGAAGATGTTATAAACGCACTAGTACCTACTATTTAAATATAGATCTAAATCATTGGGTGCAACATTGTTTAAAAAGTGGCTATTTAGAACAGAAGGAAGACAAGATGGAAGAACGGAACAAAGTAATATTTTATAGATGGGATAAAGAAATTACAAATTTAAAAATAATAAAAGGTACAGCGTAATATTATATCAACAATAGGAACCCTTATTCAGCTCCTTACTACAGAAAGGTCTAACCAATACTGTAGCGCTGATTTAGAAGAAGGTTAAAGATAGAAGATCTAGACCGTTTTAAGGTCTTTCGTCCATGAAAGAAGTTACTTACGATAGCTGATGCGGTCCATCCCAGCGTATTAAATACATTCGTTCCCAGTGTTCCCGAAATTGGTTCGTTGGTGGTAGTAATTGCCCATATCGGGACACCAGCTTCTGCGTACTTCTCCACGAATCTTGAACCATATAACAAAATAAATCTTAATTTTTGTCGTGGACTACATTTCATTTAGTAGGCTATTTGAAGCCGCCCAGATAGCGATCACAAAGTACACACAAAGTATAAAACCCGCCATAGTGACCCACGTAAGTGTGTCGCGATCTGGAATGAGCCTGTGTATTCAAACAAACCGGCCAACAAATTGTATCAAGTGGTAAGGGACAATCATCTCTTTTTGGTCGATTCTCTCTCAGAACTCTACTCCACGTACAATCCTATGCATTGGGGTCAGTTCTCCGTGTCTCTCCTTATAAAAAGGTGATCCAAAAAAATATTTACCGTTTAGCATTGCAGTAGATTCATACAAATAACTTTGATATTATGACTATTTATAGGCGGTAGGGAAAAAATACGGTAGTCATACTTTACCATCAAAACTCTCATCTTCGTTTACCAGCTTTCTGATATAACAAATCTAGAGATGTCTACCAAAGCACTCTACAACTTGTCTCAAAATTGATTTCATAAATCAATGTGGTACTTTAGATGATATATATATATCTAGCGTCAGTTGAGTCAATGACCTTGGTCAGTTGAGGTGAGAATATAGATTGGCAGATTGAAAAATTATTGCGATAAATCAAATCCCTAAACATTTACATATCAAAATTACCTTTTGAGCTGACTTCAAACTGACCTTAAGGCCAAATAAAAAAGCAATGAGAGGTGTCAAGGGACACCCGGATGGAACGAAGTTCCTTTCGATTAATTAGTGAAGGAATTGTAATAAAATTTTATTTATATAACAGAGTGTGTATATATATAAATATATGAATATATAACTATTTTCCTATTTCCGTTCCAATACATAAGTTTCTAGAGAAAAAAACAAATAAATACGTGTGGCACTCGGAGACTGCCGCGGTAAAGTTATTGCATAGCATTTTTATCACAAATTTTGATTGACTAAACACAAATTCGATCTTACACTTACCACATAAAGTAGATTTTTAAACGCGAGCAAAGCACGTTTAGTCTTGTTATTGATAAATGTCAGTAACCAAAGTAGAATAAATCAACAAAATTTGAAAAAAGAATGTTACGTTCGATTCTTTTGTACTATTGCCGTGCCAACGCTGGGGAAATAGCTTCTATGCAATGTATTTAAGGTTCATATTAGATTAGTAAGAAATGGTTTTAATGACTTTAATAAATAAAAATATACTCGTTTCAAGAATTATAGCTTCTACGCATTGTCTTTAAGGTTCATATTAGTAAGATAATAGCAAAAAGTGTCGTGACAACTTTTCATGAGATTTTTTTCCGTCCAGCCCCCTTTCACAACGCGCGATAAGGAACTTCGTTCCAATAAAAAATACTGCCTCTGTGGTGCAGTTGTATTGTGTGCGCGATACGACACTTCTCTGGTGTCACGGGTTCGATTTCCGGGGACAAATTAATATTGAACTTTCTACTCAGTATCAGCCCAGAGTCTGAACTACGATACAGCGATAGGCTATCGTACATGGGACGTCCTCCTACAAAGTGGACAGACGACCTTGTAAAGGTCGCAGGAACCCGCTGGATGCAGGCCGCTTCTGACAGGTTGGTCTGGAAATCTTTGGGGGAGGCCTATGTTCAGCAGTGGACTTTTAAAGGCTGAAGAAGAAGAAGAAGAAGATAGGCTATCACATCATGGGATGAAACACACATGGCGAAAAGTGGGTGCGGGGATAAAACGCGTTAATTGCGTGTGTAACCAATAACCCCTTACTTGTAATGGTAGTCAGCGTAAGTCTGATAGTATTCTGTTTTTAGATGACTGACGCCGGTGTACGCGTGGTTGGTCTTCATCCACGGCGGGGGAGACCACGTCGACGCTATCAGGTGGACAGGGTTGTTGGAAGCTTCAAATGCTTTTTTGATTAGCGGTATCTGCAAGGATATATTACTTTGTGTAAATAAAATTATATTTTTCATAGTATGGAGAATGGATTTTCTGTTTGGAAGTGTAAAATTATTTTAATTGTAAGAAAAGACATCAAAGGATATGTGTTTGTATTAAATTTGTTTACTGGTGGTAGGTCAATATGTAAGAGTCCGTCTGGGTGGGTACCACCGCAATGTCTATTTCTACCGCCAAGCAGCAGTATGAATGCACAGTTGTGATTCGGTTTAAAAGACATTGTAGCCAGTGTAACTACTGGACATAATGAGACTTAACATCTTATGTGTCAGGATGACGAGCGCAGTGGAATGCCTCACAGTACTTTATAACTTAAGGTGCTGGATAGTGTTGCGACTATTTATGGGTAGTCGTATCGTTTACCATCAGGCGAACGGCATGCTCGTCTCGTCATTCAAAGCAATAAAAAAATATATCTTTTAGATAATAACAAAAAATGAAGGTAAGTATATTTAGGTGATTCAAATTTCAAAAATAATATGTACCTACTTTACCTAAGTATTTTTATGTCATATCACATGCAGTAAATAAATATTTTAAGGAATATTCTTAAATATTTACACCTTAAACTGATAATCTTCTTCGGTCAGTGAGAAGTTACTAAGCTTCGCGTCGTTTTCAGGAAGGTCGTTGTAAGCATAAGCATGGGTGGAGAAATCAGTGCCTCCGATGGGCACTCGAATCATGTTGTACTCAATACCATTGCTACTGTAATATGAACTGTAAAGGGATAACGTTAAAGTTCAGCATACCTTGTCAACTTATTGCATAGACGCTTCACAAATTGGCAACAAAATCGCCTAGCTCATTTACGAAAAGTTGCTTCAATTAAATTGCTAAACCAAAAATGTATGCCTCAGGATGACGAGCTCAATGCTTTGTAATTACGGTGGTGTTACTACTATTAAAAGACAATCGCTTACTTGATTCTTCATTCATTTGCATATCAAAAAACTAAGGTTAAATATAAGAGGTTAAATATAACTTAAGTTAACATCAGAGGATTTGCGCGTTTGGCTAGATGCTATAAAAAACACGATACATTACTCAATAAGAAATTGCTGTGTCGCCGCGGATAAACTCTTCCAGTTCATAGCGGCAGAGTCGGTGACCGCGCCGCCAAAGCCCTCTATCGTTTGATACTTAGTATTGACATCCAATTCCAGAGTCACTGAGCAGCATAATGCTGAAACAAATTACAATTAGTCTAAAGGAGATGTCCACTTTTTGTATGGGCGCTGGGCCTCAAAACCTAACCAGACTCAAACTTTATGGATATTAAAGAGGCAAAATAAGGATCTTAGATCACACACACACATAATCGGACACAAATTCCAGACTCCGGGCTGATACTGAGTAGAAAAACCCAATATCACTTTGCCCGACCCGGGGATCGAAACCGAGACCTCAACATTGCAGTCGTACCGTAATACAACTACGCCACCGAGGCAGTCGGAGGCACCGAGGAGATCTTAGAATTACTAAAAAAATATTTTTAGGCCCCTCCATTTATAACTAACTTTTTGAAACATTCATATTAAGTGTAGATTTTAAGCAAAATAAAATTGCATAAATCTCAAAATCTTATTGCAAAGGCCAAGTTTCTGGGAGTACTATCCAAATAGATATAAAGTATCATGGTTAGAATTTTAAGTCCATTTTTTTTATGTCATTAAATGACGAGACGAGCATGCTGTTCGCCTGATGGTAAGCGATACGACCGCCCATAAACAGTAGCAACACCATACAGCACCTTGAGTTACAAAGTACTGTCTGGCATTCCACTGCGCTCGTCATCCTGAGACATAAGATGTTAAGTCTCATTATGTCCAGTAGTTGCACTGGCTACAATGTACTTCAAACCGAAACACAACAGTGCATGCACATTGCTGCTTGGCTTTAGAAATAGACATTGCGGTGGTACCCACCCAGACGAGTTCTTACATATGAAAGACCTACCACCAGTAGCCCGTTTTTGTACATGTCCTTTTTTCAACGTTTTTTGCATTACCTTCTGACCAAAGACATTAAACAGTAGGTATAGTTAGTTACTTCTAAAATACAAACATCACTAACTTTCTCAATTAGATATTTTTAGGATGGGCCAGTAAGGGCAGCTTAACCTAAAACTCCAGGCTAAACTATTTTAGAACACTGTCCACCATTTTTGCGAATTAGTCTATGTACCAAATAGATATCATTGACCCTAATAATGATATTTAATTGTTTTAACATCGTAAACGACAATATTAATTATTATTCGTTATTGTTACTCTGTGACATTTTCTGTTTCAATAGGTGTTTCGATCCAAAAGAGACTTACGTCACATTTCTAATACGATCCTATTGTACTCACAAATTCACGGTTAAATATAATATTTGCTTTAACTGTTTGTTGCTGAATGGCCAGTGTTTGTTTTTACACTCGTAACATCTAAAACTATACTTACATGAATGATCATAATTATCCAAACTACCCAGGGATTTGTCGAAGCGCAAGCCTCCCTGGAAATAAAAAGCATGACAAATAATATATTTAATATATTATTTATTTATGCTCTTCATATACAAATGTATACAGGCGGGCTTAATGCCGTAGGCAATCTCTCACAGTCAACCTTAGGGTGGTGCATAGATTAACAAGCTAGGTGCATCAGAGTTAGGTACTTCGAAATATAAACTCATAAATAAATATAGATCCATATTATGCAATATATTGTCGTTGTCAAACCAATTTCTGCTATATGCACTTTTTTGAGATTTCAACATTTTGACTATTATGACTAGTTTGCCCCCCACACTTTGATAAAAATAAAAGCCGCTATGTGATTGTAATTGTTACACGGCGAACTATAAGCGCTAGAAAAAATATGCCATGTGCAAATTTTGTCTCAAAATTTTACATGAGAATGTTTTTTCTCCATATCTCAAAGTTTAACTCTTTGTACATAGCAGATATTGGTTTGACAACGACGATATCCTCCCTTGATTCACCAGTCTCATCATCTATTTCTACCGCCAAGCAACAGTGCATGCACTGTTGTGTTTCGGTTTGAAGGACATTGTAGCCAGTATAACTACTGGACATAATGAGATTTAACATCTTATGTCTCAGGATGACGAGCGCAGTGGAATGCCACACAGTACTTTGTAAGTCAAGGTGCTGGATGGTGTTGCTACTGTTTATGGGTGGTCGTATCGCTTACCATTAGGCGAACGGCATACTCGTCTCGTCATTCTATGCTATAAAAAAAAAATCTAACATCTGTCGGATCGCTTGCACTTGTAAGCCAAATATCACTTCTACTAGCATTTCCGCTAACTCTATCTACTCTACGTCGTATGGTAAATAGATTCAACAAAGAACACAATAACCTAGTTGGAAATGGATCTGACTGCTGAGACGAAGATCCGCAGGTTCACAACCCAAAGCACACCGCTGACTTTTAGAAGGTACGTGTGAATTCTTTATCAGTTATCGTTCGCTTTAACGATGAAGGAAAACATTGTAAAGAAACCTACATAACTGAGAATTTTCTATAAGAATTTAGAAGGTATATGAAGTCTGTCAACCCGCACTAAGCCAGCGTGGTGGGCTAAGGCCTAAGCCCTAGTAGTAGAGAAGGACCGTGCTCAGCAGTTGGCCGTATATAATATGTCGGACGGTCGGGTAATTTGAAATAATAATCTTGTAAAAAACAAGTCGAGATGTCAAACTATTGGTGGGAGTGACAGATGAAAGTATAAATAGGGCGCCTCGCCATTTGAAAGGATTTAACCGATCCAGAGGACGATATCACTCTGGCCATCCGCCGTAAGAATGAGTTCTTGAAACTCACACACTCCACAAGACCGCAGTTCCGTCCTCGCCGTCGAGGACCTCGTCGCGTTCCCCGTCGCCCCTCGACCCCCCTAACAGTTCCGGCCCGCGTGCCGACGAAATAAATGGATAGGATTAGGTTAAAAACCAATCTTCCCCACTAATCGTTGATGTCTCATCCTCTCCCAGTGACCGTCCTGAGCCGAGGCCCGTAACCCGTTAGTGGGTTGCTCTCAGCGTCGTCACTTAAATTAAAGGGTTACGAGTGCCTAAAGCGCTCACCCTAAAGTCCGGTGTGGCCAGAAAAGCCGACTCTCGTCAGGCTATTGGACGATAGGCCCGCGATAAAAAAAAAAAATTTTGAAGGGACAGTCTAAGTGCAGTCTTAGTTCATTCGTCGTTGTGTTCATTTGAGTGTTCAACTAGCTATAATTAATCAAAGCGTTACTGTGCTAGATCAGTGTTGGTTAACTGTTAATGTCGTTACTATGTTAGTTTTGGGCTAGCTCTCGACGTAGTAAGTGTCAAGTGGGTTTCTAATGCATCCTGACATAAGGATTGTCCTCTAAACATGCGAACATGTAATGAACGAGCAATAAAACAGTTGTGATTTGATCAGATAGCGTTTCAATTATGACTATTGCGAAGTATTAGCTACGTATTATCGATCGCCTTGTGCCCAGCTTCCGACAAATATATAATACAGTGCTGGTATGATATATCTTGTATCAGCCCTGATAGCGACAACCGTACACTTGATGGTAAAATCCGACATAGTGACCCACATAGGTGTGTCGCGTTCCAGAATCAGCCTGTGTACATCCGGTATCGAACAGCCCCCTTATTCTCTATGACACACGTTTGACTGCTCGTAACAAGCGCGTAACGTAACTCATCGCGTTTATCACTATGGAAATTGGCTTACAGAATACCCATACCATACCATACCAGCCCTGTATTATATACTGCCCACTGCTGAGCACGGGCCTCCTCTACAACTGACACGGTTAAGGCCTTAGTCCACCACGCTGGCCTAGTGCGGGTTGGCAGACTTCACATACCTTCGAAATTCAGAGAACTTCTCAGGTAGAAGCTCTCAGGTTACCTCACGATTTTTCCTTCACCGTTAAAGCGAGCGATAATTCACAAAGAATACACACATGCAATTTTTTTTTAGAAATGTCCGATGTGTCTGCCCTTAGGTTTTGAACCTGCGGACATTCGTCTCGGCAGTCCGTTCCACTCCCATGCGGGCTATCGCCGCTGATGCTACAGAATACCATTTAACGCTAATTGCTCGAAGTTAACGTAACACGTCCGCGTTTGGAGTTAACACTGTCATAGAGAATAAGGGGCAGGCCGGCATAATTATGTCGACTGGCAAGGGATAACCATCTCTCGTCAGTCGACACTCTATCTGGGCCTCACTTCGGTTACCATAAGCTGCACTATGCCATTCCCGTATACAAAGAAAACAAACATACTTACTTCGGAAGAGGTGTAAGTGACATAATTGCCATTATCCGGCTCGTCAGCAGTAATGGAGTCACAATACGTGCTGTTACATACACACACTATAAAGTTACTCTTTAAGACGCGCGCTGCGCAGGGTATGTCTGCAATTCAACAAAATTATAGAACGGATGGCCGTATGGTGAGACCGAATGGCCAAGGGCCACATAAATCAGTTTTTATTTATCGGTTTTGTAAACATGAACGGTTTATGATGCATGAACAAGATTTCGGAAATGTACCCATTTTAAGTGAAGATAACACGAACAGAATTGCTGGAACAGCAAGTATGGAAACAATGGAAGTAGATACCAAACATCCTAAACATGAAGTAAGTACTTACTTAATTAAAAACTGGATACAACGGAGTAAACAGAACTCTGATTATGGAACGAATAGTATTGTGTAGTAAAATTAAGATTTCCAATATATTACCTACTGTAAGTTGATAATTCCTATCTATTTTCGAACAATTCCTAATGCTACAATATCATTGATATCCAAATTACTTGTAGGTAATATCAACAAGAGAATAAAGAAGACAATAACAGAAAAACAAATACAAAATGATTACATTCTACACAATCATTCAACCTTTGACCCTACTTACCGGCGTTCACTGCGCACGACACCGACAAGGCACAAATCAATAAAATATATTTCATTGTTTTATTTCACACTATTATTTAAATATTTAAAATTCATAACAATATTTGTATTGTGAGCAATATAGTGAGGATGGAGGAGGAAAAACACGGCAGTACGTTACGCGTGCCAATGCCGACTACTTTAAAAAGGCCATTCATGCCCGCGTTGTTATGACTGCTGGTTCGGGCTGTGTATTTTATCAGGGTAATTTTACACTGGAGCGTCCAATTTGAGTAGTAATATTGTTTATAGGACATTTTAATTTGTACATACATACACACACACACACCGTTTATCTCTGAAGGGGTAGGCAGAGGCGCACAAATTCCAGAATCCGGACTGATACTGAATATAAAAATCCAATATCACTTTGCCCGACCCGGGGATCGAATCCGAGACCTCAGAATTGCAGTCGTACCGTAATACAATTACTAGGCCACCGAGGCAGTTTTAGTTTGTATTGCTGGTTAAAAGTTAATGTCCCATGATGAGCGTAGTACGGTGTTTGATAACTGACACTTTATAGGTGTCGACTATGTCAATACACTTATGTACTGTATAATATTTGACGACTGCCTCGGTGGCGTAGTTGTATTGTGTACGCGTTACGAGTACGATTTGCGAGCTGAGGTCCTGGTTTCGAATCCCGGGTCGGGCCAAAAACATTGTGGTTGGGTTTTTCCATCTTAAAAATTACTCAGTCGCAGCTCGGAGTCAGGAAGTTGGCGGTGAGATATCCCCGTGCCTCGGAAAGCACGTAAAGCCGTTGGTCCTGCGCCTGATCTCTCTCCGGTCATGTCGGATTGCCGTCTCACCGGACTATGAGAGTGAAGGAATAACGAGTGCACCTGTGTATTGCGCACACACTTGTGCACTATAATATCTCCTGCGTACCTGGCTGATCTCCGTTGAGATTGGCCGCCGTGGCCGAAATCGGCTAGGTAGAGTTTTTTTTTATTTATTTTAAAATTTCACAAGTTGCATTTACTCAGAAATCATAATTTTAAACAGACGCAGTCAGGAATTTAAAGTTCTCGATGGATGTTTTGTCCACATACCTACATAACTATAAAACAGTTCATTTCAATAATCAATTAAGTTAGATACTTATTATAATTATATCTTTATATCTTCTATATATATAATAACTAGCTGACCCGGCAAACTCTGTTCCGCCTTAAAGGCAATAAATAAGCTGATTTTGGAATTTATTAAGTTCATTTTTTTATTAGGAAATACAAATAAAAAACTTAAGTATTTTAATGAAACACAATACTCACAAAAAACGATATTTCGGGATAAAAGTCCCGGTTTATATTTTCCGGGATAAGAAGTATTGTATGTCCGCGTCCTGGTTCTGAGCTACCTCCCCACCTATTTTCAGCCAAATCGGTTCAGCCGTTCTTGAGTTATAAATAGTGTAACTAACACGACTTTCTGAAGATATAGAAGATTTTAAATATATTAAGTACCAGGACATCATAAAACACAATACTCACAGAAAACGATTTTTCGGGATAAAAGTCCCGGGATAAAAAGTAGCCTGTGTGCGGGTAGATTAAATCCTGGATTAACAATCCAGGATATAATCTACCCGTGCGCCAAATTTCATCGAAATCCGTTCAGTAGTTTTTTTACAAAAATCGCTATAAATAAAAACTTGGTAGACAATGAATATGATAAATTTTAATAAGAACAATAACGTAACATATCATATATAGTATATAACATTAAATAAATTAAAACATTTTGGATTAAATAGTTGGTCCGATCGCAGAAAACTTCTGGACATGACGTTCCTCTATAAGGTATGAAGAAATGAAATAGATTGTCCACCCCTTTTGAATTCATTCAGTTTGCGCGTTCCGCATCGTGTGCCTAGGCGTGCACTTGTTAACGCGGGTTTGTTGCAAGTGCCGTCTGCCAGAACAAACCTAAAACAATTCTCCACGATATCCCGATTGCCCAAAGCATATAATTCTATTTGTGGGATGGTGGATGTGTTTGTTGATACATTGTCAAATTTCAAAAAAGTTGTTTTGACTTTGTTAAGGGTATAAAGCAAAATAAAGTAAAGTAAAATATCTAATTGTACATGTTTCCCGAACTATATATATATGATATTATATTGTATAATTATCATGGGGTACTCATTCTCATTTCCTTTAATGTAATTTTCAATTTAATATACCCACGTATTACTTTAATTTCACAAAAAGCAAAAAATAAATAAAATAATGTTTGTATAGCTAAAAAAAAAATAGATAACAGCATCCATAATGTAAAGAAACCGGTTACATATATAACCAAAGTTATACTTTTCCAACCCCAGAACCTCATAATTGGTTTGCAATGGCGGAAATACAGGGTGGCCCTTATTCTGTTTCGAGTAGTAGGTATATATTTAAATATCCGTATACAAGCTTTGAAAATAAAACGAATTAAGCTTTAATTATTAAACTCTGCTGTCACTATTGAGCTGGGAGGCAACTTGATTTGGGCACATTTCCCTTCCAGATTCAAAGTTACTGCAACCTCAGAAGTCTCCCTGTGAAATAAAGAATAATGTTAAAACCATACTAAGCTCCATAGTTCGAGGCGGAACGAAATAGTACTTTTTCTCTGATACCTGTGTGTGTATTGTTTATCAATTATCGTTCGCTTTAACGGTGAATGAAAACATCTTGAGGAAACCTACATACCTGAGAATTCTCCATAAGAATCTCGAGGGTATGTGAAGTCTGCGAACCCGCACTAAGCCAGCGTGGTGGACTAAGGCCTAACCCCTCTCAGTAGTAGAGGAGGCCACTTGTTACAAGTGGGCAGTATATAATACAGGGCTGATTGCATTGCATTGCTCTGATTATACTTAGCGGGAGACTATCCCGCCCTCACACAGCCACTGCAACTCCTGTACGCCAGGATCGACAGTGGCACGCATTTTATGACACCGAGCGGTGAAGCTCGGCGAGTCTCTGGGAGCACTAATTAGTCTGAACCCGCAACGAAGTTAATCAAATAGAAGAATAGGGAGGAGTCAGAAATATATTTCCACTTTTTACCTAAGAAGAAATCCATCTTATCTGACTTCTTACTAATATTATAAATGGGAAAATTTGTGAAAATGTTTGGATGTTTGTTAGAAGTAAAAGCAGAAACAACTAAATGGACTTGGATGAAATACGGGTAGGTCATGTCCAGGAGTGGCACATAGGGTACTCTTATCTGGGTAATTTGCTCCCATGCGAAATAGTGCATATTTTTAATATGAAGTAAATGGCACTGCGTCATATTGTGCTTTAGGGACTTTTGTAGCGAGAAAGGCTTTTCACGCGGGCGAGGCCGCGAGCACCACCTAATTTATTATAAGTATGCCGGCAACTCTACAAAACACAACAAGAATTAAAACATATCAAAATGAGGACTGATATTGAAACTCACATATTGTTAAAAACAACGACAATGGTGTTACTCGGTGTTAGGACAGCAACAGAATTCACATTGTCGGATTTGGTCGAAGCCTCCAGTTTTATCCTGCGGGACCCTCTGGACAAGAACTTGGCGAAATGTCCCATGGAGTAGAACATGGGTTGCTTGTAGAAGGCTCCTTCTTCAGGCTTGACAATAATGGCGGCATCGCAGAAGTTCTCACTCATAACTGGGCCACCTTGGCTGTTCAATGCCATGTTCCAATCTATCCAACCAATCATACCTACATTGAGGTCCTGGAATCATAAAATATCTATTCGTTTTTAATGATCTAATGAATATTTTTTTACATAGGGCTGCTAGTTGAGAATCATTTGGTTATTCGTGTCTCACGAACTACACCAACTTTAAAACTCTTAAGCCTTATTACTGCATAGACTACGGGGCAGTAGGTACTAACAGTCTCTTATTTGTCATTGCAGAAAAATTAGATTGTCCACAGAAAATCCACTTTTTACACAACCGCCTTGAGTTTTTCCTGAAAATCTAGGTAATGTGAGTGTGGAGCAAGGTCAACGGTTCCCAGCGACTATATAGCCCCTAGACACCTAATGCCCAATATTTTCTTTCAAAAGAATTCTGTCAACTACTTGAGGTTTGAGGAAGCGGTGTACCTGCATTACGATTGGGCCTGCCGACATAATTATGTTTTACGTAGCCATAGAAACACTATTTTTATTGGGTGCGTCACTTGTCATGTGATGCTAAACAACTAAGCAGTAGAGATAGCGTAAAATGCACTTAAGTCAGAAAGAAATGCAAATATAGTTTGACAGTAACGTTCCTCAATGTCAAAATTTTAAATACATCATGGCCGGTATAAGATGAATTTCGATAATTTTTGAAAAATAATTGATAAGTCAAATTATTCACATAAATATGAAAAGTAATGCTACTTTTGTGAAAAACCCGAAATTTGGTTGTTTTTATAACACCACTGTTTTGTGCAAGGGGCGATTATAGCATTTAGTAAATCGATAATATGGAAGTGTTTACAGCTCACAGTTGTGGTCACAACTGACTTGAAGATATTGAACGACAAGCTACATCTGATCTATTAGTCAGATGTGTTACCCGAAACCGATCGCCTGTTATTAGACGTCTATTGGCTATATGGTCGCTGACGGTTCCATTAGGACATTTAAAAAAATGGAGAAATGATACCAGGGGCGCTGAAATATCATCATTTTTTTTTTATATTGCATTGAATATCGAGACGAGCATGCCGTTCGCCTGATGGTAAACGATACGACCATCCATAAATAGTAGTATTATAATCCAGCAACTTGAGTTACAAAGTACTGTGTGGCATTCCACTGCGCTCGTCATCCTGAGACATAAGATGTTAAGTTTCATTATGTCCAGTAGTTACACTGGCTACAATGTCCTTCAAACGGAAACACAACAGTGCCTGCATACTGCTGCTTGGCGGTAGAAATAGACATTGCGGTGGTACCCACCCAGGCGGACTCTTACATAAGAGAGACCTACCACCAGTTAATATATCAATTTTCCTCTTTTGAGAAATATATATTGTAGATGCCATATTGTGGGAGAATTGTGGGTGATAAAATAAAACTGATACCAAATACGGCTTTATCACCCAAAAATACATGCAATTAAGGTAAATTGGTTTAAAATGTTTTTACAAACATGTTTTTGTTCGCGTGTATAATTATATGTATAATATAATTATGTTCCATAATTTCTATGAAAGTTTTCATTCAATATTGTAAGTATTTTTAGTTTTTTTACGATGTTTTAAATACATACGTCAATAATATTCATTGCATAGTTAGCAGCTCGCTCCCATGATCCCCAATCTACTTTTATGTCTGCGCCCGATCCTGCAATAAGCATTTTTCGACGATGAATTACATATGAGTTGAAATTAAACTACTATAACGGATTTTATCGCGGTTTTTTATTTAATTTTTTTGTTTTTTTTTTTTCTCCCGACGTTTCGAAGGCTTTGCAGCACTTCGTGGTCACGGGGCGGACTTCGAAACGTCGGGAGAAAAATTTAATAAAAAACCGCGATAAAATCCGTTATAATAGTTTAATTTCAATGTCTAACATTTGCGTAAACATAAGGAATCATAATAAATATGAGTTTAAAAATTGTACACTCTATATATTATTTATATTATTTTCCCCTGTTTAAATATTCTACTATAATTATTTAGACGATAACGTGCTGTCGATATTTGACTGTCATACAATTTCCATGACATAGTTGCTTCAGGTAATTGCTAAATTAATAAATTTTGTTGAATCAACTGTCAACTGATAAATCGTTGCCGCCATTTTTCGTCGTGTGCCTGATGCAAAGGCGTTGACAAAGGTTGCTAACCTATACTATTATTATAAAGAGGAAAGATTTGTATTTTTATATGTTTGTAATCTTTGATTTATTATATACCTAGATAGACACTGAACGTTTCAAACGCGTCGAAAAAAATAGAGGCCAACAGTTGTCCGCTAAATGAGTTCGAGTGAATTATTTTTTGTTATTTTTCATGGATATAATTATCTTCCCGTTTTAATAGAAACCATGTGATACGCAGAATGATGCAGCTATAGCGTATGACAAAGCTGTCACGCATACTAGCTTAAGAAAAGTTGGCCTGTTTGTTTTAGTTTCATTGTAGCGCGTCACTCTATCTAGGTTTATAATTTATCAAAGTTTGTAACGAATAAACTCAAAAACTACTGGACTGATTTTAAAAATTCTTTAACCAATATAAAGCTAGGTACATTATTAGCCTATTTTTTAGCCCGGGAACATATAATTAAGTATAATCCACACGCGATCAGTATGGGATGGAACCTTGTCGAAAAAAATCAAAAATGATAATACTCGAGCGAAGTAGCTTGCGAAAATTTCTGAATTCAAATTCATAAATTAAATTTTCTTGTTCTTTTGAATTATTTTAACCAAAAAAGCTGGTGATTGCAGAAGATTTTCTCTTCCTATACTATGCACATGAGTAAAAAATATGCATATTTGTATTACGTAATTATAATTATGTAGAAATCCACAAAATCTTTTCATATTTATTTAATTTGTATCTCTCGAGCGTCAGTGCGAGTTTGCTGACGCTACCGAGCGGTGTCAGTTCCAAAAGGTGGCATCCCATTCTGATCGCGCGGATTATAAAAAACACGCTTTATAGAAAATCCAACTAAAAAATAGTAAATTATTTTGGATTAAGAATAGTGTAAATAAGACTGCCTCGGTGGCGTAGTTGTATTACGGTACGACTGCGAGGCTGAGGTCTCGGGTTCGATCCCCGGGTCGGGCAAAGTGATATTGGATTTTTCTATTCAGTATCAGCCAGGAGTCTGGAATTTGTGCCCGATATGGCGATAGGCTCGCCCCCTATCACATCATGGGACGGAATACGCTTGGCGAAAAGTGGGTGCACTAGTTGTGGCTCTGCCTACCCCTTCGGGGATAAAAGGCGTGAGCATGCGTAAATAAGAAAAAGTGTGTTTTATCGTAAAAAAAGCGTGGGGTGCTTTTTAAGGTATTATCAAAATGATATATAATACTTCTACTAATATTATCTGCCAATAAAATATTTATAACTATTGACACCATGCACCCCACGCTTTTTTGTACAATAAAATACACTTTTTCTTATTTACACTATTCTTAATTCCAATTTATTTTCTACGAGCTTTTGCCCGCGGCTCCGCCCGCGTGAATGAGTTTTCCCGGGATAAAAGTCCCGCTTTATATTTTCCGGGATAAAAATGTGGCTATGTGTCAATCCAGGACATAATCTACCCGTGTGCCAAATTTCATCGAAATCCGTCTTGTAGTTTTTGCGTGAAAGAGTAACAAACATCCATACATTCATACATCCATACTTACAAACTTTCGCGTTTATAATATTATCATAGTAGGATTTTTAGTTGGATATTCTATAAAGCGTGTTTTTTAGTTGTTTTAAACTATTATTTATTTTTTAGTTCTGTTCTACTATTGTCCAAGATGTCACTAAAAACGAAAGCGCCATCTTGTGACAAGTAGGATTTTTTTACGCATAAGAGTAGCCAGTTTAGTTGTAATTCTACTATGGTCTAACAGATGTCACTAAAAATATATAAATTGTCAAAAATCTCATTTTGCAAATTGAATAATGGCATAATCTTATCAAATTAGTGTATTGATATCGGTCCTCGACAAACCTACAAAGTTTGAATAAAATCTGACCCTTTAAAGTGGGTCAAAATCGCGCCCAAAGGCGTCGGTTACTAACATACAAACATACATACAAGTGAAGCTAATATAAAGCGTGTAAAAAATATACATAATAAGCATAAAAATCAGTGAATTTAGACACAACGTACCAAAGGAAGCTTCAGTAGATAGAGCGAATAGTTTCGGGTACGATTTCAACGACAGCGGAATGGTATCGGCTGTGATATACTTGTTGAAGTAGAAATGTTCTGCTATCCCGTCCAAATAGTTCAGGACTTCTGGCCTTCTCTCCACAACCTTGTTGAAAAATTTGCAAGTTATTCAAATAATTTGAAGATTGAGAACAATTCGCAACTTATATTAACTTCAATGCAATTTATACCATTAGAAATCTATACTTATCTATTACTTAGATAATATTGTTGAAACAGAAGCGATTTCGATTTATATAAAAAAAGATCTCACCAATCGACTGACCGGTATGAGAGTAACTGCACATTGGGCGTTTACTCTCATACCGGTTCACGGCACATTTTTCTTACAAGTGCTTAGATTTTGGTAATACAACGCAACAATTACTTCACCTATCCTCAAAATCTACTGGTTGCAATAGGATATCAGACTGAAATATATCAAAAAGAATTGGTTTTTCGTCGTATTTTGAGTGAAAACGGTGAAAAAAAAAATAGGCTGTTTCAGGTTCTAGAAGTAAACCATGGATGCAACAGTTTATTGCGATCGTATAATCTGGCAGAATCATGTTACAGAACCACCTCTCCCAAAGCAATTCACGACTGAAGAGCTGTAATCTCTCATTGTATGCTAAGAGGACAAAAAATAGATTTTTTGCGTTTTTTTGCCTTTGAGAGGTCAGTGAAAACTGTTAAGAAAGCTTTAAGAAGTTTGTGCACAAAATCAAGATGTGAAGCGTTCATCAAATATTAGATCGAGTCTGGTAAACTTATGCCAATCTTTTGATAGTAAAAATATTTTTTGGGTAGAATACAGTAACTCCATAACTAAGGAATACCTATTCACAACTTTATAATTAATTAAAATACAGTATAATTATCTTTTTTAAGGTAACGAAACAAGAAATTATAAATTTAAATAAATTTAAACGTCATAACTTTTACACGATATGAATATATTTTACCAGATTCAACCATAGCGGAATGGTGCTGCGCTGGTCGTCCACTCCGAGGAGTTTTATTTCTGGGTAATGCTTCTTCATTATGGGCCCGAAGTAGTCCGCTATCCAATCTGCCTGTAAACGTTGAACGGTTTGCATTACTTATCATCATCATCAGCCACATGACGTCCACTGCTGAACATAGGCCTCCTCTATAGATTTCCAGACCGACCTGTCGACCATTTATATGGAGGTTAAATTATTAATATAACATAAGTATGTATAAAACTTGGAGATGAAAGTGACGAAAATAATTAAAACAATCAGTATGCGTCTAATCATATTTAAAAGGTATTTATCTTATATTTTAAAGGATAAAGAACCACTGAAAAAAATAGCCTACCAATAGCTCAGAAAATGTATATTTAAGAAGCAAAAAACCATTGTCAAATTAGTGAAATTAATCGTATAATATATAATTATTAAAAATTGATTTCTATGAAAGTTTGTAGCTCACGAATTCTTAGAACGAAAAAAGGAATCATTCAGCCCCGTATAACTTTAAATATAGGTATAAATAATTTTCTGCGCACACGCATAATCGCGTTAGTTCCTCCATAGATCTTTTAGTTTTAGTAAGTAATCTGATTCCAAATATATTCAACTATGTAGCGTATGTGTTCAACTGTTTATCAAGCGCACTATTGACTACACATTTACCCAACTGAAAAGCATTATCAAAAATCCAAACAATGAAGGTTGTTTATCTCAATGCTTTTAAATTTTGTGAAATTTTAACGCACACATCACGCCTTTTATCCCTTAGAGGGTAGACAGAGGTGTAACCAGCGAGTCAGCTTTTCGCCGTGTGTTTTCCGTCCCATGGTGTAATAGGGGGCGAGCCTATTGCCGTATTGGGCACAAACTCCAGACTCCGCGCTGATACTGAGCAGAAAATCCAATATCACTGCCCGATTCGGTATTCGAACCCTTAGAATAGAGTCGTACCGTGCCCAGAATACACGATACCGAGGCACTCACAATTCCTTTTCGCAAATTTTAAGTATGCTTTGTAATTTTTTTGTTTGTACATGTTACAATGAATACAAAATACAAGTATAAATGAAGATCTTGTCTGGTCGTCATCTACCCCTTACAAACATAGTCAATAACTAATAAACTTACTGCCGTAGTCGGTCACAAAATGAAGACTTACCATAGAATACGTAGTCCAACCCATAGAATTAATAAAGCCAATGACTGCTATACTGGTCAGTGGTTCGTTTGTAGTTGTAAGACCCCATATCGGTACTCCTTCTTTCGTGTATTCATCTACGAATCTAAATCAAAAATAAATTAATACATCCAATAAGACTACCCAGCATCATTCTGGCGACCGTCGAGGGACGTACCATCACACGATACTCGAGATTACCTCAGAGTACGTACCTAAGTACCTAAACGCCACTCGTCACATAAATGTATAAGCCGACCAAATACAAAAGTCACAAAGAAAATTTACTCGAAACTTGTGACAGATCCTTCTTCAGATTGAGTCTATTCACGTTTTTTTATTGCTAGTGAATGACGAGACGAGCATGCCGCTCGCCTGATGGTAAGCGATACGACCGCCCATAAAAAACTTTTGATTACGAAGTATTGCGAGGCACTCCACTGCGCTCGTCACCCTGAGACATAAGGTCGTTAAGTCTCATAATGCCCAGAAATAAGGCTGGCTACAACGTCCTTCAAACCGGAACACAACGGTGCACACTGATGCTTGGCGGTAGAAATAGACATTGCGCTGGTAGCTAGCCAGACGGCCCCTCGCATACGAGAGACTTACCACCAGTAAACACGTGTTATTAAAAACTAAACCAACCTGCGATGGTACTCTGCGTAGGTCGGGTAATATTCCTTCTTCAAATAGTCGACTCCCGTGAAGTTGGGTAGGATTTTCATCCATATCGGAGGCGACCAACAAGTGCCTACCACGTGGATATCTTCTGTCGCTGCCTCCATGCATGCTTTTATGAAAGGCAACTAGAAAAAATATCATGATCTTCCAATCAGTTTTGACTTCAGGAAAATTTTCTGGCCCGAGTTACAATGGAGATAACGTTTAACGCATTGACAATGTTAGAGAAGCTAGTCACAATCAACTCGATCTGTATAGAGATCCAGTTCCACGTCTCTGTGCTTGCAGTAGAAGAAATATAATTCTCGTTGTTAAAAAACTAGTTGAAGCAATTGTCAACTTGTTAACTGTTTATTAGTGTAAAAAATTGTCGAAGCAACTGCTAACTAATCAACTGCTGATTAGTTTCATAACTTTAAAGAAAACTGTAAATTTCGTAGTATGTAATTGTGATTTTGAAATATTGCCGTCATTTCGTGTTGCACGCACAGCAAGTTGACAGAGTCTGCGCGGTGTCTAATATTCAATGCAACTACAACATACCTTGTAAGTGTAATCTTCCGGTCTGAGAGTAAAGTTCGACAGGTCCTTATCATCTACAGGGTATTCGTTTAACGCATAAAATTCCGTCGAGAAGTCACTGCCCCCTATCGGCACGCGGAGCATGTTGTATTCTATGCCTTTACCGCTGCAGTAGGAACTGCAATCACAATTGATTTAAATCAATGAGGATGTCCAGATGTTTTAACCACCAGCCACCAGGGCGGCAGTGATGGTAGCGATAACGCGTTATTGTCACACAAAAAAAAAGAAAATATGGCGGCGCGGCGCCACGTGATGGTTGGAGAAATTGACAGTTCACACACTTTTTTAAGCTATTGCCATAGCCCATTAAAACCCGACAGATCAGAACTTCTATAAATTATATTATACGTAGTTAAGTTTCTTTTCGCGGTATGATTTTTGATATAAGTTTGAATTCTTTTCATCCCTTAAGTCTTATTGACCCCGTTTTTGGGAATCCTCATCAATAGTTTATACACACACACACACTGATGCCTTTTATCCCCGAAGGGGTAAGCAGAGGCGCAACTAATGCACCCACTTTTCGCCGTGCATATTCCGTCTCATGATGTGATAGGGGGCGAGGCTATCGCCATATCGGGCACAAATACCAGACTCCGAGCTGATACTGAATAGAATTAAGAACAACAAAAAACCCGACTGTGTCAATATCTGCCATCTTTATTAAGTTCATTGAAGAACTGAAAAGATAGAGACAAGATTTTAATTTGAATATTTTGTTTTGGTTTTGAATAATCTTAGTTAATGTAAGGATTTCTTACTTTATTAAGCTTTGTTTCAATACAGGATCACTCAAGTTCTGCCAGTTCAGTCCAGTGGAGTCGGTAATGGCTCCTCCGAACCCATTGATGGTCTGGTACTTTGTCTCCGGGTCTAAGCTATATACCAAGCTATTGTCACCTGAAAGTTATTAGTCACACATAGAGGATAATTTAAATGCAAAAGATGTCGATAATGCAATAGATAATTTTAATGTTATAGTGGACGATAGCTTAGTTGGGAATGGAACGGTCTGCCGAAACAATGTCCGCTGGTTCAAAACCGAAGGCACACACCTCTGACTTTTCCAAGTTATGTGTGTATTGTTTATCAATTATCATTTGCTTTAACGGTGAAGGAAAACATCGTGAGGAAACCTGCATACCTGAGAATTCTCCAAAAGAATTTCAAAGACATGTGAAGTCTGTCAACCTGAACTAGGCCAGCGTGGTGGACTAAGGCCTGAACTCTCTCAGTAGTAGAGCAGGCCCGTGCTCACCAGTGGGCAATATAATTAAAATATAGGGCTGGTATTATTAGCTGTCTATAAAACATAACGGCAAACAAAATGGCGGATAGACCTCAGCGCGATAGTAGTACCGCGCACGCAATACAACTACGCCGAGGCAGTCATAATTCGGTACGTCGAACATTCACTTTTCCGACATAGTCTGCTTAATTATCTCGACCCCAATTAATATATATTGGCAATATTCATTATCTGTCTACCAATTCATATACAAGGGTGAGCTCATGAATTTTATATAATTAACAAGCTTTTGCTCGCGGCTATGCCCGCGTGATAGTTTGTCCGGGATAAAAGTCCCACTATATATTTTTCCAGAACGAAATGTAGCCACGTCCTTCCCAGCGTCTCAAACTATCTCCATACCAAACAGCAAAATCTATTTCGTAGTTTTTGAGTAAATCGCGTACATAGACGGCGGGAGACTTTATTTTATACTATGTAGGAAAGGATAAAAGTACTTACATACTCTGCAATCTTTAAACTGGGACGATTCCTTGTAAAACCGAAGTCCAGACTGTAATAATATAAATGATGAGAGTAACATACAACCTTTCCTATATTCTTAAAGGCTTTATATATTGTAAATAGAAGTGTGGTACTTTACTGTTGGTAGGTATCTCATATGTAAGAGTCCGTCCGTCTGGGTGGGTACCACCGCAATGTCTATTTCTACCGCCAAGCAGCAGTGTGCATGCACTGTTGAGTTTCGGTTTGAAGGACATTGTAGCCAGTGTAATTACTGGATATAATGAGACTTAACATCTAATGTCTCAGGATGACGAGCGCAGCGGAATGCCACACAGTACTTTGTAAGTCAAGGTGCTGGGTGGTGTTGGTACTGTTTATGGGTGGTCGTATCGCTTACCATCAGGCGAACAGCAAAAAAAAGGATTCAAATACAAAAGGATTAAAGCATGTTTTTATGTAATAAACAACCAAAGATTTGTTTACAATTAACACTGGTGGTATGATGTTTGTATCCGCCCAAGTAACGACCACCGTACACAAGGAAGAAAAACCCGCCATAGTGGCCACATAAGTGTGTCATATTCCAAGATCAACCTGTGTTTCAATTATGTCGACTGGTGAGAGGCAGGGCCCCTGGGCATGGCCTCTTGGGGTACCTGTTGTTAATATTGTAACAAAATTAAAATGTCATTCCTAACGCCATCTATGCATACAAATAAAACTCACTCTGTTATAAACGTCAAACTGTGTATTACTTACACCTGTTCCCTTTCCTGATTTCCTAAAATATTTTTTCTGCCATAACCAATATTTTTTTTAACGGCTTTAAATAAGTTCCAAAATTTATTGAAATAATGGAAAAGATAATCAAGGCAATATTGTCCTCGGATAACAGGTTTATTAAACACAAACCGTTAAATTTAATTTCACATTGTAACGGGCTTGAGGGTTTTGATGTGCCCGCACGTTGGTAGCCAGATGTAACGGTACTTGGGTTGGTGATGGTGAAAACACAGTCTCGGGTTCCAAGAACGTTTATTCGTGTTCAAATTGTAGATGAGAATATTTACAGTGTTGTGTGGAAAAACTACTATAGGTGAAACGTCCCACGACGTGGAAGCGTTCGCTACTACTAAACTACACGTCGGTCCCAAAAATAGTCCCACGCAGTGGGACTAAGTTCGGAAGCCGGATTCGTAATTTGTATTATTTTGTATATCAAGGAATATCTATGCATTAACCACTATCAACCACCTTTAACCACACCGATTCACAAAATTCCTCCGCAGGTCATGTTTCCCCGGAGAATCTTGATATCGCGATTCACAATTTGTACGTATCCGTAGTAGCGCCATCTCTCGGTGACGTGATGGGACTACTCTTTTGTATGATGTGTTACAGTCTCCCCCTCAGCTTCTGAAGACGTCCCGGCGAGGAAGCTGGTTAGATTGTAAATGAATATAAATACAATACTGTGGATAGCCCACTCCAGGTGAATCGTCCCACGATGTGGAAGCGTTACCATTATAATAAAATTATGCACACGTCGGTCCCAAAAATAGTCCCACGCAGTGGAAGCTAAATTCGGAAGCCGGATTTGTGTTTTGTCAATCGAGGGATATCTACTAATATCAGATCTCCCCCTGCATTAAGGCTCGCCTTAATGCATAATATCCACTGGCATCCGTTTTTATAATATAGGGTTTTGTCTGTTTCCGCAGAACCTCTTTTCGTGGTGGGGACAGGCGATACGGTGGTACAGCAATTGGTTCTTTTGTTGTTGACGCTGCTCCGCCAGCCACAGTTTGAACTGATCATCTGTCAGAACCATTTTGCTTGGGCTAAATTTACTTTGGATGTACGTAGTTGATCGCCCCGCGCGTGTGACGTAGCCTTCTGGATTACGCTTATCCGCCAGTGTGGACCGCTTCCAGACTTACAGTTTCCTCGAGCAGGGATGATCTTCAGGCCCCACGTTGGGCGCCAGATTGTAACGGTCTTGGGGATTTTGATTTGCCTCACGTTGTTCGCCGGATGTAACGATCTTGGGGATTTTGATTGGCCCCACGTTGGTCACCAGATGTAAGGGTACTTGGGGATTGGTGGTTTGCCCCACGTTGGTGGCCAGATGTAACGAGCTGAGGTTGGTGGTGGTGAAACACAGTCTCGGCTTCCAAGAATGTTTTATTTGCATTTAAGATTGACGATGAGAACAAATACAATGTTATGAATAGCTTACTACAGGTGAAACGTCCCATAATGTGGAAGCGTTATGACTATAATCTAACTATACACGTTGGTCCCAAAAATAGTCCCACGCAGTGGAAGCTAAGAGTTCGGAAGCCGTAATTGTGTTTTGTCTATCAAGGAATATCTATGCATTAACCACTATCAACCACCTTTAACCACACCGATTCACAAAATTCCTCCGCAGGTCATGTTTCCCCGGAGAATCTTGATATCGCGATTCACAATTTGTACGTATCCGTAGTAGCGCCGTAGTAGCGCCATCTCTCGGTGACGTGATGGGACTACTCTTTTGTATGATGTGTTACAACATTAGTTTTGCTCGGGACGAAGGGCCCCTGGCTGTTGCGGACCCCCTAGGCATTTGCCTAATTTTACTTTAGACTCATCCGGGCCCTGGCGAGAAATAATCATCTCTGTTTAGACGACACCATCTGGACCCTAGTCTACTTGCCATCAAGTAAAAGGGTCACTCTTACGTGGCCGTATAAAAAATATAATATTCTATAATATACCCACGTCAGAGGATGTATAGGTGATAATCTCTCCTTCGGCAGGTACTTCTCTTATGACAGTGTCACAGTATTCTGCAGTGCATTTGCAGATGACCGACCGGTTGGCTATTGCCTGGGCTTCACATGGCAAGTTTGAAATACGAAAGAGGATTCTCGTAATTGAAAAAAGTTGGCTGTTTTAGACTACACTATATTACGTGGTATTACTATGTTAGGAATGAAGAAATTATATTATATACTGGCATTAGCTCGCGGCTCCGCCCGCGGGAAAATGTTATTCCGGTATAAAAGTCCCGCTTTATATTTTCCCGGAATAAGTAATCCTTGATTAGCCTATGTGTTAATCAAGGATATGATCTACCCGTGTGCCAAATTTCATCGAAATCCGTTCAGTAGTTTCGGAGATGTGCCGTAACAAACAAACAGAAAAACAGACCGAAAAGAATTATGAAAATCGCTGATGTGTTTTCCATTACTCTTCTTTAGTCATCCCCTTTCTTTTTCATCACATTTCTTTCAATGTACAGACACACCGGTTCTACTGGTTTATCTATATATATAAAAGAAAGTCGTGTTAGTTACACTATTTATAACTTAAGAACGGCTGAACCGATTTGGCTGAAAATTGGTGGGGAGGTAGCTCAGAACCAGGACGCGGACATACGATACTTTTTATCCCGGGAAAATATAAACCGGGACTTTTATCCCGAAAAATCGTTTTCTGTGAGTATTGTGTTTCATTAAAATACTTAACTTTTTTTATTTGTATTTCCTAATACAAAATTGAACTTCATCCAAAAAATTTCGAAGAAAGAAAACGAAGGTCTCCAAAATTAATAAATTACACCGTAGCACTATAGGTATTGGTTATTTATGTTTCAGTACACACTCGTAATTATTTATTTGTAATGGCTAATAACCAATTTAACAGTTATGAAAGGATAATCGTGATGTTTTATCGGAAAATGAAAATGAACGACTAACAATAACTACCTAACTTTGTAATAAAAAAAACCTTCTGATTGTAATGTGTAAGATTTAATAATAATCTAACTCTATTTACATACGATAATAAAATCCTTGAATAAAAAATCGATTGCATTCAAAAATCGGCTATTTGGTGCAACCTATTTTTTGTTTTCTTCCCTACACATAGTATTCCGTGAAGTGTCAATAAATTGTTATACCGGCCAGCTATGTTTTTCCCTTTAGTTATTTATATACCTAGATAGAGTGACGCGCTACAATGAAACTAAAACAAACAGGCCAATTTTTTTAAGCTAGTATGCGTGACAGTTGTGTCATACGCTATCGCTGCATCATTCTGCGTATCCTTGTGTGCGCGCATAATGATACCAGTTATTACATGGTTTCTATTATAACAGGGAGATAATTATATCCATGAAAAACAACAAAAAATAATTCACTCGAACTCATTTAACGTCATCATTTATTATTTTTTTCTACGCGTTTGAAACGTTCAGTGTCTATCTAGGTATATAATTAATCAAAGGTTTTTCCTACCTATAAGGAGTAGGTATTCATATCAACTTAAGTAGTATTACTTACTCTATGATATCAACTTCGAAGCAAAACAATGCCAAAATAACTTTCTACCCCTTTTTAACCCCGTTAGGAGATGAATTTCAATAAATAACGAAACGCGTCTTCCATCAATTCTGTTAAAAAAGGTTTATGCAAAAGGACTTGTCCAAAAACGGGCCTAAAATTCTAACCAAGATAAGTGTATATATATATCGATAGAGCTCCTAAAAACTAGCCTTTTACAATAAATCGTTTAATTTTAAAGACCTCCGATTTTGAGATTTATGTAATTATATTGTCCTTAACAACTACACTTATTATGAACGTTTTTAAAAAAGGAAATTATAAATGGAAGGATCTAAAATTACTTTTTTAATGGATCCAAGATCTATATTTTGCCCCTTTAATATCCCTAAAGTTTGAGCCTGGTTAGATTTTGAGGCCCTCATACTAAAAGCGGACATCTCCTTTGAAGTAGATTGGACCAAGGAATCACGTTGTCCCATACAAACTTTGCCCCCTTTTTCACCCCCTTAGGGGTAGAATTTAGAAATATCCTTTCTTATCGGACGCCTACGTCATACAAAGAACACACCCTCCAAGTTTCAGGTCTCTACGATCAGTGGTTTAGGCTGTGCGTTGATCCATCAGTCAGTAATTCAGGACAAGGCCTTTTATATGTATAGATTATACTAATTATTAAATTGATAATTCACTATCCTGCGAATGAGCTAAGTCAATAACTCTTAAAAGTTTCAATAGACATCAATTATTAAATATCTTGTTGTCTGAAAAAACAGATTTTTAGATGACTCCAAATGACGATTGCCATAAAAATTTGCACGCGAGTCGCTTTCATGGCAACGATTAGTATCTATACAAAAAAGGATTTCGGGATACTATGCAATATCAATCCAATTCCCATTGGCCAAACAGCAAAATTTCTAATTAAAAATACTTCAAAAGTGGGTAGTTTTAATGTTTTCCTTCAAATAATGTGGTACCATTACTTTTGTAAATAAATTTCAAATTATACTCACCATCGTAAGCATTTGCCAATTCAATCCAAATTGCTATTAAAGCGATTCTAACTACAAGTAATTTTAAATTGAACCGTTCCATTACTACGAAAGGAACCTTATCTACTAATATATTATTATTGTTTTAATTAGACGCGACTAATTCACAACGTGTAAGAGCCACTGAAAACGGCAAAGAATGAGGACAAATATTTCTGAGTTGAATAATATATACCATGCCTAAAAAAATGTTTTATCATTTACATTTCAAAACAAGTAAACGAAAAAGAATAATGCAGCAGCTTTTCAAATAATCATTACACTATACTAGCTTTTGCCCGCGGCTACGTCCGCACGAAAGAGATTTTCCTGGGTAAAAGTCTATACTATTTTATTTATTCTAGTCCCCTATTTATTAAGGGGCAAAAAAAAGGCTCGAGTGGAGACTACATACTGGCAAGCGCAGCGTCGGCCGTCCACCTGCAAGGTGGACAGACGATTTGATAAAGGTCGCAGGAACACGCTGGATGCAGGGAGCAAGAAGCTTAATACCCGTCAGTCTTTTTTTTTTTTTTTTTTTTTTTTGTCCCTGACTATTCTGCCAGTAGCCTGACTAGGGTCGGCTTTTCTGGCCACACCGGTCTTTAGGGTGAACGCTGGTGCGCTCGCAACCCTGAATTTAAGCAACCATGCTGAGGGCAACCCACTAACGGGTTACGAACCTCGGCTCAGGACGGTCGCTGAGGGGAGAATGAGACATTCAACGATTAGTGGGGGGGAAGGATTTTTACCTAATCCTATCAGTTCGGGTTGTTTACATCGGCACCCGGGCCGGAACTGTCATGAGGGTCGGGAGGGCGACGGGGAACGCGGCGAGGTCCTCGACGGCGAGGACGGAACTGCGGTCTTGTGGAGTGTAAGAGTTTTAAAAACTCGTTTTTCTCACGAATTGCCAGAGTGATTTCGTCCTCTGGATCTGTCAGAACTGAACGCGGCCGTCTCCATTTGGCGCGGTCAAATGGAGTATAAATTGACGCTTTGCGGATGAGCGTGTTGGTATGTTTTTCCGCCCGATCGAAATAGCGTTTGCTGATGTTCTGCATGAAGTGCTTGATGGTCGGCATGTTGGTGTCCACGTGGAGGTTGCGATTGCGAACGTACCACGGGGCACCAAGAGCGTGTCTGAGAAATCTATTCTGCAACGTCTGCATACGCTTAAGTCGAGCGGGCGGTACGTGAGCGAATACGGGTGACGCGTACGTCATTATGGGCCTAATGCACGCGGTATATATCCTAATCTTGTTGCGGATGGACATTTTACTTTGTTTGTTTATGAGCCAATGCAATTGGCTCATCGCCCGTCAGAGTCGTTGATCTTTTTTACTAAGCCATGGAAACTAACGTGCATAAAACACGTTATGTCTCTTTCGCACGCTATTCATTACAATAGCCGTACACTTTCTCGCTTAAACAAGTTGTGTTGCCAGTATAAATATTTTTACCGACCAGCTTACTAAAACGACACAGCTTTTCAAAGATTCGGGTATCAGTTTATTTATCACATGGATTCCTAACAGACTTAAACAAGTGTATTAAATATATATATTTAAAAAAAATGAAATTTATTTCGAGTCCGTCCGGATATGATATCCAACCGATTTGCTTATTTTTTTTTAAATGAAATGATCATACACACATTTATTATCCGACCACTTGCTCGTTTAATAAAATAAGTAGGCAATAAAAAACATAAATAAAATGTGTTACCATATAATGAGACAATCCTGCCCCAAACATTTCCTAGTGAAACAAGCAATTATTAAAATAATTAAGCAATATGTTTTTTTCATTGTAACAATACTCTAATCTATTATTTTTACAGGTGGTCGAAATGAAAAACACGTTACAGTCAAATATTTAACTTTCGCAAGTATAATGATAATGACAGTGAATTTAAATTAACTCTCCAGAGGTATTGTCAAATATACCCAAGGCTACATAAATTATTGTCTACTAACCACAAGACAAAAGTCATGCTGTTTGATAAAATTTGGGTGAAGAATGAAAGGGTGTTAAGACAAAAATTGTCAAATTGTAGTAATTATTCAGATACACTCACTGTATTTTTATTGAGACGTGATAACAATATCTATTGAATGTAATCCCTTCCTAGTCGATTTCGGCCACGGCGGCCAATCTCAACATAGATCAGCCAGGTACGCATGAGATATTATAGTGCACAAGTGTGTGCTCAATACACAAGTGCACACACTATTCCTTCACTCTCAGTCCGATGAGACGGCAATCCGACATGACCGGAGAGAGATCAGGCGCAGGACCAACGGCTTTACGTGCTTTCCGAGGCACGGGGTGTCACACCGCCAACTTCCTGACTCCGAGCTGCGACTGAGTAATTTTTTAAGATGGAAAAACCCAGTCACAATGTTTTTGGCCCGACCCAGGATTCGAACCCAGGACCTCAGCGCGCAAATCATACTCGTAACGCGTACGCAATACAACTACGCCACCGAGGCAGTCATTCTATTGAATGTAAACAATAAATAACAAAACACATCACGCCTTTATCATCTTTTTTAGGGTTCCGTACCTCAAAAGGAAAAAAAGGAACCCTATAGAATCACTTTTGTCTGTCTGTCAATACCCTTTTTCTCAGGAACGCGTAGACATATCAAATTGAAATTTATATCAAATACTTGGGTCTACGGTCTGTTTCAGCTGTAAAAAAATCAAACTTGTAAGTTAACGCGATCAAAAGATATGACCGTTTATGTCGCGTATTTTGTGATTTGGCAAGGGAATCTAAACCTATAAGGTACTTCCCGTTGACCTAGAATCATGAAATTTGGCATGAAGCAAGGTCTTACAGCACATGTGTAGGGAAAAATTTGAAGGCCGTAAATATGTACTTTAACAACAAAAAAAGCGAATTTACGAACTTTATTAATTTGATTAATTTATTTACATAATACAGTCAGTATAGTATAGTATAACTTCGTCACAAAGCTTTCTGTTATTTAAGTACCTAATTAAGGTTTGTTAGACTTCAATTAATACTTACTTCTAGAAAAATACTGCCCCTACTACACTTTTCGCCCGCGTGCGTATTCTGTCCCATGATGTGATGGGGGCGAGCCCATCGCCACATCGGGCACAAATTCCAGACTCCGGGCGGATACTGATTTCTAGAAAAATCCAACATCACCATGACCGACCCGGGGATCGAACCCGAGCCCTCAGGATTGCAGTCGTACCGTAATACAACTACAGCACTGAGGCAGATTATAATTATGTCAATTTATATGGCAGAAAATACTCTAAGGGCAGAAAACAATAAATGGTATAACAATGCCTGTACGATAGTACAAACATGTCACTATTATAATATTAAATATCAACGAATAAAACAGAAATGTCATAATTTTCGTATAAAAAAGTCACGCGGCGCAAACTCTTCAAACACGTGGTTAATGTGAAATTCACTCACACCAGGCCAAAAGTAGAAATCCATTACTACTTTTATCGAAGTAATTAAACAATTGTTAATATTTTTGTATCAATTTTTATTTTCGTAATTATGTACAAAATGTATGTAGGTTTATAATAAATTACTTATAATTATTATTTACAGTCCTAAACTATTTTTAATAATTATCTAGAAGTAAGAACTAGTTTTTAATCGTTTACTTCTGCATCCTTCCGTTTTCAGTCAAAAACGTCTGTAAGTTAGTAAAAATAGTAATACGTATATAGTTTTCACCGAAATCAGTAAAATGTTTACAGTCCTGACCATATTATGTCTCTATGTCATAGACAATTTTTTGTAAGTTTCAATATCATTTAGTGCTAAATTCGTGTAAGTGAAACATTTTATTTACACAAGCTCACACTTTCCCGGAAGATAAGGCAGAAGTATATATGCGCATAGTCCCCGACTTATATCTCTCGCATATGACAGGGTCGGTGTTCTATTTATGTGATGTTTCATTAAAATCGTGATATTATTTGTATTAATTTACATAATACCTCTAGATCTTCATTAACCTGCCTTTTACGATTTGGTGCAGACCATCTTACATTTATATGAGACGTTCTCCTTCAAGTTTTCTCCTAAAACAACATTGGAATTTTCTGACGCTGACCGCTCCATGTCAGTACATGTTTTCGCTTCCCTACCACCGATGGCTTTTGGATCAAAACTAGACAGCCTAGCTTTAACTGCTTCTCTTACTTTAGATAAGAAAGAATTATCATCAATTTTAGGTAATGACGGGAAGGGTAATGTAGGACTATTATTGGATAATTTCCTATCGGTGCCCGATCTTACAGAAGTGGGAATCATTGGAGTGTTAAGATTATCTTGTTCTCTGAAAGTTTGCCTCATATTTTCTCGAATGCCTTTTGTGAACGGGGCTTTATCCATTGTATCTTCCATTGATTTTATATCTTCAATACAGTTTATAGATTCTGACGCCTTAGGAGAGCGCAATCTTGTAGGTAGTGCTTCACTCGGCAACCCATTAGGTTCATTCCTTTGTTTACCAAGTCTTCTTCCTAATCTAGTATCAGTCTTCATATTTTCTGTAGACTCTTCATCAAAATCAGGTTTTGAACGTTGTTCAGACTTAAAAATTGGTCTAGACGTCGTTGATCCAAAAGTAACTTTGATTTTTTTCTCTTTAAGTGAATTTGCATGTTTACTTAAAACACCATTTTCTTGAAAATGTTTTGATGGTAATTTCAGAAAATTATTGTTTTCCGAATCTAATGATTTTATTCTACTTGATACAAGCCTCATTTTGGGATCATTTCCTGTAGTAGATAAAGGTTTATGTAATGTAGATTTTAATTTAGGTGCTTCAATGGTTTTTGGTACAGGCACACTTGCAGCTGCGGGCATTTTGAACTTTATTTGTGAAGCAATTGAATTAGCCGTCCTATCTGAAGATGATTTACTTTTTAAATTGGCTGTTTTGCCTAAAGTCTCCTTCTTGTTTTCTACCTTTAATCTCTTTGAGGTTGGTGTATTAAGTCTTTTAGCTCCGTTAAATTGGTTATTGTTAAAAGCGTTCCTACTTAAACTACTTCCTTCAAATAAAGAATTCAACGAAGAAAGTCCTGTATGGTCTAAGATATTATCATGTATAGAGGTAAGTCGATCATTTAAATCATAATGTAAGCCTTTAATCTTCGCTTCCATATCTTCTTTGGCATCTACTATTCTTTCTAAAATATCTTCTGGCTTTCCCGGAGAATTGCTTAGCAATTTGTGTGGTCGTCCTAAAGTAGAACCCATCTTTCCTTGTAAAGCTCTTATCGTATTTTCTGTATTACTTCTTAAACTATTAGTAATGTCGTCTATTTTTGGAATAGAGTCTATATTCCTGCTTAAATCTAATGGATTACTATTGCTATGCACTAAATTTTCAACATTTGTTCTCATTCTGGTTATCATTTCGTTCAGGATTGGTAAATTTTGCGGTGGATTTCCTAGTGTTTCAAGAAGCTTTGGTATGCCTACAGAATCCCGTCCTAAAGTAAGAGTAGCCCCTAAAAGGCCACCCTCATTACCCACTGTTGATTGTAATCTTAGTGGTTTTAATTCTAAATTATTAGGTACCGCTACCTTAGTCCTAAAAGATTTTAAATTTACTCTTGGGATTTTAGACAAAGTATTCGACTTTCCTGAGGTTGGAGGTTTTAATTGGAAGATATCTAAATTCAAATCTTGCAACGGTATACTAGGCGACCTCGATATAAAGTTGGATGTACTAGGTTCCGCTGACATAATAGGGTTTTTATTAGGACAGTCAACATCTTCATCTGTATCTTTGTAATTTCTACCGAATACATTCCCCAATCGTTCTCTCAAATCATCCAGTGTCGGAAAATTTAGCGCTGCTCCAAGGTCTAGGCTTGGCGGATTACGTAAACCTTCGAATAAGGATGAGGGCTGCACAACAATATTTTCGAAAAGTGGGTAGCCAAGATTGGTATTTTTAAATAATTGTAAAGGATCATGGATTGTACCCATTACGGGTTCACTGGCTTCAACAGCCATCTCGTTTACGTCAATATCATTTCTAAGTGATTTTGGCGAATTTTCAATATCTATGTTACTGTCAGATGGACGGTCTTTATTATCTACTTCATTACTTTGAGGCATCAGATAAAAATATGACGGATCTCTGAATTCCGTTGTATGTGGTTTATTGCTTGCTGTATCTGGGTCGATTGTATGGAATTTATTGTCACTCAGTGGTTTTTCTACACTCCTATCATCTGTTTTACTTGCTATGTCATCACTACAGTCATTATGTTCAATATCTGGCGTAGTTTTCTCTGTTAAGAGACTCTTTTTTAGTAAAGAATCTGATAACTTTTGTAAATCTTCCAATTGCACTGTGTTTGAACTTTTTAGTTTTTTATCATCCGTGTTTAATATATTGGGTGAAAGTGACAGAATATTTTCGGAAGGTTCAGTGTCACAGTCTTTATCTATACTGTCAATGGCAGAACTGTCGGTATTTCTCTCAATATTCAATTCTCTAAGCTTATCTCCTTTGTTCATCTTTGAAGTTCTCTTACTTTCTTCTATTTTTCGAAGTACACTCTCTTTGACTGATTTGAAAGATTGGGTCAAGGGTGATACTTTTTGATTGTTCAACAATAAACTGGTTTTTGCATTATCAATTATAGTATTTCTTCTTTGATCCTCTTCTTTAACTGTTACCAAAGGTTTCATATCAGAGTTTGAGACATCTTTCGGTAATATTTCATCACTATTTTCTGAAGATGGCACTTCATCGTGAATCGTTTCTAAACACTCATTTGTACCAAACTCTTGGCCAGAGACTTCGCTTTTGACACGAGATTGTGTATCTTCTTGACCATCGATATCCAATATAAATTGCTCCTCTTGACTTGAGTTTGAAATTATATCATCTGGACTTACGTTGTGCGTAAAATCACAATCATCTTCTCCACTTTTTGCCATTACATCTACGTCATTATCAAAAACGGCATGATCAACGTTTTCTGCTGGATGGAATGAATTCGGCATAGATTCAATAATCGCAGTTTTTGTAGGAATCTTTGATACTGGCTTTGGCTTGCTTCTTACAGTTTCTTGTCCAACATCACAATTATCTTGCACTTCATTAATATTCGAAGTGCTTGGTAAAGCATCGAGTATTTCAGTGCTAAAAGTTTTATCTCTTGGAATTACTTGAATGTTTGTGCTGGAACTAGCATCTTCAAGAGATTTATCGTCATTTTTAGCATTATTCCATTTACCATTTTTATTCAAATCGAACTTTATTCCATTTTTGAGTAAATCGCTTAACTTGGGCATGTTTTCAATTAAAGTTGGAATTTGGAAAGCAGATTGGCCAAGTTTTAATTTTTCTATCAGTTGTCCTGGAGGAATCAATTCGACATCTCTTAATTTTAATAGGTTTTTGATATTTAAGGGACTATTTTCTGTCAGTAGTGGCCCTAATTTCAATCCTGGGTTTGGTATGTCGGAAAATAGTTCTTTCCTATCACTTGCAGCAGATTTCATATCACTACGGTTACATTCTTCGTTGGATTTCATGTTCATTATCTTCAAATTATTTAAACTTTTTAAGGCATCAGTCTGTTGAAATTCTTGTTGCCTCTCTAATAAAGTATCAGTGTTGGCATTGCCTTTTCTAGAACCGGCGTCACATACATCACTCATAACACTTTTCATAATAATCGGATTAGTTTTTAATTTTTTACTTCGCGCATTGGTATCATCTAAACTCTCATGTACGTTACTAGCTGCGAAACCACTGTCCATATCTAAACCGTTTCTGTCTACCAGCCCGATAGGTTTTGACTTAGACACCCTAAACAAATCTGGTAATAAACTCGGTGATTTTTCTACTGGAGTGCTCATTCTACTCAATGTACTTCCTAATGGGTGTATGCATCGCGATTCTTGTATATGAGATGGGTCGGATATGATATCTTCATCATCACTTGCATTTGGTAGGATGATGGTGATAATATTTTGTGCACTTTCTTCTGGTGTAACGTCTTCAGTAGCTCTACTCCTGGCTGCGTCTCTCGCCAATGCATCTCGGTATTCTTCATCCGTTGCTTCACGTAAAGTCTCTAAAACTGAAGATGCGAGCTCTACTTCGGGTTCTAGAAGGTTTTTTGGGTCCTCTTTTGAGTCTGGAGGCCTAAAAATAAATAATACATTTTACAAAAAATAATTTATGAGTTGACAAAAGATGGTATCTATATAAAAATATGTACCTACCTATATCATATCATGCACCGTGAACCAGGGTAAAAAGGTAAAAATGGTATAAAGGGACAACAATTATTAAATTTAATTATTCATACATAATATTCTTTAAAATATTGGCAATAATCGAGCGTGAAATACCGTATTAATATCTATTCATTTCGTACAACTAAAACCAAACAGTTGACAGCCCATTTATTTACACATAAGTTTCGTATTAAAATAAAATATTAAATTATGAACTATGAATGAATTATGAATGTTTATTCTAGAAATTAGTACAGGTGTATTTATCATGTAGCAACTGTATTAAAGTTAACATAAAAATTTCCTGGCATGTTGTATAAACTTCTTCACACTATATTGCGCTTCGTTCATACATCGCACCATTAGAACGAAAACTACACAATTAAAAAAAAACGAAAATTGTAATTAATCGTAAATTACTTAAAACTGGACCCTTTTTTATAAAAATATAATAAAAAGGGACCGATATACCAGTTTTGTCCTGTTCCCGCTTGAATATGGCTGTGTTTGAACTATTGTTGTATTGAGAACTTCGTTTCAAGTCATTTTATGACCAATAATGCATACACATACTCACGCCTTTTATCCCCGAAGGGGTAGACAGAGGCGCAACTAGTGCACTTTTCGCCGTGCGTATTCCGTCCCATGATGTGATAGGGGGCGACCCTATCGCCATATCGGGCACAAATTCTAGACTCCGGTCTGATACTGAGTAGAAAAACCCAATATCACGCTGCCCGACCCGGGGATCGAACCCGAGACCTCAGCATTGCAGTCGTACCGTAATACGACTACGCCACCGAGGCAGTCAATTTTATGACCATAACTCAATTTTCTATTTTTTTGAATTGTGTCGTTTTCGTTCTAAAGGTGCGATATATTACCTATACCTACTAACAAAGTCCCTAGCCGCGTCCTTATTCACGCGATAAACTCAAAAACTACCAAACGGATTTCGCTGAAATGTACAGTCTTACTTATAAAAAATTCGCAAAGCTTTGCTTAGTTACGTCTTAACTAGACTGCTCTTAATCAATGCTTAACTTTTGACATACAAATTTACTCGATCAGCTGTAAGTCAAAACCCGCCATCTTGCCCTTTAAGTAGGTTTAAACTAGGCTACAACGATGTTATATTTTGACAGTTATTTAAGCAATGCTTAACCACTTCTTAGAGTTTTGGCGGGAACTTGGAAGTGTCATGAGGTGCTCTTGTTTTAATTCATTATTTTGGTGATACTTAGTGTTATATTGCATAATTATGGTGGTATATTATCCAATATAGTTCTATTAAAGAGCTCAAATGAAGTGAATTGAAATAATTGTGCTAATCAAGTGTTTTTTTGTTGCCGCCAAAACTCCTCGATAAAGTCTTGGTAAGGTAGCCACTGCTTTACTTCGATATACTACAAATAATAAAATAGACAAACCAAACTTGACATTGGCAAAATGTGAACACAAATGCCACTATAAAAAATAAAAAAAAAAGTAACATTGTTTCCAATCGATGGCTAAGCAATTGATTAAAAAATAAGACGAGTTTATAAGTAAGACTGTTAGTATAGGAATAGTTTGATACCGTGGGAAGGAAACTACTTTTTATCTTGGGAATACGTGTAGTGGAACTTTGAACCCAGAAAAAACACTTTCACGCGGACGAAGCAAGGAGCAAAAGCTAGTTTGGTATAATTTAAAAACAACCTAACGGACTAAAATCTACTGATTAATTAACTAAAATGCATAAATCAAACATAAAAACCATCATTCACCTTCGTGGTAGTACATTCTTACATCAGTTATGTTTAGTTATTATTTTCTTGGTTTAGTGGGTAGTAAAATAGTATTGGTACTTACTTTGATAGCGGTCCAGAGGGACGCAATGCGGAGGGGAAGAAAATCGATGAAGAACCTTCGGAATCAGCTCCTCGAGACCTACAAGGGCAGTCATCGAAACTTGATCGAGAGAATCCCATGTCATCAGGAAACTGTCTCTGATTTCCTTGGTGCCCTCGGAAAGTTCTTCCATTTTGAGGAAGCCAGCGTGCTTGATTTCTAAAGGATTCATCATTCTTGTCAGGACAAGGGCAGCATTCTCCAAAATCCAGCTGGCGCGGCTGTCTGGCGGATTCGGCGTCATCAACCGTTGGTTTTGGAGACGCCTGCAGAAAATACAATTACCTATGGCTTTATACCCAAAAATTCCAGCAAATTATCGTGCCGTATAGTGAAGAAATTTATCGGTAACTAATTGTATTCCAGGGAAATAATGTGATTTATTAATTAAAGCTTGATTTACAAATCGATGAAATGACATAGAGATAGGTACATACATTTTTTAATTTGTAACATCGAGGGCAAACAGATCGCGATACTTCGTTCGTCCTTCTATCTTTATACCAATTTAGATATAGTGCAGCCTACGTCCTAGCCTGGGTCTACCCAAAACTCTATTTACGTTTAAAGTACTATTGATTTGATGTAGTGTTTACAAACGGCAGCCTGCCTAACGTCACCCACGGAAGGATATAATCCCGCATCGTAAATGAAAGTATACAATTTGACCCTAGTAAACGAATACTGTACCTTCAAGTCCACGATACAGAACTCTAAACGCAAAAAAAATTTAGGTATTATAAAGTAGAAAGATTAGATTTTTTGTTTGTCTATATCTATAGTAATAATAAAAAGGAAAGATTTGGTTGTTTGTTTATTAGTTTGTAATGGATAAACGCAAAAGCTAATGAACCGATTTTAAAAATTCTTGCACTAATAGGAAGCTACATTACTCCTGAGTGCTATAGGCTACTTTTTATTACATACTAAACTTCTGCTTACGTCTCCGCCCGCGTGAAAAAGTTTTTCCGGGATAAAAATCTTTTCCCGGGATAAAAAGTAGCCTATAGCACTCAGGAGTAATGTAGCTTCCTATTAGTGCAAGAATTTTTTAAATCGGTTCAGTGGTTCGTGAGATTAGCGCGTTCAGCCAAACAAACAAACAAACAAACTCTTCAGCTTTATAATATTAGTATAGATAAACTCAAAAACTATTGTAAGTACTGATTTAAAAAAATATTTTACCAATATAAAGCTACATTATCAAAGAGTAACAGGCAAAACCCGGGAAAGACACAGCGGGAGTTTTATCCCGGAAAAACTTAATCACGCAGGCGGAGCCGCGGGCAAAACCCAGTTTAGTAATGAAAATATACTCACTATATGCACCAAGAATAAGAAAAACACCACCCAAAACCACATCTTGCGCTCTGGCTCACATGGGGTCAGTTGAGAAATTGACATCGATCCCTCATCTCGTTAAGATTTATTGATAGCCAGTATCTTAGAGATAAAAACAAAAGTGATTCGGGCACGCGTCAGCGCATCAGACGTGACAGATAATGCAGCGCTCAGCAAAAGTTAATCACTTATCAGCGATAATTATCTAGTTCTGTAGAACATGCGTGACCTGTTTTATGTATTTAGTTATTTTCGAGTTTTTAATGGCTTAGGAAACTTTCTCTAGAGTGGGAAAGGTTTTATTACGCTCGCAGTTACCATTTACCGAGGATAGATATCTACCTAAAGACATCTAAAGTAAGGGTTGCGAGGCCTGAAACTAGATAGGCCATTAGATTTTCTTCGAATATCGATTTCTGGTATTACAGGAAGACATTCGAAAAAAATATTCACTCTACTTACCCAAGGCTGGATTAGCCTAAAGGCAAATTAGGCAACTGCCGAGGGGCCCTTCGTCTCGAGAAAAAAAAATTAGAACATCCGTTACCCAATGTTAATATTATTGCCTTGTTTAATTATCTTTTACATTGTATTTCAATACGTTTTGGTCCATAGGGCCGGTATCCAACGGCTTGACCGTGTCCCCGGCATTGCTTAAGACCATGGGCGGCAGATGCTGCTTACTAAGACAATAAAAAAATTAAATTATAAAAAAGCCGAAGCGAAGCCGCAAGCAGAAGTCTAGTATTAGATATAGACAAAGCCAAGATCGCAGTAAACAGTAAGTAGGTAATCTAAGGTAGATTCTCAGAATGGGGAATAACCTGGAAAAACATTCATCAAAAATATAACATGAGCTATGTGGGTAGTTGGAATTATAAATGAAAATTTATACATAGGAGGAAAATACGGAGTTAAGGTAAAACAATCTATTTTGCCCGACTACGGCGCAGTAAGGATGAAGAAATAGGGAAGTGCACGTCGTAAGCTTTGCCATCTGGTGGCGCAATCTGATACTTTGAGACTATCGATACTTGGTATTGACGTAAAATATTCAAAAGTAAAATTGAATTGGTTGATAATGTATTTTATTTATTTATTTATTTATTTTATATATTTAATTCAGATTACATAATCCATATACATTAAAAATCAAATTAAATTAAATTAACAAGATATCAACAACTTATTAGCTACTACATTAATTAATTGTTATGTCACATTTCCCAGAACTACTTTCATCCAATAATTTTGGAAAGGACAGTCAAACCGCTCAGCAATCACGTTTAGCATGGCGTTACTACTGTTTCTTAGGCGCTGCAGCATGGAAGACGATTTTTTGCGAATTATGGCTTGAAAGCCATCCGTTCGCGCTTCCGCAAACATATGAGACGCACTGCATCGCCACGGCAGACGCAACAACACCCTAAACGTATTGTTGTATTGAGTGCGCAGAGCTCTGTAAGCCCGTTTTGTATAACTCACCCATAGGCTACTCGAGTAGAAGGATTGGCAATAGGCTTTAAAAAGCGTCACCTTCACTGCGTTCGTACATCGAGCAAACCTACGGACGAGCATATTACTCCGTACTGCCAGAGCCCTACGCTCCCTTTCAATATCCTCGTCATCCTGAAGGTCACTGGTCACAATGTGACCGAGGTACCTGAAACTTTCAACCCGTCTCAGAGCAACCCCATCAAGCCGAACCGGAGGCACATAGGTAGGCATGTAACTACCTGCTTTGAAAACTAAGAGCTCACTCTTTTTAGAGTTATATTTTAAACCATGTACCTTTGCATACGTCTCACAAATAGATAGAAGCACCCTTAATCCATTGACTGAAGGACTCAGCAGCACCATGTCGTCGGCATAGCTTATGTTGTTGAAAGAGGTGCCATCAATGTAACAACCTACATGCATGCGACTGAGTCTCCCAATCAACTCATTAATATACAAGTTAAACAAAAGCGGCGAGGTTAACCCACCTTGCCTAACACCGCATTCCAACTTGTACTCGTCCGACAAAGCCCCAGCCCAACGCACCTGATTTTTTTGATTACCATACCAATACTTGAATAGTGAGGTACATTCGGCTGGTACACCTGCGCTATCCAACTTATCCCAAAGCAAGTCATAACAAACCAGATCAAACGCTTTTGACAAGTCAAGGAAGCACGCATATACCGACGTCCTTTTCTTTGTATAGTACTTAACAGTGTGCTTCAAGCTAAGAATAGCACTCTCGGTAGACAATCCGGGTCTAAAACCAAATTGGGCATCATGCAAGCTCACCCTGTTCGCGACAGTGTCATTAAGCAAACTGTCAAGTACTTTGGCCAGTACTGTGGCAAGTGAGATGGGCCGATAATTGGCTAAGTCGGACGAGTCACCGGTACGATTTTTTAAAATAGGTACCACTATTGTTCGCATTAATGACTCAGGTAAGTAAGAGTGACACAAACACAAATTATAAAACATTGAAAGGACATGTGGCATTTGTACTCCAGCATATTTAAGATGTTCAATACTGAGGCCGTCATGACCGGGAGATTTCCCACCATGCATGTTTTTAATTGTCTTTGCGATATTTGTTGCTGCAAAAAACAACTCAGGACCTGCCATTACGGACTCAGCATCACATTGCATACTCTGAGACGGACCTCTGGGTGACTGGACAGCAAACTGTTCCCTAAACATGTTAGCTATGCCTTTGTGATCACTTATGCCTCCAACGCTCACAGGAATGCTCGGTGATACATTTATTTTATTTACATTTTTCCAAAAAGACTTAAAATTTTTACTTATATGTTTAGAAGCAAGTATATCCATTTTTAATTGTTCTTGTCTATCCTGACACCATTTTAATTTAGATTTAAATATCTTACGCGTTACAGACATATCACCAAAAATATGACCGTCAGTGGGTTTACCAGCTAGAACCCACTCTTTGAACTTAATACGAGCTTCCCTGTGAGCACTGGCGACATGTACATTCCATCCTGTCACAACTTTTTTATTTTTTGAATTTGTTTTTCTACTACAGGTTAGCATTGCGGCCTCTGACAATACATTAACAATACCATGGTATAATTTATCAATAATTAAGTTGTGATCAAGATTGCGACACAACCCATTAGAACACTGTCTTAATTCTACAGGAAAAGCTATTTCACTGAGCTTTAGATTACATATATCATGATATTTCATAATTTGAGGCAGCTGCCTGTCCCCCCAAACTATTCTTTTTCTAACATTATCCATAAAAACATTACAATGCAGCTTACAATTTATTCTAGACAAATTACAAACAATTACAAGAGGGAAGTGATCAGACCAATACACATCCTCCTGCACATACACACTGTTTATTGTTAACAGCGCAGACTGACTGGTAATGCAGTGATCTAACCACCTCACACAACCATGAGCTTCACTATGGAATGTATAAGTATCAGATTGCAGACCTAGGACATCCACATCTGCACAATACAACAAATGTTCTTTACAAAAACTTATCAACTCATTATAGAACAATTCATTAGGATGGGAATTAAAATCTCCTAGTACATAGAAAGCCTCGACCCCACAATTTTGCTCAATTTCAATCACAGATTGTATTGCACTTAGACAGTCTGTAAATAGAGGAATGTTATCAATACTGTTTGTAGGCATATAGATACTAAATATTACTATAGTATTTCCACTACTCACTGTTACTTTAATTGCCGTCAATCGCACATTGTCACAATTTATCACAGACACAGAACTAAAAGCACTTTTGCGCCATAACAAAGCCACTCCACCATATGGGCGGCCCTTAAGCAGCCCGGCCGACGTATCCACAGCGGAGGTACCAGTTGCACCGAAGTTGTCGTCGATGGTAGTAAGCAGGGGTATCTCGTGGGGCAGCAGCCACGTCTCCTGCAGAGCCACCACATCAGCTGACCGACATAGCGCCTTAACTCCATCCAATGATCTTTTAATAGATTTACAGTTATAACTTACTAGTTTACTACAGTTGTTTCCATTGTCAACCATTAGTCTCATTAATTAGAATAGCCTCATTTTCCGTGTCTCTTGTGCCGATTCGTCTGGCTTTAAAATTAATAAACCTTCTGAAACATATACCGGACGGCCATAGTTTATCATCTAAAAACATTTCAGACTTGTGCTTCATAACATAGATTTTATAAGCATTATAATTCTTTTGCTGCTTCATAGATATCTTCACTAAAGAAACGGTCTCCCCCGTCTTCTTGTGTATGTAGTCAATAATATCATCCTCACACACGTCTGGATGTACGTTAGAAATAAATAACGGTATCTTAGTATCAGCAGCCTTAAATTTTTCACTTTCATTCAAATCAGGCATCGCATTACCCTTCATTGTAAGAAATCTATTTCTTAATCTTCTTTTTTGTACTACAGTCCACTGGTCGACTTCACGCGTCTCTTTCCATTCTTTATCATTATTATTTATAACTGTTTGAGCAAAAGAAGGCTCAGATCTTAGAGGCGACATTTTATTATCACTGCTCACCGATGTTGTTGTGACTGTTTTAGCAACGCTGTCAGTTAAAGCCGGTTCCACCGCACGGGCGCTACAATTTCTTGTCTCGCTCGCACTCATCATAATATTTCTACTCGGCCGCGCGGTATGCAACGTCGGCGCAGGGCGGCAGTTACTTTCATGCGAATTATATAAACTTTTATTGGAAGGATTGGGAAATGGGTCGAGTGCTGGACGATTATTATCGACAGGGATCGTAGCAGATTCATTCCCCGAGTACCCGCCACACATTGAATGAATATTTTCTTTAACTTCACAGATTTCTGATTTATGATAATCCGACAAAAAATCAGTAAGGTCTTTTTTCGAAACGTAATTTTGACGAAAATCCTCAATGGAAGATTGCATCACAATTATCTTTTTTAATAGTGATGTCACATCAATATGGTCAAAAGTATTGCTGTGTATGTGGATGCTTCAAAATATAGAAACAAACACATCACAAAATACCATATTCTGGCCACGCTGGGTATCAACTATCAATAATATTCGGCCGGAACCCATATTTTATATGTTTTTAACCCCAGACAGAAAAATGGGGGTTTTATAAGTTTAAGGCTGATGAAGCTGATGTGATCGAGATGGTCCTTAGCTATAATTTATGAAGATCTGTTCAGGGGTTTGAAGATTATCTGCTCATTTCGTACTTTCATACCTCCGATTGATTTATAAGTTGGTATACTGTGACTTCGGCAATGTTTTAAAGACATGTTAACCTTGAGCTGATGCTGCAGCAACAAGTTGTCTGCGGGATACCCAACTCTTTAGAACTTATAGCAGACTAGCTTTTAGCGTGACAAAGTTGTTCCGGGATAAAATTCTCACTTTATATTTTCCCGGTATAAAAAGTAGCCTATTTCCTTTCTCAGGCTCTAGACTATCTGTGTGCCAAATTTCATTTAAATCGGTTCAGTAGTTTTGGCGTGAAAGCGCTACAAACAGAGTTACTTTCGCATTTATAATATTAGTAAGGATTATTAGCAGATACATATAGCGTGTGTGGGATCATAAGAATGGTCTCAATGAGTAGGTGGTAGATAGTGTATTATCAAGGATCCATGATGGAGAATATAGTACCTAATTTAAAATGTTTGAAATAAAATTTAAATTTAAATAAACCCCGTCGAAACCGCGAAAGAAGTATATTCATCTCCCTGGTCCGGAGTTCAGTCCCCCGACGCGACAACGCCTGGGTCAAAATATTACTAGGTACTTAAACGACAAAGACACTTTTATTATTTTATTTTTTAGAGGATTTTTGTGTCGCAGGTTATTTAAATTTAATTTTTATGTATATTAAAAGAATATATAAATAAATTACTGTAAAAAGTTATTTTTTTATCCACATGTGGCTCTTGTGTCGATTTTGTGCTGCCCCCTATAGTTCGTGCACGCTCCCTATATAGGAACCACAAAGTATTTTATAATAAAAAGGAACAATGTCACATCAATATTAATTGAATTTTTATAATATTCGTGCCAGGTGGCGCTATTTCAAAATATGTAAAATCGAAAAAAAATATTTCTGTTTTTAATAATAAATTAATAATAATTAAACATTGTTTTTCTCATTAATATAAAATAACAAAATAAAGAATAAATTAGACTCTCTCATCTTTATTTTAGGTTAATTGTCTATTGATGAGAGGGAATTACATTCCAGATCCCCATGCACGCTTTACTAAGATCTGTCGCATTACTTTTATATCTATCTCGTTCACATACTCAAGCAACAACATTACTTTAAACAAAGAGAGCATATCTAGAACATGCTTAAAAAACTACTTTAAATTGTGCCAATTACCAAAGACAATAATGGAGGTAGAGTCTAAACAACCAATTCGAAAATTTCAAAAACTTTTCGTTTGAAAGACGTTGTAGTTGTAATACGTTAGCGAGTTTTTTGTGTCAATTGTAATTTATAGTGACAAATTCGTTTGAAATTATAATTTTCATCGAATGAGTGAAATTAATACTCAAGATATTCATGTGCATATAAATTGAACGCCGACATACGCGGTGATAATCCGTGAACTTGCAAATTATTTCGCCGCGTTTTGTCCGAATAAAAACCGTCAAAATTCCGTGCTACAAGATGGATGATTTTCTTAAAATTGAGAAGATCGGTGAAGGTACTTACGGTGTGGTGTATAAGGGCAAAAACAAAATAACTGGGCAGTTTGTGGCTATGAAGAAAATTCGCTTGGAATCTGAAGACGAAGGCATTCCGTCCACTGCCATCAGGTGCGTACTTGATATCTAAATTCCTCGTTATTTTTCCTGATAATAAAGCTAGTTTTGTTTCATAAGAAGTGATATTGGTTTATGCAACCTTCATTCACATTTCCTAACCTCATTCTGTCAGTAAGGTAAACATTGTTTTTCAGAGAGATTTCGCTGCTAAAAGAGCTTAACCACCCCAACATAGTTAAATTGGAAGATGTACTCATGGAAGAATCTCGCCTTTACCTCATATTTGAGTTCCTTTCTATGGACCTGAAGAAATATATGGACTCACTTGGATCTGGGAAGGTATTATCATTATTATAGAATCATATGAAATAAAATCCAATACAAAGATTCTAAGAATGGATACTACATCAAAATACCTAATTAGAAACTATCAATATTCCATGTTGGCATAAATTAGTCTAAGAATCTTAGTCAAGATCTTAATCATTATATTTCAAAAGTAAATTACTAATGATTTCTCATGTTTACGCAAATTGTAGACATTTAAATAATTATATTTTACGGATTTATGAGTCTGCCCCGTGACCATAAAGGCTGTCTTTGAAAGCCTTCGAAACGTTGGGGAGAAAACATAAATTAAAAAACCGTGAGTAAATTACTAATCTATACTATACTAGCTTTTGTCCGTGGCTCCGCCCGCGTTAATAAGTTTTTCCGGGATAAAAGTACACATAAATCTTCCTCTGAATCACTCTATCTATTAAAAAAACTGCATCAAAATCCATAGTTTCAAAGATCTAAGCATACATAGTGACAGACAGACAACAGTGGGATGACTTTGTTTTATACTATGTAGTGATTATTAACATTATAAAGCTGAAGAGTTGGTTTGTTTGTTTGGTTGAACGTGGTAATCTCAGGAACTACTGAACCGATTTTGAAAATTCTTTCACTAATAGGAAACTACATTAATCCTGAGTGCAATAGGCTACTTTTAATCCCGGAAAAACTTTCATACTGGCGAAGCTGCAAGCAATACTAGTATTAAATAAGTCCATTGTTTGAAAACAAAGGTAAACATGTATAAACAACTCATTTATAACTGCTGTGTTAGGAAGTGTTATTTGATATAATTATAAATTGTAACTGTGGTAGTGGGCGTAAGACCTTCAAGCCATCTGTATGATACAGGTGTAGGTGTTACTCATATATTCATACATTATATAAAGGATATCTTTAACTATATAAAGTGCTATCATTAAGGCCCGATTTTTTCACCTGTGGTTAGGGTAATCCTCGGTGTTATTAAGCTCGACGCAGACCAGTACGCCAGGTGCTGTGTGCGCATCCAGCTTAATAAGACCCGAACAAAAAGATAACTACTGTTGAAAAAACGGGGCCTATGGGCCAACAAGTGGAGCCAACAGGTCACGCTATGGTATCCAAGGGACGGTGCAAGAGAACGAAAAAGACCACTAAGAAGGTGGGAAGATGATCTTCGTCTGGCGCTGGGACCGTACTGGACAAGAGTCCCGGCAGACAGAGAGCAATGGAAGCAGTTGGAGGAGGCCTATGTCAAACGACACACCGAGCTAAGGGACATTCTATAAACCATAAGAACAAATAAAAAGGAACCAGCTCGGAACAAAAGGCTAATAATAATATGGGCCAACGGGGAAATCGACTAAAACTTGTTACTTGATTTCATCGGTTTAAAAAAATGTGCAGTCCACTGCCAGTATGCTACATGTTTCTAAAACACTTAATCACTGTGGATTAGGAAAACAAATGAGACCAAAAACAGGCTTAAAATTCTAACCAAGATATTTAGATATTTGGATAGTACTCCCAAAAACTAGGCCATTACAATAAATCATATAATTTTAAAGTCCTCTGATTTTGAGATTTATGTAATTTTATTTTTCTTAAAAACGGCTACAAAAATTTTGTCATAAATGGTGGGGTCTAAAACATTTTTTTAATGGATCCAAGATCATTATTTTTGCCCCTTTAATATCCATAAAGTTTGAGACAAATATATGACTATTTATTGGTAATTTTTTTTTATTTCATTTCTATAAAGTATAAAAATAATCGTGTTGCATTACAGTTCATGGACCCCGTGGTGGTAAAGAGCTACCTGTACCAAATCAACAACGCCATCTTGTACTGCCACCAGCGGCGTATACTGCACAGGGATCTCAAACCTCAAAACTTGCTCATTGATAAGACTGGAATTATAAAAGTAAGAAAAGATACAGTGAAATAATAATTTTCTTTATCTCGTTAAATCTTCTGTACCCTAATCAAACTCCAATGTGGGGTCGGCGCAACACTTTCACAAGGATGTTGAACTAGGATTGGACTTTTGTTTTGTGACCTATCCTGGAACAAACCTTCGCTTATTAGTGAAGGCAATCCCAATTTCACGAGATCACAAATAGCCTTAGTTTAGCTTATACAATTAAATCTTGAATCTAGATTGCAATCCTTATTTCACTATAGTCTGGTATAAATTATATTTATACATCCTATCTATATATACATTTAAAGAAATCTAATAAAAAAGAAAGGGGTGACTAAAGAGTAGTAATTCGACACAAATCAGTGATTTTTGTAATTATTTTCTGTTTGTTTGTTTCTGCACATCTCCAGAATTACTGAACGGATTTTGATGAAATTTGGCACACGGGTAGATCATGCCCTGGATTAACACATAGGCTACTTTTTATCCCGGTAAAATAAAAAGTGGTACTTTTATCCCGGAAATACATTTTCGCGTGGGCGGAGCCGCAAGCAAAAGCTAGTATCTTAATATTATAATTATGTTTCTAGGTAGCAGACTTTGGTCTAGGCCGAGCCTTTGGTGTGCCAGTAAGGGTGTACACTCATGAAGTGGTGACACTGTGGTACAGGGCCCCAGAAGTATTACTCGGTAGCCAAAGGTTTGTATAAATTAAAAGACTTGCTTTTAATAGTATGTGTTTCTGTAAAATATGCCCGATTTTAATATTATCTGTAATGTTAATTATGCACACACCATCACGCCCTTCATCCCCGAAGGGGTAGGCAGAGGCGCTACTAGTGCACCCACTTTCCGCCATACACTTTCCGTCCCATGATGTGATAGCGGGCGAGCCTATCGCCATATCGGGCACAAATTCCACACTTCAGGCTGATACTGAATAGATAAACCCAGTATCCCTTTATCCGACCCAGAGATCGAACCCGAGACCTCAGCATTGCACCGTTATACAACTACGCCACCGAGGCAATGTTAATTATAGTATAAGTGGAAATTTAAATTTAGATACAAAAAAATGCTAACAAATATAAAATAGATACATATTTAGTAGACCTTTTAAATGTTCGTAAAATTGCTTGCAACTTTCCAGAGCCGGGTTAAAATGAACATTTATCTAATTAAATGATATGGTTCCAGGTATTCTTGCCCCATTGATATATGGTCAGTCGGCTGCATATTCTCTGAGATGTCTTCGAAGAAACCACTCTTCCAGGGAGACTCGGAGATTGATCAACTGTTCCGCATTTTCAGGTTGGTGTTTTTGTTCCAGCATTTGTTTTCATGATGAGCTGGTTGTTACTTATTAGGATATGCAATCGGAAATTCTAAAATTAAGCAACTCCGGAATTTCGGGCCCTATAATATATGATTGTCAGTTCCGGAACCAGTTCTGGAATTACGGAGATAAAACTATAGAATACCGCAAATCAGCTTCGGAATTGAATACCTCCCAATATTGCAAGCCTTGTTTGTTATGAATCAGCCGTGTAAGACTATTGCTTGAAGAAAAAATCACATGAACTTTGTATGTTCTGGTTTATTAGATAACTAGGTTTTACTCGCGGCTCCGCTCGCGTAATAAGTTTTTCCGGGTTAAAAGTAGCCTAAGTCCTTTCTAGGGTCTCAAACTATCTCCATACCAAATTTCCTCGAAATCCGTTCAGTAGTTTCGGAGATGTGTGTACTGTGTGCAATAAATGTTATTATTATTATTATTATTATTATAGATGTGTAACAAACGGACAGACTAAAAAGAATTATTAAAATCACTGATTTCTTTTCTATTACTCTTCTTAGTCACCCCCTTTCTTTTTTATCACATTTCTTTCAATGTACACACACCGGAAACTACTGCTTTATTATAGTATAGATACTATTCATAATATGATTCTATATACCATAGGCTATTTTTTTGGAGAGGTCCGGTACCTCTCCATAAAAATTAAGGGAATTGTTGCTATGTAAAAGGACAATATCTATAAGTTGCTGTTAAGTTTTTTCTTACTTAAATATGTTATAGTTTGGTGACATCGTCTTAATCTCTACATTAAATAGGGTTTCAAAGTAAAATCAAAAGTGGACCTTTGGTTTCAGAATGCTGCGAACACCAACAGAGGAGATATGGCCGGGCGTGTCGATGTTGCCCGACTACAAGCCGACATTCCCCAACTGGAACACTTTCAACTTGCACAACCATGTAAGTTTCACGAAAGTGAGTTTTTTTGACTGTTTTATTAATAGTGACTTATTTACTTAAATTTAATACTAATACTAGATGGGACGAAGACATAAAGAAAATAGGAGGCCCAAACTGGATAACAATAGCCCAATGTAGAGAAGATTGGCTAACGTTGGAGGAGGCCTTTACCTGTGGAGGGGTTCCTGCAAGTAAAAAAAAAAAAAAAAAATTAGAAGAAATCTCTATTATGTAAATAACTTGTAGGAAATAAAAGGCTTTTTTATTTTTATTTATTATTTACTTAAATTTAGTAACTTTCAGATTTTTTTTTTGTAGTAATTACTGAATTCGATTCAGTAACCCATTAACAAACAATATTCAGGGTGTACGTTTATGCTACATGTAGTACCTGCGTATGCGCAGCCGCAAACGCCGTGTAATTGTTACTTCATTCCTGATTCCGAATGTCCATGATAATAAGCTGCTGGGAGAAGTTTATGCAGCAAAGTCATTGGACAAACTTCTTTGCCAACGAATTGCACCTCTTGAATAACAACAACGTAAAAGCAAAAACGCAGAAGTTTTTTAGCACAACAAGTATTCAAGACTGCCTCGGTGGCGTAGTTTTATTACGGTACGACTGCAATTTTGAGGTCTCGGGTTCGATCCCCGGGTCGGGCAAAGTGATATTGGATTCTTCTATTCAGTATCAGCCCGGAGTCTGGAATTTGAGCCCGATATGGCGATAGGCTCGCCCCCATCACATCAAGGGACGGAATACGCACGGCGAAAAGTGGGTGCACTAGTTGCGCCTCTGCCTACCCCGTCGGGGATAAAAGGCGTGACTATAATATAATAATAATAATACCAGCCCTATATTATATACTGCCCACTGCTGAGCACGGGCCTCCTCTACTACAGAGAGGGTTTAGTTGTGTTGTGCATGTTTTTCATGCATAATATTGTAGATATTTTTGCATTTACGTCATTGTAATTTTAGAGATGCGAAATGTACAATATGAAAGTAACTCGACATATATTCGACAGGTACAAAACCTAGACGAGGTCGGCATGGACCTCCTGCAGAAGATGCTGGTGTACGACCCGGTGAAGCGCATCTCCGCGAAGGACGCGCGGCGGCATCGGTACTTCCGCGACGTGAAGCTGCCGCCCGGGCTCACCAAGCACTCCGCCTACATACGGTTCGCGCCCGACCACTCCTCCGACACCGACTGCAGCGCGCAGAGCGTGTAGCTGGCCACACTACCTCACCAGTGTTGCTAGATTTGGAGGATTCATTTGTATGGAAATAAGGAGCTTTTGTCGCGAATCGCGAATTCTTGTTGCCAATTTTCACTCGAAAAGCTATTTGAGGGTTTCTTCAATTGGGGATTAAAGAAGGCCATCTGGCAACACTACTCAATAGATACCGGATATAATGAACATTTTGTTTTAAGTCTTCGATCACACTGTCAGCATTCGCATCAACTCATAGATGTTTGTTTATAATATATAGTGCAAAGCTTAAGCTCTATAACATTCCACGGATTACTTTTCAATGGCTGAATAAGAAGCAAATAATGATGCGCGTGAGACTTGTACTAACCAATGAATGTCATACTAGTTACAAAGGTAGAAATGAAGCAATGTGATTGGCTATTTTAATAATGCACTGATAGTTCTCGCATTTTATTGGTCTTCAAATGCAATCTATAGTTTTCGGTATCTTATGGGGTTTATCTTGTCGTCTAATCTTCAGCCTGCCCTGTGTGGAGTTAGTTCATTATTGGCCTATCCCGCCGCGACCACAATCTTTGGAATATATTTGCTGGAAGTCCCACAACTGAAATCTAAGGTGCTGTATAAATTAACACTAGGTAGAGGGGTACAGGCGTTTTACTCTCTTGGTCGGCCAAAAAATCATCGCAATATAGCTCAGAGTCGTCTTTAGCTCATTAATGTAATCTTCAGCATGAGCAACTATATCCAGCACAAATTTCGACTTATGGGAAAATAGCAAGCTTTTCTTCATTCATCACATATTTTAGAAAAATTATTTTAATACAAAGTATGTTAATAAGTGTGTGAACAAATCTATAATTTGTTAGAGTGCGTTCAAATATGGCGAATGTGCGGTTACTGCAACTGTTTGTGCTTTATTTGTGGGTCCACACTAGAGGTGTATTATATTTCTTACTTTATATACTTGTCGTAAGGTTGCTTTTGATGTGTCATCATACCTGGGCATGTAGTCAGAATGCTTTTCTACAATCGTTAACGCCAATAGCCAGTGGACGATAGCCTAGTTGGGAACGGAACGGTCTGCCGAGACAATGTCCGGAGGTTCAAAACCCAAGGCACACACCTCTGACTTTTCGAAGTTACGTGTGTATTGTTTATCAATAATTATTGTTCACTTTAACGGTGAAGGTAAACATCGTGAGCAAACCTAAATACCTGAGTATTCTCCATATGAATCTCGAGGGTATGTGAAGTCTGCCAACCCGCACTAGGTCAGCATGGTGGACTAAGGCCTGACCCCTCTCTGTAGTAGAGGAGGCCCGTGCTCAGCAGTGGGCAGTATATAATACAGGGCTGATTGCATAACGCCAATATAATAGAAAATAATTTATTTGAATGCGATATCTTTTCGACATTTGGGCAAACTTTCGCATTTTTGTCGCATTCGCCAGATTTGTTCGCACTCATTGAACGTATTGTCATGCAACACTGCCATTCCAGCGTTTTCCGGTGTAACTGGAATTATAACGTGCGAATTTACTTAAATTTTGGAAAATTGTGAAAACATGTGGCCTTCGAAATAACGGACTGCGAATGTGTTTAGATTTGTGACTCATGGATACAATCGATCTGTTTTAAGGTTCTGTGTGAAAGTATTGAGCGATTTTAAAAATTGCTTTGTATGATGTTCGTTCTCATTCTTTCATAGTTTTTATTCGGTAATTTATACTGACTTTTTGTTGTTCATCGACAGATTTCAAATCATGCCTGTATGTTTTATGGTTTTCGTAACTGTTTTAAGTCGGTACTGTACGCCGGGCCTTATATTTAATTGTAATAGTTCTCGTTAGTCAGTTTGTTAGTTCTTGACTTTATTCCTAGGTTTTATATTACATACTTAAGGTCGTAATTTATGCGTAGTATGTATTTTCTGTCTGTCGTTGTATTCTTGTATGCCAATGAATATTTGAATAGGACCGTTTTAAGTTTCATAAGCGGACGATATGATATTTAAGGGCCGTATTCACAAACGTTTATCAGCTAAGTGCGGAACAATGCTATGATAATATTTGCTTATGGCATGACAGCCTGCGCAGTGAGTAAGTAAAGGGGCACTGTGATTGGCTAATATAACTTTACGTCAATTGGCTGTCAGATAAAAAAAAGAGCAAAGCTAAATTCCCTTTCCCGTAACTAATGTCAAATGTTTTAGTTTTATTGCTCTTTGCTGTCATCGTTTTTTAGTTCACTTCGGGTCGATTAGTCTAAAAAAGTTATAATATTATTGATCTACCCACTTGACATTGGCAAAATCACCGATGAAACGACGGAGCCATTTTTAAAAGAAGATCGTACAAAGCCAAAAAAATAAAAAATTGCTGACACGCGTTCGAGCGCACCATGTGTCCGCATAGTATTGTTCGTGAATACGCCTGTTAAGTGTCATTGCTATAGGAAAATTATTTGTGTGAGTTTCTTACGCAGTGGCGTAATTTTCATTCAACTTTGTAAGGTTAATTTTAATTGTACATAGTTTTTTATATTGTCCAGTGTCTTCAACGAGTAGGACGCTCGAATTCTACTAATTTTGGTAATTTCGTTTGTGGTTATTCAATGAATTGATGAATTGCATTTGATTTAACGATATCACTTAAGTATTCTTTGTAATTTGTAAATTATATAATGATAATTTTAATATTATGCAGTTTTATTGAAACAAATCAAATATGTATAAAATTTATTTATTCAAACACGTAAAGAACAAAAACACTATACATAACAGAAAAAGGCCTAAATAACTAAATGACAACTGTTAAATGGTTCTGTATAAATAATTGATATTCTGTAAATCACAAAACTAAACCTAAATCGCTAATCATAAGATCACTTTTTAACTATTTCCTATTTGTTGTATTGTGGCCATTTGTCGACACAGACGTCAGAAGGCATTACAATTATGGATACGTCAATTTATTCCTCAAAGGAGAGGTCCGCTTTTTGTATGGGTGCTGGGCCTCAACTTTATGGGTATTAAAGGGGCAAAAATATGGATCAATCCATTAATAATTATTATTAGACCCCTTCATTTATAATTTTTTTTTAAACGTTCTTTGTAGCAAAATAAAATCGGAGTACTTTAACATTATACGATTTATTGCAAAGGTGGGAGTACTACCCAAATTTATATAAAGTCTCTTGGTTAGAATTTGAAGCCCGATTTGGACATGTCCTTTTTTCTATTCAACCCGACATAGGGCATGTAAATTTTTTTTTTAATTAAAAGTGAATACCGGTTGTAACGACATTGAAAGAACCACCTCGCCGTATCCAAGACGCTTTCCTACAATCGTCAACGCCAATAAAAAAAACATAAATGTGTGGTAATGACGTATCCGTGCGAAAGACTCGTCGATCATATGTCATTCGCATACATTTCTTTGTTTTCTATTAGCGTTAATGCTTGCAGAAATGTTTGAAAGTTTCAGAATTCGTATTGAGTAAATGAACGTTTCAGTACTTCTCTTGTAATTTGACAATATACATCAGAAAAGAGAATCGTGCTGCCGATTCTCATACATCATGTTTATAGCTACAAGATTTACTATTCGAAGTTTACACACGCCTATTCACACTAGTTTTAGTTCCAAATACGCTCACGGGGCGCTGTTCAAATTCTGATACAAAAATACTATTACATAAATATTCGTGCTAGGGGTACTGCTTAAAGCAGTGTCATTGGAGCCAGTGTGTTTATGCCAGCCGGTCGAATTTTCCTGTCAGCCAGTGTCACTGCCAGTGTATCCGCGGCCAGCAGTGTCGTTCTCAGTGGTGTATGTAGACGTGTGGGTGTGAGGGAGGCTGCTGCAGGATGATGCGGTGTGCAACGCCTCCTAACTCCTGCTGTCCTAAACCTGACACTGCCACTGTTGCAGGCTGGAGCTGGCGACAAAAAAAATGACAACTACAATGACCAGTGAATATTTTAATCTGTTCTCATCGAATATCATTCGTGAAAGTGTAATTGTGAATGTTGGTACATCTTTATTTGGTAAGCACATAAGAATAGTACTTTACAATAAGAAAACTGTAGCAATGTTTGTTATGTGTAAACTGTTGATGTTCCTATGAATAATAAATAAATATATAGAGCGACCAAATACAGTCAAGCTCTCAAATAAATGGCAAACAAAAGAGTGCATTCAGCTTTAGGTGCCTTATATGTTAACTGGCGGAGAACATTTACTTGATCATTGTGAAAAAGACCCCAGTCAATGTTATCTATGTTTTAATTTGACTCGAAGAAAGATATAAAACAGTTTAAACAGTGATAAGGAGAAATGGAATGAAAAAGCAATTAATGTTATAAATAACAGTCCTCATATACATCACATAAAGCAAACAAATAAAGGGAAGAAATGTTATAAATAATCCTTACTTGCAAAATGTTAGGAAGCATCGTCTGACAGGTGGAAGTGGCGACGTGCAATTGTTGCTGTTGCACTTGTTGCACACCTACCGCCTAAAAAGAAAAAAAAGACAAAACAATATAAAATATTATTTTACACATACTGCATACCTACGAACGGTTAGTTATTACTGTAATGCAGAAGTATGTAGTTCTAAAATAAAAACGTTAAAACATATCCTACGGCAGATATAGTTTTCTTTCATTGGGTAAGATATGTCGAGCTCGAAGGACCAAAATGACGACATTTAAGTAGATGACTTACGTGTATCTGTATGGGTTGATGCTGTGGATGTATTTGTATCGTTTGCACTTGGAGTTGCTGTGGCTGTTGCTGTATCAAAAAAACCATTAATAACTTTATACTTTCTTAGAAACACAAACACTTAAAAAAGTTGAAAATAATGTGCAAAAGCTAATTTTTAGACTGTACAACCATGCTGAAGCCTTTTTTACTACTAATAGATGGCGTTAAAAGGAAATTTGTAGAACAAGCATTACTCTCATAACATTCTTTGTACCATTTCAAGCATAATGGACTCGACCATTAGTTCCTTAAAAAACTAAAACTACCCAACATGGATTTGATAACCTCTGCCTAACCTAAAAAAGGCGTGATCCTACGTACTAAGCGCTAAATCTAAAAGACAACACCGCATGTACCGTGTTAACCTGTTGAGTTTGTTGCAGCTGAAGAGACTGAACCGACGATATCACCGGGTACGAGTGCTGGCCAGTCTGCAATAAACGAAATTGAGTTATTGACGACGCAAAATATGTTGAATTTTAATAAACCTAAAGGAATTTTTCGCGATATTTTTTTGTTACTCCCGAGGTATCGACTGCAGCTTATGGTCACAGGGCGGAAAATATGTTAGACAAATAGGTTAACGATTTGAATGCAAGAATATCCATACCTACTTACACCCATTCTATACAGTTTGTGAACATTTTATGCTATTGACGAATAAACGAATGGACATTAAATCGATCATTCGGCTTTTTACGACCTTGAAAGAGTAGTAAAAAGTGGAATTGAATATGTTGACCTATTGAGATGAAATGGAAATACATTTTTCTATTTAGTTAATACCTAAAGCTCTGTATGTGCTTTCTGTATTTGTTACAGCTTGCGTTAGAGTTGAATAACCCAGGAAGCCAAGATTGCATGATAATATTCATAGAATCATCAAATAAATGTTTTCCAACGAAAGCAATATTTTCAGTTATTTTAGTCGAAAATAGCTTTGAGAATCTTTATATGGCCTTCTAAGTCAGTGATTATGATTCTTTGATCACTAAATATTTATTTAGGACCCAAAATATTCTTCTCCAATAAGTGTTTAATCCTACTTATATTATAAACGCGAAAGTTTGTAAGTATGGATGTATGGATGTTTGTTACTCTTCCACACAAAAACTACTGAACGGATTTCGATGAAATTTGGCACACGGGTAGATCATGTCCTGGATTAACACATAGGCTGCTTTTTATCCTGGGAAAATATAAACCGGGCCTTTTTATCCCGGGAAAACTCATTCACGCGGGCGGGGCCGCGGGCAAAAGCTAGTGTATAATAAGATCTGTCTGTAATCTTTATTCTAGGGAAAAATAAAGACCTAATTCAATAACAAAAAGGATTTATTTCAAAAAATTCTATTCTAAATCAGATTTCAAAAGATCTACATCTAAAAACTCTACACCAGAATAATTAGACTCTGCCGATTCAGACAGTTCTGACGTTACAGTCGCTTCGGCACTGAGGAAGTCTTGGTCAGGTATAATAAATCCTCTATTTAAATTCTTTTCGCCTGATTCTGCGTCGTCAGTTTCTGTATATCTAATTATTTCGATGTCAAACTCTTGGTCAGATTCTACAGAATCGACGTCTAAATATTCTGCTGCAGAATTCTGTGATTCTCCAGAATCAGGTCGTTCAGTTGCTTCGACATTGTCTTCATCCTCAGGACTCAAATACTCAGTTTCCTGAAATATACAAAATATGCAATAAAACACATTGCCTTAAAAAAACTAAATATTGCATGTACGCGATTAAAGTAATCGTTTTGTTTGTAGTTTTTATGTGCTTTCTGTTTGCGGATATGGTACTGATTTACTCAGTATGGGAACCTGACATCAATTCTGACTAATCCAGTTCTGACTTTGAGCCTACATGGAGCAGCGAATAGAGGAGGGTATTAAGCTTTACAAACGTCTTGCGAGCTATTAAATAAAGTTGCACTCGACAGTGGCGTGAACAGGGTCGACGAGCACTCAATATTTTAAATTAGTCAAAAAAGAATTCATTTAGTTTTATAAGTTAAATAGATGAAAATAAACGAGGCTGCAAGTTTTCGGTTGACCCCGGGCGGCAAAAACCCAGGCTACGCCAGTGGCACGAGAAAAGTGCAGTATCTAACTCTACGCGAGGGTTCGCGGCGCGTTCGCCTTATAAGGACGTACCCTTAGATTATTTTTTTAATTTTTTTATAGTATAGAATGACGAGACGAGCATGCCGTTCGCCTGATGGTAAGCGATACGACCACCCATAAACAGTAGCAACACCATCCAGCACCTTGACTTATAAAGTAATGTGTGGCATTCCACTGCGCTCGTCATCCTGAGACATAAGATGTTAAGTAGTTCCTCATTATGTCCAGTAGTTATACTGGCTACAATGTCCTTCAAACCGAAACACAACAGTGCATACACTGTTGCTTCCTGTTAGATCCTCCATGTTCCCTGTTCCACACTCCAGACTGGCTCACTCAAGTCTTACGTCAACAATTAAAATATGCAGTATATACAAAAAGGAAGTACTATTCGCCTCATACTAATCCTTAAGCCTCACATAGATGCATCAATGATTGCTAGCAATAATCGTATGCAGTTATTGCTACAAATAATCCTCTTTTGAACATATAGATGTTTAATAGTCTTTTAATAGTAAAAGACTCGTATACGTCAACGCGTGCAAGAATTGCCTCGCCACTGCGCAAGATCAGACGATGTTCAAAAATTGCATACAATTATTGCTAGCAATAATTGATCCATCAAAAGAGGCTTTACCCGTATCCATGCAAGCAGAAAGCAGCCTAGAGTTAGAATGTTATTTACCTGTCATCCATTATATAAGAATTATTTAATTCTATTGGAACGTTCTCGGCGTATCACTTTGAGAAACGCCATTTACACAGTAGGACATTTTGATTTTTGAACAGAATTATTAAAAAAATAAGCACTGAAAAACTGTGACAAGCCACCTTCTCCATCTTCCTCTTGGGCATGTACAAATACATAGAAAACCATTTTTTTTTCTTTTAATGGCAATTGTGTGAACATTATGGAAAACCATTTTAATGTCCCACTACAGCAAAATCAACAATCAAGCAAACAAACCTGTATTTTTTTTTGGAGCATCGTCATAAGCAATATATTTAGTTATTGGGTCGCTTGGTATTAAGTGATGTAAAATATTATAATTCTTCAAAGTTAGTATAACGACGCACTTTACTTTTCATACTAAAAAGCATTATTTTATGACTTTTTTGGCTTGACTTTACAGTCAGTAGCCTGACGCGAGTCGGCTTTTCTGACCACACCGGACTTTCGGGCGAACGCTTTAGGCGCTCCAACCCTTTACATTTAAACGACCACGCTGAGGGCACCCCCTAAGTGGGGTACGAGCCTCGGCTTAGAGCAGTCGTTGGAAGATGATTGAGACATCACCGATTAGGGCTTTTTTGATCGTTCACAGCGGCTCTAGGGTAGAGTATAGTTGTGGTCGGTCGAGGCGTCAGGTAGCAAAGGGCGCCAAAGGAACAAATGCGAAAAAAAAAACCAGCGAAAAATGACCGACGGGCGCCATAAAGACAATCTCTATTCTCGCTCTACCTTGGTGAAGGGCTAGGGCCAACGCTGACCGTTCAAATAGGTTCGTTTTGCAACGTTTTTTAGTTAGGAGTCCTTATAAGGGATTACCTGCTAACGTCCTACTCGAAATGTGGGTACATTTTCGGAAGAAACCTTAGGGAACCAGATGTCGACGCGATTTTAACACGCTTATTTGTTTTTATTTGTATTTAAGAATATAAATTACAGACTGGAAAGGCATAGATTTAAGAATATAAATTACAGACTGGAAAGGTCCAAAAAAATATGGTTATAATTTTTTAATCACCTGCACAATTCCTTGTTGTACGTGATGCGCGTGTATCGGCACCGCTAACTGTTGCACGCTCCCCACTTGCAACACCGCCTGCTGTTGCTGCAACTGTTGGTGGTGTTGCACTTGTTGCTGCTGAACTTGTACTTGTTGCTGTTGCACTTGTTGTTGCAATTGCTGTTGTTGTTGTTGTTGCACTTGTTGTGTTTGTTGCTGTTGCTGCTGTTGTTGTTGTTGTTGTTGTTGTTGTTGTTGTTGTTGTTGTTGCTGCTGCTGCTGCTGTTGTTGTTGCTATTGAGTAAATTAAAAAATATCAGGTATTGGTCATATTAGAGGCAAAATTAAAATAGTTATAAAAAAATCATGAATTGAACAACAATCACAGAGCAATTTATGGATATTTAGATAAGCAATAACTTCAGTCTATATCAATGAATTTGATAATTTAGCATTAACTGTTATACATACAATAGTTTCATCGAATCTAGTTCAGTAATTTATATTTAATTATTTCAAATTATTAATTATCAAGATAGGATCAATTTTTACCTGCACATGCGTCATCATGTGTTTCTTAAGGCTGTGGAGGTACATGTAGGTCTTCACGCAGAGTCCGCACTTGTACCGTCGCTGCTGCGGCGGGCTCTCCGCGTGCCCTTGACCTTGGATCTGCAACGTCTGCCCCTCTTGCACGTGAACTTGACCTTGTAACGCAACTGTGACAAACATTTTATTATTATTTTGTTTTTTAATTGTACTAAACCGATGAGCACATTCAAAACAATAAGTTTTTTAATCAACTGAATGATAATACAAGCAAGTAGCTTGCCGAATGGTAAGCTTCAACGCAGAAAAATACTGCAATTGTAACCCAGAAATCAATCTCTTATTAATTGTAAAAGTAAAATTAGATATTTGCTAAAGGACAAAACGTAATGCCCAATTATTATTACTAATTCAAAGGACCGAGCTACATATCAAATAACGCCCCCCCCCCCCCTTCTTTGTGAAAAAATGCCCAATTATTACACTGGCATCTAAGCTAAATTTATTGGTACCTTGATTCTGCGGTTCCACTTGGTCCTCAGTAACAGTAACCGCCACATTGGCCTGCGGCTCCGGTATACTCTGGGCGTCTATTTTCACATTATTCACTTGATTTTCGGCACTATTCTCGGAGTTCGAAGACGATTCCGTTTCCGATTTCACCTCGTGAGTCTTCATGTGTTTTTTGTACGAGCTCGATTCAATGTAGCCTGGAGTAAAATACATAAGTATATTAGTATACATTAACTTTGGGATATTTTTATATCATCTTCGGGATACATGACCGAGGCCAAAGACAGAAAAACTAGACTGAGACCTGCATTACTCTTTCGAATTCTTCATCGCAATATTTAGTCTCGGTCTCGTACACCAACAGGCACCCATGCCAAAGTCTTAAGTCAAGTAACCATCTCTTTATCTTGTCTCGTGTCGTCGGGAAAGCCGCCTTTAATCTCTGTACTGGAGTGGTAAATAAACAATCTCTTATCCGGTTTAAAACAGATCGGCATGTTTTGGAACTAGTGAGGGAAACATCTGTCATCGGTCAACATTTTGGACCCCACCCCGCCTACCATCACGTGCCATAACCGTATATACAATACACTCACCCTTCCCGCAGACCTGGCACATGTACTTCCTCTCGCCGGTGTGGTAGCGGCGGTGCACGGCGAGGTAGGAGGCGGAGCTGAAGCGCTGCCCGCAGAGGGTGCAGGCGAACAGTTTCTCGCCGGTGTGGCGCGCCGTGTGCACGCGCAGCTCCGTGCGGGAGGTGCAGCCCTTGAAGCACACCGGGCACACGAACCTGACAGACAATCATTTTTAAAATTGTAAAAATTTTTTGAGCATAACCTTACATGCCTTATTTTTATTTTATTTTTATTTTATTTGGAAAACAAACAGTACAGTATCTTTTCTAATGATAAATAAACAGTATTATTGTTGTCTAATTACCATTTACGTGTTTTCGCATATTACTTATAATCCAGGAATAAACCCGAAAAGGGTGTTTTTGATAGAAAATGGCATATTTTTAATACATAAATAGGTGGGGTAAATCCCACTTAATAGTTAGAAAGCTCCATAACGGCCACTTAAACAAAAATAAATCATGTTGAAAATAGCCGCAATGTAATGCAAATAACAATCAGCTGACGCACGGGGTCATCGACCTCGCACGAATGGAACGGGTCGTCTTTGCGTAGTATTATAATGCTCTTTGGGGTCGTGCAATATTTGGTAAAATTATAATTATTCGGTCGCGATATCTTTTTAGTGTCAACTTGTCAGGAATCAGGAATCAATAGCACTGAAAAGGTATGTCGTTGAAAGTGAGTAAATAGTATCTGATCTATTTATTTATTTAAAACTTTATATAAAAAATGTAATAGGTGGAAATTGTTCACACGTGAAACATTTTTATAAATCCGTCAATCTGTGCTCACCTCTTATTACCCGTATGCGTGACCATATGGTTGTTCCTGGCGGAGGAAGTGGTGAACCTGGCGGAGCAGAGCTTGCAGCTGTATGGCTTCTCGCCGGTGTGCGTGCGCCGGTGGTAGATCAGAGCAGACTGCTGCGCGAACCGGCGCTCGCAGTACTGACACTCGTATGGACGTTCGCCTGATAAAAAAAAATGTCTTTTAAGACTAGCCTTTGCTGGCGACTTCGTCCACTTGGAAGTTCTTTAAAATTTATCACCTATCTATTGTATTTGGCGCCCGAACAGGGACCTAGTACTCCAATTAGTACTAGCAGTTCCGAAGACAAGATTTGTTGGAGAAAAGTTGGACAACGGATCAAGCAACATCAGCAGCGTTTAAGACTGGTGTCTACCGATCAACTTTATCCAGGATATCCTGCAGCAAGATTGAATTTTGAAGAGTCAAGCCAAGGTCACGAGTCACCTCCGGGCAAGCGAAGTACCGAAACATCGCCCCGCAGCAGGTTTTACAAAGATAAGTGCCCTATTATTCCCTTCAATCAATTCCTAGTACAATTTTATCCCTAAAACCTATTCCAAATCCATTTCAAAATTATTTTCTATTGCAAATCAATTTATTCACATCTACCCGCGGTACGAAAATTAATTTCGCATTTTGTGCAATTTCCGTTATTTAGTTGGTGCAATTCAAAATTATCATAAATATAAACTATTTACTACGTTATTATATAATTCAAATTTGAAAACAAGCTCGATTTTCGTAAATATATAAAAAAGATAAAAAATTGTTTTGGTATTCGCCTGCAACATCAAACTTCTAGATTGTGAACATTGCCTCATACCATATTCCGCTAATAATTTCAAGGGTACCTGGCACGCGAATCGGCCATCGAGTACAATCACGCCAGCATACAATCGTAGCAGCTGTTAAGAAGCCTCCGTCAGGTGTACCAACCCAATTGAGGAGCGTCAGATAAGCTTAATATTATATTATATATTTTCTAATTCGTTTACATCCTTCTTTGGTTTATACACTCATTTTGCATTTTAACTTCTATTATACTCCCAACAATTTATCATGTCTACAGACAAATTTGACGGGAAAATGTCCCTAAAGGAACTGACTAATAGACGCAGCTCAATTAAAGGCCAAATTACAAGGTTTAAAAATTATTTGGAGAAAACAAGTAAAATACAATTCCTGTCCAGTGTTGAGTCGTCAGAGTTGTCTATAAAAATAAGCAAATTTGAGAGTCTATCTATAAAATTTGATGACTTGCAGAGTCAGATTGAGGTTGTTAATTCTGATAACTTGGACTCAGAAATCGATGAGCGTGATAATATTGAGCAAGACATAATCATTACTCTCGCCAAGGCAAAAACCTTACAAAAAGGGAATGCTTCAGACGAATCTCGTACCTCTGCTGATCATTCTGACGAGGACGCTGGTGTTAAATTGCCCTTATTACAAATCGCTAAATTTAATGGTTCCTTTCTACATTGGCTAGAGTTTCGTGACACATTTCGCAATCTTATACACAATAATGCAAAAATTTCTACAATTCAAAAATTTCATTATTTGGAATCTTATTTGGAAGGTGAAGCTGCACATATTATTTCTAATTTAGAAAAATCTTCGGATAATTATATAGCAGCATGGAAACTTCTTTGTGCTCGCTTTGACAACAAACGACTTTTAAAAAATAATCATTTTAAGGCTCTTTTTAACTTGCCACAACTTAATCGCGAGTCAGAAAAATCGTTTCGTTTTATTGTTACTCATGTTACAAAGAATTTACGTGCACTTTCAAGCTTAGGCCAACCTACTGAAAAATGGGATCAACTTATTATTTTTCTTATATCCACTAAATTAGATAATCGTACCCATGCAAAGTGGGAAGAACATCGCAATATTTTTGACGATGAGCCAACCTTAGATCAGTTTTTTCAATTTCTAAACGATCGTGCCGATATTCTAGAATCTATTAATAACAAATTAAAGGTAATTACAAGTAGTGAGCAAATTTCACCCACTTCATCTGCTAACAAACCACACAATAAGAATTACAAATCAAATACACAAAGTACGAAATCTTTCCAATCATTAAATCAAAATACACCTTCATATTACACATGTGTAATATGTGACCAACATCATAAAATTTACGATTGTCCCATTTTTAAGTCCAAAAGTATTTCTGAGAGATGGACAGACATTAAAAAACACAAGCTATGTATTAATTGTTTAAGACATGGTCATTCGGTAGAGTATTGTAAACTCGGTCCATGTCGCGAATGTAAAAGGAAACACAACACACTACTCCATAATCCTACTGTGACTAACACTGAAGCAAGTAAATCTGAACTCTCTGTCAATTTCTCTGAACAAAACGAACAGGTGTTATTATCTACAGCTTTGATAGAAATTAAAAATCCTCATACAAATAAGTTTGAAACTGCTCGTGCTCTATTAGACTGCGGCAGTCAGTCATCATTTATTTGTCAATCTTTAAAAGATAAATTATCCTTACCAACGACTCCCATTGATGTCAATATTATAGGTATAGGTAATAGCAATGTCAATAATGTCACTGAAAGTTGCTTAGTTCATTTAAGATCTTTAAATTCCGACTATAATATTTCTTTCTCTTGTTTAGTAATGGAGGAGTTAACGGGAGACCTTCCAAGAAGGGCATTAAATTTAAATACTTTGAGCATACCTCAATACATGAAACTTGCGGATCCTCAATTTCATAAACCTTCAAAAATAGAGGTTTTGATAGGATCTGATATATTTTGGGACATATTACAATCAGAACATAAGAGTTTGGGACCTAATAAGCCTATGCTTAGAAATTCTCAGTTTGGCTGGTTAGTTGTTGGTCCAGTTAGATCCGAAATCAGTTATGATGTCTATTGCAATCATGCATCATCTTCAAAATCATGTCAAGATATTGATGCTATGCTAACAAATTTTTGGAAGTTAGACGAACTTCCCCAACGCAAACAATTAAGCAAAAATGAAATACTTTGTGAGAATTACTTCTTACACAATACAAAGCGCCTAAGCACTGGTAGGTTCTCGGTGAGATTACCTTTATTAGAATCACCTGAATGTCTCGGAGAATCTTACCATTTAGCCAAAAAACGATTTTATAATTTAGAAAAGCGATTTACTAAAAATTCATTACTCAAGCATCAATACAGTCAATTTATTAAAGAATATGCTGAACTAAACCATTTGTCTCTAGTAACACAAAGCAAACCTAATTCATATTATTTATGTCATCATGCCGTATTTAAAGAAAATAGCGAATCGACAAAATTGCGTGTGGGTTTTGACGGTTCGGCTCCTACGTCCTCAGGCTTCTCTTTAAATGACATCATGATGATAGGTCCAAATGTTCAAAATTCTTTATTTTCTATTTTGTTAAGAGCACGGCAATATAAATATCTTTTAACTGGCGATATAGAAAAAATGTATCGCCAAGTGGAGGTTAACCAGGCAGATCGCCACCTTCAACTAATATTATGGAGAGATAATCCTTCTTTGCCTCTGAAAACTTTACAATTAAATACTGTTACATACGGTACAGCTAGTGCCAGTTATTTAAGCACCAAGTGCCTTTGGCAGGTGGGAGAGCAATGTCACGATGAAGTCATAAAAACAATAATTCAAAATGACTTCTACGTCGATGACTTAATCACTGGAGCTGATGAGGAAACGCAACTACATTATATTCATAAGTCTGTCACAGATGCGTTAAACTCAGCTTGCTTCAAATTAAGAAAATTTAAATCAAATTTGCTTTCACTATATCAGAACGTCAACGAGGACGTAGAAGATGATCTTACATTCAGTGAATCATCGAACACTCTTGGACTCTCCTGGAATGCTTCTGTCGATAATTTAAGTTTTCCGCTAAAGGATATTCCCATCGACGTTAATATCACTAAACGCTATATTTTATCAAATTCTTTTAAAATATTCGATCCTCTTGGGATCCTCAGCCCCATAATCATAATACCAAAAATGATAATTCAAGATTTATGGAAACAAAAACTTGGGTGGGATCAAAATGTTCCACCTAGCTCAAAGGATGAATGGTTAAAATTTTGTCAAAATTTTCATGCACTCAAACATTTGCAAGTGCCGAGAAGAGTTATATGCGACTCATATAAGGCAATAGAAATTCATTCCTTTTACGATGCTTCTCAAAAGGCTTATGGTGCCTGTGTCTATATAAGATCAATTAATTCAAACAACCAGGTTTTTACTAATTTATTATGTTCCAAATCAAAGGTTTCGCCACTAAAATCAATGACTATGCCACGCCTCGAATTATGTGCTGCTCTCATGGGCGCTAGGCTCTCTAACGCTGTATTAGAATCATTACGATATAAACCGGATCGTATTACACACTGGTGCGACTCAAAAATAGTGCTTGCATGGCTAAATGGTAATTCATCGCATTTAAAAACATTCGTTGCTAATAGAATAATTGAGATCAATGAGTTAACTTTAGCTGTGAATTGGCGTTATGTGCCTAGTTACGAAAATCCCGCCGATCTAATATCTAGAGGCGAACATGCCAACAAATTAATTACCTCAAATTTATGGTGGCATGGTCCAGATTTCCTTGTTAGAGATGAGTGTGAGTGGCCTACCACTAACTACAATATAGAAATGTTGCCTGAAACAAAGTCAACAATTGCAGTGACTCATTTGTCTGAGTCTATAATTATACAAAATTATTCAAGTTTAACTAAATTACAAAGAACAGTTGCATATATCAAAAGATTCATTTTTAATTTAAAACATCCGAACAATAAACGTTCTGGCTTTTTATCCTTGGAGGAATTAAATGAGTCGTTCAATCTACTTTGTTTAATAGCTCAAACTCAAAGTTTCCCTCAAGATTACGACAAGCTTGTAAAGCACAAACTTTTGAGTCCTAAATCTAAGCTGATACCGCTATCTCCGTTTATAGATGAAAACAAATTAATAAGGGTTGGCGGCCGCATAAATGTTTCAAATTATACTTATGACAAAAAACATCCGATTTTTCTAGATTCCTCTCATCACTTAACTAAATTAGTATTTGAACGCGAACACAAACGCAGTTTACATGCTGGTCCTCAATTATTACTTTCCATAGTGCGAGAATCTATATGGCCTATAAACGGTAGGAATCTTGCAAGAAATACAGTTCGTAAATGTGTTGTATGTAGGCGTCTAGAAGGCAAAACACTGACACCCAAAATGGGCAATTTACCATCACAGCGTATAACTGCTGACTTTCCATTTATTTCCGTTGGCATAGATTTCGCTGGTCCATTTATGATCTTGAATCGCAAAGGTCGGGGTGCAAAATTATTAAAATGTTATCTATGTCTCTTTGTTTGCTTACGATTTAAGTGTCTACACTTAGAGGCTGTTAGTGAGTTAACAAGGGATGCATTTATAATGGCATTAAATAGGTTTATATCACGTCGAGGTAGACCAATCGAGATTTTTTGCGACAATGGCCGAAATTTTGTTGCCGCTGCTAAAGAAATCGGCAAATTTATAAAGTCTAGTTCTAACACTCTATCTGAGTATGCAAGTCAAGAAGGATTTAAATTTGTATTTATGCCTCCTTACGCTCCTCATTTTGGTGGCATCTGGGAGGCTGGCGTCAAATCTGCCAAATTTCATATAAAGCGTGTACTAGGCAGTACTCATCTTACCTATGAAGAACTCTCAACACTTTTTACTCAAGTAGAGGCTATTTTAAATAGTCGACCATTGTGTCCTTTATCTTCCTCTCCCAACGATTTCCTTTCTTTGTCCCCAGGGCACTTTCTTATAGGAAGAAGACTTACTGCGCTACCTTCGCCTGTTGTGGACATTCAAAATCAAAACCAACTTTCCCGCTACTATCGTATGGAACAAATACGTCAACATTTTTGGACAAGGTGGCAAAAAGAATATATCGGAGAGCTGCAGCAACGTACCAAGTGGAAAACAAGTCATTCAAGCTTAAATGTTGGTGACCTGGTATTAATACAAGAGGACAACGTTCCACCATTATCATGGCGCCTCGGAAGAGTTGCTCGTCTTTTTTTTGGACCAGATGGCATTTCAAGAGTTACGGACATCAATACAACCCGTGGATGCATACGCCGACCTCTAGTGCGGCTTTGTCCTTTACCCAATGCTGAAGATATACAAGCTTGAAAGTCGGAGCCTTTCAAGAGCCGGGAAGATGTTCGGTAGTTCCTTACAAAAATGTAATAGCAATAAATTGTCTACGAGCAATAATATCAAATTTGTAACCGTTAGGCGTTTCCTGACTAGAAATTCATTTTTATACGTTGTACCGTCACTTGCTCTGTAGCACTCTCAGCGCTCACATCGAATTATTATACTTTAAACAGATTATTGTAAATAGTTTTAAATTACTGTAATATACATTAGTACTCAAGATCAGTCTATTTTATTGCACCGACTACAGTGTGTCCACTACGAGACATAATTACGAGACATAAGGAATTAGGGTATCTGAATGTCAAACATTCGAATTAGTTCAGCAGTTTCACCATATACTTTCGCATTTGTAGTAAGAATAGCAAGACTAGTTGCGCCTTTCATTCCTGAAGTGGTAGGCAGAGGCCTACCCCTTCAGGGATGAAAAGCGTGAGTGTGTGTGTGTGTCTGTAGGAAGACTAGGACTACAGGACCACTAGGATAGTATTCTAACTCACCAGTATGCACTCTCATGTGCGCGTTTAGTTTGGACACCTCGTAGAACCCCTTGTTGCAGACGGTGCAGATGTGGTTCCGTATGCCGCGATGTTTTTTCATATGCTGGCATAATGTGGAATGCCGCCGGAACGTCTTGTTACACTCAGAACATTTTAGCGGCTTCTCGCCAGTGTGCAGACGGAAATGTACCTTGTAATGAAATAAACACAGTTCAATAAGCTCATCTCACGTTAATTCGCCCGCTATACCGCAGAAACTGAAAGCATCCAAACCAAATAAAGCGAATGCGCCGTAAGTGCAGCGCTCACATGCAGTTACTGCAGCCGTTCGTGTCTTTTTTTACTTGGTGGCTAACATTAGCCGCAGGCGCATTTTCTCTACTCTTCCGTCTTTATGTTCTTTATCATAAAGATGCTTTTGATGATGTATCACGATAAATTAATGCTGTTCAGATCGCGCGCGCCTTACGAGCTCTTCACAAGCGGACGCATTCTCCAGATTTGGACGCATTCTCAAATCAGACCCTATCCCAGTCTCCTCACATCTCTGGTACCAACAGAAGTGTGGAAAATAGATTTAATTGTATTATACCAGCAGTTATACAAACTATTGAATTAGTATCGAATTAATTCAATAGAAACTTCACAGATTTATATTTTTAAAAAGGTTTACATTACCGCATTGACAAAATACAATTAAAAACACAACTGTCATAATTTACACATAATACACAAGTATTTTTATAAATTTTCAAATAAAATTTAAATCGCATATTTATCAAGGAAATATTTAATAATGGGTTTCGACTACTACAGCATATTAGGGGTCAAACGTTCATGCAATCAGAGCGAGATAAAGAAAGCATATCGACGTCTAGCCCTCAAATACAACCCGGAAAGGCACGACAACGACGAAAACATGAAAAGAATCTTCGCTCTAATCGGAGAGGCTTACGAAGTACTAGTAAACCATAAACGTAGAGCAGTCTACGATCAGTACGGAGAGGAGGGATTGAAAAGGGGCGTCCCAGGACCCCAAGCGTACATCCAACCCTATTCCTATCACGGAGAACCTTTACGCACCTTCCATGAATTCTTTGGCACCAGTAACCCTTACGCAGACTTGCTTGATTACTACGAAAACCCTCCGCCGATGTTCGATTCGCCTCATGGTAAAGGGTATAAAGAAAAGGATGCCACTATAGTTCGCCCCCTAGCTTTAACACTGGAAGAGGTTTACAAAGGAGGTCTAAAGAAGATGAAGATACAAAGGTTGATATTCACAGACGAATCGTGTTCGGAATTGAAGTTACGCGAGAAAGTTCTGTCTATTCCTGTTAAGCCTGGAATATATCCTAACACAGAGGTCAGGTTTAAGGAGGAAGGTGATCAGGGTCCGACTAGAATCCCTGCAGATGTCATTTTCATAACTGAAGATCGTCCGCATGATACGTATGTACGATCCGGTTTAAGCGATTTGTTATCAGTTCATACAGTATCTTTGGAAGAGGCTTTATGTGGTATCACCATAACATTAAAAACCCTGGACGACAGGGTACTGAGGATCAAAATAAGTGATGTGATAACGCCTACGTACGAAAATATAATAGAAGATGAAGGCCTGCCTATACCCGCGTGTCCAAACAAGGCGAAAGGCAATCTAATATTGAGATTCCATATAGAATTCCCAGATTACTTGTCGAAGAAAAGTAAAACTGCTTTTCAAGATGCATTTAAAGTTAAAGCAGAAGAAGATGAAAAGTTTAAGAAGTTGAAATGTGGCACGCTGTCTACTACGTCTATATTTAACTAAATTTTATTGAATATACCTACCGATATTTTATTATTAAAATGTTTATGCTAATGTCAAGAAAAACCAAATCAAAATATGGTATTTTATTTAAGATTTACGTAGAAGTTGTTATGACAAGCTAGGAAACCGATTTCATATCTTTATTCGTGTGGTTTTTTTAGCAGATAGTACGTAAAATGCGCCTTCGTTCCTTCTGGCATAACTGGGTGCCAATTATTATCATTTCTTTTATATAATATCATCCTACTAATATAACATTATAAACGCGAAAGTTTGTAAGTATGGATGTATGGATGTCTGGATGTATGGATGTTTGTTACTCTATCACACAAAAACTACTGAACGGATTTCGATGAAATTTAGCACACGGGTAGATTATGTCCTGGATTAACACATAGGCTACTTTTTATCCCGGGAAAATATAAAGCGGGACTTTTATCCCGGGAAAATTATTCACGCGGGCGGAGCCGCGGGAAAAAGCTCGTTATTAATAACATTTACTGAATAATAATCTTCATTTTGTGATTTGTATCTAGAAGTATATTATAGAATGAAAATAACTTCAAATTTCACATCGATTTTCTCAATTATATCATTTCTCACTCACCTTCAAATCCGTGGGGTTGTAAAAACTCTTATTACAAGTAGAGCATATATACGGCCTTTCTCCTCTATGCCTCGCCATATGAGACCTCAACGCGTATCCGCTGTAAAACCTCTTCTCACACACCGTGCACTGGTGTGTCTTCTGTTCGAAATGCGTCTGCCGATGGCGGTACAACATCGTCTTCGTGGGGAATGTTCTTTGGCACACTGAGCAGGTCGGCTGCTTCGGCGGCCGCTCTTCGTGCGTTCTCATGTGCATTTTTAACATCCCGGGACCCTGGGAACATTTTTTTTTTTTTTATATCATTGAATGACGAGACGAGCATGCCGTTCGCCTGATGGTAAGCGATACGGCCACCCATAAACAGTAGCAACACCATCCAGCACCTTGACTTACAAAGTACTGAGTGGCATTCCACAGCGCTCGTCATCCTGAGACATAAGATGTTAAGCCTCATTATGTCCAGTAGTTATACTGGCTACAATGTCCTTCAAACCGAAACACAACAGTGCATGCACAGTGTTGCTTGGTGGTAGAAATAGACATTGCGGTGGTACCCGCCCAGACGATCTCTTACATAATGAGAGGACCTACCACCAATAGTAACGTGTTTACTATGAGCTTATTAGGCTTTAGGTATTTTATTTATTTATTTACACTTTGTACACACGGTATACAGGCGGACTGAATGCCATAGACATTCTCTCCCAGTCAACCTTAGGGTGGTGTAGAGGGATGGAGGCTGGTGCAAAAAAAAAATATACAATATATATAAAGTAAGGGTAATAATAAAACAAATGTATGAAATAAATATATAACATACTATGTTTAAAACTATATACTCACATATATAAAGATATATATAAACAATTTTATATATAAGGTACTAGGTATATAAGGTATAAGGTACTGCGAGGTAGGTACTTTGATTCCATTTGACAATGTCCTACTGCAGTGTTATAGTTAGTCACGATTCGTGTTACAAACATAACAAAAGCTGAAAACAGCTGTTGTTTTAGAGGGTAAAGACTCTATATTTATCTTCTAATAGCAGTAACAATTTGAAAGAAACATTTATTCGCACAATATACTGAGACGCACACAAACAATTAACAAAAAAGGTAATACATATTACATAACGCATGTGGGCAACGTGCATCCCATGATACTGTCGAAAAGGATCCAGTTCAGCATAAAATGCCAGGCAAGGTGTGCCTGGCGCTGGTTTTCAACTGGAACCCTCACTTGAAGAATAGTGACTCACGGATTGATTGTAAAATATGAATAAATATAAATAGATAAATAAAATAGTGGGAAAAGGAAGCAAACAGTTATTATAAGTGAATAAGTTGTTAATGTATAATTATAATTATATTTGGGTCCCGCTATAAAGGCCCAGGTAAGTGTGTGGCTACTCGCTTCCTGGGAGCAGGCGTGGACATTCGGTCTCAAACAGGCCGGTCCATGGGCGTATATAAGGGTTTGGGGGTCTGGACCCCCACCCCACAAACATGTACACATAAACTTTTGGCGACGGGGGGGGTACTCATGTATACGTGAATGATTGCATATACATTTTGGTATCCTCGGACCCCCCTATGTGAAAGCTATAGCTACGCCCGTGGGCCGGTATAATTGTGTCGACTGGCGACGGGTAATCATATTTCGCGAACATTCTATCTGGACCCCTCTCGGCGTACCATCACCGCTTTTTGTATGGGTGGGCCTCAAAATCTAACCAGGCTAAAACTTTTGGGTCCATTACAAAAAGATTTTTAGATCCCGCCATTTATAACAAACTTTTATAAAAACGTTCATATTAAGTGTAGTTTTTAAGCAAAATAAAATGACATAAATCTCAAAATCGGAGGTCTTTAAAATTAAACGATTTATTGTAAAATGCTAGTTTTTAGGAGTTTTATCCAAATATATATAAACTGTCTTGGTTAGAATTTTAGGCCCGGTTTTGGACATGTCCTTTTATCAATCCAAAATATCTCACCTTAAAAGTCCTGTCGCATATCGGGCACATCGGTGGCTTCTTGCAATTCGCCTTGATCCAGTTAGTATGAGAGCGCATGTGCTGTCTCAGCCAGCGAGAGTGCTTGAACTCCTTATGACAGAGGTTGCAAACATGTCTGCCAGGGGACACGGTCGACGTCGCTTGGAACACCACCAGCTGGAGGTACTTCTCCTCGTCTGAGTTTAACGCTTCGTCATCCTTACTGGCCTCTACTACTTGATCTGTCTGATGGGATGTTAAACGATTTCAAACAGGGGGGTAAAAGAAACGTTTGGATCGATTCTTTTAGATGAAGCAACTTAATAACTGTAAACATAAAAAAACTGTCCATTCTTCGAGAAAATTCCACTCTTTTCTCATCAAAATATACTTCATACAGTAAATTAAACAAAATAACAGATCCAGCGACACTGTGTGCGCTATCTGATATAATTAACTAGAGAGTCGAGACTGGATCTTCCAGGGAATTGGCATCAGGTAGTCAGTCGGAAAAAGCAAGCCAAATACCTTGGGCAACATAGCTTACCCGTCAACGCCCGCTTATATATAGCTATAAGCTAATTTCCTTATATAAATGGACACCGGTGTCCATCGCGGGCGTCGAAAGATTACAGGTTTTTTCGTCGACTCCGCAATGGATTGAGACAAAGATAGATTGAAAAATAAGGTAGATTGTTTGAAGACTTACTTTCTCCATTTCGAAATTTTCCTTAACGTTAGACTCGTCGGAGTTCTGCGACTGTTCCGGCGTGCCGAAGAACCCTTCAAGTATCTGATTGGGGTTTGCGAGGGGCACCTCCATGTACTGCATGTACGTCGGGTCTGCCATTGAAAGCATCTTCTCTTTCTGTTTCAAGAAAAAACTTTTGTTAGTCGGCACATTTGAATAGTAAACGATGTACTGCTCATCGTCAATTATTTTGAAAAACGATTTATATATCATGACAATAGATTGGTTTCACCGGCAAGGATTACTCCCTTAGAGATGCCAAATTAGACCAGCTTAGCGAACTGGCTTGCTCGAGGCAATTGACCCCCAATGAACCAAGATAATAAGTATTTATTGAATCCCAGCTCTGCAAAATGAAAAGTTTGCAATTGATAGTTAGTGCATATGTAAGAGAAGTATATCAGTTAGCAATATTGTAACTACCTGCCGATCACGCTCTCGATGGACGTCACATTAACAAAGGTATGATAGATATCTGTGACGTGATATCTGTCTCGATGACGTACATACATACATACATAGCATCACGGCTTTTTCTTTTTTCAGCGGTACGCAGAGTTGTATCACACTCACATTTCGCCAGCTATGTCAGGTCCCATGTAATAGGGGACGAGCCTATTGCCATTTACCGGGCATATTCCCAAACTCCGGGCTGATACTGAGTAGAAAAACCCAATATCACTTTGCCCGGCGCGGGGATCGAACCAGAGACCTCAGCACTGTATTCGTAACGTAAGACTACTACGCCACCGAGGCAGTCAGTACATGGCGTAGTTGTACCTATTACCTAATACACATGCACGGTATGACTACCGCGCTGAGATATTGGGTTCAAATTCCGGGTCAGAGGTCATCAAAGTGATATTGAGTGTTTGTACTCACTAACAGCCCGGAGCCTGGAATTGTACCCTGAAAATAGCAATAGGTTCACCCGACGCCCCCTATTACATGGGACCGAATATAGCTTGTGAAATGTGGGTGTGTTACCAGTCTGCCTACCCCTGATAAGACAAGGCGTGATGCTATGTATGTATCTATATGTAGAGGTATCATAGAAGGTACGATATTGTCTTTAAAAATATCGAATTCTACCACATATAAGGTACTTACTTCCTCCCGATCTCGTTTGGCGGCCTCGTCAGCCAGGCGCTTGGCGTACTCCCGCAGCGTGACGTCATTGCGCTCCACCAGCTCCTTGTACGCGTGACAGCGAGAAATCTGGTGCACACACTGCAGGCACAGCTGAGAGGGGAGACCGTCGCCTACTGCAACCTAGGGGGGAGATGTAGATTTTTAATACTGCCGTGGTAATCGAGAGGGCAGTAAGTCTTAAGTGGCCATATTTCTGAATTGCTGCTATATCTCTATGGCTGTATCGATTACCAGGGCAGTATTATCCTATGCCTATGGAAAAGCTGGATTGATTGGTAGGTATTTGGTGCATTTGTGGTTCATACATTATCGATATTATATATCGGTTTAAGGGGTACGTGGTCAATCAGCCAGTGTTAAGAATTTAAGTAAAAATGGTCCATACAGCTCAGTACCTACAAGTGAACTCGTTTATGTTGTAAGTAAACAGAACTGTTTACCTACAGTGTTCCTCAATATTCTAATTACGCCTCTATACACCTGCCCTTATTGCACTTTAAAACCCTTTTTCACGCATGTTGCAGAAACGATAAGGCTCAGTACGACCGACCCCCTGTCTGATATCGATTCCCCTGGGTATTCCATTCGAGGGCAAATCAGGTAAAAAATCCCACATTGCTTTGCTCGGCCTCGAAATCGAACCCAGGGCGAAAGTGCAGCTCAATTATTGCTTCTATAATTTGTTGCGATTCCCATAAAAAATATTAAATAACCTTTCTGGTAACTCATTAATTAGTAATAGGTACGCTATCCTCTCTACAAACACCCATTTATATGTTTATAAAAGTTCAAATTGAAAGTATTTGCTAAAAAAAATCTACTCGTAATTTCTCTCGTCATTCGGTCATTCAAAAACGAGCCGGCTGGGCCGATGATTTCCCGCCATCGAATTAATTTCAAAGGTAGATAAAGGACAACATCACATTTCTTCAATTTCCATACCTGTCTCGGTCACCCGCTGGCACGCATCGAATCCCTGCGCCCCAATCATTGTGCGTACACCACGCGAGATAGACAAAGACAGAAACACATTTCTCAACCAATTTCGAGAATTCGCTTAACACTTCTGGTATTTCGAAATTGGTCATATCGAATGACTTCTAAACAAAGATGACGCGATGTAAAGGAAGATTGCTGTCAACACATGCTGCCTGCAATCACCATAAGAAAGAACGAGACAAAAATAAATTCCCAAAATATCTCAACAATTTGTCATCGTACCTGCACTTTTGATATTCCCATCAACATAGTGGCAGTCAGCTGCTCGAACAAAGGTCTCATGTCCTTTTTTATCTCCAGACAAGCTCGACATATTTTGTCGAACTTCAAATTTTGTATTTTATTACCAGCAGCCATTTTGGGCTGCACTATCGAGCTGTTTTCGTCCTTGTTATACTAAAATACTGTTTCACTATTTTGTAAAACCATTACTATTGAATTGGTGAAAAGGCACTTTACACATTATACAAATTATTAAACAATTACACTATATTTATTTGTCATCAGAAACACGGTAAAATACTAAATTACACACAGTTGAGCCAAGCTCACTTACGAAACCAAATTCCAAAGAAAGAAAGACAACTGAAGTATGGGTGGGGTGACGAAATGTTAGAGCGAGCAAAACAGTTACTTCTTATCGCGTTATTGAATGAGAGGGAAAGAGATGGCTAACTGTAAAATCTGTTCAATACAAGTAAAACAATTTTACTGTTGCGGTAAGAGTAGTCTTAATGTTCTAGAAAATAAGATCTATTTAATAATATTGGTTAATATGGAACCAGGACAGGTACCAGACAAAAGTTACAATAGGTGGTGTGCAATGAAATTTTAAACATTGTATGTATCCATTATGTTTAAATTATGGCTTATAATTACACTTTTGATATTCATTTACATGATTAGTAAACCTCTGTTTCCTAGTTTCAAGTAAATACTATAGGAAAACGGAAGTGCGCGAACAGTAGTTCTTTCTCAATATCTCTATCTTTTTCTTGTGCCATAAATTGCTTGAGGAAAACAGAGACAACAACATGGACTATTAGTAAAAAGTTGTCGTTGTCCCTTTTTTATAGTATGAGCCAAGGCAGGTCATGAGTGTTTTGCGTATTTCATGTAAAATGTTATTAATGTTTTAAAAGTGATTATTAAATTCTTCCAAAACAGGTGTTGTAATTCCATTTTATGTATTGCGTGAAAAAATAATGTTATATATTTAATAATTAACAAAAATATTGAATGGTTTTGATATTTATAACGTTCTATATTGTTTATTTCTTTTACGCCTGTAGAATATCTTTACTAAAGTAAGAGACAAAAATATTTTGATATTATGACTTGTGTTTTCAGCTTTTTGTCGCATTTTGTCAAATCGTACGTCAGTCGTCAATGTCATTTTATGATTAGGTCGTAAAGAGTTGTAGATAAACAAGAACAAGGATTAGAAACTAAAAATTAAACTAAGATATCATAATACTAAAGAGAGTTCACAATAAAGAAGGATGGCTACCATGGCGGGCTCCTCCTGGGAAGGTGCGTAACTCAATTATAGCGGATAATTACCGGTATCATAAGAACATGTTGTGACGTTGCATTCGCAATCTAATAAATTCTGAAAATAACGGGAACAACAACAAAGTTTCATTACAGTTCAGTTAATCAGCTGCTACTTACTTCACAACTGTGTAAGAACAGCAATAGAATGATCATTCGATGGTATTTAAAAGCCACTACTTTATGCTATGATTATGAGGATGAACCTCGAATAGCTACTTATTCATCTCATACATATCAATAAAGAAGCGAATCCACAATCGATTTTACTTTAAAATCTTTTGATATCAAAAAGTCTACAGTCTAGTCATACATTTGATTTTTTCGTACATAATATGAAAAAATACCCACACTAATAAACCTATTTCAATCTCAATAATGGAATTATAACTGGTTAATTTAAACCTTTGAAGTGAGTGTACTAGGTCTCTATGAAAGTCTATATTTTATTTTGTGGATGATTTAACTAAATTAATTCCTATATCAAGTAATACAAAACAAAATCTTAGTACCAATACCATAAAAATCACAAAATAATGTTTAATTATCGCAATTAAGGCATATGAAGACGTGGCATACTAAGATAGACAGGGATATTCCAAATAAAATATGGACTTTCACAGAGACCTACAATATTTCAAAGGTTTCAAACTTATGTTCATTTTTTTTTAATTTTACAGAGCAAAGAAAACAAGCTCGGCAGTTAGAGAACGACATAGATGTGAAATTGGTGGCGTTCAGTAAGCTTGGCATGAGCACTGGGTCTGCTGGTCTCAGCTCGGAAAGTGTTCCTCTTATAAACAGTGATGACATGTTCGACACAATGTCTATGGAATTACAGCAATTACTTAATAAGGTGAGAAAAATAGTAATTACCAAAATAATTACCTTTGGCACACCGCACACCTAGTGCGTTGGCCACAATCAATGTATTAGTATATGGCCGCGTTTTTTGTTTCTAAATTAAAAAAAAAATACTGCAAATCCCACACTGTTCTTTTCCTTCTGGGATTATATTTTGTACTGTAAAAATAACAACTAGTTAACACTCAACAGTGGTCTTAACTGTAATATTGTTTTGATGCTAATTTGGTACAAGAACTTTCAGGATTTCTTTTGTATTAATTGCTTATATTTCCCAATACCGTCATTATGCAATTCTATAATGGTTTATATTATTTTTACTAAAACACTAATGTGTTTGTTTAGAAGAATTTATAGGTATATCAGAGAGAATAGCTGTACTCAACATGCATCTGCCGGGATACAGACACAAATGGTCGATTATTCAAGTATATGCTCCAACGGAACAAAAAGACGAACTGGTTAAAGACATATTCTATGACCAGCTGTCATCAGTTTTACAAGATGCACACAAAAACGTTATGGTTATAGGAGATTTTAATGGTAGAATAGGGTCTCAACGAACTGGTGAAGAAAATATAATAGGTAAATTTGGCTACGGTAGAAGAAGTAAAAATGGAGAAAGAATGATTAAAATGGCATTGGAAAACAATCTTGCATTCATGAACAGTTTTTTTAAAAAAGATCCGAAGAAAAAATGGACCTGGTTATCTCCAGATGGATCATACAGAAATGAAATAGATTACATAGCAACGAACAAAAAATTTTTTTTTCATGATATAAACATTTTAAACCAATTTAACTTTAATACCAATCACCGGATAGTGAGAGCAGTAATAAATATCACTGAACCAAAAAAGAGTAGAAAAAAATACAATGCAAAAGCTAACTTTATAAATACACAACAACAATGTTTCATAAATACACCTAAAAATGAAATAGAAGATAAATATAACAATGAGATAAAAGAAATATATGGTCCACTGTTCAACAAATTCGCAAAACCTAAGACAACCCATACCGAAAATGACACTAAAACATTAATAGAAGAAAGAAGAAAACTTTTAAAACTTGGAAAAGACAAAGAAAATCTAAGGGCCATATCACAATTAAGTAAAAAAATAAGTAACAGCATCAAAAAAGACAGAACTAAGAAAAGAACGAATGTACTTAATTACCATATAAACAAGACAGGAGGAGTTAAAAAAGCTTTGAAAGAACTGACAGAGGCGAAAAAATGGATCCCAAACATTAAAAATAAAGCAGGAAAACAGCAAACGACAAGAAAAGCTATAATACAGACAGCAACTGACTTCTATAGAAAACTTTATGCAGCAGAACGAAATACTAGAGACTTAACTATAAATCTCGATAATGACGACATGGACGAAGACATACCAGTTTTCCTGCAATCAGAGATAGAAAAAGCTGTCAACAGTCAAAAGAACAACAAAGCTCCTGGACCAGACCAGATTTCAAATGAAATGATCAAAATCTCAATTAGAGTACCGGAAAAGCTAAGAAAACTCACGGAAATATACAATTCTATTTTAAGCTCAGAATGTACACCACCACAATGGACCAAGAGCACAATTATACTATTACACAAAAAAGGGGATAGGAACATCATAGAAAACTATAGGCCTATAAGCCTTATGTCGAATATTTATAAAGTGTTCTCCAAATTGATATTGAACAGAATAACAGGAATAATGGACGAACAACAACCTATAGAACAAGCTGGTTTCAGAGCGGGGTTTTCAACTACTGATCACATGCATGTCATCAAACAGCTAATAGAAAAGTGTCAAGAATACGGTAAAGCCTTGTATATCGCATTTGTGGACTATAGTAAGGCATTTGATTCTATAGAACACGATTCGCTTTGGAGGGCTCTAATCCAGCAGGGAGTGCCAAAAAAATACATACGTATAATTAAAAATATATACGCAAATAGCACAGCGCAAATAAAACTGGAATCAACCGGTGAAGAGTTCCCAATAGCCAGAGGTGTAAGACAAGGAGATCCGCTATCGCCAAAACTTTTCTCAGCAGTCTTGGAAAGCATATTCAGAGATCTTGAGTGGGACAATTTTGGCATTAATATCAACGGTAGGCAACTTAGCCACTTAAGATTCGCCGATGACTTAGTCCTAATAACTGACAACGCGAATACCCTTCAACATATGCTACAACAGCTGACTGAGGCAAGCAGAGTAGTTGGTCTTACTATAAATAGATCAAAAACAAAAGTAATGACAAACAGAGAAGAAATATTTATAAAAGTAGACAATGAAGTTATTGAATATGTTAAAAACTATATATACTTAGGGCAACTAATATCTTTTAGAGACCGGACAAACATAGAAATAGAAAGCAGAATGGCCTGTGCTTGGAAAAGATACTGGTCCCTTAAAGAGGTATTTAAAAACAAACACTTTCCTATGACAGCCAAGAAAAAAGTGTTTAATTCTTGCATCTTGCCATGTCTTACGTATGGGTGCCAAACATGGGCATTGACTCAAAAACATCTTTTAAAACTAAGATCGTGTCAAAGGGCAATTGAAAGGAGTATGTTGGGCGTGACGCTAAAAGACCGCAAAAGAGCAGCAGACATTAGATCTACAACAAAGGTGGAAGACGTACTAAAGAAAATAAGACGGTTAAAATGGCGATGGTGTAACATATTTATTATGTTACCACAGATAATACAGAAATTTAGTCTGATTTAACGATTTTGAACGTCACATCTCTAGTGCGCGCGAGTGTCATTTCGGCGGGACGTCTCTAAAAACGTCACTTTCCTTCCATTTGCTCGAGAGTCAAGATCGCTATGTGAAAATCTAAAGCGATCCTCGATTTTGATAGTCTTTAACAGCCTACAATGGCTTAGTTTGATATTAGAACATACAAACCAAAGTGGTGCGGTGTTATTTTTATGGTGAGTCCATTTATTCCTAAATTTTGAATATAACGTTGGTGACGTTAACACGAGTTGATGAATTTACGTTGTCGTGCTCTTTGCAGTTGGTTGCTGAACTCAAGCACCATTGTTTCGGCTGAATTCGAGAATTTTTAATAAACGGCCGGTTCGTAAAACTTTGCTTTTAATAAAATATTGATTAAATTGTGAATCACGCAGCTGTAGCCATTACTAAAGTAATGATATTGTTTCAGCTCTGCGGTCGTTTCGGTTTGGTTTTGGATTACGTTTACGTTTTAGTTACGGTTTACGTTACGTTTTGGATTTATCTACGTTTTACTACGTATTTGCTTGGAAATTTATCGCATGTTCTGCAATCTGCTTGGTCGGATTATCTGCGCTTTGGCTGCAGATCCGCCATCTTGTGAAGAGGCCTGCATGGATTGTTAACTGGCTTGCTGTCTGGCTACTTCATTGCAAGAGGATAATTCTTCTGAATCTCGCTATGAGTATGTTAGAGGTAACCTTTTTGTTGCCATGAGGTATGTACCTTTTAATTGTTAGAACGCCTTCAGCGAACGTGGACTGGATTATCCAGTGATATTTGCGTAATCACAAAGAGTGCACTAATGACAGATCTTGGTTTAGAACTAATTGTAAATTTGGGATAAATAATAAGATCAAAACATCTATAAATAATCATAATTATAATATATATGAATGTAACAGTGTCTACGGAAATATAGCCTAATTAATTAAACTAATTTGGTTTTAATTTTCCACTCCCCTAAGATCAAAAGCTAATGCGCCGACTGACTATTATCTGGCTTATTTTGTTTAGTAAATCGGCAATAGTAGTCTTGTGAGATTGCTCTGCCTGGCGCCCGAAACCCGGTGTTTGTTAACCTTAAAACACCCCAAATAATAATTTTTTTTATTTTTTTATATTACAATTGGCGCTGTACGCTCAGGGACTTGAGTAGATACTGTCATATTTTAGGTCATTATTGCACTCTAATAATTGTGAGTACATAATAGCTGTAGCTTTATTGACGTTATGAGCATGTTGTATAATATAAGCAACTAGCTTAATTGTTGACTGACACTTATGCAGGGATTTATTAAGAACTCCATTTGCTGTTCATGTTCATGCTTATTTCTAGCTTTTGAGACTTTTATATAAAGTCATTGATTAATATTTAATAATTTGACCATAAATAATATTGCTTGTGATTGCAAAATGCATAATTTGCATATTATAACGTTCGGGATGTGACGGGGTTACTGTGTACTTTTCCTTTGCATTGTATAGAATCATAGCTCTAAATAAAAACAACTACTTCGAGAAAGGCGTTATCAGCACAACAGTTCATGTATGTATAATAGTTTCTGACTTTGTAGATCTTATAATGTTACTTAACATTTGTGTTCAAAATTAACCTGTAGATTCAGTTAAACATTATTCTAACCTCATAATATACTTTCTGTGTATAATGATTAAGACAGTGTCAAGTCAACTAATGTTGTTATTACTTAAATATAACACTTATATTTCTGTGTTAAAACTTTAGATCACGGTTAACATAAGTTAATTCTGTTAAGCCGGGAAACTTGTTCCCATTTATTATTGATAATATTAAAACATTGTAATTAATTTAATATTACAATTTTGTAAGTCAATACTGCACTCTTTAAACTTAAACAATATAATTTCTTAAAGTTTCATATAACAATTTTACAACATTTTTAAACATTTTCAAAAATTATTGATATCTTACTCGTGGTTACTTAATTGCATTCTTGAGAAGTTTTAATTCAGATTATTGTGAGTTTACTTTGAGATTTCCAATATGGATGCCGAGACTCAGACGGATGGTCTTTTCGAGACTAGGGAGAATTTAGTACCTTCTGTTGCTCCTGAAATTTCAAATATTTTACCTGATACTAGGGATTTGATAACTTTATCTCATATTCAAGATTCATTTGCACATTCATCTAGATTACTATCTCAACCCGGTACTTCTGGTTTGTTAAATAACAATGTTAATAGGAATTTGCCTAAGGTAACTAAACTACCTGATCTTAAAAGAAGTAAAATATGTTTTGATGGAAAGACTTGTGTTAGGGAATTTATAACTCGAGTAGAAGAATATTTCATTTTGCGAAATTTTGATGAACAAGTTTTATTGGCTTCATTTATTGAACTTTTATCTGATGATGTTATCCATTGGTATCGACGTATTCGCATTCTAATCAACTCTTGGTATGACTTGAAGGTCGCCTTGTTGCAACGTTTTGATAGGGATGATTTTGACTTCAATTTGGAAAATGAACTTCGTTATAAAAAACAGAAGTCTGGTGAATCTTTACCTGACTTTGCATCAGAAATAATTTATATGTCTAGTCGTTTGCAGATCTCTTTTTCGGATTCCACTTTAATTAAGATTATTAATCATAACATGTTACCCATTTATTCATCTCACTTCTTAGATAAGGAATTCCCATCTATAGATGCATTTATACAATTTGCTAAGAAAGCTGAGAACTGCGTCAAAAGACAAATTGTTAAGGAACCTAAATCAGTAAAATTTGAGAAACCTCTTGTCAGTGCTGTTAAGACTAAAAATATTGTATGTTTCAAGTGTAAAATAGCTGGACATTCTTTTAAGGATTGTAAAAAACATCCAGGAATCATGTGCTTTAAATGTCAGAAGCCTGGGGTCCTTACAAAGAACTGTGATACTTGTAATAATAAAGATTCTTTGCCTCCATCAAAAAACTAATTCGTTTCCATCGATCACGGATTTCTGAGAAATCGCCTAGTGTATCGATGGTTATTAAAAATTATAAACATAAATTGCCATTTAAACTTAAAACTAAATTTTCCAATTTTGTTGCTAAGTCTTCATATGCACCTGATGACAATACTAGAAGAAAAGAATTTTCTGATTGGTTAGATTATTTAAAAGTTTTCTTTAAAATTCATAGTTCTGCTCCTATTCTCTTTTCAACTCTTAAAGATACTAGACCTTATTTGAAATTCTTTATTGATAATATATGTTATTCCGGTTTACTTGATAGCGGATCTAATAGATGCATTCTTGGTTCAGACTTTCACTTACACTTTCTCAAGTTCGGATATAAGATTAATCCTGAAAATAGCTCTGCTTCTACTGTAGACGGTACAGCCCGTAAAGTTTTAGGAACTCTAGATTTGCCTGTTAAATGTGATGATGCTATTCATATCATTCAGTTTTTAATTATTCCTTCATTTAGACCATCTATAATTTTAGGTTTTGACTTTTGGCTTAAATTTGGTTTAGCCAAAGATTTATTTGAAAACATTACATTAGTTCCGGTAGACAGTGATGTAACCTGTTCTATTACGGCAGCTGATTCACTTTCTCCTTCTGAGAAACAAGAATTATCTAAAATAATCTCTCTTTTTGAAAATATTTCTTATGAAAAGAAAGGATTAGGTCTCACGCACTTAGTTGAACATAAAATTAATACAGTGGGTGAACCTTTTAAACAACGTTATTGGCCTTTGAGTCCCGTTAAACAAAAAGAACTTTATGATGAGGTAGATGTGCTTTTAAAAGAAAATATTATTCAACCTTCTAAATCACCTTGGTGTTCTCCTGTTCTTGCTGTTGCAAAACGAGATGGTGGAACTAGATTGTGTCTAGATTCTCGTCGTTTGAATTCAATTACTATTAAAGATTCTTATCCATTGCCTTATCCTTCTAGAATATTGGATAGCCTAAGGGGTGCTAAGTATATTAGTACTATAGATCTTTCTAAAGCCTTTTTACAAATTCCTTTAGAGAAAACCTCTCGGGAGAAGACTGCTTTTGTCGTTCCTGGTCGTGGTTTATTTGAATTTGTACGGATGTGTTACGGTCTTACTAATGCTCCTAGTGAATTGCAACGTTTGGTTGATAAACTATTTGGTCCAGAATTTGATGGTACTGCTTTCTGTTATCTTGATGATTTAATAATTGTAAACTCTGACTTTAAAACTCATTTAGAATACTTATATAAAGTTTATCATATATTAAAAGACTCTGGTCTTACGGTTAATCTTAAAAAATGTAACTTTTGTAAAGATAGACTTCGTTATCTTGGTTATGTGGTAGACAGCGACGGTTTACATACAGATCCTTCAAAATTAGATGTTATTAAAAGTTTTCCTCGTCCACGTATTGTAAGAGAGCTAAGAAGTTTCCTAGGTCTTTGTTCTTATTATCGTAGATTCATATCTAACTTTGCTGATATTGCTTCACCTTTGACTAGACTTACTCAAGGTAGCAAAAATTCTAAAAAACCTATTGATTGGAATGATGTAGCTGAAGATGCGTTTTGTAAATTAAAATTATCTTTGATAACTGCTCCAGTTTTGAATTGCCCAGATTTTGAAAAACCCTTTTTCTTACATTGTGATGCTAGTTCTGTAGGAATTGGTAGTGTTTTAACTCAGGAAGATGATAAAGGTGATCAACATCCTGTCGCTTATTATTCTAGATCTCTAAATAAATGTGAAAGAAATTATAGTACTACAGAAAGAGAACTTTTGTCCATTTTGGATTCTATTGAACATTTTCGTCCTTATGTGGAGGGAATGAAGTTTACAGTAATAACTGACCATGCTTGTTTAAAATGGCTTTTAAAACTCAATAACCCTTCTGGTAGATTGGCTCGTTGGGCTGCTAGAATTACACAATTTACTTTTGATATCGTTCATAAAAAAGGATCACAACATGTAGTTCCCGATTTTCTATCTCGTATAGAAGTTTCTTCTATTGACTTTGCCCCAGTTTTTGTTAACCCTGATGATGATATAGAGGACTGTTGGTATAAAAGAATGTTTATTCATTGTCAAAAATTTCCTAGCAGATGTAAAAACTTTAGAGTAGAGAATAATACTTTATATAGATTTTGTAAAAATAAATATAATCCTAATAGTCGGTTGAATTGGAAAATTGTAGTTCCAAAAGAACATATTATTAATACCATTCGTGATAATCATGATGATCTTAATTCTTGTCATTTAGGCATGCATAAAACTTTATTTAAATTAAAGCAACACTATTTTTGGAAAGGAATGTTCGCTGATGTACAAAAATATATTAATAATTGTGATGTTTGTAAAGCATATAAATCTTCTAATTCGCCTCCTCATGGTATTATGATTAATCCAAAAAAAGTAGACTCTCCTATGTTATTATTGTCCATGGATATAATTGGTATTTTACCTAAAACTTATTCCGGTTATCGTTACATTCTTTCAATTGTAGATGTTTTCACTAAATACTGTTGGATTTTCCCCATGAAAAATGCTACTACTAGAATTATTTGTAAAATTCTTGAGAAAGAAATATTTCTTAAATTTGGAACTCCCCAGTCATTCATTCTTGATAATGCTTCTCAATTTACTAATAAAGCGTTCGTGAATTTCTTAAAAAGCTATAATATAACGAAAATATTTTACAACACTCTATACACTCCTCAAAACAATCCCGTAGAGCGTTATAACAAAGTTATAGAATTTTGTATATCCTGCTATGTTAAGGATGACCATAGGTCTTGGTCAAACTTTCTCCCACATGTACAACTTGCTCTCAATAATAACGTTAATTTAGCAACTGATTTTACGCCCAATTATCTCATGTTTGGTCGTGAACTTATTTTTGACTCATCTCTTCATCGATTCAGTGGATCGATTGATGATTTAGCGCAGCTTGAGTTAGGTAGTCGTAATTGTTATGCTTATTCATTAAATTCGTTGAGTGAAGTTTACGCTAAGGTGCAAACGAATTTATTAAAAGCCTATAAGCGTAACGCTTCTTATTATAATAAAGGAAGGAAAGTCATTTCTCTTTCGGTTGGTGATATTTGTTGGAAACGTAGTTTTGTACATTCTAATGCCCCGGCATATTTTTCGGCGAAACTTGCTCCTAAATTTATAAAATGTGAAGTTTTAGAAAAAGTTTCTGATAACGTTTATGTTTTGAAAGACTTGGCTAAAGGCTATACTGGTCGTTACCATGTCAAAGACATAATTAAATATTAAATTTAAACTTTTGGTATTTCTTTGAATTAAGTTTTTGAATTGTGTATTTTGACTAAAGCGGGCGACTGTTTGTGGATGGATTAGAAGAACGCATGTTTGTGGATCGCCCTTTGAAAGAGATGTATGTTAGGACACTTTTTGTCATAATATAGAATTCTGTACTTATTTTCTACTAAAGATTTTTAGGACATTTTGGAATAAATAAAACAGCTATGTTCTAACAAGGAGTTATTCATTAGCTCAATTCCCAACTGAAATAGATCTTATATCTATTTTATATTTTGTTGTACAAAGATGTTGTCGTTTTGTACATAATTATTGTTAAAGGAAAATACATACATATTTTCTTTTTGTCTTCTCTGTTTTTGCAAATATATATTTTGTAACATTTTAGAAGTAGTTAGATATATCTACTTATGTAAGCTCTGTATGCACCAGCATCAGACCTTTTGGTTTTGCTCTGTGTACTTTTGTCTCAGACCAAAGTTTGTGCTGTGCTCACTTGAGGCAGACAAACAATTTTTGAACTTTAGCTTATGCTTAAGTTACCTTTGTTCCCACATTATTAGGTACGAAAAGTCGGAGTGTGTCGGCCCTAATAATTGTGTTTCTTTTGTGAGATGTTTTGCTCTCAGATATTTGGACTGGTCACAATTTTATCTATTGCGTTCGGAAGGTCGGAGTAGAGTTGTGCCGATCGTAATATGATATTTTTGCAATGCTTTCGCGTTCAGAAAGTCGGAGTAGAGTTGTGCTGACCGCGGAATGTCATTTTCTATTATAGGAAACATTTTTCCTTGATGCTTCACTTTTGAGAAGTACGCTTCGCTTCACAATGTTTTTGAGTTTTAGATCAGCGGAATTTTCCCTAACTGATATTGGTGTGTGTGTTGAGTTGTATAGGTGAGACAGTGGCTAAATAGCCTAACTGTTTTCTTAGAAGAAAGTTGGAAGGGTAGATGTGTGTTGAGTTGTATAGGTGAGACGGTGGCTAAATAGCCTAACTGTTTTCTTAGACGAAAGTTGGAAGGGTAGATGTGTGTTGAGTTGTGTAGGTGAGACGGTGGCTAATTGGCCTAACTGTTTTCTTAGAAGAGAGTTGGAAGAGTAGATGTATTACGAGTTAGTGACAGTTTTGTCTAACTAATCTCCTAGGTTTAAATAAGTTGGTTTTCGTAATGGTTAGAGTTAGCGACAGTTTTGTTTAGCTAATCTCAAAGGGTGGTTATGTTAGATGTGTAATTTAGTTAAGGACTTTTAGTCAGGAAGAAGACGTCTTGATTAACTGTAGGTTAATAATTTTCATTGATGACTTGGAAGTTGACTTGCATGATCTTCTTTTACAAGTTTATCAATTTATTTTATAAAGATAGTATAAGATTGGCTATTTTCCTAGAATCTCGAAAAACTTAATTTAGCTTTTTCTCGTTTTTAATTATTCGGATTTTATCTTAAATTTCAAGTTCATAAAAGAACTTTGTTCTTTTATTTTTTGGGAAAGTATGTGATGTAACATATTTATTATGTTACCACAGATAATACAGAAATTTAGTCTGATTTAACGATTTTGAACGTCACATCTCTAGTGCGCGCGAGTGTCATTTCGGCGGGACGTCTCTAAAAACGTCACTTTCCTTCCATTTGCTCGAGAGTCAAGATCGCTATGTGAAAATCTAAAGCGATCCTCGATTTTGATAGTCTTTAACAGCCTACAATGGCTTAGTTTGATATTAGAACATACAAACCAAAGTGGTGCGGTGTTATTTTTATGGTGAGTCCATTTATTCCTAAATTTTGAATATAACGTTGGTGACGTTAACACGAGTTGATGAATTTACGTTGTCGTGCTCTTTGCAGTTGGTTGCTGAACTCAAGCACCATTGTTTCGGCTGAATTCGAGAATTTTTAATAAACGGCCGGTTCGTAAAACTTTGCTTTTAATAAAATATTGATTAAATTGTGAATCACGCAGCTGTAGCCATTACTAAAGTAATGATATTGTTTCAGCTCTGCGGTCGTTTCGGTTTGGTTTTGGATTACGTTTACGTTTTAGTTACGGTTTACGTTACGTTTTGGATTTATCTACGTTTTACTACGTATTTGCTTGGAAATTTATCGCATGTTCTGCAATCTGCTTGGTCGGATTATCTGCGCTTTGGCTGCAGATCCGCCATCTTGTGAAGAGGCCTGCATGGATTGTTAACTGGCTTGCTGTCTGGCTACTTCATTGCAAGAGGATAATTCTTCTGAATCTCGCTATGAGTATGTTAGAGGTAACCTTTTTGTTGCCATGAGGTATGTACCTTTTAATTGTTAGAACGCCTTCAGCGAACGTGGACTGGATTATCCAGTGATATTTGCGTAATCACAAAGAGTGCACTAATGACAGATCTTGGTTTAGAACTAATTGTAAATTTGGGATAAATAATAAGATCAAAACATCTATAAATAATCATAATTATAATATATATGAATGTAACAGTGTCTACGGAAATATAGCCTAATTAATTAAACTAATTTGGTTTTAATTTTCCACTCCCCTAAGATCAAAAGCTAATGCGCCGACTGACTATTATCTGGCTTATTTTGTTTAGTAAATCGGCAATAGTAGTCTTGTGAGATTGCTCTGCCTGGCGCCCGAAACCCGGTGTTTGTTAACCTTAAAACACCCCAAATAATAATTTTTTTTATTTTTTTATATTACAATGGACAGGACATATGACAAGGGAAAGCAGAATGAAATGGACGAAAATTATAACAGAATGGCAGCCACGGGATGGCAAAAGAAAAAGAGGCAGACAAGCTAAAAGATGGACAGATGATATCAAGATGATTGGAGGGACAATCTGGTCTAGAAAAGCTACCAATAGAGAAGAATGGAAACAGCTGGAAGAGGCCTATGTGTCACTAGACACGCTGACCACTGAACCGGGAAACCCGATGTATTAGATTTAAGTTAAAACAATTTGCTACTATGTGTAAAATCATTGTTTAGTATCAGCAATAAAGGCTAATAATAATAATAATAATAATGTGTTTGTTTCAGTTATCATCAATAAATGACAAAATGGCAGACTCAGCACCAAGTGGAACCGCTACAATGCACACCATCAAAAGGCACAGAGAAATATTAATGGTATTTTCTGCCACATTAAAAGTAGGCCAGAAATTCAAAATTATTCATAAATTTTCAAATTATTGTTACCAGGTTGAAATGGCAAATAGTCATAGATGTATGATGTTTTTTTTTTTTGCTACAATGAAGCCTAGGCCACGTCAAATGACTTGCATTCAAAAGGAGTTTAATACACTAATTCGTGTGTTTTTCAATGTCAACATTACAAACAATCTATGTGTTGGTTAGCATACAAATCATTTCTATAACCAGTACTATTGCAAATACAAAAACAGTTTTTTATCTAAATTAACTATTTACTATCCATATGGATTGGTTCAGGATTACCAGCAAGAGTTCTCAAAGACGTCAGCGCGGGTGAGCGCCCGGCGAGAGCGCGAGGAGTTGCTGCGAGGAGGCAGTCCGACGCCCTCCGCCGCCATGGGGCTCAGCCGACGCGACCAGTATGCCAAGGAAGCCAATCATTTGCACAGGTATGTCATCTACCCATGATTATTTTGCACCAAGAGCAGGTTACAGCAAAATACTTTTTATAATGTCGAAACGATAAATTAATTTCGCCTTTGCTCATTAACAACACGCAAACTTAGAATTACAAATCGATAGCTCCCACGCATTAGGTCTTCAAAAAGTATGATTTTAAAAGGAATCTGTTTTAACAAATATTATTCTTTTGGTAAATATTTAGAACATTTTTCAACTATGTTATTCAATTATTGATCAGTTTTTTACCAACATACAACAGGGAGTTGCGTGGGAGAAATCAATGCGCTTGTTACCCTGAGGCATAAGATTTTAGGTCGTACAATGCACATTAATTACACCAACTCTGAAATTGATTTCTATTTATTATATACTTTCCAATTAATTCTACAAAATGTGAGAAACATAAGAATGATTGTCAATATAGTAGGTAAAATACGGAAGCAGGCGGGATTTTCTGTCCTTCATTTATTTACATTTTGTAATATAATTTCAGTTCCCACATACTAGTTGATGAGCAAATCAACATAGCGATGGAGGCGCGCGAGCACCTCACGACACAACGACAGACCTTCAAACGGATGCAGACCAGATTCAACGACATTGCCAATAGGTAATATATTTAGACAAATAAACTGGCAATATTTCCCTTGTAGTTTTTTATGTAAAATGTGCTTTCTTTTTGTAATGTTGCAGAGAAGATTAAGCAAAGGTAGATATAAAAAAAGCAATTGGTCAAATGCTTTCTGGATATTAGTAAACTGATGATGATTACTAATGAGGGTAGGACTAGGATTCTAATAGCCGATTTTAATAAAAAAAATCCCAATCTTAATCTTCGATCCGATTTCGAGAATAAACCAATCAATATAAGTAATTTGTAAGCATGTAGTCAGAAAAGTGTATGCTCGACCACCTTGAGGTTCTAAATAAGTCGCTTGCGCGTCGTCTGTCTGCAATACGCAACTTACAACGAAAGTAAGCAATACAAGTTATCTGCTGTTTCCTTTGTACAGTCAGCCACATAAGTAGCTGAAAAAATTCAAAATTTCAAATTGCTTTTAAAGTTATGCGTCTGAATCAACAATCGTTTTTTTCTTAACTTCTAACTTTACGGGGTTAACTTTATTTTAGATAAAGAAAAAATAATATTTCGTCTCGAGTTAACGTGTAGAAGCGTTTTGAAGTTTTTAATTTGTTAAGCTACTTTTGTGGCTGACTGTACATCTTCTAAATGATCGCACCTGCTTGGAAAATATGAAAAATGGGCGTTTTATGCTGAGAAAGTGTACTAGCACAAATTAGGCTATTGCACATACACTAAAAAAAACTTTGTTCTGATTGGTCCGTTACGCGATCAAAGAAGGTCGATTCTGATGTTTAACTTTTTGTTTTTGTTTTTCAGGTTTCCAATGCTAAACAGTCTGATCTACCGGATAAACGCGCGCAAACGTCGCGACTCCCTCATCGTAGGCCTTGTTGTTGCCGTCTGCACATTCCTATTGCTGCTCTATGCGTTCCATTGAATCGTACTGTGTGTTATGTTAGTGGAAAGATGTATTGGTTCAAAATGTTTTATATAGGTTCCTATATGCTTGACATTTTTTTATCTACATTTAATTTCCTGATAATTTATTGTTTTGAACATTACCTATTTTACAAGCTTTTATTTAACTTGCAATGTATGTAACTATGTTTGTTCGGGTGGAATCTTGCAGGTCAATTTTGAAGCAATTACCCTCAACCAATTGTGTTGAAAATTTGCATACACGTTCATTTTAGGTGACAATGCATTGTTAGCTAAGTGACATCATTCTGAATCCAATATGGTGGACGGCCCAAGATGATGGACTAGTTATTTTTTGTGCACGTCCATAATATGGGTATCAAATGAAAGGGTTTGCTGAAAAGAATACAAAAAATTAAATGATTTCTCTCTAAATCCAATATGGCGGACGATCCAAAATAGCGGACTAATTATTTTTTACGCACTCCTATAATATGGGTATCAAATGAAAGGACTTGCCGAGAATAACTCGAAAAATATAAAGTTATTTTTAAAATAAGCTTTTAGCTCTAAAAAGAAAAAAAACATTAAATTGAATCAAACTTTGTTTAATACTGTGTAGAGATAAAAGCTTGTCGCGATATTTACTTGTATAGATAATACAACAATTATGTAACTTGATCTTGACAAAAGTAAATCTCGCGACAAGCTTTTATCTCTACATAGTATTAAACAAAGTTTGATTTAATTTAAAGTTATTTTTTTCTTTTAAGAGCATTTAAATAAAAGCTTGTTTTGAAAAAAAATATTTATCTAAAATTCCTTTCAGTATTTTCTCGGTAGGAAGAGATGCCAAATTTAAAAATATTTTTATTCAGCTTTGTTATAAACTTATCATTGGGTTTATAAAACGATCGAAATATTGTTGTCTCTTTCTCTCTTATATCACAAAAAAATCATTTTTACAGACATGAAATTTAAAATGTGTATTAGAATAAAAAAAAAATTGTATTAATTTTAATATGGGAAACTCGATAAAATTTTTTTGAGATACAAGATTGAGAAAAAAAAAGTTGATTTTATTGGTTGTAAAAAAGGTATTGAAAATAACTGATAAGTATTGATATTCGATTGTTAATTCCAATAACTATGAAAAGCAATGCGTGAATCTATGTTGATACTTATGAATATATTTTAACCACCACTTAGTATTTATGTGTAACTTGCAATAATTTTCGTAAATCGCGTTTAAGTTGGATAATTGTAACATAGAAATATGTAAATAATTATAATCTATATGTAATAATTATTGTATCATAATAATAAAACGAACTATTTTATGGTAATTTTTAATTCATTTTTGCTCCAAACAGATCCATTTGCAACAACTTGTTGGTCAAAAATAACATAAACTTTATACCACTTGCTCAGAAAACTGATTTAGATATAATATGCTTACTTAACATTTGCTTAAAGTTAACGGAACAATTTTTGATATACAAAAACAAATATGCAAAACAAAAACAATTAACAAGTGAATTAATCTATAATGACATTCCAATGTTTATTTTTATTATAAGCCATCGAAATATAAAAATAAATATGCTAAACATAGCAAGCCTCAGTGGAATCGACCAGAGACTTTTTTTTTTTTTTTTTATTTTTTTTTTATTGCATTTAATGACGAGACGAGCATGCCGTTCGCCTGATGGTAAGCGATACGACCACCCATAAACAGTAGCAACACCATCCAGCACCTTGACTAACAAAGTACTGTGTGGCATTCCACTGCGCTCGTCACCCTGAGACATAAGATGTTAAGTCTCATTATGTCCAGTAGTTATACTGGCTACAATGTCCTTCAAACCGAAACACAACAGTGCATGCACACTGTTGCTTGGCGGTAGAAATAGACATTGCGGTGGTACCCACCCAGACGGCCTCTTACATAATGAGAGACCTACCACCAGTAGAGACCTACCACCAGACTAATAATGAATCACTAAACTCAATAATAATTCTTAGTGCATTATTAAGTCAACGATTTAAGAGCAATCAGTCAGCATCGTCCTACAGTTCTATATCATATAAAACTTGTTTCGAAACTATTCCCTTAATCTTTGGATATAAAAAACAACTTAAAACAACCTCCTGTATAATGATTTGCCGAACACTTAACATGATCTGTCTGCCAATACAATGCTTGGGAAGGCAATTCATTTGCTGTAAAACCACAGGTTTCCAGGCTTTTATCTTCTTGTATCAACTCCCTATTGTGATTAAAAAAAAACAAATTCACATTACTATTTGCCTAGTAAATACCCTTGGCCTCCATGTAAGGCATCTCTATGAGACTTCAGCGTGCCCTTTTGTGCAAAACTTCTTTCACATATCTCACATTGATAGGGTCTTTCTCCTGTATGCGTTCTAATGTGTTTTTCTAGGTCGCCTTTTGTTGCGAATTTTTTTCCACAAGCGTCGAGGGGACACATGATGTTTTTAAAATGCAGTCGTTGATGGAGATATAGTTTTTTCTGTGTTTCGAATATCTTATGGCATACCTAAAAATAAATGCATATTGATATAATCCCTTCCTAGCCGATTTCGGCCACGGCGGCCAATCTTAACGGACATCAGCCAGGTACGCAGGAGATATTATAGTGCACAAGTGTGTGCGCAATACACAGGTGCACTCGCTATTCCTTCACTCTCATAGTCCGGTGAGACGGCAATCCGACATGAACAGAGAGAGATCAGGCGCAGGACCAACTGTTTTACGTGCTTTCCGAGGCACGGTGGTATCACACCGCCAACTTCCTGACTCCGAGCTGCGACTGAGTAATTTTAAAGATGGAAAAACCCAGTCGCAATGTCTTTTGGCCCAACCCAGGATTCAAACCCAGGACCTCAGCGCGCAAATCGTACTCGTAACGCGTACGCAATACAACTACGCCACCGAGGCAGTCAAATATTGATATAACTGTAAATTTGAGTACCTGGGTTCCATTTTAACACAATGCGCTGGAATTGTTCAAGCAGTCAGCCACACATAAAACTAAGCTTAATTCTTAAATAGTAAGTGGGATATATTGCAGGTAAACGAACAGGCAGAGGAAAAAGTAAAAAAAATGACAACACTTACCTTACATTCTAAATCATTTATAAACCTTTCTATTTTAATTGGCCTAGGAACTTGTTGGTCTGGTTTAGGTACTTGTTGAGGTAAGGAGTTGTCCTCTGAAGATGTCCTCCTTGTAGGACTCTAAAATCAAATGATTATTTATTTATTTATTTATTTATTTATTTAAAAGCTTTATTGTACACCAAAACAAAAACAATGTACTTAAGATTAAGAAAACAATGACAGAGAACAGGTACAATTGGCGGTCTTATCGCTCGAGGCAATCTCTTACAGACAACCATTGGATGGAATAAGAGAAAATAAAGAAAAGGGTAGTCTAGGGCGTACATATAAGCAAATACGAAATATATATATAATTTAAAATTAAAAGCACAATAATACTTACAGATCATACATACACAATAATACAATAAATATATACATACATACATACACACAAAATACATGAATTATATACGTAAAAAATAAACAAACATATATATAAATAATTATTGCATAACAGAAAATGTATAACAAATTATAATCAATGTCACAATTAAAGTATTAGGAACTGAGCAAATGTTCTTTTACCATTTTTTTAAAAACAGGTAGTGATTGCGCCCGTCTTATAGCTACTGGCAACGCATTCCATAACCTAACAGCGACAACAGTGAAAGATTTTTCCATAAAAGAAGTAGCATGCTCAGGCATTTTCAGTATCAAGTTCTCTGATGAACGAAGAGACCTCTCATGCGTGTCGTGAAGAAATAGAAACCTAGATTTAAGATAACAGGGAGTAAGAGGATTGAATAGAATACTATAGAGAAGGGAAAGAATGTGGGCATTCCGGCGAAGACGAATAGGTAACCACTTGAGCTTAGTGCGAAACTCAGACACGTGATCATATTTGCGCAGTCCAAATATGAATCTTATGCATAAATTTTGGAGGCGCTCAAGTTTATTTAGTTGTACTTCAGTGATATTTATATAGCTGGCATCAGCATAATCAAGGATGGGAAGGAGAAGGGATTGTACCAGCGAAATCTTAGTGGCAATGGGCAAGAAGTTGCGTAACCTACGCAGGGACCCCGCCGACGCAAAAAGCTTACGACTAACATGTTGAAGATGAGGACCCCAGGTAAGAGATTTGTCCAAGTATAACCCAAGATTTTTGACACTGTCGCTGTAAGGAATAATTGTACCATCACATGACACGCATGGTAGTTGCGACCAATCTACTTTAGATATCATTCTAGGGCTGCCGATGACAATTACTTGGGTTTTGGATGGGTTTACTTTCAGACCATGGGTCTCACTCCATTGACATATATGATTTAGACCACAATTTACCTTCATAACTGCATCGGTCAGCTTATCTAGTGGTGCTTGAGTATAAATCTGCAGATCATCAGCATAAAGGTGGTAGGATGACCGAAGTTGATAGGAGATAGAATTAATGAAAACTGAGAAGAGAAGTGGAGATAGAACGCCGCCCTGTGGCACTCCGGCAGCTGTGGAGCAAAAGGAGGAATATTTATCCTCTATGCAGATACGCTGCCGGCGTCCAGACAGGTAACTGCGAAACCACTCAATTGCTGTTGGAGATATGTTAAGAGAGCGCAATGTGCAGAGCAAAATGTCAAAATCAACAGTGTTGAAGGCGTTGCTGAAATCAAGTAAAGCTAACACAGTTAGCTTTCCTTCTTCCATACCAGATCTGATATCTTCCGTAACATGAATCAAGGAGGTAGTGGTGCTATGACCGGAACGGAACCCGGATTGGAAAGGATTGAATAGTTGATTTTTGTAGATGAAATCATTGAGTTGAGAATGGATTAAACGTTCTAGAACTTTAGAAAGGAAAGGTAGGATAGATATAGGACGAAAATCAGAGTAGGCAGATGGATTAGGTTTTTTAGGGAGAGGGATGATTTGGGCTTCTTTCCACGCAGTAGGAAAGATACCACTGGATACGGAATGGTTTAATAAATGGCAAATTATAGGGAGGACTTCGTCCAGGATAGGAAGAATCATGTTACGTCCGATACAGTCGCTTCCAACGGCATTAGAAGTGATTGACATGATACCCTTCTTAACATCACAAGCAGCAAATGGTTTGAAGATTAATGGGGAACAATCAGGAGTTTGGCAGGAAGAAAGATGCTTAATTGTAATATCTTTAGTCGTCCTATCAAAGTTGGACGGAGACGAGAAATGTTGGTTAAGGAAATTTATGTCTAAGTTGTTAGGAATAGAGTCTTGACAAGATTTACCAACTCCCAGTGACTTGAGAAATTTCCAGACTTTGGCTGGATCACCGTGTTCGACTGAAGTGTGAATATGCCGGCGTTGAGCATACCTACACACCTTGCTGCAGTGATTGCGGATAGCCACGTATTTGTCCCAGTTTATGTCATTAGGTCGACATTTATATCTCGATTTAGCCGCTGCTTTCTTTTCCAGGAGAGATTTTATCTCATCCGTAAGCCATGGTGCCGGCAAGTGTCTTATTTTAACTGATTTAACTGGAGCATGCGTATCGTAAAGTTGCTTTAATTTGTTAGTAAAGATGTTAACCTTATCATCGATACTGTCAGTGTCGATAAGCGAACGCCAGGCGATATCTGCAGCATCTCTGCGAAGGTTATCAACATTCATGCCTCGAAAATTACGCTGTAAAATTAGAGATAACTTACAAGTTACAATATAAAACAACTATATTATAAACATAAATAAATTGCAATATCTCACCATTGTTCCTGAAGGTTCAAATATATCTTTTCTAACTGAGATGACTTGAATTTTTGGTGAACTAGGTCTCTGCAAAATATGAAACAATATGTAAATTTTATATCAATCAATAACAATCTTGTCAATCCACTGCATTTCCAATTACTCTCTCAGTAATTGTGGAGGTCCATTCCCATCAGTAAAATCTTAGTCTTACTAATATTATAAATGCGAAAGTTTGTGATAATGTTTGTATGTTTGTTACAAGTAAATGCAGAAACAACTGAACGCATTTGGATGTAATTTGGCACACGGGTAGATCATGTCCTGAATTAACACATAGGCTTTTCATCCTGGTAATTTGCTCCCATGGAAAATAATGGATATTTTTTATCTGGTTCTTTAAGTAGGTGGCGCTGGCGTTGTACTGTGTTTAGTGACTTGTAGCGGGAAAGGCATTTCATGCGAGTGAAGCCGCAAGCAACACCTAGTAGTATAATAATACAGAGTTGGTATTATTATTATATAATAACTATGTAAAATTTCAAAACATACTAAATAAGTACTCACACTCCCACAACTCTCTGTGGAGGATGTAATGCCATTTCTTATATTACTCGCATCATCTTTTGTAAAAAATACACTTTTCGATGTTTCACTTCTTTGCGAACTGTTTGATTCATCTGCCACATTAAAATTATCCTAAAAATAATTAAAGTATAAAATAACTGTAAAAAATAAAGATAATTTCAACCAAAATATTTTTTTTTTTTTATCTAAATGACAATGAAAATGAAAAATATTTATTTGACATAGAAAATCTGTACACACAAAGAAAATACAAAGTATGAAGTTAACACTTTTGGAACTTTACAATTGTATTGACAATAGTCCCCACACTAGGCAAGCCTGTATTGTGGGGTCCCGTGTGAGAAAGTAAGAATGTACACATTTCTAATAAGAATATTACACACAAATGAAAATATGTGTCAGGTATTCCAAATTTAACTACAAACATAATTCTGAATCAATATTTCTGATTTACCTCCATTTCATCTTCAACATCATCTCCAAACAGTGATTGTAAATATGAATCACTCTTCATAGCTACAGTTTTTAAGTTCTTTACACTATGTAAAACATCATGACATATTGTACATATTTTTGGTGGCATATTATTTCTTTTGGTTACCTGAAAAATATATAAGTTTAAAACATTTTAATTTGATTTGCAATTTAGAAATTTTAATTCTGGTATTTTATTGGTGATAAAATGTTGTATGTTTGTTTCATATTCTGAAATAGCAATAAAAAGTTGTCTGTATTTATTTCATACTGTACTTATATTTCATTCAACAGAATTTTAGATGAATATACAATAATGATAAAATATTAGAAAATTGGTATTTAAATCTACCCTATAAATATAAGGAGTTTTTTTTTTTTTTTTTTTTTTTTTTTTTTTTTTTTTATTGCATTTAATGACGAGACGAGCATGCCGTTCGCCTGATGGTAAGCGATACGACCACCCATAAACAGTAGCAACACCATCCAGCACCTTGACTAACAAAGTACTGTGTGGCATTCCACTGCGCTCGTCACCCTGAGACATAAGATGTTAAGTCTCATTATGTCCAGTAGTTATACTGGCTACAATGTCCTTCAAACCGAAACACAACAGTGCATGCACACTGTTGCTTGGCGGTAGAAATAGACATTGCGGTGGTACCCACCCAGACGGCCTCTTACATAATGAGAGACCTACCACCAGTTTGTTATAAAATAAATCAACCAAGAAAACAATTTTAATGTAGAATGAAAATGTGATTTACGGACTCAAAAACTTATTGAGGGTAGGTATAAGAAAGTTAGCAACTTTAAAATTACTGATAATATTTAATATAAACATGCAGGTAGTTAATTATTTTAAAAAACATTTAATTAACGCTTTAAGAAAATTATATTCCTTGATAATTTAGCTTAGTTTGAATTCCTAAATTAAATTTTCACCAAGTTACTTAAATACTATTGCAACAAATGTACTTAAGTACATACTAATAATTTAACGAATTGCCCACCTAATAAATATTCAATTTAGTGAGTACAAGATAAACTTTAAAATGTATATATGGAGTTATATTTACTTTTACTGCTGTACATGTGTAAATATCATTTACTAAGTCTTGTGTTTCGTAGAGGTCTACAGCGCCAGCATTCTCAAGGCACAGTCTACATAAATCATAAATCATTATCAATCTCTTTTCCTCCATTTTCAATAAAATCACTTTAATTCTTTATTAATTTTAATTCAGTTTTTTACAAAATCAGAAACCACCACAAAACCACGGTTAAAACAATGAATGACTTTTAGACATCTATTCTGACATTGACAGATGACAGCTGTGATGTTTTGCTTTTGTCTCTATTGTTTCAATTGAAAATCTATATTGTTTTCTCACTCTTACCAAAGTTTAGAATGTTTTTTTTTTTTTTTTTTAATTTTCCCTTTATTTTGGGAAAAAGTTTAGAATGATTTTGACAGGTGACTATTTTTTTTATTACATTGGGCGAATGAACTGTAGTACATTCGAATATTGTTTTGTTGATAAAAAGTTATCTCGAAATTATTACGGGAATATTATTTATTAGGATAGATCACACCAACGTGTCATACGAGTATTTTTAATCTGGAATTTGTGCCCTATATCTTTATAATATTTTGAAAGTCCACAAATTATTCTTTCTCAGTTTTTCTTAGAAGTTCTGTGGAACGACGAGTGTGTCCGTGTTGTGTGAAAGTCACATAACTTTTCTCTCTTTTTCTGCTAAAATATATAATACTAGATTTCTGCTCGCGGCTTCGCCCACGTGTATAAGTTTTTCCGAGATAAAAATATTTTCCCGGAATAAAAAGTAGCTTATAGCACTCAGGAGTAATGTAGCTTCCTATTAATGAAAGAATTTTCAAAATCGGTCCAGTAGTTCTTGAGTTTATCCGTTACAAACAAAGAAACAATCAAATCTTTCCTCTTAATAATATTATTAGTATTAGTATAGATAATATATTATATATGATGGGATTGCGGCATATCCTTAGTTCATACACTATCTTCTTTTAAAAATCATTGACTATCTTTGGAAGCAGTTGTGGAATAAGATCTCTTTTCATAACTTTAGATAACAGCGAATATCAAGGTATAATTGTCTTTGGATTTTAATGAAAATGTCACTTAGCTAGATAGAAAAAAATGTTAATTATATAAATATTTAAAAAAAGTTATTTATAAAACCTATTAGCGTGAATTCAAAGACGTAATTAAAATTTATTACAAATCAAAAGGATTCTGTTAATGGAAATGTTTGTTTTATAAAGTAGGTAAATACCTAGACAATTTGGGATCATTGTGATCATTCAAAAACTGATAAAAGTGTAAGTACCTACATAATACATTTACTACACGATAGTGCTAAACAAGCAGATAATAATGTATGTAGATATTTCAAAACGCGGTTAAAATATTTCGGCGAAATGTTCGTACGTACCCTCGTGGCGCCTCTGTCTACCCCTCTTTGTAAAAAGCATTATTCTAAGCGCAAGCATATTTTTTATGTTTATATTTTTATACTTAGTTATTAGAATAGCCGACACCCTGACAGGGTATTTAGGGCTTTATTGTAAATAAATAAATAAATATTTATATTACTAGGTAAAATTACGTAAATATGTTGAAATAAAATTGATGTTATGGACTGTATTCTAATTTGCGAATAACTTCTAAAAAGTAATGAGTGAGAACTGAGAAGTAATTGATTTCCAATAAACGTTCAATCAAATAGGTACCTACCATTTTATATAATATACTAGCGGCCCGCCCTGGCTTCGCACAGGTAGTAAAGCATAATATTTTATGCCTACATTTATTTTTCTGTCATACAAAATATTTATGAACTATACACTTAAACCTTCCTCTTGAATCACTCCGTCCATTGGTGAAAAACGTATGAAAATCCATTTGGTAGTTTTTGAGTTTATTGCGGTCAGACAAACAGATGCGATGGGGGGACTTTGTTTTATAATATGTAGTGATGTAAGGATATATCCTTAAAAATAAAAAGATAAGTAGCCTACATCTGGGTCTCAAACTATCTCCATACTATTCTCTCGCAGTTCCACCCGCAAGAAAATATTCTCCGGAATAAAAGTCCTGGTTTATTTTTCCCGGGATAAGAAGTAGCCTATGTCCGTCTCCTGGTTCTAAGCTATCTCCCCACCAATTTTCAGCCAAATCGGTTCAGCCGTTCTTGAGTTATAAATAGGGTAACTAACACGACTTTCTTTTATATATATAGATAGATTATTATTATTATAACTTCCCTATGTTTAAATATATTAAGTACCAGGACATCATAAAACACAATACTCACAGAAAACGATTTTTCAGGATAAAAGTACCGGTTTATATTTTCCCGGGATAAAAAGTATCCTATGTCCGTCTCCTGGTTTTATGCTACATTCCCACTAATTTTCAGGCAAATCGGTTCAGCCGTTCTTGAGTTATAAATAGTGTAACTAACACGACTTTCTTTTATATATATAGATTAATTTATTTATCTTCGTATAACGTTTCTCTTATAATCTTGCTATTTTCCTCCTTTTATAAATATTGTAGATAGACTTGACGTACTTAATTTTCTAAAATTTCGACGGGCTGTTTAGTCAACCTCTCTACTAGACCCAGCAAATCGTATATAGGTAGGAATTGACCAGGACAAGCGTGGACGCATTTCCATCCATCAATAAGCCAAGGAGACAGTTAAACTATTAAACATATTATGCATTGAAATTAATTAAAATATATCTATTATTTTCATCAGTATATTCCTAATTTCATGAAAAAGGCCTTCTCTTAAGCCAAACATAACATTTAATACAACTGTAAAGTTAAATAAGTTTTTAACAACTATAAGATCATAATTATAATATATATAACTGCTTATATACCGTCAAACATAATAATTAAACATACCTATCCGAAAACGATACGGTGATATTATGTTAGTCGCCTTCCATGCAATAATGGCATAATTAATTCGCACCGTAACTTTCCCGTATACAATATAACAGGATTGTGTTTAGTTACGTATCCTAGGCGACTCGAAGGAACACAACTAAGAATCGAATCGATTGAAGACATCTACAGGTACGCTATAGGCTCCCGTCAATTTTTAGTAAGCGTTCATAAGTATAACCCACTGCCGTTTATAACAATATCATTGTTCTTAATGATAATTACATATTGTAATGGTGGGAATGAATGGAGACGTATGAAATAAACGGTGGTTCGTTTTAGACTGAACTCAGATTACATCTTGCAATTACTGCAATTAGCCCTGTATTACTTATATACTGCCCACTGCTGAGCCGGGCCTCCTCTACTACTGAGGGGTTAGGCCTTAGTCCACCGCGCTGACCTAGTGCGGGTTGGCAGACTTCACATACCCTCGAAATTCTTATGGAAAATTCTTAAGCATGTAGGATTCTTAAGTATGTAGGTTTCCTCGCGATGTTTTCCTTCACCGTTAAAGCGAACGATAATTGATAAACAATAAACTCGTAACTTCGAAAAGTCAGAAGTGTGTGCCTTGGGTTTTGAACCTCCGGACATTGCCACGGCAGACCATTCCATTCCCGACTAGGCTATCGCAGTTTTTTAGATTACATCTTGTAGCTACTAATATAGGTACTCGACACTACAATATACATAGTATATACCTACGAAACAATTAGTTAATTTTCTTTAATTATACTTATTACTAATACGGATAAAAAAGATTTACAACGTTTTGTAATTTACTCATATTTTGTTCAAAACCTCTTTGATCTGGCAGTAGCAGACGAATTAGGTGATAGAGGCCTAGTTTCGATGTTTATTAGAAAAATCCTCAATATTGGTAGAAAAAGTAGCCCGTATTAACATATTTTGATTACCACTTAACAGCCGATTCCATTGAACTATCCCGACCACTAACTACGCGTTAATGGTAAAAATAAACCAATCAAAATAACTCATACGTCAACATGTCCAACAAACTTCATTGTGATTGGTCCATTTTCGCTATAAAACCAACTGCAGCGGGGAAGATAGTTTATTAAAAATCGGTAATAAAAAGGCTCGTTTTATTGATCGCAGATAATAGAAAAAATATTCGACAATTTCCACTAATCCGTTTGACATCTCCTGAGGTATAAGTCTTTTTATAATCATAGTACTTAGCTGATATAGTCAACAAAATAAATTATGTACTTTATGGTACGTATGGAAATTGCGAATTATTTACTTCGTTAAGGACGCTATTACATTTTTGACATCTTCGATTTTAGATATTTGAATGACAAGAACGCGCTTTGCTACACGCGCACACATCGAAACCGATTTAAACTAGATTTTCCATTCGAACGAGCTAATCTTAATACTTGAAGTTATTATTTTACTCATCCATATTTATTTTTTTGGAATTGTCGAATGTTTACAATTATGTTTAATAATAATAATTATTATAATTTCATCATGTAATAGACATTTTTATCTCTATATTTTGAATGTTCCTTGTTTTTACATTTTTTTTTATTGCATTGAATGACGAGACGAGCATGCCGTTCGCCTGATGGTAAGCGATACGACCACCCATAAACAGTAGCAACACCATCCAGCACCTTGACTTACAAAGTATTGTGTTGAATTCCACTGCGCTCGTCATCCTGAGACATAAGACGTTAAGTCTCATTATGTCCAGTAGTAATACTGGCTACAATGTTCTTCAAACCGAAACACAACAGTGCATGCACACTGTTGCTTGGCGGTAAAAAAAGATATTGACATTGCGGTGTCCAGAAGTCCTACTTTCTGCATCTGGCTCTTGACCCAACTACCAATTGAGAGCCTCAGCAGGTGTTGGTCGAGACTCTGGTATCAACCCATGAGCAGAAACGACAAGGCCCCGATAGAACCGACCGTATAGTTCTTTGATCTTCCATATCACCTCGCGTTCCCTAATGCCCATCGCCATAGGTATTCGCCAGTTCTCATTCCCCAAGGAAAGTGGGATAAATCCCTTATCCACCATGACTAAAATCTTATACATGCCTACTTCGCTGTGGAGGAAATAATTCCTGAGATTGCATACCTCGCGGTTATGCAAGTCCATTAAGTAAGCCTCGGCCCCGCATCTCCGCGGGATGTACAACCTCATCACTGACCACCGTGGGTGATGCATACGATATGCAGTCAGTAGGGTCCGGAACTTTCGATCCAGGGCGTCCAATTCAGTCTGAGTCTTTCTTTCTGAGTATACCAAAAGAGTACATGAGTACAGGCATAACCCAACCGTTGAAAGCACAAATCTTGTAACCTGACAAAATACTGTTAAATACTTTTGCCAGGCGGCCGAAGAAACGGTCATTCAGCGATTGTTTAACGTCGGCACTCATATTCCCCAGTGCCTCAGGCATACCCAGATATTTGTAAGTTTTCGTCTCAGAAAGGGATCAAAGTCTTACAGTCTCTAAGACTTGTATGTCACCAGAGACCACGACCTCTCCTCGCTTCATATGGCAAGCCGCACATTTATCTACACAAAACTCCATATTGAGTTATTTGCTACATCTTTCAGTAATTTTTAACGACTCAATCAATTCTGTTTGTTTTGATGCAAACAACTTGAGATCATCCATGTAAAGCAAGTGAGATATAGACTCAGGAGCCCCCGTGCATCTCGGCGCTCTCGGCGTCAACGGCAGCGTGATGCCTACCTGCCACACTGCTGTCCATCAGGGGGCTCGCAACAATGTGCTAAAAAGACAAAGCTAGAGACGGCACCCGCCCGCGACGCCCGGGTGGCCACTGTTAGTTGCCTTTTACGACAGGCAGGGGATACCGTGGTGGAATTCTCCAAACACCTTCAATCCACAGGGTGGGAGACGCCGGTCAGTCGTCCACCCGGCGCCTCCTACGTCTCCACTGACGGCGGGAGGAATCCTCGCGTCCCAGAACGCTCTCAGCACTCTCCTTCTACGAGAGGACTATGTCGCAGAAGGGAGCCAACACACGCCAGACCTCCTGACTGTCGACCATGGGAGCGACCACGGCCGGAAACGAGAGGCCGCCTCTGACGACTGCTTTGAGAGCGCTGCGCTCCTCATTCCAGGCTGGGCAAAACTCAAACGTATATTAAGCCGTATCCAGCGGGCAACAGTTAAAAACTTACAACCCAACCCAACAACAGTCACAATGGCACACACAGCCGACACCTCGGTACCTACGATACGACACAGCTACTCACCGAAGCAGCCATGCCTAGTGAGTAGTTGTGGCTGAACTGTAGTATTGAGTGTTTAGATATTTTTGTAGCGGGAAAGGCTTTGAACGCGGGCAAAAACGCGAACTAAACCTAGTAAAATTTAAAAATAAATAATCACCGATACTAAAAATCATAAATAGATAAATAGTAAATACCATATACTGCAAAACTTGTCTATTTTGTAAATATAAAAATAAATCCGCCATTTTAATAATGAAATTTAAATATTTGCATTAAAATAAATGAATGTTTCATTAATTAAATCAAATTTGCATTGACTTATTGTAATATTAAATTTTCATACTTGCTTTTTGAAAAATAATAATTTGAAATAGTATCAACTATTTTATTCGTAGTATAATGACATCGCGATCAATTTATTACGTATTTATTTTTTGAAAAAAAGTTGTACACCCGTGCTTCCTCGGCCGCGTCTCAGCGCGGAATGACAGCCCGAAATTGGAAAATGTATGAAGAAATTCAATTCAGGTTATATTTTTTCTCTTAACTGGAAAAGTATTTAATTTGACTTGAAAATAATTAGTCATAAAGCGAGAAGACTATATAAGCCATCATATTATTTTGGTTTTATCTTAAAATATTCATTAGTTTAAGGTATAATGGTTCCGATTCCGACCCTATTTTTCGTCATTTTCAGCGATTATTGCTCCAGAATAAACGTATTTACGTGATAATGTTATATGGGAGCATACAATGTCTATATGCTATAAGCAAAGGGGAATGTTTAATCTTTATTTATATACTAAGATCTCCTCATAAGCGTAACTCCTGATTCAATAAATGGTACCTCAAAACTACGGAAATTTGTAAATGCGCCCTTAAAGGTAATCTATACTAATATTATAAAGCTGAAGAGTTTGTTTGTATGTTTGTTTGAACGCGCTAATCTCAGGAACTACTGGACCGATTTTGAAAATTCTTTCACTAATAGGAAGCTACATTACTCCTGAGTGCTATAAGTTACTTTTTATCCCGGAAAACTTTCCATGCGGGCGGAGCCGCGCGCAAAAGCTAGTATTTACCATATAAACCTGCGGCTTCGTGTCTCTGTTTAATAAAAACTGGAATAGACAACTTATCAGTAGGTAATCTAAATATGTTTTTATAGATATCCACGAAGCACTTCAAGTGAAGCCATAGTTTTAATTAAAACCGTATTTCCGATAACAGGTATCTATTATAAGCAACATTTTTGATGACGTTAATATGTGAATTAAAAGGAACAAATTGAACTAAAAATAATCATGTTTTTAAATTTTTTGTACGAATTTGAAACCTAAGTTCCAAACCATCTAATCGATGACGTAAAATTATTTACATGGAGAAATTAGGTAACCCATAATCAAGGAATATAACTATTTCAAGGCAATGACCTCAACTACCCTTCATTTGCCTGTAAATTAATTTAGAAAAGCAATAAAGTTATTTATAGAACTATTGTTTAGTACCCAATACCTAACTATGCGTTATAATAAATATGCAAAAGGGTGAATGGATAATCCCACAAAATCGTAGATTTGAACTCCTTTCCCTTACCGAAGTAATCAAACGTTTTCTTTGTGAAAATAGTCCGACTTTAATCCCGCTACGAATGTATGCTACGTTGTAACTTCAGTAGCGCGTAGCACGTGTTACGCGGCGCTCGTCCGTAGGGAGCGCTAGGGACTACGCCGCGATCAACCCCTACGGGCTACACAATAATTTCAACTCAGTTTATGAATTGTTCTATTGTCATCTGGATTAAGATATGTAAGTGACGATTACTTTAGAAGTAAATAGTTTTGTTTTTAATAATTATTTTTATTGAATAACGCACATCGCAAGCATGCAGTTTAATAGCATTTAAAGTTGTAATGCGTGGTATCAGTTCAGTTAACCGGATGAATATTATAGTAGGTGTTTATTGGCTTTAACGATTAATAAACCCTTTTTTAATTAGTGCATAATTAGGGCTTCCAATCCCGCAATACCGAGATCCGAAAAATTTAAATGAAAGTGACGTAATGTTGATTATTTTATTGTTTTTCTTCCTTGTATGCGGGATCCCGCGAGATTGAAAATTTTCGGTCCCCAAAATACCGAGATTGAAAAGAAGCTGCGGGATTGAAAGCCCTATGCATATTTAGTGATTGTAGATTGGATATGTTAATCTGGGATTTTGTGTATTCGTCAAATTTAATGTAAATCTGTTCAGTGAATTTCATCTTACATCCAAACATCCAAATGAATTGGGAGCAAAATCTTGGGACTACATTACATAGGAGTAAGACATTAATTGTCGTTTATTTACGGGATCGAAGCGTGAACCAAAGCTAGTTTATAATATTGTATATATATTTAGGTGAACCGTATGCTCGTTTGCCCCCTATACCATAAAAAAAATAAAAAAATACTGGACATTAATCCATACAAACGAAAAGCATTGAAATATTTGTTTAAAGTCTGCGATTTCTACTACAAATAATATGTTCCTTTGTGTGTCTAATTTATATGGCGATAGGCTCGTCCTCAATCACATCATGGGACGGAATACGCACGGCAAAAAGTGGGCGCACTAGTTGCGCCTCTGCCTAACTCTTCGGGGATAAAAGGCGTGAGTGTGTGTGTGTGTGTGTGTGTGTGTTTGAAAAGCATTGAAATATTTGTTTAAAGTCTGCGAGTTCTACTAAAAATAAATTCCTTTGTGTGTCTGATTTATGTCAGGTTTTAAAAAAACAGGAACAGTCTAATGCGAAGTTAAACTTCCTACTTAGGTAGTCGGTTTGATTCCTAACAAAGAAACAAAGAAACAAACATTTATTTGCATAGAATACAGGTGGTACCAGATTTAACAGTGGTGCATAGTTCAAGCTATACTCTGCCTGCTTTAGGCATGCAAATATTTATAATTATATAAAACAAAATAATAATATATTTTTTTTAACAAAATGTCACTCTATATTATTATTATTAAGCATATTTATTATATTATTAATTATATTATATTAAATTTTACAAATAATCAACTTCATTATTTTTGTATTGCATGAACTCTTCTATCGTATAAAATTCTTCTATCGTCTTGATCCATGGGCAATGAACCCTGACTTTCGTAATTGAGGTGTTTATGTATTATTAATTATAATCACTCCTTCCCGGTAAAGAGAGCATGTATGTCTAAGAGTTTTTAAAATGTCATAGAGTTTATTAACCTTTTATAGAACAGCTTTAGGCATGAGCTCAGCATTGGAATGGTTTAATTCTGGCTTTTCCTGCAGCTTATCGTTTGTTAAAGACGTTCTCAGGATGAACTCTATAAATTGAAATGCGTATGTTATTCAGGAACAATATGTCTTCCAATTAGTGAAATAATTTTCAGAATCACACCAATCTTCTCGGGGATAATCACGTTTAAAAAATAAACTCTCCAGCTCTATATAAAATCAAACACAGTGACAGCTACAAAAGAAAAATAGTTAACAAGCTGGACACGAAAGAAAAGCGCTGTAAACTTGTTTACATATTAAACAACAGCATGATGGATAAGAAAATCGGAATATCAGTTGGTGAAGGGAAAATTACAAGAATACATTTAAAATTCCGGTCAAAGGTACTCAAACAACTTGACAGGTTAATAGACAACTGTTTATGACCCAGTTTTGGACAGTCTCTACTGGTCACATATTGAACTAAATGACCCAGTTATGAAAATCGAATGCTTATCTTGATTATTATATCGAATAACTTTATTCAGGTTGATTGACATCACTCCAACTTGTGTGTCACTGCAGGAATTTGAAATAGTTTTGTAGCTACTTAAATTATGTTCAAACACGCTTTTCTATGTTTTAGGAGTAGGTAGAGATGTAACACACCCCTGTTTCGTTATGTTAGGTTTCACGTGACAGCGTTGCCGTCGAAGTACACGGTTCCACTGCTATGTAGAGTTCTGGGATTTAATTTAGTAGTGGAGCAAAGTGATATTACGTTTTACTGCTCAGCATCACCTCAATGTCTGGTTTAGTGCTAGGTAAAAAACAACAATGCCCTATTACATGTGACCTATATCTACTAGTTATAGATGAGAAACTACTATCAAATTTTTCTAATCACTCGCTTTGGAAATCGTAATATATGCGCAACATAATTTAATTACTTTACGCCACATGATGTGACACTCCGATATCACCCACCCACCAATCACTTTAACCTGATTGAGTAATTCTTTGATAGTAAAATGTAATGTGTAGCGTGAAATGTTTAAAAACAATTACATTAATTAGTAAAAGTCTACAATATAGTATAGGTCTTTGGTAATGGAATGAACAATGGAAGTCGGTTAATAAATGTGTTAACACAATAATTAATATCATAATTGAAATCATCCTACTAATATTATAAACGCGAAAGTTTGTAAGTGTGGATGTATGGATGTCTGGATGTATGGATGTTTGTTACTCTTTCACGCAAATACTACTGAATGGATTTCGATGAAATTTGGCACACGGGTAGATTATGTCCTGGATTAACACATAGGCTACTTTTTATCCCGGGAAAATATAAAGCGGGACTTTTATCCCAGGAAAACTCATTCACGCGGGCGGAGCCGCGGGCAACAACTCGTATAATATATTATAATTGAACAGTATTAGAAAAAACCTACATATTTTCGATACGAATTAATTCACATTTCTCCTATGAAGAAGAATTTCTTCTTTAAAATTTGTTCATAAAGTTTTAATGTTAATAAAACACTAAATGATTTTTAGGGTTCCGGAGCTCAAAAGGAAAATTGGAACCTTTATAAAATCACTTTGTTGTCTGTCTGTCTGTCTGTCAAGACCCTCTTTCTCAGGAACGCGTAAAGATATCAAGTTGACATTTATATCAAACAAGTTTTTGCCCGCGGCTCCGCCCGCGTGAATGAGTTTCCCGGGATAAAAAGTAGCCTATGTATTAATCCAGGACATAATCTACTCGTGTGCCAAATTTCATTGAAATCCGTTCTGTAGTTTTTGCGTGAAAGAGTAACAGACATCCATACATCCATACATCCACACATCCATACATCCATACTTACAAACTTTCGCGTTTATAATATTAGTAGGTACTACTCAAATTTACGGTCTCTTTCAGCTGTGAAAAAATCAAACTTTTAAGTCAACTCAATCAAAAGATATGACCGTTTATGTCGCATATTTTGCAATTTCGCAAGGGAATCGTAACCTATAGGTTACTTCCCGTTGACCTAGAATCATGAAATTTGGCATGAAGCTTGCGGCACTTTTAAAGGGACAAATTTGAATATCGCAAATATGTACTTCAATTACAAAAAAAGCGAATAACAAACTTTTTAAATTTTATTAATTTATTAATTAATTTTGGCGAACTATTGAACTTATATACTTAGATACCTTACCTACCTTACCTACATCTTACCTTACCTACAAGTTTGTTCAGAACCCTCGGTAGGCGAATGCAACTCGCACTTGTCCGGATTTTCTTTATTGAACTTGAAAATGACTGAATCGATAAAGAGGCGCATACCACTTATGGAACTCCACTAATTATATTATTATGATTATAATTTGGATAGGTTATTAGATTCATTTATTAAGTTAAGTTGAATTTTTACGTTATTAAAATAATATTACAATTGCGAAAGTTTTTGATAATGTTTGATATTTGGTTGTTTATTCGAAGAACGTAAACACAGAAACTTCTAAATGCATTTTAATAAAATTTGGCACATAAACCAACTCCTGAATTAACATAATTAAAAGCTACTTTTAATTCGAAAAGGTCCATTATGATGCTTTTCTTTTGGGAATGGACATTCTTGCGGACGAAGCTGCTAGAAATAACTGTCTTTTTTTAAAAGTATTGTAAGAGATTTTTATTTTAAGTGCAGCGTGAACAGTGAAATATGAATGAGCGGGGCGCGAGACGTGGCGGAGCCCCCTTCTACGCGCCGCCGCGCAGGAAGACCTCCGCCGAGATCATCAGCGAAGCACGAGCCGCTATATACGGAGGTATTGCATTATATACTGTATTCTACATAAAAACTGACTGCCTCGATGGCGTAGTTGTATTACATTTATATTGGATTTTTCTATTCAGTATCAGCCCGGAGTCTGGAATTTGTGCCCGATATGGCGATAGGCTCGCCCCCTATCACATCATGGTACGGAATACGCTTGGCGAAAAGTGGGTGCACTAGTTGCGCCTCTGCCTACCCCTTCGGGGATAAAAGGCGTGAGCATGCGTATGCGTTCTACATAAAAATATGCATACATACACTTACGCCTTTTATTCCTGATGGGGTAGGCAGAGGCGCAACTAAATGCATCCACTTTTCGCCGTGCGTATTCCGTCCCATGATGTGATAGGGGGCGAGCCTATCGCCATATCTGGCATAAATTCCAGACTCCGGGCTGATACTGAATAGAAATATCCAATAACACTTTGCCCGACCCGGGGATCGAACCCAAGATTTCAGCATTGCAGTTGTACCGTAATACAAATACGTCACAAAAAAGATATTCAAAGTAATTTGTTTCTTTTTTTTAAATTATATAAGCTGACGCCTTGTATCCAAAGAGTTAGGTAGAGAATAGAGACACAACAGTGCTCCCACACTGCTCTAGCTTTTAATGCTCATCCTCTGATACAGCTTCTGAGTCTATCACCATACAACGACGCCTCTAGAGGATCTAATACCAGGAAAATCGTAATATCTAAACGTATACAAAGTGTTATGCTCTAAGACTGTTGCCTGACTTGGAAATGAAACCCAGGACATGCAGGTCCCCATAAACTATACGTAGCTACTAAATCAAATTAGCCTATAACTACGTTACAAAAGTTTTCGCCTGCTGAAATAGTGCGTGGATGTTAAAACCGTTTGACCTTGTACACTAACTCGCCTTTTGTAAATCACTTAAAATACTTTACTTGGAAACATTTGCCCGCACTTTTATCGAATTATTAAAGGTTAATTGTTATTTCCCGTAAAGTTAATATACGCTCATTGATTTTACGTAGAGCTACAGAATAACATACACACATGCATAGTAAAAGTGATTCATTAATAGTGACACACACAGCTGCTGCCCAAAAACAGTTTTAGTAGAACTATAAATCTGCTAGTCAAACACAAATACAAATGTATCTTTATGCAGCAAAGGATATGGCTCAGATAGGCCAGTATTCCACGTAATCAGTGTATTTATCACGTGGGTGGTATGGAAACGCTAATGGAGCGGCGTAACCCTCACCAATTCACCTTGTCGCTTGCACGAGGTGGATAAATCCGGCCCCGTCACGCGAGCGACGCCGAAACTCAATTTACAGACGAGTGCGAAGCCGAGATTTAGTACTGGGGGACTTATTGGATCTTCATTTTTTATGACTAAATGACGAGACAAGCAAGCTGATGGTATGCAACAGTAATATTAGTGGACTTTCAAATCGCGCAATGTTATTACACTGTACTTATCAACTTGAGCCCATCATAATTATCACCCCTAATAATTTTGTCCCATCTGCTATTATCTCACTCCTATATAGGATCGCCGCAATACATCTTTTAAGTAAAGCTAATATTTAGCTAAGTTTTTCAACCGGCCTGCTGTTTAACCTCAATCTCCTTAGGACAATACAATCTAGGGTAAATTGACTAATAGTAGGTAAAATCAGGTTCAAATAGCAGGAAAAGATCTATCAAACAGGAAAGAAACACATTTGATAGTAAATTGAAACAGCCATGATTTATAACAACGTCATTAGTAAATTCTAGGGCTTATAAAGTATTCAGTTGTGGTAGAGTAGTGTTTTTGAATAAGAAGGCATTAACCTCAATAGTCGAGACAACGACGGGTGTCACTTTCATATATTTCTTAATTTTGTACTAGCGACGCACTATGGGTGCTACACTACACAGTTTTCTTTACAAAATGAATAAGCTACCTTGATTTGGCATTATATTCGCATTGTGATTATAATGAATATTCAGTAATTATTCGGTAAATTCCAAATGCTCGAAATATCGAACTAAAACGCCATACTACTGAAATTGTTAGGTAGTTTAGACCTTCTTGAAATTCTGATTCCACACCTGGAGTTATTATGGCTGTATCTCTTCGACGCCGTACAAGGCTTTACACTATAATAAAATCTTTTGTGTGTCAATGGATTTGTTAGAAAGAAAATTATATTATGATTTGTTTGTAAGCACTTCGATTTCTAAAAACATTATTTCAAATGCATATAATTTTGAGTATGTTTTTCAATCTAGCTTTATTGATCTTATCTAATAAAGGTCTAAAAAAGAGTCAGTTAGAAATATTGTTTTTCCAAGATAAAAGTCCCGCTATATATTTTCTGGGATGAAAAGTAGCCTATGTTCCAGACTATAATATATCACTGTGCCAAATTTGATCCAGATCTGTTCAGCCGTTCTGGTGTGACTGAATAACAAACATACAACCCAACTATCGCATTTATAATAGAAATAAGATTCTTTATCTACGTCACTCCACGATTCAAATTCCTTTCATACCTAAAAGATATTGTTAACAAGTTATTTCTTGGCACTGCCAAGGCGTTTGGGGTCGAGCGGTCAAACCCGTGTTATTTACCCGGTTGCCAAGGTGACGTGTTTCATGCGGCTACCGGTTACTTGGATTTCATACATACTCTGATTAGCTGGTTAAACATTAATTCATAGTTTAGTGTTGTTACTCAGGTAAGCGGGTTGCTAATGTAGTGTTGTGTTTGTTTTATCGAATATGGAATGTATTTAAAATACTTTAGATGAATAATGGATATATGTATATCATATAGGTACATTTGACTTTTGGGGGATTACGTAAAGAGTGGTAGGTAGGTGATAAAGATTTATGCAAATAGGTTTAATGTAATTTCAGGGGTTTAATATTATAACTATTGTCATAATTGCAACAGTATTTTATAAGATCTGTTGTGAGTTTAGGGCATATAGGGTTGTTTAAAACAACTTTGTTCCTATTTGTGATACAATTTGGCAATATCGGTAAAATAAAATAATCATATATATTGATTAATGTCAAGATTATGATAAATAACTTTTCTAATTGAGATTACTGTAAGAAAGCGGCAAACCCATGATTTTATCTGGTTATTAAAGGTCCTCCTAGGACGTTTTGCATAGGTACCTACAGGACAAAACCGGCGAACCTGGGATACACAGTAACCCTAATGACAATGATTACAATTTAACAGTACAACTTGTTTCAGAAATGAGTGGCGCATCGAGCGGCGTTGGCAGCGGTTTGCGGCCGCTGCGCACGCGCCGCCCCTTCACTCCTCGGGAGCCGCAGCGGACTTTATTCACTGAACGGGCTCGCAAGAAGGATCCTAGACCACCCAGCGCTTTTGAGTAAGTAATGCCGCAATATTTTAAATAAATTATTTGTACCCATAGAAATGTCAGCATTTGACAGGAGTAATTGCATGTAGAAGTGGACATAGAGCTATTAATAATATGTTCATATTCATAACTTCAGATTTCATGTTATAAAAAATCTTTAATCACCTAGTTCATAATTCTAGTTGGCGAAAACATAACAAAACAATAATCGATTTAAGGTCTGCATATAAATAGCTGTTCTCAATAAATAAGTACTGCTAGTAGGAAATGTGGCAGTGGGCACATAGCTCGCAGAACTGACAACAGATGGGGTAGAAAAGTTCTCGAGTGGAGGCCACGTACTGGCAAGCGCAACGTGGGACGTCCTCCTACAAGGTGGACAGACGACCTTGTAAAGGTCGCAGGAACCCGCTGGATGCAGGCCGCTTCTGACAGGTTGGTATGCAAATCTTTGAGGGAGGCCTATGTTCACCAGTGGACTTCTAAAGGCTGAAGAAGAAGAAGTAGGAAATGTACTGATAGGGAAATGCAACATAAACAGAGGAAATGCGCTCTATGCTCCTTCTATTGGAGTCCACAGTCCCATTTGTACATGTATACGATGATTATCAAAACCTTGGCTTAATTTATAGCTTAAAGCACCTAAGCTTGTCTGAGAGCGGTGAGGACGCGTACTTGGCCGATGTGTTGGGCGCGGTGGTCGATCCGCTAGATGAGCACACTCTCAACGGAATCCTCAATGCCGATGGCAAGAATGCGAAGAAAAAACCACCGGTAGGTATATATTATTAAGTATATGACTATAAAATGTGAAATAAATAACGAAATACATTCAATTTACTGGCTAAAATCAATGACAATTAAAAATTTGTAGCAGACGATTTTATGGTTTGGGAAATGACTAACTTTAAGTTACTTTGAAATAGAGTATTCTAGACTGTTTTTATTAAGGTTTCTATATCTATATCCAAATGTAATAATTCTTATCACCATTTAAAACATATTTATCAAACTTAGTATATGTATTTTATTGTATTGTGTAATACAGCTGCGTAACCAACCGCGATCGGTGCAAGAGCGCTCTGGGGATGGGTGGAGCAACTTCCCCAAGCTGCCGCATCTTAGTGGGCACAGCAAGCCACTGCATAAACGAAGTACCATAGGCCAAGCAACTGTTGATGGTAACACTAACGTCCGTATTCACAATCGTTACTTAGCTAATGACAGCCCAATGTTCTGATAATAAGTCTGTTCTCAATGCTTTCGGCATGATACACTTCGCAATACGTAGGCAAAGGGGCGCTGTGATTGTATAATATTGAAATACAATGTTGCTTCTGTGGGATATCAGATAAACAAAGCTGAAAAAGGCCAAAGAAAACTATGAAATTGCGTTCAGACGCACTGTGCGTCCTCATAGTATTGTTTGTGAATTCGGGTGTAAAAGTAAAATTTTTATCTTTGTTTTTTTTTTTTCATTTTTATTGCATTGAATGACGAGCCGAGCATGCCGTTCGCCTGATGGTAAGCGATACGACCATACATAAACAGTAGCAACACCACTCAGCCCCTTGAATTACAAAGTATTCTGTGGCATTCCACTGCGCTCGTCATCCTGAGACATAAGATGTTAAATCTCATTATGTTCAGTAGTTACACTGGCTACAATGTTCTTCAAACTGAATCACAACAGTGCATGCACACTGCTGCTTGGCGGTAGAAATAGACATTGCTGTGGTACCCACCCAGACGGACTCCACATATGAGAGACCTACCGCCAGTATTTTGTACATCGCTTAAGGGACAAATTTTTAATAAGTATGGTCGATATTAAAACGCTAACTTTATCTGTCTGTCTGTTACGTTTTCACGGGTACACTGTCCTAGTGTACCCGTGAAAACGATTTGATTAAATTTTGTATGGACATGCTACGTTCACACAGGCCATGCCACGAAGAAAAGCTAGTATTTTAAGATTTTATTGTCTATCTAATCGATTATTCATAGTACTTCAATCACAAGTTAGCAAAGGTAAAGCGTTAGGAATTGTTTTATATGAACCTTAGCCAGTGCCATACATTCCAAAAGAGCTCCGCCAAAAATCGTTGGTATTCTATTTACAGATTTAAAAGAAGATGGATTGTCCAACGCAATATCTGTGGTATGTCCACTCGGAAGTACCGATGGTGAAGATACAATTACTGGAGAGATATCAACGAGTAAATGTAAATCTCATTTTCATTACAAATGACTTTTCATCACTTGCTCTAATGTCAGTCTAATGTGGGGTCGACGCCACACAATTTTTTGCTGTGGTAGAAAAGATTTGACTTAGCCATTTTTTGCATCCGTCCGCCTCACGTTTGCCAGATTAGGACCGGGCAAATCATGCTAAAAACACATCCAAAGTCTTAAATAGAGATATATGCCAAGTTAAGCGTTTTGTAGACGGACTGACTACAGTGGGGTTCTACCACATACCTACCTATTACTATATTCTTATAAAATTATATTGTTAGAAACAGAAACCATTTTGATTGAAATAAAAACGATTTATTACTATTTTTACATAAACACATTTATCACTGGTTTTACATAAACACATTTCACAGAAATACTTTTACAAAGATATCAGCAGCTAACCGACCAGCATGAAACTCAATGATAAACTTACTCAACTGTCACTAAGGGCGGTATTAATAAATCAATCTCAAGTTTGAGTTGCATCTCAACTAGACATAATGTATGGAACTATTAATACATTATGTCTACTTGAGATGTAACTCAAACTTGAGATTAAATTATTAATACCCCCCTAAGACTACGACTGAGATCGACTGCGAGACTGAGCGCGAAATGAACACGAATGAGATCGAATGAGAAAGCACATCGATACGGCACCCTTTTTATACACCCAACTGTCACTTCCACTTTTAGTTTGACATTTCGACTGGTTTTCATAACTTGTCAGTACGCTACAAATACCCTCACAAAACTTTTGTCCTAACAATATTATATATTCTTCGCATAAACTTCAAAACATGAAGGTCAAAGTTAATACCAGCAATGATAAAATATTTTAATACAACATTTAAAACCAATGATAAATATAAATGAGTTTTAAGCACGCAATCGCTGTTTAAAATTACGTAACATTTGAAATTAAATAAACATTGTGTTACAAATTTAAAAACCTATTAGATTATGATATATTCGTTGATTATATACTATGATAAATAAGTTCTATGTATTTACTTTTTAGCTTTAAGTCCTGATACAAAATCGAAGCGTAAACAGTACGTTGCCGGAAGAAGTGTTTCGTATGACGTGAGTGTGAACTCTTTGGGAAACATTGGCGTCAAACATTTGGCGGTTCAGTTGCCCAACACTACGCCCCAACAATATGAAAAGTAAGTGGCATACAACATAAGCAAAATCCTACTAATATTATAATAGCGAATGTTTGTAAGAATGTATGTTTGTTACTCTTTCACGCAAAAACTACTGAACGGATTTCTATGAAATTTGGCACACGGGTAGATCATGTTCTGGATTAATACATAGGCTACTTTTTATCTCGGGAAAATACAAAGCGGGACTTTTACTCATTCACGCGGTCGGAGCCGCGGGCAAAAGCTAATTAAAAATACAGCTTCATTTCATACTATAACGAACGTGTGAATAATTAAACTCACCTATACTTCATTTCAATGTTTATAGAATGGAGTATCTCGCTAGCCATAACATTATGACTTACAAAACTTTTCATTTATACATACAGAGTAGAAAAGGCAAGATATTTATGTAAAAAAATGATAGATAGCTATAGGTGCTTCGTGGTGGAAATAGACGCAACATTTAGATGTCTTGTCATATCACCATTATTATTACCTAGTTTATAGAGTAAGCTCTACCTTTCAATTCTACAGCATGACAGTACTAGAGCTCGCTGAAGCTCTATCACAACGCACTAGTGATGTGAACCGCACTGTATCTCTACTAGAGATATTACAGAGTATACTAGAGAAGAACACGCCCGGGAACAGTCTACGAGAGTTAGTGTTGCGCGCATTGTACACTCACATAGACAGTGAGGATGAACGCGTGCTGGTCGCTATAGCACGGGCTATGCTGACGGTGAGTATACAGCTTTATAAAGCATACTATAAGAACAGTCTGGGGAGTTAGTGCGCTTATTGTATACTTACGTAGCCAGAAGATGAACGCTTATGTTGATGGTGAGGACACAGCTTTATTTTATCCACAATCAATTATTACTATTTAAAGGGACTCATCTAATTGTAACGTGTTGCGTAGACGCTAACTTATTGCTGAGGCATATTAAACTGATAGTTTCTAACGCAGCTGACAAATTCATTGTAATGTGGTGTTTCCCGGCAACAAGTTGACAGAGTTTGCTTCTTACCTAAATTTTTTCCCTTGTTAATGTATACCTTTAAATTTAGAACAAATTTGCATGCATTACACTATTTTGTATGCATCGAACAAAATATTCTAGTTAAATATTTTGAACAATACGGATTCTAAATTGTGTTAATGTCATTTGTTGTAGATGCGTGTGACGGGGCCGCACTTGGCCGCCGCCTGCAAACTCGTGTTCAAAATTGCTAGAAACGACAAGAATGACCATTTCTTTCGTAACACAAATTTGCTCGGTAAGTTTCAAAATTTCCAACCGTTTTATTATACTGGATAAAGGCCCAACGCCTCCGCCTCGCTGTGAATACAGTTGGATCGAACTTAAAGGTAAAGTTACCTGAGCACGGATCAAACATTCCGGCATAAGACGTCTTTGTGAGCCGTGAAAAAGTTAAGTGCGACTGGTCTATTGACTATGGACCTGTACTAATATGTGATGTGATGTACAGTCAGCAGCATAAGTAGATGAACAAATTCAAAATTTCAAATTGCCTACATACTTTTGTGTTCTTACTAATCTTTTTTTTCTCCACGCAAAAACAAAATAAAATGTATTTACTTTACTTCAAACGAAGAAAAAAATATTTCAGTTTAACTTAACGCGTATATAGGCGATTTTAAATTATGATTTTGTGCAGATATTTATGCTGCTAACTGTACATATTTTACCAAGCAGGTGCGATAGTTTCGGAAATGTACAAAGGAGGAGGCAGCAGATAACTCTCTTTGTCTACTTTAGTTGTAAGTTGCATTTTGCTGACAGACGACGTGGAAACGACTTATTTTCAACCTTACGGTGGTCGAGCATTAGACATTCAACAGTATAGTTAGTTATAGACCGGACATCAGGCTCAAATTTTTCGTCCAAAAGTTATTACCAATTGATTATAAGTCGCTGTCTTATCTGACACATCCATGTGACAAGACGTCTCGGTATGCGCAAATTTTGTAAAGAAAGCAATATTTTGGAAGGAAATATACCAATTTGCACATTACGATAATGTCAAAATATGTTCTAATGTATTTCATATAGGTATTTTTTATTTCACGCTAGATTGAGTTACTGACGAACAGGCTCAAAATTTTTGGTATGAAAATTTTCCCAATGTCCGCTCTATGGGCGGTATTAATAAATCAATCTCAATTTTGAGTTGAGTTACATCTCAAGTAGATATAATGTATTGAACTATTAATACATTATGAATACTTGAGATGTAACTCAAACTTGATTTATTATTACCGCCCTATATAATGTTAGAACTCTTTGTCGAGCTCTGAAGGCTCATACACATAAACACGATACGGACCGCAATAGACTTATATTGCGGTCCATTTTCGAGATTAAGGCCCATATTCACAAACGTTACTTAGCTAAGGACAGCGCAATGCTATGATAATTAGTCTGTTCTCAGTGCTTTCGGCATGACAGACTTCATAGTGCGTAGGCAAAGGGGCGCTGTCAATGGATAATATTGAAGTACAATTGTGCTTTAGTTGGCTGTCAGATAAACAAAGCTGAACAAGGCCAAAGAAAACAATGAAATAACGATAGCCAAGTTGGGAATGGAACGGTCTGCCAAGACAATGTCCGCAGGTTCAAAACCCAAAGCACACACCTCTGAATTTTCGAAGTTACGTGTGTATTGTTTATCAGTTATCGTTCGCTTTAACGGTGAAGGAAAACATCGTGAGGAAACCTACATACCTGAGAATTCTCCATAAGAATCTCGAGGGTATGTGAAGTCTGCCAACCCGCACTAGGCCAGCGTGGTGGACTAAGGCCTAACCCCTCTCAGTAGTAGAGGAGGCCTGTGCTCAGCAGTGGGCAATATATAATACAGGGCTGATGATGATGCGTTCGGGAGCACTATGCGTCCTCTAAGTGTTGTTTGTGAATACGGGTGTTAGTGTCGTCGTAGATTTCCACGATACGGCGTCGCATCGAGTACGACGCGACGCCGTATCGTGTTTATGTGTATGAGCCCTAACTGTATCTACAGAGTTGTTGGTGGAGGGGTGCGGCCGCGCGGAGCCGGTGTCGGAGGGCGAGTGCTGCGTGTACGGCGCGGGCGCGCTGCGGTTCCTCGCGCTCGACCCCGCGCTGTGCACGCTCGCGCACCGCGCCGGCGCCGTGCATCTCGCCGCGCTGCATCTCAAGATACTCAACACCGCGGTCAGAGTTGCATTTTAATACGCGTTCAACGTACGATGAATACCTCAAAAAAGATTTTAACGCGCGCGTTAAGAGTCTGTTGTTTGTACTGGGCTTTATGATTATTTATTTCTTTGAAAATCACAATAGTTTATATCGTTTTTGTTGCTTTTGTTGTTGTACAGTCCAATACAGAGTGTATGTTATACATATTTTTAAATATTTTACTACGATGGACGATTACTCTCTCGAAGGTCTGGTGTCATCTATATAACTATAAAACTAATAATGTCACAGGTTTCAGTAGTCAGAAGATATACTGATATAAATTATGCGTATCACTGTATTTTGTGATGGAGATAAAATATGAAGAAATACTTACACATCTGCTTTTTTACAATACTATAATAACAACCGCCACGGGTTAAAAAAATCTTTTAAATTTATAGAAGGCAGAAAACCCCCGTTCGGTATCAGAACAGTCAACGCACGCGCTGTACCAGCTGACTGGCGCGCTGCGGAATCTGGCGAGCGCCGGGGCGAGTAACTCGCACGAGTTCGTCACGAGTGGCGCGCTCGGCGAGCTGCTCGCCGCGCTGCAACACCACACCGATAGGGACGTGCTGACTAATGTAGCGCGGTGTCTCAGGTGACGCTCACATAATTATTAATATTATGACAATAAAATTACTATTTTAGAGAAACTAGTTGCTAGGTGTTCTAGTGAATTTTTAGCTACTTATATCTAGCTAGATGCGACTAAACATACGCTTATACAAACTATAGCGTCTTTCATTTTAATTTCGTTTAATTTCGTGGTTATTAAGGATCCTTTACGAGCTAACTCGTACCTATAATCAGTATTTTACAGCATCAGCAGATTACGCTTTAATATTAAGTAATCCAATCAGTTTGCAAATTAACACGACTGTGTTAGCTCGTGTGAGCTCATTTTCTATCATCAATTCTGTCATATTATAACTATTTAGTATTTCTGGCAATATATGAATATTCTACAGCTCGGATTATCATTTATATCAGCCATATCAAGTTAGGAGTGTATGGGTGCATTAGTAGCCTGTTCATAATATTTTTGGTCCTCCGAGCCGGATTATAATCTAATTGGCTCAGTATGGTGAGAGAAATGTCTAATCTCACTCTTTAATTGGACTAATGGCGAATACAAATATCCTATTAAAGAAAGAAACAAAAACGAATTATTTGAAACAGCCGCAACACAAACAAATACAATTGATATAAAATTACAATGGCTAGTCGTGACTGTAACAGGTAGGTGACCACTCAGGATAATGTTTTCATGTGGTGCAAACCATAACACAACGCTGATTTTCAGTAGTCACCTTATCACCAGTAGTACCGTAACTATCCCTTTATGCGCCCGGTACGAGCTTTTATAACTGCGCCCATGCATGACCTAAAACTTGCTCCTGGTCTGGTCATTCTGCGTCCTGTGCCTGGGCACCGCTGGCACCGCCCTAGTTATGGCACTGATCACCAGCAATAAGCAGCAATTTTCTTTGCATAGAATGACGAGACGAGCATGCCGTTCGCCTGATAGAAAGCGATACGACCATCCATAAACAGTAGCAACACCATCCAGCACCTTGACTTACAAAGTATTGTGTGGCATTCCGCTGCGCTAGTCATCCTGAGACATAATATGTTAAGTCTCATTATGTCCAGTGGTTACACTGGGCACAATGTCCCTCAAACCGAAACACAACAATGTATGCACACTGCTGCTTGTCGGTAGAAATAGACATTGCGGCGGTACCCACCCAGACGGACTCTTACATATGAGAGACCTACCACCAGTAAAAATTGTGTGCCGCAGCGTGCTATCGGCCGAGGCGGAGTGTTGCGCGTGGCTGTGCGCGCGCCCCCGCGGCGCGGGCGTGGTGCTCCGCGCGCTGGCCGCGTGCGCGCCGCGCCCGCCGCTCGCGGTGCGGCTCGCGTACACGCTCGGGAACATGGCCGCGGAACACCACCACGCGAGGCTCAATGTACGTTCTACCGTTCAAATGGGAGTATAACGTATCGCTTTGTTTCGTATTACATTTCCTGTAATACAAAACAAAGTAAAATATGCATAATTAGCTTTTTTCCGCGGCTCCGCCCGCGTTAATAAGTTTTTCCGGGATAAAAGTCCTGCTTTATATTTTCCGGGATAAAAGTAGCCTATGTGTTAATCCAGGACATGATCTACCCGTGTGCCAAATTTCATCGAAATCCGTTCAGTAGTTTTTGGGTGAAAGAGTAACAAACATACATACATCCATACATCTATACATCTATAAATCCATACATACAAACTTTCGCGTTTATAATATTATTATGCACAATGGCCTAGTTGAGAATGGAACGAACTATCGAGACAAAGGTCCGCAAGTTCAAACTCGTCACATCTCTGACTTTTCGAAAATTTTGTGTGTATTGTTTATATAATCATTCGCTTTAATGAATGGATAAAAATAAAAACAGCGTGAGGAAACCTCAATCCCTAAGAAATCTACATTAGAATTGATAGAGGAATGTCATTATAGCGAATCATGATAAAGATAATTTGGCATCATAATAGAATCCGATTTACTTATGTGTAATAAAAGTGTTTTATATACGTAATAAAAATTGTTGTATGTATGTCCACCCTATAGATTTACAACGAGCAAGGTGGTATCGACGTCCTGCTGACGATATTAGAGTCGTACACGAAACGCAACGACACCGACACGAGAGATGCGGATTCAGATCCTGACTTACATTTAGTTGGTAAGTCATAGTATTTTTGAAAATGACTTAAATTCTCGTTGGTAAGGTAGTATGAGACTACAGTTGCGCAATTTTCAGATTCTGACTTGGGCGGTTCAGATGGATCTAACGAAGATGTCCTGATTAAGGTACTTGTATTTGATAACATGTTTTTTTGATGACTCTATCTATTGAAACTATAAAATGAACTGATTTAAACTGTAAGTATAAGAATTTGTTAACTGCCTTAGTGCCGTATTTGTATTGCATGCACGGTACGATTTGCACTCTGAAGTTTCGAGGTTGAATCCCGCTTCGGGTAAAGTGGTATTTAGTTTTTGTTCTCAGTATCAGCTCAGAGTCTGAAATTTTTGCTCAAAATGTCGATAGGGACGGAAGACACAAGGCGCAAAGTTAGTAACCTAATTGCACCTCTCCCTGCCCCTTTCGGGATAAAGGCACGATATGTGTTGTAAAGAATGAGTAGGTACAGTACCTCGAGCAGGAATTTACGCGTTTCGTATAGTATTTATATCGTATTCGTATCGAACTCAGGACCTCAGCGCGCAAATCGTACTTGCAACGCGTGTATGCAATACAGCTACGCCACCGAGGCAGTCAACTATACGATAGTCTCTAATAGCCGACGAGGGCCTTGCAATACGTGCGAAGAGTCCCCTCGCCGGCTTTTACGCACGCAATTACATCACTCTACAGTGACACTCATTCCACCAAATTCATATTACACAAAGAGAAAGAAAAACTATACGATAGTGCGTATGTAGCAAGCCAGCAAGTCAAGTCGTTTTTTGTGTAGTGATGTATACGCAACAATTATAAAAATATTTATATCTACCGTCGAGCTGCGCCTCGGAAATTGCAACCCGATCGTGAATCAGTATTAAATTAAAGCAACTGTGAACTTGACCGGCTGTTTACTCTATTTAATCTTCGACACTACAGTATTAACGGTTTGTTTATGCGACATATTTGGCGTCAGACGGTGCGCGTGGTGGCGAACCTGTGCCTGGCGGAGCGCGCGGGGCGCGGGCTGGCGGGCGCGCACGCCGGCCGTGCGCTCGCGGCGCTGCTCGCGTGTCTGCACCTCGCCGAGAAACCACCAGACACGGTACATATTCAAACATGATGAAGGCAAATAATAACCTCATCACATGTCGAATGTAATAATGTAATTTACTGGTGGTAGGTCTCTCATATGTAAGAGTCCGTCTGGGTGGGTACCACCGCAATGTCTATTTCTACCGCCAAGCAGCAGGGTTGTACTGTTGTTACCAGGCTGGAGAGCCCGAGTGCGGGCTTGAGGACCGTCGCGGCAGTGCGACCTGTCTTTTTAAGCTGGCTTGACAGGCGCCACGGCGCGCCGACATTCCGTCTGACACAGGTACTGACGGGCCATGGGTGTTTCGGCTCGTTTCTGTGTCGGATCGGAAAGAAGGAGTCCGCCGTGTGCCACCATTGTAGCAGCGGCCGCGAGGACACGGTCCAACACACTCTCGAGGAGTGCCCAGCCTGGAATCTACAACGCAGCGCTCTTAGAGCAGTCGTCGGAGGAGACCTCTCGCTGCCAGCCGTGGTTTCCGCCATGGTCGGCGGCTGGAGGTCATGGCGAGCGATGGCTTCCTTCTGTGAGTGCGTCATCTCGCGGAAGGAAAGCGCCGAGCGGGATCGTGAGCAGAACGATCCCGCCCGCAGCCAGAGGAGACGAAGGAGGCGCCGGGTGGACGACTGACCGGCGCCTCGTGCCCTGTGGTCTGGGGGCATCTAGAGAATTCCGCCACGGCATCCCCTGCCTGTCGTAAGAGGCGACTAAATGGGGTTTGAGAGAGTCGCGGGGCGAGCAGTGGGGGGCTGCTACTCCAATTTATGCGACTCCGAGGTGGACGACATTGCGGGTGGTCGGTCTCCTGCAGTCGTAGACGCCAAAGGCGTGCTTTGGAGGTCGGGGGCTTCTTAGCCCCCCTCATTTAGAGAGGGGCCGTAATACGGCATTGCGCCGGGACGGCTCCGTGCAGCTATCTTCGTGCAACAAGATACCCCGGGGCCGTCCCGTATGCGCCGAAGAAGGCCACCGCGGGTTTTGGTTGGTATGCCGATGTAGGGTGTACATAGTGTTAGGGACTCGGCCCAATGCTCGCTCGGATGATGTTATACTCCCGAGTGTCGACATTGTGCCGTAAGATCGGTGAAACCAACATAACCATTCCACTCACCCCACAGTGGTGGTAGCGATAACGCGTTTTTCCCCGCGATAAAAAAAAAAAAAAAAAAGGGTTGTACTGTTGTGTATCGGTTTGAAGGACATTGTAGCCAGTGTAACTATTGGACGTAATGAGACTTAACATCTTATGTCTCAGGATGGCGAGCGCAGTGGAATGCCACACAGTACTTTGTAACTCAAGGTGCTGGATGGTGTTGGTACTGTTTATGGGTGATCGTATCGCTTACCATCAGGCGAACGGCATGCTCGTCTCATCATTCAATGCAATAAAAAAAAAAAAAAACTTATTTATTGCTTCAGTTCAGTCATGTTAGTATCAGTGCTTTTATTCAAAACAAACAATAAAATATCGTGCAAACAAGCTAGTGGCCATCGTTGTTTCGGTCCTTTAAAACCTCACTTAAACTCTAGAAGCACAATAATTAATATTCCCTTATGCTTGGTACCCTGTATAAAATAATCTTGACTTCAGGAGTTGAGCGAGGAGCAACGCGCCATCTGGTCCGAGCGTCGCAATGAGCTAGCAACCGCCGCCCTTGCCACGCTGAACAATATCACCTTCTACCGGGACCCACCGGACCCTCCAGACCCACTCGAAGATACTATCGACAAGATATGTGAAGGTAAACTTGATGGAGCTGGAGTCCATTCAGTAATATAAAATATTACGGTCAATTAAAATTGTTATTTCTAGGTATAGCATTTAAAGTTCAGTTTTAATAATGGGAATATGAGCAAGCCAAAAAAATCATAAGTATTAGGTACCGCGCAGACGCTGTCAATTTATTACCGTGGAATATTACACTACTCGTTTTTTTTTTGTGGAAGTTTTTGAAGTTAACAGTTCCATAGTATAATACTATTTATTGACAAGTTGAGAGCATCTACTTGGTGCCTTACTATCTATACGATCCCAATCTCAATCTTTGATCCGATCTCGAGAATAAACCAATCAAAATAAGTAATTTGTAAATATCTAAAAAAATATATTCTTTTTGCTTAGAATGTCTCCAAAAACCGCAACACGTAAATCGATGTTGTTTAATTTTGAAGTGATCGATCAATAAATCAATACAACAGTTACGTGTTAGTCTCTCAACCAATCGCAACAAAACGAAACGGAGCCGTGTCGTGTTTTTTTGCTACATTCTAAGCACACTGATTGGTCCATTTTTACGATTAAACAAATAATGTTAAAGGCTTTGATTAATTATATACCTAGATATAGTGATGCGCTGCAATGAAACTAAAAGAAACAGTGGACTTAGAATGTGACACGAAGACGCAACTCGTAAAACGATGTCATTTAATTTTGATGTTTGTGATTGATCGAGAGACCAATAGTCAATACGTCAGTCTCTCAACCAATCCCAATAAGACGAAACGGAGACGTGACGTGTTTTTTTGTCACAATCTAAGCCCACAGGTCAACTTTTCTTAAGCTAGTATGCGTGACAGCTGTGTCACTGTCATACGCTATCGCTGCATCACTCTGCGTATCGTTGTGTGCGCGCATAATGATACCAGTTATTACATGATTTCTATTAAAACGGGGAGAAAATTATATCCATGAAAATTCATACATACATACATAAACTCACGACTTGCTCCCATTGGGGTAGGCAAAGACTATGGAGCGCCAAGTGCTACGATCTAAGCATACCTCTTTCGCTTCTTCTACAGTCATCAGTCTCTTCATACATGCTCGTCGGTTACCAGAACTCCTTATTTGGCCCATCCTTAGGAGGTCGCCAATTTGGTCCATGAAGGTACGTCTAGGACGTCCCCGTTCGACACTACCATTCACTTTCGCGACATAGATTTCTTTTGTTCCTCTTCTTTCATCCATCCTTTCAATGTAGCCAAACCACCGAAGCATTCCTTTCTCAATCTTAGTCACTACATCTTCTTTCAATCCACATTTTTCTCTTATCACGCTATTCTTCACTCTATCACTTACTTTCAGCCCACACATACTTCTCAAAGCTCTCATCTCCACTGCATTTCTCTCCATATTTCATGAAAAATAACAAAAATTAATTCACTCGAACTCATTTAGCGGGGAACAGTTCGCCTCTATTTTTTTCGACGCGTTTGAAACGTTCAGTGTCTATCTAGGTATATAATTAATCAAAGGTTAAAGGATCGTTTATTAAAATAGACGGTTACTAGAATATGTTGTTGGTGGGTAGCGACGTGCCGCTGGCTGTGCGCGGGCGGCGCGGCGTCGTGCGAGGCGGTGCGCGCGCTCGGCAACCTGTCGCGCTCCCCGCGCGCCGCGCAGCTACTCCACCTGCACGGCGCGCTCCACTCGCTCGAACCGTTCCTGCAACACGGTACGATGTAACACAGTGCTGATCTGATGTACAGTCAGCAGCATAAGTATCTGAACAAAATCAAAATTTATTTCAAAACGCCTATATACGCGTTAAACTGAAACATTTTTATTCTTCGTTTGAAGTAAAGTTAATCTCTTTTATTTTATTTTTGTGAAGAGAAAAAAAAGATTAGTAAGAACACAAAAGTATGTAGGCAATTTGAAATTTTGAATTTGTTCATCTACTTATGCTGCTGACTGTAAAGTTTACACAAAAATAATTATCTTTTATGTTTATTCAGCTTTTTATACTTACCTGAGTATGAATAAGTATTATTTCGAACCGGAGATTTATTTATTTTAAATTTTCAAGAATGTTTGGTAATTTTAGTGTTGGCACCTGATCTATTTGCTATCCACACCACACACACTTTCCATGTACGTGTTGCTTTTATTTTTTGGAAGAGAGAACGGCGTTATCTGGTGTTTTTATAACGCAATATGATATTTTTAATGGCTCTGCTCACAAGAAATAAAGGCAACTAAGTACGCCTCTAACCATCTGAAAACTATTGACTCTTCCCATTAAAGTATACCAAAACTTCAATACAACCAGAGGACTGGAGCGTGCGTTGCGGCGCGGCGGGCGTGCTCGTGAACGTGTGCGGCGCGGGGACCAGCGTGTCGCGCGGCGCGGCGCTCGCGGCCGGCGCGCTCGCCGGCGCTGCCGCCGCGCGTGACCTGCACCTCGCCGCGCTACTCACACGCGCTCTATGGAATGCGCACGCGCACACTTCACTCGCGCCGCACACCGCGCATCAAGCTGCAGTTGCGCTTGCTGCGTTTATCGGTAAGTATAGTACGATAGGTATATCGCAAAATAGATATATGATGTCAAATTTGAAGTTAGCCACGACACACACTACATCTTTCAGAAATATTTAGAAACTGTTAGTATGTCGCCACTCGTGTTTGGCGAAATGGTAGAGCCATGTTGTATATTATTTTCAGCCATATTTGACATGAATGAGCCGGCTGGAACGGAGTAATTAGTACTAAGCAATTTACAGAAAACCGACCAAGCCAGTTGTTACTGTGAAGTGATAGCTAATGGTTTTGTTTCGTATGGGCCATTGTGACTGAGATTTCGTGACGCCAATACAGCCACCAAATATTACCTAATGCTAACCTTACTTTTATGGCCGGTAATGCCGCATATTTTCGTTTATGAGTGGTGTATGCGTTACATAGCTTCGATGTCAGATCACGCACTTGCTCGCTGCAAGCGCTCTTAATAACCGGGCTAGACTGATTTATTAGACTGATAGTCATTCTTTAGTGTCTATAGTATCTACGAAGGTACAGTCAGCCACATAAGTAGCTGAACAAATTCAAAATTTCAAACCGCCTATGTAACGCGGTCAGTTTAATTAAAACCCTTTTTTTTCTTTGTGTGAAATAAAGTAAATATCTATTATTTTATTTTTGTGAAAAGAAAATGATAATTGGTAAGAACAGACAGACATTACAAAAAAGACGAAATTACCTAGATGCACTATTTCTTTTTAAGATAATACATAACTACATTGACTCTGATGCACTTCTTGAAAAGATAGATTTTAAAATACCACGCATTTCCTCTCGTTTACAAAACACATTTCATATACCTTTCTGCCATACAAAATATGCTAAAAATACCTTCATTAGACGTTCCTGTGAATTTTATAATAAATATCTGAATGATGCTGACATATTCTCCTTTCGACTTTCTACTTACAAGACACAAGTATGTAATTTGTTAGACAAAATGTAATACCTATTGACTATACCTAGTTAATACAGGCTGTTTTTCTTGTTGTTAGCTCATAACTAGTTTTTTTTGTAACTATAAATGGACCTATAGGTCTTTTTGTATACTTTTATATTAATCAGTGTCTGTATATGACTGTTTGTGTCCTAAACAAATAATAAAAATAAAAAAAAAATAAAAAAAAAAGTGTAGGGGCGATTTGAAGTTCTGAATTTGTTCAGCTACTTATGTGGCTGACTGTACATGTAGCCAACTTTAGACCAGGGAAAAAGATTACTGATGTACTAAAAATATCACCTTCTAAATCCAAAAACGAATTGTCACTCTATTCGTGACCCCGACGTGATTTGAACACGCAACCTTCTGATCTGGAGTCAGACGCGCTACCGTTGCGCCACGGAGTCCTTAGAGATGTGTGCAATTGTACCTATCACTTCGCTTTAAAAAGTATTCATGAAAAAACGATTTTATATCTCTACATTGGTTAAATGTAATTGCTAATAGATACCGTTCGAAACTGTTTAATTTTAGTAAAAATGGAAACTGTTCTGTGGGCTTAGAATGTGACAAAAAAACACGTCACGTCTCCGTTTCGTCTTATTGGGATTGGTTGAGAGACTGACACTTGAGTGACGTATTGGTCTCTCGATCAATCGCAAACATCAAAATTAAACGACATCGTTTTACGAGTTGCGTCTTCGTGTCACATTCTAAGTCCACAGACTAGGTTGTTGTATTCTTTTGTTTATTTTACTTCTATTCATTACTTACAGAAGAAAGTATGGGTCTGTTACCGAAAGCTCGTACGTTTACAGTACTCACACCGATACAATTTTACACAGTATGTTAATAAATGTTTAAAGTTATTAAAATCGAGGGACAAATACATAGATTTACTGTTGGTAGGTCTCTCATATGTAAGAGTCCGTCTGGGTAGGTACCACCGCAATGTCTTATTTCTACCGCCAAGCAACAGTGTGCATGCACTGTTGTGTTTCTGTTTGAAGGACATCGTAGCCAGTATAACTACTGGACATAATGAGACTTAACATCTAATGTCTCAGGATGATGAGAGCAGTGGAATGCCACACAGTACTTTGTAAATCAAGGTGCTGGATGGTGTTGCTACTGTTTATGGGTGGTCGTATCGCTTACCATCAGGCGAACGGCATGCTTGTTTCGTCAATCGATGCTATAACAAAAAAAAAAGTTGCAATAATACTTTACGCTATATTATTTGACTTCGTTGCTACGTACACAATACGTTGTTAAGACAAGTGACGTTACTATACTTATTCACAGAGACTACACACAGGCGCGGTTGCAGGCTGAAATTATGGAGGAGGTCACTAATAATAAAATCACGGCTACGGGTAGAAAATTGCTTTTTTATTTTGTAAATTTTTAGAAGATTTTTCAATTTGTCGTGTACGATTTGGGGGGGGGGGGGTCATGCCCCCTGTGACCCTCCCCTTCGGACCGCGCCTGACTACACACTCGTAACTTGTGAACGTGTTGTAAGCGCCAGCTTTCTGTAATCGATCTATACTTACTTTTGATAGAAGTAAACACAGAAATCGCTGAACAGATTTGGATGAAATTTCAACTTATGGCCGCCAGCAAACTCTTTTGTTTTCTGAATATAATTATTTTACTTTCTGATTACAACACCGTAACAATGAGGTTGAAACATCAAATAAAAAATTGGGTGTAGGTAGTTGGTGGGCCGGGTGGTCAAGGCCCATCCTAGAATCATATTGGCCTGTCATATCTTCTTACCACCTCCTAATCATTTATATCTCTATTTCCGGATTCTGGAAAAACTCATTTATAATCTTACACAGTTCTTAAGAGCCTATTCGTACGTTATTGAAATATATTTGTGATATGGTAGAGTCTTTATGAAGACAAAGCGATTAATTTAAACCTCTTATGAAATAATTATTTGTATAAATGACTGCGATAATATGATAATAATGCACCCATTGATTGTCAAATTGATAAGTGTGGAATGCGTAGTTATACTTCTTTTGGTGCGTTAGGGAAAAATGATGAGAGTAAATTTTTACGATGCGCGCGCACACCGTCACGAAAAATTGACACCCTGAAGTTAGCTATAGTCAACATTTTAGTTTTGAATTTTGAACGTAGAATAAGGCGAAAGATATTGAAGCTATACTTCTTTTGGCGCGTTATTTAAATTGATTTTTATCTTGTTACGCCAAAGAAGTATAACTTCTAACGTGTGTACATAAGTACATACACACTTTATTTTGAAGTTTGAAGAGTAAGGGTCTGTTTCACAATTTTCAAGTAAAAGACATGTCCAAAAACGGGCTTAAAATTCGAACCAAGATATTTTATATATATTTCGATAGTATTCCCAAAAACTAGGCTTTGCAATAAATAGTACAATTTTAAAGTCCTCTGATTTATGTAATATATTTTGCTTAAAAACTACACTTACATGAATGTTATTTAAAAAGATATTTATAAATCGAAGGGTCTTAAAAAGCTTTTTTAATGGATCCAAGATCCATATTTTTGCCCCTTTAATATCCATAAAGTTTGAGCCTGGTTTTAAATAAAAAATAAAATAGTTTATTCATCACGTAGGCGAACATAGTTGCACTTATGATAAGTCAAGATACATTAAATTAATAATAATAATTATTACAAAAAGTCACTTATATAACTACAGACATTTTTATAGGGAGTAAAATCAATGAAAAATAAATAAAGAAGCCAAGCTCGGGCTGGCAGGAAAGAGAAGATAAAAATAAAATAAAAAAAAACTGAATCATTTTTATAATAATAAAATAATGGAAGGAACGCGTCGCGATCCTCACCGGTGAGGACACTAGAGGCCCTAACCTAGCTAACCTACCAGCCTTTCACTAGCTACCTAAGCGATGACTACCCGAAGAAGAAAGGCAGAAAGAAACTCCGGGCTTACTTTTTTGTTTTTTGGTTGGTTAGATTTTGTGGCACAGTACCCATACAAAAAGCGGACATCTCCTTTATTTGTCATTTACCGTATCAAATAGCTAATGTAGAAACTACTTATTTTATAAGCATTTATATCAGAACATGAGTGTGACTTTTGTATTTGGTGGGTTTATACATTTATGTGACGACTAGCTTTTACAGAAGTTGTAAAACAGGCCCTAAGACGTGTTTAAATAAAATAACTAACGCTAGTCATTTGAGACTAAACATTCGTAAATATGTTGAATGGGAATCGAACAAATCAATATAATAAAAAAGGAAAGACTCTACATTGTAACTCTACTAAAATGTTGCGATTTCATTATTTTACGTCTTTATCATCGTCGAAAATATGTGATTGGTTATTGATAATGACAATTATAAAACATAATAATAATTATATATCAGTTATTCCTCCAAATCTAGCTTAAATTTAGTATAGTCAATCTATAACTTATTACTCAATTTCGTTTGAAGACACAATGACTCCGTGGCGCAACGGTAGCGCGTCTGACTCCAGATCAGAAGGTTGCGTGTTCAAATCACGTCGGGGTCATTGAGCTTTTTGGAAATATTTTTTTTACGTTTTTCAGGATTCCTTCTACATTACAACTTAATATTTTTCACTCTGGTCAACTAATGAGCTAGTTGGCTCATTAGCTAACGTAACCATGCTTTTTTTTTCTTACGAACTGATTGTAGTACACTATTACTTATCTATCTATATAGTTTATACAAAATAATGTATTATTATTTATACTGTATTGTTTTTAGCCCGTTACGTCCATTCTGGAGATTATAGCTGTAAAAGTAATTTTAGCACTACGATACTGTGAATTTTTATACAAGATAAAGATTTTTAAAATCACAGCGGTACATACTTATTTCCAAAATTAGCGCGACAAAAATTCATAGTATAGGTTGATAATTTACATGTTAATTCTTATCTATTTTATTTTATTCAAATATATAAGTACCATTAACTTAGTATTTGTTACTGCCACAATGCCAAAAACATTTCACGCAAATAGATACCTTAATTCAAAAAAAAATATTAATTTCTTATCATCTCCAATCCATCCAAAGGTTGTCTGTAAGAAATTGCGGAATGCGATAAGACCGCCAATTGTACTTGTGTTTTTATCATCTTAGTTTTATGTTATGTTTCTACATTTACCTTAGTTTGATGTACAATAAAGTGTTAAATAAATAATTTAAAAATATTTTGTTTAATTTTAGATGACGAATCGGTGTTCGCTGCGTGTGAAGCGTCGAGGATCACCGACCGGCGGGCAAGCGACCCGGCACTTTTTAAACACCATGTAAGTATCCAGTACTGAGACTCTACCATTAGTTCTGAAAGTTGCGGAAATAATCAGTAAAATAATAATATAGTTCACTTGAGTAGTATTAGACTGTTGGAAATTAAACATGTTTACGGCGTTTTTTATAAGACTTAAAGACGTTTCTAATACTCGCGCCTTCTGCGTGTATCTATGCATGTTATAATAATAGTACCGTAATAAAGCACGTAAAGCCGTTGGTCTTGCGCCTGATCTCTCTCTGTTCATGTCGGATTGCCGTCTCACCGGACTATGAGAGTGAAGGAATAGCGAGTGCAACTGTGTATTGCGCACACGCTTGTGCACTATAATATCTCCGCGCACCTGGCTGATCTCCGTTGAGATTGGCCGCCGTGGCCGAAACTGGCTAGGAGGATTACAAACCGTAATAAAGTTCTACTGTGTTTAATAAATATTAAACTCAACTACGTCAAAGGCGTGGAAAAAGTTTATTTAGAAACGTCTTCCATACGGATCCTTATAATTGCAATATTATTCACTTAAATTTTTACGATTTTAAAAATAATAGCGTTCATCCTTAGGGGCCGTTCAAGTATTACGTAAGAACCGAAGGGGGGTGGGAAGCCATGCTTTGCTTATTTTGATGACATGGGGGACGGGGGAGTCTGAAAAGTGATTACATCAAAAATATTTATAAAAAAAAATGATAAATAAATAACAATAAAGAAGTTTGAACAGATTTTGTAAATATTATACCTATGCTTACGTAAGCATAGGAGTGGGGGGGTAAGAACATTGCTTACTTTTACTGACAAAGAACCCGAGGGGACGGTTAAAAATACTAAAATTCTGCTAACGTAATACTTTAACGGCGTCTTAGATCAAAATACAAAGAATATTTACCATTACAGGTAAAATTCGACATAGATAACAACAACTACTCGGACACAGGCAAAGACTTTCCAAAAGGTTTTGGTAGAGCTCTGAGCGTTGATCAAGACCTGCATCTGGACAATCACGATTATTCCGGCGAGGACCTTGGATTCGAGGAGGGGGATTTGGAAGAGGAATGCGAATGTGGACCGTGTAAGAGGCTAAGTGACTGGGAAGAGTTGGTGGGAGTTGCCATACCGCTGTTAGAGAAGTTAAAACCGCCTAAAGCAGATGCTTCTGTTGGTACTGAATGAAACATAGTCATTAGATTGAATATAGGAATGATAATGAACGTAATATGTCATATTTCTGGTGATTTAAGGACATGTCTCTAGTTAATTGAAATTGTGAAGACTTGATACATTGTATTTATAATCAGAGACAATGTTATAATTTATCGTGACTAGATAAAACAGAGCAAAATAAGTATTATTAGAATAGACTAATTTTGACCTTGTCGGCGTCTAAATGCTATAAAGTTCATTTTAGCATGCGGTATTTGAGGTAATTGGCATTATGCAGTATGAATGAGAGTTTATCTATCAGTTGCATTTTGGCCTTATCGGATTATAGCGGCGACTTGTATTTGTAATTATTTATGTATTGGTACTGTATTGAACATTTATTATGTAGATATGTCGTGTAGAGAAGTGAATTAAATTAATAAAAATGAATGTAGATACATACCGGTTTTATTTCGTTGATTATTAAGATATTTCAATGTAAAGCAATGAAATATTTTCCCTGTATGCTAACTTTTAAATTCCCATTTTAATAAATGCTGTTACAGTATACAGATGTAAACTGTAACAGACTGCCTCACTGGCGTAGTTGTTATACGATACGATTGCAATGAGGTCTCGGGTTCGATCCCCGGGTCAAGCAGTGATTTTGAGTTTTCTACTCAGTATCAGCCCGGAGTCTTGAATTTGTGCTAAGTATGGCGATAGGCTCGCCCCCTATTACATCATGGGACGGAATACGCACGGCGAAAAGTGGGTACACTAGTTGCACATCTGCCTACCCCTTTGGGGAGACACGGCGTGAGTATGTATGAATACAGATGTATCATTTTATTACATTTTGTCTACCTTCAAATAAAAAATCAATTGTGCACTTTTTAAATATTACATAAGATGACACATAATTATGTTAAACTGTTGTCAAATCTTACCCAAAACAAACCTATACCTTCATTTCTACAAGCATACATACAAAGATCTATATCCATTATAATACTCATGGAGGATAGATATAAGATGGAGAGACAATAGCATCAATTTACTAAGAAAACCAGTGTCGCCAAACTCACACATGCATATTATTCACATACTATCATCTCTTCATTATGATTGGCCGAAATGAGCAATCGCAATAAGACTTATAACACAAAATAATTTGCATAAAATTAAACGTTATTCCGATTGCATAAAAATCAACACGAGTTCATAGGACATTTTTTCTTCTGTGTGAAATTTTGATTTTATTTAGTTTTAATACCGCTATTCCACGCTAGATGGCGTTTATCATAAAAGCTCTTATAATCTTTTAAATAAGAGATGTTATTGAATGACACACAGTGCGCTAGCATGTCGGTAATAGTGTTGCACCCATACGATACCTTCTTGTATACGTATCGATGGTGCTTGTTTTATAACTATAAAACTTTAATAACATTAATAAAAGAAATGGACTTATCCCAAAATTATATTAATTTTATAAGCGCTGGAAAAGTTGTTGGTACTATTTTGAAAAAAAATATAATTCAGTATTTAATTTATTTAAATTTTAAGTACAGAATTCAAATTCATAATTTAGGCTTTCAATACTGTAGATATGTTAGATTACAATATCAGCTACACAGCTAATATACAGGAAGTCCCACTGAGGGAAACACATGGCACAATATATAGTATTTTTGAAGGAAACCTATTTAGCCTTCTCGTAGTGTTGATCATTCACTGGTGGTAGGTCTCTCATATGTAAGAGTCCGTCTGGGTGGGTACCACCGCAATGTCTATTTCTACCGCCAAGCAGCAGTGTGCATGCACTGTTGTGTTTCGGTTTGAAGGACATTGTAGCCAGTGTAACTACTGGACATAATGAGACATCTTATGTCTCAGGATGACGAGCGCAGTGGAATGCCACACAGTACTTTGTAACTCAAGGTGCTGTATGGTGTTACTACTGTTTATGGGCGGTTCGTATCGCTTACCATCAGTCGAACGGCATGCTCGTCTCGTCATTCAATGACATTAAAAAAAATCGTTTACCTATAAATGGATCTTTTGGGAAAAATGAAAATAAAAAATCTTGTACTGTTGCATAAATGAATTATAGCGACCATAGCTTTGCATCACAAGTGGATCATGCATAGACAACTGTTTTGTATTTTTCGTATTAAAACATAGCGTATCAGTAAATAATAATTATCGATAATATTTTATCGACCATGTATGCACTAATTGAGTAGCGGTGACATTATAAATGTGTAACAAATCATTCTAGAACAACTGATTTGCGTTTACGAAAATTAATCATATGTCGATAACAATAAGGAACACTTTAAATTGAAATTTTTGTGCCATATTTGACTTAGAAAATCAATAGATATTATTCAATTAAATTGCAATAAACCATAAAATATTGCTTACCGATGGTAGGAAATACATCAGTGGGACATATTCTTACTATGGCTATGATTTTTGCGATCCAGAATTGCACAATAGGGAATTTTAATATTATTAAATATTTTTTCAAATTATTTACGCTTTGACAGTGCGCAATAACGACTGAGACCGCTCCAACGGTGAGTTAGTAATGCAGTACTAACTAGGGGATAAAAGGTTACGCCCACTTACTAGTTCTACTGTTTTCTTTGTTCTGTGATAATACTAACGGATACAACTGACAATAAACAAAGGAAGTACCGGCGGCCGGCGCGGAAGTCAGCGGTATCCGATAATTTGTGGGGCGGAAGTAGAGTCGGTTTGGCAAGTCGAGTGGCGCAACTGGCGATGACCTCCGCGGCAATGTCTATGTTCGATGGGACCTTCCATCCACCACGCCCCTGACTATAGGCTGCTGTGGTAAAAATAAGTGGATTTAATGTGGTAGAGTTTTGGGCTAGAGTATAGATGTGCCGGTTTGACCAGTGTTACTACCCTAAAAAACTACTATCTGCCTCTGATTTAGAGACAAATAAACAAACCAATCAAGCCTTTGTCCGCGATAGGGTTAGCAGAGATACAACCTACTTTACACTACGTTTCTCATGATGTGATGGGGGGCAAGCTTAACGCCATCGTTGGCACTATTCGAAACTGCAGGCTGATACTGAGCGGAAAAATCCTATAACACTTTGCCCAGTTCCTGACTCCCGACTCCCGAAAGTCCCAAGTTCTCAAAGCGTTGTCGTACTGTGCACACAACTACGCAAATGAGGTAATTTCTACTGATTCAGATACAGCTGGGGCCTTAGCCAAGATACCTTTCTACAATCGTTAACGCTAGAAAAAAACTGTAATAATATATGGGAATGACATAACCTATCGACGAGTGTATCGCTACGATATGTTATTCTTACACATAACGTTTTTTTTTTATGGCCTTGAATGACGAGACGAGCACGCCGTTCGTCTGATAGTAAGCGAGTACGACCACCCATAAACAGTAGCAACATCATCCAGCACCTTGAGTAACAAAGTACTGTGTGGTATTCCACTGCGCTCGTCATCCTGAGACATAAGATGTTAAGTCTCACTATGTCCTGTAGTTACACTGGCTACAATGTCCTTCAAACCGAAACACAACAGTGCATGCACACTTCAGCTTGGCGGTAGAAATAGACATTGCGGTGGTACCCACCCAGACGGTCTCTTACATATGAGAGACCTACCACCAGTAAAAGTAAAGTATATATCGTACAAGTGGACGATAGCCTGGTTGGGAATGGAATGTTCTGCCGAGACATTGTCCGAAGGTTCAAACCCAAGGCACACACCTCTGACTTTTCAAAGTTACGTGTGTATTGTTTAGCAATTATTGTTCGCTTTAACGGTGAAGGAATACGTCGTGAGGAAACCTACATATCTGACAATTCTACATTAGCATTTCGAGAGTATGTGAAGTCTGCCAACCCGCACTAGGCCAACGTCGTAGACTAAGGCCTAACCCCTCTCAGTAGTACAGGAGGCCCGTGGGCAGCAGTGGGCAGTATATAATACAGGGTTGCTTGCATTGCATTGCATACATACGGTAGCGTAAACGTTTCTAAAAAGGCATCTTTGCTACAGACCCTGATGTGAAATGATAGTCAGCCGTTGCTTGCCGTTTCATATGGTCAGAGATTTCTAGAGATCCTCACTTGTACCCGCTCTAATTCTTATCCCTTTTCAACGAAGATTGTTGAACTACATTATCCAAGAGGTCGCTCAATCAAGTCCATTAGCGAGTTATTAGTCTACTAACCGTACTATAGATTTCGAAAAGCAGTATATAAAAAACATAATCCATAAAAAAATTACAAAAACGCCGTAGAAAGGACACCCTGTATGAACGAAGAGACACCGGTTGCGTTATAAGATACTATCGGTGCGTGCGTGGAGCACACAGCCTAAGTATACTGATACGACAACACCTAGTCAGAGGTATGTACAATATTAAAATCATTTCTCTTAATAATTTATTTAAAACAATAGTATAATATTTTGTCTTTATTGCTCTACAAGTACATCAGGAAAAGATAAGCAAAAGAAATCAAATAACTACTCATGTTATGATTACTTATATTGGTACCTCATTTACAACTTCTAATTAAAGCATAATAATTAAAATAACTAGTTTGTCTAACTCTATATAGTCTGCATTTCGTAATAGTTTTCTCGTAAAGTAAACTTATTGTGGGAACTATGTTACATTCAATCAAATACACATCACGTTTGAGATTCAAATCTAGAGAAGTGTTTAACTCGTGGTTGTCTCTGTGCTCATACGTTAAAATACAAAACTAACATAGAGACAAGTTCATTAATACTCCATCAGTAGTGAACGAGTAACGACTCATTGAATAAACAACGCGCGAACTCTTAAGTGAATTATATTTCACAACAAACGATTAGACTAATTAGCGCGAGTTTTTCGACATTCTTTTAATAATTTGTTATTAATTAACACCTAGGTTACCTGAGTAATGATAGATGATCTCCTAACATTACAATTGCGATGACAATGGCACGCAGTACTCTAGCAGTGGTTTTCGCTCTTTGCCTGTTGGTCGACGCGTTTTGTCTACCCACCGACGTGCTTCGGTTCCAAAGAGATACAAATGACAATTGGATCGATGTTGAAGGATCAAATTCGGTAAGTTTTTTTTAATGTTTTTATAACATGCTATTTATAATAATTTAAATTTAAATATAAACATCGTTAGATTGGTCATTGTTATTAAAAATGGAAAGAAGTATCAGGTTATTTGCGACCGGGTCGCTTTATACAATAAATATTTTAAATCTAAACTAGAATAAGATTACGCAAGGCTCTGGTGGTTTAGTCTAGTACGCATACTTTATTTGTCTACCGCCGGAGACACATTGAAACCTGCAACTAACCTAGTAAGCGGAATACCACCCATTTCCGTAGTATTATAATGCTCTTTGACCACCCATTTGTAATCATTTGATGGAATCACTAAAAGAAATGATTTTTTAATCAGAGATTCGTTCAGCCATAAATAAAAAAGTAACTCACAAAAAGTATTTAAACCTTATTAATAAAATTTCCAAAAGGAAAGCAGTTCTACTACTTCGTTAGCTACTCCGGACCCATTTGACGACGACGACGACGATGATTTTGGTGAGCCGGTGAGCACGTCCAGCGGCGGCGGCAGCAGCATCTTCAGTTTACTCAACCTGGCCACTGCGCTCTTCCCTAGCTCAAGCGGATCCAATACAAGCGTGAGTTTTTAATTATTTTCATATTTGGAAGCTATAAGGCATTTATGACGTCGAGAAAAATTTGCATACTAGTTTTCTCTTCTTTAGCACCTACTGGTAATGAGTTTTAGTAATCATTTATTAGATTTAAAATTTGTACTCTAAGGGCCTGTTTTACAACTTCTGAGTAAATGCTTACAATTACTGGTCACATAAATGTGCAATATGCTCCCAAAGAAATAATAAAATGATTACTTTTTACATTATCTGTTTAATGATGACTGTCAAATAAAATTTACTTGTGAAATAGGCCCTAGAAGATTTTATGTCGAGAATTTTTTGCACGTTGTTTTCTCTTGTTTAGCACTTTTGGGTCATAAACAGCGACACTCATAAAATTAGTAGATTTGAATTTTGTACTTGTATCTCACGAACGCCTAATGGTTTATTTTTAACTATGTATAGGTATACATTACATCGAGACACTTTCATTAAATTTCCTGAACTACTAGAGTATCTAGATTTTAGAATATAGTCAATGTCTAATTCTACCGCCAAGCAGCAGTGTGCATGCACTGTTGTGTTTCGGTTTGAAGGACATTGTAGCCAGTGTAACTACTGGACATAATGAGACTTAACATCTTATGTCTCAGGATGACGAGCGCAGTGGAATGTCACACAGTACTTTGTAACTCAAGGTGCTGGATGGTGTTGCTACTGTTTATGGGTGGTCGTATCACTTACCATCAGGCGAACGGCATGCTCGTCTCGTCATTCAATGCAATAAAAAAAATAGTTTTGCACAAGCTGTCTCATAAAATAGTTATATTTCAACGATAGTTCTATTACAAATATAAAACCTTCGAAGTAAGTAATGTTTATCAATCCATCAATAACATTTTTAAAAAAAAATTAATCCGATAGTCTTTGATAATTTATAAACCTAGATAGAGTGACGCGCTGCAATGAAACTAAAACAAACAGGCCAACTTTTCTTAAGCTAGTATGCGTGACAGCTTTGTCATACGCTATCGCTGCATCATTCTGCGTATCCTTGTATGCGCGCATAATGATACCAGTTATTACATAGGTTTCTATTAAAATGTGGAGAACATTATATCCATGAAAAACAACAAAAAATAATTCACTCGAACTCATGCAGTGGATAACTGTTTGGCCTCTATTTTTTTCGACGCGTTTGAAACGTTCAGTGCCTATCTAGGTATATAATTAATCAAAGCCGATAGTAATAAAAAAGGCAATTAATGAATTAAGAATGGACCTCCTACTTTATATGCATCGCCGTCCTTGCTTTCCTGTCCACTCCATTAACGCCTACAACTTAAACAACTTTTGTATTTATGCCAATATCAGATATTATACCTAACAGTACCTACAGTAAATAGAAATATTACCTTCGGTAGACAGAAGCACTAGTTGTGCCTTTGCCTACCTCTTAGAAGATAAAGGCGTAAGAGTGTGTGTGTAAATAGAAATATGCACTTTGGCTTTTACATTGACCATAACCACGCACAGTTACCGTTCCGTATTAGTTCACGGTCACCGAGTTTTAATATCGAGCACAGCTTTTTTTTTTCACGTGTGATAAAATTATATTTAGTGTACTTTGCGGAAGCACCATGCACTGTTTAATGTACAGGTAAGCACGATTTTTGTTCCTTTTTTGTTGTAACCGTTTACCCTGTGCATTATTTTATTTAAGTATGATATAATATGATTTCAGGTAATAATAAAGAGGATACAACAAAATCTTATATCACGTTATCAATTAAAACTACACCGCCCAATCCGTCGTAGAGACAGCAACATTATCAACATAAGTTATGCAACTGAACTTAAACCACCTTCTCCGCAATTTGAGAAACAAGTAAGCGATGAGAGTAGTGAAAGTTCTGAGAGTGATGAAGATAGTAGAGATAGTACAGAGAGTGGCGATAATGGTAATGCTAGTGGCGGTAATGATGATAATAGAAGTACTGGTATTGATGTAAATTATATTGAAAGTGCCGGTAGTGATGAAAGTAAGAATGGAAGTAATGACAATGATGACGATGATAATAGCAGTAGTGGCAGTGATGACGATGATAATAGCAGTAATGGCAATGGTGACGATGATAATAGCAGTAATGACAATAGTGACGATGATAATAGCAGTAATAGTAATGATGATGAAAACGGAAGTGATGGTAATAATGACGATGATAATGGTAATAATAGCAGTCCTGATGATGATAATGAAAGTACTCCCAATGAGGTCAATGGTAACGAAAACTTTGAGAATGATAATGCCAGTGCTAGCAGTGACAGCAGCCATTCCGACAGTGATTCTAGTTCCGAAGAAGACAACGCTGCAGAAGAAAGTGTCGAAACAGACAATGGAACTGGAAGTGCGAAGCAATCGTCAGATTCTAATGGCAGTGACAGCGAAGAAGATGATTATTCTGATGAACCACCGGGTGGGGATGGTCAAGGAGGTGGAATTTTGGGACTCTTAGCTGGACTGAGCGGCGGGGTAAGTGTGCGTTGATTACTTTATAACGTATAGTTACCGATAAAATGGACCTATCTAACAAATCAGATCATAACTTTATTGTGAATTCCAATAGAAGACTTGACTCAATGACTTATAATTATAATAGTTTTAATGTGATGATTCTGTGCTTTATAATTATTATCAATGAACAGAATTTCAGATTTTTATACACCAATCAAAATATTATTTATATGATCATGATATTAGGCCTTTTATTTATAAGAGGGCCTAGTAATAGATAATATTTTATATACTATTCTTTCTGGTCAACAGGAAAACGGAGAGTCTGATTTAGGATCATTGTTAGCAGCAGTCAGTGGGATCGTCGTTAGTCTCAGCGTATGTGTTAAACATCATCTTATTAATAGATTTAATAGATATAATGACTGCCTCGGTGGCGTAGTTGTATTGCGTACGCGTTACGAGTACGACTTGCGCGCTGAAGTACTGGGTTCGAATCCCGGGTTGAGCCAAAAAACAATGTGACTGGGTATTTTAATCTTAAAAATTACTCAGTCTCAGCTCGGAGTCAGTAAGTTGGCGGTGTGATACCCACGTGTCTCGGAAAGCACGTGAAGCCGTTGGTCCTGCGCCTGGTCTCTCTCTGGTCATGTCGGTTTGCCGTCTCACCGAACTATGAGAGTGAAGGAATAACGAGTGCACCTGTGTATTGCGCACACACTTGTGCACTATAATTTCTCCTGCGTACCTGGCCGATCTCCGTTGATATTGGCCGCCGTGGCCGAAATTGGCTAGGAGGATTTCACTAATACAATACAATAGATACGATAAATACTAATTATTTACAATATTTGTTAATTTACAGGGCGATGGCTTTGATTTAAACAGCCTCATTGCATCTGCGATAGGACTCTTTGCGGGATTATTGGTACGTAGAATAAAGATGTTTCGTTTATTATTACTGGCTGATTTTATAATAATCTGATTTGTTAGTCTGAAGGTGAAGAGAATCCGGGGTCAGTTGTAGCAAGTTACTTGTTAACCTCCCTGGACACTATAACTGGAGGAGGAGCGGTAAGAATACTATCTGAGGCTGTAGCCAAAATGCCTTTCTACAATCGTTAACGCTAACTTTATGTATGGAAATGATATCCTATTTATGGATTTATCGATAGAATGTGTCATTCCCATCGAAATAGTTATTTCTCTCTTCAGGTCATTACCATAGATTTTTTATTTTCTATTAGTGTTCTATTTTAGAAGGGCTTCTTGGTTAAGGCCGCTGTTAATTTATTTGATATTTTTAAAGTTTCACATGACTGTTATACTTACAGAAAAATAATGGCGCGTTCTTCGGAAACTTCATATCAAAATTATTGAAAGGAACCAGCGCGGTTTGTTAATTATAAATATCAATAAATTAATATTCCATGTTAATTCTTTTTTAAACAATAATGTGTTTGCAGGCGGGAGAATCGGAAAGCTCTGAAAGCAACAGCGAAGAAAACAAAATGACGATGGCGGACTCTGCTGGATTCATAATAAGTCTCCTCATGTCCATACTTGGTGACATGTCTAAAGGAAGTTCTGGTGGAAGTAGCGCTTGGTGACAGAAAAAAAAATGGCCAGAAATAGCTACTTATAAGCCAGTGAATGAAGTCGTTTTAAAGATTTTCATTTAATACCAATTTTTTCCTGTAGATATTATAATAAACAATGACCTTTTTACTATAGATACTTTATGTATAGTCAGCAGCATAAGTAGATGAACAAAATCAAAATTTAAAATTGCCTACATACTTTTGTGTTCTTACTAATCTTATTTTTCTCTTCACAAAATAAAAAAAAGGTATTTACTTTACTTCAAACGAAGAAAAAAATATTTCAGTTTAACTTAATGCGTATATAGCCGATTTAAAATTTTGATTTTATACATATATTTATGCTGCTGACTGTACGATACTAAAAAAAATGTACTCGCAAAGACTGTGTTAGTTTAATAAATTACCGTAGAATAAATCACTGTTATATGTACCTACTTGTAAGTGATATCATACCTATCCAATTATTATATGAACTTAATTATCAATTTAATAAAAGTGATTGTTTTATAACTTATTTTATAATGTTCACTCACTTAAAAATCATTACAAACACGTGTCTAAAAAAATATTTTATTTTTTATAAATTTCCTTGCAAAAGCATTAATTATATCAGACATTATATTTATCATAAACTTCCTTGCACAACCATAAACTATCAAAGACAATATTTTTTTTCAGTCAACGACGTCAGTGCCGTCTCCTCTATGGACTTTGAAGATGGACATCATGAGGGCGGTTCTTCAGTTCGGTACAAGTCTCCTCGGATTAGCTTCTTCCACCTTCAGCTCAGCGTCTAGATCTTGAACAGTGCCATATGTTGCTATTTAGGTATTAAAGTTATGTTTCGTTAAATATGTCTTATTTTAAAGCCTTTTCCCCCCAACTGGAGTTATTGTTAATTCGCGAATCTGAAACAAAATAATTTATTTAAAATTTAGGTTTTGGTAGATCTTTCCCGGAAGTTTATGGACTTCCGCGGGATAATGTAACTTATAGGTTATATTATGGTGATCCAGGACAGTGTCTATCTGTGCGACAAATTTCATCCAAAGTCGTTCAACCGATTCTGACCTTATAATTACAGATTTGATTATTTTGATTTTAACTACTTCTAACAAACAAACATCCAAACAATATCTTCAAAAACAGGTGAACGGCATGCTCGTCTCGTCATTCAATGCCATAAAAAAAAAAACAAAAAAAACATGATCTCTTTAATCATTCATATAATTATGATTCCGACTGATTTCCTAATCTACTATTCTCTAAAGTCTGATACTTACATTGACATGTGGCGGAGTGGAGATGACGTACATGACAGCGTCGGCGACGTCACTGGGTTTGATGATCGGAACCTTCGTCTCTACCAAACTGTCTGGCACCATGTTGGTATGCACCAGACCGGGGGAAATGCTCTGCAAATATAGTACAATGCAATGCAATCACCCCTGTATCATATACTGCCCACTACTGAGCACCGGCCTCCTCTAAGAGGTGATAGGCCTTAGTCCACCACGCTGGCCTAGTGCGGGTTGGCAGACTTCACACACCCTCGAAATTCTTATGGAAAATTCTCAGGTATATATGTTTCCTTACGATGTTGTCCTTCACCGTTAAAGTGAACGAAAAAGCAATGAGAGGTGTCAAGGGACACCCGGATGGAACGAAGTTCCTTTCGATTAATTAGTGAAGGAATTGTAATAAAATTTTATTTATATAACAGAGTGTGTATTTATATAAATATATAAATATTTTCCTATTTCCGTTCCAATACATAAGTTTCTAGAGAAAAAAACAAATAAATACGTGTGGCACTCGGAGACTACCGCGGTAAATCTATTGCATAGCATTTTTATCACAAATTTAGATTGACTAAACACAAATTCGATCTTACGCTTACCACATAAAGTAGATTTTTAAACGCGAGCAAAGCACGTTTAGTCTTGTTATTGATAAATGTCAGTAACCAAAGTAGAATAAATCAACAAAATTTGAAAAAAGAATGTTACGTTCGATTCTTTTGTACTCGTGCCGTGCCAACGCTGGGGAAATAGCTTCTACGCAATGTATTTAAGGTTCATATTAGATTAGTAAGAAATGGTTTTAATGACTTTAATAAATAAAATAAATAAAAATATACTCGTTTCAAGAATTATAGCTTCTACGCATTGTATTTAAGGTTCATATTAGTAAGATAATAGAAAAAAGTGTCGTGACAACTTTCCGCCCAGCCCCCTTTCACAACGCGCGATAAGGAACTTCGTTCCAATAATTGGTAAACAATACACACGTAACTTCGAAAAGTCAGAGGACATTCTCTCCAACCTCCGGACATTGTCTCGGCGAGTCGTTCCACTACCACATAGGCTATCGCCGCATTTTTTAACTCACAGATAAATAAACATAAATACACTTTATAAATATATTGATAATTAATATGAAGTATACCACCAAACAAAATATGGTTACCGTTAAACTTACCGTTGTCTTGATTTTACTATTACAATCCGCCAACTCGGCTGCAAGTGTTTCTGTGAATACAGTAATCGCGTGCTTCGAGGCCGAATACAAGTTAAACGTACTGTCAAAGGGTATGTAATGTCCAGCCAAACTGAAATGGAAAATGAGGAACAGTCACATTATTATATACCACTAGCTGTTGCCCGCGGCTCCGCTCGCGTTAAAAAGTTATTTTCAGGATAAAAGTCCCGCTTTATATTTTCCCGGGATAAAAAGTAGCTTATGTGTTAATCCAGGACATTATCTACCCGTGTGCCAAATTTCATTGAAATCCGTTCAGTAGTTTTTGCGTGAAAGAGTAACAAACATACATACATACATTCTTACAAACTTTCGCGTTTATAATATTAGTAGGATACACTAAGATACAGCATCTTATGTTATGGGTATCATACTTACAAAATATGTAAAAAAAATGGCTTGATGCAAAAATCGAACTGGCTATATTTAGTTTAAAAGCTCTCATGATCCGTTATCCGTGTGCGTCTTTATTACATATCCACTTCAAAGCGGATAAAGCTATAAAGATAGGTCATAGCAATGTAGTTCTCTACTTGTAGCGACCCTTGAAATACGTACGGAGGCTAAAGACACTCTATTGCCTAAGCCTTAGAGAATAAATTGCAATGATGGCTGATCTGCGGACGGCGAGCCTGCACTGGATCGCAATAACATAGCGTCAATCTTTAGGATGGGATAGACTAGAACTTCTGTCTACCCTTAGAATCAACGCCATTCACTGTTGCCTGTTGGTCCCTCGTATGCGAGTGGCCGTTGGGGTCAACTTCACAGGAGTCAACTATTTGAAGAATGAATATTACCCGACCTACGCAGAGTACCATCGCAGGTTGGTTTAGTTTTTACCAACACGTGTTTACTGGTGGTAAGTCTCTTGTATGCAAAGGGCCGTCTGGCTAGCTACCACCGCAATCTCTATTTCTACCGCCAAGCATCAGTGTGCATGCACTGTTGCATTCTAGTTTGAAGGACATTGTAGCCAGCGTAATTACTGGGCATTATGAGACTTAATCAAATGTCTCAGGGTGACGAGCGCAGTGGAGTGCCGCGCAGTACTTTGTAATTAAAAGTTCTGTATGGTGCTGCTACTGTTTATGGGCGGTCGTATGGCTTACCATCAGACGAGCGGCATGCTCGTCTCGTCATTCAGTAATAATAAAAAAAATCACCTGTTAATATTTATTATGTGTCCGTCAAATCCAGCTTTTTTCATTGAAGCAACAGCGTGTCGTGAGCAAATGACAGGCCCTTTCAAATTCACATCGATAACCTTCAAGAGGTCTTCTTCACTTAATTGCTTGTCGCTCACAGCTGAAAGAAACAAGTCAGTGAACATGTCATGATTAAATTGTATGGCGCAGTTTATTTTTAACCAACTCTAATAGGAAGAGGTTACTAAGTAAAGGATTTCGTATTATTTATAAGGATGAGTAAGAACGAGTAGACTGCCTCGGTGGCGAAGTTGTATTACGGTATGGCTGCAGTGCTGAAGTCTCGAGTTCGATCCCCGGGTCGGGCAAAATGATATTGAGTTTTTCTACTCACTATCAGCCCGGAGTCTGGAATTTGCGCCCAATATGGCGATATACTCGCCCCCTGTCACATCATGGGACGGAGAATACGCACCGCGAAAAGTGGGTGCACTAGTTGTGCGTCTGCCTACCCCTTCGGAGATAATAAAAGGCGTCACACCCTGTGTCTATGTGAGCACACATAGGCGAATATGCACAGCGCTAGAGATAACGCGCGAAAACTTTGGCCTACACACCCATGTCGTTTATGTTCGAAAGGAGAAACATAGTCTAAACAAGTGCATCCCCCTTTCGCCATGTATATTCCGCCCCATGATGTAATGGGAGGCGAATCGAGCACAAATTCGATATATATATTAAATATTGCACTCCTTCTCCATGTGTCGTTCTCCTCAGTTCTGAGGGTCGTGACCTCCTCTCACCAGCTTCCGCCATATGATGTCACGCCACCGATCCCGACTGTTGGCCACCTGTATGGCGTCGTATACAGTGGTGTCAAGTGTGGTGCGGATCTGATCGGTCCAGCGTATTGGGTTGCGTCCACGTGCTCTTTTGCCCTCTACTTTCCCGATATTGCACTAAGAATCTCGAAAACCATTAGGTACTTTCGTGAACTATCGAATTCGCGTTAATGTGTACACGCCTCGACCGGTGGGCATAGCGCAGCGGGCAATGACCCGGCTTTAAACATAGACATTATTATAAATATTATGTAAATATTTACTGTTGGGTATTTATTTATTTATTATATTTAGAGACCAATTAAGTGTCGGAATTTATGTAATACCTACCTACGATATAAAGAAAAAGAACTTTAGTCTAAGATGAATCACGTGTATATTTTACTAGGTGATACTCGCGGCGTCGCCCGCGTGAAGAGTTTTTGTCGCTACAAGACTTTAGAACACTGTAGCATTGTATAGCGCCACCTGTACAACGCCAGCATAATCTATTTAAAAATACCATTATTTTCCATGGGAGCAAATTATTGGGGTAAAATGTAGCATATGTGTTAATCCAGGATATGGTCTGTGTTACAAATTTCATCCAAATCCGTTCAACTGTTTCTGCATTTACTTCTAACAAACGTACACATATCCAAACACTTTCATAAACTTTCGCATTTACATTACATTAGTAATAATAAGAACTAGTAAGAAAAATAAGAAACATAAGAAGTAAGATTTATATTATGTAAGTATATATGCAAAATGCATTAACCAAACAATAGTGACGCGTCTGTGGTTAGGAAGAGCCATACTGCCAGCCAGTTCAAAATACAATTTACCAGTGATATGTCCTCCACACAAAATACCCGCATTGTTGACTATAATGTGCACAGTGCCGTGATTTTCCTCAATCCATTTGAATGTTTCTGCGACGTCCTTCGAGTCCGCGACGTCACACTGCCTCGAGCTGATTGCGCCTTTCCCGGTCACTGCTGACCGTAGATTCTGTAAACCGTTTGACCTTTGATAAAAAAACAATTATTCGAACCAATTTACACTCTATTTCCTTTGTGTAACAATATACTTCGTGAATGTGACAGGTTAGAGTATATTTTTTATGGATTTAAATGGCCTTTTATTATTATGTATTTATTCAATTTTACCAGTCCAACATCGATACGAGCTGTTAATAAGGATTTATCCACCTCACCTTATCGTCTTATTATTTACAAATTATTGTATTAATCAAGTAAAAATCATTTTTGAGCCCATTTTGTCAAATAGGTAATGGTAAATTACATCGACAAGCTGAGGTCTCCGTGCCAGTCCGATGACGTTGAGTCCCGCGTTAGCCATAGCCACGCATACTGCCGCTCCAATTCCTGTACTGGCTCCCGTCACCACCGCAGTCTTGCCGACCCATCGCTCCATTGTTCTACTCTATTCAAGAAAATGATGTATGAAGGATCAAAACAAAATATAGCAAATAAAAAACAACTTGCAAATCGCCTCCTAGCCTGCAAAAGATGTACCTACTGCTATTCGTCCGAGAAAAAGTAACCTGTAGATATATTGTTAACCTCGAACTTTGTCTGCAAGACAAATTTCATCCGAATCGTTCGGCCATTTTTATCTAACAAACATCCAAACCAAACATCTTAACAAACTGGTACATAAATGTTATGATATGAGATAAGATAGTATCCCTATCCAATTATGAACGCACCGTCTTCTTGTATCTCTGCACCACCTTAGGTTGACTGCTAGAGATTGCCTATGGCATCAAGTTCGCATATATGTAATGTACAAATAAATAGGATAAAATATAAGAAAATTCTCCACTCTTGTGTAGGTATATATTCCTCACGGTAATGACTGACCAGTTGCCTCGTGCGCGCCCCCACATCGCAATCAAGCCAAAGCGTGAGCATTTTCATTGGTTAATTTATTTTTATTAGTAACATTAACAGCACTTATTATTAGATAAGTAGGAAAATAAATAAATTCATAAGTACGCTTGTACCAATCCCAGAGGATTGGTAGAGACGTATTGCAACTCACCTTTATTTTGACATGCAACTTTAAATTCATCTACTTCCCTACTTTTATTATTACCCGACATCATTTTCCTCATACATGCCTGTTGGTTCAGAACTAGAGTACTTTTTATTTGCTCTTTCTTTCAAAAACAATTATAGTTTAGGTGATTATATTTTTCTAGTTTTTTTTATTTTTAGTTGTCACAACATTCTGATACAAACTTACATAAGTATTTATATAAATTTATTTAAGTAGAAATATTGAGACAAATTCTTTAAAAATCGTTGAGCAAAGCCCTAAGTTGAGTACAATAATTATTTACACTAAACTAACATACTCAGTCTGTAAATAAATCAATTGAAGAATGTACTTTCCAGACGCATTGAAAATAGCTAAAATAAGACCAATTCTAAAAGAAGGCGGAAAAGCAGTAATCCAATCCAATGCAAACCAATTGCCGTACTTCCTGTAATATCTAAACTATTTGAAAAATCAATAGCGAACCGAATTTACAAATTTCTAGAAAGTTTTCATTATTAGATGCAAATCAATATGGATTTCGCGGAAAAACATTCAACCACCCAGGCAGTCTGCAACTACACACAAGAAATTCTAAGCTATATCTGCAACAAAAATTACGCAGTGTTAGTACTACTAGATATGACTAAAGCATATGATAAAGTATCTCGTACCATTCTACTTGACAAACTAAACGGCATTGGCATCTGCGGTACAGTATTAAAATTGATGAAGTCTTACCTTTACCTAAAACAGACAGCAGTACATCCAAATGAATGTCTTTGACAATAATACGCAAAAAAAATGCAATGCATCCAATCACAAACAATAACAACAAACCTTTCCATCCCACAAGGTAGTGTACTAGGGTGTATATTGTTCCTTATGTATATAAATGACCTCCCCAAGACAACACAAGTAAACTGTGTTCTCTTTGCAGACGATATATCACCCCTGTTCAAATGCCCTAATTATGTAGACTGCTGTAACTTAATTAAAAGTACTTATATATTGATAAAAAACTGTCTCGAAGACCATAATCTTGAAATTTGTAACAAGAAAACAAACCTAATTACTTTTAAACCATATCAGAAACAAGCTTTAAATTTGGATACCGTTACAAAATATGGTTTAAGATATTTATTCCTCAAAAAGAATTACATTCACTTACATGAGAAATATTATATTTAACTAATATATGTAATAAATTGTTATTATAGGCGTTGATTACGGACACATTAACAAAGTGAGGGTAGATTCGCGATACAAACAAATTCTCAACCAAAGAGTTCTCAACACATCAAACTATATGGTACTGCATAGAAACCGAGGCACAAACAAGTTTCGCATCAATATGTGCAACTGGATACGACAGAGCCTATTTTAGCGTAGTAAACTATTAATTTCGAGCGTAGTAGTTATTTCTTTAAGTAATATGCTTTAAGTATTTTTTTAAAAGTAGGAACAGTCTTAGTTTCTTTAATGTATTTTGGTAGTTTATTATAATGGTTTGCCCCTTCGTACATAATACTTTTTTTGCCGTAATTGGTTCGCGGAGTGTATAATTTTATATTGTTTGAGTTTCTAAGTTTTATCTTTTGTGCTTGTATTTTTTTTGTAAAAGAGATTTGTGTGTGAATATCATTATTTAATATTTTTCGTATTAGTATACAATTTTGATACAAGTATGAGTGTTCAATATCTAGTATTTTCGTGTCTTTATAAATTTTTTGAGTAGGTGTTAAATAATCGTAGTTGAAAAGTGTTTTAATAAGTCTATTCTGCGCGATTTGCAAAAGTTTTAAGTTAGTTTTACTGGCAGTGCCCCATATCTCTATCAAGTAGTCTATATGCGGCTTTACAAGTGAATTATATATTATGTATCGTATATTAAGCGGGAGACAACGAGCAATCCCCTTCAGGGCACCAGATAGGGATGTCAGTTTATTCTTTATTTTTATTAGATGTGGTTTCCACGATAAATTGTTGTCTAAAATTAGCCCAAGATATTTTTCAGATTCTACTTTATTAATATTTTGATTGTTGATTTTTAATGGAGTAAAATTTTCGATTTTTTTATTTTTAGCTTTAAATATCATGTAACTGGTTTTTGAAATATTTAATGTGAGAAGATTAGTCTGAAACCACTTATTTAATAGATCAAGGTCATTTTGTGCGTCAGCTACGATTTCTCTGATAGAGGTTCCAAAGTAGAAAAGACTCGTGTCATCCGCATAAAGTGTAACATCTCCTTTAAGCCCAATTTCGTTCATGTTATTAATATAGATTAGAAATAGTAATGGACCCAGTATTGACCCCTGAGGTACACCACATCTTATATGTTTAGGACTACTTTGTACGTTTACTATTTTGACAACCTGTAGGCGATTTAAGAGATAAGATTTAAATATTTCAAGAGCTGACCCTGCGATACCCATATCCGCAAGTTTTTTAAGCAATAAATCGTGGCTAACTGTATCAAAAGCTTTTTGTAAGTCGATAAAAATGCCTAATGCAACTTTTTTCTTGTCTATATTCAGTCTTATTTTTGTAACAATATCTATAGTTGCAGAAAGCGTGTTGAATTTTTTTCTAAAACCATATTGGCTATTATACAGAAAATTCTCGGAGGTCAGATATGCATTTAATCTATTGTACAAAATACGTTCAAATAATTTGGATAATATTGGTAGAACGGAGATAGGTCGATAATTCCCAGGGTTTAATTTACTTCCGGATTTGAAAATTGGTGTAACTTTGGCGATTTTAAGGCTATCAGGAAACATACCTTGCTCTAAACATTTATTTATGCATAGCGTTAACTCCTTTAGTATAAGTTCTTTGAGACATTTGATTGTTTTAGCTGTAATTCTATCTATTCCTGAGCTAGTATTACTATTCAGATTATTTATTAGTTTATCTATTTCGTCTCTGGTACACGGTGACAATTTTTCCAGTTTTGATGTAGATTTTGCACATATTGTTGCGTTATAAGTTGGATTTATAGGAATTTTTTCAGCTAAGTCAGAACCAATATTAGTAAAAAAGTCGTTAAAACATTCACAAATTTCTAGACAATCGGTTATAGGATCCTTTGCAGTAACAAGTTTCTGTGGAGAAAAAGAATCTTTAGCGTTGTTTATTGATAGAGTGTTTATCAACTTCCACATCTTCCTAGGTTTTTTGTTACATTCTGTGAATATTTTATGGTAATATTTTCTTTTCATTGCTTGCATAGTTACAGATACTTCGTTTCTTTTCTTTAGGAAGGTTTCTTTTTTATTTTGGTTCTCCGGATCATTTTTATATTCTCTCCATAGAGTATTTCTGTGGTTTATATCATTTAAGATATTTATATTTATCCAGTCTTGCTTCGGTTTATTTAGTATTTTTGTTTTGATTACCTTACTCAGATTTATACTCTTTAGAAGATTTTCTTCAAATTTCATATATTCATGATTGTCGTTTTGCATATTTGCGTTTTTTACTGTTTCATACAATTTACTGTAGTCTATAGCTTCATATTTTATTCTCTTTGGCATTGTTGACTGGTATCTCTTGATTTCGAGATATATTTGTTTATGGTCTGATAAAGGAGAATTTATAACGGCAAGACAATATTTTTCTTCCTTCAAGTTTGTGCATATGTGATCAATTATAGTTTGGGTACTTGATGTTTCTCGAGTACAGTAATCTTTAGCAATTTTGTTTAGTATGCAATACCCATTAGTTTGCAAAATTTCTTTGTACTTGGTAATGTTGGGATCAGATTGTAACAAGTTGAAATTAAAATCTCCGAAAGCTATAGCTCTCTGTTTTTTAAATAGTTGGTGTGAGTAAGTTTCTAAGAAATCATCTATATTTGTAGAATCTGGTTTTCTATAGATTGCTCCAATATCCAACGAGTAGTTTTCCAGGCGAATCCAAAGAAAATGATTATCATTGATGCACAATTCCTCGATCACACTATGCAATATGTTTGTGTGTATGAAAATAGAAACACCACCACCTCTCGAACTGCATCTATAACTAAAGTGGTGTTTGTAATTTGGGATTTTGTACCTATTACCTTCTTCTAATGATTTGATCCACGTTTCTGTTAGAATTATGATATGAATAATAGATGGAGTAGCTTCAATAATGCATTTGATTTCGTCGAATTTTCCGGGTTTTACAATACTTCGCGCATTAGCGTACAAAAATTTAAGCGATTTTTTACTACAGATAATGTTTTCATAACAGTCAGTTGTTTGATATGAGATATTATCACTCAGATCATATGAGCCCGAAACCGCATTATCTGTAGCAGTCAGTTTTTTGAAGCCAATGTATTAATTATTTTTGGTATACCTTTTATGTATTTAATAGTCAAATTTTCTTCGCCATCTTTCATTCTCTGGTTTAGTTCATGTTTAAGATCCTTAAGATATTTTTGCTGTTGGGGCGTTTGATCAGAATACAATTTTATAGTATTTGATTTAAGTGTATCTTTGCTACGAAGTATAGTCCTAGCGACATCTTGATTTTTATATATTACTTTAATGGCGCGATGTTTATTTGCATTATATTTACCTAGTCGTATAATTTTTTCTGGTTCCCCACAATCAACACCGATTATTTTCGTAATTTTCAGTACTTCTAGTTTGTCTGTTTTTATTCTTTCCTCTCTGTGAGCCGAGATAGATTCCGGAATCCCAGTTATGATGATGTTCTTGCTTCTCTCTTCTCGGTCTCTCATTTCAGATAAAATCCCTTCTTGCCAGTTAGTAGTTGAAGAGACTGGGGTAGCTACCATATTGTTTAAATGACTAACATCTAATCTCAAGGTTTCTAGTTCTTTATCCGTGGTTTCATTTTTGTTCATCAAGATAGATATATCGGATTTTATTTTTATTTGTTCCATGTTTAGGCTATTGGTAATACATTTGATATCTGTTATTTGTTCTTTGATATTTTCGATGTCACCAGACACTTTATCCATAAATTCTTTTTGCGTTATACTCGAAGTTGTTATGATCGTCATCATTTTTGACATTTGGCTACTTAATTCAGCTAGATCTTCTTTGATATCGTCACCCAATTTGCGCTTAACATTTTCTCGAAGAGTGAGTCTAGTCCTTTCAGTAAACTCAGAATTTGCAGGAGTCAAATTTGGTTGCGAGCCACTACGACCAACATTAGAGCCACTTCCAGTAGGCGAGCGCAACATGTTCATGGTATCAATGTATTGTTTGTGTTGTTATCCACGTCACAGTACACAGATATAATTACCGTGTCCACGTGCTGATCGAGCGAGTTCAAAAATATGAACCTATCTCTTTTTACCGAGGGGGTGAAGAGCGGTTACCTGTCGATCGAGGTTTGCTGTCTTCAATCTAAAACGTCTTCAGTTGCGGATGCGTTGCACTGCACTATATAACATTTGGTTTTATAATTACGGTCGTAAATTGTTTGCAACTGAGTTGAGAAGTTGAATAAAATATGTAATAATTTTTGCAACACGTCTACTCTGGTCAACGTCTATAATTTACATCCAAAATCTAAATATTAAATACCTAAATATTAAAGAGGTAACAACTGTTATACTGGGCCTGACAATAGATACTCATTTAAATTGGAAATACCACGTAGCCAACGATAAAACCAAATTATCTAAATTCACGTACGCCTTGTGTGTGTTGAAATGCAACAACACACACAAGGCCTAGCCTGTAGCCTATAGCATTCAGGAGTAATGTAGCTTCCTATTAGTGAAAGAATTTTCAAAATCGGTCCAGTTGTTCCTGAGATTAGCGCGTTCAAACAAACAAACTCTTCAGCTTTATAATCCTATAGATATATGGAATTACTTTAGTGTAGTTGACGCGAATATAGCAAAATGTAATACTTCGTCTCCGCCTCCGACTCCGGTTCTGATTCCGATTTCGGTTCTGATTCGGATTCCGATAAGTAGGATTTAAAACCTCCGGTTTCGGTATACCCACTTCCGTAACATCCCTAACGCACACTGAGTGCGGGCTTACGGCTTATTACGCCCAATGTATATAATATCTTTGATTACGCCTATGCATACGCTTGGCTTCGATACGGAGTGATCCTGCGGGGACACAGTACAGATCATGGACTTGAGTACAGATACACACGAAATATTTATATTACAAAAAAATTACTACGTATTCTTTTTAATATATCAATAATTACATAGCTGCCGACCATACTTTAAAAATCATAACATCACTCTCCCATGCATTTACATCTACGAAACAGATGTGTTTGTTGAATTAGAATTAATGCCGACACCTAACGGGGTATTTAGGGCTATATTGTTGAATAAATGAATAAAAAAGTATCACTGATATTAAACAAAAAAACAACACTTTGAAAAACATACATGTACCTACCTATCAGCATTAAACAGCCACGAATTTCATACAGAGTAATATTGCATTCATAAAATTATTACGGCTGAATTGCTAATTTGATGATTTTAACATAAAATGTACCTATTTAAATAACTGACCTTTTGAAGAAAATTCTTGTTTTGCAACGCTCGCAATCTGCGTACCGCTAAACTGTACGTTCACAATGGTTGCTAAACTTGAAGTGCCCCAGCAATATAATATGAAATCGTGTCTGTACAGGTGCATATTGAGAGGTTAATACACTCTTTTTAGCCCAAGCATAAAATATAATACTTAGCTATGGTGAGTGTTAGTTACCACTAGTAATCACTTGTGCTAATAGAAAGAAAAAAAGAAAGAAAGAAATATATTTATTTATAACAAGCAAGACTGCCTCGGTGGCGTAGTTGTATTACGGTACGACTGCAAGGCTGAGGTCTCGGGTTCGATCCTTGGGTCGGGCAGTGATATCGGGTATTTCTATTCGGTATCTGCCCGGAGTCAGGAATTTGTGCCCGATATGTCGATAGGCTCGCCCCCTATCACATCTTGGGACGGAATACGCACGGCGAAAAGTGGGTGCACTAGTTGCTCCTCTGCCTACCCCTTCGGGGATAAAAGGCGTAAGTGTGTATGAAATGGAATCTTACCCATTAACAGCTTTTTTTTTCGCGGGGAAAAAACGCGTTATAGCTATCACCACTGGGGGTGAGTGGAACGGTTATGTTGGTTTCACACAGTCTTACAGCCCAATGACGACACTCGTGAGTATGGCATCATCCGAGCGAGCATTGGACCGAGTCCCTAATACTATGTACAGTCAGCAGCATAAGTAGATGGACAAATTCAAAATTTCAAATTGCCTACATACTTTTGTGTTGTTACTAATCTTATTTTTCTCTTCACAAAAATAAAATAAAAGGTATTTACTTTACTTCAAACCAAGAAAAAAATATTTCAGTTTAACTTAATGCGTATATAGGCGATTTGAAATTTTGATTTTGTACAGATATTTATGCTGTTGACTGTACATTCTACACTGGCATACCAACCAACCCCCGCGGTGGCCTTCTTCGGCGCATACGAGACGGCCCCGGGGTATCTTTTTGCACTAAGATAGCTGCACGGGACCGTCCCTGCGTGATGCCGTTGCGGCCCCTCTCTATACAAGGGGTCTAAGATTCCCCCGAACTCTAAAGGACGCCTTTGGCGTCTACGACAACGGGCGACCGACCACCCGCATTGTCGTCCACCTCGAAATCGATTAAATTGGACTGAGCAGCCCCCGCTGCTCGCCCCGCGACTCTCTTGAAGCCCCATTTAGTCGCCTCTTACGACAGGCAGGGGATGCCGTGGCGGAACTCTCTACATGCCCCCGGACCACAGGGCACGAGGCGCCGGTCAGTCGTCCACCCGGCGCCTCCTACGTCTCCTCTGGCTGCGGGCGGGATCGTTCTGCTCATGATCCCGCCCGGCTCTGTTTCTGTGGCCAAAAAAGTTTTGAGAATAGCTTGACTAGAGCGTCAATGAGCCAGCACGACCAGGTCTTTCTGAAAAAAACAAAGTTATTTTGATATTGCACACACACACTCACGCCTTTTATCCTCGAAGGGATAGGCAAAGGCGCAACTAGTGCACCCACTTTTCGCCGTACGTATTCCGTCCCATGATGTGATAGGGGGCGAGCCTATTGGCATATCGGGCACAAATCCCAGACTTCGGGCTGATATCGAATAGAAAAATTCAATATCACTTTGCCCGACCCGGGGATCGAACCCAAGACCTCAGCATGGCAGTCGTACCGTAATACAACTACGCCACCGAGGCAGTCATTTTTATATTGCGTTAATAAATATACCACATACTAGTCTTTACCTTTGCTAACATTGTGCCAAAACTTAACCATAAATAACTTCCTTCTTTCGCAGTCGGGTAATAACGATTTTTTTCACAAATAATCCCGCTTTTAAATTTCTCTTTTTGCTCATTTTGTAGATTAGTACGAATATGGCGTTTCCCTGAGTGTATTTCTGATTTTAAATATGTCTCTGCGACGAATTCTCTTAGAGTAATAGTAGTTGCATTATGACGTAACATTAAAAAAACTATTTTTTTTCTTCGAACCTTACAATTTTCGTTTTCCATCTACGGTCGAGTAATTTTGTGGATTTCAAGAAGATAAGTATGTAGTTTAATTTAGTAACGCAGTGTCAAAATGACCCGTATGGTAGAATAACTTTTTTTTTTTTTAACCTGACTATCGTTTGTTAGCCTGACGAGGTTACTGTTGCTTTTTTATTACTATGCGATGTACCTCCCCATTCTTGCAAATGTCGGCAACGCACTCACCACATAATTCGCACCTTTAGGACGAAACCGACACAATTAAAAAAAAAAGAAAATTGACATCGTCATAAAACTACTTAAACGAAATTGTCAATACAACAATAGTTCAAACACCGCCATATTCAAGCTGGAAAAGGACAAAACTATTATATCGGACCCTTTTTAAATATATTTTCATAAGAAAGCGACCAGTTTTAGGTCATTTTATAACGATAATCCAAGTTTTGATTTTTTTGAATTGCGTCGTTATCGTCCTAAAGGTGCGATTTGTTTTGTAATTATTTATGAACGACAATAATCAACTAATACCGAGATATGGGAATTAAAAAAAACAAACATTAATATTTTCAAATTGTATAATATATTTCATTAATTATGTTACTAATATTATGTTAATAGAAAAATTCCGACATGGCTGACGCTTAACATAACATAAATGTCGACTGTACACTCAACATACTCCATACTATACCATCCGATACTCTTATACATTCATAGGAACATTTGCACCTTAGCCTAGGTCGTAACACTACGGCTACCGGAGATAATTTAAAAAAGCCGGGAGTAAAGCATCCTCTGTACAAATCCTCCAACCTTTTTGGACGGTCTGAGTTTAGTTAGTACACGCCCTCTATTGTCACCTATTAGTCTATGATATAGACAAAGAGAATGGACTATAGCAATAACTAAAGCAATAATGAAATAAATAAAAAAAACTAAAAAACACGCTTTATAGAAAATCCAACTAAAAAGTAGAAAATAAATTTGAATTAGGAATAGTGTAAATAAGAAAAAACTGTATTTTATTGTAAAAAAAAGCGTGGTATTGTAAAACATACAAACATACATACAAACATATAAGTGAAGCTAATATAAAGCGTGTACAAATAACCACTCTTTAGGAAGCGACAAAACTGTGCCATAGTAAAACCTAACTAACCTACTAAAAGTACTCTCACTCGGCCGTGTCCTTGAAATAATTACCTACAGCCGCGCGGTACGTAAACACGCCATAGGGCTGCCCGTCTACAGTATTTTAATTTAATCTAAGATACTTGAGTTTCGTTCTAGTTTTGAGATTGTAAATACATACACACTCACGCTTTTTAATCGTTTTAATATAGATTTAATCCAAATAAAAAAACACCTTTATAAATTTGAGACTGAAAAATATTTGCGCCTCGACTGAGACGTACGAAAAGCTTTATTGTTAAATTTAATAGTATAAAAAATCCGCATTTGGATAAAAAGTTTAATTAAATATACTTTTGGGAAACATGGACAAGAATTAAAGCAACCAAAACCAGCACAATATAGTCTATAATTGCTCTTTGCCATATTAAGTACTTGTACTTATTTAATTCAAATATTCAAAAAATGCACGCTTACTGCTTACAAAACCATCACACCGTTCGTTCGTCACTGCGGCGAACTCGCGACTGTTTGTGTACTTAATGTGTACCAAAATCGAGGCGCGTAGGCATCACTCGCGTTCCGACCGTTTGTATGAAGATATTCTACTGTATGTATGTGTACTGTGACTGTGCGGCCAATTCATGTCTCTTAAAAACGTCATAAGCACATGAACAAAAATCATTCGTTCCTGCAAAGCCGTGACGTAGACCGATAAAAATTCTAGAACATCTCGGCCGTACATTCGCTTTATCCCACCCATACTTTGCCAATATTCACTTGATAGGGTAAGAAGGCATAGTCCATTCTCTAAGTCTATGGTAAGAAACTGCTATGACATTTGTGACTATCTTCAGTCCGGTCAAACTCATTGGAGATTATTATAAATTATAATTTTACCGATAAAATATCTCACGGCTATACTGATAATTTTTTAATAGTTCCATACAAGTAATAATTACTTGTATGGAATAAGTATTAATTATTAATACTAAAATATTTTATATTGATAAGATTCTATCGCAGCACGAATTGAATCAAATAGAATAATTTTACTTTATTACCTTTTTTTTACAGACTTCAAGAAATGGTGTTTATTATAGGATACTTTACCTCCCAGCTTACAATATTTATATATAATCTATTTGCGTCACTGCTACCTTCTTAAAGACCAGCTCAACGAGTGACAAAACCATTTAATAAGTCGCATACAGCATGTTTTAATGTAATCATAAGTTGACATTGTGAAATGGAAGTATTACGATTTCATAAAAATAATCATAGACAATTTTTTTACCGGCTTACCAAAAAATATTGTTAATCTGTTGTATTATGTCAAATCATTTGGGAGTTCAAAAAACTCTGATTAACAATGTATATCCTTAAGATCCATAACACTGTCCTCAGAATTTAGAAAATCAATGAAAATTAAGGATAAAAAAATATATTTTTATTAATACAGACCTGGGCCCGTAGCCAAGACACCTTTCCACAATCCTTAACGCTCATAGAAAACAAAAAATGTATAGGTATGACATATCGATCGATAAGTCTATCGTTAGGAAATGTTATTCCCGTACCTTTTTTTTAATTTAACGATGGTGGAAAGGCGTATTCCCTGCGGCCTATGGTCTTCAGAGTAACAAAATTACAACATAAAAAGCAGTAAATATTGAAGCTCCTAAAAAAGTTACATAAATAATAAAAAAAACATATAAGGATCTAATGTAAATTAAATAATTCATAGTAACTATAAAATAAATCTGATATGAAACATTAGCAAACCGAACATTGCTTCTGCCATTGTATCGCATAATAAGCCTGCTACATGAAAGCTGCATAAAATTCCATTATTGAGCCATAATTAATAAGGAAAACCGATAAATATTCAATATCAACCATGTAGCAAACTTTTCATATCAGAGACCTTTAAATAAAACAATGAAAATATTTATAAAGTACATAAAAAAACTGAGATTTGAAGGAAACTTGTTAAATTATATTCAATAGCTATTTACAGGAAACGTAAACAAATATATATCCAATCATAATCAATACAATATTTTTTTTGTTTGATACTATGCGGATATAAGAGGTGGCGTCGACTTCGTTGTCGACACGCCGAATAGAATCGCATTGATTTTGTACGCGCGGTTTCATTGTAAATGTATAGTAAACTAATTAATTCGACTCGATTCTTTTCGACTCACAACTAAGAATTTTATCAACGAAGGGATGGGCAGAGGCTTAACTAATGCACCCACTTTTCGCTGTGTATTCCGTACCATGATATCGGGCACAAATGACAGAGTCCGCGCTGATACTGAGCAGAAAAACGCTATATGACTGACAGACCCGGGATTTAAACCAGAGCACGCAAAACAGGTGCTGGAGGGTTATATTTTGTATGGCCATAGTGGCTCACGTAAGTGTGTCGCGTTCCAGGATCAGCCTGTGTATATTCGGTTCACACAGGCCGGCATGATTGTGTCGACTGGCGAAGGATAATCATTTCTCGTCAGTCGACACTCTATCTGGATCGCACTTCACTTACCATCAGGTGCAGTGGGCTCATAATGCTGAGACAGTATAAAAAAATAAAAGTGTGTGTCTACTTATTTACACGCGTTAGAAGTTATACTTCTTTGGCGTAACAAGATAAAAATCTTTTTAAATAACGCGCCTAAAGAAGTATAACTTCAAAAAACTACACCACTGAGTCATTTGACTCGGCGTGTCTAATTGACGCTAGGCATAACATACAAAAAAATGTTAGAAATAAATTTTATAAGTAGTCATACATTTGTTTACGTTTCTAAGGAAAAGAACTCGTGAATGCACTTAAAGTACTAGTGTACAACATAGAATACCTCAGAACTAAAACTAAAGCATACAATAAAGTTACATGGATGTCTTAATTTATGATCTTATTAGCAACTTATTAATCGATTAACTGATGTAATTTGATAAAAAGTAGCAACTAATGAAATGATACATCATATATTATATAAAAAATATTAAATTACAAATGATTGCCGGCCATATTATTAAAAGAAAATACGTCATAAAGCTCTCTGGCTGCTTGCTTTTTGAAATGTCATCGAGATATAAAATGGAAAATATGTATTGGTCATTTAAAATTTACACACAAGCAGCAGACTAGCCAGTGGACAGTTACTTTTAACTGGTATGTCGGTAAATCGCCTCGGTCTTTTACACAATATGTAATTACTAGCATGGCGTGCACTGTGACTTAACAGCTGCCAATCATGTAGTGGGTTAAGACAAGTGGCAAGTAAATACAAAAAAATACTAATACGAGATACTAACTACTCGTACATAAGAATCATCATATTGCTTGACAAGACGCTGCTCTGCAGTATTGGTTAGAAACATACCAACTTACATATTGAAACCAAGTCATTCAAGTAAAATGGTATTATAGCTTTTATCCATTGTATTAATCGTAGTTTACTGTCAACAAATATAAAAACTGACATGATGCCAATATCCAACGTACATTACACAAAGCATATTAATATAAAATAATAATCTACGTATTACTTCCCTTATTTAATTACTATATTACTATGTTATATGCATATAATTATGATCCACAATACGTATTACAACGAAAAAAGCATAAACTAATTTCCGAAATTGTAAATACTACTCTGTTCTGGGATATATAAAAAATATTGCATGAAAAATTAATATCTTAAAATTTAACAATGTCTATATTATAATAACTATAAATTGCACTTACCTCTAATATCACTTACAAATAATTCTTATATATAATTGTAGATCCTCTTCTTTTATCCAAAAAAAAAGAAATTTATCCGAGAATTGATATATTACTAAGAGAATCCACTTTTAGAGATCACTGTTAAAATTTCAATACTATTTGTAAATTTTATTTTCTAAAAAAATCCTCTGACATAATATTTAGTCAGTTTTTTTTCATATTTCCACCAAATTTAAAGGCACAACCAATTCTGGATAACAGTTGTGAAATGTGACTTATTATTTCTTGTGACATTGAACTTATAAGTCATTACTTTTTTGATAATCATGTGCTGCTTCACTAGTTTTTTTACAATAATAATATTCAAAATTATTTTATATATGTTTTTATAAAACAATTTTATCGACTGCGTTTTTTTGCTCAACCCTATTCGGGGATAGCATATTGGCGTTTTGCAATTATACAAAGCAACGAAGCCATTTGTGCCACAAGCACTAATTGAAAAGTATTCCCGCTAAGTGCACTGCAAAATGTGGTGCTTTGGGCACTTGAGATCTGATGTATGGAAAAGGCATCGTGCGGATATCGAATATTCTTATCGATACCGATCTACTTTCTTATTCGATACTTTTCCTAAATTAGTGATCTAAATATCTGATTTAGCTGCACGAAAAAAGCAATTGAAATGTAGCGGTTCCAAAACATTATAATACCTTGTGGTACACGATGTTTCATTCTTACGCATCGATACTACTTACGAGTAACGTATCGATACTTTTTACATTCGATAGCACATCTCTACTATTAAATTACCGTCGGAAAAAAACTATAAATCCCTACAATATCTGCATGAAACTAGATTGATTTGTCGTCTTAGGGGAGACAAATACACCACTCTAGCATCAAACTCTTCACTACTTGTGAAATTACACCTAACTCATAGAAAGTGTATGAAATTTTCATATAATTGTTATGCTATGCGTTGCAATATGGCCCTTATTAATGTGCGCTAACGTTCAAAATAGTTTAAGTACAGAGCACACGTAATCTTACGTAATTGGACCTAAGTTAGAACAATGTACGAAAATGATCTGCAGATATAAGATAGAAACTTGTTGCGTCACTTAGCTTAGTCTCTATCTGACACATCACTGGAACAAACTCTGCACTTTCAACTTGGGCAAGTACTGCGACGACGACTGCTTGATGATTGTCACCTGAAATTATATAATCGAATTAACACATTGCTTACGACTCTAAAAACAGCTATAGTCTGACCGCGAATACTGTACCGCGCCTTGGGCAGGGACTGAAGTGAGGGGGGAAGAAAACAAAACCACAATATCACAAGAGATTGATACTGCCAGAATAGTTCTTAAGATATTGGTTGAATTAAGTTCACAATTTTTTAATAGATACGATATCTGTTTAAATATTAAATTTTATAAAGAAAGTAGATTAAAATACACGTACGATAGGTATATTTTTATTTTATTGTTACGAGAAACCAGGAAATAACTATTTAAAAATAAGGAAATAAATCCTTATATTAAAGTAACAAAAAAATATTTTCAGATTTAAATGTGAAATACTTTACAAATACTTTAATCTATACTAATATTATAAAGCTGAAGAGTTTGTTTGTTTGAACGCGCTAATCTCAGGAACTACTGGACCGATTTTGAAAATTCTTTCACTAATAGGAAGCTACATTACTCCTGAGTGCTATAGGCTACTTTTTATCCCGGAAACCTTTTCCACGCGCAATGCTATTAAAAATAAAATGAGATAAGGAAGTTTTATATTTAATTCAGTATTATATTCAAAGCTTTCTCTGTCTGTTTTCTTTTTACGAAGGTATTCGGCCACATTATAAAAAACAGCATTCATATCACGTGATCCATCTTTGGATATTTTATCCCAAGTACATAGGGCACATACCGCCCGATACAAATGGCGTTGACGGTAAACTGACAGGGTGCTGCGGGCTGCTCCACGCCCGCCCTTCGCCGCGCAGCTATCCAAGGCACGGTACAGCGGGCGCGGTCACACTATAGCGACACTAGTCATAAAAAAATATTGTGAGACTTAAGTAATCGCATTTTTTTTTTAAATTATGCTCGGCTAAGCGCGCCGATTCGAATAATAGAATTGGGTCGCATAAATTTACGTGCTATGATTTTCATAGCACGTGATATTAGAAACGCGTCGCGCGCCGAACCGAATCACTGCGCTTACAAAATAGCATAGCATATTATGAAACTGGTGGTAGGCCTCTCATATTTTTATTTATTTATATTATTTATTTCAACCGCCAAGCAGCAGTGTGCATGCACTGTTGTGTTTCGGTTTGAAGGAAATTGTAGCCACATCTTATGTCTCAGGATGACGAGCGCAGTGGAATGCCACACAGTATACTTTGTAACTCAAGGTGCTGAATGGTGTTGCTACTGTTTATGGGCAGTCGTATCGCTTACCATCAGGCGAACGGCATGCTCGTCACGTCATTCAATGCCATAAAAAAAAAAAAAAAATGCGATGCGATTTTTCTCAAATCGACGTTGACCACTCCTAAGCATAATATTTATCTAATGATTCAATCTATTAGCATAATTATATTTTGTCTTTAAAGAAGTCCATTTATGAAAACTTCACATTATACTGAGTGTAAAGGAATCGCTTTCAAAAACGAAGACAGGTGATAGTGCCAGTGATTTCTGACGCGATTACATAAAAAAAAATGTGATCTAATAACAATTTTACAAAAGAATGAGGATAGAACTCGGCACGACGCAATCCGCTCGTGCGAGACCGTTGATCCTACACAGCAGCTGGTTGTTATTTGCGTTACATTGCATATTTTTGATATTACGGTTTTGATGCTGTATACAATTAAAAAGTCATAAGTAAAGTTATAATTACTCCACCGCGATTTGATCTACTGTGTATTTCTATTTCTAACCTCATGATACTGCATGTTCTCCTTCGGCTCCAATGGATCTTCCTTCAGTATCTGGAAAATGAGCAAAATATGAATACCGTTTCCCTTTGTACCAGTACATTGGGTTTGGAATTGTTTAGTGTTTTTAATTTTTAAGATGAATTCTATTAAAGTGCCATGAAAATTTTGTAAGTCTTAGAAAAAACGCGCGCGGCGTGCAGTACGCGCAGCTGGTGCGCGCGCAGCAAGTGCTCGGTGTGTCACACTCACTCGTCACTCGTCACTCGTACCTTGGGGGGGCGGCCGCGGCGCGGCGGCGGGTCGTGGTGCGCGGCGCGCGCGGCGTGCAGTACGCGCAGCTGGTGCGCGCGCAGCAGGTGCTCGGTGTGTCACACTCACTCGTCACTCGTCACTCGTACCTTGGGGGGGCGGCCGCGGCGCGGCGGCGGGTCGTGGTGCGCGGCGCGCGCGGCGTGCAGTACGCGCAGCTGGTGCGCGCGCAGCAAGTGCTCGGTGTGTCACACTCACTCGTCACTCGTCACTCGTACCTTGGGGGGGCGGCCGCGGCGCGGCGGCGGGTCGTGGTGCGCGGCGCGCGCGGCGTGCAGTACGCGCAGCTGGTGCGCGCGCAGCAGGTGCTCGGTGTGTCACACTCACTCGTCACTCGTCACTCGTACCTTGGGGGGGCGGCCGCGGCGCGGCGGCGGGTCGTGGTGCGCGGCGCGCGCGGCGTGCAGTACGCGCAGCTGGTGCGCGCGCAGCAGGTGCTCGGTGTGTCACACTCACTCGTCACTCGTCACTCGTACCTTGGGGGGGCGGCCGCGGCGCGGCGGCGGGTCGTGGTGCGCGGCGCGCGCGGCGTGCAGTACGCGCAGCTGGTGCGCGCGCAGCAAGTGCTCGGTGTGTCACACTCACTCGTCACTCGTCACTCGTACCTTGGGGGGGCGGCCGCGGCGCGGCGGCGGGTCGTGGTGCGCGGCGCGCGCGGCGTGCAGTACGCGCAGCTGGTGCGCGCGCAGCAGGTGCTCGGTGTGTCACACTCACTCGTCACTCGTCACTCGTACCTTGGGGGGGCGGCCGCGGCGCGGCGGCGGGTCGTGGTGCGCGGCGCGCGCGGCGTGCAGTACGCGCAGCTGGTGCGCGCGCAGCAGGTGCTCGGTGTGTCACACTCACTCGTCACTCGTCACTCGTACCTTGGGGGGGCGGCCGCGGCGCGGCGGCGGGTCGTGGTGCGCGGCGCGCGCGGCGTGCAGTACGCGCAGCTGGTGCGCGCGCAGCAGGTGCTCGGTGTCACACTCACTCGTCACTCGTCACTCGTACCTTGGGGGGGCGGCCGCGGCGCGGCGGCGGGTCGTGGTGCGCGGCGCGCGCGGCGTGCAGTACGCGCAGCTGGTGCGCGCGCAGCAGGTGCTCGGTGTGTCACACTCACTCGTCACTCGTCACTCGTACCTTGGGGGGGCGGCCGCGGCGCGGCGGCGGGTCGTGGTGCGCGGCGCGCGCGGCGTGCAGTACGCGCAGCTGGTGCGCGCGCAGCAGGTGCTCGGTGTCACACTCACTCGTCACTCGTCACTCGTACCTTGGGGGGGCGGCCGCGGCGCGGCGGCGGGTCGTGGTGCGCGGCGCGCGCGGCGTGCAGTACGCGCAGCTGGTGCGCGCGCAGCAGGTGCTCGGTGTCACACTCACTCGTCACTCGTCACTCGTACCTTGGGCGGGCGGCCGCGGCGCGGCGGCGGGTCGTGGTGCGCGGCGCGCGCGGCGTGCAGTACGCGCAACTGGTGCGCGTGCAGTACGCGCAACTGGTGCGCGCGCAGCAGGTGCTCGGTGTCACACTCACTCGTCACTCGTCACTCGTACCTTGGGGGGGCGGCCGCGGCGCGGCGGCGGGTCGTGGTGCGCGGCGCGCGCGGCGTGCAGTACGCGCAGCTGGTGCGCGCGCAGCAGGTGCTCGGTGTGTCACACTCACTCGTCACTCGTCACTCGTACCTTGGGGGGGCGGCCGCGGCGCGGCGGCGGGTCGTGGTGCGCGGCGCGCGCGGCGTGCAGTACGCGCAGCTGGTGCGCGCGCAGCAGGTGCTCGGTGTGTCACACTCACTCGTCACTCGTCACTCGTACCTTGGGGGGGCGGCCGCGGCGCGGCGGCGGGTCGTGGTGCGCGGCGCGCGCGGCGTGCAGTACGCGCAGCTGGTGCGCGCGCAGCAGGTGCTCGGTGTGTCACACTCACTCGTCACTCGTCACTCGTACCTTGGGGGGGCGGCCGCGGCGCGGCGGCGGGTCGTGGTGCGCGGCGCGCGCGGCGTGCAGTACGCGCAGCTGGTGCGCGCGCAGCAGGTGCTCGGTGTCACACTCACTCGTCACTCGTCACTCGTACCTTGGGCGGGCGGCCGCGGCGCGGCGGCGGGTCGTGGTGCGCGGCGCGCGCGGCGTGCAGTACGCGCAGCTGGTGCGCGCGCAGCAGGTGCTCGGTGTGTCACACTCACTCGTCACTCGTCACTCGTACCTTGGGGGGGCGGCCGCGGCGCGGCGGCGGGTCGTGGTGCGCGGCGCGCGCGGCGTGCAGTACGCGCAGCTGGTGCGCGCGCAGCAGGTGCTCGGTGTCACACTCACTCGTCACTCGTCACTCGTACCTTGGGCGGGCGGCCGCGGCGCGGCGGCGGGTCGTGGTGCGCGGCGCGCGCGGCGTGCAGTACGCGCAGCTGGTGCGCGCGCAGCAGGTGCTCGGTGTCACACTCACTCGTCACTCGTCACTCGTACCTTGGGCGGGCGGCCGCGGCGCGGCGGCGGGTCGTGGTGCGCGGCGCGCGCGGCGTGCAGTACGCGCAGCTGGTGCGCGCGCAGCAGGTGCTCGGTGTGCTCGCGCGGCGACGGGAACTGGCTGTTGCACGTTGAGAACACGCACGGGTACACGCGCTCTAAACACAGCAACAAACAAATTAATTCATAATACTGATTACCTACATACTATATAAACAGGGACAGTAAAATGGACGAGAAAGAGATGGGGAGGTCAGGACGGGAACAAGGATGGGAAAGGGGAAATATTGTACTAACTAGTATCCTCCGGTTCGTCATGGGTGGTGTCTCCGGCAGCCACGTGCACTACTACGTGCTGCTGCAGCGAGCGCTCGTTGGGGAAGGTCAGCTCACACACCGGACACGAGCGCCGCTGGTTCGGGTGACGCGCCACCACTTTCACATCCACATGCGCTTCGCGTCTATGGTTATACATATGGTTCCGCTGCTGGAACTGCTCGCCGCAGACGGTGCAGTCGTACGTAGACTCCACGGGGCGCCCATTCAGATGCCGCTTGCGGTGCTGGTTCAGATTCGTCACCTACACAGGACAAAAAATTTTACCTCTATTATCATAATTAACATCATATTTAATACTTATTATACTTAGTATTATGATAGCTTGTCAAAATGCTTGGATGTTTAGACGTTTGTTAGAAGTAGACGCAGAAACAGCTAAATTGATTTAGATGAAATTAGGCACGGGCATTCACATGTCCTGGGTTAACACATAGGCTACTTTTAATGCCGGCAATTAACTTCCATAGAACGTAATGGAACGTTTTTAATCTGATTTTTAAAGAGATGGCGCTGGCGTCGTACAGGTAGCGCTATGAATCGTTACAGTATTTTAGGTCCTTTTGTGTAGGGAAAGACTTTTCACATGGGGGAAGCCGCGAACAACACTGAGTTGAAAAAAATATCTCAATGTTGTTTGTGAGTCAATGTCAAGTGTAGTCCAGACATCAGATAACCTACTCAACTGTTAATCCAAAAGACAGTTTTAGAGGTCCAGAATGAATTCAATATAAAATTAAAATAACCCCCGACACAAAAAATCTCTAAAAAGTAAAATAATAAAATTATCTTTGTCGTTTAAGTACCTAATAATAATAATAATAATCCCTTCCTAGCCGATTTCGGCCACGGCGGCCAATCTCAACGGAGATCAGCCAGGTGCGCAGGATATATTTTAGTGCACAAGTGTGTGCGCAATGCACAAGTGCACTCACTGTTCCTTCACTCTCATAGTCCGGTGAGACGGCAATCCGACATGACCGGAGAGAGATCAGGCGCAGGACCAACGGCTTTACGTGCTTTCCGAGGCACGGGAGTATCACACCGCCAACTTCCTGACTCCGAGCTGCGACTGAGTAATTTTTAAGACGGAAAAACCCAGTCACAATGTTTTTGGCCCGACCCAGGATTCGAACCCAGGACCTCAGCGCGCAAATCGTACTCGTAACGCGTACGCAATACAACTACACCACCGAGGCAGTCAGTTTAAGTACCTAGTAATATTTTGACCCAAGCGTCGTCGCGTCGGGGGACAGCTAAAGAAGTATTTTCATCTCCCTGCTCCCGAGTTCGGGGGTTAAAAAATAACATTGTAATGTTTCCTAAGCTTTAGATATTTCTTTAACAAGTGTTGTACTTAATAATAGTGAAATCATCAATATTTATTTTTTATATTATGATGAAAACTTCTTTACATACTACCAAATACTAACATATTAGTTTTAGTTATAAAAATATTTTCTTTAACAAACAAAATAGGTAGGCAACGTCTTGACTTTGACCCCGGCATTACTTAAGTCCATGGGCGGCGGGTGCTGCTTACCATCAGGCGGACGGCTTGCTCGTTTGCCTACTAAAGCAATAAAAATAAATAGCATAATATTACATGCAAATAATATACCTGAGCATACGCCTTGTCGCAGCCCGGCTCGGGGCATACGAACGGTCTCTCGCCAGTGTGCAGGCGAACATGGTTGTTCAAATTAGTCACCTAAACAACAAATACAAAAATATTACAAACACAAAACTTTGTTACCTGGTGATGTAACCTGTTACCTAAATAAACATTTATTTCCACGTCTCTCTGCGTATTCCTAATTTGACACGATTTATAGGCAGGTAGTGGACTTTTTAGAGCTTTTATTTGAGCAAAATTTTATCCCAGAATGCAGTTTTACGTAGGCCAAGCCTCATGCATAAACTAGAGTTAATACTTGCGGTAAATTTATTCTTACAACTTAAGTCATGTTATAGCATTAAATGATCGGAACATTATTTAAAAACAAAAAAAAGGTATTTTATATACTCATGTTTTATTTATATAAAAAAACCTATTGCTAGTACGCGAATTGAGACCATAAAAAGTAATTATTTTAACCGTAGTTTCCAGGTCAGTAAAATGATTATGAGAGTTTTTATTCGCCAATGTAGGTCAGGTGTATATCTTATCTAATGACTTCATAGCCTAGCATTACGTCGCTATCAATGAATCACTATTTAGTTTCTTGTCTTCTAAACTCCTAAAGGATGACAAAGGTAAATTTAGGAGCTCAATTATCTCTTAAATCTCCAAATATCACCATACTATCACATAATAATTAACCCGTCAACGCCCGCTTATATAAAGTTACTAGCTTTTACGCGCGGCTCCGCCCACGTGGAAAAGTTTTTCCGGGATAAAAAGCCTATAGCACTCAGGAGTAATGTAGCTTCCTATTAGTGAAAGAATTTTCAAAATCGGTCCAGTAGTTCCTGAGATAAGCGCGTTCAAACAAACGAACTCTTCAGCTTTATATATTAGTATAGATAAGCTAATTTCCTTATCTCAATGGACACCGGTGTCCATCGCGGGCGTTGAAAGATTAATTTAAAAATTTCATAAGACTTTAGTTATTTGTACTTTATACATGTAAAGGTGAACTTGAATGTCGAAGGCATTCTCTCCAGTGAACCTGGGGTGATGTAGAGACAAAAACATAGTATGTGCATAAAACTGTGAGTTATAGGCAAAAACTGTAGATGTTTGGGTTATAGGCAACAGAAATACGCAAGCATTATTTATTTATTATGATTAGAAATACATATTGCAAACTACAACATTTGTTACGATAATTGTAGTTCTATCACATTGGTCCATGAACATGGTTCTTAATTCTTAGCTATGAGATGTTTCTATTAAGGGATTAAGGAACTATCCATTACATTCCGCCCCATTACTAAATAGGAGTATTGCCATTTCATTAATAGCATTGTAAAAATATTGTACAACAAAGCAAATCTCATAAACATAATATAAACTTTGTTTTTGTTTACTGTATCTTGTAATAGAATAGAACTCATACATTGAATATTTTTACTTAAGGATTTCTATGGTTTGTAAGATATTTAAAGAATGATGGCAAGTTTATACCTGATTGTTTCAGTAAGCGTCTAAGATTAAGATATGTAAAAACAAATATAATTTAAATAGCTAATATTTATCACAGTTTTAGTTTTACTGTTAAAGGCCACAAAGTAATGTTTATAATTAAAAGTTAATCATTTGTACTTCCGGTTACGTTATTTGTGATTTGTAGTGATATATAAAAAATGTTGCCACTTGAGAATAAAAGCGGCTGAACGCGGTAGATATATTTATGTTTTATTTTAATAGTAAAGAAGTGGTAATAATATGTAATAATTATTTTTAAATACTAATAATGTAATAAAATAAACACCAATCGCCTTTTTGCTATTAAGTGTCAAGTTCGCATAAAAGATTGTTCCATTACCCAACCTACTAAGGTAATTATAAAAAAAGTAATAGCAACCCAGCCGATGACAGCGAGCGTAACATTATGACGTTTATACTGTTTATTACTGTTTGTGTTCGCGAAACATGTTTGGAAATCGCAATGGCTGCAGTAAATCAAAATCTTCAGCAAATACTAATACTCCACAAGCTGGAACAGGCCAACTAGGCTATACTAATGTTTGTATTTTGTGTGGCTGTTCACTTGCACGACGGCAAAGTGATAAAGTATTGAAGGATAATCCCACTGACTTGCAGCAGACTATTATTCTGATAATTCAAAGCCAGAAAGAACCACAACAGGTGTGTAGTTCCATTTAATTTAAAAGTCTAAAAGATTACTTGATGATATAATATTATGTGTAGTAGTTATTGGGCTTTTAGGATTTCCATTTTTATTTAACCTGGTATGTTTTGTTCAATGGGTTACATTACATAACTGTAATTTTGTTTATTACTATGGACGTTTGTTTTAAAATATTTCCTTTATCTAGGACTGGATTTTGTATCAGAATTATACATCTTATTTCTGTCACACAGATAACATCTACAGACTAAGTATGCCATGTTGTTGGTTGCATACCAAAAGTGAAGCTGTCCGTAATATTCAGGCTACCGAATTAAGATTACGCGATGGAGCAAGAGATCAACATGAAGATGTTGACGATGAGGAACGTATCTCCGGGCTGAATGCAGGGAGTTCAATACAATAGAACCAACCCAGTGAGGACTCTCATGTTGTTGATGATGCCAGGGCATAAGGATCACAGAATATGGAGTCCAGAACAATATTATTACCTAACTACAGGAGAGCGGCCAACACCGGTAACCACTGTCTTTTTCCTGACTGCCCATCTGTTGGTACTTTACAGAGTGTGACTGATAAACTATGAGCCATCAAATTATGTAATAATATGTTTTATGTGCCACAATTGGCCCGTGTCTGTGGAGTCCATTTGTTTAGGAGTTCATGGGATGAATTATATTAATCAGAAAATAGCATTAATGTATTTATTGTTGATCAAGTGCAACACATTTTTTGATTTGTGAATGCATTCAACCCTACATTAGATTTCGAAAATGATGGGGAATAAATAAATTGTTAATAAATCTAAAGCTTGTTTTATTTAACCGAAAGCCTATCTATCAATGGAATTCCATTTTTTTACCTGAGATGGACCATGACAAATAAATATAATACATACATAGATATTTATAATTTATTGTGATGTAGATCACTATTTCAGAAATTAAGGTCTGGGTGTAGTTTAACATTGTAGAACTCAGCTATTAAATATTATTAGTATTTGTAAACCATGATTCAAAAAATTAGTACACATGAAAACTTATTCTATTTTAGTAACAATTAAAGCTGTGTTCTAATAAACATCCAATTTCTAATTAGTAACAGAATCATAGTATGTTTGAGTGTTCAAAGTCAGTGACCTAGCAGTGGGAGTAGAGTAGCCCACCCTCAAAATAGTTTAATAAAATATACACCTACATATTGTTTTGATTAGAAAAATCATTAAGTAGTTAAGTATTCATTTTTAAGATATATTATATGGTATTAATTAAATACAGTCTATATCTGCTGTCATATCTCATTGACAGATAACCTCTAAGTATGAAAATGTTAAATAACGAATAAGTTTTTTTTGTGGCCTCCTAATAGAAAATTTCTTTTTGATTTGGTTCAGGATAAGTATATTCTATGGTTCTTACATTTTTTCATTCCAAGACGCGTCAAATCGATATCAGGTAAAACGTTGTATGGAAACTTGCCATCATTCTTTCATGCTTATGATTATCTATTCAATTATAGAATAACATTTTGTTGTAAATTTATGCTCTTGAAGTATTGATTGAGTATTGAAGTATTTATTCTATGAATACATACTAGTAAAACTCAATTTCTTTGCTGATTGTATACTTAATTTTTTTTTAATGAACAAAAATAAAAAAAACTGACATATACCCAAATCTCATAATTTACTATACTCTATCGGTTTAGGTATTTAACTAAATGTAAACAAATCATAAATACGGTATTTTACCTGTCCATTTCTCTTTACAAAATATGTCATTCCAAAATAAATTTCTTCATAACCTACACAACACTTAGCACTGTTATTCTCGTTTATTAAAGTTGTTGGGCTATTATAAAGTTATAGTTATTCATTAATAAGCGCGAACACAATTAATTATCATGTTATAATATTTTTATAAAGGATCTCGATCTGTCAACTGTAAAAGAGCTAATACGACAGGCACGCCAAACATTTTCCCAATGGATCGTAATAGATAACCCTAAAAAATTTGAGAGTACGACTGTCACGTAGCACGCAATCAAAACTGACCGCCATTCAATTAAATCGGTTAACTAGACATCAATTATGTATACATTTCCGCATTCTAGAAATTTATTTATTTATCATAGTTTTCGCTTTATTTTTGATAATTAGTTGTTGTTAGTTATTTATTTGTTTCTAAAGTGAATTTAATAATTTTAAGTGATTGTTGTACGCCGTATTTTCATTGACACAAATACTTCGTAAATAGTATTGTAAGAAAATGATGACGATCCGGGAATCATATGTAATTTTTTGTTTACATTTAGTTAAATACCTAAACCGATGGAGTATAGTTAAGTAAATATAACATACGAATATCCTTACCTGCGTAAAAGCTTTCCCACATTCTGAGCACTTGAACGGCCTCTCATTGGTGTGGATGCGGAGATGAGCTCTCAAGTTGTTGGATTGAGAAAATGCTACAATAAAAATAATATTATTAACACTTCATTGGTTAATGAAGTGATGATGATGATGACGTAATGTTTTCATGATTAATTAAAACTTAGATACAAATTGTCCTTTTTTTAAATGATATAGCAGATTAATTGTTATGTGAAGAATTATTTTTGTTTATATTCAGATTTTCAGTTACAAACTATCCTATTTCCTTTATGATAATTTAGTATCAACATAATGGATATAAACAAAAGGATAGAGCCAGTTAGGAAAAAAAGATTGAACAAAACATTAGTCGTAAATACCTTTATTGCAGTAGGTGCAGACGAAGCGCCGCTCGGCACGATGGTTGCGCAAGTGGTTCTGCAGCTGAACATTTTTCTGGAATGATTTGTGGCATACACCACAGTACAATGAGGGCTCACCACTCTCCTACAAACATTCATTCCCTAACAAACTGTGTTGAAGAATTTCCTTTGAATTTTAATATCTAGAATTACTAAATTGCATCCTTCAGTTTGTATGTTTTTTGTACTATGTGCTTGCATCTGAATTATTATTTGTAAGGATAATAATCCTTATGAGTTAATAAACTACAATGTTTTTAAGTTTTTTCCCTTGTTGCTTATTAAAGCATTACCCTAAATAATATACTGAAGTCTCAAGTATGACAACAAACAGAATCGGCAAAACTATAGGCATAGAGAATGGACTGAGCAATACTCTCACAAAATCTGTAAGAATGGATTAACTAGCTGACCAGCCAAACCAATTTTTTTGCTGAAGGCCTGTACCATAGTTATTCTCTATGTCCAAGGACTGTATGATCACTTTGCCTCACTTCTGCTGCCAATACTGAAATTTGGATAGCAACCACTCAGTCCATTTGTTATGTCATAAGAAACAATAACATTGTGTCTTCATATTAAAAAAATATTTTTACACAAAAATTATTACTACATATAAAATCTCTGAACCTCATCACTGTTGGAGGAGTGAGCTTCCGGTTGGTCACAGCTGTTCTCCCCAATAGACACCTCTGGCACCAACGGTTGGCATTTGAAGCATGCATAGACACCATCCTTGCCTGTTTCAAACAGCTGCTGTAATAAATGGAATAGCAATTGTCTATACTCTGCATTGTCACAAATTAAGTACTGAATGATATCTAGAATAGTAAATTGATGATAAATAAATAAGATGTACACAAAAACTTTAATGTTAATGTTTTGTTTGTAGTTCTAAGTCTACAGATATGGAAGCTAAGGTGTGTTCCATCACAAACATAGAATGTAGGTCAAAAGTTGGACAAACAACAAAACAGTGGTGCTGTACCAATAATGCACAACTTTCACAATCATAAACAGCATTCTCGACTCTTCACTCCTAATCAAGAGTTTTAAGGTTTATTTGTACAAGACTGTATTTATTATAGACAACATTCGTAGACTTTTTTGTCGTAACAAAGTTATTGGAAATTACTGCGCCCGTGGAACAAGCCAAGGTTCACTATTCATGTTCAAAAAAAAGAACACTTGTTTTTTTACACGGCGCTGAGCCAGACATAAAAAAACAGACCGTCCGACCGCCCGACAGCAGACGAATAAAAAAAAATACGCGGGCAGGTTTCGAATGTAAAGGTTTTTTTCTAGTCATTGCAGGACGTTCCAGTGCAATTGCAGACAATGTATCCAAAAACATAGCACTCTCTCACAGGCACAAACCGAAATTGATCCAGGGGCGTTATTTTTATAACAAACCCGTAAAGAAAACAAAAAAATAATGAAAGAATAACATAAAATGTTCGCAAGAAAATGGATGGAGATACTCACAACTGCAGGTTTTAGGCATATTCCACACTTATCCATTGTAAAAACTGACAATAACGGAAAAACAATGAAAGTAACACATATAAATCCGTAAATATATATTTTTTTCACATTAGCTCTTGCGGGAAAGAATAACAGGGCGGGGCGGGAATGGGGAGTGCGGGGCGAGGTAAAGCAATGTAACCCATAGACAAAATCATAAACAATATTAAAATTATTGCCATAAAAACTAAACTACAGTGTAGACAGTTCGACGTAGAAGTTAGAACGCGTCCATACATTTCTGATTTCATACATTTCTTGACAGATTAACAAAATGATTGTAGCAAAATGTCAAGTACCCTATGACATTGACAATTTATCGTGTTTTTCTTTTTGGTTGGTCGTGCTAAGTTGCGTATATTCCATAAAAATACTGTGATATGAGTTTATTTTAATTATTGGTTGGTTTGCTAAGTGTCTAAAGTAAATAAAAACTTTTGGTGACTTATCCCAATGTAAACTATTTGTTTATTTTGCGAACAAATTTCATGTGAAAATGGCTGAAAAGCCTGAAAAACCAGTCCCAGCGAACAGCAACAGCCAGCCAATCGTGAAAATAGGCCATTACACGCTCGGCGCAACATTAGGTGTCGGAACTTTCGGAAAAGTAAAGATCGGGGAACACCAACTAACCAAGCACAAGGTTGCAGTGAAGATTCTAAACAGACAGAAAATAAAATCTCTAGATGTTGTGGGAAAGATCAGACGCGAGATTCAAAATCTCAAATTATTCAGACATCCACACATAATTAAATTGTACCAGGTAAATACATTTGTTGTGATAACCTTCATGTTATAGTTGAAGATGTGATTTATTGCTTTTGATTGAGTCATATTGTACACTAACAAGCCTATACAATTTATCATCTGTGTTTTCTTTATATGTATCGGGAATTGAATGAAAATTACTACAGTTGGCATGCTATACCACATTTAGGAAATAAGGAACATAATCTACATCAGTTATTGCTTTATTAATCATAGTTTGATTGTCACTATTCTGACCAGTGTTTCCATGTATGATGGTTGAAGTCCCCGAAAATTCATTGTGAAGTAGTCGCCTCATTGTATGGAGTTGTATTAGTTGTATGGAGAGGCGAAGGAGCAAAAAAAAAACATGCCCAATTTCAAATGAATGCTAGCTCAACTCGCCAAAAATTCGAAGTAGTGTAAGTGTGAGTGCTCATCTCCCGGTAGGCAACGGCTTGGCTGTGCCTCTGGCATTGCTTTAGTCTACGTGCGGCGGATGCTGCTTACCATCAGGTGGACCGCTAACTCGTTTGCCTACTAAGGCAATAAAAAAAAAAGTCGCCCAACTGTGTGCGTATGGGGATGCGAAAAGCTATAAAAAAAAAAACCCCCAATTTTTCAATTATCATGTGTAAGGTGATCTGAGCACATGTTTTGAACCGTCAAAGCTACAAATATGCTCAAATTCGACAAAAACAAGGTTTATAACACGAACTTTCTGAGGTAGCCTAAATTGGCGACTGATCGCCATTCTCATAGCCTAAAAGGCAATCGGTCACCATTCGCAATTATTGGTTGCCCCGACACCCTCTGAGATAGCCTAAATGGCGAAAAGTTGCTTAATCTGGCACCACTGATTCTGACATGAAACATGGATAATTCATGTTAATCTATATATATAAAAGCGAAAGGTCACTCACTCATTACAAAATCTCAGAAACTACAAGTGCTAAGAGTCCCACATTTTGCATGGGGGTTCCTTTTATGACGTAGGTGCTCACTAAGATGGAATTTTGTCTAAATCCACCACTAAGGGGGTAAAAGGGGATGGCAAAGTTTGCATAGTATAAAATAAAGTTGCTTGTTGCGTTTGTACATGATAAGCTCAAAAACTACCAAACAGACTTCGATGAAATTTAGTATGGAGATAGTTCGAGACCCTGGGAAAGTATTAGGCTACTTTTTATCTCGGAAAAATGCATAGCGGAATTTTTATCTAGGAAAATCTATTTTGTGCGGGCGAAGCCATGTGCAAAACCTAGTTATTAATATTTATTACTGCAGTTCATTGATGTATTAAAAAACCCCTGCAGTTATAGTAATATTGTACTATGCAGACAAGAAGTCAAGACTGATTCCACACTAAAATGTAATTTGAATGTTGGCCATTTACCGTTATTAAATGTAATTATGATAAGAACCTCATTTCAAGTTATGTTAATGTATTAATATCTACAAAATAAAGAGACTTCATCTTTTAAGACTGCACAGTAGTTTTATACCTCCTTTTAAAAGTGAACTAACCATCATAACCATTAAAGACTTAACATTACCATCCTCATATTTCAGGTGATATCAACCCCAACAGACATATTCATGATAATGGAATATGTTTCTGGCGGTGAGCTATTTGACTACATAGTGAAGAGAGGAAAGCTCCAAGAGCATGAGGCTCGCAGGTTCTTCCAGCAGATCATCTCGGGAGTAGACTACTGCCACCGGCACATGATTGTGCACAGAGATCTCAAGCCGGAGAACTTGCTGCTAGACCACAACATGCATGTCAAAATTGCGGATTTCGGACTCTCGAATATGATGATGGACGGAGAGTTTTTGAGGACTTCTTGTGGCTCCCCTAACTATGCTGCTCCTGAAGTGAGTATTTACCTCTATTGATGGAATTTAAGGAGGAAGTGGGAAGATGTAGGTTTTATTACATATGTGTTAACAAAGTATCGAAGATTCACAGAGATAGTAATAAATGGGTTCTAAATTAACATACTGTTTACATTCTCATTGGCATAACTAATGTCAAATATTTTAGTTGTATTGCTCTTTGCTGCCATCGTTTCTTGGTTTACCTCGGGTCGAAAGTTACTCTTAAAAAAGTTATATTATTTTAACATCTACCCACTTGACATTGGCAAAATCACTGATGACACGGTGGAGCCATTTTTAAAAGAAGAAGAAGAAGAAGAGATAGTAAATACATATAATAAAAAATGTATAAGTAGTATTTTAAGAAATTACTTTTTTCATAAATTTATTATTTAAGTACAAAATATTAATTAACAATATTTTGTTTGAATTTCATTTTTACTAAACATAGACTAGTATCAAACACCTTAAATTTTTTTTCATGACTACTCAATGTAAAAAATGCCCATAAATAAAAACGTTTTTTACTTTGACTTTTGATGTTACTTTCAAGGTGATATCAGGGAAGCTTTACGCTGGCCCCGAAGTGGATGTATGGTCATGCGGAGTGATCCTCTACGCACTCCTCTGCGGTACATTACCATTCGACGACGAACACGTCCCTACACTATTCAGAAAGATCAAGTCCGGAATATTCCCTATTCCAGAATACTTGAACAAGAGTGTGGTTAGCCTGCTATGTATGATGTTGCAAGTAGATCCAATGAAGCGAGCCACCATCGAGGATGTGAAGAAACACGACTGGTTCCAGAAGGATCTCCCTGGTTATTTGTTTCCATCGCCCGTTGAACAGGTAGTAGTATGTAATCTGATTAGTGAGACTATGCATAGACGGTAAACTGAGTAGACTTGTATTGATTCCTGTCAGGTAATCTTTGCGTGTTTTCCTTAATTACTTGCTTGGTATTAGATCTCTGAGACAATGACATCTGTAAGAGTCAATTTGTAGCAAGTTAGCCAAAGATTTTCCATAAAGATCATGTTAGGTATCCGATCGATTTTGTTGAAATAAATTCAAAATTATCCAAGTGCATGATGCACATGCAATTGTATAAGTTCGGTAATCGAACCCACAATCGCGCGATTCACATGCATTTTTTATGCCCGATACTATACTAAGATTCCAGCCGATGGATTCTCTCTAAAGATTTAAACAAGGTTATTTACGTAGTACAAATTATATTAATTAGGAAGGGGGTTAAAAAATAACCTTTTACAGTGCGTATACGTAGCGAAGGTAAGAACGGCCAATGTGCCAGCTCAATTTAATTAAATAACAAGAATAATAATGTTTATTTATTTTATACAAAAAAATTAATTTGTTTTATAGTTTACTTATCAAAATTACCGCTATTTACGTAAATTTTACACGTAAAACCCAGATGTCACTTACGTCTGTTTTGCTCTGGCAGCCTCAAACTAATCATAAACGTAAACTATCAGGACAGCAGCGTGATAGACACGGAAGCGATATCGGAGGTGTGCGACAAGTTCGGCGTGAAGGAACACGAGGTGCACAACGCGCTGCTGAGCGGCGACCCGCACGACCAGCTCGCCATCGCTTACCACCTGATCATAGACAACAAGCGCATCGCCGACGAGGCCGCCAAGGCAGAGATCAAGGACTTTTATGTTGCTAGTAAGTTGACTATCAGTCCTTATGTAAATGGTTTTTTGATTTACTTTTGGGTGCAAGCTTTCATTGTTACAGTCGTATGTTAGTAGTCAGGTCTTCGGTTTCTTTCTTCTATGGCCTACAACAATTTATGCGTATGACACCTACATCGAAAAATATATTGAAAAAAAAAAATGCAATTATTGATGCCAATGTTTTAAGAGTGTATGAGTGTATTCTTTTAACGCACCCTGTAGCCTAATGGCCCACTTGACGATAAGTAGTCACCGTCGCCTGTGAAAGTCAGTAACGCCAGGAGCACAGTAAAGCCGTAAAAATGCAGCTTTAAACCTCGTTTGAAGGACGAGTCATACCACTGAGGAAACACCGTGGGAGGAAGTTCATTCCAGAGTGAATGTCATGTGCATGGTAACAATACTGACAATCGGTTGTTGAAAGCTTTTTTTTTGTTTTTTATAATGGCATTTGTGTTCACATTTTGCCAATGTCAAGTTTGGTTTGTCTATTTTATTATCTGTAGTATGTCGAAGTAAAGCAGTGGCTACCTTACCAAGACTTTATCGAGGAGTTTTGGCGGCAACAGAAAAAAACCACTTGATCAGCACAATTATTTCAATTCACTTCATTTGAGCTCTTTAATAGAACTATATTGGATAATATACCACCATAATTATGCAATATAACACTAAATATCACCAAAATAATGAATTAAAACAAGATCACCTCATGACACTTCCAAGTTCCCGCCAAAACTCCTGTTGAAAGCTTGAATTCGTATGCAGGTGGTGGGGGTGGCGGGGGTGCCGCGGGGGGCGGCGGGTCGCACGCGGAGCCGGCGCGGCCGCACCCGGAGCGCATCGCCCCGCTGCGAGACAGTGGCGCCGCGCTGCCGCCGCAGGACAAGGCGCGCGGCACGCCCGTCAAACGGTACGCTACACATATCTTAATATATATAAATCTCGTGTCACAATGTTTGTCCTCAATGGACTCCTAAACCACTTAACCGATTATAATAAAATTCGCACACCATGTGCAGTTCGATCCAACTTCAGAGATAGGATAGTTTAAATCTCAAATTATAGTCGCAATTTTAATTTATTGCTAATTATTTGTCTGTTATTATTTGACAGTCACAATTATCTTAACTCCAAATGATTCTAACAGATGTCGATACCTTTCGACTGGGTTGAGTAAGTAATCAATAGATGGCGCTGCTATGGTAAATCTACGAACGTGTCATATAAGCTACATTTTAAGCGGGACTTTTATACCGGGAAAACTCATTCACGCGGGCGGAGCCGCGGGCAAAAGCTAGTTTTATTATATTTTTTGACTGCCTCGGTGGCGTAGTTGTATTGCGTACGCGTTGCGAGTACAATTTGCGCGCTGAGGTCCTGGGTTCGAATCCTGGGTCGGGCCAAAAACATTGTGACTGGGTTTTTCCATCTTTAAAATTACTCAGTCGCAGCTCGGAGTCAGGAAGTTGGCGGTGTGATACCCCCGTGCCTCGGAAAGCACGTAAAGCCGTTGGTCCTGCGCCTGATCTCTCTCCGGTCATGTCGGATTGCCGTCTCACTGGACTATGAGAGTAAAGGAATAGCGAGTGCACCTGTGTATTGCGCACACACTTGTGCACTATAATATCTCCTGCGTATCTGGCTGATCTCTGTTGAGATTGGCCGCCGTGGCCGAAATCGGCTAGAAAGGGTATATTATTTTATTTTGCAATGCAATGCAATCAGCCCTGTATTATAATACTGCCCACTGCTGAGCACGGGCCTCCTCTACCTACTGAGAGGGGTTAGGCCTTAGTCCACCACGCTGGCCTAGTGCGGGTTGGCAGACTTCACATACCCTTGAAATTCTTATGGAGAATTCTCAAGTATGTAGGTTTCCTCACGATGTTTTCCTTCACCGTTAAAGCGAACGATAATTGATAAACAATACACACGTAACTTCAAAAAGTCAGAGGTGTGTGCCTTGGGTTTTGAACCTGCGGACAATGTCTCGGCAGACCGTTCTATTCCCAACTAGGCTATCGTCCACTTTATTTTGATCATAATATAATAGTTTTTTTTATGGCATAGTATGACGAGACGTATAAGTGGACGATAGCCTAGTTGGGAATGGAACGGTCTGCCGAGACAATGTCCGGCGGTTCAAAACCCAAGGCACACACCTCTGATTTTTCGAAGTTATGTGTGTATTGTTTGTCAATTATCGTTCGCTTTAACGGTGAAGGAAAACATCGTGAGGAAACCTACATACCTGAGAATTCTCGATAAGAATTTCGAGGGTATGTGAAGTCTGCCAATCCGCACTAGGCCAGCGTGGTGGACTAAGGCCTAACCCCTCTCAGTAGTAGAGGAGGCCCGTGCTCAGCAGTGGGCAGTATTTAATACAGGGCTGGTATTATTATTATATTATTATTATGACGAGACGAGCATGCCGTTCGCCTGATGGTAAGCGATACGACCACCCATAAACAGTAGTAACACCATCTAGCACCTTGAGTTACAAAGTGTGGCATTCCACTGCGCTCGTCATCCTGAGACATAAGATGTTAAGTCTCATTATGTCCAGTAGGATAGATATTAGTAGATTAGATTTCAAGTCGTAGCCTGGTTATAAGCAAAGAGTTTTTCATCAATTTTTTTAAAAATATATTTGTTTATTGTACTCTGTGGGTGTATACAAAGCCTAATGTCCTAATGTGTCGAAATTATTTTTACAATTTTGTTTACCTTGTTTTTTCAGAGCTAAATGGCACTTAGGTATTAGATCACAAAGCAAGCCGAATGACATAATGTTAGAAGTGTTCCGCGCCATGAAAGCCCTCGACTACGAATGGAAAGTAATAAACCCATACCATGTCAGGTACGTACATAGTACAATATTATGTAATTTGAATACAATGTCATGGTATCAAAACTATTTATAGTCATTAATTTGGCAAAAGTACAAATGTGATGTATGAGTTGCATAACAATCGTATATTTGTTTCAGAGTTCGCACGCTGAACAAAATGACGGAAAAACACGTGAAAATGTCCCTTCAACTGTACCAAGTAGACTATAAATCCTATCTCCTGGACTTCAAGTCCCTATCAGGAGAACGCGAGGAGTCCGAAGAGGACGCGTCTCCCCTCGCTCCCCCGGCTCCCCCCTCCTTACCCGTCACCCCGGTCGGCGCCCAGGGTCACCACACCATGGAGTTCTTCGAGATGTGCGCTGCTCTCATTATACAACTGGCTCGGTAACCGACCACCGTGACGTACAATAGATACCGCATTGACAAGCATATATGGGCACTAAGTACGCAACCAATCATAGAGAATTAGTAATGCAATCGCCAATCAAATTGCTGTATTTGTAAATTGAACAATAACGGATGTATGTGACTCACGCGTTGGTCTCTCGACCAATCATAATCAAGCTATACGGACGTGCGTTTCGTATTTGTTTTGCCATATTCTAGGTGGCAAGATCGATTTGTTGCTATGCAATGCCCGTGCGCATATCGTGCGGTATCTATTGGAAGTAATCTATGAACGCGCAAACATGGCGCCTAGTCCCGCCTGTTTACTGACGAAAACATCGACGTGCAATATGTGAGAGTAATCACCAATTTTCCATTGTGTTGTCTTTTCTCCTATAGTTGTAGAGCTTTTCCAACAAGAGTTTAGTCGGCGCAGTGCAACGCAGGTTATGTATAGAATCGATGATACAGACTTGAGACAGATTGTAGTACAAAATTATATTTAATCTTCGCTAGGTTACGCTGCGTCGCCTACGTTTTGGCACTCGCTTATCTCTCGGTGTAGAATGATAAAATACCGCAATGCTTTCGACAATTTCAATTTTTCTTCCGATCTAAACTATCGATTAAAGGCATTGATCGAAAATAGGATGCGAATATTTATTCGCTTGACATAATAATATTGCCGTGGTGACAATAAAATCGATAGTACTATCCAGCTAATCCAATCTCTGTCACCATTTTTTCCCTACTTACATACTTAATGTTTCTCTAAGAAATAATATTAACATAGATTATATTTTCTTTCAATAGGTCTTATGCTGTTTGATCCATATTTTTCCACATAAAATAAATTCGACACATATTTGTTACCTAATATTTATCAGTTTTGAAAAAGTAATTATGGACCTAAATTACCATTTTTAAAGTCTATAATTCCCCTTGGTCACAAAGGACTCACGGCCTATGCACATGACCTGTTAAAACGTACTGTTGACGCGCTTAAAATGCTGGTAAGGCGTAATTAAGATGCAGTTACTATTACTTACTTTTGGACGCATTTGCACTCTGACGACACGTAGAAACAAAGCATCAAAAATGCGCATCAAGTTGTAATGCATGTCGTGTGCGTAGGACCATATCTCAACAACTTTCCACAATAAATAAGCAATAGCTGGGCCTTAGCTTCAATAATAAATCTAATAAATAAAGGTCACACAGTTTAGAATGCGATATAGGTATTTTCAATATTTTGACCAGACTGAAGATAGTTACAAGCTTTCTGGCAGGTATTGTTTTCGTAATAGAGGAGTAGAAAGCGTTTGAACTAACTTCAGGGTATAACGCTTGGGAATAGCAATTATTGGAGGTAATCTGTATAAACCTGGGGTACAAATGAAATGGAGCAATGGAAATCCAATGCTCAACTATTAATGAATTTAAATAGAACACCATATTATATTTATCACAATTGTTACAAAAATACGCCTCGACATATAATAGCTTTCGCGTAATAAAATATATTGTTGAATAATTTTAGTATTTTTCCATGGTGATAGACTGCCTTATTGGGTGCATAATTAGAGACATCAGAACCATAATATAATACTAAGATCCTATAATCATGTTTTTGCCTACAGTATTAATTTTGCAAAACCTTCGCCGTATTCCTACGATAAAAAGAAATCGCTAATTTATGGTTAACTTACCAAAGAGAATAATTAATAGGAAGTGCCTTTTGTATAATAAAGTGGTTTGCAAGTAATTTAAATTAATTTTGACCTGAATAAGGAGAACGTTTATATTGGTATAGATTTCTTTACAATGTGAAAGTAAATTAGACGTAAGTTGATAATATTGGCGGCAGATTGTGAATATTGTTGTAATTAATATTTTAGTCTCTGGCCAATTTATTTTTTTATTTGGTCCGAGCTTTTAGTGTACAAATAACTTATTGTACAGCTTTGAGTATGTGTATAAAGCAATTCAACATTTAAATTTAGTGGATCATTATTAAAATCTCTTAGTTTTAGTAAGTTTGGACTATTTATTTACTTTGAAAAATCATATATCCTTTTTTAACATACATTTGGTACTGACTTGTAAATCGATTAAAAAGACAGTCAGTAGATCCTACGTAATATTTCGTTCAGGAGAAAATAAAACAAAACATAAAATACTGTAATTTATTACAGATCTAGGAATTAAAATAAAGCCTAAGGAATTTTTATTATACAAACAAATGGATGCAATGAATTTCTACTGTTTGTTTAAAAATATCAACAAATAAATAGAGTAAACATAAATCATTTTATATTTCTAGCAAAAATAATGTCTAAAATAAAAAATATGACTGTCTGCTGAACGTCACAATGAATGCATCCATCACATCCTTTCGAATCGCCAAAAATATTCGTCTACAGCCGCGAACCATCATATTCGCTTAATCGTCAGCATCAGGTTCTTTTACAAGGTTTTCATAGCCAATTCCAAATAAACAAACGTTATTTACCTATCTCTAAACAAAATCTACATAATTTCCAAATGCAAAAATTCTTGGCCACACTCTCACTATGTAATGTTTATCTTTTCTACTCAATGACAATGATATCACTGGAGTAAAGAATAAGTATCTAATCACGCGGGTTTGTGTGGGGTTGTGGTGCCGGGCGGATGCGGATGTGACGTCACGCTGCCGTGGTGGGCGCCACCGGAGCCCCCTCGTCCGGCTTGCTCTCCAGCGAGAACGGTGGGATGCGACAGTCGAACGTGTACCCGTCTTCGCGCTCCATTCTGAACGTGCCCCTGGAATAAAATTACTAATGAGAACTGAGTTCAAGAAAACCCTGTTTGCGAAATCTCTTTCCATTTCTGAAGGGTAAACAATATCTACAAAATTATAAAGCATTGACGACTGCATCAACATTTTAATTGGGTGGGGGACGAACTGGACTATAATAGGGTAAAGTGGCATCGCGCTAAGCTTTAGTTGAGGACGTAAAAAACATTTCATCTATGAAGTGGCAGAAATCGAGACGTCTTTTGGTCTCGCCTCGCGCCGTCCAGGCCCGTCACTGCATGTACAGTCAGAAGCATACAAATCTGTACAAAATCAACATTTCAAATCGCTTATATACGCGTTAAGTTAAACCTAAATCTTTTTTTCTTTGTTTCAAGTAAAGTAAATCTTTTTTATTTTATTTTTGTGAAGAGAAAAAAATGATTACTAAGAACAAAAAAGTATATAGGCGATTTGAAATTTTGAATTTGTTCAGCTACTTATGCTGGTGAGTGTAACTGGTACAGCGTGGTGTAGTTACCACATGTGTCCGCTGGGCGCCTGCAGACTGACGTGGCTGCTGTACTGGAAGGCGGGCGCCTGGCGCGCCAGCACGGGCTCCTGCCCCACCACGCCGCGCCCGCGCACCGTCTCCAGCGTGCCGCTGAGCGAGAAGATGCGCCAGTGCCGCTCGCGCAGCTGCACCGCCGCCGCGCCCAGGTTCTCCAGCCGGATGCAGTACCGCCACTACACACAACATACCGTCCTTGCCAACTGACTATATGTACCTCTACAAAGGCGCAATGTTTTTATGAAAAATGCTTACTGTATGACAATAAAAATTACTATAATTTACCCGAGGAATTAAAACAAAGTACATTAAGGTCCACTTGCACGTTTCTGGGTTAACTTAATAACCTCGGAGTTAACTGCTAACTCAGGGTTAAATAAATAATTTACCTTGCACTATCAAAAGACAGGAGTAAACCTAGGGTTAATATCGGTCGGTCTCCCGTTGTCGTAGACGCCAAAGGCGTCCTTTAGAGTTCGGGGGCATCTTAGCCCCCTTGTATAGAGAAGAGCCGCAACGGCACCGCGCAGGGACGGTCCCATGCAGCTATCTTAATGCAACAAGATACCCCGGGGCCGTCTCGTATGCGCCGAAGAAGGCCACCGCGGGTTTTGGTTGGTATGCCGGTGTAGGGTGTACATAGTGTTAGGGACTCGGTCCAATGCTCGCTCGGATGATGCTATACTCCCGAGTGTCGACATTGGGCCGTAAGACTGTGTGAAACCAACATAACCGTTCCACTCACCCCCAGTGGTGGTAGCGATAACGCGTTTTTACCCCGCGAAAACAAAAAAAAGGGTTAATATCTAAATATTTAACCCACCGATGCGGGTGGGTTAAGTCGCTAACACTGGGTTAGTCGCTAGCATTGAGGCTATGTTCCGCTGTATAATATTCTATTTTGTGATGTGTTTAGTTAAAATATTGAAATGACCAATGATTCTTTATTCTCTGATGATGACGAAAAAGTATTGAGTATATTTATTAGTTCAAGCTTCTATTACAGAGGGGTCGAAAAACGGTCAGATTACTATAATTAACAAAGGGACAAAGAGTTTCAGGAAGATTTTGACTTAAAAACGAAAGCGTGCTCTATTAACTAAACAAAATGAAATATAAATTGCAGTACTCACACAATAATAATTGAGTTACATAATTTTATATATATTTTTGGGTACCAATATAAGTAATCTATTAGATATTATTTTGTAATTTTCTAACCCAGCTTGCAATTTTATCATAAATGTTACAATTTCAGAGGTATTAAGTATTTCACTAAGTTTATTTATTTTTTCCGTGGGGCTTTATCACTCATGAATAAATTATTATGTGCACTACGGTTTTATGCTACTGGAAGCCAGCTATTGACTTGCGTGCACGAATCTACAGTGTAACTGATGCAATAGCCAGGTTGTATAAGGTATTTATATTTCTGCCAAGGACTGAAGAAGAGCAGAGACAAGCTACAACGAATTTTTATCAAATATGTTCCTTTCCACCTGTTTTAGGAGCAATAGACTCTACAGATATACGGATTAATATATTTATTTGTCTATAATTATTTGTTACTAAAATGTTTTGTGGTGTGAATACCATTGAGTAGTACTTTACTTGCATAGCAACATCAGTATTTTTATTTTTAGTCACATTTTTGAATCTTGCTAATATATCACAAAGAAGCATATTATCACTAAGTTTGAAATTAGGGGCAAGTAAATTCAGTTTTTTATCTATTTCTTTAAAAACAAATTATTTCAACACTTTCTAAACATACACAAAACCACAGAAGTGAAGTGACACGAAATAATACGATTAAAATAAAACGTCATTAACTGTCATAAATTGAAGCACATAAAAGAAAGCCTAATATACATTGTACTGTAGTGTAAAAGATATAGACATAAAACTTTAGTTTTTTGTTTATTCATTCATCTTTAGTCGGATTACAATAGAAACGAATACACATTTCAATGTTGACAGCTAAAAAAGAAGAAATGTCAGGTTTGTTAACCCAGTGTTATTTTTAGGTGTGCAAGGCGCAACGAGAGTTAAAATTTAATTATCTAACCCCGAGTTTACAAACTCTGCATTTGCTTATTTAACCCGAGTATCGCGCGCAAGTGGGCCTTAATGAATTTAAAAATAAATTAACTCAACTGCTTATAAACAAACTATATTACAATAAAAATGACTTTTTAAATGTCAGAAATATTAATAAATCATAAAATGACATACCTAATATTATAAATTTTAATAATAATGTATACTAACGACTAACATTTGAATTATTACCTATAGATACTTAAATGCTACTAAGATAAATCTAAAATCACTATTGATATAACTATCCTTTTTTTATTAAATTATTACTATTATAATAAATTATAATAATAACTATAAAAACTATCATAAATATTTTCATGTCAAAAATGACAGATTGTGAGACACTGATTATTGAATTCTGTAATTATATTATGCTATCTGTATATACAACCACAATCATGCAAATAAAATTTCATTTCATATCATTCAAACCAATGTCTGCTATGTGCACTTTTATGAGATTTAAACATTTTGACTATTATGACTAGTTTACTCCCCAAACTTTGTTACATAAAAGCCGCTATATAATTCTAATCTCCTGGTTTTTCCCATAGATCCACTTATCATACTAGATTAAAATATTTTGCCATGGACACATTACATAATAGGCGGCTATTGAGCGATATCAAGTTTTTATACAAATTAATTCACGGTGAGATAGACAGTATTGATATTTTACACAAAATTAGTTTTAATGTTCCGCCCAAGATACCCAGATTTCCCATATAGGCGTGAGTCATAACAGGCAAAATTAGATACTTGTTACATCTGTTCCAGTTACATTGAAATAGCAGTTCCAAAATCCTGTTACAAAATAACAAGTTGTTACTTATTACTATATAGTGACTAACATTTACAACAAAGCGATTGAATTTCCTTCAAAACATGTAAATGGAGTGGTGTATATTAGTAAAAAAAAATTTAACCTTGAGCTTGATTTTACCCCAAATTTCCCTAAATCCCTTACTATGACAAAAATCCCTTACAAAATTAATCCATTTCCCTCTTAAAAAAGGGATAAATCCCTCAAAGTGGAAACACTGACAACTACGAAAAAATGCTCGCCACACTGTTGCGGTCCAACCCGCCTATAATCGATGCTGAGCATAACTGGCTGTCACTTATCTCTTTCTTACTAAGAGGAATGTCGCAAGTAAGACTAGAGAAAAGCTTGTGACAAAGGGTATAGAACGTTTTGTTATCATAACAAACTGGAACATATGGAACTGACTATAACAGATTGTCACTAGTAACAGATGTTATCTCTTTCTTATTAATGAAAATGTCATAGGCAAGAATAAAGCGAAGCTTGTTATTTTGTGTAAAGGAACTTTTGGACCGAAAGTTTTGGTCACTTTGTGAGCTGTGGAACTGGAACTGCTTTTTTCAATTTGTTCGAAACAGTTATTGATTGCTATTTGTTTATACCTGTTATAAATAACTGTTACGATAAATACGCCTCACTCCTATTCCCATATTTAGAATTTTTCACATTCCAAACTGTAATACTAATGTCGGGGTAAATTCACCAACTGTCAGAATATGTAATCAATACAATCTTGTGAATAAGGGCGCAAAACATCTTGATATATTTAAGGATAAATTTAATGTTTTTATCAGTAAAATGTCGAAACATATTCGTGAATAAATTTTGGCATATTTTTACTTTATCGTTAGGTAGATAATATTCTGTTCACATAACACGTTATGTATGTAATTGGTGAATGCTGAGTGTACCTGTTATTGGCTTATATATCAGCCACATTAACCTTTAGCAGTGTTTGTGTATAATTGTATCAATATTTATGCTGTTGGTATACCTTAAATAAATAAATAAATAATCGTTACACGGCGAACTATAAGCGCTAGAAAAAATATGCTATGTGCAAATTATGTCTCAAAATTTTACATGAGAATGTTTTTACTCCACATCTCAAAGTTTACCTTTTTGCACATAGCAGATATTGGTTTGACAACGACGATATTCACTTTAGGATACAGTACCCACTACCCCCACTGCACACAACATATTTATAGTCCGCGCGCAAGCTCAAGTAATCGTATTTAATATTGATGTAATAACTTGAAGACATTACATGATAAATAAAAGCTCCGAATACAAACAATAGCCATTCTAATCACAATCTTGATAGAACCACATAGAACTGAAAATTCAAACATATTACGACACAAATAAGTTGTTTTATAATTATAACTCGAATGATAAGCTCACCCAATAGACAGCAGAGTTCTGTGACTCGCGGCTGCCCATGTAAAACGGTATGACGGTGACGCGCACGCCCTCTGTGGTCTCGCGGTGAACGTCGCTCAGTTCGAGCCACGGGTGGTTCTTCTTTTGCCACGCCCGCAGCGTTTCTTGCGCTATGAACGGGGGATCTAAAATGGATAGAGTGGACGTTATTGAATTTGTAGAAAAAATACATACTACGCAAATATGCAGCGTATAATACGAAATTACTAAATAAATATGCATACAAAAGACTATATTGGTGGTAGTTATCTCATATGTAAGAGTCCGTCTGGATGGGTACCACCGCAATGTCTATTTCTACCGCCAAGCAGCAGTGTTCATGTATTGTTGTGTTTCGGTTTGAAGGACATTGTAGCCAGTGTAACTACTGGACATAATGAGACTTAACATCTTATGTCTCAGGATGACGAGCACAGTGGAATGCCACACAGTACTTTGTAACTCAAGGTGCTGGATGGTGTTGCTAATGTTTATGGGCGGTCGTATCGCTTACTATCAGGCGAACGGCATGCTCGGTTCGTCAATCAATGCAATAATAAAAAAAAAGAAAAAAAATAACATTCCACTGTTCCATATTAAACGAGGATCAAGAGCGTATGCACACATTTTTTTGTACAAACTGGCCCCCCTGTTGTTGGTACGCGGACTCTACGCTTTCTCCACTCACATTGCGTAAATACATTCTATAACATAAGCTTTGTACATAAGTGTATGTACAGTCAGCCACATAAGGGGTCGCCCATTAATCACGTGATGTTTTCAACTTTTGTACCCTTCCCCTACCAGAGATCACATGTATGTTTTTTGGTACAAAGTAGTGGTGTAACGAATATTCGCATTCGCAATAAATTATGCGAATATTTTCGGCTATGACATGTGACAATAATTTATAAAATAACACTGCAACAGATTATGTTTACAATGTATAAATAATAATTTTGTTAGTATATATAGTACTCATACAAAACAAAAATTATATATTTTCTAAACGCACTTGAGTACTTTAAATTATTTTTTTACCGAGATCACAACGTGATAGGATTTACACGTTATTTATACGAGATTCCTCTATACTTAATCTATTATTAGTTTATAAAATAATTGGAAAATATTATGAGAATATAACGAGCACATTCAAATCTTTTAAAATATTATAAATTATTGATGTTTTTCCTTCAATGTCTGTACCTTTTAAATCCTTTAGTTGCACTGATGACTCACTGTTTAGTTAAGTTAGTATAGTATTCTCAATCATAAGTTTAGTGTCATAAGTATCAATTTCAATTAAACTTTTTTCATCACTTACGCGGTATTTACCAATGCTAGATACGCGCTTTTGCACTATCCCCGACGATATGCCAATTAGTGTTCAGAACGCAATTCTCAAAGTTGTCGACAAATCTGTCTATCTAAGAAAAGTGGTCCAGTTAGGCCAGTCCAACTTCAAGATAGAGATCAAAACCAGCTCGGTTGAGCAGTGAGTGTTACCAGTGATGACGTACGGCTTTGAGACGTGGCCTCTGACTATGGGCCACCCAAGACGGATCACAGGCCCTCAGCGAGCTATGAGCTACTCGGTGTTTCTCTGCGCAATCAAATTGGAAATGAGGAAATTCGTAAGAGAACGAATATAGCTGACATATTTCAAACAGGCCACTCTATCTGGACTTCACGACGCTTACTATCAGGTTCAGTGGGGTCACTTTGCACGATAAATTTTTTGGTGCCAAATAAAAATTCAATATTTGCGAATATTAGAAATTGGACATTCGTTACATCACTAGTACAAAGTATCTTAAAAATGTTAGTGTATTATCTTCAAATTAATCTAATCTAATTAGAATCGCGCGCGAAAAAATAAATACACGTGATATTTCGTGATTTTTGCCGAACCCCTCCCCCCTTTCGACCCTCGCGTGATTAATGGACGACCCCTAAGTAGTTGAATAAATTCAAAACTTCAAACCGCCTATACACTTCTTTCTTCTTACCAATTTTTTTTTCTTCGCTATAATAAAAACATAAGTGATTTACTTGAATTGTTCAGCTACTTATGTGGTTGACTGTACAAAACTTCTGAATACCATTAACTTATTAAGTATCTTATATCTTAATAATACAGTGTACACAAAACTTTTCTCCATAAATCTCAAAAAGACCTACAGTTCAATAGTAATTATAGACTACCTTTATCTGGGTTATGCATGAGAAACTTGTCAAACAGTTCATGTTGTAGCGGCACTCGTTCCACCGACGTGTATGGTATGATGTCGTCATGAGCCACATAGTCTAACCCTGGGATGGCGTACAGACTACGACTCGACTCCTGGTTACCAAGGAACGTCACCGCCTCCGTCTGAGCTCGCTACAACAGTTATCCATATAGTAGCACTGTTTGTTCTGACAATAAAATTTATAAGTAAATTGATTATTGTATTATTGTGATAAGCATGTTTGTTAAATATCATGGCCGCTAATGTATGTGGAAATATTGTCATTGTTTATCTTAATAAACATAAACAACTTAGTGATGACTTAGATGTAGGCACTACTTTTAGTGCCTTCATTAGGAAATTTTCTGATGTCAAAATATATGTCTTTATTGCAGTTTTCAATTATAAATATGGCAATACAATAATATAATATTCTACCGGTTCAATAAAAGAGCAGGATGCAGGACATTTTATTTTTATTTTCTATGAATAAAATGTAGGCAAGAGTAGAATAAACTGGGACTTTTTTAATTCAACAAGTTGAACTTGAATAGTTATTATGTCTCAAACATGAATCTAATGCAACAAAACCAAATAAGAAATAAAAATTGTAGATACACTTACAAGTTTTTGATTGATTGACAAAAATGATTTGTATAAAGATAAAAATACACTGCTTTTATTAATTATTTAGATTAATAAGTATTTTATTAATACAAACACTCATTTGTTATTATGAACACAAACTTTTTGCAACCATATTAGTCTTAGATTATATAGAAAGGACACGCTATGTGCCTAATAGGATAGGATACATGAAAAGAAGTCAGTTAAAAAAGAACTACAATATAGTTCTGTGACTGAATGTGACAGTCACAGAACTATATTGTATATACAATATGCATAATCAACGATATGAATGCACACATAAATATCTCTTATAAACTTGTCTCTTTTACACACTTTTATCCTTGGACGCCGGCGGTGGACACCGGTGTCCATTAATATAAAGAAATTAGCTTATAGCTATATATAAGCGGGCGTTGACGGGTTAATATAATTCTATAAATGTGTGCATGATCATTTGATCTTATACCTCTGACAGAGGGAAAGATCATACAGGCCGTGTCCTTTACAATAAATTGTCTAAGATATTAGTACATTCACCAAACCAAATAGTTAGTCCAAAAATGACAATAATTTATACTTTTTTCATTTAATATACCTTTTTCTTCCATTCTGGCCTCATGTCGATGTTTGTGTGCACAGTCAAAAATATAAAAATATTTTTATTAAATATATAATAGCATTATATTTCCAACTAAAGTATATACTGCATGGGTAGATTATTTACTTTTTACCACTACCCCTATTAAATAAATAATAATTTTATATCACACAATAATCTTATACATGGTTTATATTTAGGAAATTATATTGGTGTTAAATAACATTCCATAATAGTATTGATATATTAACATAATGTCTTTACACAAGGAAAATGTTATTTTGAGTCTTTTTAGTCTCATATTAAAAAAATCAACTGGCCTGGGGCATTTAGTTGTAAAATATGTGACTGGAGAGTGACATATTAGTGGTACATACCCAATAATATAGTTACATGTTTGTATTTAATTTATAGAATCAAATATTGCCTAGTAATATCATACATTTTTATTAGTCTGACATAAAACTTAACACACAATTCCAGGTAAGTATTAGCACTTCATTTCTAATCAACCATTAATCCTTGGACACCTCTGTCCATTTATATAAGGAAATTAGCTTATAGCTATATATAAGCGGGCGTTGACGGGTTAAACATTGTAAGAAATATACATATGTGTGAAGATTGTCTCACATTTATATGATAACAAGCAATAACAAGATAATCTAATTGTTTATAGTGTATGAAAATTATTGCCAGTCATGGAAAAACAAAATTAAAATGTTACACAGTTCTCATAGTGATTTTATGAAAATACTGCATGCTATGAAGACTTTTATAAACCATTAAAACTATCAATATTCTAAGCATGCTGAATGTTTAGTGTGTTCTTGTTCTAAATTTGAAAATAAATACTAAGTAACACTGCAGATTAAGCATTATTTTTAGGGTAAACAAAAATACTTACTATGTATGGTGCATCCCTAGTGTCTATGAGGACTTGATAGAATGTGTGAGTCCTGCCTTTAACTTCTTTACCAGCATTCGATAAAGTGTCTGCGGAGGCCTCAGCGGAAGCTGATGTTTCAGGATTCTCCTTTTTGTTTGTAGCATCTCTATCATACACTCTAGCTAGCCAAGGAAACAGTATAACACCGCGATATCCGAATACTTTATGCAATATTAGTTGCCCTGTGTCATATTTGCCAGTTACTTTAGGCACTTCTAACTTCCCCACCTCAGCTAATCTGTAAAATACGGAACACACTCCACAATACACATAGGTTATGTACGTAATACCAAAAGCAAACTAATTAAATATTTCACAAACCTTGTATAACTAGCCACATGAGTTAATAATATTCTAGATGTTGTTATACGTAATGTATGTGCAGGCACAAATCTTAGCAATATCTCCATTTTATCATTTTACTAAATTGTATTTTTTTTCCTATTTTTGTTTGACACTTTTGACAGACAAAAGCGAATCAAACAAAATTGGTACCTACCAAGCAGTGTTGCCAACTTTATTTTTTAGATGATCGTACCAGACACTAAGAAAAATCGTATTTCGGTTCTGTGCCTACGGCCTGACCTCTGAGATTACGTTCTCCTATTTACGCTCACGAAGTGGGTGTGTGTACCTATTACCTATCCCTTTCCCTCCCTAACCTACGTAGTTATCGCTATCTCCTTCTTATGCTGTGCTTGCCGGCTAGGTTCGGGCCGCTCCGAGGCGGGAGGCCCGCCATATTTCGTTAGTACGCTTTTGTTTACGCAAGCGAGTGGTGTGTGTTCATCTATATAGATATTTATGTAATAAAAATCCTAATTAAACGTTGTGTGACGTTCGTAACAATATTAATAGTAATAAAAATACTATTGGTAAGTATAATAAAGTGTATTAATTCATTTTCTTTCTCAGATACGACGATCGTAACAAGAATGTATTAAATATCCACTCATCTCGGCTTGCGACCAGATGCAGTTGGTAATGTGAACTACGAATGAGACTCCGCTCTCGGGTCAATCCCAGACGGTTATTATAGTCTCAATTTACGTATAACATATACGTACGGCCGAGTGGAATGGGCCGACCGGACCCGAATTCTGGGCCGACCGGGCCCGAATTCTGGGCCGACCGGGCCCGAATTCTGGGCCGACCGTCGGATCAAGTGGGCCGACCGACGGATCAAGTGGACCGACCGTCGGATCAAGTGGGCCGACCGTCGGATCGAGTGGGCCGACCGTCGGATCGAGTGGGCCCACCGACGGATCAAGTGAGCCGACCGTCGGATCAAGTGGGCCGACCGTCGGATCAAGTGGGCCGACCGTCGGATCAAGTGGGCCGACCGTCGGATCAAGTGGGCCGACCGTCGGATCAAGTGGGCCGACCGTCGGATCAAGTGGGCCGACCGTCGGATCAAGTGGGCCGACCGTCGGATCAAGAGTTTGGGCCGACCATGTCCGGAGTCTGGCCCGACTGGCTCCGTAATCTGGCACGCACGTGTCCGGTGTCTGGGCCGACCCTGCCCGGAGTTTGGCCCGACCGTGTCCGGAGTTTGGCCCGACCATGCCCGGAGTTTGGCCCGACCGTGCCCGGAGTCTGGCCCGACCGTGCCCGGAGTCTGGCCCGACCGTGCCCGGAGTCTGGCCCGACCGGGTCCGGAGTTTAGTCCGACCGGGTTAGCGGGAGTCTGGTCCGACCGGCTCCGAAGTCTGGCCCGACCGGGTCTTAATCCTGGCCCGACCTGCTCCGGATTCTGGCCCGACCGGCTCCGGAGTCTAACTCAACCGAGTCTGTAACGTGGCCTGACAGGGCCCGTAGTTGGGCTAGACCGTGTCCCTAGTATGGCTGGACCGGACCTATAGTGTGAGCCGAGGGCCATCCGGAGCGTAGCCCGACGGAAAATTGTACACGACTTACTCTTTTGGCTTAACTAGCCAACCGAAGATAGCTAAATACTTTAAAAGTTCCCTTTTCCCAAATGACAGCTGGTGGTGACCTGGGAAATATAACCACACATGATGATAAACGCGTCGTAATTGTGAGGAGGATGACGACTAATTTTTGAGTAAAATTAATATAATCATCTAATTGAAACTTCCGGCGTATTAAACACTGGAAAGTTGTCTATTATACCTAAAAAGCTAAAACATCAGTTATGCTAATTTGCATATGTTTCCATAACACATATGGACTTTTGATACGAGGTTTGCCCTAAAAAAGTAGCAGAACACCCAGAAGTCCCTGAAAGCCTGAAAAAGATATTAATTGCACTTGTGGATACACTTATAGCAAATGCGTTAAAGTTAATGAATTTCTGCCAAACAAATTATAAAACCGAAATATTAATTATTACCGGTTCTAATTAAGATCCCAACGTTCACCGTCGGGAACCCATCTACGGGACGAAGAGAAACAGTAAGAGACTATGAAATTACACAGAATCTCGAAAATTGTTAAGCCTCCTCATCATCGTATAATCCAAAATTAGAGGTACAGTAAAAAAGAAAAGGCAGTTTCGACACCTCGTCTCCCACAGTGAACTGCATCCCCCATAAGCCTTAACATCAAGTAACCTTAAACTAAAAGTTTACTAACTAAAGGTTAAAGAAAAAGGGGGGGGGGGGGGTGAGTTGGGTTATCCTTGACTACAAAGGCTTCCGGAAGGAACAACTAACCGACCACCTATTAGGCGTTAAAAGTTGGGTGCTACGAAATACGTCATAAATATCCATAAAAGCTACGTAATTCGGCTCTCGGGAAAACTACTAATCACAGCCTTAAATCACCAAACACCTACTAGTTACATGTAGAAATTTTAAAAATGATCCATACGAGAATTAGATTGCAAGATATCTGCTAATTCAAAAAACAAGATCGTATCAAATTTATAACACTCCTAAAACTTGCAGGAGATATCTTGAACCTCGCAAAACATAGAAGCATAGAAATACAAATAGAAACATATCCAAGGTCAATACAATGTTATATGCGAATTTAGCCCCACAAGGGGTGAGAGCCTACCGGGCTGGTATCTATCGAATGCAATACTAAAAGAGGTCTTCAAGAAATCGGGCACGCCATTCATCGACTTATTCCTAATTAAAGATGATCCTGCAACTATTACTGATGTAGTACTCGCAGAATACGTCAAACGCTTTCCCAATTATGTTAGTACAAGGATGGAAATCTCCAGCTCCACCGTAATACCCAGAATGCTACAGCGCGTTAGTCAAAGTACATTCATAGTAATAGTCCCTAAATGGGAAAATGTGTCTTGGCATCCGATCCCCAAGAAGAGAGCCCTATACAGTAGGGCCCAATTAAGGTATCTTAATTATAATCTGCTAGACCTTGAAATCAATCGGCCAAGATACAAGATTTTTATTTGGAATCATAAAAGTACAATGGGTTAATTTGGTGAAAAACTTTTGTATTCACTCAACAATATTGATGAGCCAGTATAGAATAAGGGAGAAATCCAAAACGATCCGCACCCATGGAAATGGCACAATAACTTTGTTACTTCTATTGGTATAAGAATTGTATTTTGAAATAACTATCTTAAAACCTGGCAACTAAACTAATGGTTAGTGACTTTGTAAATAGCAATATTCACTAGCAAAATTATGATTACCACGGGCGAAATGACCTTTTCTTTACTTATCTTCATTCGTGAGGGCTCCAGAAATTAACAAATTTCGATTATACACCTTTGTAACCACCTACTGTCAATGATGGGTAAATTTTATTTAAAATGCTTGGTAAAATTACCATATATTAATAGCAATATATGATGTTTTAATATTGCCATGATTTTTGTTTGGTTTTGTAATTTTTTGGGGTGTCATTTTCCTCAAGACTGCACAAAAAGGTGTCTTATAATAAGAATCTACTTACAAGTAGGATGGAATTGTTACAAATGGTTTAAATTTTCCTTTGTAAAATAAAACATTTGCCTAAGATGTCATAGAGAAGAAGTAATTTTAATTTTCATGCGTACATAAAAGAAAATTCAAACATGGATTCATTGTAATTCAGTTAAAGCAAAATTACTTCAGATTGATTTTATTTTAGACCTTTTTGTTGATTTTATCTTCTGCTAAAGTCGTTAAAACTTTTTATTTTAAAAATAAATTCATTGTGTTATTTTTAATAACCCTAAAACAGATTTATAATTTGTACAGTTGCCTGTTACATAATACACTAAATCCATACATGCTTTCTGTTAGACGGGTTATGAATTGAGAATTTGTACTATCATCTACGGATTTATGTCTTCTGCTCCTGTAAGACTTTTTGGTAATTTTGCCATATTTGTTGTTTAATTTCACCATAAACTATCTTGAAGTATTGTCTTAAATTGTGCCCACGTATTATACAGATGAATAGGCAATACTCGGAAAGCAATAGAAAATAGTCCCAATAGACTTTAACTAGAAAAATTGTCAACACTTTGGAAACTGCTAAAAAAATTGCAAAGATGCCAAATTTTAAGGTATCTGTAGAGTAAGTTAAGGTTAACGATAGCAATATTTTAAAACTATCTTAATGCTGAGAAAATCTTAACAATATTATAAGAGACCTCAAAATCAAACACTGATTATAAATTATAATTAGACGAAAATCTGGCACATAGATATGTTATTGGGCGTGTCGCAATCCTCGAGATACAAACAATGTTTTACAAGAGTTGTCTTGTAATCTTAAACTTCTTATAAACTTGTCTCTTCTCAAATGCATCTCAGTAGTCAGTAATTATCTCCAATCCAATTCCAATTTGTTTTGGTTGGAGTAATTATCTCACTTGTCAGTGTCATTTGTCATAGTGACAGATATAGCAGAATAGGCCCGTTCGGATTTCTTTACACAAAAGATAAACATAAACGTTGAGACGGTTTAGCTATACTTTGATTTTCTAGTAAAAAGGTCAATTGAACCTTTCATGAATAGATACAGAGTACCTATAGTAGGCACAAACCAAAGAGTTCTAAGAATATATAGAGAGGACATTTGAAAAATTTTCATACAAAAAATTTGAGCCTGTTCGTAAGGCGCATATTGGCATATTTCCTTTCAAAATATTGTTTTCTGTACAAAATTTGCGCATTTGCGTATCAGATAGACGGCGACTTATTACCCACGAGTAATAACTTTTGGACAAAACATTAGGGCCTGATGTCCGGTGTATGTGTTTTACAGTGTTGCCAGATGTATGACGGTTGAAGTCGCCGAAAAATCATTATGAAGTCGCCGAAAGTCGCCGCACCGTATATGGAGGTGAAGGAAAAAAAAAAAAAAAAAAAAAAAAAAAAAAAAAAAAACTCAAATCCGACAAAAACAAGGTTTGTAACACAAATTTTCCAAAGTAGCCCAAATTGGCGACTGGGTGCCATTCGCATAGCCTAAACGGCGACCAGTCGCCATTCACAATTTTTGGTCGCCCCGACACCCGTTCCGACTCGCGTCAGGCTACTGGCCGGTAGGGCCAAAACAAAAAAAAAAAAAAAAAAAAAAAAAAAAAAAGCCCCGACACCCTCCGAGGTAGCCTAAATGGCGAAAAGTCGCCTAATCTGGCACCACTGCTGTTTTAATGTCTTTGGTACAAACAGTGTTGCCAACTTAACGGATTTCCCGTCATATCTTACGGATTTGTATAAGTTTTCTAAACTTATCTTTCTAACGGCTTACGGGATATTTAACGAAAAACTACCTTCGGGTAGCTAAATATCCTTCTACATTTCTCAAATTTATTCGACAGGCGGTCGGGGGGGTGTATACCTGATTATTACTTTTTGTCATGTGGCAGCAAGAACACATGCAACGCACTCTCCACAAAAGTTTAATTTTTCAGGCCACAATATGGATAAAAGACAAGCAATTATTAAAACATTGGCAATCTGAAAAATCAAAATGAGATAAAATTTTAAATGGGGTTGCAAAATACACTGACATCAAAGTTAAGAAAGACATATCAATGGTCAAGTAAACCCATTTTTATTCATCATGAGTCATGACACGAGAAATAATAGAATCGGTGGGGCCTTTCGTTCAGTAGCTATTACAGGATGGGTACGAGCAGTTTTAGTGTCAGCAAGAATTAAAGTAGGAGCAGGTAGCACCCGGTCGTCAATCACCTTCTTAAAACATTACCTATTATTAATCGATTGGTACATCTCTAGGGAGTGAAAATGAGAATATCACTAAGACTATAGACACGAAATTTTGTGTACCTCCGTTATATTTAGAATGTGATTTATTTCCTTCTTACTTCGAGATTTATAATCATTTTTTATTAGAGATTCAATGTAAGATTATTTACATTATTACATAAGAAATTAAGAAGTCTGTTAATCAAATCATCAGAAACAGATTTTCTAGTGAAACAATTGCGTCTTTACTTTTATGAAAATAAATTCTATGTTTATTTAGAAGATTTTATTAAGTTTGTTATCTGAACTGTGACATAAATGAGAAGACCGGCTCCATCCTTATTTCATTACAACTTACCTGATTTTTACACAAGTCTAACCGAAATAGACAGTTCAAGTACTTACTTAGCTATTCTTATTTTTTTTAACATTAAGAGATTCTAAAGTATCATACTTAGGTATGTTAAATACCAATACCAATACCTATTTCGCAATTTACATAAAAAGGATGATGATACTTATGAAGAAACTTTATTATTTTTATCTTAAGTTAGATCCGTTTCCCTTTTGGGTTGCAACATAAGTTCATAAACCTATCCAGTTCCACTAACTGATGAATTTATCAGTTATCACAGTACGCCGCTGTGCCGCTAACTAGCAGGCCGGCAGATTGAAGACATATCTCAGAGGTCAGGCCGTAGGCACAGAACCGAAATAAACCAATTTTCCCCCCGAAGGGAAGAAAATTAATATTTCGGGTCTTGCCGTAGGCCTGACCAAGGCAATTACTTGCCGCCTGATGGTACTAACGAAATATGGCGGGCCTCCCGCCTCGGAGCGGCCCGAACCTAGCCGGCAAGCACAGCATAAGAAGGAGATAGCGATAACTACGTAGGTTAGGGAGGGAAAGGGATAGGTAATAGGTACACACACCCACTTCGTGAGCGTAAATAGGAGAACGTAATCTCAGAGGTCAGGCCTACGGCAAGACCCGAAATATTAATTTTCTTCCCTTCGGGGGGAAAATTGGTTTATTTTACCAAGAATTTTTGAAAAAAAATAGTACGCATTAAAATTTCAATACAACAAAAGTAAATGAATTAAATGCGAAATTTAATTCAACAATTAATATTTGGCATGTAGATAATCTATCTATAATAGATTAACAAAGATAACAAGTAGTGACTTTTTTCACCTTGGTTATAACAACTCTTCTAAAATATAGGAAAATACCTATGACATGTAACATTTCCATACAGATATAGCTTAAAGTCACGAATTTGTAGGCGAACTGCCTCGGCCGCGTAGTTGTATTGCGTACGCGTTACGAATATGATTTGCGCGCTGAGGTCCTTGGTTCGAATACCGGGTCGAGCCAAAAACATTGTGACTGGGTTTTTCGGCAGCTCGGAGTCTGGAAGTTGGCGGTATGATACCCCCGTGCCTCGGAAAGCACGTAAAGCCGTTGGTCCTGCGCCTGATCTCTCTCCGGTCATATCGGATTGCCATCTCACCGGACTATGAGAGTGAAGGAATAGCGAGTGCACCTGAGTATTGCGCACACGCTTGTGCACTATAATATATCCTGCGTACCTGGCTGATCTCCATTGAGATTGGCCGCCGTGGCTGAAACTGGCTAGGAGGACACCGTTGTAGGCGGATGACAGGTGTACCAGATATTTTACAAGATTATACGTTATAAGAAGTTTAAGGCTCGTTCAAATCTGTTGGTTGCTATTGATTCTTTATAAGAAAAAATGAAGTTAATACGTTTTTTTTTTTGCTGTGAGTAGGTATTAAAAGATTTGAAAAGATCGTATATTTGCGTACGATTTCTAATTTACGATCGTACATCGTATCAAAGCCAAAAAGGTCGTATGAATACGATTTAAATCGTACGGTTGGCAACACTGCTACCAAGAGTACCAATAGATGCCGCATTTTGCCTGCAGAGGGATCTATTTTTTTACTTTGGTATTAAATTTTGTAATTATTTATTATTTTATTCCTATTTTTACTGTATTCCTTTTTGGCTTACATATTGTTATAGCAAATCCTATAAAACCTTTTTTATTGTTTCATGATATTTGGACAGTCAATGAATATTTTCGAACGAAAGAAGTGAGAAGTTTACGCTGTAATTGTGCAGAGTTCAAATGTTCATAATTTCAGCATTAAAATTATTTGTACTCAGCACGCATTAAAAAAGTCGAATGTTAAACATTTATTTTTGGCGGCTGGAACATAGGGTAAAAGTTCAACTTTGAAGTTTGTTCAAAGTATGGAGGGTAGTACTTCTACTCTCCATAGTTCAAAGGCAGTGTTGCAAAAGTTCCCGATTTATCGGGAAATCTACCGATTTTGGCTGTAGTCTCCCGAAATACCGATTTTACTATGCTATCTCCCGATTTATTGTGCTAGCGATAAAATAGTATCAAAAATACTACAACATAAAGTAAGAATTGATTTTTACCAATTTCCTCGTTGCCTCGCGAGCCTATGGCATTAAATTTCTTCTTTCAATAGGATGAATAGATTTCCTTAAGTAATAACTCATACTTGAGATATTTATCAACCAAAGTGCCTTTTAATATTATAACACCCTTTTGTTTATCTCAGGGATTGTAAATGAATAAATGATTGTTACTGTTGTATAATAAATACAGGCGTAGCGGGGTTGGGACGGGGAGGGGGGGGCAGTTTTAAAGGGGCTGCAAAATGTGTAAAATAAAAGTTTAAGAAATGGGTGCACGCGTGACTTTTATTTGTTGAAATTACCGTTTTTTGGTGTCTTGGGGCGGCAAATTTTGGGTTCGCCTCGGGCGGCAAGATTCCACGCCACGCCACTGATAATTATAAGGACTATTATTGGTTTTAAACTTCCAAATAAATATCTCCCGAGTTCAATCTGAAATTTTTCTCGATTTTTTAAATCTCATTTTTGCAACACTGCTCAAAGGCCACATCTTATTTTTTAGACACTTTGTTATTGTTTTTCGTACTTATTTAATTACATATAAATTTGGATAAACATGTTAATAACAATCTCTAAACTTGTTCAAAATTTGGGTAAGTTTTATTATGTAAACAAAGTAGCAATATACATTGACAGCTTTATTACATCGAGCCACTTGCAACTTTGTAATAAAAAACAATGTAATTAGCTTACAACTTCACTCCTTTATATATTAATTAACTCGATGATGCCTGTTAATTAAATATAATATTTAATATAAAAGACCAAGTGGAACGATATGTTTGTCCACTGGAGTGCCCGCAGTGCCACGGATGGTTTGACACAATTTTATGATTTTTCAGCCCCTGCAACTGTCCGGCAGTCAAGATGCATTGCCTCCTTAACCTCTTTACCGGATACATACCAAATGCTTTACAAAACATGTCGCGACTTCGCCGAAGGAGAATTGAAGCCCAATGCAGCTAAATATGACCGGGAGCATTTGTATCCCGGCGAAGCTATTAAGAAAATGGGAGAATTAGGGCTTATGTCGATTGCAACGCCTGAAGAACTTGGTGGTGCTGGATTAGACTACCTAGCATATGCTATAGCTTTAGAAGAGATATCTCGCGGCTGTGCATCAGCTGGTGTTATCATGTCAGTAAATAATTCTTTATATCTTGGTCCTCTACTGGGTTGGGGCACAGATAAGCAAAAGAAGGAGTTTGTGACACCATTCTGCACTGGTTAGTTTGTGTTTCATGGAGTGACTAAAGATTTACTTAAGTCTAAGTTTAAAGATTTCAATAACCTACCTACCTATTTGAGCGCATGACTAGGCTTAATTAGCTTCTGTTGGGTCATCTTAGGAAGTCTGTGCTTCATATGTGGTGGTAGGTTGTGGCTCATGTCACAATACAGCATTATGCTAAGCTGACCACATTCACATTGAAGGCATGCAACATTGCCCTAATTAAAAGGGTTTACCTTTTTTATGATGCACCTGATGTTAAAAATAATCATTTATTCTTTCTTTTTTCTATCTGTTCCTTTTTGAAACTAATACTAAATTTAAATAAATAATATTATAATGTATTAAAAATGATGAATGATATATATCTATTTATGTATTGTATATACTATTTCTGCTGTTACAGGAGACATAGTAGGCTGTTTTGCATTGTCAGAACCTGGCAATGGTTCTGATGCTGGTGCAGCCTCTACAGTAGCTAAGGTTCAAGGAGATAAATGGGTACTTAATGGGACAAAATGCTGGATCACCAATGGGTATGAAAGTAAAGCCTCTGTAGTCTTTGCAACCACAGACAAAAGTTTAAAACATAAAGGAATTTCAGCATTTGTTGTGCCAAAACCAATAAAAGGATTAGAATTAGGAAAAAAAGAAGATAAATTAGGCATAAGAGGCAGCTCTACTTGTTCACTTATATTTGAAGACTGTGAAATACCCAAAGAGAGTATTCTGGGAGAACCGGGCTTTGGATTTAAAATAGCCATGATGACCTTAGATGCTGGCAGGATTGGTATCGCATCTCAAGCCTTAGGCATTGCACAGGTAATGGTTGACCCAAAAATTGTCACACATTATATTACTTTAATGCATAGAATAAAATATAGAATTTATCTTGAATGTTATAATTATTGATTCATTACAATATTTTTTAATTAGTGACATCATACAATCTACCATTTAAAAATATTTTCCAGGCATCCCTAGACGTAGCAATAGAATATGCATCCAAAAGGATGGCATTTGGAAAACCCATTATGAAGTTACAAGCCATACAAACCAAGTTGTCTAATATGGCACTCCAGTTGGAGTCGGCGCGACTTCTGACGTGGCGTGCTGCATATTTGAAGGACAATAAACAACCTTACACCAAAGAGGCGGCTATGGCGAAACTGGCCGCGTCCGAGGCAGCTACATACCTGTCTCACCAGTGTATACAGGTACAAAAAATATTTTACAGGTTTTTGGGTTTGATATTTCATTGAAAATTTTATGAATATTAAATTGTTGAGACTAGCTATATTATGATAATTGATATCTAATGTCTGGAGGAAATCATTGTAGTGCATGATATAACCCAATTTTATTTCATTGTAGATCCTTGGAGGCATGGGCTATGTATCAGATATGCCAGCAGAAAGACACTACAGAGATGCTCGCATCACAGAAATATATGAAGGTACCTCCGAAATACAAAGGCTGGTCATTGCAGGACAATTAATCAAAGAATATGGTCTTAACTGAGTTAGTTCAGAAATCAAAATATAAAATCGATAAATAAAAAAATGTTTATTTCTTAAGTCTGAACTGCAGTAGTCTCAAGGTTTTGAAGTATTTTATCTAGTTTTTCATATATAAGTACTTGGCTATGCCATGATGAACTGAATTTTAAGAGCTAAGCAAAAAATGTGGTCATTTTTTTTGATAATGAAAAAGAACTGTAGAAATTGGTTGTTGATTTTGATTTATTTAACCAGTTACCTAATCGATACAATGTAACTTTTCCGTATTCTTGAAAATATTGTGTTGAATGTATGTAATCTTATTTGGAATTTTAAATAAGATAATGGTTATAAATAAAAGTACTTTATTCAAGTACATCTTAGTTTACAAACCCTGAAGAGTTTTTTAGTAATCCACATGCAACACTCTCTTGTGTTAATCAAACTTCAATCAGCATATTATAGAGTTTACACACAGCATTTTATGTGGCAAACTATATTCCGAAGTCTTCCAATAGCTTGTTACGTCTATTCTGACAATCCTTACTGTGTGATGTAGATAAGCAAGAATACAGGCTACAATATTCATATTTTATGGCATCAAGTGCATTATAAATGTATACATATAATTATATTACATTTTCCAAATAAATGAAAATAAAATAAAAATTTATATTTTTATAACATTTGAAATCTATTCGAGTCTGAGCAGAGTCTTTCTTTGTAACCACTTTGCTTATTATTTTTTAAATTAAGGTTCTTGATGCCCAGATTTATCATCAAACTTTTTTTAACACTGTCACCTTTCTCAAGTTCTACTTAAACTTGATTTCCTCATGTAATTTTTTTTATGTTTTCATAGCTTTATTCTCTATATCACTGGTTCTAACTACATGGTTCGTTTTGGTCTAAGAACACTCATTGGAACAAGCTTCAATTTAAGCTTTTGCCCACTTCAATTAGTTGAGTTGGAAGAAAGCTAGGTGTGAACAATGAACTTTACTTTCGATATGCGTTCACGCAGGTAAGGCTACAACTACTCATACATCATATTATATTTTCAACACAATACCGCAGAGCAGCACGGGTCCTCTAGTTATTTGATAAGCAGATTTTTTTACATTTGACTTCTTATACTAATACACATTTTAGATGTTGTTTATATGTATCTTTATTTTAGTAAAATATATTATGCCTTGAATGGTGTTAAGAGAAATAAACTTTTCAAATATTTATCATGTTTTCATTATTCCTTGTTCAAATATGATTTTTAACCGCCGACGCAAAAAGAGCGGTGTTATAAGATTAAAGTGTGTGCCTGTGTACCTGTATGTCTGTGGATCATAGTAGCTTCTAAACAAATGAAACGATTTTGATGCGGTTTTGTTTATATTTTACTAGGCTTGCTCGCGGCTCCGCCCGCATGAATGAGGATTTCCGGGATAAAAGTCTCGCTTTATATTTCCCCGGGATAGAAGTAGCCTATGTTACTCGCTGATAATGTAGCTTTATATTGGTGAAAGAATTTTTCAAATCGGTCCAGTAGTTTCGGAGCCCATTCAATGCAACAAAACAACAACAAACAAACAATCAAATCTTTCCTCTTTTATAGACATTTGATCAACGCCACATGGTAAAGCAAATAGTAATTTAAAAAATAAACATTTAAATAACCAACACAAAATCTCATAAAAATAAAGTAAAATTTTATATTGGTTGTTTAACATTATTATAAGTACCTAGTAATACTTTGAAATGGAATGGGAGGAGGTGAAAATACTTCTTTAACGTTTCTATACAGTAGCAATATTCTTTTCATAATTAATTACTAACTAAAACTAAACATATATGCAATATATGTCGCAAATGAAAATTACTAGATTTTGTGTGTTTAATGGTGCTTAATGCCAAATGATTACTTTTTCTTACATAGTTAATAGTAATAAAACTAATATTATAGATCAAAGTTTATTACATATTTCTATTTACATATACTGGAACTGTAGGTGTAGACACAAAATAAATAACAACTGGCAACAGTTTAATTGCACAATCATTCATTTTAATCATAATTTTTGTATGTACGAACATACCAAATAAACTATAAGAATAATAAGTCTTTGTGAATCAATCTCAGTATCAACAAATGCATTGCAGTAGAAAGTTTAAAAAAATACCTGTGACGTTAATTTCTACATTAAACACCAATAAGTAAGGAGCCAAGGAGTACAAAATTAAATACTGCCTAGGTTAAGTAAAAAATACATCAAGAGTAGTATATAAATGCTTTTCATGGAAATTCTCATTGTCCAGGGCCTGACAGTGACTTGTCCATGAATTTCCTTTTAGCAAAGCATAACCACCACTTGCTAGGTTTCCCATCTTCAGTTGCAAATACCTGAACAAGAATTCACGTGGTTAATAAGAAAAGCAACTTGAAAGCAGTGACATAGTGTGGGGGTTTTTGCCGTCCAGGGCGTACTCAAAATGTGCTATCCCAAGGCACCAAAAAAAAAGGTAATTTTAACAAAAAAGTCACACATGTACCGCTAATAGGCTTATGGCCCTCAGATAATGGCAAACTGTAAAATATTTATCATCAGCCTATTGCAGTCCACTGCTGGACATAGGCCTCTCCCAAGATACTCCTCAGAGCCCGGTCTGCTACTTTATGGATCCAGTCGCATGTACAATATTAAATGTTCAAAATTCTGTTAATTCAATAATCTTATCTATTTGCACAATTATACAACATTTATTAATATAAACAATTGTGTTGTAATTTGCTATACATAATTTAGTTTCTTTTAGATCTATATTACTGAAACAACTCAAACTTGTAGGTATTAAATTAAAGTGACAAATAAAGCATACCTTTTCACAAACTCTGCCACCTGTCTCATGTCGCAATTGTTGCAAGTACTGCCTCATCAAATCTGCGATGCAGGTAAATTAAAAAAAAAAATTAGCAATGAAGGTTGTTCCAGTCTACATCATATTTATTTCTTTATCAAAACTACATACATAGTTGTTTGTACATACAATAATAAAAGAATGGATTGGGAAAGCTCAGATAGATAGGATTTGCACTAATTATTTTGTAGGTACTTATGTCTAGTGCTGTATATAGCCAGCATATTAAAGTTTACCTAATCTGAAATATAAAATAATATAACCAACCTGCTTCTTGTGGACTAGAAGGCTTGGCATACACTGAATTGAGTGGGAATCCTGCCTCCCCGGGAATGTCAAACTTAGAGATGGCCAGCATGTACATTTCCTGTTGACCCTGGTTCTTGTTGGAACACTTCTGAAGTTTCTTCAAGCACTCAGAAATATATAGTGTCAGATATATGAGCACTCTATCTGAATCAGACTGAAAAAGTAATACATGCATATTATTATTTGCTGCTGTGTGAAAATATGTAAATGTAAGTACTGATATTATTTTCCTAAATAAAACTTATATTTACCTTGATTTCATAGAACCTAAAGAACACATTAGCCTTAAAATAATTGAGCGCCTCATCGATAATATCCAATTCAATCTTAGGGCTGAGCGGAGCCGGGCCACGGAATGTAGTACGAATAGGCAGGAGCGCCAGATTACCCACCGACTGGGTGTAGTCTGTTAGCGTTGAGTGATACGCCTAAAAATAATAATACTCACAGTGGATATTTTTCAAACTTTTATGATTTTAGCATGAAAATAGTATGTTAATGACGCATAAATATGAGGAAACTTACAGGCATGTTTATATTTTATCACTTTCCTGAAACTGTTATCTTCTTGTTCGTCTCACTATACTTCCTTCTTGAAATATTCTGCAAAAGTAGTTAGTAGTTACAAACTACAGCACATAGAGTAATTTATTTTTTTATATTAGACTTTACTAGATACCACCTTACAGTATATTATAAATTACTCTGTGATGCCACCTATATTTTAAATACAGGATTGAAATGAATCACTCCGTTGGTACTCGGTTGATATAAATTTTCAGGTTGACTTTGAAGTTTTTTTTTTTTTTTTTTTTTTTTTCTTATTTATATGGCTACAAGCACTGGGTTGTTGTGCTACGCCAACGACAATAAAGTTAGGGAAACCATTATTTAAAGAAAATACAAATAGCTTAATATGAATATCAAATATAAGTCAGTCAAGTTGATAAAAATATACAAATTATAGTAAAGTTGTTATATGTATTATATTAAATTGTCTAAGGCAATATGTGACAATTATAGTTTTATGTTATTCTCTATAATAAAAGAAGATATAGCTTTATAAATATTAATATTAAATAAGAGTAAGTAAGAAATACAAGAAGGAAGAGGAATATTTAGAGAAATGAGCCGATTTATGAAAGAAGAACGATCATAACGTGGACAAGAGAAGAAAATGTGTTCAAGGTCTCCAAATATCTCACCACATTCACAAGCACTACTCCCAACAATTTGAAGCCTGGCAAGGTGAGCTGGTGAGCACACATGCCCCAAACGCATTCTTATTATACAACTAGTAGATCGCTTACCAAGCTTCAATTTGCTAAACCACGGCTTATTAGGAATGTTGGACTGGATTTTAGCATAAAATTTTCCTTTCTTCTGACTGCTTTCTTCCCAGTACTTTTCCCAAGATTCCCTAAGAAAAGTAGATGGAAGCGCAGCCAGATCACTGCAGTAATTAATATAGGGAAATACATCTCCATCAGTAATCGCTTCACTAGCTAGACGGTCCGCCTTTATATTTCCACTTATACCGGAGTGGCCGGGAATCCAAGCTAAAACTACAACTATGCCTTTAGAAAGGCATTCATACAACATTTCTCTTATAGTAATAATTATGTTAGATTGAGGCTTTGATTTAAAAGGAAATTTTTTAATGGCCTGAAGGGCGCTGTATGCATCTGAAAAAATAACAGTTTTGTTAAGTTTAAGTAGGAGAATGTACTCTAATGCCTTGTAAATTCCATAGCATTCTCCCGTAAATACTGAAGTTTCTGGGGGGAGTTTTATTTTTTGGATAATATTATATCGAGGGTGGTAAACTCCTACGCCACAAAAATCTGAGGAAGTATGTTTGGATGCGTCAGTGAAAATAAGATGAAAATCAGGCCATTTTGTATGTACTATTTCGTTGAAATGAGTATTTGCACTGGGATGATCTTTTTCAATACCCAATGAGTAACAAATATCAGGTTGCAGTAAAAGTGATTGAAAGCCGGACATATATAGAGGAAGAGAAGCCGAACGAAATGTTGGAGCCTGAAGGCTTGAGAATTTACGGAAACTAACAACTAAAGGAGGGGGTGACTTATTTCTCCAAAAAGGAAAAGTTTCAACATATTCTGAAAGACTTTGGAGTTTTGCAAAAAGAACGTGACCAGAAAATTGAAAAGCTCTAAACAAAAATTTGTCACTTAGAAACTGCCGTCTCAACTTAAGAGGAGGTTCTCCACACTCTACTTGAAGGGCATTAATTGGACTCGACTTCATTGCACCGGAAATTATTCTAAGAGCTTTACTTTGAATTAAGTCAAGTTTTTTGAAGGCTGATAAATTACCAGGCTCTAAGATAAATGTTCCATAATCCAATAGGCTTCTAATCAATGCATTATAAATAAGTTTTAATGAAAATGGATGAGCACCCCACCATACGCCAGAAAGACATCGAATAATATTCAGATTACGTTCGCATTTGGTAACTAGATAATCACAATGCGAAGAACCCGTAAGTTTTGAATCCAATATGATACCAAGGAATTTCACTTCTTTTTTTAAAGGAATAGAACAGTTATTGTATTTTATGTCAACATGGGGAGTTATATTTTTCCTGCTAAATAAAACCAACGAGCTTTTAGAAGGGGAAAGATCCAGTCCATTTAGAGTCATCCAAGACTCTAAAGAGGACATTGCCAATGACATAGTAGCACACATATCTGTAAGGAGTTTACCGGATGTATAAAGGAGAAGGTCATCTGCATACTGTAAAATTTTAACTGATCCATTTAAGGATGATTCGAGGTCGTATGTATAAATATTATATAATAGGGGACTTAAAACAGATCCCTGGGGTATACCTTTTGATACGGTTCTTGAAAATTTTACGGAATCATCTGGACAAACACTGATATATCTAATTGTTATTAAATTAGAAATAAAGTTAGACAACATATCAGGAACTTTAAGTTCATGCATTTTATTCCTTAGAACAGACGGAACCACGTTATCATATGCTGAATTAATATCTAAAAAAACTGCAACTAATGATTCATTTTGTGTAAATGCCAAACGAATATCAGACACAAAAATACTGATACTGTCAATAGTACTTTTCCCTTTGCGGAATCCGTATTGGCTATCAGATAGCATACGATTGCTTTCAATATACCACTCCAATCGGTTTTTCACCAGATGTTCAGCAAGCTTCAACAATACTGTAGATAGAGCTATGGGACGAAACGAAGAGCTTTGGGAGGGATTCTTACCAGGCTTTAATATAGGTAACACGATTTGGGATCTCCAAGAGTCAGGTATGTTACCGGTAATCATTACAGAATTAACAATGTTTAAATAGTAAATAAGGGCCGTATCATTAAGGTTGCAAAAAAAAGAATAGGGAATTCCGTCTTCACCCGGGGAAGAATCTTTTACGCTGCTTAGGATTCCTTTTAGCTCGGATAGCGAAAACATGGAGTTTAATTTATGTATATCATGTGTAATTGGAGATTTATAAAGAGGAAATTTTTCTGGAACAGAAGGGGGAGCCAATTTATCCAAAAAAACTTCTCTTAAAGGAGAAGAAAGGGTAGAAAATGAACTATCCCTAAAAGCTGATCTAAACCGTCTAATATTATTCCAAACAATTGATGGACGGGTATCCGGAGAAATAGATGCACAAAATAATTTCCAACCTTCAATTTTTTTCTTTTGAAACAGAATCTTCGTCTGTTTAGAAACTAAGATATAGTTATTAAAATTTTCAGTAGTCATATTTCTACAGTAAGACCTTTCACTTTCTTTTCTATTCTTAGCAGCTTGCGAACACTCTCGATCCCACCATGGAGGAGAGGGAATTTTTGAACACCTGCTTTTCTTAATGAGAAAAACCTTATCTGCAACTTCAATCATTGCCTTAGCAAGAGCCTCAGAGCATATAGTTTCGTCATTACATTTAACATCAGGAAGCTGAGAAATTTTGTCATCAAGTAATTTTTTATACACAACCCAGTCTGCATCCTTTAGAATGTATTTTAAGCGAGGCGATCGGACAACATCAGGTTTATTGTTATTAGGAAACTGAATTACAATAGGAAAGTGGTCACTGCCGTATGAATAAGAAAGGATTTCCCAAGAGAGTGAAGAAGCTAAATTTGGTGTACTAATTGATAAATCAATGGCGCTAAGACTTTCATTAGGATTAGAACGACGAGTAGGAGAACCAGAGTTTAAAACACATAAATTAAAATCATCTATTATATCCATGAGGACTCTTCCACAAGTTTTTGTTGTAGAACAGCCCCAAGATTGATGATGGGAATTAAAATCCCCCAAAATTAAAAAAGGTTTCGGCAATATAGAAATAATATTATTTACTTCACGAAATATAAAAGGACAGGGACGAGGAATGTAAATCGAAACAAAGCAAATATTATTAACTGAAGCGGCAACTATAGAAAAATCTTTATGGTGAGAAGGTAAATTGAAGGGTGAAAAATGTTGGGAGTTTTTGATGAGTATAGCAACACCACCATACCCATCAGCTCCATCTTCCCTGAGACATGAATAACCAGGAATTTTAAAACAAAATCCTGGTTTTAACCACGTCTCACATAGAGCTATAACACTAGGGTTATATTTATTAATAAGGTAACATAAATCAGATTTGTTCTTCACTACGCTTCTGCAGTTCCATTGTAGAACTTTGCCTAAGTGAGCCATTATTTAATATTTCAGTTATTGTTTTCAATAAAGTGGCAACGTTGGACGGTAAAATGGTTTGTGACAATGATGAAACTAAAGCTACAATAATGTCGGCCACCGACTGTGGTTCTGGCGGAGTACCAGCTTTAGGAAGGGCACACCCATCAGAATATGAGGGAGAGTTGAAATCACCTACAAGAGCTTGGTGGGCTGCGCGATCATAACCTTGTATCGATTTAGGTGGAGAACGCGGCTTCTGGAAAACAGTTTTTTTATAAGAGTTACTGTGCAATGGTTGAGTGGCTGGAGTTTTGATATCATGGCTGTTGGCTACAAAAGAAGACGAGGACGGAAACTTTAACGTGTCAGCATATGATTTTGTCACCGGAGGATATACCTTCGATGCTTCTGAATATGAAACGCAATTTTGGGCCATATACTTTTTTATATTTGTCTGCCTACTGGCTTCCGGGCAAACCTTGCTGATTGCAATATGATGACCACCACAAAGACAACAATAACTATTATCTTGGTCGCAGTCACAAGTTGCACCAGTATGCCCTTGTCCACATTTGTAACACCTTGGTTTAGACCTACAGGTATCCTTAGTATGACCATACCGGCAACAATTATAACACTGAATTGAAGGGTAAATATATAATTCAACTTTGAGGGAATTGAAACACATAAATACTCTAGTAGGAAGGACTTGACCATCAAATGAAAGGACTACAGTCTGGGATGGTTTCCAACTGACAGAACCATCCACTATTGTTTTATAATTTAATCGTCTTACTTTTATTATGTCACCACAACCCAAAGGAACACTAATATTTTCTTTTATTTCTTCCACAGACATGTCAGCCGGTACACCTCTTATGAGACCCATCCTGGTAATGTTAAATGATGGAATAAAGGCTTCATAGCCTTTTTCCAATAAGGCATGATGCTTTAAAAAAGAATTTGCAGCTGAGTGACTGGAGAATGCCATTGAAATTTTGTTGCGACCAATACGCTTCAAACTGCCTTGTATTATGTTTGGCACCTGGTTTTTATATAAAAATCTACCAAAACATATTGGATGCAAATTGAGATCCTGTGTTACCTCACCAGTGCCAGACTTAGCAACATGAATAATAAACGGTGAAGAGTCCAATGCAGTGTATTCTTTTCTAATACTATCAGATTTATTGGGAGGCAGCTGAGAGGTGTGAGATGAAAGAGCTAGTGTATGTGGTGGTGTAATAGGTGATGGATTTTCAGTGATTTTTTCGTCACTGTCTTCACAACGACATCCACTTCTGCCTGAGTCTACAGCCATTGCATTTTTGCGTTTTTTTTTGTTGCATGTTTTGCACACCTTATTTAAACGTATGCGTTTTCTTTTATTTCTATTAGACACTGAACAGTCAGTGTCTAAGCTTGAAGCAGTTTCTACTGTTACAAAGTGTGATGGTTGGGGAACATCACCCCCAGGATCTGGGGGCTCGTCCATCCCAACCCCTTTTTTTTTTTTTTTTTTTTTTTTTTTTTTTTCGCGGAGAAAGTGCTTTACCACTACCGCCCGGCCTTCGTGGGGGGCGACCGAGCGGTTATGTTGGGTTCACCGTGCCTTACGACCCGGCGTTGAGCCGCCCGGAGAGATGATAAACGTCGGGCGACCGCCGGGCCGAGTCCCTAGCCTATGTACAACGCACGGCATACCAACTAAAACTCCGCGGTGGCCATCTTCGGCGCATTAGGGACGGCTGCGGGCTTCCTCTGACTAATGTCTAAGTTGTCGTCCGCAACCGCCCCTGCGCGGTGCCGCCTGGTGCGGCCCGTCTCCTGTTGTGGGGGGGGGCTCAGAAGCCCCCGCGCACCGAAGGACGCTCTCAGCGTCAACGGCAGCGTGAGGCCTACCTGCCACGCTGCCGTCCATCACGGGGGGTCGCAACAATGTGCTAAAAGAAACACAAAACAAAGACGGACGGCCCCCTGCCGCCCGCCCGCGACCCCCGGTGGCCCCTATAAGTCGCCTCTTACGACAGGCAGGGGATACCGTGGTGGAATTCTCCAAACGCCCCCAATCCACAGGGCGGGAGAAGCCGGTCAGTCGTCCACCCGGCGCCTCCTTCGTCTCCTCTGGCGGCGGGAGGGATCTTCGCGCTCCCGATCCCTCTCGGCACTCTCCTTCTGCGAGATGACCACCTCGCAGAAGTGGGCCACCGCACGCCAGGCCTCCCGACTGTCGACCATGGAAGCAACCACGGCCGGCAGCGAGAGGTCTCCTCCGACGACTGCTCTGAGAGCGCTGCGCTCCTCGTCCCAGGCTGGGCAAAGCTCTAGTGTGTGCTGGGCCGTATCCAGCGGGCAGTTGTCACAATGGTGACACACGGCCGACACCTCTGTGCCTACGATACGACACAGATAGTCACCGAAGCTACCATGCCCGGTGAGTACCTGTGTCAATCGAAACGTAGCCGGGCCGTGGCGCCTGTCCAGCCACTCGGCAAAGACCGGGCGCACTGCCGCTACAGCCCTGAGCCCCGCTGACGGGGTCTCCAGCCTGAGACGCCACTCCTCCACGGCGGCTCGCCGTAAGGAGGCCCTCATGGCCTCCACCTCCTTCAGGGCCGGACGCTGCCCGCGACTGAACGCCTCCTCCCGCCAATGAAAGGCATTGGACAGGGATTTGGCATCCAGATCCCAAGGCAGGAATCCGGCCAACAAGCAAGCCGCCTCGAAAGAGACCGTGCGGTACGCCCTGATCGCCCGCTGCGCCACTACTCGCTGCGGGTTGCGCAGGAGAGCGATGCAGCGTTTGTGCAGGGAGTTGGCCCAAACGGGACTGCCGTAAAGGGCCATGGACCGCACGACTCCGTGATAGAGTCTTCGGCAAGGGATGCCAGGACCTTCCAGGTTGGGCAGCAGTCTCGAGAGAGCACCTGCTGCCCGGGACAATTTTGTCCGCAAAACATCAAAATGGGTGCGGAATTCCCATCGGCTATCTAAAACCAGACCCAAATACTTCATTGTCTTGCCGATGGGAATCCGCACCCCATCCACGACGATGTGGGCGCCGGCCGGTGGCCCTCTCCGAGGCCCATGAAAACAAATGGCCTCGGTTTTCTCTCGTCCATCCCAACCCCTGAATTAAATACTAATAAATTACTTACCAATAGTTGAGTTTTTATGTGCACTATACTACAAATAAATAAATAATGAAATATATATACAATTTACAACTTATCTGACAAAATTTTTGAATAAAAGTAATTTTCAATTTAAGTTAAAAAAAAGACACCCGCCAAATTCGAAGGTTTCCCGCGCTTTTTTCTTTTGACCAGCGACTTTGAAGTTTGATTGAGCCACTTTTATAAATTGTCAAAATGACATTATTTTGACAATAATTCATAGACAAGCTGCTCACAGGTAATAAAATTATATCTTTGCAGCAATGCGTAAAGGAAATTAAAACATACGGCTCATTTTGTATACAATATATTGTTCGTCTTACTTCAAGTAGAATAATAAAATAAAGTTATCCAATGTGCAAAAAATCCTGCCACCTGCTTCATAACTATATAAAAGGCAAAATGCCTTTTATTTATTTATTTATAATTCTCATATTATCATTTAATGAAATCAGCCCGTATCCACCCACTGTTGGATATACCGTACAGCCTACAGGCGCGGCCTCTTCTCGATCGCAAAATTCACACTGGAGGCCTGTACGAGCCTCATCCACTGCTTGCCGGAATACCTATAATTAGATACAAGCCGCTTTCAGGCTAGTCGGTATAGAAATTGAGGGAGGCTCAATAATTTATATCATTAGGGAGCAAAGACATTCAACAGTATCAAATTTTTCGTCCAAAAGTTATTACCAATTGGTAATAAGTCGCTGTCTTATCTGATACATTTATAGGACAAGACGTCCGGTATGCGTAAATTTTGTCAAGAAAGCAATATTTTGGAAGGAAATATGACAATTTGCGTATTAGGGTCATGTCAAAGTATATTCCAATTATTCTATATAATTTGTGCCCGATATGGCGATAGGCTCGCCCCCTATCACATCATGGGACGGAATACGCTTGGCGAAAAGTGGGTGCACTAGTTGCGCCTCTGCCTACCCCTTCGGGGATAAAAGGCGTGAGCATGCGTATGCGTATATTCCAATGCATTTTACATAGGTGTTTTGCTATTTCACGGTAGATTGAGTTACTGACGAACAGGCTCAAAATTTTTGTATGATCCCAATGTCCGCTCTATATTAAGCGGGGTTTAGATTAGCAATAAAACTTGCAGAAGTTATGTTGCGCAAGCTATTTTTACCGTGTAAACAGTCACGGCAAGCTGACTTCTGCAACATTTTGAAGCTTGCAGAACTTCTGGCAAGTCGCATGTCTAAACACCATTTGTGCAACTTGCGCGAGAACTTGCAGTTTATTCTGCGTGCAGATAAAAGTTTCAACTTGCTGAGCTAGTAGCTAACGTTTTTTTTTTATTTGTTCCATTCTGAACCAGCTAAGGTCTCAAAGACTATACTGCCAAGTTATAAGTTTGTAGTTTGACCGATATGTCGATTTTTGCCGCCAAGCTGTAGTATACATGCACTATTGTGTTCCTGTTTTAAGGACATTGTAGTCAACGTAATTAATGGGAGTTATAAGACTTAAAATATTATGACTCAGGATGACGAGTGCAATAAAATGCCACGCAGTACTTTTTAATTCAAAACTCTGTTTCGTGTTGGTATTTTTAAGGTGATTATTTTGTTTACAATCATCATCCAAACAGCATTATATTAGATTCATAAAAATTAGGCAAAAGGATTGCGTGCCTTGTCTTTCAGTTTTATGAAAAAAGAACATGGCAAGCAATAAATATTCTTCGAGTAATGTAAATAGCTTTGCAAGAACTTGCGCAAGTTAACTTGGTAGACGACTTGAAAAAGCGTGTTGCTAAAGAAATATTGCCGCTAGTGTAAACGCTTCTGAAAGTTATTGCGCAACATATTGCTGAGAGAACTTGCTGGTCTAAACTCAGCATTATAATCTTAGAACTCTTTGTTAGGAAGAGTAGCTGATGATTAATGTTCGATTATGTTTTCCTTGATCAAAAAAAAATAATTGTCATTGTTCCAGCTGACAGCAGTGTTGCCGTTTTAGCGCTTTTCGCGCTAGATCTAGTGCTTTTTAGACAGATTTTCACAAGATTTAGTGCGTTTTTGAAAGTCTAGCGCTTTTTTTTTTCGTCAAACGGCAACACTGGCTGATAGTCGTCATGTCCTGACTCCTAACGTCAGTTGTCACCTTTTTGGAGCGCACGTGTCCTTAATCATCAGTTTATTTGTCTCTGATAATCATTATTTACTATTTAAATGAAATAGCAGAGTATTGAAAATGACCGACGAAACGCAAAGTAAAGTGTTATCAATCGTAGCAAACATTGTAAATAGCAGAGAAAAACAGGACGTTCCAGAAAATGGGGAAACACAAGAGAACAAAACATTAAAGCCCCAGAAGAAAAATAAAACCGAATTTACCATAAAAGGTCGCCCAAAATCAGGAAAATTCTGGAAGTCTAGCAGGGACCGGTAAGTTGTCAACTCTCATACATCTTCAAATCACAGATTTTCTAACATTGACTTATTACGTACACAACAAAACATAACCTGAAAATTCATGTAATAATGTTTATAACTACGAGTTTAGAGTATATTTCGTAATCCATGTATGTAATAGGTTTTTCATCTATAATAAATTTTAACTAACAAAACTATTATTTGTAGCTTTTCATCAATAAATAAAACAAAAGGCCTAAAACAAGACTTTGAAAAGAAAACAGCTTTGCGTTTAGAACTCAAAAGAACAAAGGAATTGGGAAAGCAAGTTATGGAACAATTAAAGGAGAAAGAAGTGAAGCGTAAGGAACGAAGACGGGAAAATCTGAAGAAGACAGAAGAAAATAGACGTAAGGCTGAAGTCGTACAAGTTATAACAAATACGGCAAAAATAAAGCGAATGAGGAAAAAACAACTGAGATTTATTGAAAAGAGGGACACTAACAAAGAGATTGAAGCCAATAAATAGATATTTTTATTATTCTGCAGTTTTTTTGTGAAATGCCATCATACAATATGAGCTTCTTCATGCAGCTTCACCCATATGAGTCTTTCCAACAGCAGTTCTGCTGTCTATTTTTTCAGGATAATTATCAGCCCATATTCTGGGATTGGCCTATCTGAATGCCATATTACCAATCAACCCATTTAGCAATTTAAGTATTACTTCTAATGAATATATAAACATCTTCACACACCTGTCAAATTTAAAGTAGCTCAAATGCTTGTAGGAAGGTTAAAAACTAAAACTGCCTATGTACCGAAGTAAAGAACCCAGTCTCCAACATTCAAAGTCTTCAACTATAATATTAGAGCTCTGCAGTCTACAACATGACATTGGTGAAGAAGAAAATAATTGACTATGCACACTTAAAATTGGGTAGTTGACTACATTTTTTAATACATTTATCAAAAATATGTCGTCCAAAATGTAGGGAAAAAGATTTTTCAAAATCCATATAACAATAAATAAGTTAAAGCATTGAAATTTATTTTAAGGGACAGCTGTCAAATAATAGAAATACAAATGGTGATGTCACCAAGTTACACTGGCCATAACATTGTGTCTTAGACATACTGCAATAACCTGCCACGCCCCTACTTTCTTCGTCTTCTTCTTTTAAAAATGGCTCCACCATGTCATCGGTGATTTTTCCAATGTCAAGTGGGTAGATGTTAAAATAATATAACTTTTTTAAGAATAACTTTCGACCCGAGGTAAACCAAGAAACTATGGCAGCAAAGAGCAATACAACTAAAATATTTGACATTAGTTATGCCAATGAGAATGTAGAATTTATATTTATTGTTTTGTATCTGATAATATTATTATTACTTGACATTGGCGAAATCACCGATAGATAATCGGTGGAAGCCATAATTTCGAAGAAGACGAATAATAACCCCATTTGGGTAGAATAGGTTTTTAGCATAAAAAAGCGAAACTAAAAAGAGTAATATTTCTAGAAAATGAAAATACATTACTGGCCCCCTTGCACCGGCACAAAGGGAGGGGGGATATGTAGAATATATATAGTGGGATACATAGAAATCAAAAACATTATTTCGATCAACACGAAAAAATATGTAGGGAAACACAGCTTTTCATACCATACCCAACACTGACCACCGAAGCAAAGTAGAGTTAGCTTAATGGTTTCCCAATCATTGTAGGTGTGCTGCGCCTGCGCATCCCCTTACACACTATCCTGCTATCGAGATTCGAGACACTATATTATGGCCATGACTTGCTGTATGTTTTAATTCCAAAAATGTAAAATAATTAGTTTTTGTTTTGAATTGAAATGTGTAATTACTGAGTTTTAACACAGCCGTGGGTTTTTACCCGGGCGATGACGACGATTACCCATCTATGGTTAGAATAGAGGAAACTTACCTTAACTTACCAATAGACTTTCACATGTAGGTTATGTTTGAACATCAGAGATGATTAGACTACACCCGGTTCTATATTTGTGGAATGAGAAAGAAAACTGTAATTAATTCCATCTAATATTTTTATTAAGTATTCTTAGTAACATGTTTCCGCAGATACATATAAAAATATTAAATGCATTTTCCCAGTTTATGATAGGTAATGAATTCTGTGTGAACATTAGTTATTTACAATAATATTCGACATGGTGATGGTCTGACGCACTGGAACATCAATCTTAAATATCTTTAATGTATGTACATCAATGGAAAAGAGTTCTGTGACTATTTATATAAATATCTATAAAATACACAAAAAACTATTTCTTGAATACACTTTACAACTTCCCTGAGAAAACAATAATATCATAAGAGGGTACAACAAGCGAATCATAAGTGAAAACATGTGTTACTTTTGCCAAATAAGCCTCAATAAAATCACATCACTTTGTCATACAAATACTGTTCCATGTTATTCGAATAAACTTATCAGTTATAACCGTTTAGCAAAAAATAATCTATTCAAAAGTAAATACAAAAATTAAATTGTTAAAAAAGTACTTAAAATATAAAAAATCACACATACATACCAAGTATACTCCTTACGATGTAGAATGTTAACATCTTTCATTAAATTCAATCAAATAATTTACAACAACAATACATTGTTATAATAATAACAACAATAGTAGCTTATAACCTATATATTTAGACTAACAGTTTGTCTATAATACTCCATTCAACACATAGAATAAATCTTCATTGAAAACATCAGTCTAAGGCAGTGACAACAAAGTTTTCATCACGTTGAAACATATTCATGAACAGGCTAACAAAACATCCAAATACACGAGTGAGATTCACTAAAGATCTTAGTTACTATTTGTTTGTTCATTTTGTGGGAAAATAGTATAAAAATTAAAACGCGTAGTGGCGCCCTCTCGCTCTAGTGTTTTTAGACTTACAAAAATAATAAGTTGATGCCTAAACAGTTATAATTACAAACAATGTAAGTAGTCATCCGAGAGGGCAGTCTAAAGTACGACAGATACAAAAAGTAGAAAAAAGTTTGTAAAAAAACATCAAAAGCTTTTACTGAGTATTTTATATGTAGTAATCATACTACTGTCATATTAATGTTAAAAGGAAACAATGTGCACTGGTCCTGTGTCTAGCGCGGCACACGGCGGCGCGGCTTCTCTTTTTACAACATTTCATTATACTGAGAACTGACAGTATTATAATACCAAGTCCTAGAAAAAATGTGCATGTGTCTTCAATATACAATCAATGTGGTTAATATATTTATAAACAAACATTGAAACATTAGAGACATTTATAATATCATCTTACTATGTATTTTTCAGACCCGATAGATCAACTTTGGCAGAATGGTTAAAATTCACTACCAAAATAAATGTACTATTCCTTACATCTACTATCTCTCAAATGCGTAGGGTATAAAAGGATGAAAACAATATAAATTCGTGACAAAAAATTCTACATGGAGAAATGTAAACAGTCAGTTGCAATACTGTACATTCTCAGTACTTTGACGCAATGTACAAGTTACCCTGTGATGTAACATTCCGTTTGTGTATTCGTAAAGGAAACAAAAGCGTATCATCTAACCTAAAACATACATCTTATGTCTTGTAAGATTATAACGTAAACACATCAATTCACATATACCGCCGAATGCACAAGTACAGTTAGTGACGCGCCCGTTTGTTGTCTCGCAACACTAAATGATACACGGTAAAATTCTCAAACGCACTGGTGGCAAGGATTTCGTAGCACTACACTTTTTAAGCTAACCAGTTGGAGTAAGATTTCATAGAGTTCTCTTTGGATTTTCCAGGTGTATTTCAGGGTAGGTTGTCTGCGAGTAAGTATGTGGGGCGGGTGTGTAACTGTACACTGCGTGTTGGCGGGGCGGGGGCGGGGGCGGGGGCGGTGCGGGGCGGCTGAGCGCAGTCACACGTCGAAGTCGGCGCTGTTCTTGCCGTTCGGTGCGATGAACGGCTCGCTCCACATCCTTCTGAGATCACCCTGGATACAACAGATATGTTGGTAGTTAAGAAATTGTGTCCTTTATACAGGCTCGTTTTGACATTGCGTTACTAAATGACACCACATACTTATCTCCTTGAAAATAACACTTTCCATTCAGTTATTTTAACCATAGACGTAAGTTAAAAAAGTGTAAGTTTCGAACAAAATAAATATCAATAAAAAGTAACTTTAAGTTTACTTGCAATATTGCCACTACTACTACTCAAGAAGGTTTCGTCGCTGAAGCAACATCACACTTTCACTCAGAAAAACACTCACCCACATGCTATATTCGCAATAAACTACAAATTTATAAAAAAATCTGGAAAGTAAAATTGAGATTTTTGGTGAAAATATTCGTTTCTCATGAATAATTTTTGGCACAATGTTAGCAAAAGCAAAGACGAGTATGTGGTTTCATTTATTAACGCAATGTCAAAATCACCCCGTATAAAGACATATTGTTTAAGTTTTCAGTAAATTTCTTCAGTGACCAAGTTATTAATGCGAATTACTTGAGATAGAAAAGGTATCAATGTTTACTGTACTGCAGAATCGGTTCAAATAAAATCTGATTGCAGTATATTTACAGTATTGCCATGGACAGTAAGCGATTAGCGGGTAAATTTGTTGAACTTGGGAGAATTCATGCAATATTTGTCTTCTCTTTGTCTTATCTAACTCTGAAAGTCCATCAGAACTACTGCCCCTCTAACGTTCGATAGGTTCCCTAGATATTATCAGTAACCAGTATGAATATTGTGACTGGTACCTTGACGTAGGCCATGGTGAGAAGCGGCAGCAGCGTGAAGGGCACGAGGTAGAGCAGCGCGGGCTGCGCCGCCTTGAACACCTCGGCCGACACTGTCGCCGTCAGCAGCCCCAGGAAGTAGCCCAGCAGCGAGCAGTGGAAGTACGTCAGCCGGGAGCTCTGAAAACACAAACATTTCCAGAAAATTAAATTGCTTTGTTATTTCGTCAATATGTACCAGGAAGTACTAAAAACAATACAAATTTCTACCCACACATTACAGATCTCGACAAGCTGTTGTGTTTCGGTTTGAAGGACATTGTAGCCAGTATAATTACTGGACTTAACATCTTATGTCTCAGGATGACGAGCGCAGTGGAATGCCACACAGTACTTTGTAACTCAAGGTGCTGGATGGTGTTGCTACTGTTTATGGGTGGTCGTATCGCTTACCATCAGGCGAACGGCATGCTCGTCTCGTCATTCAATGCTATAAAAAAAAAAGGCAGCGGCGGGCCTAGGGTAGAGCGAGAGGTGAGGTCGCTCTTGGCGCCTGTCGCCAGTTACTCCAGGTAGCAAAGGCACCAAAATGACAAATACGAATAACATATTTTGTTGTCACTTTTCAAGTAGCTGTCCCGAATGAAAATGAAAGTAGAATTCAACAAAGTTCAAAATACTTTTTTAGGTACAAATAAATATTTATTATTTAGTAAAGAATTTTCTTTTTGTAAAAATAACTTTATTTTTTCCCGAAAAAATTTTTTTTTTTACTTTTTGATGAATCTTTAGCTCACAAAGTTTGTTGTTTAATAGAAACAATATTGTTGGTGAAAGCGTTGACCAAAGGGCGCCAAAAGATAATCTCGGTTTATCTTGATATAAGGGTTAGGGCTGGCGCTGCCGACAAGGTATTTTTTTGTACGTCGGTAGATATTTGGAATTGACTTTACATAGAGTGCGAATATATTTGACTCACCATTGATCTAGGGCCGGGCACCTGTCCCATTTGGCACACCAGCGTAGCCTTCTTGTACGCGTCGTACCGAAGCACGAAACACAGCAACAGGCCGGGCATCACTATGTCTCCTAGCCCTGTAATACAACAAATGATAATCGTGAGTTTGGTGGTAAGTTACCTCGATTTATAGTTTGCTGTAATTATTAAGTACTAATACTTTAAGCCAATTCTTATGATATTCATCAGCGCTAAAGACAAAACTAGCTATAGCAAGGCAGGGAAAAAACGTCACATGTCATAGGTGTATCAAAAACGATACTCTACCAAGCAGAAGTTAACTGTTAATTTCTTTCTTCATCTCGATGTGTAATATTGCGTGTCCAGTACTGTACAATAGTATTTGTGTGCAATGAGTGTGTACTGAGTACTGACCGAGCATGGAGAAGTGTCCCTGGTGGTGCATGGAGGGGAACACCAGCTTGGCGGGCAGCGACAGCTTCGGAGCGTCGCGCATCGCGCCGCCCAGCTGCAGCCGCCGCGCCACCACGTTCATAGGGTTCTCTGCCGGCCTGCACAACGTAACCCGTTACTCAATACTCACAGCCAGTGCTGTTTTTAGGGGACGTCCATTTTTTTTTTTTATAATGGCATTTGTGTTCACATTTTGCCAATGTCAAGTTTGGTTTGTCTATTTTATTATCTGTAGTATGTCGAAGTAAAGCAGTGGCTACCTTACTAAGACTTTATCGAGGAGTTTTGGCGGCAACAAAAAAAACACTTGATTAGCACAATTATTTCAATTCACTTCATTTGAGCTCTTTAATAGAACTATATTGGATAATATACCACCATAATTATGTAATATAACACAAAATATCACCAAAATAATGAATTAAAACAAGAGCACCTCATGACACTTCCAAGTTCCCGCCAAAACTCGGGACGTCCATTAATCACGTGATGTTTTTAGCTACTTTTTACCCCCTCCCCCCTGGTGATAGGTGGTGAAGTTCTAGACTACGAAAAATAAATACACGTGATATATCACTGCACACCTTGTGACATTTCGTGATTTTTTATTCTGTAGTCGCCTTAGAATTAACAATGAGACTGACACCAGTGAAATGAGTTATGGGTTTATGGTCATCCTGTTCTAATGAATCAATCAATTTAATTTATTTTTAGATAACAATACAACGCTTTTGCGTCAGTCTTTGACTTGCACTACACATAACCAATTTGTTGATATCTATTACCATAAACTACATTGACCATAAACATACCTGGTAGCGACTTTGACCATGACGTTGGTGGTGAAGATGTATGAGGAGAAGAAGACCCAGAAGACGTCGTAGAGCAGCAGCCCGGTGAGCAGCAGCGTGGACACCTTCAGCGACGGCAGACGGATCAGCGCGATGAACGTCACGCACAGGCCCATGCCCATCGCTGGGGAAATTAAAGAACATAATATAAAAAAAAATATACAGTTCTTTTTGGAGGGACGGTGGTGCTAGTTGGCTAGGCATTTCTTGCCACAGGATCCTGGAGCCATACCTAATGCGCCCGAGATAGCCATCGCGGGGATCTATCATAAGGCAATTTTTTGTGTAAGAGCTCTTAAAGCACAATAGAGGCCCAAACATCCTACTACCTTTCCTAATGTGCCCACATTATAATGACAAAATGGTGAATTAGTCTAAACTTGAGACAAGTCCAGCTCTTATTGCAGGTCTTAAAATGTTATTATATAAATCTCATATACTCAGAAAAGTATAGGACATAATGACTTCTTATATTTACGAGAATGTTAGACATTGAAATAAAACTATTTTGCGGATTTTATCGCGGTTTTTAATTAATATTTTCTCCCGACGTTTCGAAGGCTTTGCAGCACTTCGTGGTTGTGACTGACTGTGGCCTCTCTTATATCGGCCAAACAAAAAGAAACGTAGGGACCCGCGTAAAATAACATATAGACTGACGTGAAACACCGACGCTCTACGAAGTCTGCAGTTGCTGAACATTCAGAACAAGGCTCCAAGCATTACCTTAGATTTGACAAACCACAAATCCTTGCCAAAGAACACTGATTCCTACCTAGGATGATTCCCGAGGCTATTGAAATTAAAAAACATCCAAATTTCAATAGAGAAGATGATTGGAAGCTTGCACAAGCCTGGGATCCAGTTATACATCTTATTAAATCGGACCCCAAACGACCAACTGCCAGACCTCAAGACACTGTGAGCTCTTTCTGCGTAGATCGGAACGTCATTAACAACTAATTTTTAAAAATGTATAATTAAAAAATGAAGGTAGATATTGTAACATTAACTTTTCGGACCACCAACACCTCAGTCCGCCTCGTGGCCATGTAGTGCAAAGCCTTCGAAACGTCGGGAGAAAATATTAATTAAAAAACCGCGATAAAATCCGCAAAATAGTTTTATTTCAAAGTATAGGACATTTTAATTGCTACTTTATAAAATGTCAACTGATTACAACAACCGAGTATTTGGTCAAACAAATATAAAAAAATATTTTATGGTTAACTATAACATCATTGTTTAACTTCAATAGACAGCCTTGACCAGTTGACAGGCGTCGTTCTAAATTCTAATTGGCACACTTGCACAGACTTGCGTTGCGAATTAACAGCGTGATCATACTGCTGATTTGCTGATCGAGTGAACATTTATTAAGCGACTCAATAAAGATTGACGTGTATTATCGTCGGTTCGTATAATGCGAGCAATGTCATTTAAGAACGCCATAGACCCGTGGTGCCGCTTGAGATTTCGATAATATTAGGATAAGGGAAAAATAATAATAAATATAAATTAAGAATAGTGTAGTGTTCTTATTTGAGTGATTCGCATCGCACACGAAAAATTTGGTGATTTTGCGAATTCAATTTTTTCAATCGATTTTTTCCATCTAAGTATATTAAAAAAAAAATGAATTAAAAACCAAATGTTTTGGTGTAAAGGACACTTAAATCTGCCAAATAACTAAAAAGATATTCACATTTATATGTTTAGTTTTTTGGGGTAATGATGTATTTCGCTACGGGAATGAAATTCTAATTTTTGCAATGAAGTTATTTTAGGGGAATGAAAAAACAAATTTGAAAGGTAATCTTATCACATTTGTTTATTAATACTTTTGCTTCCAATTAACTTCCCAATAACTAACAAAATAATAACAAATTATAATCGATCAGAAATCTCAAGGTGGTAGTCTTTTTCATCAATAGGACTGTCACTAAAAACGTTGAAGAATTTTCTAGCGTGTCGACCAGGTAACGGATTCGATTTTTCGGTTATCCAAGCGGTCTACCATGAATAACAAATACAAAAACATATCAAAAGCTTTGCATAATACCACTAAAGCCCACTTCAGCGTTGTCTTGGGGGACTTCAATGCTAAAGTGGAAATTCAAAGCCACAGGGGATTCAGAGTAAGACCTCATGGTTTTTGATGTCGCTATCACAGGTGAAAAATGCTCGTCAACTTCCTTGAGAAAGAGGGGCTCTTTATGATGAATTAATTCTTCAAGAAGAAACCCCAAAGGTAATGAAAAAACGAGATCGACTCCATCCTAACGGGCAATAGGCACATATTCAGAAATGTCTGTGATCAAAAATTTTAATTGTAAAGTAAACTGCATTCGATCACCGATTTGTACGAAACTCTATGAATAAGAAACTGTCTAATGAAGTCCATGCTCCGACCTAATCCAATCCAAATCGTGGCTTGAAAAGTTCCGGAGGATGCTTGGAATGCTCGGACTCGCTACATTGGAATTTGAAACCCAGTGAAGATGTAGATAGGGCAAAGGTAATAAATTCCGCCAAACCCAGAAGCAAAAAGTCCAAACTCTCGGATGAAACTATGGATTATGGCTAAAAGACAGGAAGCTGCTCAGGTTGCTTCATCGGAGAGGTCAGACCTACATCACACCTACATCTTCAGAGTTCCAATATTCTTGTCATTAAAGAAGCGATAGAGCAAATCCGACGGTCTAAGGTATTCACTCAGCAGCTTAGAAGAACGAAGTTAACGAAATACGAGGGCAAAACCGTTTTGTCAAGGCCGGAGATTTTTAATGAGATCGAGGGCTTCTATGGCTGCTTATGAGATGCTCATACTGTTTGTCCCCAGTGTGATGACCACTACAGCGATGAACGGTCAGACATTGACCAATGTGCCATTGAGCTGGATCTTAGATAACTTAAAAACGAAAAAGCTTCTGGTTAAGACTGAGTGACTGGAGAACTCCTGAAGGTAGGAGGACCTACTGTCATACAGGAACTACAGAAGCTTTTTACACCGTTCTTCACTACGTGAGAAGAAAAGGAATTAGAGTAAGAAGGCATTTGGTGGTTTTATTGTTTTAGAAGGGAGATATACCCCACCATACCAGCCCTGTATTATTTACTGCCCACTGCTGAGCACGGGCCTCTTCTAACAGCTGAAAGGGTTTAGGCCTTAGTCCACCACGCTGGCCTAATGCGGGTTGGCAGACTTCACATTCCTTTGAAATTATTTTTGGGGAATTGTCAGGTATGTAGGTTTCCTCACGATGTTTTCCTTTACCTTTAAAGCGAACAATAACTGATAAACAAATAAAGGAGATATACTCTTCTTAAAAATTATAGATCCATTTGAAGTCTGAATCGTATCTATAAATGGTTCTCTAAGGTTAGCACGAATCGGCTAGCCAGAAGACTAAACGAGTTTCAGCCCCCAGAATAGGCTCGGGCTATAGCATTGTAGATCACATTTACCTAGTAAAACAGATTATACTCTAACTCCGACAAAACCTGGATTATCCTCGAATCATTACAGTGTTCCCAAGTAAACTATCGCTATATCGAAGTGTTGAATATCTATACGAATTTGCCACTATGCGTGCCCAAGAGCCAGCAGTCGGGGCCAATCCAGTTACGCAAAGGGGTCAGACAGAGGGATGTCATATCCCCAAAATCGTTCAGAAGCGCACCGAAGGATATATGTTCGAGACGCTGGACTGGAAAGATATGGACATACTTATAAATGGAGATTACCTTTCTCACTTACGATTCGCCGACAATATTAAAGTCTTAATGACGGAATCGCTGAAAGAGCTGCAACAGATGCTGAACAGCCTAGCATCAGCCTCACAACGAATAAATGAAGTTGGATAAAACCAAAGTCATGATCAATGACCACCTAGATCCAAGATCTGTCGTTGTCAATGACTACATGCTCGACGTTGTCTTCGAACATAATTACCTTGGACAGATTTTGCTGTTAGGAAGAAACAACATTGAGGAGGAGTTAAGAAGATGATCCTGCTGGGCTGGGCAACATTCAGCAAACTACGTCGGGTCTTCTCGACACTTCTACCCACAATGTTTAAAAATTTAAGTTTTCAACCAGTGCGTCTTGCCTGTCATGACTTACAGTATGAGACGTGAATACTCATAGTGCGGCTGTTCATCCAATTTAAAGTCGCTTATGGAGCTATGGAACGTGCTATGCTCGGAATTCCTCTGAAGGATAAAATTCGTAACGGGTTATCGAACAGAGAAGTAAAGTCACCGACAGAGCACAATGGATTAGTAAGCTGAAGTGGCAGTTGGCTGGTTATGTCTGTCGAAGAACCTAGCCGCTGGGGTATACGATCCAAATTAACAAGTTCTTCAGTGGAGACCACGAGTCGGCGATTTAGGTTAGTTAGGTTGTATAGTTAAAAACTATTTTAAAGAATATAATGCTTGATGATAATTTACATAATTAAATCGACACCTAAAATGTTATATTTAACTAAGCATACTCGTAACATGAACTAAGTAAGCGTTTTTTATTGCACTATAAATAAATACTGCTAAAGATATCATTCCCCTCGGAATGTTTTCATTCCCATATTTCATGAAAATAGGAGAATGGCTTCTAGGAGAATGAAATATTTCGATTTCGCAGGTATTTCTATTAGAATATTCTAGAAATCATAGCAGGGGAAGGTGGATGTCAACACGGGTTGAATTTAGTATAATAATAAATATTTTAAATAATTTTAGTTGTATACTTTGTCAATTTTCTACGACAGAGGCGAATGATCGATTACCGTGGTACATTTCTCAAGACCAAAGAAAAAATTTCACCACTCCTCAAATAACACATCTTCTCACTATAACGGCTCGTGGTTAACTTAGGTGTTATGGAATTCGTCAGGGCTCGGGTCTAAAATAAACTAGCAACACGCGGACATATTAAAAAAAAATATTTATATCATCCAAGAGGCGAATGATCAATGTAGCGTGGTAAAACTTTATACCGTCTATATAATTATTATAATTTATACAAAATTATTGTACTTTAGGTCATAAATCTACACTATTTTTTACATCCGATGTTAATGTGAGTTATTAAATATTCAACATAAAGATGAAAATAGGACGCCTGCGAGATGAGCAAACACTGTGGAACAGGGTTCGGGAATGAATTCCATGGTACTTTTTACTTAATTTTCACTTAAATTTATAAGTTATTGTAGTACTCTTCTGTGTGTCCTTCCTCTTTGTGTTAATGAAGTAATATAATTCTGCTTTTTATGTAATAGTTAGTAAATTTAGTTTGATTTTCTCAAAAATTGCAGTTTACCGCGTGCGATAGGAATCACTCATTTACACTATTCTTAATTCAAATTTATTAAAATTTATTTTCTATTTTTTAGTTTCATTTTCTATAAAAGCGTGTTTTTTAGTTTTTAAACTATTATTTATTTTCATATTTTGTTGTATTTTCTATAAAAAATGAATTGTCATCGGTCCTTGATAAGTATGCCAAATTTCGATTTAATCCGACGTTTTGAAGGAGGTCAATATAATGTTCAAAGTTTCCGTTACATCGTACTAATATTATAAACGCGAAAGTTTGTAAGTATGGATGTATGGATATTTGTTACTCTTTCACGCAAAAACTACTGAATGGATTTCGATGAAATTTGGCAAACGGGTAGATCATGACCTGAATTAACACATAGGCTACTTTTTATCCCGGAAAAATATAAAGCGGGACTTTTATCCCGGGAAAACTCATTCACGCGGGCGGAGCCGCGGGCAAAAGCTCGTACATACTAACATACCTACGTATGAAGCTAATAAAAGCGTGTTAAAAAGAGGCTGGAGATGATCGATGTTTCAACTTACTGGTAAAATGTGTTTACAAAACCCGAGTAGCTTGTCAATAGCCTCGTGGGCGAAGGGTCTAATATCAACAGATATGAAAGGGTCTGTTTGACTAATGCACTACTGCCTTATGAAAACCATCGTAAAGTGACAGCCTGATGTTGTGTTTTACATAGTGATTGAGGGTATTCTGGAAGACCAATTCCTCTCTCCAAGGCGCTGACGCCCTGACCCTTTACGCTGACCTGACATAGTGGCACTACACTTATTTAAACGAATATTTGGCTTATTTAGCCAATTCAACATAATTTTTATTGGAAGTGGACACAAAATCGATATTGCTTTGCCCAAAAGGCGTAAATATTTTGACGAATACGCTAAACTGACGCTAGACTGCCGCGGTGGCGTAGTTGTATTACGGTACGACTGCAATGCTGAGGTCTCGGGTTCGACCCGGGGGCAAAGAGATATTGGGTTTTCTACTCACTATCAGCCCGGAGTTCGGAATTTATGCCCGATATGGCGATAGGCTCGTCTCCTATCACATCATGGGACCGAATGCGCACGGCAAAAACGCATGATGCTATATATAATTTATATTTTGCACCTGCCTCCGTCCCTCTCTACACCACCCTAAGGTTGACTGAGAGAGAATGCCCATCGCATTAAGTCCGCCTGTATACCATGTGTACAAAGGACCTAGGACCCCCCATGTGACGATGTGTTGGTAGTGGTTGGTAGTGGTGAGTAGTGGTGGGTACCGTCCATGAGCAGCCAGTGCCCGGTGAGCACCCAGACGGCGACGATGGCGGCGGCGAGCAGCGCGGCGGCCAGCTCGGGCGCGGAGTACCGCCCGCACGCCGCGCCGCGCGCCAGCCCCGCGCCGCCCGCCACGTACTGGCACAGCGGCGTCAGCAGGAACGCCAGCGCCGCGCACGCTATTACTGCAACACACACACACAACACACATTATAATCATCACGGCTTGTATGATAAAAATATTTTCCCGGGATAAACAGTAGCCTATAGCATTCAGGAGTAATGTAGCTTCCTATTAGTGAAAGAATTTTCAAAATAGGTCCAGTAGTTTTTGAGTTTATCCATTACAAACAAACAATCAAATCTTTCCTCTTCATAATATTAGTATAGATAGTATAAATTTAATAATTATAATGTATTATTAATATATAGTATATAGTAATATTGATATTATTAACACGTTGATTTTATTAACACGTCAACTGCGGCTCCCCTAACAGTCGTGTAAATATTGCTGGCAACGCGCATGCGGCTAGCAAATAACTGGAGTGTTGTAAAAAACCTATCTCAGACTACCCCATTCATTCGCGTCGTGCAACCAAATGCCAGTGCGGGACAACACATTCCAGCACTGGTGGATATTTCCACTATTGTCTGCGGGTAGTTGGATATTTCTATTTGCCCGGATAGCGACCACCGTACGTACACAAAACATAAAGGGTTAAACCATAGCGGGTTTTACACTTTTACGTTTTTTAGATAGATCTACATAAGTATATCGTATTCCGGAAACAGACTGTATATCCGGCTCAATGCAAATGAAGTGAATTGAAATAATTGTGCTAATCAAGTGTTTTTTTTTTTTCGCCAGAACTCCTCGATTAAGTCTTGGTAAGGTTGCTTTGCTTCGACATACTACAGATAATAAAATAGACAAACCAAACTAGACATTGGCATTGCATAAACATAATAAACTTACTGGCAGTGCATATCGCGACGAGGGTCTGCATTGAGTCGAAGAAGAAGAACATGATGAGCAGCGCGACCGACGAGCCCAGCGGGAAACACAGAGCCTGCATCGTGTTTAGCGTTTGGACGTCTGAAACAAAACAATAATGTTCAACCTTTAAGCAAAGATGATTTCTGAAATTTAAATGGCTGTATAAAAGATTGCCTTGACGGCGTAGTTGTATTGCGTGCGCGGCACGACACCGCTCTGAGGATCCAGGTTCGAATTTTGGGTCGGGCAGAGTTATTAGCTTTTTCTATTTAGTATCAGCCCAATCTGGAATCTGTACCCCTCACGGCGATGGGTTCGCCCCCTAAAATATCAAGGACGGGAGAATCATAGCCAAAAGCTTCGGAAACACAGGCGTGTTCTGTGTTTATTTTTGTTTGTATTAATCTCATATTATTACATTAATAATACCAACCTAATAAAAAGCGACGAACTAGAATTTTAAATACTATGCAAAACTAAACCGCTCTTACCATAGTTTCACTGGCTTTAATCCTCGCGGAATTGCACATTTTACTACTTTGAGACAGGAATGCTGTATTATATTATACTCTATGTCAAAGGATAATGTACTTGAATAAAAGGTTACAATTTGGGTAAATTTTATAGCTTACAAAATAAATAAAAGTATTAAATTTATATTGAACTGTTAAACTGTGAAAACCTTAGATTGATATTTGATGCCTTTTACTACTTAAATGTCTAACATATTGCCTACTAGCTTTTGCTCGCGGCTCCGCCCGCGTGTATAAGTTTTTCCGGGATAAAAGTCCCGATTTATATTTTCCCGGGATAAAAAGTAGCCTATGTCCTTTCTCAGGTTCTAGACTATCTGTGTACCAAATTTCATATAAATCGGTTCAGTAGTTATGGCGTGAAAGCGCGACAGACAGACAGACACACAGAGTTACTTTCGCATTTATAATATTAGTAAGGACTAGTAAGGATAATCATTGATATTTAATTTATAATTTTCATCTTCAAAAATCTTTCATTCCTTTTAATCTTTCGTTATAATTAATTAGTGTTCTGTCCATCCAAAGGTTGTCTGGCAGAAATCGCTTAAAGCGATAAGACCGCCTCTTGTACCATCATGTTTTTTTATTATTTAGTCTGTAAGTATGTTTTTTTCTTTTGTAAATGAGTGTGCAATAAAGTATTAACATTGATCTATAAAACACAAACATTATAAATGCAATAAAATCAGATTCAATGAACGCAACGTGATCAATCTATTACGTAACAGCTCAGTACGAATTGCAATGCCTTATCCTTGTTAGGAATTAAAGTGGCGAGGTTATCGATCACTCGCATACGTAATACGCGTATATTTGTTTTACTGTTATTGCGATTGGTGAGTAAATGATAAGCTTTATGTGACCGTAACAGATTCGAGCTTCCCTTTATGGAAGCTTTTTATTAGACAAACAAAGCCGTGGACGCAAATAAGCAAAATATGTTAGCGGCTTATGATTTAATCCCCAACATATTTTGTACTAGCTTTAGCGCGCGGCTCCGCCCGCAAAAAGTACTCAGGAGTAATGTAGCTTCCTATTAGTGAAAGAATTTTCAAAATCGGTCCAGTAGTTCCTGAGATTAGCGCGTTCAAACAAACAAACAAACAAACAAACTCTTCAGCTTTATCATATTGGTATAGATTAGCTTTAAAAGAGAAGAAATACACCAATAACAATTTTAAAATTTAACATCAGATAACCTACTTCTTATTTGCCCTACTTTAAAAAATCATCATAATTAAGTCGATAATGTTTTTGTTTTTACTGTACAGTCAGCAGCATAAGTAGGTAGCTGAACAAATTCAAAATTTCAAATTGCCTACATACTTTTGTATTCTTACTAATCTTTTTTTTTCTTCACAAAAATAAAATAAAAGAGATTTACTTTACTTCAAAAGAAGAAAAAAAAATCAGTTTAACTTAAGGCATATATAGACGATTTGAAATTTCGATTTTGTACAGATATTTATGCTGCTGACTGTACATAATTTGTTGTTTAATTGGTTAATAAAAATATTCCCATGTCTATATTCTAGACCATCAGACGATAGATATCCGAGTCCATTTGCACAAGCACACACAAATGTTACATTGTTACAGCTATTTCTTCATCGATTTCAGTCAAAGTAACTTGTGAGTGCTCCTTTTGCCTAAATGACGACGTTTTGTATTGCAGCAACATTCTTATTGGTTTTACTTTAACAGTTACATTTACTGTTCATGAAGAAAGTGGTTGTTAAAGGTGCTTTAAATAACATCTATCGTTTTTCAGACCTCTCTTATCACTTCACGGCGAAAATTGGCTGCACTTGTTGCGCCACTGCCTACGCCTTCGGGAATAAAAGGCGCGCACAGGAGCGCGGGCGCGTTTGTGTGTGTGTGTGTGTGTGTGTGTGTGTGTAATGTGTGTGTGCTATTGTTTTTGAAACCCATGTATATCACTTACTACTATTGGCGGAAGAGGCGGTGGGTGGCTTGCCGCCCAGCAGCGACGCCTCTCGCTCGCGCTCGGCCCGCTCGCGCGCCTGCCGCTCCATGTTGAGCGAGCGGAAGCTGCCGTACACGATCAGCAGCATCGAGATTAGACATGCCGACACCCTGTACAACAAACAGAACAATATAATATGAACTTTAAGTTATAAAAGTCTCCTAATATTTAGGATTATGTTTTAAGAAACTTATAACAGTACGAATATTAAAGATCACATCCCAAACTCACTTAAGCGACGTCGTCAATAACACACGATACTTGTATGCAACATATTATTTAGGCAAAGATAACTTCCCTAGGGAACAGTTGCCGCTTGGCGGACAGCCGTAGAAAGAAAGATAAATTGAACGCCTACTGGAATGTTTGGTTTTATCTGGCCTCCTAAATGCCATCAAAGCATAGTAGTACATCTAGGCAAGGCTTGGCAAACTGGACGGATAAACATTAAAATAACATCATACAAAAAATGTTGGTCAAAAATATTTATACAAGAAGTAAAATATTAGTTTTGTTTTAATTCCGCCCGCTTTATTATGAAAATTAATATAATATCATATTTACAAACTAGATACGGAAACTCGGCATAATACAAAACAATAATTAAACAGCTGTTGCGAACATTGAACAAAGGTTTATTAATAATATCAAAGTAAATACATATAAATTGTGTAAACATTCATATTAATACAATCGGACGTACTACGCGATGACAGGTGCTCACAACTGGGCCAACAACTGGCATTGTTATCTGTATTTTTTGCCATCGCCAAATGTACGGGCGTGACTAACATAAACAATCGTTTGACCTGGGATGCAAGACTGCTCTGTACAACGACGCGCTTTCTCCTTGGAATTAATCAGCGCTAGATACACATCGATAGTCATTATGCAGAATAAAATGCAATGGTTACACTCGAACAAACTATGAAAATGAGTTAAAACGAGATTTGAACAGTTTTTGCTTGCTTCTTCAGGCTAGAAACTGTTTTCACAATGCCTTCTTTGTTGAGTTTTTACAGATTTCATACTTTGATATTATGGTGACACAGGTTTAGAGTTTTTAAAATTTACCATTGCTGTGGTATCTTGTAAAGTGATATATACCAATGCATCTATCTGTTTGTATATAATATAGATGAGTGACTTCATTATTTCTCGGTAGTTTCCAACATTAATTCGATTTGATGTCTTAATTGATAATTTCCTAAATTGCGTTTGGATCATCGTCTATATTTGATAACATTAATTCCGTACATCCTACTAATTCGAAACTTTTCATTTCCGTTAGTGGATCACATCCTAACAATGTAAGATTGATTTATTAAAAAAAACCGGTTCATCATTCATTCCAAAACCGGTTATTTCAAAAAGGAACGCTCAATTTATTTTTTAATTTTTTGATGTCACTGGCCATTATTTACACAAATATATTCTTGTATCCGCACCAACTCAATAATATGACTGGTAGACAATAATTATAATATCATTAAATGTTATTTACGAACATGATGACTAAATACCATTTTTCTAGGTGCATAAAACATAAATCTCATTACACTTAAGCCGTTGCAAAGTGTTACCCAAAGAACGATCAGATAATATAGGCGTCGCAACGCTTTTAATGTAGCCTATTGACCCGGGCCTAATTAAATGAAGTGGCGTCCAGTGGCGCGGATGTCTCGCTAATATAAGGTAATGTAGTTCAGTACGAGTGCTAAGTCTTTATACATTATTTACATCATTCGACATGTATTCAAAGATACTGCAATGTGGCTGTTGGTTTTTGTAATGTAAGTGTAACGGACATAACTAGCAACCGCGTTTTTGACGTTGTCATAGGTGCACGTATTTTCCCGCTCTCTTTTTATTTAACGTATGGAGCCACAATATAATAAAATATATAATTGAATAGGGTAGTTTCCTATGTTTGATTTTGTACATTATTGAAGTTATACTTCTTTTGGTGCGTTAGGGAAAAATTATGAGAGTTTACGATGCGCGCGCACACCGTCATGAAAAACCGACACCCTGAAGTTAGCTATAGTCAACATTTTTGAATTTTGAACGTAGAATAAGGCGAAAGATAATTAAAAATATTTTTATCTTGTTACGCCAAAGAAGTATAACTTCTAACGCGGGTACATAAGTACACACACAATTTTGAAGTTATACTTCTTTTGGCGCGTTAGGGAAAAATGATGAGAGTAAATTTATACGATGCGCGCGCACACCGTCACGAAAAACCGACACCCTGAAGTTAGCTATAGTCAACATTTTAGTTTTGAATTTTGAACGTAGAATAAGGCGAAAGATAATTAAAAATATTTTTATCTTGTTACGCCAAAGAAGTATAACTTCTAACGCGTGTACATAAGTACACACACACTTTTTTATATGTAACAGAATGTATTAAAAAATGTAGTTAAATACCCTATTGTGAATTCATTAAACGTCATGTTAATGTATAGCCGTGTATTCTTCTGTTCACCTATGTAAATGCCGTATAACGACCAAAGCATGTATCATCATCATCATCAGCCACATGACGTCCACTGCTGAACATAGGCCTCCCCCGAAGATTTCCAGATGGACCTGTCAAAAGCGGCCTGCATCCAGCGTGTTCCTGCGACCTTTATCAAGTCGCCTGTCCACCTTCCAGGTGGACGGCCGACGCTGCGCTTGCCAGTACGTGGTCAAGCATGTATAACATGGCCAAAACCCTCGATACGTACATCTCAGTTTTAAATCATTTTTTATTGAGCATTTAATGTCTAATGTAAGACTACCTCGGTGGCGTGGTTGTATTCGTGCCAGTGATGCCAACTTAGTTATTTTGTAGTTAAAACTAGCAACTTTTCAATGTCTGTTAGCTACATTTTTTAATACTTATAGCTAAACATTTAAGCTACATTTTCTAGCAAATCTTTTGAAGTTAAGTTTTATAAGATATAACTAAAGGAATTTGTGACGAAAATTATTCAGGCTAAAGTTCTACACATTTTTTTTATTCTTATCATAAGGAACCGGCTAAGGTTTAAAGGTTATGCTGCCATATATTATTGGATGTAGACAATAAACTAATTATAATAAAGGGAAATTGAATAAATAAAAATGTTGTTGACTGCCTCGGTGGCGTAGTTCGATTATGGTACGACTGCAATGTTGATGTCTTGGGTTCGATTCGGTCGGGCAAAGTGATATTGGATTTTTCTATTCTCTCTGAGGTGAGGTGCAGTAACTACACATTTTTTTTTTTGTGGAAGTTTTTTTTTAAACGAAGGATATGAGGCTAGTCTAATAAAAAAACATTAGTTATGTAGGTAAATTATGACAGTTACAGACAGTAAGTATATAAAAGATAATCACTTATAATACCACAAGAGCTTCAAAATTATCGGGTATTTTCCGATAGGTTCGTTGCAAACAAATGAAGGAGTTTTCAGGTTAAAAAATCACGAGCGCGAAGCGCGAGTGATTTTTCCTGAAAAACTTGACGACTTTATTTGTTTGCAGGGAACCTTGAGGGAAATGCCAGATAATTTTGAAGCTCGTGTGGTATTCGGGGGATTATTTTTCCGTCCCAAATGTCGGCCAATAGAATTGCACCATGAGATGAAATGAACAGTCAACAAATAAGAATTTCATAATATATAGTAACTACCCGAGAAAATATTCAAAAAATTATCAGTATAATACCATGTAGGTTGTACCACGTGACGTCGAATGGTGCAATTCTATTGGTCGATATTTGGGTCGGAAAAATAATCACAATAAAATATTAAAGTACTACACAATACAATGCCAAACCTAGCCTAACACTGCTTTTAAGTATTTTAATTTTATATTTTTCTTACTTAAAAGTGGACGATAGCCTAGTTGGGATTGGAACGGTCTGCCGAGCCAATGTCTGGAGGTTCAAAACCCAAGGCACACACCTTGACTTTTCGAAGTTAAGTGTGTATTGTTTACTAATTATCGTTCGCTTTAACGGTGAAGGAAAACATCGTGAGGAAACCTGCATACCTGAGAAGTTCTCTATAAGAATTTCGAAGATATGTGAAGTCTGCCAAACCGCACTAGGCCAGCGTGGTGGACTAAGGCCTAACCCCCCTCTCAGTAGTAGAGGAGGCCCGTGCTCAGCAGTAGGCAGTATATTATACAGGGCTGATTGCATTGCTTACTTAAAAACTTTAGCTAGGTACTTTTAGCAACTTTTTTTAGACGAAGAATCGCGCTATCTAACAACTTTTTACTATTCATCTAGCTACTTGATGGCAGTGCACAGTTGGCAACACTGATTTGTGCGCGGTATGACCAGCGCTCTAAAGTCTCGGGTTTAAATCCTGGGCCGGGTAAAGTAATGGGTTGTGTTATGTTGTTAGTATGGTTTGGTTCTTATGAGACCGGAGTCTGGAATTCCCTATATGGCGATAGAGTCGGCCCATATCACACCATGGGACGGAACATACATGACGAAAAGTGCGTGCCCTAGTTGCACCCCTGCCTACCCATTCGGGGATAAGGGCGTGAACCATGATAATAATAGTGTGTGTGTGTGTGTGTGTGTGTGTGTGTGTGTGTGTGTGTGTGTGTGTGTGTGTGTGTGTGGTCAGGTGATGACAAACGCAATAAACTACATTAAGTTTAAAACTGAAAATTGTGACTAAAGATTAAACTGTTTTTTTAGGCAGTAGGAACGCGACGTGAAAAAACATAAATATTTTAAACTAGCTTTTGCCCATGGCTTCGCCCGCGTGAATGAGTTTTTCCAGGGGTAAAATACCGCTTTGTATTTTCCCGGGATAAAAAGTAGCCTATGTGTTAATCCAAGACATGATCTACCCGTGTGCCAAATTGCATCGAAATCCGTTCAGTAGTTTTTGCGTGAAAGAGTAACTAAGGCACATCCATACATTCTTACAAACTTTCGCGTTTAAAACCGCTTCGTATTTCATCAAACTACCGAAATTGATTGACAGAAAGATAACTTTATTGAGAACGCATCTGTTTGATTTGTGCTAAATTTAAAGTACCAAGAAATATATAGATATTTAGATGATAAATGCGCCAACATCGGAACAATGAGAAACATGCCGGTAAACTTTTTAAATTTAATTATAACACAGAGTATAAAACAGGCAAATAAGATTTGAAATGCCAATGCATGATACTGAAAAAAAAAACTATTTCGATACTGCATTTTTTTTCTACTTGCTTGTTAGTGCAGTCTACAATCTTATCTCCAAACAACCGACCCGAATTTTCTGACCCTTTATTGATAGGGTATAGGTAAGACAGAGAATAATCTTCATAATGTTTTAGTCTGGAAAAAAACTTTTACGCAGAATAATTTTGATAGCACTAACTCCGGACCAAATTTAAGAGAACCTTTTGACCAATATAAAAAATACTTTCACTTTTGCACTCAGGTCAGCTTAGCAGCCTCAATCTAATACATACAATAAGCTCCACGTAGTATTTCCTTCACATCTCCGTAAAGTAACTAATATTCCGGAAGCCGAGCCTCATGCGCCATTAAGTAAATACCATATTGGAACATGAAAATAGACCAACAGTAGTAGGTCCAAAACAAATATTAAAGTTTTTTGGATTTAGAATTATTACTTTTGGTGGAAGCAACTGGCTAGTAAACTTATCCTCACGCAGCTAAGTAATATTTCTAAGGGCCGTAATAATAAATACAGGTCAATTTCACTCTGAAGTGCGAAATCAGCTATGCTGTCAAATTAAGATCAGTATCTTAAGATAGTAGCTGCTCTATTTAATAAATCCATATTAACATCAGGTCAAATGACATCTTAAGTTACAATATGTGACGCATTTTGACATCTAAGTTTTGTTTATGTAACTGCGCTTACTCAGCTGAGAACAGCTGCTCTTAAATGACAACTTAAGCTTGGTTTATTAAATAGTTCAATTCATTAAATGTCTACTTGAGATTTTACTCCAACGTATGATTCGATTTATTAATACCGCCCTAAGATAAGGCACAGTAAGGGTATCTTAATTAAAGATGTATACTAAGCTGGCTATAAAAGTAGGAAAAGTCAAACAATATTGGCCATCAAGAGTTGTTGGAGCTCTTGCCAATCTACATATTGTAGGTTCACTAAAGCAGTAAACTGGATGTACATAAATTGAAACCAGAATACGATTTCGACTGTCCACTGGTACATGGTACTGGTGGTAGGTCTCTCATATGTAAGAGTCCGTTTGGGTGGGTACCACCGCAATGTCTATTTCTACCGCCAAGCAGCAGTGTGCATGCACTGTTGTGTTTCGGTTTGAAGGACATTGTAGCCAGTGTAACTACTGGACATAATGAGAATTAACATCTAATGTCTCAGAATGACGAGCGCAGTGGAATGCCACACAGTACTTTATAACTCAAGGTGCTAGATGGTGTTGCTACTGTTTATGGGTGGTCGTATCGCTTACCATCAGGCGAAGGGCAAGCTCGTCGCGTCATTCAAAACAATAAAAAAAAATAGGGTCCATAAGTCTTCAGTGTTTTAAATATTGATGCCATTTTTAGTCCAGAGAAGGGCATTTAAGAGTCAAGTGGGCGGCGTAAAGGGAGAAAGCAAATAACATTCTATAGTCGAAACAACTGGACGAATTTGGGTTAATTTTATTTTCTCCGCCATAAGGACGATTTTAAATAAACCAGATGACAAGGAGTCCATTTACTTTTATTTGACAAGATCAATGGTATCTCTTCTTCTCATAAATAAGCGCTAATTTATAACAGCAGTTCCTGGTTCACTTTTTCTACAATTATAATTAATTATGGCAACACGCATCGATATTAGATTCGTTACAACATTTCCACAGATCGATGTTTGTGCAACGCATGACTTAAAAAGTACTTGACAACTAGTTTAACTGGGGTAAACGGTTTTCTTTCGAATTGCACATCGAGATATTTATTTTTGTTACTACATTTCCTATTTCTTAACTTCTTGAATGTGGATTTCCGTTCCAGTCGCAATTAATATCTATCTTGTGATTTCATTTTTATGTATTTTGATTTAAAGATGAAGGCAATATATAGGCGGGTATATAAAAATGAATGTGTATTTTGGTCATCCCACAATATAACTAGCTGTAGGAAACGCAACAGCAATGGTGCCATTACCCGCCAGCTTTCTGTGAGACGGTGTTATTACGGTTAGACTCTATTCCGGTTAAACATTTTTCCCCATAAAACTGCATATTTTGTGGGGCTCTCATATTCACAAAAGGATCGAATTGATATTTTAGTAAATTCTTACTATATTAATACCTATAACAAAGATCTTTAATTAATTAGTAAATAAACGAAGACAAATTTTATTTTTGATATCGGTACTCACATTCAAGGATTTGTAAGAACCGGAATAAAACTGCACCTGACGACATTTAACATCCTGTAAGCTTTATTGAACATCCTATAAGCCATCATCTTTGTACAACGCGCAAATGTAGCTGCGTGACATACAAAATGCAATAAAATGGAAGCTTATTTTAATTTTACGTGCTAATTTACTGCAAATTAATAATTACTACATTTTGCTTAAAAATATTCATTCTTGACACTAGCTGACTGACTTACTGACACAACATCGCGCAGCTAAAACTAATGTTATTTGGAGCATACATTTTTGCACACTACTAACGAGCGCCTTATTGAGGTATATTACACAATCAATAATATCATGTGTCTGGAATCTCTATATTATCACAAGATCGCAAATACTATGCCTGAAACCTGCGATATTATCACGATACTGCGATACGCATCAATAATGCATTAAAATTATCGTGATAATACGAGTATCGCGGGATATTATTTATTGTAATAGATTATACCCCATTTATATCGAGTATTGTGAAGGGATTTTTGGAAACCCTTTCTCTAATAACTAATTAGTATATCTATACTAATATTATAAAGAGGAAAGATTTGATTGTTTGTAATGGATAAACTCAATAACTACTGCACCGATTTTGAAAATTTATTACTCATGAGTGCTATAGGCTGCTTTTTATCCCGGGAAAATATTTTTAAACCGGAAAAGCTTTCTCACGCGGGCAGACGTCTAGTTATAAATAAAATTATGTTTTCTTTTTCACGCAGAAACGGAACATTGCAATAGAAATTATTTAATTTATAGAAGTAATTGGCGAACCCAATAGTAACATAAACCTTTCTTCATCCACGTTTCCATACCAAACCCGGCAACAAAAGCATAAGGTACTACAATATATCTTAAACATTGTTTACACATTTTTCTAGGTTTATATTGACGTTACATCCTATACTATCCATCCTATAGGGCAGCTGGACAATTAGCCATTTCCCTCTGTTCATTGTACAATGAACGTCTGTCAGGACTTAATTTGAGGGCAGACATCGGTTTCGTTATTGTACATTGTTTGTATTACTCCATACACAAAGAGATGACGGTACAGAGCCAGTTGCATATATGTAAATAAATAACATCTACCCACTTATCAATTATGTCTATTGTGTAATGTATTTAATGGAATTCCTATACTTGTCATGTAATTTCATAGACAACTTACGGTTGTTTTAGCCGTGGCACTAGTTGCTCCTGTCACCTGTGCCGAGACTGCCGACCACTTCGTTGATGTAAGGCGTGTGTGTGTATAAATAATAGCATTGCGCGCGGCTCCGCCCGCGTGGAAACGTTTTTCCGGGATAAAAGTAGCCTATAGCACTCAGGAGTAATATAGCTTCCTATGAGTCAAAGAATTTTCAAAATCGGTCCAGTAGTTCATGAGATTAGCGCGTTCAAACAAACAAACAAACTCTTCAGCTTTATAATATTAGTATAGACTAGCTGTTGCCCGCGGCTCCGCCCGCGTGAATGAGTTTTCCCGGGATAAAAGTCCCGCTTTATATTTTCCCGGGATAAAAAGTAGCCTAAGTTACTCCTTATTACATCAGCTACCTGCCAATAAAAGTCCCATCAAAATCGGTCCAGCCATTTCAGAGATTAGCCGGAACAAACATACAGACAGAAAGACAGACAGACAGACAAAAATCGTGAAAAACATTATTTTGGTGTATGTACCGTATATATATTCATATACATGTAGTAAAAAACGGTTATTTCAATATTACAAACAGACACTCCAATTTTATTTATATGTATAGATGTATAGATGTACAGATTAACAGACCATAAAAAATTTTATTTGAAGTGCGTAGATATTTTTTTAACATTTCTGTGACAGACTCGTGAAGACGAGACCAAAAACCTCGGAATAGGACCAACAATAAAAGCGGTGCAATTAACCTATATTGACTGCTTTCTGTTAGATCTAAACTATGAAGAATTGTGAACGATTGGGGCATTCGTAGGCATGGATGGGCTTAGGTGATCCATGGTGCTTTTAACATGGTCTATTTAGACAAGAAGTGAAAAGATATTATAAAAAATATAAAGAGGAACATCAAAAAGAATGAATGGTAATTTAACAGTAAAAAGAAAAGAAAAAAAGCACAGAAAACCTCATAGCTTGGTTAATTTAAAGTTTGTGCCAAAACTTTCATTTTATGACCTACTGCCGAACTTCCTTTGCAATTTCTATGTATACTCTGGTAATCTTAATGGCTTTCTATTACACTCTAAATAAATGGCCACTATTGTAACCGAAAAAGAAAACGTTGTTCCAGATACAATATCTCAAAAATCATTAGACAGAAATCCTACTATAGTAGAAATATGAAAATACTCGAAGCACATAATCGACGTGGGATTTAGTCTCGAAACTATCGAGTCTGACTCAACGTCGTTAATTACACGCCGATGTATTAACAATTGTCGTTTTTTATATTTGCATAATGCATACCTGTACTTGCTTATGTATCTACATACAATCACGTTTATAAAAACATGTGTTTCGTTGTCTCTATCCCCGAATTGAAGGTGAAACTTCAGTTCGACTGCTTTGACTTTATTACTATACTAGCTGTTGCCCGCGGCTCCGCCCGCGTGAATGAGTTTTCCCGGGATAAAAGTCCCGCTTTATATTTTCCCGGGATAAAAAGTAGCCTAAGTTACTACTCCTTATTACATCAGCAACCTGCCAATAAAAGTCCCGTCAAAATCGGTCCAGCCATTTCAGAGATTAGCCGGATCAAACAGACAGACAGACAGACAAAAATTGTAAAAAATGTTATTTTGGTGTATGTATCGTATATATATTCATATACATGTAGTAAAAAACGGTTATTTCAATATTACAAACAGACACTCCAATTTTATTTATATGTATAGATTCGACTTTACAAATGAAATCATGTCCATTATGATACAAAAACAAATGATCAGCGGCCTTAAAATAATATCAGATTTCAAGACAACTGCGGGGTTAGAATGTGACAAAAAAACACGTCACGTCTCCGTTTCGTCTTATTGGGATTGGTTGAGAGACTGACGTATTGGTCTCTCGATCAATCACAAACATCAAAATTAAACGACATCGTTTTACGAGTTGCGTCTTCGTGTCACATTCTAAGCCCACTGAACAACTATTTTCTCGTATTATGAACTGTTTAGCATGTGACCACTGATAGGTAGCTTTCAAGACAATTCAATTGTTGCCTGAACATAAGTGTTAATGAAATAGGTGCTGTTATGCATAATTATTATTTGCATAATTTACTAAGCACATAAACTTAAAATTAAATTACTTCTTCCTACTTTCTTATGCTTGTTTATTCCTTCTCATTACGATTGAATTTCGTATTACCATTTGAGTTGTGACAATACAAATCTTGTTGGCGTGTTTTTTTTTTTAATTGTTCGAATGACTAGACGAGCATGCCGTTCGCCTGATGGTAAGCGATACGACCACCCATAAACAGTAGGAACACCATCCAGCACCTTGACTTACAAAGTACTGTGTGGCATTCCACTGCGCTCGTCATCCTGAGACATAAGATGTTAAGTCTCATTATGTCCAGTAGTTACACTGGCTACAATGTCCTTCAAACCGAAACACAACAGTGCATGCACACTGTTGCTTGGCGGTAGAAATATACATTGCGGTGGTACCCAACCAGACGGCCTCTTACATAATGAGAGACCTACCACCAGTAAGTGCCTCAACAATTATGCGATTTTCTCACCGAGTAGACAACTATTTTGTTTTTATTAGTTTACTTATACTTCGCTATTGTCGCAGCGGCAAATCTGTTATGCTGAGTTTTACTAAGACGTTCGGCAGATTGCTGAAAGTTCTCGTCAGTCGTTCAAAGTTTTCCTTAGCATAGGTGCTGTATACGATAGCCGGTCACATAACGTAAATGAAGAGCTCCAGGAGATTGTAGTTATTACAGGACATAAAGATATTTGCTTGGCCATGCGACGCCGTGATACACCTGTGGAACTGTGTCGCTGTTACTAACTTAGTACTACAATAACTACACTGTTTATTGTTATTTACAACCGGCTGGCGTATCGTAAGTGAACCAATTACTAGCAAATATAGACAACTTTGCGACAGCCTTTGCCCGCGGCTCCGCCCGCGTGAATGAGTTTTCTCGGAATAAAAGTCCCGCTTTATATTTTCCCAGGATAAAAAGTAGCCTATGTGTTAAGCCAGGACATAATCTACCAGTGTGCCGTACGTTTAGCAATCTGGAAATTGATAGGATATTTAACTAAAGATCCAGTGATCGTGTATGTCCAGTGCTAGTGCACTTTCGAATATTTGAACAAACTAATTTATAATGAAGAATGTGGTTTAAAAAATAATGTTTATAGTGGACACTATTTCAGTGTACATTACTGAGCTTGTCGATTTAAAACGGAGAAACGGTACAGAGCGCTATGAAAATAAAAGTGTCAAAAATGATTTCGAGTGTTCAAATTATGTTTTTTGCCAAGCTTGCAGTAACAATTACACAATGGCATTGTCGTTTTGCACACCTCCGCAATAGCCCGTGCTTCATTAAATTTTGATTACGGTACTAGCCTCACTTTAATAGCCTGTGGGGATTTTCTTCATCGCAAATGTAAAAAATATTGCCATTGTGATCCAAGCGACGTAATTTGTGTAAGATGTGACGTCAGCCCGAGTCGGCGCAGCGGCATGTTGCTACGAGATTTCCGCAATTTTTTATAGCGGCTTTATCATTGACAAATCGATGTTTTGCCATTTAAAATGTAATAAACATTCATATTTTGTGCGAGACTGATATTCCTTCAAATTGATGATTAGCGACTTTATCGACTTTGACTGTAACCTAGTCGTTTTATTTACAAAATGACTAACCGACACTAGTTTCATCAGTCACAACTCACAATCACAATGCCTTTGCTTTCAAAACGCTGTTCACGGTAAATACTGTCCCTATTTCCTGTGTATTATAGTATCCAAGTCAGATGGAAACTTACCACCAAGCTTACCAGATGGTTCCTAGTATTTTTTCAATCGTTTTTATTTCTATAGATATAATTGGATTAATGATTGAACTGAATATACCCATACCTCTCCCATATAATTCATCATCGAATGAACCATTAAAACAAAATCTCACCAGAAACTACAATTTGATATCAAATTTCAACTTAAGCGCGGCGCACTCAAGTCTCAGGCTCAAGTGATATAAAGTGAGATAGAGGATTCACTCACTTGGACGAGTCCATGATTGAGTATGCCCATTTGTACTCTTGGTACTCCATGTTCGCACCGACCTGCGCCATCTTGCGAGCACTGCGCGTAACCGGCCACTGATGGTTGCCTCTTCGCAGTTAATTGTTTTGAGGACTCTGCAAATAAATAAATGGAACACAGTGTATTATAAATTTAAAAAAATCGAATATAACCTGTCCCAGAAAGTTCCGCTTATTGCATATTAGCAGGAGAATTATGTCATTACTTAAAAAATTAGGTTTCAATTTCAGGCGCACGCGTGGGATACATAATTTTCAATATTATACATTCATTGTGTTTTTTAATAAACTAAATAGCTACTCTATCAAAATTGAAAGACGTATATATTAACTGGATACAAACGTAGTGTTAGCAAGAATAGCCGTAAACATTTAACTGGCAGTAAATTTAGACTTAGCAACTTCCAAATTACATGTATTGTGCATTCAACAAGTACCATGAGAAAGTTAGGAAAGCCACAACATTACAGGCGAAGTCAACGACATCGACGACTCAAGTGGTATATTAAAACTCCGTTACCTTAATTATTGGTTCGTAAACAGTTTGTGTGCCGGCTATCATCACCGCGCAAATTTTGTCGTCAACACCACTACTTTTTTAAACTCTACTGTTATTGGGAAATCTACAGAGGTCAATTTAAAATCGAAAACAAAACCACGGAAATATATTACTAATCCTACACGACCGACGAAAAAAACACTATCTCAAACAAACCATCTGAAATATACATAAAACAAATGAAACATCGACAGTCACGACTGTGCAAGTTTCCAGTGAATCTGTTCACGTTAAACAGTTTATATTTGAAATTAATCGTGTCCAAGTCAAATGTGAACAACTCTATTGTAGTTACAGACTGACGCACTGTGAGTAGGTCGATGGGTATCAGTGGCATGTATTAAAACCGGCCGATATTCGAACATTTTAACAACAGAGCAATTTATCTCATAACAAGACGATGGAACCCGATCACTGTTGAATAATAATAATAAAGTTTAGACAACATTCGTGGGAGTATTTTCACATTTTTCTACATTTTGTTTACTATTAGGTCATCATAGACTCGAGTAGTCTGGTAGTCTTAGAATTTTTGTCCCCAACATTTTTTTGACTTAACCATACATCTTATGTTTAATGATAAATTTGCTAGCGGGTAAGTGGTTTTTAAATGCCGAACGAAAAAAATATTCTTTCCACTTTTATGCAATAAAGACACTTCTATAAACCAGCATAGACGGCAATCCGAACTATTCCAGGATGGTAAGGAAGCGCAGTCGAGGCAATAATGAGGGAAACACGTGGGCGTTGCGGGCAGAAATTGCTGCAACAAGCGAAGGGTAGCCGGTCTCAACCGAATCAAACAAGCAACACCAAGGTATAGGTGGGATTAACGAGAACACAACATTAACTCACGCATGTTCTGAGCGATAGATTGTATCGCAAACTGTAGATATAGGTATAGGTCGAAACTCAAATCCAGGTCAAATTATGTTTTTAAGTTTATTACATTATCTATACTTACTAATATTATAAAGAGGAAACGTTTGTGAGTTTGTAGGTTTGTAGAGATTAATCTGTAGAACTACTGAACCGATTTTGAAAATTCTTTCACTAATAGAAAGCACTGCCTCGGTGGCGTAGTTGTATTACGGTACGACTGCAAGGCTGAGGTCTCGGGTTCGATCCCCAGGTCGGGCAAAGTGATATTGGATTTTTCTATTCAGTATCAGCCCGGAGTCTGGAATTTGTGCCCGGTATGGCGATAGGCTCGCCCCCTATCACATCATGGGACGGAATACGCTTGGCGAAAAGTGGGTGCACTAGTTGCGCCTCTGCCTACCCCTTCGGGGATAAAAGGCGTGAGCATGCGTAATAGAAAGCAACAATACTCCGCATTGCTATGGGCTATTTTTTATCCCGGGGAAAAAAAATCACGTGCCCTGAGCCACGGGAATAAGCTAATTATATAAAAACTTAAATAAATGTATTCATCATCATCAGCCACAAGACGTCCACTGCTGAACATTATCTGCGTGTATTTATGTGATATTGTTGCCCTAAGCAACAAAAGGACGAATAGTAACCAATTGTGATATCGTTCGATTTGCAATGCATAGAGTTCAATGAATGCATGAACAAATATCGATAGGTACGCATATAAAATAAATCATATATACCTTAGAGATAAGCAAAAAAGAAACTGGTTTGATTACTGCCTAAAACAACATAAAAAAAAACGTTTGTTAAAACAGAAAACAAGTAAACTTTGATCGTAATTCGTAACCGCCAAATTAGATAATTGGATGATGCCCTCCGCCTCCATAGCCCTATGCAATTTAAATGCGTAACCAACAATTAAGATCACTAGGAACATAAAAACTAAAAGCTCAATACATTCAACCAACTGTGATTTAGCCTGTATATTGCTAATGCAAACCAATTTAGCGCAGTTGATTATGAACAAAATTCAGATGGTCAATTTATCAATGGTACATTTGAAGAATGCAGAGCCGGGCCATTTATAGCTCCACTTTCTGATGTAATAACATCTATACCGTACATTCAGTTCCTTATTACTTACGTAAATAGTTTATTTAAACAATTGTTTAGTAGGTTAATGCAAACGGTGCGGTCATATCTTTACTTGATGCTTTGTTTATGTAGTAAAAGATATATATTTCTAAATACACTTAAATCACATCAGCATGATTATTCCCTACGTATGATTATATTATTAAACTAGGTTTTACGCGCGGCTCCGTCCCACAGAACTCGTGTTTTTATAGCGATAAAAAGCATATAAGCATTATACTATACTTCGAAGTTTTTATTGCCTTAGTTTAAAAAGATATTTTTTTTATTGCATTTAATGACGAGACGAGCATGCCGTTCGCCTGATGGTAAGCGATACGACCGCCCATAAACAGTAGCAACACCATTCTGAACTTTTAATAACAAAGTCTGAGTCGCAATCTATTGCGCTCGACATCCTGAGACGTAAGAGATTAAGTCTCATAATGACCAGTAATTACACTAGTTCCAAGGTCCTTTAAACTGGAACACAACAATACATGCACACTGCTGCTTGGCGGTAGAAATAGACATTGCGGTGGTACTTACCCAAGCGGCCCCTCGCATACGAGAGACCTACTACAGTATTTTGCATGGATCCCTAATATCTTCGGAATGAAACATATCCTTAGTCTACTTGGTTAAAGTTCTAATAATATCAGTTGAGCCGTTTTCGAGATTATTCAGAAGAAATAAACAAACATACATTATAATAACTGTTTTTTGAGTATACATGCCATGCAAATAATCATAATATAAACTTAGGAAAATCTGTTGTCGTGACTTTACAAATGGTCACTTCAATTAAATTGATGTGTTTAGACAATGTTTATTTCAATAGCAACCACTAATTAAAACACCCTAAGGTCCAAATTTAAAGACTGTTTTATTGTATTAAAAAGAAAATAATTAACCATTAAATGTAAATATTTAGTAAGTTAATTGGTATCCAAATACAGGGTGTCCCATAAATGGTAGGACAAACTCAAAGGGGAGATAGCTTGAATGATGCTCTACCAGGCAAGAAAAAATTACCTCTATAAAAGTGTCACCATTTTCGAAATTTTGAGGATTTCGTACTTTTTCCGAAAAGCCCCCTTTTTGACCTATGTTTTGTTGCTGTACGCGCAAATAATCAGATATATTCTTATTTTTTCTGCAGCATACTTGGGAGTAGTCGGTCTACCATACTCCATAATCATTTTATTAAACATCATACAAAAGCCTTGAAAAAATCAACACTTTCCCTCACTATTGTTTTTGGGAAAATTAGTTTACACAACTTTGAACTTCGATAATGTAAAATAATTGTATTGGCCTGTTACTGCATATTGCATGTAAAACTTTCTTGTTTAATGGAGATTTTAAAAAGGTACAATACTCACAACTTTTATTCTAGAAAACAAAAAGATATTAGTTATTTTTGCGCCAAAGGCGCTGGATGCACGTTTAAACGCATTTTCAGATTTATATTAAAATAACACTTTTTAACCACCGACGGAAAAAGAGAGGTGTTATAAGTTTAAGGTGTGCATCTGTGTATCTGTAGCATGGTAGCTCTGAAACGGATGGACCGATTACGATGCAGTTTTTTTGTTTGTTTGAAAATTTATGTAATCGTGATGGTTCTTAGCTATTATTTAATCCTTGGCCGCCCGCGGTGGACAACGGTGTCCATTTATATAAGGAAACTAGCACTGCGCGCGGCTCCGCCTGCGTGGAAAAGTTTTCCGGGATAAAAAGTAGCCTATAGCACTCAGGAGTAATGTAGCTTCCTATTAGTGAAAGAATTTTTAAAATCGGTCCAGTAGTTCCTGAGATTAGCGCGTTCAAACAAACAAACAAACTCTTCAGCTTTATATATTAGTATAGATTAGCTTATACCTATATATAAGCGGGAGTTGACGGGTTAAAAGGTCTATTCAGGCGTTTCAAGATAATCAGCTCATTTCCTACTTTTTAATTTTTTAATTTATTTTTTATTTTAAGCTCTCCACCATAGGGTCTTGACAATCAAGTCTCTAACACCTACTCATTAACTGACCGAACCCCGGATCGGGGACATGAATAATATCTTTTTGTTTTCTAGAATAAAAGTTGTGAGCATTATACCTTTTGAAATCTCTTTTAAACAAGGAAGTTTTTCATGCAATATGCAGTAACAGCCCCATAGAATTATTTTTCATTATCGAAGTTCAAAGTTGTGTAAAATAATTTTCCCAAAAGTAATTGTGACGGAAAGTGTCAATTTTGCAAGGTTTTTGTATGATATTTAATAAAATGATTATGAGTTATGGTAGACCCACTACTCGCGAGTCTGCTGCTGAAAAATTAAGAAAATATCTGGATATTTGCGCGTAAAGCAACAAAATATAGGTCAAAAAAGGGGATTTTTCGGAAAAAGTACAAAATCTTCAATATCTCGAAAATGGTGATACTTTTATAGAGGTCATTTTTTCATGTCTGGTAGAGCACCATTCAAGCTATCTCCCCTTTAAGTTTGTCCTACCATTTATGGGACACCCTGTATATTAATGAATATGATATTTTAGATGTAAAATATGCTGTTAATTCATATTTACCGATAATCTACTGCATAATATTTATATGCTTTTTTAGGCACCACAAATATTTAATTTTGTAAAACAGTATTTGTTTGTTATATAATAATAATAGCTCATTTTGTATTTACACCACTGCTATTTATGATAAAACTAAATATTTTTTATTTACTATTGATGGTGATGTCTTGCAATCAGCCCTGTATTATATATTGCCCACTGCTGAGCACGGGCTTCCTCTACTACTGAGAGGGTTCAGGCCTTAGTCCACCACGCTGGCCTAGAGCGGGTTGGCAGACTACACATACCCTCGAAATTCTTATGAAGAATTCTCAGGTATGTAGGTAATGATGATGTCTTACCATCAGTTAATCAACTTGCTTAACATATCAAGCCTCCTTAGGAAGAATATTTAACCAGTTTCACACTTGTTACTAGATAGGTTTTTTTTATTAAAATTAAAATATTTATTGCATATTTCTAGTATTTCATAAAAAAACAACACAAAAAATTCTAAAAATATACCATAAATATTTTAGAATAAATAAAGTAAAAATACTCTCTAGTAAAAGGTATGAATAGAACAATGAAAAGTACACAAACATAGGATGTTAGATGTTTAATTTAATCCAATTACAAGGCATGCGGTGCAAGTACAGTAAACACAAGTGATGTATCAAGTGGACAATGACCCTTACCATCACAATGATCATGTTCTTTATGTTATCATAGTAATATAGGAAAGTAAAAGTTTGTGAAGTGTTTCAATATGCTTGGATGTTTGTTTAAAGTTTATGCATAAACTACTGCATAAATTTGGTACACAGGTAGACAATATCATAGATTAATAACATAGATAACTTTTAGCCCTAAAAAATGCACAGCTGCCTTTTTATTATTGGGACTTTAATGCAGATGAATGCTCAAAAAATATAAAATTTTGTACAAAATAATAGGTCATGAAATTGCTTTGATTTGTTTCAATAAACCTTTAATTAACTTTAAACCTAAACTACGTGAGGTTGCTGTCCTAGACCATGCTGTGGCCATTTTTTTGGTGGCAGCATGGCAAGTTTGAAACAATATAAAACAGGTAAATGCTAATTGAAGTTAAATAACAGCTTTGCATGTGAAGTAACATATTTGGTACAGTCTATAAGCTTGCTGGTGCTTCAGGAATTTGCTGATAAAGCTCATTCTTTCCCAAAAGATTGTTAAATCAGAAGTTTTGCAGATGTCCATAGGTATTGGTGAGTACTCATCTACAGTCGATTGAATGGATTAAATAAAGGTAAAAAAATATAACTATCGAGCAAGCTTTGTAGACATTTTTAGTAGGCATATAATTATCAAAAAATGTATAAATAAATCCACATACATATGTATATAGTTTAAAGATATCCATATAGTAATTTAAAAAGAAAGTGTCAATGCTAACACACAATTGTAAAATAATTCATAGACTTTCTTTCAATGTATCATATGAATATAGATTCACACAACACAATTGCAATGGCAGATAGATGTGAAGTGTGAAAATTAAGAACTAATGAAGCATTCAATTACACTTTCCCATGAACATGCCACAAATAAAGCATATAGATAACTATTATGATTATGTTCTTAATAATATGAGCATAGGATGTTAATATAATCTTTTTGTATTAGTATTTTTTATATAATATAATGGGTTATAAGAAAATTAAATATATTCGAAAATAAATCGAAAACTGCCATCAAATTAAACAATCATAAAGATTGGGGTAGAAAATCTAGATGTGTTAATAAATGTTGGAATTATATTGAAAAATATAGATTTAGATTCACATAAACAAAAACAGGACAGTAATGAAAGTAAAAGTTAAAGAATATGTTTTTTAAGTCTTCAAAAAACACCATTGTGAATTTTTTTGACTAGAACCTAAATGTTTATTTTGTTTATGAAATACTGTCTCTGGCAACATGTGTGTAATACATACAACAACATAACAACAAATATGCTTATCTACAAAAGTTAAAGAACAAGACTCAAGACACTTATCAGATAAATGTACTTAACAGTCTCAACCAAGCAAGCTTATCAAAGTATACAAACAAGCATGAGGCTGATTAAATATAGACGAATGCTGTAAATATGTCAATTACATTCACACTACTATTTCAGACTGCGTTAGATTATAAATAAAATATACTTCTACAACAGCATACACATATAGGTCAAAATAATTTGTAGGTAAATGAACGGTATAAAAAACTATAATTATCTATTTTAAACTTTGAATATATGTTAGATTTTATACAAATTAACAAGTTAAGGATTTGAACAACAAAAAAGCAAGTTGGTGGTAGTAAGTAGAGCACGAATATAGTGTACACAATAAAGTGAAAGGGTGCCGAAATGTAACGACTATCATTGTGAACAGTAAAGGAACCATTTAGCGTATTAATTAATGTAGCGTGATTACTTTTATCATTTCGCTTATTTATATCATGGAATGATTAACGAGAATTATCATAACACAAATACCATCGAAAGTTAAATAATTATTCCACAACAAATGCGCTTACCAATTTTGTGGACTGCTCCAAAAATTAAACACTCATCAGCCCAGCGTTTCCATCCTTATGAACTAAAATTATAATGTTTATCAGCTATACTACATTAAAAATAATTGATTTTCACACAATTTATTTACGATAAATACGACACTGCCCTACGCTCGCCCGACAGCCATTCTGTCATAGATTTATAGACGGCATAGGAAAAAAATTGTGATGGTCTGGGTCTATGGTCAAACTTAAGGAGTAGATTGGTACGACCGGATTTATGCAAAACTTAAAATCGCACGTATTTTGCCTACGAAGTCAAACTTTTATAGGTGCTGGTCAATTTACGATCAAAGGACCAAGAAATCAATTGACGTAAAAAACAAACGTGTCACGGGTTGTAAAGCGAATAAAATCCTCGTAACATATGTATTTTCATTGCTAAATTAACCTTAAATTATAAAAAATCATTTGGGCGATGGATTACCTTATAAATACTCTACGTTGTAAAGGGTATTTGTTACTTTCATCTATAAATCACATTTATCAGGCGTGGCTGTATGGTTACAAGATCCTTGGTCATTTCTGAAAGGAGTCATTAAAATATAAATATAACCTCAAATTTCCAAGTGCTGAAGTGTCAAAAATCAAAATATTTTTTTGCCATTCTGAATCTGAGATCTAGATTGGGGGAATAACATTATATAAGAAATGAAACTAACACTTGTATTATTTCGGCGAAATCGCATGCCAAATGGTCATCTATTTAGAGGCAAAGAACGTCTCGTGGAACAAGTGGAACCGAAACATTTACGCCGCCTGCAGCAAGATTTCGCTGTTGAGGAGCAGAATATGTTTTATTTGCGATTTCCTTACCTGTCCGAGGTACAGTTCTATGAATCTCTTTATATTTAAATTAGTAATTAATGTAATTATTTCTGAAAGTATATTTTTTTAATTATCCGTTATCACACATCAATGCTTTCATTATTTTTTATAAAAATAATGATAGTTTTTATTGCACTTACAGGCTGAGAGCTCTGGTCATGCTAAAGCACTAGGAAAATGCGAAGCTAGAAGAGAAGCGGTACTTGGTAAAAGTAGTAGAATTTTCAAAGAAGATGTAACATTATTTGAAAGATTACAGCATTTAAGAGTTGGTGAAAAATGGGATTAATTATAATTGTGTTTTTAAAGTACTTTGTGTAAAATTATTGTTAGTTTATAGACTAGGATTCTATTTGCAATGATATAAAATATGTATCATTAAGATTTTATTTTATTTTATTAACCCCAAATGATCTCTGTCTGTGTTTAGTTTTATGGTAACACTTACCATAAAACTAAACCAAATCAGACATAGTTTCACAACTATGGTTTCATATAATAATAGTGTAAATTTCAAATGTACCTAAGACTCTTTCTGTTGTTTGTACACTCTTTATACCATGGAACTGGAAGTTTTATCATCAATCAATATATTATGTTTAATGCTCTTAAAATGAAGGAGCAATAGTGTCAAATTGTTTTATGGTAAGCGACAAAGTTGGAAAACTTTTAGTTGTAAGTTTTGCATTCAAACCTACAAATTTACACATAAAAAAAAATTACATGTATTTCATAAGTATCTTAATATGAAAAATGTACAAGCATTGTAACATCTTGTAATGTAAAACGATGATTGACGGCTCCTCTGTAAAGTGATGGTAGGTCTCTCATATGTAAGAGTCCGTCTGGATGGGTACCACCGCAATGTCTGTTCCACCGCCAAGCAGCAGTGTGCATGCACTATTGTGTTTCGGTTTGAAGGACATTGTAGCCAGTGTAACTACAGGATATAATGAAACTTAACATCTTATGTCTCAGGATGACGAGCACAGTGGAATGCCACACAGTATTTTGTAACTCAAGGTGCTGGGTGGTGTTGCTACTGTTTATGGGTGGTCGTATCGCTTACCATCAGGCGAACGGCATGCTCGTCTCGTCATTCAAAGCCATAAAAAAAACGTCAGTGTTTCTCCCTTTTGACATTTGAAATTTTCATTTTTATGTTTTTTAGCCGATGAGAATGAATTAGCAGCTTTCATACATACATAAATAGTATTACGCTTCAATCCCATAGGGATAGGCAGACTATAGACAGTCACTTTGCTTTTGAATTACCTTTCTCTTTATAAAATTTTCAATTGACACTAAGTTAGCACCAGCGCTGGATTTTTATTTTTGTCAAGTATAGGCCACTCAGTTTTGTGTTACACAGCATGTTTTGTGTGAGCAAAAGTCTCGATTGCAACCAAGTTGCATGTAACATGCTTTTTAGTTTAACAGGAGTGGTAACTCATTATGAAATAAAATAGTACCTATCAGATGGAAATGATCACGTAAAATTTAAATTTACTGAATTTATAGTTTTTTAAGCTGAAGTCAAATCCTTCTGCAACACACTTGAAAAAAAAATGTGCATAAAGTGGCAACTCCAAAAATATGATAAGAGCAGGTTGAAGATGCAGCAATATCTTTCATAGGTTGCATTAGTACAGTTACAATAAAAAACCAGTACAAAATTACTTTACATTTATTTCAACACATGAACAACATTAAGAAGCCTAACATATTATCAATTATTTTATCACAATAAATATTGTTTGCTTTCACAAATTCTCATAGACATTGTTTTACATAAAATATTTATATAACAGATCATATGGATGCTACATTGTCCACTTATATAATAAGTACATCAGATTTACAACTAAATGTATTATATTGTGACAATTTCCTGAATTTATAAAAATGTATTAATAAATATCAACACAACAAATATCAAACAATGTACTTATTATCTATTCTGAATAACAGAGTTGAAAAAATATCAATAAATATGTAAGTACTTACTTAGATATCAATCCTTATGCAAATTATTTCAAGACATAATTATTATGATATTCAGGTATAAAATCTAACATGTGCACTCCTGTTATTCATATATTATTATAACTCGATAGGTATTATGTCTACAATAGTAGATTACAGAATATTACGAATTATCTAAATGCTTTTTACTGGGCACTTTAATATGGCTAAAAGTGTTGTTCTGCGGCTAGCTATGATGTTGCATCAAAAAAGGTGTTTGAAAGGCGCCTTGCTGCGGTTTGGTGAACTCGTTACATTGTTATATGAATAACTAGGTGATGCTCGCGGCTCTGCCTGCGGGATTGTTTTTTCTGGGATGAAAAGTAGCCTGTAGCACTCAGGAATAATGAAGCTTCCTATTAGTGAAAGAATTTTTAAAATCCGTTCAGTAGTTCCTAATGCAACACAACTTTGCAAGAACCTGTGCAAGTTAACTTGGAGATCACTTGCAAAAGCGGGTTGCTAAAGAAATATGTATTGCCGCTAGTGTAAACGCATCTGGAAGTTCTTGCGCAATATATTGCTGAGAGAACTTGCTAGTCTAAGCTTAGCTTAATGATATTGTGTGAGTAACAAATATTTGTTCTATGTTGTATCACAAATCGTTTTGAGAATATTTACACCAACAATACAAATTATATGTTGGTCAAGTAGTGTACATAACATATACACATAACTAGCATTGCGCGCGGCTCCGCCCGCGTGGAAAAGGTTTTCCGGGATAAAAAGTAGCCTATAGCACTCAGGAATAATGTAGCTTCCTATTAGTGAAAGAATTTTCAAAATCGGTCCAGTAGTTCCGGAGATTAGCGCGTTCAAACAAACAAACTCTTAAGCTTTATATATTAAGTATAGATAAGTAAGCCAGAAATTAAATTTAAAAATATAATTTGGAATGTGAAAATTATTACACTCAAATAAATTATACATAAATATAGTGCAGAACTGTTTTTAAATAACTACTTTTATAATGAACTTGACTTTTTACGCATATGTAAAATTTTGTCCGTTTTCGCCTTAAGGAATACATAATAATACTGGTATAAGGACAAAATATCTTAACTGCAATAAATAATAAATAAAAAAACGAATCATAAGTAGCTAAAGAAAATTTGAAAAAATAGATTTTTTTTTATCTACTGACGCATTAACGATGTGAGAACCAGTTACACTGGTTTTTCGCCATTAGTGCTTTGAAAAGCCTCGTCGTTGTAAATTAGCTTAATGTATATTCTTTGTCCAAGCGAAAGGGTCGTCCTTTAAATCTTTCTTGTATAATGTCTTGCCTTGATACATAAACTCGGCAAACTGTGAAACGATGGGGTCTCGCATGCACGACGCCACGGCAATCACTTTATCGGATTCATCGAAGAAGAATATTACGAACTTCAATTCGTCAACATTCCCGTCGACCATCGTGCTGGCTGGCTTGCCGCAGCCTGCGTACCGAATCGACTTGCCGAACAGCATCGTCCAGAAATACGGGACAGTTCTTAGAGGGGTTTCTTTCTTAAGTATATTCAGCGCAGCAACGCGCCCATGGTACTGCGACAAGCCGACGTGTCCTATACTCATTTGCTTGTTCCCATGAGCGGCTACCGGCGCGTAGGCAATATCACCTCCAGCGAAAACATGTTTAACGTTTGTTTCCAACTTATCGTTGACGGTGACCGCACCGTTTGCTTCGACGTTGATACCGCTATCATTCAGGAAATCTGTGTTAAACATTGCGCCCACGCCCAAAATAAGCATATCTGCGGGCAGGACGGTTCCGTTAGTCAGTTCCACTGATTTTATCACGCCGTTCTCACCGTTACATTTGGTTATCGTGGTTTCAAACTGGAACTTAACACCCTTATCTTCAAACAATTTTTTTAGGCTGTTCCCAATTTCCTGACCGAATATTTGGCCGAGCGGTGCTGTATCTTTGCCCACAACGGTCATAGATTTTGCTTTATCGTTACACGATGCGGCTGTTTCGAGCCCGATGAAGCTCAGGCCGAGAACAACAACGTCTTTATCTTTGTCAGAACCCAAAGTGGTAAGAATGTTTATAGCGTCTTCAAAGTTTCTCACAGTGAATATATTCTTTAGGTCGACGCCGGGGATGTTCGGCACGCGAGGCTTGGAGCCGGTAGCGAGATACAATGCGCTGTAGCGAAGTTTACTTCCGTTACTAAGATGAACTAGTTTATCATTAGGCTCCACCTTAGTGACTTCAATTCCTTTTAGAATTTCAATGTTGGCATCAGTGTAATAATCTTGAGTTCGTGCTTGGAGCTTTTCAATTTCTGTTACAATACCAATTTTGGATACCTTAATTCTGTCATACGGCAGATGGGGTTCTTTGGCGGCGAGAATGATCCGTCCCTTGAATCCTTCGCTACGTAATGTCTCGGCACAGGTGGCGCCTGAGGGGCCGCCCCCCACTATCACCACGACGGAATCGTCGCACGGGGAAACTATTCCCATGTCCTTGATGCGCTTGTTAGATTTCAAGTCGCTAATTTTTGCGCGTACCTGGAAAGGATGCATCGATAGATTATTATTAGGTATGAAATAAAAAAATACCCAACTTGGTGGTAAGTCTCTCGTAGGATTACCACCATATTGACTAGCTGCCGTCAGGCAATAGAAAGCAAAGAATATTTGGCGGACATTGGAAATAGTACAACACAAATATCTAAAGCCTTACAGTGACTCAGCACTGTGCTATTCGAAATTCTGGGTGGTGTAGCTATTATATATAGGTAGCAGCATCCGACAGGCGAGTAATTCGCCCGTTTCGCTCTTTACTTCTATTAAAAATAGTTTTTTTTAACATTGGATTAAATACCTGAAATTTTGAATACACAAATCAAGAAAATCGCTAATTGTTAGTATAACCTACTTATATGTTAAATGGCTACTGTCTATTAGGTGATATTACTATCTTATTAAACGACCAGTGGCGTACCTATAGGGTGGCAGAGGTGGCAAAATGCCCTGGGCCCCCGGCCGCCCCGACCCGAAAGGCCGCGAGCTCAGATATAACATAAAATTTTTATGGTGTTTGGGGGGGGGGGGGGGGTATAAGTTACTATGGGAAAGCTAAGCTATAGCTACGCCCGTGAACGTGACAATTTTTACTGGGGCCCCATCCAATGAATTTGCCACGGGCCTCAGATGATATAGTTACGCCACTGAATATGACCATGAAAAATAACATTTGGTACTTCAACACTCACAGTAAACGGAGTATATTTATTATTTAATATTTTCACGATCAATAAGATAAGTGTATATTTCACAACAAACTGCAAGTTGAAGAGTGTATTTCCGTTCAGCGCAGTGTTGACAACTGTCGGACTCAAGGTGACACAATGATAGAATAAATAGCGGCCAGGTGGCAGACGCCACTAAAACCTTAACATGTCGCACTAATCATGTCTCCCATAGTAAAACAATACCTAAAATAACGTGGCTATGAACGGAATCACGTGAACTGGCACGCCTTTGAATTATTTCATCATCGATCTAGAGTCTAGACAACTCGAGTCTTTGTTTGATTGGTTAGTGACAGCCTTCTTGGTGTATTAACCGTAAGTTTCTGCGTCCGATTAGCAAGTCGAGTTCGATTAGTAAGTCGAGCAGCTAAGTTTATTTGATCAAGAAACCCATCTATTGCCTGAGATTGCAATATCTGCTCAATATGGTGATAGGTTCGTTTCCTGTCAACTCAACAAAATGTGGTTGCAAATTGCAACAGTAGAGCGTTTGCCTACCCGATTTGAGATATGTATGTGTATAAGTATGTTTCATCTATTACTATTTAATCCCTCTACTCCACATATCAGAAACGCATCCTTACGCACATATTGCATGCGGTCTACTTTGAAAGTTCAAAAACTCGATCATTATGAGAATTTAATATGACATAAGGCATAAGCTATACGGGTATCGCTGCATCAAGAGGGTAAATATTGAGTCATCGGTAACTAAGCAAAGTCTGTGACGATCAGCATTCGCCATAGCTTGTAGGTCAGGGTTATCACATGTTTTTTACCAGAATATTCAGACTTTTAGTGCTTCATAAGGATATGAACTTCGAGATTGGCTACAATCCAACAATAGTGCCAATGCCATTTCATGAAGGTAGCTTGTAACTTTATTCACTACGTGTTGTTTGAGGCTTCGTCTGTGTATAAGAACTTTCCCGGAATCAACCCGTCAACGCCCGCTTATATCTATACTTAATATATAAAGCTGAAGAGTTTGCTTGTTTGTTTGAACGCGCTAATCTCAGGAACTACTGGACCGATTTTGAAAATTCTTTCACTAATAGGAAGCTACATTACTCCTGAGTGCTATAGGCTACTTTATATCCCGGAAAAACTTTACCACGCGGGCGGAGCCGCGCGCAATGCTAGTATAGATATATACGCGATTACCCTATAACCCGGACGCCGGCGTCCGCCGCGGGTGTTGACGAGTCAAAGAACTACCACTATGTATGTACTTGGTTCTTTAATTTGAAAAATAAATACTTTTCGGGCATAAAAATGAAGTGTCCTTTATTATGTTAACCCAGGACATGTATCTGTGTATTAATTTCATATGGATCCTTAGTATCTGAGTTTAGATACTTCTAACGAATATCCAAACATCCTCATTAATTTTGCATTTGTAAATATATATATTATAGCTTTTGCGCGCGGCTCCGCCCGCGTGGAAAAGTTTTTCTGGGATAAAAAGTAGCCTATAGCACTCAGGAGTAATGTAGCTTCCTATTAGTGAAAGAATTTTCAAAATCGGTCCAGTAGTTCCTGAGAAAGTACTACGCAAAGTCTTTGGACCTGTTAAGGACGCAAGCGGTGACTTCCGTATTACGGATGAATCACGAGCTGAATGCACTGATGGATCAAGAAACAATTGTCAGATTCATCAAGTCGCAACGTCTTAGATGGGTTGGACACGTGGAGAGAATGGATAGGAATCGGGCACCCAAAATAATGACTGACTGGAAGCCGCAGCAAAAGAGAACTAGGGGAAGGCCGAGGAAGAGATGGTGCGACTGCATCAATGAGTATCTCAAGGCTCTTAGAAGGTTCGCCAACTGGAGGAGGATAGCCAAGGATCGTCGCGCATGGCAGTCCATTGTAGATGAGGCCAAGACCCATAAAGGGTTGTAGCGCCGAAGAAAGTAAAGTAAAGTAAGTATATGTGAGGGATATGCAGCTGATCATGGGCTGCTTTATAATGCGAAAAAAAGCCAATGTATGGTTTTTCAGGGCGGGCCTAGAAAAGTATCAGTAATGCCACCTATAATGCTGGATGGTAAATTTTTAGAAAGAGTAGAGGCTTTTAAATATCTGGGCCATTTAGTTACACCTGCCTTGAGCGAATATGGGTCTCTGATACCTGAAATAAATAAATAAATCTATACATAAATAAAAATTGGAGTGTCTGTTTGTAATATTGAAATAACCGTTTTTTACTACATGCATATGAATATATATACGGTACATACACCAAAATATCATTTTTTACAATTTTTGTCTGTCTGTCCGTCTGTCTGTTTGTTCCGGCTAATCTCTGAAATGGATGCACCGATTTTGACGGGACTGTTATTGGCAGGTAGCTGATGTAATAAGGAGTAACTTAGGCTACTTTTTATCCCGGGAAAATATAAAGCGGGACTTTTATCCCGGGAAAACTAATTCACGCGGGCGGAGCCGCGGGCAACAGCTAGTAAATAATATAATATTAAGTATAGATAACTAAGAAAAGTCGTAAAATATTTGCATTCTTGTCTTCCGTTTTATAAGTTACCGTGTGGCAACCCTACGCCAGGTACTTACAAGTCTAGTTGGTCAAGGCGAACGAAGGTCAGCCACTTTTGAGATATCGCTACAAGCTACAGTCAAAGGCAATGGAGATCCGTAAAGGCATTAATATGGTAAGGCCATAATTGTTGCATACGGTCGTGATACGGAAATCTATTTCTAGTACCTAGTGGCACTTGTGGCGTAGTTAATTATTATATAGTAATTAATAACGTATCTGAGAGCACAGATTGTTAAGTATGTTTCCTCCTCAAGAATTTTATGAATACAGTACGAGGAAAATGTATTCAAAATGTCTGCATAAATTCGTAAGGACGCCAAGAATATAATAACTGAGTGCGTAACGTTTAAATTTTCGTTAATCACGTCACGTTTGCAATTACGGCCGGTTTTATCCGTATTATGAAAGAGTGGAAATGCGCGAATATTTTCCAACATAAGTAATAAAATGTATGTCAATTTTAGCATACGAATATGTTTTAAACTTCGCAGGAAATAATTAGACATGGCTTGATAAAACCACCGTGTCTCATAACGTCAATGTAAAATGAGGTAAGCGCATTACTCACTTCCACTAAATTAGTCACAATATGTTTTTACGTTTGGCTAACGATCTCCTTTTAGAAATAAGTAAAACATAATGGAGAAATAGTACCAGTAATCATTTTACTTTTCTTAAAAATAAATGAGATGACCGCTTTGTATATGAGTGATGGGCCTCAAAATTTAACCAGGTTAAACTTTATGCATATTAATGGGGCAAAAATATGGATCTTAGATCCATTAAACAATATTTTGGACCTCTCCATTTATACCCCACTTTTTTTGAACGTTCATATGAGGTGTAATTTTTAAGCAAAATAAAATTACATAAATATTTATACTATAATACATACTAACTTTAATTAATGTTAATATTACACTATGGAATGTTTAATTTCTGAAATAAATAGATTATTATTATATTTAGTACTAGCATTGCGCGCGGCTCCGCCCGCGTGGAAAAGTTTTTCCGGGATAAAAAGTAGCCTATAGCACTCAGGAGTAATGTAGCTTCCTATTAGTGAAAGAATTTTCAAAATCGGTCCAGTAGTTCCTGAGATTAGCGCCTTCAAACAAACAAACAAACTCTTCAGCTTTATACAGGATCATTTTTACATTGCATTACTAAATGACACCACATATTCGTCTTTACCTCTTCTAACATCTTGCCAAAAATCATCCATGAATAACAAATATTATTGCCAAAAATCCCGGTTGCAGATTTAAAAAATTTTGATCATTTCTTAGTTTAGTGCGAAAATGGTGCGTGCGAAAGTGTATTTCAGAATGAAAGTATAATGTTGCCGCTGCGACGAATTATTTTAGAGCAGTAGTAGTGGCATTAGGGCGTATAAACTTAAAGTTACTTTTTATTGATATTTATTTTGTTCGAAACTTACACTTTTTTATTTTACGTCTATGGTTAAAATAACTTAATGGAAAGCGTTATTTTCGACGAGATAAGCATATGATTTCATTTATTAATGCAATGTCAAAATGACCCTGTATATTAGCAAGTATAGATTATAAATCGGAGGAGTTTAGAATTATACAATTTATTACAAAGGCCTAGTTTTTGGGTGTACTATCCAAAAGTATCTTCGTTGAATTTTAAGCCCGTTTTTGGACAGGTCCTTTAATGAAGAATGCATGCAGAAATATTAGACAGATTATGACATTGCAGGAGAAAACGTTATAAAAATAGAATACTCCAATTTGATTCCGATTGCTAACGTTTAGGCGCGGCGGATGCGGGTCGTAGTGTAGGTCTCGCAGACTATTTCAAAAGTCAAAGGTTCTTTAAAGGTGAATGGAGATATCGTGACAAAAAGCGCTTGCCACCCATGTATTGATATTTAACATGCGTCGGATATAGTTGTACTTAAATTCTATTTTTAAAGAGTACTCATACATATATTTTTTTATCGCCTCCTCAGCTTACCTATGAGCTATGGACCAAGAAATTCTGGGTTCGATATCCAGGTTAGGCAATACCTATTTATGAGGATTTTGCGGATACGATTTCAACGAGATTGAATTCTCGATCGGGTTTAACGCCAGGAACAAAGATTTCTAAGATTATATATACATTGGGAAAATTGTCATACAAAAATGTTGAGCCTGTTCGTCAGTAACTCAATCTACCGTGAAATAGCAAAACACTTATGTAAAATGCATTAGAACATACTTTGACATGATCTTAATGCGCAAATTGGCATATTTACTTCCAAAATATTGTTTTCATTACAAAATTTAAACATACCGAGACGTCTTGTCTCACGGCCGTGTAAGATAAGACAGCGACTTATTACCAATGTGTAATAACTTTTGGATGAAAAATTTGGTCCTGATGTCGGGTCTATAACTAACTATACTGTTTAATTTCTTTGGTCAGGAAGGAACAAATACTAAGCTAAATTATTTGCAACATGCGAATAAAAAATGGGATGTGCCGTCGCGACCTCAAATTGTGTGGTGAGAGGTCGAACAAGTCTTTGCACCACAAACTGGTATCGCAGTTCTTTTTTAAATATGCATGTAATGTTATGTCATCCCAGCTATGGCATGTTAATGAATATTATAATTAGATGCATTCTAACTCATAATGAGATAGAAAACTGCACGACTGTCGAAACAAACATAATAGTATTATGCTTAGTACGTGGGAAAAACAAGTACTGCTTCGAAATTGATTTCTCTTTACAAATGTCTTTAGCAACACTAATAATATCGTCAGAAGATATTCTTTCGAATATTTTAAATTAATTAGTAAAATACACGTCTATTAAAACTAACCTACATAGCATTCCAAGAAAAAATGCATTGATACAAAGTATTTCAATGCCAAGTGAATTCGGCCGTTACTGTTTATGGCCCCGATGCGGGTGCACTACCACAGAACATTAAAGTCTGGTAGAAACGTGCCAAGACAGTGAAAACAATTTAAAATTGGTTACGAACATGCCGGCATAATTGTATCGATTGGCAAGGGACTCTCCTAAGAGTCCTAAGACTGTCCTAATATTTTTTTATGGCAAAATGATTCCACTTACTATCAGGTACAATGGCCATAAAAAAAACGAGATAAAGAAAGCTCAAGCTGCTACACACATTACCGAGCTCCGCGAAATCGTTTCTCCAATATATGCAGGTCAAATGTAAAATTTGTCGGAGAGAGAATCTTATAATGTAAATCACTTGGCCTTTCGAACGCGTGAGGTGCATACTATTTACATAGCTCTAACATACAAAATACAGAACATATTAATACGATTTCGACAGGTTCTGTTTACAAACTATATTTCATGTGAAGATGGAAAACATCTAAGTAATATGATAAATGAACATTGGAAAGTGATCATTGATAAGCAATTTATAAATTATCTTCGCGTCATGATCATGTTCATTCAACTCGTCATAAAACTTTCTAAACATGTAAAAATATAATTTTAAGGGGAGAAGAGATTTATCTCAATAAAACATATCTTAGAAGCGATCCCCATGAAAATACGTTTTAGTTTGTACCTCCTTACGTATCTTTGTTAGCCCAATCAAATTATTAAGTAGGAACTAAGGTATAAAATATAATGAACAAACAAATGCAAATACCTTAACTTCTCCCTTCTCCGTGACGGTTACTTGGTAGCATGGCAGGGAGTCGAATCCTGGGAAATCTTCGATATCCCCTGTCTTAATGTTGAAACAGGCGCCGTGCCATTGGCACCGCAACCTGCCGTCTCCCAGCGCGCCAGACACCAGGGGCGCTCCGTAATGCGTACATTTTGTACCCAAAGCGTTAAACTCGCCTTTCTGTTTCACCAACAACACTTTGCCGTGGTCGCCAATGTCAAACACTTTCATTTCGTTGTCTTTGAGGTCATTTTCTTTACACACCACGGATTCAACGTAATTGTTACTGGATTCCATACGAGATATCGTGCCACCTGTTAAAAAAAAAAGAAATAACGTTATGAATTCAAATTTCGAATAAATAGAACATGACCTTTTTTGTTACAAGTAATAAGAGGTTATCGATATTTTCTTTTTTGTTCACAGTTTACAGGGACGAAATAATTGCAAAATTGTTAGTCTTTACCACATATACTTAGCTCAAGTGTTTCTAAACACGTTACATGGATAGAAACATCACGTATATGATGTTATATTAATTGTATATATAGATACGGCAAGAATAAAATTAATTAACAATACATATTTTATTTATTCAATAAAAATAACATAATAGGCATCGTTAAAATCAGTGTTTCTTTATTTTGGAAACTGTGATTGTATGATTTTCATTAAAAAATCTTTATCGCATTATCTCATTACTCGATTATCTATTATTTAATAAATGACCACCGACATTGTTTAATATTGCTTGCATTATCCGATAACACGACAAAACAAAGACTGAGATAAACGACTGGTTCGTACCTCACATAAAATTCCGCGCGAAACTGGGTCGTGCGAAGCCATCGACATGCATATTAATGGGACATTTTATTGTACACAGGGATAAAGAAAATGAGAGAAGTCAGATTAAATACTATACAACTTAGATCATATATTCATGGCATAGTTTGAGAATTACGTAGCATTGAAATGACTGTTATAAGTGTTTTTCGAACAGGAATACTTAATCTTTTTAATCAATACCAAAACACTTGCTGTTTTTGTCGGTAACCAGCTTTTGCCCGCGGCTCCGCCCGCGTTAAAAAGTATTTTCGGGATAAAAGTCCCGCTTTATATTTTATCGGTATAAAAAGTAGCCTATATGTTTATCCAGGACATGATCTACTCGTGTGCCATCATCCATTCATCGAAATCCGTTCAGTATTTTTACGTGAAAGAGTAACAAACATACATCCATACATTATTAGAAACTTTCACCTTTATAATATTACGACGCTTGAAAGGCAATAATATCTAAGCGACAAAAATACCTAAAATGAGTTATATACATATTTGGAATCGCCAGATTTTTCTGCGTCGATTGATCCGGGTTTCGTAGCTCTAGGACAACTTTTTTGGCGGTTAGATACTAGATGATTCTGGTAAATTTCACTTTTTTTTTCTCACTTACCGCCAAAATTTTTACGACTTTTTGGATTTACAGTAGTTGGTACGATTAAGGAAATTGATTTTGAACTTAGTGTGTTTTACATGAAATCATGATATTACTGTTTTGCATTAATATATGTTTACTTGAAATAAAAAACTGCTCGCTCTTTAATTAGTTGTTTATTACCTACACAAAAAATTATAACTTTGGCATAGATATAATTTTACCTGGACCCATACTCTCCATATTTATGTGCTTAGATATTTTCAGCTTAATAAAATATTTTGTTAATAGTACATTTATACAATTTTACCTAAAATAAAATAAATAATTATTAGTCGGTTAGATAATTTTACCTGAATAATATAAGTTCTATTTTTTATACTTAGATATTTTTACTTGACAACCTTTAACTTCAGTCATGTCGCATAGATAATTTTACCGGGTATGTTCAGGTGGTTATACTTATTGCTAAGAGATATTTACCTGTTCATAATAAAGTAAATACACCCGCTTGCGAACCACCTAGTGTTTTGAAAGTGTCATTTGTATATGCGCGCGATCCTGTACAGCGCGTATTGGTTGTCGCTAAGAGAAGACAGCCGTCCGACGTTTTTATGATTTTGCCTCAATTTTACGTAGATATGGTGAGTTTTTTACAAATAAATAGACTTTTATAATTTTAATAACATTTATTTTTGTAATAAATATATTTATGTTGCATTATTGTGTATTACAATATGTTAATAATAATTTAATTCCAATTTTCCCTATTCTCTCCGTATACTTTTTTTCCGGTTGAGGCTAATCCTGACCTACCCTTTTTGGAGATAATTTATTTGATAAATGCACGCTCTCGTAGGGTGCCCTCTTCCAGCCGTACCATCCACATTAGCTCGAAAGCTTACGAAAGGTATTTAACCTTTCATGACCTGTCTTGAATCCATCCTCTCCACGTGCCCAGACCTCTTTCTACCACAACCACTTTTATCTTGCTTACATTAATTTTCATTCCCTTCTCTTTAAAGACATCATTCACATAATTTTTCGTGCCTTGCAGCTCTCCCGTCGATGTTCTCGTACAGAGACTTCAAAGTCCTCACCAGGTGACTCTCAATCCGATATATTAAAGACAATGTTAACAATCTCTGCACCACCCTAAGGTTGACTGGGAGAGAATGCCTACGGCATTAAGTCCGCCTTTATACATTTGTATATGAAGTGCTTAAATAAATAAATAAATAACAATGTTAACAACAGTTCATTCCTCAGCATACGATCATAAGCCTTTTCCAAGTTTACGAAGGTGTAAAAGACTTTTTTGGACTTAGCCAAATGTTCTTTCGCTATGCACCTTATGTAAAAGACTTGATGTGTGTAACCCATTCCTCTTCTAAAACCTGCTTGGACATTCCACACTTTTTTTCAGTCTCATTAATCACTCTCTTAATGAGGACCTTGACATACAATTTACTGGCAGCACAGGGAAGGCTTATTCTGCGGTAGCTTTTATATTCTTGCTGTGAAAATTTCTTCTTGAAAATGGATATAATAATGGTTTTGCACCAGATATTAAAAAGTAGCCATAACAATTTTGCTACTACGCCTTTGCCGTATCTCAGCATTTTAACGGTTACACCCAGCAGCCTTGCCTAACCTCATACTTTTCATCGCATTCACTATTCCTTTTTCCGTAATCTCATTATTAGCCTCGTTTTGAGAGTAAGCCAGGTCTATAGCCTCTTAACCACCTGCTACATCCCCATCGCCTCATTTAAAAAGTCTTTTGAAGTAGGCCTTCCAAGCAATACTTCCCTTTTATCTCTAAACACCCTTCCATCTTCATTTCTGATGACTCCTATCTTTGAAGTCCCCGACTCTCCCCTGATCAACCATATTTGTTTCCAGAATAGTGAAAGGTTCGCTTTGGATTCACGAGGTTTGTGGTCTAGTTCCTTTTTCTTTCTTTTGCTCAACTATTTTCTGAACTCTCTTTTTCATTTTGGTATACACTATACACACTTACTTGTCTTTGCGAAGTACTATGAAAAACCTTTGTGGAAGACGTATGTCAAGATCGTAGAATGTGGTGCTCAATAGTCTTTTTCTACCCCTGTGGGTTAAGGGCGTGGGTGTGTACGTATGTATTTGCTTTCAGCAAAAATAAATTTAGAGAGAAAATTATGAGTTTCCAACACAATGAATAAATTATAATATTATTGCTTTCGAGTTATGCTTACACAGAGATATTTAAGCAAGCCGTTGTAAATGTTCAGATAAGGCAATTTTGTATGTCCTTCCGCTCATCGTATATTTGAGGCGAGAAACTCCCTCCAAAGAAATAAGTGTTGGCTATTAACAAATTCTATATCATTATGCTATATTTTGGATGTAGGTATGTTTATCTAACAATAAAATGTTGATTATTATTAAAATTGACTGATTATTAAATAGTTCAATGTTTGTAGGAATAACAAGATTTACAATATTATGCACGTATTTATGTTTCTCCACGATCGGGTGACCCAATAATTTAGATATAGATATTTTTACTTGATTTTATTAATATGTTTAGATATCCTTATATGATTTTTACCAACTGTGCATTTTCAAATATTTGTATTTCATTAAATTTACTTGTTACGGTATTCATAAGATGATCCATTTAGATGATTTTACCTGTTTGTAAATTTAGGTAATTTTTAACTAAGCGACGTTAACTTTTTAATTTACAATCTTCAGGGCTGTTAACTTAACTCAAAAAACGTCAAAAATTAAGAGGTTCCTAAAACAGTTACAATTATTTTTATGCAGCAAATGGTTAATTAGTTATGATTTTTTTTGTCAAAATCAAAACTTTAAAACGCTCTACTGAAAAAATTGCTAAATGTCGCTTAGATATTATTGCCTTTCAAGCGTCGATTAGTAGGATTTTCCGGATAAAGCCTTCTCTATGCCGATTGTTTGTGGTAGGTGTGTAGAAAAGTCTCGGTTATTTTTGATTCTATAAAATTCATACTTATAAAAATGCTAAAGTAACTCTGTCTGTCCATCTGTCTGTCTATTACGCTTTCACGGCTGAAATTCTAACCGATTTCGATGAAATTTGGTATGGAAATAGTTTAAGACCCTGGAAAGGACATAGCCCACTTTTATCCCAGGAAATATATCGGGACTTTTATCCCGGAAACTTTTTCTCGCGAGCTGTGCCGCGAGCAAAAGGCAGTATATAACTTGTAGCTTATGAATGATGTTATGACTTATGAGGATAGCAGTGGTGTAGGTAACATGAGTAACATCTTGGGCGGGTATCAATAGATGTCACAGATCACTCTAGGACTTGACTGACTTTTTGCCATAATTTTATTTTTATACAATCACGCCGCTGTCGCTGGGAGGAGGAGGAAAAGAAAGAATAGAAGAAAGAGGAGTCTGAGTCTGACGACGACATGGGCTTCGGTCTCTTTGATTAAACACATACATATAACATAATACGCGGCGCTGGTCGTTATTCCAATTACGGTGTAAGAACTAAGAGTAACTGCAGATTGTTGCTATGAAATATATTTGCAACAAATAAAAAAAATGTGACTTCACTGCATCTGATGATAAAATAAACATGACTTTTATATTGGGGGTTTAGATATAGGCATCCGTGCGTAACGATCCACCACCCATGGACCACCCATGGCCCTTAATACATCAGTGGGCTCTGGGGATAATTACTTACTTATCAAATAAAATAGGTACATACAACACTTTAGTCTTCTCTATTTGCCGAAACGGGCCAGAGACGTGGATTTTAAAAGCTAGAGACTGCCAATGCATAGACACCTTTGAAATGAGGTGCTGGATGAAGATGCTACGAATCCCGTGGACGGCCTTCAGGACCAACCGGTCTATCCTCGAAGAGCTCCAGCTTGATACAAAGTCAATGCTCTCCAACATATGCCTGCGGAGAATGTTTGAGTTCTTTGGTCATATCGCCCGCAAACCCGGTGATAATCTCCAAAAAATAATAATAACCGGAAAAATGGATGGAAAGAGACCGAGAGACAGGAACCCAAAGGGTTGGACTGATCAGATCCGCACATAACTCAACATAAATGCCGCTGCAGATATCCATGTCGCTGAAAGCCGGAGTAGTTGGCAAATGGCACATTATGCGCGAAAAGTTAATTCCCCGATGACTCACGACCCCCAGCATTGGGGAATCGACGCAACGAAGAGGATCAAATAAAAAGTTTAGTATGCAAATATTGTGCTAACCAACAATCTATTGGTATTACTTAATCTATACTTCTATCTATACTAACATTATAAAGTTGCAGAGTTTGTTTGGTTGCACGCACTAATCTCAGGAACTACTGAACCGATTTTGAAAATTATTTCACTAATAGGAAGCTACATTACTCTTGCGTGCTATAGACTACTTTTTATCCCGAAAAACTTTTTCACGCGGGCGGAGCCGCGAGCAATACTAGGCCATACTCTATAATAATTATATTAACACACACACTCACACACATACACACACCTTCTATCCCCGATGGGGTAGGCAGAGGCGCAACAAGTGCACCCACTTTTCGCCGTTATTCTGTCCCATGATGTGATAGGGGGCGAGCCTATCGCAATATCGGGCACAAATTCCAGACTCCGGACTGACACGGAATAGAAAAACTCAATATCACTTTGCCCGACCCAGGGATCGAACCCGAGACCTCAGCGTTGCATTCGACCGTAATACAACTACGCCACCGAGGCAGTCAAATTAATTATATTAACTTGCTAATATTACGTAAAATTAATGCAAACTTACATTTTCAACGCTTAGCTACTGTATATTGTATACTAATTTTGATACAAATGCACTATACTTGAAGCCCAAGAAAGGACTGGTTATTTTAAAAATATTTATTCCAAACCAAAGTCAATGGCACAAGCTAGTAATATTCATCAATTAATTTATCATATACTAGCATTTCCCGCGGCTTCGCCCGCACGAATGAGTTTTTCCTGGACAAAAGTCCCCCTATACATTTTCCCGGGATAAAAAGTAGCCTAAAACCTTCCCAGGGTCTCAAAGTATCTCCATATTAAACTTCATCAAAATCCGTGAGGTAGTTTGAGTTTATAGCATACAAACTTTGACACCCTTTTTTACCCCCTTAGGGGTTGAATTTCGCAAAATCCCGTCTTAGTGAGCACCTAGGTCCCAAAAGGAACCCCCATGCAAAATTTGAGACTCCTGGCACATGTAGTTTCTGAGATTTCGTGATTAATGAGTGAATGAGTGATCTTTCACTTTTATATATTATATAGATAGATTTTTTTGAATATGCCAATATGGAATGATCATATAATTTATAACCAAAATGTAAGTCCTTACCATTTCAATTTTCAAACTCTACATATCTATGAGGCTGTGTCCTAAAAGTGCATAACCTGTCTAAGCTTAGAAACCTTCAAATGAGGTACTAATATAGTACGGTGACTTTCGAGACATTCCAATTTTAAAGAGTATTTGCTTATGTTTTTAAGTGAGTTCAACCTTTTGTGAATAAAATCAGATTGTGTTTTCAAACATATGTTTGAATCAATTGAAGAAATTAATTAAATGTGTTTGAAATCAAAAGCTCTAAGGAGTATTTAGTCATGAGGTCCCCCACATACTAGTAATGGACACACTCTACGCCACACCCTGTATAGTAAGATTCTCTTCTCCTTGAAGACAGAATCTAACCTTTTGTTTGTAATGGGCTGGCAGTAGCTGTTACTATTGCAAGTCATTGTATCATATAAATAATCCATAACAGTGCAATATATGAATAGAACAAGCTTTTAATCAGCAATGACATTATTCCACAAATGTATATAGGTCACACATTTTATGCTTAAGTGAATGTATATAATTTTATATATATATATATAACAAAATAAAATTAACACTTAGGCCTGACATATTAATTAAAAATTATGGTCTTATTATTATAATATATTCTTTTGAAGCATTTATTTATATTTAATATGTAATATTAAAAAAAATGGTTTTGAATATTAAAGCTTCTATTAATGCAACATTTATGTGGATTTAAAAAACATAATTAAACAAAACATATTTATTAACAATTATAATTTGATAAATAAAACACATAACTAACAATCTCTGATCAAACTTTGGTGCATTTAGGAATCACAACTTGTTATGAAATAAGCTGTTAAAAATACTTGTAGTAAGTATCATAAAAAACTTACGTCTTTCATTTGTGTTTGCGTTTTGACCATTATTCGGGGAGTACGATCTTGAGTAGGAACTGCCCATTTTGCTTTTACTTGAAGGATCTAAAAATACGTCTATTTAAAAAAAAACACGGTAACCAAATCAGGTGGGATAACTTTTACAATAAAGTACGCAACAGCTAATTTTTATCAAATATGCAAAACAGATTAAACGCTAATGAAACAAAGATCTATCGGGATTGAATAAAACAATTATTTCACCTTGGACGAAATATTTCGCGACCTTCCTAACTAAAACACAACTTCTGTTGTGAATGAATGCAACCATAGTAAAAATGTTTTGAATTTTTCGTCCATAGGTGTCCAAAGAGAATTAAAATTACTATGGAAAAGTCTGCGGACTGCGCCTGTCATTTGTCAAATGCCAGAACTCAGTGTTGCCTGTTACAATAAAAAAAAAAACAATTTATATCCTAAAAATATTGAACACACTTCACTGAAAAACCCGATATTTTTAAACAGGATATCGCCACAGCCAAATATAATTAAGATATTATCATCATGATTTCCAGACGGACCTGCGGATCTAAAAAAAGGAAATCTTTGACGCTCTCTGTCGAAGATATTAACAAAATACGTCAACTTTACCCCAACTTTTGATGCCAAATGCCAATTGTAAGCTCAAATCTTATGGAGAAAACGCATTGGGAATCATCCAGGCACACATGTTATATGAATTCTGCTGAATAATACTGCCACAACTTTCCATAGAATTAAAAGAAAGTCAACCGAAGACTAATATAATTGATCCGCCCATGTTGATTAATGATTTCAGACTCCGATCAATTAAACTCTATCGTTTTATCCAGCTCGGGGATGGCATCCGAGACTTCAGCACGGTGATCATACATTTCACACAGTAATTACTCTTCGTAGAACATAATTATATTACTCTTATTTCCACAAATTAATGGTATTTTCCAATAATTGGCTCCACTGCAACAGATTTTAGATTACGACCCTAAACAAAGATTTTAAATCCAAATAAAACTTAGTTTATAAAAATTAAGTAATAAAATAATAGTTATATCATAATGAACTGCAAATAAAACATATTTTAGAGCAGCTTTTCAATAATCCCACTGCTTATATTGAATAATCATAAAGAATCATCAATAAATCGTAAAATCTGCGTTATATGGAACGTGGATGAGATGTCAAAGTCAAGTATTTTTTATTATCTGTTGATTGATTTTGATATGGTGGAAGGGCGACAGACGTGGCTATAGAAGTTGTGTATTATGTTTTTCTAATAAAAATATTGAATTTGCACGTAAAAATGTCTGATGTAATCGTGCCTAAAGGTCAACCAATACCTGGGGATCCCGAGAAGAAAGGATGGCTGTTTAAATGGACGAATTACTTAAAGGGTTATCAAAGAAGATGGTTCGTGTTGTCGAATGGCTTATTATCGTATTACAGGTAGGTATTCCTAATTCGTACTTTTAATTTACGAGAAAGTGTTGAAATAATACTTATGTGCTTATAGTCATCGGTGATACTCATGTAACACCGAAACTCTGAAACTTACGACGGTATGACGCAGTGAAAATGCGATTTTATAAGCGAGTGGCGACAAATTTCATTGATTATTTTGCTTTTTTACATACACATTACAAATGCAGTTGAGGCTTTAATTATTTATCAGAAAGTAAGAATTTCGTTGTTATTTTCCTTACATTTCTTGCATATAATCTCTATATTTTTCTTTAATTATTCACGTTTGACAACGACAGCTGACGCCAAGGACAAGCTATTATGCTTACTACATAGTAGAAAAACGTATTGAGGAAAATAACTAAGATTGTAATGTGTGAACAGCTCCAAAATATATTATACACTTTGTAGCACATCATGAATTATTTTTCTTTCATGTTTCATAATCCTCCAAAAGGTCTACAAATTACACATAAGTTTCAAGGTTACAGTAGCTAATTTCCATTGAGCTGTTGTGCTAACATATTGCCAAGTACATGTAATTAACAAAGACTTGCAATGTTCTCATATGGCACACCAATATGTAGTGATGTAGTCAGAACTGTGCTAAGTATTAGCTTATAACTATGCCTAGACTAGTACAAAATAATATTTTACAGGATTCAAATTGTTGTTAGGTTATTTTAATTATAAAAGTTAATTAATGTGAATTGTTGCTAATCACTTTTAGCTTTAAATTTTAAAGTAATTATACTTTGTCATACATACACCTATAAAGTTACAAAATTCAAGACAAACAATCATGAACAAAAAAAATTACTACTTAATGAATGCTGTTTTTTCTTTTCAATAATGAAGCAATGGCTCTTTGCCTCCAATATAAATTATGAGTGATTGATATTTCAAACTGTCTCATACTTTACACAAATGGTTTATTTTAATATATAAAATATATATTTGAACCCAGGGGTTTAAATGTATATTTTATGTATTTTATTTTATAAATGCATGTTTATAAAACAATATGAAATGTTGAGCATAAATAACATATCAATGTGTATAATTTATATCAAATCTTATTCATAAATTTAATTGATTGTTATAAGAAATCGAATCAGTAACATATTAGGATTTAGGACATCACCAATTGTGTAGTTCCAGTGCTGTCAAAAGTTAAAATATATGGTTGAAGGAACTATTGGGCAAGAGAGCAACTAAGAGCAACACTAGAGTTTCTTGCCCCTTTCTTCTCTAGTGAGAACTGCTTTCCGAACTGGTGGTAGAGTTAATATTGACGGAATCTAAATAATGTATAACATTTAATGGGTTCGGATAAATTATTTCATTTCATTTCATTGCATTATTTCATATAGTAAGTAAATAAACAAAGTTAACTGTATATATCAAAACTCATAATATGAATACTTCATGAGATTAACATTATGTTTTGTAATAACTACTTTTACTTTTAAGTGTTGCAAATGGCAGTAAGCAATCTGCAATGTTGTGTAACAATAAATAATACATAAAAAATGAATAATTAAAAACTAGGCAAAGGTTTTTTTAATACAATATAGTTTATAATATTTTAATAGCAATGACTTGTTTACTATGTAGAAATGTCCAAAAATAATGAACAGTTGTAAAAATATTACTGCCTAAATTAAAGAGTCCATACAAACTCCTTAAACAAAAACTAGACTATAAATCATAACATTGTTTAGAAATTATTATCAGTATTATTTTTAATTACCTTCCAAATATTGTAAACAAGCATTAAATGCAATATTTCACGAGTTCAATTAAGGTGGTGACTGTCTAGGTGATGTAGTTGCATTAAGGTACAACTGCCATGCTGGGGTCTCAGGTTCGATCTCCGGGTTGGGCAAAGTGATGTAGAGTTTTTCTACTCACTATCAGCCTGGAGTCTGGAATTTGTACCCATTATGGTGATAGGCTTATATGTGTGTGTGCTCAATTATGGCTCCATCTAGGTCATTAAAATTTTTCTCTAACCTTAAGTGTAACTTTATCGTATAACTATGTCTGTTTATTGGGGACGTATGCAGTCGCAAAGACGGGTGATTAGTTCACTTCCTTGGAACTATTTCACCCTGATCGTATAACTAAATGACGCTCGCGGCTCCGCCCGCGTGAAAAAGGTTTTCGGGAATAAAAATATTTTCCTGGGATAAAAAGTAGCCTATAGCACTCAGGAAAGATGTAGCTTCCTATTAGTGAAAGAATTTTCAAAATTGGTTCAGCAGTTCCTAAGATTAGCGCGTTCAACCAAAAAAACAAACTCTTCAACTTTATTATATTAGTATAGATTCACACAATACCTATATAATACATACAAATTACTATAGATTCACTATAGGTTGCAATTGTGTTGACATTGTGTGACCTTCCAATTTATTGATTGGTCTGACCAAAGTCCATTATGGGTGTCCTGTCTTAACAGCTCTAGTTTTTGTACATTCCAACTATTGTATAGTATTTTCTACCTTAAGCTGTTAGTTGTGGCTGATTGATGATACAATTATAATACAAATACGTCTAAAATCTTGCTTGGACTCAGTTTTGATGAATTAAGCACAATCATGATTTCTATGCTTATTTATTAAAATAATTAGTTGTAGTTGAAAGAAGTTACAATGGATTCAAAATTGTAATCATGAGATTCCACGCCAGTATTTAATACTTTAAACCTGAGAAAGCTCTCGTTTAAGTAACTTTATTATATTCTATGCTTTTTGCTTAATGACACGCAATAAACTCTATAATAAAAAACGTATTTTTTTCAGAAACCAAGCAGAGATGGCGCACACATGTCGCGGCACAATATCGCTTCTCGGCGCCTTAATCCACACGGCAGACAGCTGCACGTTCGTAATCAGTAATGGAGGCACGCAGACATTCCACATCCGCGCCCATGACGAGGTGGAGCGCCAAAGCTGGGTTACAGCACTCGAACTGGCCAAAGCGAAAGCCATGTTAGTATTTATTTTTATATTATTTCATCTCAAACAATCTATATTGTAAAGAGGAAAGATTTGTTTACTTGTAATCAATAAATACTGATAGTGATAGGCCATGTCCTGGTTTATTATATAGGCTATCTTTACCCTGGAAAATACACAGTGGGACTTTTATCCTAGGAATGGTCTTTCATGTAAGTGAAGTTGTCATCATTTCATTTTACTAATGTTTTATTACTATTATTTACGGGTATTGCCCCAATAGGCACAGATTCGTAAATGTATTCATATTTCGCCAATTATAGAGATAAGTACCGAGTTTATCACTATGTGTTTGTGGCACACATCTAAATCTGGACAAAACATAGCTTTTTGATGATTATTTAGAACTAGGCGTTGCTCGCGGCTTCGCCCGCTACAAAAGTCCCTAAAACACAGTACGACGCCAGTGCCATTTACTTAAACAATCAGTAAAAAAATATTCGCTATTTCCCATGGAAGCAAATTACCGGGATAAAAAGTAGCCTATGTGTTAATCCAGGACATGATCTACTCGTGTGCCAAATTTCATCCAAATCCGTTCTATAGTTTCTGCATTTACTTCTAACAAACATCCAAACATACAAACATCCAAACATTTTCACAAACTTTTGCATTTATAATATTAGTTAGATTAAATGATATGGTTATGGAACCCATTACATAACCTCTCCGTCACTAATAATTAAAGTATCAATGTTCTAATATCGTCATTCTACTGCCCCCATCCCAATCTAAAGTGGCGATGGCGCAATCAGCTCTTACCAAACGACTTTGTTTTTATGTCTTGCTTGATCAACTGCTCTGAGGTATCAAATCTTATAGAAAAACCAAACTATAAATGAAAATCAAAGTCTTGCATACTTGAAACTGTGTACGTACTACCTCATTTACACTAATATTATAAAGAGGTACAGTTTATAAGTTTTTTTATTGGAAGTAATCTCTGGAATTACCTCTGGAAAAGAGGAGTGGGCTACTTTTTATTCCGCGAAAATATAGAGTGGGACTTTTATCCCGAAAAACCTTTTTCACGCTGGCGGAGCCGCGAGCACCAGCTATTAATATATCTTTATATTAAGTGACTAATGACCAACTAAGTATAAAACGCTCAAAATAAGCCATCTGTAAGCATGTCAAGCAAACACTATTCTGACTAGTCCATTTTTACTATCGATCCAATATTAGTGATTGGGATCAATCATTATTGAAATCAGTTGTAGAGCGACAAGATTATAAACTTATGCTTAGTATTAACGAGACATGCAAGTGGACATGATGATGAAAACCCCACAAACATTTTATAATTTGTTAAGGGGTCACAGCATGGAACAATTTACCTGAAGATGTAGTGATGACTTAAAACACCAATATTTTCAAGGACAGACTTGACAGATTGCAAATTTCAATACAAATTGATAAGGTGGAGATTAGTGGTATACATAAATATATAAAAATATAATATGTGGGGAGTGGAACGGACTGCCGTGACGAATGTCCGCAGGTTCAAAACAAGGGCACACACCTCTGACTTTTCTAAAAAGTTATGTGTGTATTCTTTGTTAATTATCGCTCGCTTTAACGGTGAAGGAAAATATCGTGAGGAAACCTGCATACCTGAGAAGTTCTCTGAATTTCGAAGGTATGTGAAGTCCGCCAACCCGCACAAGGCCAGTGTGGTGGACTAAGGCCTTAACCCTCTCAGTTGTAGAGGAGGCCCGTGCTCAGCAGTGGGCAGTATATAATACAGGGCTGGTATGGTGGTGGTAGTGGTACTTCTCAGTGTCTAACTGCTTGTCTGATAATAAATAAATGTTTAATAATTTTAGTCGAGCGCAAGAATCCGACGACGATGAAGACCAGATGACGCAAGGCACTGTGGCAGTGGGTAGTAGCGAGGGAGACAGCGAGGACGCGGGTGGTATAGCCCGGGAGCTGGCGGCGCGGTTCCACGACCTGCGCACGTGCTCCGAGCTGGTCACGCGACACGGCGCCGCTCTCCAGAGGTCGCTGGTCGATCTCGAGACACCGCCCACTGATACCACCAAACAAGTGTCCGAGAGGGCCACGCTCTTCAGGATATCTTGTAATGCTATGATGAATGTAAGTAAATTTATGGACTAGTTGCGTATTTCTTATTCTAACTACGCTTAATTCCCTCAAATATGGGTCTGTGCAAGACCTTGTAAGCATGTTGCAAATAGTTTGTGTTTTGTTATATGACAAGTTAACTCGTGTCTGTCTGTCTTTACTTCTCTGTGGGATTTTGTCTTGAAATCGTGTTAGAAAATCCCACTCAGTGTTGCCTGATTAATATGTGTATATATTGGGTTTTTCTACTTTGGAGTCTGGGATTTGTGCCCGATATGGCAATTGGCACGCTCTCTATCACATCATGGGACGGAATACGCACGGCGAAAAGTTGGTGCACTAGTTGCGCCTCTGCGTACCCCTTGGGGGAGAAAACGCGTGAGTGTATATATGTAATTGGTAATGTATTTGTGTACGTGTGGGGGTGCAGGCGTGCTCGGAGTTCATGAGCGCGGCGGCGGCGTCGAGCGGGCGCATGTCGCGCGCGCTGCAGCACGAGCGCGACCAGAAGCTGCGCCTGCAGGAGGTGGTCGAGCAGCTCGCCCGCCAGCACGACACGCTAGAGAAAACCGTCAACGCGCGGAACACACCGCACGCAGGTACGTGCTTACTGCTTACTGCTTACTAAACATGTTACATGCAGGTACAGTCAGCCGCGAATAATTAACACTCAGAAAATTGTTCTCCTCAATGTTCTAAATAAGTCGCACGTTGTGTCTCAACAACATGCAACTTACAACTAAAGCAGACAATAAGAGTTCTCGGCTGATTCCTTTGTACAGTGAGAAGCATAAATATCTGTACAAAATCAACATTTCAAATCGCCTATATACGCGTTAAGTTAAACCTAAACCTTCTTTTCTTTGTTTGAAGTAAATAAATCTCTTTTATTTTTTTTTTGTGAAGAGAAATAAAAATTTTGAAAGAACAAAAAAGTATGTAGGCGATTTGAAATTTTGAATTTGTTCAGCTAATTATGCTGGTGACTGTACATCTCTGGAACGATCAAACCTGCTTGATAAAATATGAAAAATGGGCGTTTTATCTTGAGAAAGTGTATTAGCACCAAACTGGGCGATTGTCTATACTATAATACTATAAAGACGAAAGATTTGATTGTTTGTTTGTAATAGATAAACTCAAAAAGTACTGGACTGATTTTGAAAATTCTTTCACTAATAGAAAGCTACACTACTCCTGAGTGCTATAGGCTACTTTTTATCCCGGAAAAACTTTTTCACGCGGGGGGAGCCGCGAGCAGAAGTCTAGTACATGATAATAGCCAAATGTATGAATTACAAAATAGTTTTTCACGATAGTCAGAGGATTGACCGTATTCCAGGCATTGCCGAAGTCCATGGACGACAGTTGGCCACTAGCACATCTGCGTTCGGAGGCAATAAAAAATGCCATTAACGTGTCTTCCTGTCAACATATACATTAAGAGGCCGTATACGAAATTTCAACTATTTCAGTCAACTTTTCATCGTGATTACAGTTTATTCTGCGTGCAGATAAAAGTTTCAACTTGCTGAGCTAGTAGCTAACGTTTTTTTTTGGAACGAAGTTCCATATCGCGCGTTGTGAAAGGGGGCTAGACGGAAAAAATTCTTACGAAAAGTTGTCACGACACTTTTTGCTATTATCTTACTAATATGAACCTTAAATACAATGCGTAGAAGCTATAATTCTTGAAACGAGTATATTTTTATTTATTGGAACGAAGTTCCTTATTGCGCGTTGTGAAAGGGGGCTGGATGGAAAGTTGTCACGACACTTTTTGCTATTATCTTACTAATATGAACCTTAAATACAATGCGTAGAAGCTATAATTCTTGAAACGAGTATATTTGTATTTATTTTATTTATTAAAGTCATTAAAACCATTTCTTACTAATCTAAAATGAACCTTAAATACATTACGTAGAAGCTATTTCCCCAGCGTTGGCACGGCACGAGTACAAAAGAATCGAACGTAACATTCTTTTTTCAAATTTTGTTGATTTATTCTACTTTGGTTACTGACATTTATCAATAACAAGACTAAACGTGCTTTGCTCGCGTTTAAAAATCTACTTTATGTGGTAAGCGTAAGATCGAATTTGTGTTTAGTCAATCAAAATATGTGATAAAAATGCTATGCAATAGCTTTACCGCGGTAGTCTCCGAGTGCCACACGTAATTATTTGTTTTTTTCTCTAGAAACTTATGTATTGGAACGGAAATAGGAAAATATTTATATATTTATATATATACACACTCTGTTATATAAATAAAATTTTATTACAATTCCTTCACTAATTAATCGAAAGGAACTTCGTTCCATCCGGGTGTCCCTTGACACCTCTCATTTTTATTTTATTTATTAAAGTCATTAAAACCATTTCTTACTAATCTAATATGCACCTTAAATACATTGCGTAGAAGCTATTTCCCCAGCGTTGGCACGGCACGAGTACAAAAGAATCGAACGTAACATTCTTTTTTCAAATTTTGTTGATTTATTCTACTTTGGTTACTGACATTTATCAATAACAAGACTAAACGTGCTTTGCTCGCGTTTAAAAATCTACTTTATGTGGTAAGCGTAAGATCGAATTTGTGTTTAGTCAATCAAAATTTGTGATAAAAATGCTATGCAATAGCTTTACCGCGGCAGTCTCCGAGTGCCACACGTATTTATTTGTTTTTTTCTCTAGAAACTTATGTATTGGAACGGAAATAGGAAAATATTTATATATTTATATATATACACACTCTGTTATATAAATAAAATTTGATTACAATTCCTTCACTAATTAATCGAAAGGAACTTCGTTCCATCCGGGTGTCCCTTGACACCTCTCATTAATTTTATTTGTTCCATTCTGAAGCAGCTAAGGTCTCAAAGACTATACTGCCAAGTTATAAGTTTGTAGTATTACCGATATGCTTTGATTAATGTCTATTTTTGCCGCCCAGCTGTAGTATACATGCACTATTGTCTTTCTGTTTCAAGGATATGGTAGCTAACGTAATTACTGGGCATCATAAGACTTAACATCTTATGACTCAGGATGATAGCACAGTGGAATGCCACGCAGTGCTTTATAATTCATAATTCTGTTTCATGTTGGTACTTTTAAGAGGATAATTTTATTTACAATCATGATCCAAACAACATTATATTAGATTCATAAAATTAAGGCGAAAGGAGCCTTGCGTGCCTTGTCATTAAATTTTATGAAAAAAAAAAACATGGCAAGCAATAAATATTCCTCGAGTAATGTAAACAGTTTTGCAAGAAGTTGCGCAAGTTAACTTGGTGGACCACTTGCAAAAGCGTGTTTCTAAAGAAATATTGCCGCTAGTGGATACGCATCTGAAAATTATTGCGTAACATATTGCTGAGAGAACTTGCTAGTCTAAACTTAGCATTACGTTAACTTGTGTTGAGACTACCGCCTGGAGTAATTGTAGGAACCAACTTATACAAAAGATTGAATATTATAAATGGGACATTCCGCGAAAAAGAGGAAAATTACATAATTATTAAAGTTCTATAAATTATCTCTAATTTAATAATTAATAATAGCTAAAAAAAATATTTTTTTTTGATCCATTCAAAAACACGTTTGGAAATATTTCCGTAACTGTTTTTTCTACGAATACAATCGTCCGCCATTCTCATGGGACTGATGGATCACAAACTCGAAAATTTATTTGAAACGGGATTTTATTAAGTGACGTCATGTATGGCGTTGTTTACTGTAAGTACTGAACCTAATTGGAATGATTTACACTACTTTTTTCCTTAAAAGAAGCAATAAATGTACCATGAAACATCTCCATTGTAAATCTCGAAAGAGATAACTTCATAAATTATACTGTGTATATTTTCTAAGTTTGAAAGGTTTTTTCTGATACACAATGGAAAATTAAAATATTCCGACGTATATAGCATCAAGAAGCATAAATTAAATAATTAAAACGAATTAAAAAGTATGTGAAACATACTTTTTGACGTGTCCCACCAGTCACAACTTTCAATACTTAATTTTTTTACGTTGTTCTACATGATCTAGCTTAATTATTTTTAATCATAACAGAGGTTTACAAACTACATTATACGACAGTGAAAAAGTTTACTTTCAAATTTAGTAGTTTAGCTAAAATTGAAGGGCCAAATAAGGAGTTCTCGTAACTGACGAGCATGTATGAAGAGACTGATGACTGTAGAAGAAGCGAAAGAGGTATGCTTGGATCGTAGCACTTGGCGCTCCGTAGTCTCTGCCTACCCCAATGGGAGAAAGGCATGAGTTTATGTATCTCTAAAATTCCTCTTAGACAAAAAGGTAGAATAGTAGGATTTTATGTGTCCTTTCTTGAAAGGAATATAGTAAAATAGCATTTTATCTGCTATTTTGAATACTTTATCGTTATAAGTCCCATGATCGCAGTTAAAACCCAAGATTGGGCAAATTCTGGAGTCAAATGTGCCACCAGTCACAATGGAATGACCCAAATGTAAGTTGATATGACGATAATTCAATTTTCGATTATTTTGAATTGTGTCGTTTTCGTCCTAAAGGTGCGATGTACTGATCTATCAATATTTATTTATTTACTTATCCAAATTATAGGTATGTACATATTCTCTCAAACGGTGATGTCCGCACTAGGCGGTGCCTGTATCGTAGACATCGTTTATAATTTCACAAATTTATTAATATCCTAAATAAAAATAATTATTACTCTACAGTATTGGTTAGGTGTGTGTGTGTGTGGGTGCGTGTGTGTGTGTGTGTCCAACATCTCCAACAATGCAGTTGATATTTTGTTTTTCAAAAAGTATTACGTTTTATGTGCACATGTAAAATATAAAATTCAACTAGAACTATCTACACAACTAGAAGGACCCAAACCAAGGGCCGGCTCATGGCCGCCTCACATAGATTTCCCCCTCTCCTATTTACGACAGTATAGAAAAGTCAATTATAGATGTTCAATGCATAGTGGTGACCAATTAAACTTCCATTGCTTTAATGTGAGCAAACCAAAGGTGTGTTCGGCATCATATGTCATTCCTTTTAGGACCAGCACAATATCTTAAACGGGGTTTAGATCAGCAAGAAATCTTGCAGAAGCTATTTTTCGTAAACGATTTTTACCGTTATTACAATAATATATTAAATGTTTCATAGACTTCAGAGTCTGAAATTCAGACTAATACCCAATGTTGGCATGTAATTGGAATTCTAAAATCTAAAACAATGACCATCATTACAAACTATAATGAATAAGTTAAGCTTTAATACTTAGCTAGGTAACATAGGAAAAATGAAAATCATTTCTTATTAATGAGCTCTTTCCTTTAGTTTGCTATAATATTACTTCCCAGAATGATTCCTTATGTTTACGCGAATGTTAGACATTGAAATTAAACTATTATAACGGATTTTATCGCGGTTTTTTATTTTATTTTCTCCCGACGCGACGTTTCGAAGGCTTTGCAGCACTTCGTGGTCACGGGGCGGACTGAGGTGTTGGTGGTCCGAAGTGCTGCAAAGCCTTCGAAACGTCGGGAGAAAATAAAATAAAAAACCGCGATAAAATCCGTTATAATAGTTTAATTTCAATTACTTCCCAGAATTTGATCCTTGTTAGCGACACTATCGAATGATGCGATACAGTGTGTGTGAGGATTTTTTTTGTCGAAATCAACGGTTTCAGTCGCTGGCTAAGGATATTGAGTTTTCAAAACTTATGCAGTTTTAGTTTTCTTGGATATCGGTCCCTTTCAGCATTTTTCGCTATTCCTCATAGTTTCGGATCTCTTCATCCACGCCCACTTGGAAAATTCACTACTTATACAGGTAGTGTTTTAAATAAGAGAAGCGGCGATAGCCTAGTTGGGAGTGGAACGGACTGCCGAGACGAATGTCCGCAGGTTCAAAACCCAAGGGCATACACCTCCGACTTTTCAAAAAAGTTATGTCTGTATTCTTTGTGAATTATCGCTCGCTTTAACGGTGAAGGAAAACATCGTGAGGAAACCTGCTTATCTGAGAAGTTCTCTATAGGAATTTCGAAGGTATGTGAAGTCTGCCAACCCGCACTAGGCCAGCGTGGTGGACTAAGGCCTAAACCCTCTCAGTTGTAGAGGAGGCCCGTGCTCAGCAGTGGACAGTATATAATACAGGGCTGGTATGGTGGTATGGTGGTTTGAAATAAATAAAAAATAAAATGTATTTTATTTCATACTCAGTGACTCCATATTATATTTTGCGGTCGTTTCGTTGGAAGTAGACATAACAAGTAAATAAGAATATAAGAAATATAAAATATAAAATATTTTCGGGCTAGTTTCACAGGTTTCAAGTAAATTTTATTTTACAGTTATTATATTAGAATGTAGATAGAATTTGTAGCCCTTTTTATGTCAATTTATTTAGGAGTATAATAGATTAGAGTATGACTTTTGTATTTGGTCGGCTTCTACATTTATGTGACGAGTAGCATTTATCAGCAGGCGGTGAAATCGGCTTAGTATTTTAAAATCTAAGTATCATTTTCTAAACTATACTCCATCGGTTTAGGTATTTAACTAAATGTAAACAAACCATAAAAAAGGTATTTTACCTGTTTATTTCTCTTTACAAAATACTCCATTCCAAAATAAACGTCTTCATAAACTACACAACACTTAGCACTATTATTCCCTGTTATTAAAGTTGTTTGGTTATTACAAAGTTATAAATATTCATTAATAAGCGCGAATACTATTAATTATCATAAATTACAATACTTTTATAAAAAACCTCAACCTGCCAACTGTAAAAGAACTAATACGACAGCAGTGTTGCCAGATGTATGATGGTTGAAGTCGCCGAAAAATCATTATGAAGTAGCCTCAAGTCACCGTACAGTATTTGGAGAGGCGAAGGAGCAAAAAAAAATGTAGTTATTTTTTGTACTCTCAAAGCTAAAAATCTCCTCAAATCCGACAAAACCAAGGTTTGTAACACAAGTTTTCCGAGGTAGCCTAATTGGCGACTGAGTGCCATTCGCATAGCCTAAACGACGACCAGTCGTCATTCGCAATTTTTGGTCGCCCCGACACCCTTTGAGATAGAGACTATCCCGCCCTCACACCCGCCACTACAACTCCTGTAAGCCAGGATCAATAATGGCACGCATTTTATGACACCAAGCGGTGAAGCTCGGCGAGTCTCAGGGAACACTAGTCTGTCTTTATCCCGCAACGAAATTAATCAAATAGAAAGATAGGGAGGAGTTGGAAATATTAATTGTCCACTTCCCTCCATAACAAAGCGGGAGACAAAATAATGAACTAAGGAGGCATTTTAACCTCAAGTATAGGGACGTTTACAACTAGAGAAGCCAGTTGTAAAGCACCACGGATAAAAATTAAATTAAAGGGTTCTATCATTTGAGCTGTCAATTTTGATTCCAATAAAAGGCATGGCAAAAACGCCGGAAAGCACGGAAATTTCGTCTAGTCTCTACAAGGTCCATATAGTATACAGCCCCGGATGTTATTTGCATACTATCTAACATTATCTTGCGCTCATCATGCCAGAGACTACACTCCCAAAGTACGTGATGAGCGGACTGTTCATATTCGAAAGCAGCTGTAGAGCATGGACACACAGGAGAATCAACCAGCCTAAATGAGAACAGTTTACCCCTAAAATTACCATGGCCGGTAAGGAATTGCGATACACAATGATCTATTTCTAACCAGGTTTTAGTTAGGCGATCGCGAACGCACGGAAAGTATTTATATAAATGACGCCCTTTCGAAGATGCGTCCCACCTACATTGCCATTCGCTTAACAACTCATTATGTACGTCAGTGTGCGGTTTAAATAATCTATTGATTCTTAAGAATTCACGCGACGTAAGAAACCTTTTATCCATATCCTGTCTGGTTGAGTAATACATAGCGGCGCGACGCTGTACCTCCAAATCGACTGGGAGCACACCCGCGAGGACAGGCAAAGCTTCCGTACTAACAGTTCTATACCTACGCCTTACACAAGAATATCAACGCCAAACGTTGACTCTGTAGCAGTTTCCTGCGCACAGCACCGATAGTAGCCCTATCGGCCCATACAGGTGATCCGTATGCAATACACGCTAGATAAGTTGCTCCATAGATGACTTTGAGCGTAGTGAATGAGAGTCCCCACGTAGAAGTCGATATCCTTGTCAAGGCGTAAAAGTTCCTTTTTGATTTTTCCCCAACATTTATTATATGCTCAAGAAAAGAAAAATTTCTTTCTAAAATCAACCCTAGGTAACAAACTGATTCTTTTCTTTTGACAGTAATATTATTAAATTTAATTCGCGGTGGTGATTTTAATATTCCTTTTAATAGTAGTTGGACCGTTTTCTGAGGTGCGAACGTAAGGCGGTTTCTTTCACCCCATTCGAATATTAATTGTAAACACGTATTTGCCAAACTTTCCAGCCCCGTTCTACTATTAGACTCTACAAGTAATAGGCCATCATCCGCATATCCGGTCAAAGTGCACCCTACAGGTAAGGGAATCGAAAGAAAATCATCGAAACCCAAATTCCATAAATATGGACCTACAACCGAACCTTGTGGACATCCCATAGTCAGTGACTTCGACGCGGCGTGGTGGCCAAGTTTCAGTTTGGTTGTTCCGTACGAGAAGTATGTGTAAATAAGCGAATATATATTCCTATAGCAGCCTCGTATTTTTAACTTGAGAAGTATCATCGGCCACCAAGCATTATCGAAGGCACCGGAGATATCTAGGAAGATACCGAGTACATATTTATGTTCCGATATACTCACCGTTCTTCTAACCGATATAGCCGCGTCAGTAGTCGACCTACCTATTGTAAATCCGAATTGATTTTTGTGGAATACTGGTCCACCCGGTAGCAGACGAGGGACAATAAGACGTTCTAAAAGTTTACCTAGAGACGGTAACAGCGTTATAGGTCTATATGATTTAGGGTCATCGGGAGACTTATCGCCACTTTTGGGTATTATTCGAATAAAACCAGAGCGCCATATTCGCGGAAATATACCTTCAGCAATACATCGGTTAAAAACAGTTAGTAATGACTCGCCGGCTGATTTACACGCTTCTTTAATCATCCCTTTGAGATAGCCTAAATGGCGAAAAGTCGCCTAATCTGGCACCACTGTACGACAGGCACGCTAAACATTTTTCTAATGGATCGTAATAGATAACCCTACAAAATTTAAGAGTACTTAGCACCTACGACTGTCACGTAGCACACGAGTAAAACTGACCGCCATTCAATTTACGGTTAACTAGGCACCTACACTTCGGAATTGTAAAAAAAATATTATTTATCATGTTTTTTGCTTTGTTTCTGATAATTAGTTGTTGTTAGTTATTTGTTTTGTTTCTATAGTGAATTTAATAATTTTAAGTGTTTGTTGTATGCCTTAGTTTCATTGACACAACAGTCTTCGTAAATACTTTCGTAAGAAAATGTTAACTAACCGGGAATCATATGTCATTTATTGTTTACATCTAGTTAAATATCTAAACCGATGGAGTATAACCTCCGCGCCGCGCCGTGTAGTCTTTATGAATAATTCCTATAGCAATGAGCACTTATTATTCATACAGATGGCAAGGTTGTGTTGCGAGTATGATTCTAAAATTATGGTGCAACACATTTTCTCTGACCTCTAAAATCAGGTGATAATCGTTATAAATGAATACCAAAAATGGCAAGGTACCTTCATTCAATATTAAATTAGGCTGTATAACAGTACACCTCATGGTCTACTAAGTATGAACAGATAGAAAAATTCTAAACATTTCTCCGCGAAACGGAACGTGTTAGTTTGGTGACGGCTGAAAAATCGAAAAGAATATACGGATGTCGGAACAAAATTTCTTCGTCGAATTTATTCATTTTGAGTAAAATTTAAATTAGTGGAGTGTATGAATGTATTTTGATATAAATTATAATAAAAAATTGGCATTTACATTGTGTTATAGTGTAGGCATCGGAGCGGAACGGAATATTTGTCATACGATCGTAGACAGAGTTTTTGGTGATTTCTCAAGGTTGTTTTCCTGTTCGAAGTAATGCAATAGTAATTGATTGTGTTACGTATTGGTTTATTTAATTATCGTGTGCTGCGTTCGAGACTGTGGTGGTGTGTCTTGACGACGCATTATTGTATTACCAGTTTTACATTGTGGTATCTAAATTACGTTATTATTGTTCAACTGCGATCATGTTCTTGTAAAGCTTTGCGTTTGTTTTATTCCTGTGTAATATGTTAGCTTGAGGTTTTTCTGATGTATTCTTGAGTACTCCATTGCGATACGACACAATGGGCGGTAAGTGAAGACAAAAGCATGAGAGCACATGAATCATCGCACTGAACGCAACAATTCGCTTTTCAATAGTCTAGCACATCTCAATGCTGGTAAATGGCAAGGCCAACTGTCACGCCACATTGTGCTGTACATTGTCAATAATTGTCATGTGTTTACAATGTTTGTTCAAATAATTTAAAACAATACAGTTGACAGCCTCACAGAGCACAGAGAGCATACACATCACACCACACATTTAATACTTGAGTAAATAAACAGCAACTCCAAGAGCTGTTGGTGCATGTTTACAAAATTATTTTGTTTTAGGTGTGCATTACATGGATTTCTCAAGCTATGAATGGTGCATTTCAATGGTGCTATAATAATTTCATGAACATATTGTATCCGGAAACGGACAGTCAAAGTGACGTACTTGGTTATTTGTGATGAGTAATCAGCTGAATTCATATGTTGATAAAGTTGGTGGTTTTGTCTAAGGCATAATGCTCATTCCTTCATATTGAAATGGTAAAACTGCTTGCATAGATTACAGCTTGGCAGAGACCATGTACTGGTATGCAATACTAGCATTTCATTTAAAGACATCAAAAATAGCACTTATATAGTACAGTAAATATAATTTTACAACAGTGTACTATTGTATCGTATATCAAGTATTTATAAATTGAGGTTAGAGAAATTATGTAGCATCAATATGTACTGTTGTGGATTTAAATAAGTCAAACAATTCAGCGGACTAGCCAATTCTCTATTTAATAAAATATTAGATATGTATTTTTTATCTAAACCATTGCATTACATTGTGGTGACCATTTGAAATAACACTTTTGTTATTTACATTATCTTCAGCAAAAGGAGAGGCTCCTGTCAATAAGTGTTCAAAGACACAGATTGTATTAAGAAATGTAACCCATCCAAATCCCATTCTTTAATTACACATGCACTTGTTTCTGAAAGCTAATTATTAATAACTAGCTTTTGCCCACATGAAAAAGTTTTTCTGGGACAAAAGTAGCCTATAGCACTTAGGTGTAATGTAGCTTCCTATTAGTGAAAGAATTAAAAAAATCTCTTCAGTAGTTCCGAGAGATTGGCCCTTACAAACCTACAAACTTTTCCACTTTATATTATTTTGTTCGTGGCTCCGCCCACGTGAATGAGTTTTTCTGAGATAGAAGTCCCATTTTATAAGTTTTCGGGGCTAAAAGTAGCCCATGTTACTTGCTGATAATATAGCTTTATATTTGTGTAAGAATTTTTAAATTGCTCCAGTTGTTTTCGCGTTTATCCATTACAAACACACAAAAAATCAAATCTTTCCTCATAAAAATTCATATAAATTCTACAGAAACTATAATAATTCAGAAAGAAATCCATATTTCTATCACTTTACATATTAGTGATACTGGGATTGCTCAAATAATATTCAGCAGTTGTATAGCTAACGTAAATTAGCTTTTCGAAATCTATGACATTGGCATATCTTGCAATTTAATAATATATTTCAGTATACAAGTCTGAATTTGTGGGATAGTCAAGGTTGAACACTGTTGGGTATTTTTATCTACAGCTTGCATTGAGGAAATGTATATTTTATTAGGTCATGGCCGTTTATATATCTCACTAGAAATGTGTTAACTCTCCAGGTGTATGTTTATATGACTAACAAGTTGTAACACCAATAAAAGATAAGATAATTGCATTATTAACTTTTATTGGTATGAAGGATGTGCACTTTAATTATGGGTTTAGTTGTGTATGAAATCTATCGAACTATCAGCGAAGCATTGAATTGTGTAATATATTTGAGAATAGGACAGCTCCATGCAGAATACAGCAAACTAAAATATGCCACATTGTATCCCTATACATATTGCACACCAGCTGTTTATTTAAAGAATGTTTCATTAGCAATGATATGGTTTTCCGTGCAAACACTGCTTCAAATATTGCAAAAATTCTAATGACAGCTGCAAACAATTGATGTTGGGAAGTTTTAGGACTGATAGAAACAATCTTTGATATATTTAGAAAATATAAATTTCTATTATAAGAATACAAAAAGTTTACTGATTGTTGTAAATCTACTACTGTTTATTTTGTCAAATATTTGTTTATAGGATATACTTTAATCTTTTTTTGGTCAGAAATTAATTGCTATAATTCATTAATTTCATGTTACCTACAAACGGCATCATCAAAACTACATTTTATGATAGATAAAGCAAACATAATTACTTTTAGGTGTAATTAGATAACAAAAATATGTCTATTGAGAGTTCATTAGATAGCAAGTATTTTATCATTTTTTTTTGTTTGAAATATTTTTGTCAGTTGTGTGTAAGTCTTATTCGATTTTTGAAATGAAACATAAATAAATAATACATAAAAAAATACTCTGAAAAAAGGTATAAACAGTCCAGTATAATTATGTGTGACTTGTGGATATTTTATGTTGCATATTTTTATTAATTACTATTATATGTTAACTATACAGTATTGAAAATGTATCTATCGATGATTAAAGAGCAAGGTATTTTCTATTGTGTATAAAATATGTTCAAAATGCAATAAAAATCGTTTCTACTGCTGTTACCATGATAACATTCATTATGTTGCATGGAACCATGCTATAAAAGTGAACTATGAAGTGCATTGTGTTGAATGGTGTGTAGAAAAATAAACGGATTTAAATACAATTTTGATTTCAGGGTAACATAATTATATGTTGTTAAAATTTTAATATTTTATTGTTTCTTATTAAAGAAGAAATTCATAAAATAATAAATAAATATATTGAATATATTAAAATTTGAATTAGCATTATATTATGACACTGAGTTGGAAAGAAAAAATAGTACATATAGCAGAATGGTTTGCTAAGGTATTTTAAATTGCCAATACTTATAGCTAAGACTTAGAGGTATAATATCAAAATGCCTATTTCGGCTAAAGCTTCGACGATTTCTACCTTTCTTTTTACAAACACTTTGAATATGAATGCATACTGTATGAGATCAAAATAATTATAACTAAATGGTAATTACCAGTAATTGTTTTCCCTTAATCTAGAGGTTAAAGCTATAGGCAGTATTTTATATGATGCGCAAAGAGATTATAGTCAGACAATGCTTCTTTTTCTGGCACGATATGTCCGAGATAGGAATGCTATGTGTTAACTAAATACTATATTTTTGTTGATGATGTCAATTTTTTCTGTGTCCAGGAGGTAACGGCACCAACCAAGGTAACGAGACGGAGGATGAAGACCATGAGTTCTTCGACGCAGTTGAGGAGGGCGTCTCTTCCAACATGGACGATAAGACGTCGTTTGTAATCAAAGTGCCCGTAAGTGACGTTCAATATATTTTGATAGCATTTGTCTAAAGTGTTAACAAACTTTTTTCTCATTATTTCTCCAGCAGTTAGTATTTTTCATTTAAAACAGTCTATCTAAAATTTCTCTTTACACTAAATCACACATCAATCTCGAATTAAAAAATCTTAACAAAACATGGAAATAACGTAAAGATATTTACATTTCAGACTAATTCTATAAAAACATTACAGTACGCAACGGGCAATCCGTTTCGATATTTGATTAATCATACGAATTACGTGTTCACGTGTAGAAACTATATCATAATAGTATACATATATTATAGATATGTGAAAAATGCGCAAACATACATGTAATGACTAATTTAGTATTAGTCTTACATGCTATTATTTTTCTCATCATACAATTCGAGTCACATCAAGTAGCCTACTATCGTTCATACTCAGTTTGTAACGTTTTCATGACTGTCCCTGTCAGAACCACAGCGAAGCACGGTTCGGAACTGATATCCTACACCAAGATGGGTACAACCTTCACACTAGGTCTTGTGTGTCTCATGTTACTTGTCATTGATCAAAGCAAACATTTAGGATAGTAATTATGTTTGTCTCTTATAAAATACCTATTAACAGTGTAAAGTTTTAACGAAACTCACAAGATGAAGCAGTTTTTTTAGTTACACAAGAGTTTCTGTTATGTGAAGTGAGAAAAAGATTTTTAATAGGTTATAAAATTATATTAACACATGTTTTTAACGTTGAAAGATAAAGTTGTAACATTAAAACGTTTATTCTCACCGCCCGAAATTAAATTTAAATCTTAATTAATTTAGAAAAAATAAACAAAATGTTGTTCTACCGATTTCGCGATAAAATTCCACCACGAAACCAGAAATGTAATGAGTAATTTAACGCGTGTTAATGTTAGGAGAACATTAACAAGAGCATCATTACAATAGATAATTGTCGGTTTGCTAATTTTAATGGTTTTTATGTAACTAAAACGTTCGTGTATTACGTAAAATATACAGTGTTGCTATTTAATGTGTTGAATATCGTTTAAAAGTTTAAAAAAATCGAATATTTTACTGGTTGTGTCTCATATGTAAGAGTCTGCCTGGGTGGGTACCACCGCAATGTCTATTTCTACCGCCAAGCAGCAGTGTGCATGGACTGTTGTGTTTCGGTTTGAAGGACATTGTAGCCAGTCACCAGTGTAACTACTGGACATAATGAAACTTAACATCTTATGTCTCCGGATGACGAGCGCAGTGGAATGCCACACAGTACATAACGCAAGGTGCTGGATGGTGTTGCTACCGGTTATGTGGTGTACTGGTGGTCGTATCGCTTACCATCAGACGAACGGCATTCTCGTCTCGTCATTCAATGCAATAAAAAAAAACATTTCGCAGTAACAAAAAAACGTGTCCTCGATTTTGACCAATATAAGAAAACATATCAATCCAATTTCGCTTGCAATAATTTTAAAACCTTGTATAGAAACGCAAAGTTGCAGAACGCAAACGCAGGTTGTATATACGCAAAATACTATTCTTATCGTGCCGCGTGGTTGTTCGTTCTCTCAAATTAATCATGATCTGATGATATACTGGTGGTAGGTCTCTCATTATGTAAGAGGCCGTCTGGGTGGGTACCACCGCAATGTCTATTTCTACCGCCAAGCAACAGTGTGCATGCACTGTTGTGTTTCGGTTTGAAGGACATTGTAGCCAGTATAACTACTGGACATAATGAGACTTAACATCTTATGTCTCAGGATGACGAGCGCAGTGGAATGCCACACAGTACTTTGTAAGTCAAGGTGCTGGATGGTGTTGCTACTGTTTATGGGTGGTCGTATCACTTACCATCAGGCGAACGGCATGCTCGTCTCGTCATTCAATGCAATAAAAAAAAAAAAGATCTTGATACATTTATGGGTGATCAAGAGGTTCATATTGTGTCCATTCGCAGGTGAATAGGAAAAACAAAGTAAAAAGCGGCGAAAGCTCGGATGAATCGGAGGGCGAAACTGTGACTGAGACGCAACAGGTATGTACTGCTTACGTACTTAATGTGGATTTACGATCTGTTTTATGTTTGTGTTGTGGGTGGGTATCACTGATTTGGGCACTTGAATCCTTGTGGAGGTAATATTATCCAAAACTTGATAAGTTTTTTGTCCATTATTGTCTGTCTTCAAAATAAAGCCGACCGGTAGCAAAAATGAAGCTAAATATTTTTGCAACGTGCTTTAATTTTTTTGCATGAACACATTGGCATAGCACACGATTATGTCGAAGCTTGTTGTCAAGTCAAAAAATACCAATGAACAGAAATGCTATTAATATAATAAAATTACATAACATTAACACAAGTTCAATAACTCGATCTTTTCGCAACACACTCTGTTAGCATGTTTGGTATTGGTAAACTTGAAAATCTAATCAGTTTGGTTTGGCCTTCGAAATAATTATAATAGTTGATTCTCAGGTATACAAATATCCTTGCGATGTTTTTCGCCATTGGAGCGACCGATAAATATCTGAATACACGTATTTTCAAAGTCACAGGTTGTGACCAGCTTGGGGTTTGAATCGAATTAGTGACCTTTGTCTCGACAGCTCGATTACTGTCCACTATGCTTCGGACCAGATGATGATTAATTTAAATGAATCATTCCATTAAATCTACAACTGTTGAAGTTCAATCAATATCGGTTAATTGTGTGCCAATGAAACTAACTATAAAATAAATAAAGAACTCAAATGTTGTTATACTTATCTCTCGCTTATTAAGAAATAATTAATAATTGATTTAATCTCGATAATTAACTCGTGAAACGCGACATTCGATTTGCTTTAGTATTTTCCTCGTCAGACCTTACAAATACAATCGAAACCAGCCGCTAAAAATCGTAATTTAGTTTCGCTTTCAACTTCCTTATAGGCGGTCGTCGTAGACTCCCGTTATATTGACTTGGCGACAAGTAATTAAAAAGAAAGTTGATGTGTTAATCGTTATTAGATTTGGTGTTGAGTGAAAGTGAGTGACGGTGAGTGTGGCCGGCAGGTGATATTTGTGGAGGACAAGGAGCGCGCCGAAAGCGCCATGGGCGGCGCCGAGGGCGGCGCGCCCGCCAGGGACCAGGACATCGTCGTGTGGGTGAGTACATATGCATTTTACTACATTACTAAGGCGAAAAGAAAACATTTTCCAAAAAAAGGAAAGATGACACTATACGCTATACTACAGTACACTTATTCAGTTCATTTCCATTAATGTATAGTAGCATATTTGTCAAGTTTGAAAAAGCAAGCCAAACTAATGAAACCTACACACTACATATAATATTAAGTGCATACATACTCACAAATTACTACTACAAAATATTTTATCAAATTAGAAAAGTAGTAAAAGTGTCACCTATTAAATACTTACTAATAAACATCAACAATATCAGAGGAATACGCACTGCGTTGCCCATTTCATAGAAATATAATGAAGATACTAAGGAGTGGTTTAATAAATTCGAATAGTAAAAAATATTCCAAAAGCTTGTAATAACTTCGCATTAAAATAGAACTGTTTTGCATTAAAACAAAACAATTATTATGTGTTGAAGAAAACACACAGCATTGGGATGAAGAAAGCAATCATTTGATTCGGTTAATCTAAAGAGAATGTCAGTTCAATACATACCAGACTGTCAAATCTTGTCTCTTACTCTTTTACACCAGAAGGCGCTGCTCTGCTTTGGCGCGCGATTTTAGCTGTGAACTCATAGAAGTCTTCATCACCAGCAAGATCCTTGTACTAATGCTGTGTGTTTTCTTCAACACATAATAATTGTTTTGTTTTAATGCAAAACAGTTCTATTATGTGTCTCCAAAAACACACAGCATTGGGATGAAGACCTGTTTGATATCTGCTGGTGTAATACAATCGACGCTATGTGAATATAAAAAGAAATAATTCACATGATTTGTGAATGTACTATTTTTTCCTCTGGAATTGTTTATGAAATCTCCATAAAACAAAATAACAAAAGGAAAACTTTGAAATAACTAAAAACTCTTGTTAGTTACTTGTCATATTAAGAAATCAGACCATCAATTATAAAATCTTAAACACTTTATAGTTAAGTAGTATCTTATGAACTCAAAACAAGAGTATCAAGAGAAATGAGATCCAAATTTATAAAAAAAAACAAAAATCATACATTGAATCACTTTAAAAATTATCATACAATAAAACATCAGTTTGAACACTGAGTCTGTAAATATCCTGACAAGATATTTTTAATAAAAAGCTTTTAGATTTCCAGTTAGCTCTTTTCAAAATATCTTCCATTTAATATTCATATTAACTATGCTCTTGATCCCACCTTTGATAGAGTACTAGGTACACAGAAATGCATGAATAGTAATTTGTTCAAAAAATGCAACCTATCCAGCCAGCCACTCTGGTTTTTGATGCTGATTTAACAGTTTCTATGACTGGTATAAAAAAATAAAATATTTTATGTCCTTTAACTATACCATCACTATATATGAGACCTATAGTTAGTTCTTTCACATGAGTAGCTGGGTTTATAATATGGGCTGTAGATGCCTACTCAGCAACTAGCTGATAGTCTGGGCACAGCTGTTAGTTCTTTACCCCGTTTTTGGCCAGGAACCAGCTTGAGCCTTCCATGTGTGGCAATCTTTTTCCCAACAGTTCCAAAAGGGAATCAGGTTGTGAAATACATAGTCTGAAGTTAGTTATGACATACTAATGGTATTTATAATAAATCATGTGTTTGAAAATTATGATAGGTGATCTAGAGAAAATTAAAAAATATCTAGGATTTGTTGGGTGATCCTTGATAACTTTTTCTACAGTAGTTACAGAAGAATCTAACACCATTAATTTGTGCAATAAAATAGTACTGTATGCAAATTAAAATCCAGCTACATCTTGACTAGACCCTGTGACTTTTGATTTGTTATTATTGCACTAGACTAACAATTTTCTAATTGGACACTAAAGGTGGATAAGGTGGTGAAACACCAATTTTCCTTAAAAAGCTGATTTCTCTTCTCCTATATACAGCTACAGCTATATGCTCCACCCCCAAGTTTTGCCTGATGAGACATTTTGTCAAGGACATTCCGCAAGTTCAATCAATAAGAACCTTCCGCAGGTTCAATAAATAAGAACCTTCCGCAGGTTCAATAAATAAGAACCTTCCGCAGGTTCAATAAATAAGAACCTTCCGCAGGTTCAATAAATAAGAACCTTCCGCAGGTTCAATAAATAATAGCCTTCCGCAGGTTCAGTCAATAGGAACCTTCCGCAGGTTCAATCAATAAGAACCTTCAGCAGGTTCATTACTTGAATTATAGTGATTAATGCTGTCTTATGAGTGAGATTCAATCAAAAAGAACTCTCTGCAGATTCATTATTTGAATTATGCATGTTAATGCTCTTAGTTACTACTGCGGTTTAATCAGTAACAAGCTTCCGCAGGATTGTGATTAGAATTATGCATTTTAATGCTCTCCTTTACTAGAGATTCAATCAAAAAGAAATTCTGCAGCTTTATTATTTGAATTATGCATGTCAATGCTCACTTACTAGTGAGGTTTAATCAGTGACAACCTTCCGCAGGTTTATGATTTGAATTATGCATGTTAATGCTCTCACTTACTAGTGAGGTTTAATCCGTAACAACCTTCCGCAGGTTTATGATTAGAATTATGCATGTTAATGCTCTCACTTGCTAGTGAGTTTTAATCAATAACCTTTAGCCGGTTTATGATTTGAATTATGTAGGTTAATGTTCTCATTTACTAGTGAGGTTTAATCAATAAGAACCTTCCGCAGATTCATTATTTGAATTGGGTAAGTTAGTGCTTTCACTTACTAGTGAGGTACCTACTACTACCACTACGCCTACTGTTCAAGGCGCTAGAGAACACTGTGTCAATTCAGGTCCTATTATATATCCTTTCTGCACAGTTTAGTTGTGCAGGGACCCTTAAGTTTATATGGGTGGTAGGCAACCCCCATTGGCAAAAATATTGCCAACCCATGCTAAAAAAAAAATTGAGTTTACGTAAGCCTGTACAATAGTGGTATATTTTGTGGCAAATATTCTGACTTGACCTACACGTCTAATACAATCACCTTTTTTTTTTTTTTTTTGTTTAATAAAAAGTTGCCTCCGGGGCTGGTGGTAATAAGTGCCATTACAGATAATGCGTCCATCTCTTCAGAGATGATTTGCATTACTGTTTAGTCTGCTTGGTACCTACCAAGTAACAATGAAGTCAATTTCATATTTAGAGTGAATGCCACCTTATACAACTAACACAACTATTGGTTAAAGTCAGTTTTTTTTTTTTTTTTTTTTTTTTTTTTTGTCCGAGTTGGTTGCGGTTTTATGCAACAAGGTACTGGCCACTACTGGTACTACTACTAAGCATAAAGCATTAGAACATTATGTGGGCATTTCTTGAGCAGCTGCTCTCAGTTTATGTTATTTTTCTCTTGCGTAGTGGAGTTGTACTGCTCTCCACTGTACCAAACCACTGCTTAAGTTCCTGAGGTACTCCGTGGGGCAGTATCATTATTTGGTCTCCCCATGTGAATTCTCAAGGTAATAACTGTGTCTTGCAACAGTATTTCACAGTACAGTCACCGCTGGACCCTTGCATGGTTTGCAAGGTTAATGCCTGCTTAATAAAGTCCAAAGCCAATTTAGAATATAGCTATTTTGCTGTAAAATGTTATATTGTTCTAATTGGTAATTTACATACCAAACCCAAGACCTCAAGGTTGCAAGCATCTCCGAGACCTTTGCAGCCTGCTTGGATTTTTTCTGAGAAAAACCAGGAGAAAATAATTCCCATATACATCTTTGCGTCCCTCTCTAGTGTAGGGTTTCTACAACCCAGTTCATAATCGCTGCAAATTGTACATGGAGTTGAAGACAGGCCAATTCAAAAGAAGGTTAACTGGAGAATCTCTCCGTTATAAGTAACCAACAAAAGAGTGCACTTCCGCAATGCTTAGATAAAAAGGGGCCTGATGACTACTTTTTGAATGTATGTACCTTCAAGAAGTAGTACCTATATAGGAGAAAGTCTTTAACATCTCTCTCAGAGGTAAAATTCAATTTAATAATAATATTAGTTATGAAAAATATATTATCCTACTGCTGGGAATTGACCTCCTCTGCTACTGAGAGGTTATAGGCCTTTGACCACCAGATTGGTCTAGCGCTAGTTTGCAAACTTCACAACACACATTTTTTTTTTTTTTTTTTTTTTTATATAGAATTCTTAGGTATATAGCTTGGTCCTTAGGTAGGTACTTCAGACGAGGTCTAAGTCTGGAGTGCAAATAAATGGCAATTGAGTATCTGTTTTATTTTTGAATAATTGGCAGAGGGCTAATATATCTACTAATCCACCCTGAAAGGCTAAAACCCTTCTCATCTGAAGTTCCCTGATATACCTGGTGACAATCATTGGTGTTATTGTGACAAAAGAAGACTAGCAGAAACAAAACTTTTAACATGACAAATCCACAAAGCTACTGTAAGATAGACAGTAGTGCCTCTATATTAATTACACGGGCAGTTTTAAAGTTGGTATATCATCCAGTAAGGTAATTCTATAATCTGATATATTGGTTTGTTTAAGATCTGATCATGTGCGGGCACACAATAGTCCCATACTTTGTTATAGCTCAGAAACTATCTTTATTATTATTTAATAATTACAAATAAAAAAGTTAGGCCTAATTTAGGTGGCCTTGGAGCTTTAATCATTGATTATACTTATTTATGGACTGCAATTCTATATGCATCATTGCTAGTTCTACTTCACTAGATATTACCACATATAATCATAGTATTCTAATAGTAATTTAATAATAACCTTTAATTTTATAAAAAATGTCTTAATACATTACTGACATTTAGGTCTAAAACATGGTGTAGCTAAGCTTTCCACAAGGGATTTATATGCTTACTTTGTGTTTATTCTATATTGGTGAATGGAATGTCTTTATTTTCACATTAACTATATTCTAGATTGTCCCAAGGCACCATAGGTGTACCTAATAACAGGTTATGTGGAGCTATTATAAAACCTATTATTGTTCAATGTAAGTAACATATTTATTTTGAAGGGACATATTAAAATAATTTTGGTAATTGGAGCAAATTAGTTTACGAATAATTTACGAAAACCTGAGTCATTAGCGAGTCGACACGCGGATCGGAACCCTACGCACATGTTTGTGCCTGTTCCTGCGCCAATAAGTACTCGTTTAATAGATAAAAGTGAAGCTATGCCCTCTCCTTATTTCAAGGATGAGGAAGCACTCAATGCTATCCGATATGCATGAGCTTGGGTTCTAGACTTGTTCCCCATCCGGGGCAACAAATTGGTGACCTGCAGGTACCTATTTTGCATAAGCTTCAGGTCGTGACTTGTTCCCCATCCGAGGCAACATATTCTTGACCGGTACCTATTTTGTTTGCGCTTCTATTTCGCGTGTCGTCTTTACTAAATGGCTCCAAAACTTACCAATAAATACAATGCTGTGTACAACACACACTTTAACACATTTTTATCACTTCAACACTGTTTTAAATCCAGTTTTGAAAAGTTTTACTTTAATTAAAAACTTTACCGAACTGATACGTTCGAATCAAAACGACGCTATGAGTTCACAGCTAAAATCGCGCGCCAAAGCAGAGCAGCGCCTTCTGGTGTAAAAGAGTAAGAGACAAGATTTGACAGTCTGGTATGTATTGAACTGACATTCTCTTTAGATTAACCGAATCAAATGATTGCTTTCTTCATCCCAATGCTGTGTGTTTTTGGAGACACATAATAATAATACCATTATAAAACCGTATAATTAGTTATTTTAAAATATAATACGGAACGTCTATCTGTCTTTACGTCATAAAATACATGTACCACTTAAGGAAATTTAAGTATAAATTAATTAAATATACATTGTTTGCTTACGAAAACTACTGCAACTAATGATTGTCCATTTATCTGCATGAATAATTATAATGACGTTAATCACGCTACTGTTTACTTATCTTATACAACAAATACATACATTCGTTCTGTAAGATACAAGTCCTTTGTTGTGCGTATCACACAATAATAACCCATTCATCATTCATTCTTTTTTATAAGTAAGACATTATATATTAATACGAATAAACAGTGCCTTGCCTTCTTAATATAATGTTACAAGTTTTTGCCCGCGGCTCCGCCCGCGTGAATGAGTTTTCCCGGGATAAAAGTCCCGCTTTACATTTTCCCGGGAAAAGTAGCCTATGTGTTAATCGAGGACATAATCTACCCGTGTGCCAAATTTCATCGATATCCGTTCAGTAGTTTTTGCGTGAAAGAGTAACAAACATCCATACATCCAGACATCCATACTTACAAACTTTCGCATTCCTAATATTAGTAGGATTAGTAGGATTTTCTTCAAAATTTCATGCTGTGTATTATAACAGTTACGTACTTAGGTATATTTTTTTGTATTATATATTGTCTCCTATTTCTGAACATTCCTAATTCTACATGCTCATTACCATTCACGATGAACGACTGTTTCATTCCCAAACCGCTACAGCAACTTCTTTTAGAATCTGTAGCACGCATTAATGACACCGAACAATTTAGCTGTTTAACAGTTTAACAATTTAACAGTCTTTAGAAATATTATGCTATATAACCCCATTCACAACATGCTTAATATATTTATATCTCGTATTCAACAATGTAAAAAATATTTAAATCAATTTGCTCAGACCTTATACTCAATCAAATACAAAAGAGGTAATTGAAAAGTGTATCTTTGTTTTTTCTATTTTTATCCGACTACGGCGAAGCAAGGAAGGGTAATGATTTCAACACCATATCAATTTTGTGTTCCACTCTTGTGTTTGCTCCTATTGAACCGGTTTTAACAAACGAGGTGTCTATAGATTTGTATTTACTGTGCGATGGTTATAGGCTATATAATTTTCCGATTGTTTTTCTCGTTCCCTGTGTAATGTGTACGGTACAGTTTGCTGAGAGTGATGGTTTGTTCCGCAGCCGCACGTGTCTCAAGTGGCGAGCTCGGTGGACGGCCACCCGCGGCGGCTGCGCGTGCCAGACAAGCCCAACTACCCGCTCAGTCTGTGGTCCATCATGAAGAATTGTATAGGTCAGTATAATATGTTCATTGTTTTGTATGGTTCTCCAGAATTTAAGCAGGCAGGTGACTTTGCAGCACTGACTTTACACTGGAGTAGTCGATGAGTAGTTCTAAAGTGAACGATGTTTACAAAGTACAAACTAACAGTAGAATACAAATAACAAACCAAGCATAATGTGTCAAAACACATATTAAATGGTGAAAATTACCTATAAGAAAAATCAATAATGTATTTTAATTATACAATATAACGTTCTAATATCAACCTGGTAGGTAATTTTCCTTTTAAAATTAGTTGTTATTGTAAATACCCAATTCACAAACATCTCGTTTCATCGAAAACATAAATATCTTACCACGGCATCAAAAATGACGTAGCGTCTACCTACATGTCACACAAGATTTCATATTCATTCCCAAACGTGAGACTGAGGCCATTGGCTTTTCTTCTTCGAGCGGATCTCGACTCAGGGGATCTTTAAATTGACGTGTAGCATAGGTATAGAATAGCGCGGTCTTCACTCCCCAGCGAGTTGTGACTGAGGCGAGGTCAGCCTGTGTCCACGGTTCGTTATTGGAAGCGCTTTGACCGCAGCGCTGTCAAGTGAACTACATTTGCATGTAATTATCAATATGTGTTTTGGTTGGCTTTACGAAAGTTATTCACGAGACTTAAAATGTTAAAAATCATGCATATGTTACTTTTATACTTTGATTAATTATATACCTAGATAGAGTGACGCGCTGCAATGAAACTAAAACAAACAGGCCAACTTTTCTTAAGCTAGTATGCATGACAGCTGTGTCATACGCTATCGCTGCATCATTCTGCGTATCCTTGTGTGCGCGCATAATGATACCAGTTATAACATGGTTATCTATTAAAACGGGGAGAAAATTATACCCATCAAAAAAAAAACAAAAATTAATTAACTCGAACTCATTTAGGGGGGAACGATTCGCCTCTATTTTTATCAGCGCGTTTGAAACGTTCAGTGTCCATCTAGGTATATAATTAATCAAAGTTGTTTAAATTCATGATTGATTCGTGATTCATGAAACATAGTTGCCATTACTAAAGAATGTGATAATACATATTGAAATTACGATTCATAGAGATTTAATTACGTAACTGAAAACTTAACGAAATGTCTGCCTTGGTGGCGTATTTGTATTACGGTACTACTGCAATGTCAAGGTGTCGGGTTCGATCCCGGGGTCGGGCAAAGTGATATTGAGTTTTTCTATTCAGTATCAGCCCGGAGTCTGGAGTTTGTGCCCGATATGGCGATAGGCTCGCCCCCCATCACATCATGGGACGGAATATGCATGGCGAAAAGAGGGTGCACTAGTTGTGCCTCTGCCTACCCCTTCGGGGATAAAAGGCGTATGAATACATATGTATGTATGAAAACTTAATCACTAAAGTCAATTTCCAAAAACTCCGAGTCCCTTAAAGTTGCAAGGTCACACAAAACCAAATCAAATATTTTCAGGTCACCTATACCGTATAGGTGACCTGAAAATGAATGAGTTCGCTAGACGTATAGGCTATACGTCTAGCGAACTCGTTCGTTGGGTCAAAGGGACTTGGTTTATATCTGCAGCGACTATTATATTAAACTGCCACATCATGATATTTCCATTATTCGATTTCTAAACGGAGATTGCACAGATTGCCTAATTGACCGAGTTAGGAAAGTCAGTCTGGCGTTGAAAATAGATGACCCAGTTTCAGTAATGCACCGAAAAAGAGCAGCAATGTTAATTAGTATACAATCTTACTAATATAAATGCTAGTTTATCAAGATGTTTAGATGTTTGTACGAACTAAACGTAGAAACCGCTAATCGGATTTAGATGGAAGTTAGCTCACGCTCACAATATTAATATGTCCTGGATTTTATTATCACGGAAAACTATACAGTTGGTTTTTTTCTGGCGAGGTTTTTTATGCGTATGGAGCCACTAACAAACATCATAAAAAGAAGAAAGATATAGTTATCGGAAAAATATAAATAATTATGTTCTCAACAGATTATAATAGTATAAAAAATAACAATCTTAGAAAAACAAACTCGAGAACAATTGGACGGACATTTGTAACATTATTATGGTAACATTTCCAGGTAAAGAGCTATCGAAGATCCCGATCCCGGTGAACTTCAGCGAGCCGCTGTCGATGCTGCAGCGGCTGACGGAGGACTACGAGTACTCGTCGATCCTGGACGAGGCGGCCAAGTTCACCGACCCGGCGCAGCAGCTCGCTTACGTGGCCGCGTTCACCGTGTCCTCGTATGCTACCACCGCATGCAGGTAATGTGTAGGGGCCATGCATTAATTACGTCACACATTAAAAAGGGGTAGGGAAGTGACGAGGACGGGGGGAGGGATCAAAAAATAATCGAATCTCGTTTGACGTAATTTATGGATGCCCCGATGTTTTCTGTGCTGCACTTTGGAAAAGGTGTAGTATAATAGGAATACAGTAGGTAACTGGTGGTAGGTTATTTATATCCGCCCAGATAGCGGCCATCGTACACACTACACAAACAACCCGTCGTAGTGGTGCCCCACGTGAGTGTGTCGTATATGGAGATTAGCCTGATCTCAAGCAGCATGGCATATTTGTTTTTTGGGCTGAATAACGCGAGTAAATCTGGCGATAGTAATATTTTAAGTCGATGTTTTCTACATATAACAATGACCTTGAAACGAAATGCAACTCGCCCAACTATTATTCCAGCCATGATGGCGTCAGCGCAATAAAAATTTCACGCTACGCTCGTGACTTGTATTATAAGCCAAATTTAACGTTGTTTATCATCAAATTTAAATACAAGGTCATGACAATATCGCAAAGATGCTTTGTTTCCGTTGTTAAAACATTTGTAGCTTAAATGTTCTATTCTAAAAATAATAAATCACTCAATAGTCATTCATATAAAATTGAGCTCTGATTTCTTAAAATACATGTCTTGTATTGGAGGTATTAGGAGCTATGGGAAATTACTGTCCCACAAGATGTACACCATTCCAAGAGAAATTCCATTAGTAAAATATTACTTTCGGTATGGAATTAATGATATACAATATTGAATTTCATTTATATACATGTTGCTATTTTTATCGTTACAGAACGAACAAACCGTTCAACCCGCTGCTCGGCGAGACGTACGAATGTGATCGCATGACAGATCTGGGCTGGCGTTCGATATCCGAACAGGTATGAAAGCAAACCAATAATATATTTTATAATGCTGGATGACAAACTGAGTACTTCAATTGCATGATATTAAGTGTCACGGCCATAAACAGTAGCAATATGTCAACATAAGTCATCCAGAGATTATAAATAATAGAGTATTGCACTATGCTCATTTTTAAATATCGATGACTAATGCCCAGTAATTACCTACATTTCCTGTAATATCCTTCAAACCGGACACACACTGCTTGAATTTTGCTTTTGGGGGCATAGAAAGACAACCCTGTGTAGCCAGCACAGCTACTTAGTGCATATATAAAGATGACTCACCACTTTGATTTCCACAACCGTCTCCACTCCCATCAATCATCTACTTTCACCATCCTCTCCCTTTTCCTACGAACTCCTTGCCCCGCCTGCATCCAACCATTCCCTACCACTTTGGCATACATTTTGCAATGTCGGCTAAACTAAAATTCCAAATTCTCGGCACGCGTAGGTGTCGCATCACCCGCCGATGGTGGCGCAGTTCACCGAGGGGCAGGCCGGCTGGCAGTGCTGGCAGGAGTTCACCATGACCACCAAGTTTAGGGGAAAATACCTGCAGATCATACCGTTGGGCGGCGCTTCCGCCATGTTCGTTAGCTCCGGCAACAAATACACCTGGAGGAAGGTAGGGGTCCAACGGTGGGATCATGGTTTGCAGGCACATTCCTGTCGCTGACTGGTTTAGATGAAAAGTGCAATCAAAAAGTGAGTGTGTGATTTGGGCTTGGTGGAGGGTGGAGTGGAGATGCTTCGTGCTGTAAGAGTAAGAACGGCTTAATTATGTTTATTTGAGGCGACAAAATCATCAAGGTACTCCTTGATGATTTTTGTAATTTTTTTGCTATCTATAATTTTCATTTTTCATAGTTTACATTGGATATAAGGTATATGATATATACATTTGATGGAGATTTGCTCATGACTTTTTATATAAAATTACTTTAAGCTGTTCTTGCTCTTGCGACTCCAACTGAAGTTACTGAATTAGGTAGGACGCGTCCCCATACCAGTATCATTTCGAGTACCTCCGTAAGTATTGAATAGAGTAAGCGCTAAAGGTGTCTCACCACCCACCGAGCGCGGCGCTGCACTGTGAGGGAGCGAGCGGCTGGCTCGTATGCCAGGAGTACTGCCTCACCAGCCGCTTCCGAGGACAGTTCATCACCATACAGCCGAACGCTGACTCTTTCGCGCTTTTCACAAGTTCCGGTAACCATTACCGCTGGAATAAGGTACGCTGTTATGACATCTTAGATTTAGTGTCAATTTATGTCTTACAACAACAAATTAATATAGCATAATAATTCAGATATTTTGTGACGTTCGTCCAGATATAAGCTAGAAAATTTCAAGTATTTTAATTCTATGCTATTATCACGTGTTACTATCTCCTGAGATACATTTTGCTTTGATATTCGGTGTTTATACAACTTCACCCAAGAAAATAAGGGGTTATTATGATTCTTTAAATTTTCAAAGGGAAATGTTTGAACCTTCAATAATATATTTTTAAACGCAATGTCCATCATTTATATAATTTATACTGTAATGTTTGTTTAAAGTGGACTAAAACTAATATATTTTTTCACTCACCCAGGTAACGACGACGGTGCACAATATAATTGTCGGCAAGTTGTGGGTGGATAACCATGGAGACATGGACATCGTGGGCGAGGCGGGGCCCGCCGCCGGGTACGTGGCGCACCTCAAGTACCTGCCGTACGGGTACTTCAGCAAGGACACGCAGCGGAAGGTCACCGGCGTCGTCAAGGACCCGCAGGGAGTGGTGAGTGTTAATTGAACTGATACATTTGGTAGAAATGAGGTTTTGTATAATTTATGCATGTATAAATGATGTTTTAAAGGTTTGAGAGTTCTCGCATAATAATTTATTCAATAGTACATTAATTTATGGGTAATGACAACAATATAAGGTATGTATGTCGTGCGTGGTGCAGCCGCGCTACGTGTTGCAGGGCCACTGGGACGGCCGCGTGGAGGTGGCGCCCGTCACCAGCACCTCGCCCGACAACACCGTGTGCAAGACGGGCAAGTTCACCGTGGCGTGGGAGCGCGTCCCCGCACCGCCCGACTCCGACAAGTGGTACAACTTCACGCTCCTCGCCGCGCAGCTCAACGAGCCCGAGCCCGGCGTCGCGCCCACCGACTCGCGGCTGCGGCCCGACCAGCGCCTCATGGAGGAGGGGCTGTGGGACGAGGCCAACGCGGAGAAGCTGCGCCTCGAGGAGAAGCAGCGCGGCGCGCGGCGGCAGCTGGAGGCGGCGGCCGAGGCGGCGGCGGCGCGCGGGACCGCCGCGCCTCACCCGCCCGCGCCGCTGTGGTTCACGCGGGACGCACGCGCCGCGCCCTCGCCGCACCCGCAGCTGCGCCACGTGTACAACCACCGCTACTGGGAGAGCAAGCGGCGCCAGGACTGGACGGGCTGCCCGGACATTTTCTAGCCGCCGCCCGCCGAGCGTGTGCCGCGTGTTCCGCTTACGGTTCGCGACGCCGGTCTCGCGTTTTGAATCCACTCATTCCACGGTGACCGAGATCGTACAGCGGTGTGTCGACGTTGTCCTGAATGGTGTCGCCGTCGACTTGTACATATTTATTCGTGGATCCTCCGTCGCGTTCTCTTAGTGTCGGCAAACGGTCGTGGCCTAAAGATAGCTAAGTTTTTAGTTTAACGCGTTCGAATTCCGGTATCGTTCGGTCGTTGATCGTTCCGATGCGAACGGCCCGCCGACGGACCGGTCCCAGGACCGCGGCGTCGAGCTCGAACGGCTCGCTGTGACCTTACGGACTTTCTGACTCGCGTTTAAAAATCATGAGCGCTTCTGTAGTCTCGAGAGAGTGAAAGATAATGTGTGTATGGTTGAAGACTACGGGTGAGGTGTAGTGATTTCGATTTGATCGCATGATAAAGCTTCCTTATAAAAATAAAAATAGTTCATATTTCGAGCGCTGCGTGCAGGCCGGCGCCGATCACGTCGTCGACTGCCGGCCAAAACTGACGCGACAACAATATTGTGACAGGTGCTTCTAATAATCTGATTTAAATTTCAATTTTGTCACGCTATTAATCTCTCAAAATGAAAATATCTAGTGGGCATTAAAGATAGCCATTTACGTCGCCGTAGGAACTGTAAAGTCGTAAAGTATCTTTAATGCCTTGGAGTAGGAGCAATAGAGCGTTATCTTGTAAGTGTTATAAGTGAAGACAAGTCGGTATCAGCCCGCGGTCGGTCGCACAGAACCCACGCCCTGCGCTTGATATCTACTTGTACAGCTCTAGAATATTTTGTAAGGTCTATTACAAATTGTACATTTTCAAATGGATGTAAGATAATTTGTTAATATTTTTATTATAATAGAATGATATTTGAATACAAAGCCATAACATCTGTATCATGTTGATTATGAAAATAAAATATAATGTCACGGTATTGAGTTTTGTTCGATTTTTTTTAATAATTTGAAGACCCAAATACGTACTGTAATATTTTTTTTGAGTACAAATAAAACATCAAACACAAGGTCAATACAATAATAATACAAACATTAAACGGTACCTCAAAAGGGTATGGTTAAAACCGCTTGTGAGCCAGAAGTTATTGTGTCACCGTGACACAATTACACAATGACTGTCACGCCTAAGACGGCTCATGGTCACTCAGCGAGCTATGGAGAGGGCTATGCTAGGTGTTTCTCTACGCGATCGGAAATTAGGAGATCCGTTGAAGAACGAAAGTTATTGACATAGCCCAGCGGATTAGCAAGCTGAAGTGACAGTGGGCAGGAAACAGTTCGAAGAACTGACGACAGATGGGGCAAAAAAGTTCTCAAGTGCACCTGCAAGGTGGACAGGCGACTTGATAAAGGTCGCAGGAGTGCGCTGGATGCGGGCCGCTTTTGACAGGTCCGTCTGGAAATCTTTGGGGAAGGCCTATGTTCAGCAGTGGACGTCATGTGGCTGATGATGATGACGATGATTTGACACAGAGTTGTGAAGGTCAGAGAGATTCCGTAGTATAAAGTATTATAGTGCTCTTTGCCAGCGAGTCTCTGGGAAGTGGGAACACTGCGCTTCCCCGCAACTAATTAGATTATACTAGTTTTTGCCCGAGCCTCCGCCCGCGTTAAAAAAAATTTCCGGGATAGAAATCCCGCTATACATTTTCCCGGGATAAAAAGTAGCCTATGTGTTAATCCGGGACATGATTTAGCCGTGTGCCAAATTTCATCGAAATCTGTTCAGTAGTTTTTGCGTGAAAGAGTAACAAACATCCATACTTACAAACTTTCGCGTTTATATTAGTAGGATAAAAATATAGGAAGGAACATGGGATTATAATTTATACTTTTTTACTACAAAGCTATGGGCGAGCGCCTCACGGTTTTTATAACCTACTAGTTGCTAGTTAGGAGCCGCCATACAATTGTGATAAGATCCGAGGCTTAAAAAGAGGGCTCACCTCCCGGTAGGCAGCGTCTTGGCTGTGGCCCTGGCATTCAGGCGGACCGTTACACGGTGGGTCGAAAAGGCGATTTTAGTGACTTAGGAAATAATTTGGTGTTTTCCATATTTTTGACGCTGATCGTTAGATACTATTAACCCTTATAATATTCATTCTTAGTCATTTTTTGTTAAACCTTATAGTTTCGGCTAACAAAAATATTTCTTGTTTGTGATGTATGGAACGCACTATAAAATCCTAAATTTCTGCGAAATCCTGAAAGGTCTTGGTGTGAAACCAGCTATCTTTTTTTTTTTTTTTTTTTTTTGGGTAGGCGATCCTGCAGTCAACACCGGGGGAAACCTGCGAATGGGATACTGGAGTCCCCCGGCTTGACGACTGCAGGGGCCTGGGAAGGAAGCGGAAAAGGATGATGGAAGGAAAGGTGGGGAGTGGAGAAAGGTTCTCAGGATGGGCGGAAAGGAAAAGGGTGCCAGGAAATGTTCGCGGGCCCTTTTAGGCCTCAATGTGTTATACAACCAAGAGGTATACACACTGACTGTGTGCCTCGGCCCGCGACTAATGTTCCCCCGGGCATGGGCGTGCATTGGGTGTGAAGACCCAAAGCACAAGAATTGCCTCGGGGGGCAACCAGCTATCTTAGGTCCCAAATAAAGAGAGAGCTCATTGCCACCATCCGGGCCCAGGCTTTAGCATTTTTAATTATGTCTGAAGATTTATCGTGCGACAGATGAAACCGGGTTTTACTTTTAACCTCAAACTGGAAGTGACTGAGCGGCCATCCTGCTCAAGGAAATTACAGAAACAACTTTTGGTATTTTCAACATTTTTATTAAGAAAACGGAAACAGTGAAAAAGTACATAACTGTAAGTAATTGCAGTTGGTTATTATATTGTTTATTTAAACAAATCTTTTACAGTAAAAGTATATGCAAATTTTTACTCTGTTCTATAAATTAAAAGTTAAAACCGTGCAGGTGTATATTCGAATGGTGCTGGCTAAATATAAATACAGATATCACATGTAAATATACTAGACAATATTTTGAGTTTCGTTTCTAACAACAAAAACTCTTGTTTTCAAAATCCCCGAATTGTGAAGATATAGGTATGCATAGTGCACGCTGTTCGCCGATCTTCCTCCCTTTTTAAATAGACGCGAGCCTGTCGCCATATTAAGCACGAATTGTAAACCTAAGCAACGCAAGTGTTTTCCACTTAGCCCATGTATTAAACATGCTTACTCATCATCTTAAACAGATAGTTCTGTGCCATGATTATCAGATTATAAACTTTGTCCGTGCATTTATTTATTCATAGTATATATAATTTTTTATGACTAAATCAGTAAGTAAGTATAAAGTAAAGGCAGCTAAATATGTCTTTGAAATTCAAAGTTTGAATAGTTTTAAGTTATATTTGACATAAAATAATAGTACTTTACTTTAAAATAATTATTATGTGTTACCTCATTGACAATAACATCTAAATAATTATCAGGGGATTTCTTCGAGAACAGAGTAAAAACTTTTCATTTTAAACAGTTAGATTGTAAAGCAGATAAATATAAAAAATCATATTTCATACATATAGGTTTATATACATACAGAACGACCGTCCCATTTCCTGATATCCAAAAAATAATTTCGTGCTACTCACAAACCAAATTATAAACGAAATGCTTCACAAATAACTGATCAGGAAATGAGGCGACCGCACAGCTTTATATCAGCATTAATTTGTTTACATATTTTATGCTTTAACGAGTAGCCCTAAGCATATCACGCCATTAACTAAATAAAATAATTATTACATATATTCACCACTCAACTCTGGAGAGAGATTACCCGATAATAGCCTTTCAAATGTATAAACAGGCTGCAGCAGCTTAGCTTTCACTTCGATCTCATAGTCTTCGTAAAAAAATATTTCAATAGCCTTTGCGTACAATGGACCTAATACAACGTCTGTATTAGTGTCATGCATAATTTATAGTTGTGAGATGTGGTTAAATATGAGGCGAGGCGTGTTCACCTCCGGTCGCGACGGGTCCGCCGCACGCCGCTCAGACTGTATAGTCACTATAGTGTTAACTGTGTTCGCAATCTCATTCTCATAGTATCTACATCTTAGACAACATATTAAGGACGCGGCTCGTATGATTTTTCTTTTCTGCCAAATGATAAGATCGAATGCTCATGCACGCGTTTATAAGAACTTGTATTTGGCAGATTAGTATAAGTAATGGCTATACGCAATAATATTATTATTAATACATAATATTTATGTGTACGTTCATAACGACACAAAACGGTATAAGTATGTATGTTGCACTTTCTATATAGTAAATACATTGAAAGTGACAAATTTGTTTTTTGCGGCATAAGCACATGACGCGTCCTTTCTAGCTGGTCTATGATTTATATTAATTTAGGAGAACGTACACACCACAACGGCACACTGGAAGCACAGCTGTTTAACTCGCTCGCGTCGTCTGAACGTGCGGTAATATCTGAGCAGACTGCTTGCGTGTCGACGGGCTCTCGCGACGCTTATTTGGTACATAACCCTTAGAGATCTTTTTTATCAATAAACTGAATTTGTTTTTGTAAAAAAAAATTACCAACTTTTTGCACTATTTACATATTTTACATTACATAGAACGGAAATAATAAATCATTTCTAAGGTGATATGAGCGCCCCTTCAGTACGTTGATATCAATCTCAACAATGTAACATTTACAATCAATGTCTCTTACAAAACAAAATAATCAAATTAATTTACATCATATTTACAAAACTTGTGGCCGTTGCTTTGTTATAAATGTAGTTATAACTCATATTTGGAAATTCTTATTCAGTAGTTTTAGCGTCATTGAATTCAATCGCTTTAGTGAACTTACATCGATACGTTTTTATTTGATTCCCGCCTTTAAAGCCCTTTAAAAATGTGTAAATACTTTATCCATTGGATTGCTATATTATGATTCGATAAAAACGCATGTGAAGTGAGCTATTCACACTTGGGCTGCTAACAACAATAATACCCATGACTGAAGCGATTATATCAATAATCAATATCTATATTGTATATGAATAGCGGTTCTAATTCGATGCAAGCTTTCAAATATTGTATAATTTTAATTCGATCTGCAAGGTGATATTCTCCGTAATTTTAACAGTAGCCCACTGAACGAAGATTTATGTAAAATTGGCCAAATATTCTTAAAAACTTAAGGTAGATTTCAAATCAATAATATTATTTTACATTGGGCAGATGACACATGCCAAATTGAGAATGATTACAGATCTATCTTACAGTATTCGTATCTATTTGCAGAAATAGCCTCTCTCAAATTAATTCCTTTTACCAATATTACAATAATAACATTAAAATTCACATTTATTACTTGTAATAATATTTACAAACTTTTTAAATGCAAACGCATTGGACCAATAACTTTAAAGGGATTGAAAAAATGGAAGATGAAAAATTCAGGAATATGTTTATCTACAAACACTGAAATCTACCTTTTAAGCGTTTCTAGCCATGGAAACTAATGAGATGCGTAAACAACATTCAATATTGTTTCACAGGAACATTCAATACCTTACATGTTGATATTATAACTATAACTCAAGTAATTAACATCTACTTAGATATTTATAAAATAAACATGTTTTTTTTAACGAAATTCAATCCATTTTAGTGTTTAGAGCCGACTAGCTTTATGTTCAATGTGCGACAAATAGTGCACTCATTAGGGAGCAACGTCAAGGCCAGGATCATCGCCCCTGGAATGCGACATGAAAAACGACACGAACGTCCGTCTCGCTTTTTGTAATTAGTCCGAGTGACATGTGACTCATATGTTAGTCTCTCAGCCAATCACAACGAAACGTCATGGATGCACGTGTGGTGCTTCTTATGCCATATTCTAGGGGCAAACTTGCTCTCGCTGACCTTGCGCGTTCCTCGGTTTGACCAGACGCGACGTCGTCTGATGTTAGAGGAACGTACATCTTGACAATCGCCAATCTGACCGTACCTTAGTGTAACACAGCTTCGCGCAAGCGGCTTGTGTAATGATGCCCTAATGCAGGTGTCGACTGTCCTGAGTTGCCACGTGTAACATGCAATCACGCAATCAAGATTTACGGAAATTTTTGTGTTTGGTATACATTGCTGTTATTTGATTCTAAGTCCCTGCTGACAGAACCCAAAAAAGACTCTGCAGCTTTGTCATACAATTAAGTGAAGTTTGGATTAATTGGCTTGCATGCAATATTGATAAATCTATTGATACAAAACTAACATGGTTTTATCTCATAGACACTTATTTATTTGAGAAACACCAGGATTCATTTTTATTTCCTGCTTCAATCACAATATATTTTTAGGCTATAACAATAAAGAAAAGCTGAATTTAATGGTGCTCTCATTGTCTTTTTAATTGTACAATACAATTCACGTGGCAACTGGCAGGCCAGTTCTTATAAAAAAGAATATCTAATGAGCAACAAAAACTTTTTTGGCAATATTCCACCATTTGATGTCGACTGGATCCGTTCGTCCCTTCAATTGACTACTTCTCGAATCATCACCATATGACGGTCATCACTCAGATCATCAAGGACAAATTTGTCTTACGTACGTAACGTACGCAACGTATGTAATGACATCTAGACACTAAATGGCTGTATTAATAGATGCAACTCAATTTCGCTCTGAACTGCGTTATCAGCTGAGACGCTGAATTACAAATTAAGGTCAGCATTTTAAGATAGTCGCTATGTAATAAACCCGTATTAACATCAGCTCAAATGACGTTAAGTTACAATATGTCGCACCTTTAGGACGAAAACGACGCAATTCAAAAAAAGAAAAAATTGTTTTATCGTTATAAAATGACTTAAAACTGTGGGCTTAGAATGTGACACGAAGACGCAACTCGTAAAACGATGTCGTTTAATTTTGATGTTTGTGATTGATCGAGAGACCAATACGTCAGTATCTCAACCAATCCCAATAAGACGAAACGGAGACGTGACGTGTTTTTTTTTGTCACATTCTAAGCCCACTGGTCTCTTTTTCATGAAAATATAATTAAAAAGGTACCGATATAATAGTTTTGTCCTTTTCCAGCTTGAATATGGCGGTGTTTGAACTATTGTTGTATTGAAAATTTAGTTTTAAGTAATTTTATGACGATAACTCAATTTTTTATTTTTTTGAATTGTGTCGTTTTCGTTCTAAAGGTGCGATGTGTCGGATTTTGACAGCTAATTTTTGTTTATGTAACAGCGCTTACTCAGCTGAGAAGCTCTTAAAAGTCAGCTGACGCTTGGTTTGTTGAATAGTTCAATACCTTAAATGTCTACTTGAGATTTTACTCGAACGTGAAATTTATTAATACCGCGCTTAGTTTTATATGACAATCTTACAATGAAGATTATATTTTATATTGTATCCAACGCAACCCCATGTACGAGTTATACTATAAAATGTATCTTATCCTAAGTTTCTCATACAAAATTACGTGTCGAAATCTTGCTTCATACGTTGCGTCCGACGCGTTCGCGTGACAAATTCGTCCTTACGTTAAATCGTGCATATAATACGTTAAAGTACTTCAGCGACTAAAAGCTTTATTAATAACCGTATACATCTGTCATAACCGATGTTTTTTTTTTTACATAAAATCTCACACAACAGCGTGACATTAAAGACATCGCAGATGTATGTCACGTTTATTAGTAAAGTGCAAAGTAACCCGTGTATAATAACTGCAATTAGATATTCTTATTTCGCGTAATGAGCAACAAGACACATTTATTCATCAATTCGAATTATGCATTACGGAGAGCGACAACCCATCAGTCTCACATATACTCTATGTAACTCGACCATTGTCTTATTACGTAACAGAGTTAAGCAATTCGTATTATGCTATTACAAGATGTTTATAAATATATGTACTCTATAGAATTTGTATGTTGTTTTAGTTGTAATAAGACAATGGCCAAGCTAGATGGCACCGCTCCATACAAACATGGCCAGTTACATCTTAAGATCCGCAAACTATTTACATCACATTAACATGTTAAAACTTAAAAATACATAACAAAATAGATTTGCATGGCTAGTTAGCAAAAAAACTACCAAATATTTGTGATTACATAACAACACTCAAGCACAATAAAATTAACAGAAACAAAATATTACATGCCTTCGTAAAAATCCCTACATAATGAACGTGAATCTGGCGCAAAGTTAATAGGAGTGGCAGCAGATCAGCAGCTCGCTCTCACTCGCGACACTCGCCTCATCACTCGGCACTCAGCACTCACTCGATTACTTACTCATCTCAATATTTATGTATTTTTATATTTTATATACACATATAAAATATATAATGTTAAATATTTTACAGCGCTATTACCGACGAGACGTTTATATTAGTTTCAAACGACGCACAGTAATGAATCACACATATTTTATTATCTAAATAGTTTTTGCTTGTATCAATTCGTACACAGTTCCCAAACCGCAATCACTAGCCGTCTAACACTCAGAAGTTTAATGCGATACCATTTCAGACGCACTCTCTTCTCATTATTTCCAGCAGTCCAATGAATTAAACAATCATGTCTATATTTTATAATTACTTCCGCCGGTTCGTCTCCTAACTGGTAATATTGTGTATTTTGGTAACAATATAAATTTTAACTTGGGAAATAGATTGTCACATTTATGCAAAACGCGTAAAATTCAAAAATACAAGCGAAAAATATCATGCTCAGTAAGATTCAAATTATAAATCAATTACATCGAACTTTAGTTACATTATTGCGCGTCAGACTACATAATCTCAAATAAATACAAACATTGAGTTTTTTGACTAACCTTATTTAGTATTTTTTTATGATTTTTTAAGTGTACATTGAACATTAAATGCCGTAGGTAGTTCTTGGTTAAGTCTCGTTCTGTGACCGCGCCACAAGTGTGTCGCACGTCGCAGCTGCGCCGCCGCACGCTCGCGACGGTCCCACATCGCTCACCGCTCACTAGTTCACCATTCACTCACTTTTGTATGTTCGGCATGAGAGGACATCACGCTTTCAGCGTCCCGATCGTCGCTCGTCCCGCGCACTATTCATCAGAGTATGTAGAGATCACAGTGTTCGCGCACTCTACTAAACATTTCTCTTAATTTAAGCGACAAAAATATAATCCGATGCACACGCGTGAGGAGGGCTCGGGGCGTGCGACACTCGCACGCCGACGCCGCTACTCGCTGAAGTAACGCACCTTGCCGCCGCCGCAACGGACCACGTCCTCCCACGCTGCCACACCCAGAACAACACACGTGCACGGTTACAACAATATCAATAGTTTAGTTTGTCATTAGCAGCAAAATCATTTGTTACGATCTGGAAAATGTTTCGTCCGTAAAGGACTAGTCGGCGGTATTTATTGCTTTTTTGTGATTTCAGATATAATAGATATATTAATTATTATACAATAGCTCTACTTATTCGAATGAATGTAAACATGAAAACCAATCGAGTAATACTGACCGTTGCCGACGTAATCGATGATCTGATGTAGGTGGTGCGTGTCTGCGGGCGGGTCGGGCGGCACGTAGCGCAGCGCCGCGCAGCCCGCGCGCACCGCCACCCCCCCGCCCCCCGCACCACCCGCGCCCCCCTCCAGCGCGTCCCGCACTAGGTCGCAGCGCGGGCGCCGCGCCGGCCCACTCAGCAGCTGTTCGTTGATGTCGAAGCCGAAGGTGACGCCGTCCATGTCGCCGGGCCGCGCCGCCGCGTCCAGCAGGATGACGGGCGGGCGGCGGTCGGCCACCACGTCGGGCGCGGGCCCGTCGGCGGCGCGCGAGTCGAGCGGCTCGGCGCCGGGCGCGCGCTCCTTGCGGTCGCGGCGCGCGCCGGGCGGCGGCGGCTTGGAGTCGCGCGCGCGCCGCCCCGCCGCCAGCGCGGGCGCGCGCACCTCCAGCGCCGGGTACCCGTCCGCGTCGGCGGGCGGCGGCGGCGGCACGTCTGTGGCGCGCCGCCCCTCGCCCTCACCCTCCAAGTAGAAGTTGCATGATTCTATCAAATCGGGGATGTTGTGGCGTGTGCGCGCGATTTCTGCGTAGGAAGCGTGCGGCTGCGCGGGCGGCGCGGCGGGCGGCGGCGAGTGCGCCGAGTCGAGGTCGTCGTTGGAGTCGTTGCTGCGTTCGGAGGGTGGCGCTGAGGGCGGCGCGTGGCGCGGGCCGGGCGGCGAGGGGGCGCGGGGCCGGCGCGGCGCGGGCTCGTCGGCGCGACGACGCTGCTTGCGTTTCTTGGTGACGGTCTGGAAGTCGGTGAGCTCGGTGGTGGGGTCGTCGTGGTCAGGCTCGCGCGTGTCGCCCCAGGAGCGGCGCTCTGGTTTACCGGCTTGGTGTGTGTGGTGCGAGTGGTGCTGCGGGTCGGGACGGCGCGGGCCAGCGGTGAGGTCCTCGAGCTTGGTGCGCGACACCTCCTCGAGCGAGGTGGCGCGCTTCACCTTGTCCTTGTCCTTGCGCCGCTCGGTGGATCGCTTCTTGCCTGCCTTGTCGTCAGCGTCGTCGCGATGCTTGGCGCGACCGAGCTTGGGCGCGCGCGGTGCCTCCGCGTTGGACTCGATGAACCGCAGCAGCTCGTTCACGTCCTTGTCGCCCTGGTACCCGTCTAACTGTCTGCAGTCGATGACGGTCTCGTTTTTGGAAGACTTTTTTCTTCTGGGTTTCTTGTGTTGCGCGGAGCCTGCGAGTGGTGAGCTGAATCCTTGTACTGAGTTGCCGTTTTCATCGAGAGATTTCTGCAAATAACCATGTTACATGAGTATTGGCAATTTAAAATACATATAACAAACAGGAAGCACAAGCAAGGGCGAAGTAATACATCGACATTTAAACAATAAAACAAGCAAGGTTAGGTGTCAGTGGTCATCATTGTGCGCTGTGTATCGTATAAACCTTGTGTTCGTCGGGTGCCGTGGTGGCCGTGGAGCCGTAGTTGGGTCGCGAGAGCGGCAGCCCATTGAAACTGCTCGGTATCACGCTGCGCGGCTGGGGAAGTTAACACACATTATACGACTATTGTCTATATAAATATTATTATTACATTTAAATATTAACATTTACACACAATTAGAATTAACGTAGAATGCGTAAGGTTCAAAAAATATTATTGGAAACATTATTTTTGTATGTTATTTAGATTTGATAATAAATAATTAACAATGTACAACAGTACTCTGCATAGCTTTTGTTGTTGCCTGTTACTGTACCCGTTTTCTAAAACAAGATCAGTTCGCAGCGCTACTATCTATTACACCATTTACAAACTTTATATAACCGTTCGTTCGGAATTACATTGCGTAGTAACATGGGGCCAAAAATGGCTAACATTTAATACTTGACTTTGTAAGCCATTTTCGTCAGGTTTTACAAACCAACAAACAAATCAATGAACAAACTATTATGTTTAAACATACGGTATTAATCATAAGGGTAATTATAAATAGGGTATGAGTAAACAGAAAGCTTCAAGGCTTCATACCTTACCTTGTGGTTTTTTTATGTTGAAAACTTCAATTTTCGATTACACGAACTGGGAATCGAACCCAGACTCTTGGTGATTTAAAAGACTGAATGTACTGCCACTAGACTACGAGAATGATTACAAATTCAATCATATTAGAATTTAAGAAATTCTCTATGTTGAGTACATTTAGGTGCAGAGTAGTGTAATCATCGACGATATAACCTATAGAACAGGGGTCGGCTAGTAATTTCTAACGGGGTCCGGATCCTCTTGAAAATTTGTATCAAGATACAAAAATAACTCATAATACTAAATGAAAGAAGAGCTAGTTATATATAAAAATGAAAATTAAATTGAATTGGTTTTTTTTTTTATTATTGCATTGAATGACGAGACGAGCATGCCGTTCGCCTGATGGTAAGCGATACGACCACCCATAAACAGTAGCAACACCATTCAGCACCTTGACTTACAAAGTACTGAGTGGCATTCCACTGCGCTCGTCATCCTGAGACATAAGATGTTAAGTCTCATTATGTCCAGTAGTTATACTGGCTAAAATGTCCTTCAAACCGAAACACAACAGTGCATGCACACTGTTGCTTGGCGGTAGAAATAGACATTGTGGTGGTACCCACCCAGACGGCCTCTTACATAATGAGCAACCTACCACCAGTAAAGGTGGTAGGTAGTATAGTAATATTTGAAAATATTCGGCGGTCCAAGGATCGACCTTCCGTGGCCCTTGTCCGGACCGCGGTCCGCCTGTTGCCGGCCGCTGCTATAGAGTATACACTAATGTCCAATATGTTTCTTCAAATTAGTTCTGTCAACTACCTGAGATTTGAGGAAGCGGGGTGCTGCATTACGATTGGCCCTGCCAACATCGTTACGTTACACAGCCTTAAACATTTTGAAGTGAAACTTTAGCGGCGTTGAGCACTTTTCTTAGGATGGGTATAAAATGTTAAACTCGCGTCAGGACACGTGACCTGCTAGGTTACTCCCGACTCCAATACCAATCGATTGGATATTGGCCAATTGGATTTGGTACTCTTGAAAATCATAAAAGCGCCACATTGGACCAATATTAGGTGGCTATTAAGTGAACTAAACACAATTGGAATTAACATTGGAAAATTCATTAGCGGTAGGTTTAGGTTCGGTAGGTTTCATTAGGTACTCTTGACGTGATTTTGACTTTTGATATTGATATTAGATTGCGGTATGATTGCGTTGTCAAAGAATTTTTTTCAATCAGAAAATAGTAGCTTTACTTTTATTGTATTTGATTTTCATTGCAAAATTTTCAGAATAATTTATTGAAATGGCAAATTTGGTGTTCGCCTATAACTTATTGCACTGTGCCCGATTACGGGAATTAAAAAGAAGGCAAAATGAGCGAAGAATGTCGAGGCATCTCAGTAAAATATTGACCTTACCGGACGAGGAATTTCGAGCAAATCTTCGAATAAACAAATTCTACCTAAATTTCAAGTTATACTTAGATCTATCTTTATCATAATCATTAACCTAACCTAAATATTTCAAACCAATAATCTGAGTAAAAAAATGTTACTCAGGTAAGTACTAGTTTCTAAATTGAAGTTTGTGTTTTATCGTTTAGATATTAGTGCCGTTGTCCTTTTACGCCACTGGAAGTTACCAACGGCTAGTTGGAGGTACTAAGGGGCTCACTATGTCCCAACAGTCGGTATCTCGGTGTATTAAGCTGGTGACGGCATGCGCACTTTTTAAAAGCTCTTTTGCCATTCCCGGGTGGCTCTCCAGAAAATCAACTAAAGCTAAAGTAAGTTGGTCTAGACATTTTTCATGTACATAAAAACCATTTTTAAGCTGTATGGTACCGAATACCTTCGCCTTTCTAAATGTAAAAATTGAGGCATAACGAATTTTGACAACCAAACACTACTTTTTCAGTATTTCGCGAATTTATTTACGTATTTCAACCAAAATAAAACAAAATTAATTTTATATCAGTTTCCAAAACATGTTATTTTCTACACTTGAAAATGGTTTTGTTATAAGTGAAAACAAAAACTAACACAACATATGCCAGTTTTGACCATAAACTTACAAGACTCTAAATCTTAACCAAAGCGCCAAATAATAAAAAACATCACGTTGGCACTTAAGTCAGCATACCTTGGTCACTTACCTTGTTAAGCAACTTTATGTGGACTGTGTAATAAAGAATGCAAAATAAAATTGGGAGCAAAACAACAAAATAATAATTTTAGTTCCCGGTAATATTTGATGTTTAAAAAAAACAACCCATGGCAAAGGACACACAGCATACAGCCTCAGTCTTTCAAATACATTAATTTATTTGATTTTTTTAATAAAACGTACGTGGAAATATTAAATATTGAAAGAAGAATGAATTTTAATTATGGATAAAGGATTTCAAGCGGTAATTGCTAAGTTTTTCGTCTATAATGTTTGTTTTACCGGTTTCTTCAAAGCTTCGGACATCACTAATGTCAGCTAACTTCATGTTTAACGACGAATCCGTTACTCAATGACAATGCAATTCTAATCCAATTACAATAAATTGCGTTTCAAGAGTACGAAATCATGTGACGTACACATTGAGATTGGAATTAGATTAACATTGAATTAAAATTTATCTTGGAGTCGGGAGTAACCCCACTGATCGAAAATTCGTAAGACGGAGGTTGTGATTTTTGTGTACGATAGCGCAATAAATAAATATTCTATTTAACCACATAAATGCTAGTACTTTTATACTGATAAATAAAGCAATCCGTGCGAAATTATTCCCTAACCATTACAAAATATTCAAAAATGCACAACATTAATGTTCAAGTTTTCACTTCTGCCGGCACTCCCGGAGTGCAACCAGCTTTTTTTTCAGGGTTCATCACCTCTCATCTAATGCTAAACAAATATTATCTATAGACACATTAGCACTTTCGTCAGAAAGAGATGCAAATATAATAAGACAGCAATGGGCCTCAATACTAATAAAATTGCAAACACATATAATGGCCGGTAAAAGATGAATTCCGATAATCTATATCTATATTACTATAATGAAGTAGAAAAGTCCGGTGTGTCTGTACATTGAAAGAAATGTGATCAAAAAGAAAGGGGATGACTAAAGAAGAGTAATGGAACACAAATCAGCGATTTTCATAATTCTTTGCAGTCTGTTTTTCTGTTGTTTGTTAGCGCACATATCCGAAAGTACTAAACGAATTTCTATTAAATTTGGTAGAGAGATAGTTTAGTTTAGTTTACATCCTGGAAAGATACAGATGAAAAAGATACAAACTATACAGATGCTCTTAGATAAAATAGAGAAAGAAGTAGTACTGAAAGAATGAAACAGTAGAAGGAACGATATTGCAGCTTACGCTTGGCAGGTTTTACTGTATTTTCCAGGTGTAAATTAATAATTACTTCATCATCTTATTATGATTTATGACACTATAAATTGTTATTTGTTAATATTGTTACCCTATGTATTATTTCTAGTTATAAGACTATTGAAGGTTATCATTTAGTTCTCTGAGACGTTAGAAATATGAAATCCCAGTACTGTTAAGCGTCGCTCAAAGTCCGTATGTGTTGTGTGGGGCGTACCTGCGGCGCGTGCGCGTGCGCGTCGGTGTGGTGTGGGTGCGGCGTCGCGCGAGGCGCGGGGGGCGTGGGGGGCGGGGGCGAGGGGGGCGCGGCGCCCGTGAGACTGGCCACGGCGCAGTAGCTCGAGCCCAGCTGCAGCGGCTGCACCACGCCACACACTCACTTCTGTCTACCCTAACTTTTTCTGCCGATACTTTTGCGCGTAATACCGAAAGTAGCGGTATAACAAACCTTTTCATCTTTATTTCTTGCTATTTTTAACCAAATTTTGCTACTTTTAACGAAACATAGTTAAATTATAACAGTATAGAATGCCATTAAAAAGAATGGGTTATCTCATGACCGTTAATAGCGGCGGCAAAAAGAAAAGTTCATTTAGAGCGGATCATTACACGAAAAATAATGTTTCACAAATGACCGTCCTTGACAGCTTGATCAAACCAAGTTTGCACACAGGCCGTCTTGTCCTCGCGACGTAAAACTTAAATTCACAATTATATTTGAAATAATACACCAGATCATCGGCAGAAAAAGTCAGGCATTTCGACGGTTAACTGTCAAGACCTTCTATCTGAAATTTCACTTTTTTAAGATTATGAACTTAGATGTTTAATTAAATTTAAGTTGATTTCGGTAGGAGGTATTGGCAATTTACCGTGGATTTGTACTTACAAGTAAAGTGTCGTTGTGTTAGGAATACAACATCTCCGTCGGCACCGCCAGGCGAGTCGCCGAGACGATCGACTATCTTATAATAATCTTTCTACGTTATCAAATTAACTACCGAATATCATGTTAGTGAGATGTGGTGAAATATTATATGTTATAAGTTTAAATGCTTCACCGCAGTTCAGCTCTTGCACAAGCGTAATTAATAAAGTGCAGTAAGTACCAGGCATGAACGAGTTGAAAATAGCCAACAAAAAATCTCATTTTAACATAGCATTTAAAGAATAACATTAGGTAACGAGATTATACGATCAAAAAGTGTGCAAATGGTGTAAGTTATACAATTAATGAATTAAAACAGCGCCGGTGCTGAAAGTGTGTCGAGATAGTTCACCTTGGCATCGACTGCGACCGCCGACTGCGACGCGGACGACGTCGTGTTGCAACTGGCCACAACCTCCGGTGTTGTGATGCAACTAAACGGTATAGCGGAATCGACCTGCGAAAACACAACCACTTCAGAATCCGCCGCCAACACTTCGCATCATGGAAATATACAGTGCATGCAATACGTGGGCCCCTACCTCGTCCGTAATAGGCGACAGTCGGCTTTTGATCGAAATCATTCTATCGCCTCTGAGCTGGTCCTCAAATAACAGCACTTTCAGAGCGTTTTTATTAAATGCCTCTTTCCTCATATCGGCATTTTTAGGTACTACAGCCTTTTCCTTTTTATTCTTTGCTGGTTTAGCAACAGCGTTGTCACCAGGTATGTACGGATTGATGTTGTTGTTGGCCTCTAATTCTTTCAGTCGCATATCCTTATTATCATAATTGGTAAGTGTAAGCAAGCGCTTTGGAAGTGTTAGGAATACATAAGCATTGTTAGGTAGCTCTGCTAATACATATCGTTCGTCGCTAAGTTTATTTTCACCCGTTTTAGTTAACTTATCATCGATGTCTTGTTTGACGTCTAAATTATCAAGACGTTTTTCAGTACGGACAGTGTTTGAGTTTGGAGATACTTGGCAATTTTTATTATTAGTTATACAATGGCCACTACCTTCAGCTTGGTCATCTTCATAACATTCCGGCTTAGTTTGAATATCTGTTGTTTCCATCTGCCTTTCTTCTTCAATATCTAACTCATCAGCTTCTACATCTTGCACCTCCGTACTGTCGGTTTTCATATTTTGCATGTTCTCAACGTTTATAAGTTCCATTTGGTATTCATTATCCTTATCGCTCCCATAGCCTTTGAAATCTATAGAGTTCTTTCGAATCTCTAAGAGTTCAATACTATTTTCGTTCTCCTTATGACACCTACTGCCTTTGTAATCCTCAATAACGTTCATTTCAACATCTAAAAGTTCAATACTTTCAAATCGACTTTTCATTTCTGTAAATTCTTTCATTTCGAAGCATTTGTTATCGCTGATAGTTCTTGAATCAACTTGAATATCCATTAATTCTCTGAATCCCTTTTGATCTCTAGTTTCTACTACATCAGAACAATCGACTATGGAATTCTCCAACGCCTGGAAAAGTTTCTCCTGATCTGCTACATATTCCAAAAATGTTTCAGATTTGCCTTTACTTTCCGTAGCAAACATAGAAACATCTTTTAGTTCTATATTTTTTTCTGAAGATTTTTTATCATTTTTTTGGTTTATTACTTCAGTGCAATTTTCTACAACGCTGGATTTTTCAGATGTAACTTTTTCACAATTGCTAGAACTATTTTCTGGTTTTGGGACAGCTTTACGTCGAGTTTTATTACTTTTTGTAGTTGGATTTAAGTCGACACCTACATTTGAAGATAAACCCACTTTATCTGATTTGGTTTGCACTTCTGTAGGACCCTGGATTATTTCTTTACTACATGGATATTTTTTTACAGCGTTATTACGGCTTCGTTTAATACCATCGCACACTGGTGCAGGTATACCAATCGACATGCTTCGGACATTTCTAGGATTAACGGGTACTGAATTTGGCGTCACTAAATTTTTCCCTAAGAGACCTGTTTTCTTAATGCTAGCAACATTATTAACAACATTGAAGTAATGCGTTACTTCGCTATGAGCATATGCATTAATTTTATTGGATAAAGTGTCTCTGTCATTGGATAAGTTTTGATTAAGCATCATTGGTTCACCTGGAATACCCATGTAAGTACTCGAAGAATGAGCAGAGGGATATTCGGCATTAACAATATTAATATTTGAACTAGCGCATTCTGTAAAATATATTATGCCAGTTGGTACATGCGTACTGTCTTGGTAATCAGTACATAAACCATGTGGGACAGGCACGTGAAGAGTGCTCTCCTCGAGTCCTTGACTCGACGGTAGACACCGATCCAAACTATTAAAAGGGTTTGTGTACGCAGCTAAACCTTCATACCATCTGTTGACATTGTCGTTCCAAAGGTGGGACTCAAAATCTTTATATTGCTGTTTCCGTCTGACATCAGAATTGCGACTCGTGCGTTCGACATGGCTTGCGTTGGTCGCATCGTCCCATTTTTGTTGGCATTGTTTAGCGTATACAACCGGGCCGCGCGGACATTCCTTACCTTCAGGTGTTTGGGCATGGGACGGGTTTCCGTCCTCGTCACCACCACCGTGACCGAGGCGCATGTCGCGCGGCACTCGTGCGCGCAGTCCGTTCATGAGCTTCGCTTGGTGGGGGGTCGCGTGGGTCGCGTGGGGCGGTGGGGGGCGGGGGTGGCGGGTGAGTGAGTGATGCGGCGTACGCACCTGGTTGGAGGCGGTGGTGGTGGTGACCGCGCGGCCCGAGCCCACGCTGCCGCTGCCGATCTCGAGCGTCGCGCGCGCCGTGTACGTCATCGGGTACGTCGGTTTGCTCCTTCTGCGAACAATTAACCCGACGTTTTTATACTTTTTTATAAGGGCAAAGTGACTCCATTCGACGTAATGGTTAGTGAAGTGACGTCTAGATAAAGTATCGATTAGAGGTGATTAACCCTAGTCACTGGACATTATAATTATCCGGCCTGTTCAAAACTTACTTACATTTATGCAAATATTTAATTTTTTGTTTAATTTTTAAATAACCGAGGTGTCTATTTTCTGACGACACAGAGTGTTCATAGAATTAACCACCCCGTAACACACGCCGTGTCAATGCACCTGTCATATTCATGGTTCTAATAACTAAAAACTAACTTAAATGTAATGTTTTTAGTGCCCGCATAAAAAATATCGTTAATGCAACCCGTTTTTAACTTTATTATAAATGTATGATTTTTATCTACTGGAATTACACTTTTGAAGCAGCTGTATACTCCGCTCGTTACTACGATACGCATCTAAGATATGTTCAAGGAAATTAACATTATTGTGGTCACACCAGAATAATACCTATTACATAAATTTGGCAAAATTAAACTTGCAAATACTCAATTTAAAATGGGTATTAACGAATCATTATGCTTTTTATATGGTAGAAAAGGTGAAAATCGATTATCTTTTTTATTTTAAAACGCATCATGACTTCGTATAAATTACATTCGCTGTTCAGAGTACTATACAATTTAACCCAACTCAATTATATAACTAACTTAATAAAATTTCAAATACGAATCTATATACCACATTTTTTCTATGAAACAAACTGTAAAATATTTCATTGCGTAATTTAAATAGCCGATCGGATAAAGATAAATAGATGGATACAGATAAACGGTACGGCTGGAAGGGGACGCCCAAGGAGAACGTTCTCTGACCAAATAAATGATCTTCTCCGAAAAGGGTAGGTCAGGGAGTTAACCGACGAAAATGTATGAAAAGAACTATGAATTTGGAAGAGGCGAAAGAGGTGTGTCAAGATCGTAGCATGTGACGCTCAATAGTCTCTGCCTACTCCTATGGGATAAGGGCGAGAGTGTGTATGTATGTATGTATGTACTATCAGATAAAGTAGTGTCATTCTCGGCGATTCTTAACTTCCAAAGTAAGTTCTCGTAATGCGTTAAATAGTTAGGATCTATGAGTGTTATGCAAGTTGTGATATCGGCACAATCTTAAACGCTTGACAAAAAAGCAAATGGTTTAGTAGAGTTGGTATGCATAGAATTATGGCTCATAAATTGTCACATCTAATAAATAAACTAACGCGAGATAAATAGCCAGTTATACTATACTGTACCGTATCCTGAATTTTTAGCGCGTCTGATTAACGCAGTTTTTTTCGTTAAATAAATACACGTAACGTCAACATCGAAAAAACTTAGTAAGATTTGTAGTAAGTAGACTATAATAAGTCATGTAAGGCATATGAAAGTCAGTAACATTGAGTCTTAAAGAGTCTAAAACGAACCATTGTCCTATGAAATTGTCTCTATCTTTAAAACTATTTTCTCGATCGATCCAAGATAGCGTATCGTTTATTATTACTGAATGATAGTCTGGTATTACAAAATAGTTTTAGTTTTGTCCCTCATTGTAATTCACGTGTTGCACGGAGGCCCTTATTGTAAGTCACATGTTGCATGGATGCCCTTACTGTAAGTCACATGTTGCACGGAGGCCCTTACTATAAGTCACAAGTTGCATGGAGGCCGTAAATGTAAATCAAATGTTGCACGGAGGACCTTACTGTCAGTCACATGTTGCACGGAGGCCCTTATTGTAAATCACATGTTGCACGGAAGCCCTTACTATAAGTCACATGTTGAACGGAGGCCCTTGCTGTAAGTCACACGTTGCACTGAGGCCCTTACTGTAAGTCACATGTTGCTCGGAGGACCTTACTGTAAGTCATATGGTGCATGGAGGCCCTTACTGTAAGTCACGTAGAAAATGAAGGCCATCACTGTGAGTCACGTGGTGCATGGAGGCATGGTGTACCTGTTGAGCAGCTCGAGGTCGTGCGGCGCGTTTGCGTCGCTGGCGGAGACGCGGCGCTCGGCGAGCGGCGGCGGGTTCACGCACCGCACCGTCGCCAGGTACCCCGCGCCGCGGGCGGGCTCCTCGCTGAGCAGGGACGCTGCAACACAAACAACACACACATTATTTTACTGGTGAAATAGGATGTAAATAACCTGTAAGGATTTTTATCGACTTAACGTACAATTTCACAACGGATTTTTTTGTTTCTGTGTCAATCAAATCAAAATATTATGATTAAACATACAACCCAGGCTTTAACGTAATGCTTCATATTATTGCTTGTAATTACCGATCAATAAATATTATGTATTGTAAAAAAAAATCTGTCCGGCAACTAAGCCTGACCCCTGGGTTAGTGTTACTGCCATACTACACACATTTCTAGTTATATTTGTTACATATTATTATGTATTTACATGTGTCGACGCCGGAGGGCAGACTGCCGCCTTGCGTGGCGCGTGTAGAAACATTGGAGGGCGCAGGCGCGTGTCGGCGCGCGTTGTGTCGGCGCGGGCCGGCGGCGGGCTCGGCGGCCAGCGCGGCCACCAGGTCCTGCAGCGAGCAGCCGCGGCAGCCGCCCAGCGACCGCGCCGCCGCCGCCTCGCACGCCTGGTCGTCCTGCTCGGCCTCCTCGAGCAGCTCCTGTGTATCATACATTAAGTGTTTAATTTACAAAGGATAATATGTCCGCTTTTTGTATGGGTGCTGCGCCTCGAAATCTAACCAGGCTCAAACTTTATGGATATTAGGGGCAAAAATATGGATTTTGGATACATTAAAAAATTTTTTTAGACCCCTCTATTTATAACGTAACTTTTTAAAACCGTTCATTTTAAGTGCAGTTTTTAAGCAAAATAAAATTACATATTTCTCAAAATCGGAGGAGTTTAAAATTATACGATCTATAGCAAAGGTTTAGTTTTTGGAAGTACTATCTATACTAATATTATAAAGCTGAAGAGTTGTTTGTTTGATTGGTTGAACACGCTAATCTCAGGAACTACTGAACCGATTTTGAAAAATTCTTTCAGAAGCTACATTACTCCTGAGTGCTATACGTTACTTTTTATCCTGGGAAAATATTTTTATACCGGAAAAACATTTTCACGCGGGCCGATCCGGGAGCATCGCCTAGTACATCATCAAATATACAGGGTTAGTTTAACATTGCACTAGTCTAAGATGACTAAGAGGATTCGTTGCAGTGGCATCAGTGGCTTTCAGTCAGAAAAATATTCACGTACACGCCATATTAGTAAAACTGACAATTTTCCGTGAAAATATCCGTTTTTCATTGATGATTTTTCATTTTTGGCATAATGTTAGCAGAGGCAAAGAAGAGTATGTGGTTTCATTTGTTAAGAGGCCGTATCTAAAATTTCAACAATTTCAGTCAACTTTTCATAGTGATTATTCAAAAAATAAACTGATCTGATTGATTTCTTCCGTACAACAAAATTTCTGAAACATACGTTGGAACTTGGTGGATAGATTGAAATTAAAGAAAAATATGAAAAATGTGGCTCGTTTATTTTATTAGTGTTGAAATAGTCTTTCCGATGATGTATTAGAAATTAATCAGATCACGTTTATTTTTTGAATAATCACGATGAAAAGTTGACTGAAATAGTTAAAATTTTAGGTACGGGGTCTTAACGCAATGTTAAAATAACCCTGTATATAAAGTATCTGCTGTCAGTTCTTCGAACAACGTGCCCTGCCCACTGCCACTTCAGCTTGCTAATTCGCTGGGCTATGTCAGTGACTTTCGATCTTCTACGGATCTCCTCATTTCTGATTCGATCGCGTAGAGAAACACCTAGCATAGCCCTCTCCATAGCTCGCTGAGTGACCGTGAGCCGTCTTAAGCGGCCCATAGTCAGAGGCCACGTGGGGCAAAAAGGTTCTCGAGTGGAGGCCACGTACTAGCAAGCGCAGCGTCAGCCGTCTACCTGCAAGGTGGACAGACGACTTGATAAAAGTCGCAGGAACACGCTGGATGCGGGCCGCTTTTGACAGATCCGTCTGGAAATCTTTAGGGGAGGCCTATGTTCAGCAGTGGACGTCATGTCACTGATGATGATGATGATGATAATATATCTTGGTTCGAATTTTAAGCTCGTTTTTGGACATGTCCTTTATTTTAGCGCTTTTTTGATAAGATTATTTGTTGACCAAATTGAGACCATCAAAACTAGGGCAGGTGCGTGAAAAGAGGTATAAAAGCACCTTAGTCATGCTAGCTAAACAGTAAAATTTTATTTAGTATAGAAATTATTATTTTAATAGAGATGACAGAACATTTTTTGTATACACTGTACTTTCAAAAATTGTTTTCGCATGTATTGCATTGAAAAACAATATTCGCATATCATAATTCATAACCCACTTACCGTAACATTTTAAAGATTGTTTACAAATGTTTATTATTTAAAACATTAAATAAGAATTATTATATAAACGATAGCACGATAACAATAACATACATATAAACAGTACTACAGAGTACAGACGCGACCCAAACCACAAAACTTTTCAATTTTTTATTATTGCGCACAAATATCCCTCGCCAGATCGTCAAAACGTCATGTGCAAATAAATAAAATGGTAACGTCACTATAGTAATCTACAGTACTCGCTTAATCGGAACACATTGCGCAATAGTTTTTCCATATTGGTGTATATCGGGCTAAACAATTAGTGTGATATCACAATGATATTTATATGCCTTCGCCAAATAATATGTCAGGTCATTCTACATCCGCCTACGTCTTAAAACGCAAACATCATTGTTGTTATTTTTGCAATCTACATTAAAGTGTCATTATGATGTGATTTATATTTCCAAAATAGATAGCAGAATCAAAATCTAACAATGAGAGTGCATTATGAAGCTAACTCATATAACTTATAGCTCCTACCGAGGATGTTAGCTGTATAATGTCTGTTATTATTTATATAGCTATTCCCGACTTACACGGAGACGACGGCACGCTCACGTAAAGTTTCCGACTATAATCATAGCATTACATTATGAAACACTCACCTTGAACAAGCTGCTTTTACCCTCTCGATCTTTGGGACCTTTGTACGCGATAGCCTCTTCAAGGAGCGCCTGAAGGCTTTTGTCGTCCAATGCCTCCACGTCTTTGTTATTCTGCAAATTATGAAACTCCCATGAGTTGTTTGATTTATATGTAAACTCAGGAAACCGTTCCCGACACGCCGCGCCGGTGGGAAGCGGACAACTAGTAACGATATTGAACGTTTATCGGCATTAATGTCAAGGTTAGAAAGTTAATGACGGCCTCCCTTATCTGTTGGTTTTCTGACACTCCGTCACGGACGAGCCCGCAATCAGCGGGTCATGTCGGTATTTCTCGCGTTCGTCAGTTGTCACCAAACGCTTTTTAGGGCATTACCGTCGACGTATTGTAGACGAATGAATTACGTATATTCGAAGTAAATATTACAAGAAAGATGTTGAGATAAGATTCTGTTAATTATTCTGGAGTAATCAACACGTAAATACTTCATACGTTTAAAACATTTTTTTGAAAAGGCAGCTTTTACTCCGGTACAGGTATTTAACGCGACGATCATTTATCTGTAAAAACTCACCTCAAATGACCTGAGTTGAGTACACACTCCAGTGTCTGAAGTTGTTTGACCTTATAAATATTATAATTAATATGAGATTTTAACTATGCGCAAAATGTGAATCTCACCCTTCAAGACATTTTATGCGAATATAACGATCCAACGAGCATAAAGATATGCAGAACTTATAAGTTATAACATGTTACAACCATGTAAACCAGAACTTGGTTTTTTGGTCATACAATGATCCAAATATGGGCCAATCAGGGAAGATGCGACCGCCGATGATCTTTAGAATAATGCCGGCCTCTTTTACTCGGCGTCAACGGGACTAGTCACTAGTCATTGTTAGATCGACAAACTAAAGCGGGTTTATCGCCATGTGTTCGGCGGTTGCTATGCAGGGGGGTAAAAAATATGTTCGGTATCCTGCCGGTATGTGGCTGCATATAGCATAAACACACACACGCACTCACGCCCGTTATCCCCGAAGGGGTAGGCAGATGTGCAACTAGTGCATCCACTTTTCGCAGAGCGTATTCAGTCCCATGATGTGATAGGGGGCGAGCCTATCGCCATATCGGGCACAAATTCCAGACTCCGGGCTGATACAGAGTAGAAAAACCCAGTATCACTTTGTCTGACCCAGGGATCGAACCCGAGACCTCAGCATTGCAGTCGTACCGCAAGACAACTACGCCACCGAGGCATCATAATATAACGAGATAAAGTATAATCAGAATGAAGATAAAACAAATTACATCACACTAAAGGGGTAAATAACTCAAGATATCAATTTGCGAAAGAGCTCGGTAAAATGTACCGCTGACGTCATTGTTGGATTTTAACGGATTTTAAGAGCGTTTTTCTACGCATAACGTGACGTTGTCCAGCCCTAAAAAGGAAATAAAATCCTAGAACCCGAGTACAGCGCCACCTACCGGATCCAATTGTTAATCTAAACCATTCTCGAATTCACCTGAAGACACGCAAAAAAAAACATTAAAATCGGTCCAGCCGTTTAAGAGTTCAGTGACATACACACGCACAGAAGAATTATATATACAAAAGATTCCGAGTACACGCAGACTTATCAGAAAAAAACAACATTCTTTCACTTATAATATAGACTTACGCTGTACTAGTGTGGTTTACAACATGCATGATGCAAGTCGGACAAAATCAATGGGCGTACCCTTTGTTTCTCAAACTTTATTCCCACCTAACTCGCGTAAAAAAAAATTGACTTTTTTTAATTCATTCATTTAATTAAAATCTCAAAATACTGTGGGTTAGGCTACATTTTATCCATGAAAAACACTTATAAACGACTGAAGTCGCCGGAAAAGTTTGTATTTTGCAAGGTATAACGACTACCACTGTGGGATTTAGTTAATCATGTTACATAGCGTGATAACTAAAACAACCAACGTAAGAGTTTAATAATGAACGGCAAGATAAAAGAAAGATAACGCCGTCACAGTGTTCCGTTATCTCGCGCCCACTCCGAATCGCGTATGAAACACACCGACACACGTGGAAGGATGCCAATATGTGTTTACGAAATTTGGTAGACACACTGTCTCGACACATTTCTGTATCATTCCAAATATTCGCCTAGTTTGACCAGAGAGATGTCACCAATAAATGCTCTAAGCGTTTGACAGACTGGAGACAATATTGGCATTCTAAGCTAATTCACTTATAATTTACGCTTTCACAAGTGTTAGTTAAAGTCTTGATAATTTAGTTGTACAGCACTATATTTATTATATTGTGTAGCCTATGTAAATAAAGAGCCGCTCTATATTGTTATAAAATATTCAATAGTCATATTACTCGTCTTGCAAGGCAGGGATTTTATTGAAATGATTGATCGTCCTACTTCTTTCCCAGCTTATAATTGTTCCACTGCTTTTCTAATTTCTGATTAAGGTGATTTCAACCGAGTCCCAGTATGCTGATAAAATACGAGTTACTAGGTCTCCATACCTACTAAGCAGCAGTATGCACGTGTAAGAAGATAAATATGGATCCTTATGATGATATAGTCTAGTTAGATACTAATAATTTCATAACACATTATGTATTGTAACGTCATAAGTCACGGTTGAACAAGTCCGTAGTCAATGAGTTTGTGCGTTCATGCATAGTTATGTTTAAATATTGTTTATTGATATAACGTAAACATGCCGGTTAGACAAAACGATCAATCCGCCACGCATCATGTCTCTGACCTAAATACATACGGCGGTACAAAATGGTTTATCTCAATATGTCCAACCCCATAGAACACTATAGGAATACGACTTCCACGTGTCATTTAATATAATATTATGTAGAAGCTAATAGTAATACGACCCAACAACTGACCTTAACCTAAAGGTTCTATTTGATTAAAATAGATCTTTACCTGGAGGATTCTATTTAAATCCTTAGAAGCTATTAAATCGATAATTATACACATTAGGAACTCGCTCTTGCACGCAGCTCCGTCCACGTAAAGGTTCGTTTTATGAGATCGAAAAAATAAACCCCAAAGAGTGCTTTATAAAACTTTAAAGGTATGCGAGTCCGGCAACGTACATATAGTGCCAGTATTAAGGAGGAGAGGCCTAACAATTAATAAAGAGATCCAGTGCCAAGCAGAATATACTCTAGTATGCAATGCAATCAGCCCTGTATTATATACTGCTCACTGCTGAGCACGGGCCTCCTCTACTACTGAGAGGGGTTAGGCCTTGGTCCACCACGCTGGCCTAGTGCGGGTTGGCAGACTTCACATACCCTCGAAATTCTTATGGAGAATTCTCGGGTATATAGGTTTCCTCACGATGTACTTATTATATTCTCTATGGATTTAATAAAATGTCTTTCTTCACTATCGTCATTGTCTGAGGAGGAATATAGTGTAAACCGGAGAAATCGAGAGAAATAAAACGCTTTCGAAGAATACAATGATGATGAATTTAAAAGAAGATTCCGACTCAGAAGAAAACAGTTCTTCATTTATGTTCCTTAATTCAGGACAATATTCAGCCGGTCACAAAAAGAAACCAGGCAATCCAACCGATAGACCAAGGTCATAGGGGATATTTATCACGGGAAACAATCAAAGGTAGTACATCATATTGTGCATCGTGTGGCGGTTGAGTTGAGTTAAAACGAAATAAGAATTATGAATATTATTGTTTAGTTTTTTTTTTCAAACTGGCTAATGCCAACACAGACCATACTGCCAAGTGGCAAATATAAATAAGTTAGAATGTACTCATCACATCAATGTTAAGAATATAATAATCAATAAACTATTCCTAATAAAGAATATGCCCCTATAGGTATTAAAAATCATTCTACGTACAATTTTTACCATGTAGCATCTGCACATAGTACATAAAATACACATGAAAATTAAATAATATTATAACTAATATTATAAACGCGAAAGTTTGTAAGTACGGATGTATGGATGTTTGCTACTCTTTCACGCAAAAACTACTGCACGAATTTCGATGAAATTTGGCACACGGGTAGATCATGTCCTTGATTAACACATAGGCTACTTTAACGCGGGCGAAGCCGCCGGCAAAAGCTAGTAGTCAAATAACATTAAAAATCATTTTTAAACTGCATATTATGTTATTTGATTTATTTATTTTTATAGTTTCATAAATTATACTGCGTGAAATGACACATACCTGCACCAAATGGAAAACAAACTTTGTGTAATCTATAGCAAAATAACTGCTCCTCGACTGATTTTTCCGTCAAATCTTTTAAAGTACGTTTGAGATGTCCATTTAAAATAAGAAACCTGTTAAAATTAAGTAGGCCTCAGATAACTTAGTTGGAATACTCAAACGCTACGGCTACCGTTTGAGTATTCGAGCGTAAGGGATATTATTAGTCTATTTGCCGAGACAATAAGTGCTTGTATAAAGGGGTGATTCGATCAAGGCGCGCAGCGGGCGACTGATGTCGTTAGCGCCTTTTATTACACACTAAAATTATAATGGAGGGCAAAAATAAATAGGAAAAGCTCATACAGACAGAAAGCATGTGTTCAAACTGTTGCAGTCTTTATTATTTTTAATAGTCTCCTTAATGCTCTGTTTATTTGAATCATTGAAACTTAGCATAATTTGTGTAAAAAAAATACTGGTAAATAATCTATACCTACATATAATAAAGCAATATAATAATAATAATAAATCTTTATTGACAAAAAATTTAGATACAAAATGGTTGGTGGCGCTGGCTCCTGTGCTAGTATAAACTGTATTACAGGAGCCAGTGTCTTCTTAAAAGTAGTACATTCATATAAAATTTTGTCAACCGAGTAGCTAAATTACATGCTTTCCAAACAAATTAAAATAAACAAAAACTATTACAATTTAATATGTGTGTGTGTGTGTGTAGGTTTGTGAGTGTGTGTGTGTGTGTGTAGATGTGTGCGGGTGCGTGGGTGTGGGTGTGTGTGTGTGTGTGTGTGTGTGTGTGTGAATGTGAGTGTGCAATGGTTTTACTTTAATAGGTCCTCTGTATCCTGATAAGATAGATTCTGAAGCCAAGTTTTGAGTAATTTTTTACATTGATTTCGTGTCTGTGAGTAGATAAACTTTAATTTATTTACTTTATTATAAACTCGAGAAGCATTAATAAAATATTGTCGCCGTGCTATTGTAGTGCGATGTATGTCGACGTTACAAACGGCGGCAGCCCTTCTGTTCGAGGTAAGTTTTTTAAAGTGTAGAGATGAATGTTTCTTTAGTATAATCTGTAGGATATAAATTTGTCTCACTGTCAATACCTTGCATTCCTGATACAGTGGAGCCGTAGAATATCTTGGAGGCTTTTTGAGCATAACTTTTAATACCGCTCTTTGCGCTCGTTCTAAACGAATCATGGACGATGTACCGGCCCCTCCCCATGCCGCTATGCAATATTGGAGAAGTGATTGAGCCAAAGCAAAATATATAGTGGTTAGGGTTTTTATATCTGCACAATGACGTAGTTTTTTAAAGATTGGCATTAGTTTTCTAACTCGTGCGCGTAAGTTATTAATATGCGTATGCCACGTAAAAGTACTGTCAATAACCACTCCCAAGTATGTAGTCTCATTGGTACGGCTCAGATGTAGACAATTACATTCGCGTGTTTGTGAGTAACAGTTGTGCGCTATAATTTCGAATGCGTTATCACTTGGTTGTGTGTGGATTCTGGGTGAAAAGGTTATATATTTGGTTTTTTCAACATTTAACGTAAGAAGGTTGCGCTTAAGCCAGTATGTTACCTCTCTCAACGCAGTCTCAGCATTTTGGCGGGCTAAATTCCAGTTTTTGCCTTGGACTATGAGTACTGTGTCATCTGCATATGAAATTATATTGCAGTGAGCTATTTGTTTTAGGCATAAATTATTGATATATATAAGGAAAAGTGTTGGGCCTAGTACACTCCCTTGAGGCACTCCAAAAGTGGGAGTCGCGCTACCGCTAGTGACGTCACCTATTTTTACAGATTGAGTTCGGTTTGTCATGTAGCTGCGGAACAAATCCAACACGACACCTCTGATACCTAAATATTCCATCTTATTGAGCAAACGGGAGACAGATACAGTGTCAAATGCCTTAGTAAGATCTAGGAATATACCTATTACACTAGCCTTGTTATCCATGGGTTTAACTATTCTCTCAGTTAGCTCAAGAACTGCATCCTCTGTTGACCTAGATTTTCTAAACCCATATTGATTTTTTGCAATAAAATTATTATTTTCTAAATACTGCATTAGTCTACAGTTCATAATTTTTTCAAGGATTTTTGAAAGTGCTGTTAGGATAGATATTGGTCTATAGTTGTTGACACTGTATCTGTCACCATTTTTATAAACGGGAACTATTAAGGCTCTTTTAAAGATATCAGGAAATACGCCTGTACTCAAACAAAGATTACACAGAATATAACCGATATGTATGTACATTTAATGATGTGATAAAATAAAAAGGGGGCGACTAAAGAAGATTAATAGAACACTATAGTTCGGACAAACTAAGCTGGCCGGTATGACAATTCATTTTTTTTCCCGACGCGATAACTCTGTGAGAACGTCTACCCAAAAAATTCAAAACCGTGTCTTGTCATACCGGCCATATTAGTTTGTCCCTACTATAATCAGCGATTTTTGTAATTATTCTTCTGTCTGTCTGTTTTTCTGTTTGTTACTGTACATCTCCAAAATTACTGAACGAATTTCGATGAAATTTGGCACACGCGTAGATCATGTCCTGGAATAACACATAGGCGACTTTTTATCCCAGGAAAATAAAAAGTGGGACATTTATCCTGGAAAAACTTTTTAACGCGGGCAAAAGCTAGTATCATAATGTATAATTTGTCGTTCTTTAGGAACTTCGCTTGCATTTTTTTTGGTTACGATGCTCATGATCCTACCTTTTAGGTTGGGGGAAAAGTTTCTTCGCGTTTTATATGAAAGTCAAGACTTCTTTTGCAAAGTTTATTTACATTTAATTACAGTATATATGTGCCATTTTGTTCGATGACTTTCTGTCATATTGTAGGTAGTGCCATAATCCCGTTGTTGTGGAAATGTAGGGACTTCTGATCCAAAAAACGCGACAAGTACCTAGTTTTGGCAATCCTCTCTTGATGTTAACCTGACACTGCCTAAAGATTTCTGAAGAGACCGAAACAGGTGGAAATCTGAAGGTGTAAGGTCAGGGCTATATGGTGGATGCATTAACACCTCACAGCCAAACTCTCTTAATTTTTGCTGAGTGGCTAAAGAAGTGTGAGGTTTAGCCTTATCGTGATGTAAGACCACACCCTTTCTATTGATCAATTCCGGTCGCTTACTCTCAACTTCTTACTTTAATCTCAGTTGGTGGCCGTAGAGATCCGAATCGATGGTTCTGCCCGACGATGAAAGCTCATATGAACAATGCCTTACACACAGCATCACCTTATTGCGAGTTAGCCCAGGTTTTGCCACAGTCTCTGAAGCCTGACCGACCTTTGACCACGTCCTTTTTCGTACTTTCTTGTCGTATGTGTTCCACTTTTCATAACCAGTTAATCGGTTTCATTACGTCTCAATAAAGAATCGCAAATGAGTACACGGTTCATTAGGTTTCTTTCAGTGAGCTCGTGTGCTCACCCAACCCAAATATAGAGCTTTTTTGTGTACCCAGCTATTTTCAAATGGGTCAAAACTGTTTTGTGGTCAATTCTCAGTTCTTTAGCTATGTTGTAACTACTGATAAGTCGATCTTGCTCCACTTTTTTAAAAATGGCGTCTACTTTGTTCATAACAGGGCGACCAGAGCGAAGTGCATATTTTACATCAAAATTCCCGGATTGAAAACGCTTAAACCAACTTTGTGCTACTCATATTGCATTAGGCCCATAAACGTATGCGGTGCATTTTGCCTTTTTTATAATAACATTTTAAAATGTATCGAATTTCTTCTTTAGGTTCACTCATTTTGACAGGAAGAATAATAAATTAAGAATAGCTGAAAACAACATTTACTAATTTGTTTATTTTTAGAAATGTAACCTTTTTAAACCCTGCAAGGTGGACAGACGACTTGATAAAGGTCGCAGAAACACGCAGGATGCGGGCCGCTTTTGACAGGTCCGCCTGGAAATCTTTGGGGGAGGCCTATGTTCAGCAGTGGACGTCATGTGGCTGATGATGATGATAATGAACCTTTTTAATGTCATCAAAACCAGCTAGATACAAATAGTACACCCAAAGAGATTTTATTACAAGTTTACACATACTATATGCGAAAAGACTTTTCCCCGACCTATTTATTTATTTATAATTTAATATTACAGTTATTATAATTTCATACACATTAATATTAAGTACTTTATTGACGCGTCATCAGTTGTTTTATATACGCGTGTAAATTTGCCATCAGCCAGTTATCCCGAACCGAACAGCGCTTGGGGGCTGGACCCGAGAGGTCAGGGTCGGGCCAGGAGCTAACGGCGCTTCCGAGATCGATTCAGCGCCCTTGTCCCTATTATTAACGCACGCCGCCTGGGTCGCACATCCGCGTGCGCAATCCATACAGATTGCATTTCCTGGCATGGTTTGCATTTTTTATTGAGAGTGCTATACGAGCAATTAGGTCACATGATGGTGATCACCGCGGCTTATAAACATCGATATCATCAGAGGAATCATCGACGCGTTACCGGCTTTGGGGGGAGTAATAGGCTCTTGACCTTATATCGTATCAATACTAATTCTTTTCACTTGGAGCTTACTTCATGTCTTTGCATCTAAGTTGAAACGGAGTGTCAGATATTCGGAACATGTAGAGATTAACTTTCAGCGTTGGATGCTCGCCAAATGCTGTTTTCAGGGGACCGTGACTCAAACTCGCGTGTGCTAAATCGCGATCGCTTTTTCGTTTTTTGCACGATCAAAGAGGTTCATAAAACAACTTAGGACAATGTCAAGAATTCATGTTACTTAACTTTTTTTTCTTTAATATTTTGCCTCGAAAGTTTTAGCACCGAATAACTAAGGTCAAATATTACTTCTTTTTATGATAATTAACCTTTATCTAGAATTTCGGGTAAAATAAGTGCATACTAAACGAAAGTACAAGGATGATGATATTAAACAAATAGTGACACTCAATTAGCGTGTTAAACCACTGAGTGGTGGCAGTCATATAGAAGGGGAAATCTTAGCGACAAGATATCGTATGTATTTTTCCTGTTACGAGTGCCCATGTAGGTTTTGCTGCAAACACAACTAAAGTAAAATAGGAAAGTACAATAAAGAATAATCAATAATGTGCTTACTTACTTTACCTAACTAAATGATACAGTAATAATTAATTAACATTCATAAATAGCATATCGTAGTATCATATAGAACATTCAGAAAAAAATACATTCAGTAGCGGTAATATCAAATAACTTAATCATAAATTTAGGGAACCCCCGTGACCGGGCAAAGTTGAAATGTATTCCGTAGCGTTACAAAACACATTTTTGATCCTTTGTTCCCAATCTGGATGGCATCCAACCACGGCGCTTACAGAAAACCCAATATGGTTAATTAACAACCTCTTAAAAATTTACGTACTGAAATACTAACTTTTATGTCGCGGTTAAAAGAAAATAGCTATTTAATAGCAGTTCGAATTGATTAAAATAGTTTTGGAGCGTGAAATGGTCTGACAAATAGCCTAGGTCCTTCCCAGGGTCTTACAACTACCTCCATGCCAAATTTCATCGAATTTTGTTCGGTAGTTTATCGCGCTTAAACAGACACACAGGCAGATAGATGCGGCGGAGGATTTGTTTTAAAATATGTTATAAGGATTAACTGATAAAATGCACATGTAATATGCAAACGTGCACGTCGTAAGCTCTGCCATCTGGTGGCGCAATCTGACTCTTTTCCAGGCCATAGATACTTGGTATTGTATAAATTTAATTTGTTGATAATGAATTGCTGTGTATCTGGATGCTCCAAAAGATAAAAATAAACAAATCAAATGGTGTGAAATGCTATTACGTTCCCAAGTTTAGTACGTATACTCTACCGGTTTAGGTATTTAACTAAAGGTAAACAAAAAATTACATATGATTCTCGGATAGTCAACATTTCCTTACGAAGGTATTTACGAAGACTGTTGTGTCAATGAAACTACAGCGTATAACAAACACTTCAAATTGTTAAATTCACTTTAGAAACAAAACAAATAAATAACAACAACTAATTATCAGAAACAAAGCAAAAATTATGATAAATAAACAAATTTTTACAATGCGGAAATGTATCGATAATTAGTATCTAGTTAACTGATTTAATTGAATGGCGGTCAGTTTTAATGGCGTGCTACGTGATACTCGTATTCTTAAATTTTGAAGGGTTATCTATTACGATCCATTGGAAAAATGTTTAGCATGCCTGTCGTTGCTCTTTTATGCTCTTTTACAGTTGACAGATCGAGATCCTTTATAAAAGTATTATAATTAATTGTTTTCGCGCTTATTTATTAATAACTATAACTTTATAATAACGAAAACCACTTTAATAAACGGGAATAACAGTGCTAAGTGTTGTGTAGGTTATGAAGACGTTTATTTTGGAATGAACTATTTTGTATAGAGAAATGGACAGGTAAAATTCCTTTTTTATGGTTTGTTTACATTTAGTTAAATACCTAAACCGATGGAGTATAAGTACTACATTCCATGGTTATGTGAAACACACACACACACTCACGCCAATTATCCCCGAGGGGGAAGGGGAAGGCACAGGTGCAACTATTGCACCCACTTTTCGCCGTGCGTATTCAGTCCCATGATGTGATAGGGGGCGAGCCTATCGCCATATCGGACATAAATTCCAGACTCCGGGCTGATACTGAGTAGAAAAACTCAATATCACTTTGCCCGACCCGGCGATCGAACCCGAGACCTCAGCATTGCAGTCGTCGGCAGGGGGCTGCCCGTCTTTAACTTTGTGTCTTTATTAGAATATTGTTGCGATCCCTGTGATGGACGGCAGCGTGGCTGGTAGGCCTCACGTTGCCGTTGACGCCGAGGGCGTCCTTCGGTGCACGGAGGCTTCTGAGCCACCCCACAACAGAAGACGGACCGCACTAGGCGGCACCGCGCCGGGGCGGCTGCGGACGACAACTTAGACATCTCCGTCAGAGGAAGCCCGCAGACGTCCTTAATGCGCCGAAGATGGCCACCGCGGAGTTTTGGTTGGTATGCCGTGCGTTGTACATAGGTAGGGACTCGGCCCGGCGGTCGCCCGATAGTTACATCTCTCCGAGCGACTCAATGCCGGGTCGTAAGGCACACCGAGGCAGTTATGTGAAAATCGACAAAAATAATAAAAGCTATATGAAACATTTATAAAAATAAAGATGTTTCGAAGATAATATTCAATACAAATAAATCTGTAATTAAGGGAATATAACCTCCTAATTTTGCTTCAATAACATCAAAATAACTAGCACCCATCCAAAAAAAGCTTATTCTGGCTACGCTAGGTATCAATAATATTCAGCCGGAAACCATATTTTGACATTTTTGACATAATAAAAATAAATTATAGGTTTAAAAAGTTCCTTTTTAATCCGCATGTGGCTCTTGTATCGATTTTGTGCTGACCTCTATAGTTCGTGCACGTCCCCTATAGGAATGACAACAGGCAGCGTGACGTTAAGTCGATTGCAGGACCTCCGGACCAACACATTGTGAGAGAAACAAGCCGTGCGATGCCAGGTTGGTTGTGGAACTTATAGTTTCCTTATAAAAGCCTTATTCCAGCAGTAATCAGAGCACTCGTCTACAATTGACGGAAATACTTGAAGGTGAAGTCGGTAGTCTATCACATACATCGGCTACACAATCTTATTCGCCTTCTACGACTCTTTTGAATAATGGGGGAGGTTGTAGTTCTATTCTACTTTACCACACATTACAGATAACATACAGCGTCAATATGACAATTAAATGTTTTTGTTATGTAAACTGGCCGAGTTTGCGCAAACGTTTTTTTATTGTTTACTTACGTCACCGTGCCTATATCTATTACAGGTGTGTCCTCCACGTAAATGAGACATTCGCAACTAAAAATATTTACGCTTGTAGCGCTCCCACGACGCGTGAATCACCAGCGGCGAGTGTTAGGTACACGCGTTGGTCGCGAAGTTTGAAAAGCGACCGACAACGCGACCGGCTGACGACACGTGAGCAAAACACGCGATCTGCGACTTGCGACAGTGCGCAAAGGTCATTTATGTTGTTTTTTTTTAAGGAAACAAGTGTAGATTTCATGGTTATTTTTTTAATGGGTATTCCAAATTTAAAATGATTCCGCGTATTATTTTAAACCTATGGTATTAGGTATCTAATATTATTATTTTAACTATAACAAATTTTGACAAATCATTGCTTTTTATTAATACATAATATTATGTAATTTATTAACAACATGGCCTTATTAGTTGCATGCGGTGAGTAGTCCGGTCCCATGAACATAAATATGTAATTAAATATTGATGACAAGATAATCATTACGTACACAAATGATTATAATTAGTAAAGAACCCACAACAACAATTTATCAGCATAATTAATTAAAAACAAACGTGGCTTCTTTTTTATTTCGAGTTTACAAAATGCACTTAATTAACCCATTATTAATGTAATTAAATTAAAAAATAAAATAAAAACAATCTTTTATTTAAATGCTCTAAAAAGAAAAGAATAAACTTTAAATTTAATCAAACTTTGTTTAATACTATGTAGAGATAAAAGCTTGTCGCGAAATTTACTTTTTTCAAGATCAAGTTACATAATTATTGTTGATAAAATACTCAAAAAAATATTGTATTATCTAGTAAATCGTCCGCCATATTGGATTTAGAGAGGTCATTTTATTTTTTGTATTCTTCTATGCAAACCATTCAATTTGATACCCATGTTATGGACGTACACAAAAAATAACTAGTCCATCATCTTGGGCCGTCCGCCATATTGGATTTTCACCGTTTGCTGTTAAACGCTATTCGTCACATAAATGTATAATCCGACCGAACACAAAAGTCACACTCGAATCTAGGAATATAAATATTAATATTTTTTCATTTGATATTTATAAAGCTGAAAGACGATAGGCAACATTTTATCGCTTGCTTTTTGGTAAGCCTCTTGACTGCCATGTAACATTACCGCTTAAAGTTTTAAATTACGAAGTACTGTATAGCGCTGCATTGCGCTCATCAGTCTATCAGTCTGAGTCCTGAGACATTAGACGTCATGTCTTATTTGTCACAGCAATTATTAGGTATTTCGAACCGGACAATATTGTTTGTTACGGCAGAGGTTGACCATACGGTGGTATTTAACTAGCGGACTCACACAATAAGAAAATGGCAATGCCTTAAAAGATTGGCGATATTGTAATTATAGCTAGTAAAGAAAAATACGTTTTATTTTTGTCAAGCAACATAGCAAGTACGTCTGCAACACTCCAGCAGGCGCACAGGCCTCATGCTCTTGTGACAAATTCCGAAGTCTGTCGCAGACCGTCACTCTGCACTATGCGGATTCGTATTACCAGTGCAGCCATAATAACTGCACTTGGTGCTTGAATCCAAAAAAATTACATTAAAAAATAACTCGGTAATTAACAACGAGGTGTATAAATCAATCATCATGAAAATATGGTACATTTAGAGGATTCAATTATTACCAAAAATAAAAATATATTACCATATAATTATACTGCCTTGGTGGCGTAGTTGTATTACGGTACGACTGCAATGCTGAGGCCTCGGGTTCGATCCCCGGGTCGGGCACAGTGGTATTGGATTTTCTATTCAGTATTAGCCCGGAGTCTGGAGTTTGTGCCCGAAATGGCGATAGGCTCGCCCCCTATCACATCATGGGACGGAATACGCACGGCGAAAAGTGGGTGTACTAATTGCTCCTCTGCCTACCCCTTCTGGGGTAAAAGGCGTGAGTGTGTATAAAATTATATTTTTTTCGAAAGAGTAACTTTTATTAACACATATTATATTCATCGCACAAATTATAATTATATATTCTGCAATAAGATTAAGTTATCCTAGTTTCTAGTGAAATGGGCGATCTCCGATATTAGGAATATTAGCATTTTTTATATCCTGAAACTCGGCGTACACATGAAATAATAAATAGATTAAGTTCTCATTTTAATTTAACAATGACAGTTAATAATATTTTCTTGGGAAAGGACGTGCGTTAAATAGGGCTTTGAATTGCTAAACCTATTGAGCTATAACGAAATTAAATGGGTTTCCTGGAGCTTCGAAATAATTCGACTAGACGGCTATTACGTAACCTTTCATGAATAGACAGGCGGGCGAATTAAGTAGGCTGAATGTATCGGGTGACGTCCACACGTACAGAGTACAGAACAGTGACGATAAAACTTCATACACTAGGCAACAATAGATGCGCAGCATGTTGAGCAACACATCACGAAACAATACAGCAAGCTTAATTAAAAGTGTAGTCCAAGCTTTAAACAGTTATGTGAAGACAAAAATGTGAACTCAATTAATCTAATTACATGATAGCCTAGTTGGAAATGGCATGATCTGCCGTTTAAAACCCACATCAACCTTCTGACTTTTAGAAGTGATGTGTAAAGCATAACATCGTGAAGAAACCTTCATGCGTGAGAAGTCTCCAAAAATAATTTCGCAGGTATGTGAAGTCTACCAACTCGCACTAGCCCAGCGCGGTGGACTAAGGCCTATAACTCCCTCACTAGTAGAGGAGGCTTGTGCTCCGCAGTGGGCAGTACATAATACAGGGCTGGTATTATACCTAATCTAGTGAGACGTTGGTCTCTTTTTAGACTCGACTGCCAACCGTCAACGCCCGCTTATATCTTAATATATATAAATCTCGTGTCACAATGTTTGTCCTCAATGGACTCCTAAACCACTTACCGATTATAATAAAATTCGCACACCATGTGCAGTTCGATCCAACTTGAGAGATAGGATAGTTTAAATCTCAAATTATAGTCGCAATTTTAATTTATTGCTAATTATTTGTCTGTTATTATTTGACAGTCACAATTATCTTAACTCCAAATGATTCTAACAGATGTCGATACCTTTCGACTGGGTTGAGTAAGTAATCAATAGATGGCGCTGCTATGGTAAATCTACGAACGTGTCATATAAGCTACATTTTAAGCGGGACTTTTATACCGGGAAAACTCATTCACGCGGGCGGAGCCGCGGGCAAAAGCTAGTATAGCTATAAGTTAATTTCCTTATATAAATGGACACCGGTGTCCACCGCGGGCGTCCAAGGCTTACATTCAATTAGAAGGACTACACAGATCACAAATATTGTCTTCAGTTATGTATTCCGCGTGTGGACTCCGTTCTTTCTTCCAATTTCATGATAATACCAAGGATACATCATCGTGTTGCGTATAATTTAAGTATTTGCGGTGCACAAGGTTGCCAGTCATGCCGTCACACACTGCTTTTCAATCAGTCTTTTTTTTTACAAAACGCAGATCATTGCATTGTATACATTACATAATCTTGCACTGTGCTACGGTCGCTTGGCAATCAGCATACGGCTAAAGTAAAACATTGAATTGAAACGGTACTTAAAAGTATCAGAAGTATTATTCACAGTAATAGTAATTCTTAGGTGCTTTATCCAGATCCAGACCCGTATTCAGGAGAAGAAAGGATTTCGTTTAACGACAGAGACAGAGAGAGACCAACAACAACAAAATATTTCATCAAAATTAAATCAAATATTTCTGAATCAGCACCGCGTACAATAATAAACAGGACTTAACTTTAGAACATAAAATGTGAAAACAAAAAGTTGGGAATATTGCCATCAGTTTTTTTGCCAAGTCATTGGCACTTGAAAATTCGCACATTCACTGTTACAAACCCTTCAACTCCACCCTCTTGTGAATGGTGAGTCAGCACGTGTTGTGCCGTCCACGTGGTGTCAACCCTTCATCTGACTATGATACAGTGCACTTTGGCGAATTTGCAAGGACTTGACACGTCCGCGACGTCACGTCCCAAATGCTGCAGATGTGCACATCGTAAAATTACTTACAATTCGGAGCCAAGTGCAGCCGAGGGCACGCAGCTTGCACAACACTAAATTATGTTACGTTCAAATGCGTACGTTTCAAATTATAATGACCTTGTTAATTATTTCACAGTATTACGAATAATAACAATGCGTCCGCAAAACGGTTTCCGACTTGCAACTTGGAGATATACATGACGATATAAAGTTGACTTACAAAGAATAACGTAAAGAGCATAGCTTTCAAGCAATGCATCTTCCTATACTGGTGGCATATGGTATAATGGCGAAAATTTTACGCCGACGAGTCAATGACACTCAGTACATGACTGATGAATTATAAGACAGTTGATGTTTCACTCCGAAGCAAGATCCGAACAGAAACACAGATTTGATGAATAAGATCGTACCATCTTAAGTTCCAAGAAGATCTTGATCGATTTTCTTCCTATTGTCGGTATAAGTCCAGAGATGTGATTTATCTAGATACAAGTATCTGAAATACAGATACAAGATACAAAATACGTATTTAGTATCTTGTATCTAAGATACTTTTTTAATTTTTATTTTGTATCTTGTATTTAGATACAATTTTTTAGTATCTTAGTATTTTATAAATACTTAATTTGCTAAGATACTTTTACTAATTATCTATGCATTTTTTACATAAACGGCTCATTTAAGGCCCATATACATGTTGCAAGTTTCTTGCCTGTTGCATACAATTAAATTGAAGCAATATATGACTTGTATGGTTTCAATAATCAACACGTAACATTCTTGATTTGTTTGTGTAAAAATCACATGTTATAATTGGTTAACCCAACATTGTATTCAACTGGTTTCTGTCTTCTTTTGAAAACATGAGGGCATTGAGTCTTATAACTTTGATTTTTTAGTGTGTCTCCTGATTCCGATAAATCTTAATGAACTTTATTAAATCGGCAGAACCTAATTTTAATACTTTTTACTCATATTTTTAATAAACACAGTAGCTTCTAAAATCTAAAACGTTCAACATATGTTTTTTTTTATGGCATTGTATGACAGACCACCTAGACGGACTCTTACATATGAGAGACCTCCACCGCAATGTCTATTTCTACCGCCAAGCAGCAGTTTGCATGCACTGTTGTGTTTCGGTTTGAAGGACATTGTAGCCAGTGTAACTACTGGACATAATGAGACTTAACATCTTATGTCTCAGGATGACGCGCGCAGTGGAATGCCACACAGTACTTTGTAACTCAAGGTGCTGGATGGTGTTGCTACTGTTTATGGGTGGTCGTATCGCTTACCATCAGGCGGACGGCACGCTCGTCTCGTCATTCAAGGCTATAAAAAAATAATTTCAAAAGGTATCTTATTTGAAAAAAGTATTTAGAAGATACGTATTTTGTATCTAGTATTTAGATACCATTTTCAAAAGTATCTTGTATCTGGTATCTCAAATCCTTTATTTACAAGTATCTTGTAACTTGTATTTCAGATACTTTTATGAAGTATCTTGAACATCTCTGGGTATAACGGTGTAAATTAGGTCTTATTTTATATTATAAAAAATAAAAAACATTTATATAAATAACAACTATCTAAACTAACACATTGGTTATTGTTTAGAAAGAAAGAAAGAAAGAAAGAAATATATTTATTTGTAACAAGCTAGATTAAAAAATAAGAATTACAAACTTAAAATTAAAATTGCTCGTTACAAAAACGACCCCAACTCAGCATAAGCTGATAAAAACCGTTTGACGTTAATTTAATTTATATTTGTTAGATTAATGTTATTCTCTCCTAACCTTATTATCAACCATATTACAGTGGTATAAGTTATTACAATATGTAAGTTGTGGTTCCCTACGTGAAAAAAAAAAAAAACAATATCTACATTTGTATAAATTTTTAATGGAGTTTTTTTGGCGGGAACTTGGTAGTGTCATGAGGTGCTCTTGTTTTAATTCATTATTTTGGTGATACTTAGTGTTATATTGCATAATTATGGTGGTATATTTTCCAATATAGTTCTATTAAAGGGCTCAAATGAAGTGAATTGAAATAACTGTGCTAGTCAAGTGTTTGTTTTGTTGCCGCCAAAACTCCTCGATAAAGTCTTGGTAAGGTAGCCACTGCTTTACTTCGACATAGTACTACTACTACTGAGGATAACAAAGAAACAATATTATATATGTAACTTCCAAAAACTTTGACACTGGCAGATGCGCAAAACGCGCCTTGCCAAAGAAAAGAAAAAAAAAAATTATGATAAAATTTCTCCCTCTCTTGAAATTTTGCCGTGCCCACCAGGGTCCACGATTATATCACGTGTATATTTAATTGTAACACCTTTATGTTTAGAATAATTGTGGAGTGCAATAAACTTTGATTTGGTTTGAGCACGGCATTTAGATAATGTTGCATGTTTTATTTCTTGTGTGTTTTGTAACGTGCATCTTCTATTGGCAATCCTAAAATAAAATAAATAAATAACAAACTACAATTGAGTCTATCTAAATGTAAAGCCATTAGTTTTACCAAAAACAAACCCTTCAATGCTTACTATACTCTATGTAATTCGACTCTCGATAAAGTAACCATTATTAAAGACTTAGGCCTATTTATTGACTCTAAATTACATTTTGATACTCACATTAATCACATAACAAATAAAGCCTATCAATTGTTTGGTTTTATAATGCATACCTGTGCTCCATTTAGGAAGCCCACTACCTATTTACTGTTGCTAAAATCAGTTATGTTACCTCAACTTGAATATGCTTCACAGATCTGGAATCCACATTATCAAAAGTATAGTGAGCAAATAGAATCAGTACAAAGAAAATATCTCAACACTATGAATTACAGGTGTACCCATACGCAGGCTTCTTATCGTCACCTACTGAGCAAGTTTAATTTACCCACTTTGCACACGAGACGACTACTCCTCGACCAAATGTTTTTATATAAACTTTGCCATAATGTCTTCTATTGTAGAGAGCTCATAAATCAAATATACCTACGCATCCCCAGTCGCTCTCAACGTATTCGACACAATTATGTATACCACCTTGTTTGCTCCTAAACAGTGTAGAACCAATGCAGGTAAACGCGCTCCGATTCGGCGTATCATGAATTCCCACAATGATATTTTTTCTGAAATTGATCTATTTGTATTATCCATGAGCCAATTTAGGAACTCAGTCTTAGACAAACTAAGAGATATTCAGGCTAACTTAACTTAATTTAACTTGAGTAAATTGTTTTCGATATTACCCTAGTATAATAGTATAATTTTGTATTATTATGATCTTTTATTTTATTTTATTTGGGAGTGAAGGTTTTTTTTTATTTATTTAAAGAATAGTAACAGCTGTTTACAATTTATCCTAATAGTACTTTAACAATAATTTGCTAGCCAATAACAACTACTCAATTTACATAATATATCAAAAAGATTACATTTCAGACGGATATTGTGGAAAAATAAGGAAAGAGAAAGGCGGGGCAAACTAATAACATACTGATAAAATATAATATATAATACATAAGATAATACTAAATGACGTTAAAATGACACGCACATATACGAGTCAAACATACTATGTGTATTATATATAAGTTTACAATCGTACAAAAGTTAATACATACATACAATATACCAGTAAAAATACCCGTATAATAATTTGCCATATAGGTTATATTAGTTAATTGATAGTGTTTACTTCACGAACCCACACATTTGCGAGTCGTACAATACATCCATATATTGTCTTTATACTGAACAGAAAAAACATTATCACTTCGTTCGAACCGCAGTCGTAACGCGTAAAAAAAATACAATCACGAGACAGAGTTTTGAGTCTGTGTTTGAGTGATACAATGACAATCCTTTCTCACATAGCACCATAGATGGCCTAGGCCCTACTGTAACTGTTTACTATAACGAAATTCATTTAGAATAATATTATTAGTTACCTATATTGAATACATATATTTGAATATGTTGAACCTACTTGGTCTAAATGTAAATCAAAATTATTATTGTTAAAATTAAAAACTGTTATGTAATTTGCCATTACTTTTGCATTTATATACAAGTACCTATCTACTCTGTGATGAAACTGTAATAATATAATATCATTATGTTTATAGGATGTAAATCATAAGTATTACTGTTAAAATTAAAAACTATTATGTAATTTGCCATTACTTTTGCATTTATATACAAGTACCTATCTACTCTGTGATGACACTGTAATAATATAATATTGTTATGTTTATAACATTCTTAGTGGATAACGGTGTTGGTTGTGTAGTTAGTTAAACTTCATTGTTCGATTTCTGTTTTGTATACTTTATTTTTTATTACACAATTGTTTGTTGTCCTAAATAAAGAGAAAAAAAAAACTATGATGTTATTACACACAAAAATTAATATACTTTCTTGCGGCCACAGACACTATACCATTCTTCACCCTGATTATCTGAAATTGGGAGGCACATAATCAAGACAAATCCTATGAAACCTTATGTAAGTTGAAATCGGATAAGTAGTTTAGTCTTGCGACGGAATGAATTAAGACACAAATATTTGAAAGGGCGCCGATAAAAATATTAATTAACTTCATTTATTTTATAATACATAAACAAGCATCAAAGGCACTCTTCAGCAAGCTTATTCATATTTATTTGAATACATTTTCAAACAGTAACATCTAACACCCGAATACTGAAACGCTACTCAACCAACCAAGTTATCTGAGGCCTACTTAATTTTAACTGGCTTCTTATTTTAAATGGCATTCTCAAACGTACTTTAAAATATTTGACGGAAAAATCAGCTGAGAAGCAGTTATTTTGCTATAGATTATAAAAAGTTTGTTTTCGATTACATATTTTTAATAAATTGATATTTATGTGTCGTTTCACGCAGTATAATTTTTAAAATATTAAAAATAAATAAATCAAATAACATAATACGCACTTTAAAAATGTTATATGACTATAATATTTAATTTTCGTGTGTATTTTATGTACTATGTGCAGATGCCACATAGTAAAAATGTTACGTAGAATGGTGTTTAATACCTATAGGGGCTATGGCATATCCATTATTAAAATAGTTTATCAATTATTATATTCTTAACATTCAAATGATGAACCCATTGTAACTTATTTATATTTGCCACTTGGCAGTATGGTCAGTGTTGACATTAGCCACTTTGGAAAAAAACTAAAAAACTCAACAACAATAAGATTCATAATTGTTATTTCGTTTTTATCATCAGAGGTAGGCATATTTATTAATCAGATTTTTAGTTGTGCGAACTTTTAATCGCCACACTATGCACAATACGATGTACTACCGTTGGTTGTTTCCCGTGAAAAATATCCTCGATGACCTTGGTCGGTTGCATTGTCTGATTTCTTTTTGTGACCGGCTGGATATTGTCCTGAATTAAGGAACATAAATGAAGAACTGTTTCCTTGCTGAGTCGGAATCTTCTTTTAAATTCATCATTATTGTATTCTTCGAAAGCGTTTAATATCTCTCGATTTCTACGATTGACACTATATTCCTCTTCAGAAAATGATGATAGTGAAGAAAAAGACGTTTTATTAAATCAAAAGAGAATATAATAGGTAGTTATTATGCAATAAAACTATTAAAGATTTGACATAAAGCTTTGAGACTAGTCTGAAGCACTCTCAAATTAATCTCGATTAACAGCCATATGAGGAGGCCTTACATACTTGTCAAACTTAGCAGTTTTTGTGAATACCGTTTGAATCAATAAGCGGACCTTAAACTGAGTCGCCTTAAATTTAAGGTTAGGAGATAAGTAACGTTTCAGTATACCAATTTCAAGCATAACGAATGCTTAAATCCGTAAGGCCATCTCAAATATTTAAGAAGCGTTTGAGTATTCGGGCGTAAGTCATCTAACAATGCAATAAAGGGACAGAAGAAAGGAGGTTTCATATTACCGCGACACGGCGCCACCTGCGGTTAACAGTCTAATTTACAGGCTTTTGAGACCCGAGTATCATATCGTATATTCCGCGGTTTATTCACAAAACATGTAATACAGTCTATTAGCCGAGGTAACCTACTGATTCAGTAGTACTACTGGATATTATGCGGTTGATTCAACCTCGTTTTGATTTGTCACCTAAACGTATGAGCCGACCAAATACAAAACTCGTCAAATTCTGATCTTTGTCCCTAGCGGTGAAATCGGCCCTAATTTTAAAAGTATTCGATAACTAATAGGAATAATAAATAATAATAATGTTACGTGTATAGGTTCGGTATAAACAATTAAACGCCGGTATTGCGATAAAAGTACCAATTAAGTTTTTATTAGCAAATAATTACAATTAAACCAATTAAAACACTGCACTGAATACTACGATATTCGAATACAATAATTATAGTCACTCACTATACGTTCACACAAATCACAATTCGCTTCGAAGTCGCTCGGAGTTATCGCTCGTAGTCCGCTTGTCGCTCTGCTCGCTAAGCAAAACTGAATGCCCGGCGGCGGCCGCGCGCCGACTTTTATACTCGGTCAATGGCCTTGGTCACAAGGCCGCGGTCGCCGGCCGCGAGTACTATCGTAGTCTGTGGAACATTCTCGAAAGATCCGGAATAGTCGGGAACTCTCTCGCAAATATAGGTCAATAATCGCGTTTCCACGACATTCTGGAGACATCGAGATCTTTCGAGAATGTTCCATCGCCGAACTTTCCACATTCGGATAGTACCACTTTTAGCCAATAGATGGCGCTACTATCCGCGAGTATTAGCGAGCGTAACACTGCCCCCTCCCAAGACATGCTCGTCCCGAGCATCGTTAGAACCATAATAGCGCGCTAACCGATCAACGTGAACAATTTTGGGTGTACCTCGCTGGCCTTTCTGTATACGGTATGTGACGTCATTTATCTTGGTCACGATTCTATAGGGTCCATCCCATTTGGCTTGTAATTTAGGTGACTTGCCTTTGCTTCGAGCCGGATTGTGCAGCCATACCAGCGTGCCCTCCTCGAAACCGCTATTGTTCGCTTTTCGGTCATAACGGGTCTTCATCCTCTCAGACATTTGTTGACCTGATAGTCGAACGTGCTCGTATACGTCATTCAATCTTTTGCGCAGATCGTCCGCATAATCCGTTACACTGCGCGGAGTGTCAGGAGGAATGCCGGTAATAAGATCAGCAGGCAGTCGCAATTCTCGTCCGAAGTTAGCAAAAGCTGGAGTCACTGCCGTGTTCTCATGGACTGAACTTCTGTATGATAGGAGAAACGGCTGAATGTGCTTGTCCCAGTCCTTTTGCCTGTTTTCTACAACCTTAGCCAGGTATCTCTCCAACGTTTGAATAAAACGTTCCACCATGCCATCAGATTGTGGGTGATACGAGGTGGTCCTTGTTTTATGAATGCCCAATACCCGACATGTTTCCTGAAATACTTGGGATTCAAAATTACGTCCTTGGTCACTGTGTACTTCCAGGGGTACTCCAAACCGGCAGAAGACTTCATGAACCAATTTGTCCGCGACTGTTGAAGCTTCCTGATTGGGGATGGCAAATACTTCCGGCCACTTTGTGAAGTAATCCATGACCACCATAAAATATTTGTTCCCACTGTCACTTACAGGGAACGGTCCTGCAACGTCCACGGCTATCCGCTCCCATGGGGCACCAACGTTATAAATTTTCAATGCCCCTCTGCTACGTGTATGGGGACCTTTCACAGCCGCGCAACTCGTGCATTTGCGACACCATTCCTCAACATCGTCTCTACAGTTGATCCAATAAAATCGCTCACGGGTCTTCAACAATGTTCTCTTGACTCCCAGGTGACCTCCTGAGCATCCACTGTGATAAAGTTGAAGTATTTCTGGGACCTTGGCTTTTGGGACCACCATTTGTAAATGACATCGATCTCCCTTGGCATTTTCCCATTTACGGCACAGGATCCCATCTTGCATGACCAGACTGTCCCACTGGGCCCAATAGCTTTTTGTTATGGAGCTTAACGGTGCGATATCACTCCACTGGGGCTTCGTAGCACCGGCTTTTAGCCACTCGAGGATTGGTTTGAGGTCCGCGTCTTTATCCTGCGCTTCCTGTAACTCTCCTTTCCACTCGCTGCTAAGATCTGCCCTTATCATTCTAACTGGCACTGTTTCCTTACCCTCTTGCCTGGTGCAGTGCTTACAGCTATCAGGGCACGGCCTTCTTGACAAGGCGTCTGCATTACCGTGAGATTTTCCACTACGATGTTCTATAACGAAGTCAAATTCTTGTAGCAACTCAATCCACCTCGCAACCTGACCCTCTGGGTTTTTAAAATGTAATAGCCACTTCAAGGCAGCATGGTCGGTTCGCAGATGGAATTTCCGCCCAATCAAATATTTGCTAAAATGCTGCAAGGTTTTCACCACAGCCAGTAGTTCCCTTCTGGTGACGCAGTAATTTCTCTCGGGTTTGGATAACGATTTACTGAAGTAAGCTATCACAGCCTCTTTATCGCCTTTCCGTTGAGACAACACGCCGCCAATCCCAGTATTACTTGCATCTGTGTCAACAATGAACTCGTTTGCCGTGTCAGGATAACCCAGAATAGGTGTGGCACACAGACGGTCTTTTAACGCTTGGAAGGCGACGTCACAACTCTCGTCCCAGCAGAATTGTCTCTTCTCTTCAGTGAGCTTATGCAACGGTTTGGCTATATCCGCGAAGTTCTTAACGAATCGCCGGTAATAAGAGCACAAGCCTAAAAACGCACGAACTTGTGTCTTGTCTTTTGGAACTGGCCATTCCTTGACTGCTATCACTTTCTCGGGGTCTGTTTGAACGCCATCCGCTGAAATGATGTGTCCTAAGAAGCTAACCCGCTCTTTAAAGAAGGAACATTTCTTAGGACTGAGCTTGAGATTAGCCCCACGGATTTTCGATAACACATGACCAAGGTTTTTAAGATGTTCTTCAAATGTGCGGCCCACAATTATAATGTCATCCAAATAGACAAGACATGCGTCTCCAATCAATCCAGTCAGTACTAGCTCCGTCAGTCTCTCAAAAGTCGCAGGAGCATTGCACAATCCGAATGGCATAACCTTGAATTGCCATAGACCTTTACCAGTAGAAAATGCAGTTTTCTCTTTGTCTAACGGGTCTATTTCTACTTGCCAGTAGCCACTCTTCAAATCTAGCGTGCTAAACCACTTCATTCCAGCAAGCGTGTCCAGAGTGTCGTCGATCCTAGGTAGAGGGTAACTGTCCTTTTTTGTAATATCGTTTAATCGACGATAATCCACGCAAAAACGCGTACTGCCATCCTTCTTTTTCACCAAGACAACTGGAGAGCACCAAGGACTAGATGAAGGCTCTATGACACCATCTTTCAACATCCCTTCAATCATAGTATCCACCTCCTTCTCCCTTGCCACCGGCAATCTTCTTGGTCGCTGACGGACCGGTAACTCGTTGCCTGTATTAATTTTGTGCTGGACTAAATTAGTTTTTCCCATGTCCGCATCATTGCACGAGAAGATGTCTCCGTATTGTGTTAACAATTTATTTGCTTGGCTTACCTCTTCCTTTGACAAATGATGACAGTCCTTCAAAAGTGACGTCACGTCGAACTTCGCAAGTGTGATGTTCTCAGTGGGTGGATCTTGACATGTGCGCAACCAAGCCACTTCCTCGCAAGAACCCATTAACATGCCTTTTCTGATAACATGCTGCTTATTACTGAGATTCAGTACGCGTACAGCTGACTTGTTAGTAGCTCTTACCAGGGTTCGCGCTATTTTCCATGGAAGGTCATTGTCAAGCTTCTCAATGAGAACGCACCGTTCCTTTGGGCCAGAGTTCCGTGGCAAACTAACAGGTACGATCACTTCAGATCTCGGCGGAAGAACTGTCTTCTTGAAGCAGTATACCCCTCCTGATGGTGCTCCTTCCACAAAAATTTCCTCTGAACCGCATTTTAGAACACCCTGCTTGACGTCTATTTCGCAACAATGTTCTCGCATGAAGTCGAGACCCAGAATGCAATCATCGACAATGTCAGCCACTATTACATTATGCAGATAAATTCTATTGCCTAGTTTTAATTGTACTACCTTCTCACCTCGGACGGATATGTGCTGACCGGTGGCTGTTAGAAGTTCCACGTTCTCTCGGTTACCCTTGTAATTCCAAAGAAACCGATTTGCTAGTCGAGCACTGACAACTGTGCGAGAGGCTCCAGTGTCTAAAGTCAGTTTACAGGCTGTTCCATTGATCTCGCCTCTAATGACCAAGCTGTTCCCATCATGAGCTTGCGAAATCAAAATTCTTAGGGCTTCTTTGACACCGGCCAGCACCCGCCCCATAGTCCTGGCCTTTACTCGTTTCCCTGCTGCTGTTGGGTGGTGTTAACCACCCTTTCCTCATCAGTTCTTTCTTCCCCTGCAATTCGTCGCTTGGCACAATTCATGCGGAGGTGGCCTATTTCTCCGCAGTTGAAACATCGAGGGCTGTAGCCCTGCGGACGTCGGCGTACGGGTGTCGCCATAACCTCTCTAATGCGGTGAGCGCGATGATCTTGCCGCACGGCCTCCACTTCCAGTGCATGTGCCAACGCATCTTTCAAGTTCTCGTGGTGCCCAAGTCTAACAGCAGCCCGCACTTCTAGGTCTCGAATCCCGTCGACAAAAGCCTGCACCAGAATCCCATTAACAAGCCCAGGTGTAGACTGATATGCCTTTCGGACCAGCTTCTCAACCTCCAGGGCCCACTGCTGTAAACTTTCAGGATTGCGTTGGACTCTGTCTTTTAGCTGGGCACGAAACACATGTTCCAGGTGAGAATCACCATATCTCGACTCCAACGCTTCGACCAATTCATCATAGGTTACATCTTTTCTGAGAGCCTCTAGAATGGTAAGAGCCTGTTCGCGCAAACCCAGGGTGAGCGCAGTCTTAGCCTGTTCCTTGGTCCATCCATTCGCCTGCATGACGGCTTCAAATTGCATCTTGTAGGCCGACCACGAAGATGTTCCGTCAAATGGTGGCACCTTAAATCCTCGTGCTCCTGGAGGCGCTATAGCTATGGCTGCGCTACCGCGTGTTTCCACCAATTTCTTGACATCGGCAATCTGAGCTTCAGCCTCTGAGATACGCTTTTCATGTCGATCAACATGATCCTTTACTGCTTTGAGTTCCTGGCCGATCGCAGCCCTCAGGTCTTTCATCAGAACCGTCTGTTCTTCTTGGCGTCGAGCCTGCTCTTCTTGGAGTCGAGCCAACTGCTCCTCCTGACGGTGAGCCTGCTCCTCCTGACGGCGAGCCTGCTCTTGTTGAAGTCGAGTTTGCTCCTGCAGCATTGCCATAATCGCCGTAAGGTCCGTAGGTGCCAACGCTGGAGAGACTCCAGATGGTCCAGGGGTAGGCTGCCTTGTCGGTTGTCCAACTACCTGCGCTGGGGAATCCTCGAAACGGCCCCGGTCCATCTCTTGCTGGCGCTGACTTCGGGTGCGGATACTAGCACCTTCTTCCTCCTTTGGTAATACCGGCATTGTTTATCCCACTTCTGACACCAAATGTTACGTGTATAGGTTCGGTATAAACAATTAAACGCCGGTATTGCGATAAAAGTACCAATTAAGTTTTTATTAGCAAATAATTACAATTAAACCAATTAAAACACTGCACTGAATACTACGATATTCGAATACAATAATTATAGTCACTCACTATACGTTCACACAAATCACAATTCGCTTCGAAGTCGCTCGGAGTTATCGCTCGTAGTCCGCTTGTCGCTCTGCTCGCTAAGCAAAACTGAATGCCCGGCGGCGGCCGCGCGCCGACTTTTATACTCGGTCAATGGCCTTGGTCACAAGGCCGCGGTCGCCGGCCGCGAGTACTATCGTAGTCTGTGGAACATTCTCGAAAGATCCGGAATAGTCGGGAACTCTCTCGCAAATATAGGTCAATAATCGCGTTTCCACGACATTCTGGAGACATCGAGATCTTTCGAGAATGTTCCATCGCCGAACTTTCCACATTCGGATAGTACCACTTTTAGCCAATAGATGGCGCGACTATCCGCGAGTATTAGCGCGCGTAACAATAATAAATAAAAAATTACACATTATTTATTAATTTAGTTTATTTAATATCATTAATTTATAACGTAATGTTAGGTATTTACATTAGTATTTCATCATCTCTGGGAGTCAACCTGACCCGGTTGTGGTGATGGCTAACTAACGAAGCTCTATACGCCATCCAACACCAAATCTGCCGTAGTATTACTATTCAACTTCTATTATTGAAAGAAGATGGGTCTTTTGCCTAGCGGTGGGACAAAATAAGGCCAATTGAAAAAGGACAAAAATAGTGTGTAGTTGTTAGGACTATTAAAGAACAACGTATGCGCGATTTTTTAATTACCGTGTATTGTTAAGTGTCTGTCGGTTATAGAGAGAGGTAGAATTATTGCATTGAACCAAATTAAGAAACTAGAAATAAGATGTAATTTCCTTTAAATAAATTTGACGTTATAAAATAACACAATGACGCGATTTTAAAAATCAGAGCAAATAATAGTTTTGTATTTTAAGGATTTATTGATTAACGATTGGTTTTTCATTAAAAAGTGAATATTTCTCATTGTTTAAGTTTGGCACGTGCCACCTGGCTCGTGGCCCGCGTGCCGAAGGCTCTGCCTGGCCTGATGGCGGCATGTCGTGAGTGTAGCAATGCGGGTGTATTCGGGCGTCTGCGGTGAGAATGCCGCATGCGAACCGCCCGCCGTGACGGCGCGGCGCGCGGCTGACAATGCGGTGCCGCAAGCTTCCGTTACACGGCGCCCGCGCGGGTAAACCAACACCGACGCCGCTCACCGCTATTGTCACCGCACCAGACTCACTGCCCACAGAAAACTAACTCACTATTTAATAAAACCCTAACCCCTCGAGTGGACGATAGCCTAGTTGGGAATGGAACGGTCTGCCGAAACAATGCCCGGTGGTTCAAAACCCAAGGCACACACCTCTGACTTTTCGAAGTTACCTTTGTATTGTTAATCAATTGGCGTTCGCTTTAACGGTGAAGGAAAACATCGTGGGGAAACCTACATACCTGATAATTATCCACAAGAATCTCGAGGATATGTGAAGTCTGCCAACCCGCACTAGGCCAGCGTGGTGGATTAAGGCCTAACCACCCTCAGTAGTAGAGGACGCCCGTGCTCAGCAGTGGGCAGTACGTAATACAGGGCTGATTGCATTGATTGCATAATCCCTCGAGTCATTGTCTCATAACGTTCTTCAAAATATAAGACTGCGCTCCGGCCGGCCGCCGACCGCGACTCTTCCCTAAACTCGCGTGTCACATTTTTTACGGGATTAGTTTCTTCCACCTGACTGCCTCGGTGGCGTAGTTGTATTCCCGGGTCGGTCAAAGTGATATTGGGTTTTTTAAATTCAGTATCAGCCCGGAGTCTGGAATTTGTGCCGGATATGGCTATAGGCTTGCCCCCTATCACATTATGGGACGGAATACGCACGGCGAAAAGTGGATGCACTAGTTGCGCCTCTGCCTACCCCTTTGGGGATAAAAGCGTGTGTGTGTGTGTGTGTAGTTTCTTCTATAACTGTACTAAATATTATATCAATAGGGATAGTGGATAAACAAACCATTTTTAATTTCACATAGTCCGTCTATGTTACGTTAGACTGTGAACTTTGTATGAATATGGCTTAGTAGGAGTCCGTTCATCTCAGATACGAACGCATGCGATAAAGCCGTAACTAGATTAAAATACACTTCAAAGATTAATTAACCGTTGCGATGACGTACTCATGAAAACATTGCAGGGTATTGTGATTATGGTTTTTCTCTTCTAGACATTTAATTTAGTGCTCTTTGTTGCGACTGACTAATTCTAGCACAGGAAATTCGGCACGAACGTAAAAACGTTTATTGTTTTGGTGCCGCGGCCGGCGCACGCAAAGCCTGAAATTTCTTCGACGCGCTTTCACGATGACCACGTAAAAGTTGATTAGAATTTTGCAAGATCCACATAATGGTCTATAGTGGCGCAATCATTAGGAATTTATTATTGCTAGCGGAGCTTACTCTTTTTACGGTTTTACTTAAGAACTAAAAAAATGTATTCTTGAGATTTTGCTTCACATCGGTCAATAACCGTAATAAATTAATGTTTCCTGTATACATACAAATAACAAACAGAAAAAATCTCGCTTGTAGCATGAGACGTAATTAAAAACATATTAATGTGTTTTTTCCTAACGTTTTGGCTTTTAAAAGATGTTCCAGCTATCCGTTTTAATAGCAATGCTTTATTTACATTGTATCAACATTTCAATTAAACGACCTCAATCATCGTAAAATACTGTGAACAGATTGATCTCAAGCGACACAGACATTTAAAAGTGAATTAAAAAAGACCTAACTTTATTCGCATTTGTGTTGACCCACATTTACGTGACATTATTTATCAAATAATCTGTGTCGTTACGCTCGCCTTATCGTTAATATTATTATGCTAAATGCTTAGAATTAAAGCAGAGTAGTATCTATCGGAGATCGTAGTTTTGGATATTAAGATTTAAGGATGCCGCCTCAAATGTCAACTCCCGAGTCCCGACCTGTGCAATGTCTTGGTAAACACGTTTCTAAAAGTTTCATAGATAGTTTTCACTTATTTTATTTTTCGAATATCACCTTCCTTCTCTCGTCCTTTTTATGTTGTTGTCACATGGGTTCGATACGTACTCGGGCCTGTGACAATGTATGAAGTATTAAAAATGCCATTTATTGCTGCAATAATATTGCTCGACTGCAAGGAAAATATCATTTAATATACTATAAATATTCACTCAAGCATTTGAACATAATGGGAATCCATTTCCTACGTGTAGTTTCCTGGAACGGGGCACATAAATACGGCAAAAAAACGTACAGGATAATTAACAAAGGGACCACGCGCTCAAAAAATTACGAATAAACATTGATACGCAACAAAGCTGCTCCGATACATGTCCCATAAATCGTGAAACGCTAAAATTTTAGCGACGCCACAGCCGGGTGTTTTGCATTATTATAACTTTCACAAAAACTGCTTTCTTTAAATCACCATCGTGTACCTAAATCGTGACGAGTACTAACACGAATTTGGTAATGTCTGTCAGATCACAATGGTATCAGCAAACAGTTGTATCGGCGACATTGAGTCATCCTTTTCAGGAGACCATCTGTTGATGCGAATGAAGCGGAAAACACGATCGCGTCCATAAACTACGTCACACACCTCCGCTAGAGACGCGTCGGTAATTATTCGTAACCCTTCCCACTTTACCACCCACTGGCATAATGTTTTTTCGTGAAAACGCTAAAATTTACGTATTGTGTTTAATTATCCGAGCATGGCGTAAGGCTCAGTACATGTAGTAATCGCCCACTTTTTAACACCACATTTCTCCTATCGTCGGATATTTTACGCCCATACTACGGTATACGAATCTTACTGACATAACAACAAAAATAATATACTTTTTGAGTATTAAAAGTGCCGTTAACGTTAGCGTTATCAATGAAAATGTCGCGGTTATGAAGTTAAGAGGCAACTTTAATTAATATGGAGTGATACATTTTATATGGCTCTCAGTACTTTTAACGCAACGGTAAATTTCGTCGCGGTACGTACGTTGTTTTAATTAACTACGTTCGTTGAGGTATAATAGCAATGTTTCATTTTAGTGTTTTCTTACACGTTCCACATTGATACCGGTCATCATGTCTTCTATTCTAATCATCTCTTCTATACAAATTTGCGAACGCAAGGTTACAAAATATGTCCGCAAGTGTAGGGCCTTTTGCTCACCAGAGGGACATTTATAGCATAATAAAAAACACGTGACATATTGAATCTATTTGCGTGATTCAATTTAAGTTACGAGGTGGTGCTAGGTGTGAGCAGTGCCGTAACTAGGGCGGTGCCAACGGTGCTCAGGCGACAGGCACAGGGCGCAGACCATAAAGAGACGCAGAAACGGCCAAACCAGAACAGAGTTTTGGGTCTTGCATGGGCGCAGTTATAGAGCTCGCACCGGGCGCATAAAGGGTTACGACACTGGGTGTGAGGTGACCTTGGTGCGTTGAAAATGATGTGTTGTAAGGATTTTCAAACTACTACCACCAATTGGCTTAACAAATAGCATTAGTTGACAGCAATTGGTACCTATGTAATAGACTGGGGGTATCAAAGGACCACTCGAATGTTATATCGTTAATCGAAGCACAAATTAAGACCCTAATCAAGATACTTGTGATACGTAATAAAATCAGTAGCAATGTAAGTCCATCTCTGATTCAGCTACAAATATAATCCGAAAAAAAATATTAGTTAATTGACCTAACTTTCACATTCGTCGCAATAACAAACTTATAGTAACTCATGTAAGGTCATTTTTGTATTCTCTTACTCACGCCATGGCGACAGCTACCCCTTTTCAATCTCTTTAGCATTAATACTAGCTGCAAAGTTACGGAGCAATTTAAGTTATATTAATATTTCTTATTTAAGTTTAAGGAAGAGTGGTGACGTGGGGAGAAAACATTGTTGTTTCGTATTTCCATCTACAATAACAGTGGGTATGCTTAATGATAATTTAATCTATACTAATATGATAAAGAGGAAAAGTTCGCAAGTTTGTTGGAGCTAATCTCTGAAACTACTGAACAGATTTTGAAAATTCATTCATTAATTAAAAAAATAAAAAATAAAAAAAAAACCTACATTACTCCTGAGTGCTTCTTCACCTTGAAACCCAACGTCACTGAACTCATCAGCTTATAGTCTTGCGACTGATTGCCGATTATAAATACAAAAAAAAAAACTCCTGAGTGCTATAGGCTACTAATATGTCGGGGAAAAGTATTTTTGCATATAGTATGTATAAACTTTTAACAAAATACCTTTGGCTGTACTATTTGTATCAAGAACGTACGAAAAAGGACGTGGCCAAAGGTCGGTCAGGCTTCAGAGACTGTGGCAAAACCTGGGTTAACTCGCAATAAGGTGATGCTGTGTGTATGGTGGGATTGGAAGGGCACAGTTCATTATGAGCTTTTACCGCCGGGCAGAACCATCGATTCGGATCTCTACTGCCAACAACTAATGAGATTAAAGCAAGAAGTTGAGAGAAAGCGGCCGAAATTGATCAATAGAAAGGGTGTGGTCTTTCATCACGATAACGCTAGACCACACACATCTTTAGCCACCCAGCAAAAATTAAGAGAGTTTGGCTAGTAGGTGTTATTGCATCCACCGTATAGCCCTGACCTTGCACCTACAGATTTCCACCTGATTCGGTCTCTTCAGAATTTTTTAGGCAGTGTCAGGTTAATATTAAGAGAGGACTGCCAAAACTACATGTCGCATTTTTTAGATCAGACGCCCCAAATGGTGTGAAATTATATAATGTTCCCAAGAATAGTACATAAGTACTTACATTCCCTGCTTATGTGAAAATCGACAAAAATAATAAAAGCTGTATAAAACATACATAATTATGAGTTCCAAAAGCATTTAGAAATGTTTTGTTACGTAATTTATAAAAATAAATATGTTGTTATACAAAAAAATCTGTGATTAAGGGAACAAAACCTCCTAATTTTGATTAAATAACTAGCTCCCATCTAAAAAAAAGTATATTCTGGACACGCTGGGTGTAAATAACATTCCGCTGGAGCACATATTTTATGAATATTGTCATATTAAAAGAATATATCAACAAATTATTGTGCTAGTTCTAGTTTCTTTTTTAATCCACCTGTGGCTCTTGTGTCGATTTTTTGCTGCCCCCTATAGTTCGTGCACGCTCCCTATAACTGCAGTAAACATAACATAGACTAGATTAAAATGGTTTTATAACAACTACTTAATGATTGTACTAGAATAAGATAATGTAGAATGTTTTTTCTTATCACAATGTAACACAAAACATTTGGATCCCAAGTATTTTTTTTTCTACGATAAATATGAATACAACAATAATATTTTGATGTTATATTGATTGTGTGTATCATTACTTAGACATTAATTATTGAAGGTTTTTAAAGGGTTTTAGTTGTTATTACCACAATGGTCTTTAATTATGCCAAAACATACTAGACACCAAACAAATCATAACTGATTCCACCTACACTCAAAGTTATGAGTTATTCTTAAATAAGCACTTGCTATAACATTGAAAGAGACGATAAGGTGAAAAGACAGTCTCCACAAGATTAAATTGTGTGAGACCAAATAAAATTGCTATAATTTTTTTTTTTATTGCATTGAATGACGAGACGAGCCTGCCGTTAGCCTGATGGTAAGCGATACGACCACCCATAAACAGTAGCAACACCATCCAGCACCTTGAGTTACAAAGTACTGTGTGGCATTCCACTGCGCTCGTCATCCTGAGACTTAAGATGTTAAGTCTCATTATGTCCTGTAGTTATACTGGCTACAATGTCCTTCAAACCGAAACACAACAGTGCATGCACACTGCTACTTGGCGGTAGAAATAGACATTGCGGTGGTACCCACCCAGACGGACTCTCACATATGAGAGACCTACCACCAGTAAAATAAATATTGTTACTGCAACACAATTTATATGAATACTATCTATGTTTATGCAGTCACTTATATTTCAAAATGTATACATTTATCAACCTTGGTTATTGATACCATTATACCTAATAGTGGTTAAAATTCAACTGTTAAATTTCATACATTTGTAACATCTATTATTAAGAACCAAAAAAACTGCACTCTCTATTTGAACTTAAATTATGCAAAATCTCACTCTTCCATGTGCAATGTGCTTAAAAAGGGGTAACAAGTTTTTTCTTCACATATTAATATACAGATAGGGTAATTAATCTCCACATTGAGCTGTGAATAGCAATAAGCAGATAGGAAATGAAGGTAAACTTTAGCTAAGTTTGATAGTCACATATTACCTTGTTAGCATAGTATTTGATGCGATAAAGTTATAAATAAATCATATATAGAGAGCAGCATGTGCAAGCAATAAGTATGTAACAACCTTAAACCACCAACGCCCGCTTATATATAGATATAAGCATATTTTCCTATATACTCAGGACACCAGTGTCCGCCACAGGAGTTGATGGGTTAATTGAGATGTATCCATCAAAAACTTTTCCCTTGGGAAGTTTGGCATAAGTTTTACTTTCATATTATTGTAACCCATCTTTATAAAAATATTCAACATAATTTACTATCAGATATAAAGTTGTTTGTACATTATTACATTTTTATTAATATAGGTTTCTTCAAGGGAAAAGTGAAGAATAAATTAGGCAAGTTGGCTTAATTGTGCCAAACGATACAATATCCCTATGTCAAAGACACGATAACATTTTTTTTTATTTAGTTTTTATGAGCTGTAAGAGGAGCTCAAAGGCAAGAACCCATCTTCTGTGTACAATACTTTTCTATGACTCTGTAGCACTTAACTGAAATATACTTTTATCTACATTTATTTTAATGGATAAGGTTAAAAGATTAACCAAGGCTAAACACTACTTCTATTATATAAAGGAGGTATTTAATACTTTTTTTTGAGATATTAAATGTATTTCTGATTTAAGTGAATAGTCATAAATGTAGTGATTTAATAATGAATTATATTGACTAATATTATATCCAATTTATAACATCAAATATTGAAACTTTGAGGGGTCATTTAGCAAAATATAGATAAGTTGATTAGAAAATCTAAATACTATACCTCCAATAATATATCATCAACAACCCACATAAATTTATAAGTTTGGCGACTTTATCATAACACAAAAGGAACTTTTAATGCATGATACAATAAAATTATGGTCATGTTTTTTTTTCCGTAAATATAACACAAAGTTTAGTTGCGGTTTGCAATAAATAATAATGATAGACCAATAATCAAAATGCATCCTCATGCCTACAGGCACAATTCCCCCGTGGCATTATTATTAGACATAATTATTATTTTTGACATTATCTTTCGCCATTTTCACATCCCTATTTGTTAACAAACACAGAACGTGCCCCATGTTATACTAACTCGTACAATGTACCAAAATACTATTTTTGTTGAATACTTGTTACTATATTGGCAATAATAGCCAAGGAAATCAACATAAGTCACTTCATGATCGGAAAATAGCAAGTTAGTCTTACCTCCGCTTCGGCATTCTCGGTGTTATGGGTTGATTTGGGGTCAGAGTTCGATTGTTGGTCGTGTATTGAATTGTGTAGTAGTTTTGAATCTTCACTAGATACAGTTGTGGCACTTTTATCCGGGGCTTTTGGTTCCTTATCGTACTCCGGCGAAGAAGCCATCTTGAAGGAAGAACAGTCAGATGACACAAGTCTTATGACTTTTTCACACCGAAATCACTCTCTACCCCGGTAAAAAGTCTTTTCCACTGATTAACTACTAAATCGGATCATTTTGAATGGTTTTTCTACAAGATAATTAAAGTTCTAACCATTTGAAAACCCGGATTCATCATTTTAGACAGTTTCCGACCAACATTTTTAACGACAACACGCATGCCCTCTGGCGACGGAGTTGTCAAATAGAAATTAGAACCACAGATTATAAATGTCAAATATTTATGCTAGCTTCACACGTTTCATTTTGAGCTAAAGGCCAGAGTACAAAGCGATGTACCAGCCGTATATTATATATAATACTCTTTGACCGGCCGCGCCGCGCCGGGCCCGCTGCGGCCTGTGTGAGCTGTGTGAACAGTGAACACCTTCAGCCACGTTACGCCAAAACTACTTTAAAGTGGGATGAAAAAAATGAGAGGTGTCAAGGGACACCCGGATGGAACGAAGTTCCTTTCGATTAATTAGTGAAGGAATTGTAATCAAATTTTATTTATATAACAGAGTGTGTATATATATAAATATATAAATAGTTTCCTATTTCCGTTCCAATACATAAGTTTCTAGAGAAAAAAACAAATAAATACGCGTGGCATTCGGAGACTACCGCGGTAAAGCTATTGCATAGCATTTTTATCACAAATTTTGATTGACTAAACACAAATTCGATCTTACGCTTACCACATGAAGTAGATTTTTAAACGCGAGCAAAGCACGTTTAGTCTTGTTATTGATAATTGTCAGTAGTAGTAAAGTAGAATAAATCAACAAATTTGAAAATAGAATGTTACGTTCAATTCTTTTGTACTCGTGCCATGCCAACGCTGGGGAAATAGCTTCTACGCAATGTATTTAAGGTTCATATTAGATTAGTAAGAAATGGTTTTAATGACTTTAATAAATAAAATAAATAAAAATATACTCGTTTCAAGAATTATAGCTTCTACGCATTGTATTTAAGGTTCATATTAGTAAGATAATAGAAAAAAGTGTCGTGACAACTTTCCGTCCAGCCCCCTTTCACAACGCGCGATAAGGAACTTCGTTCCAAAAAAACGACAAAATCCCCATTTTACGCCATGATCCATTGAAGCCCTAATATGTCATTGCCCATTGTACCCTATGTACCCAAAAGTAGTTTTGGCGTAACGTGCCTACGAGTGCAAATTATAAGCAATGAGGAGCTGCAAGGTTCGGACTTTTTGTCCCCTTAACATAGGGATACCATACCATACCAGCCCTGTATTATATACTACCCACTGCTGAGCACGGGCCTCCTCTACAACTGAGGGGTTAAGGCCTTAGTGCACCACGTTGGCCTAGTGCGGGTTGGATGACTTCACATACCTTCGAAATTCAGAGAACTTCTCAGGTATGCAGGTTTCCTCACGATGTTTTCCTTCACCGTTAAAAATCAAGCGTTATACGGAATTACTTTAGTATAGTTGACGCAAATATAGCAAAATGTAATACTTCGTCTCCGCCTCCGACTCCGGCACCGACTTCGATTTTAGCTCCGATTCCGATAAGTCAGATTTAAATCTCCAGTTACGATTCCGGTTCCGGTATACCCATTTCCGTAACATGCCTAGTTTCTAAACTATTCCAAAAAATCATATTATTATTTTACACACACTCACGCCCATATCCCATAGGGGTAGGCAGAGACTATTGAGCGCCACATGCTACGATCTTGACACACCTCTTTCGCCTCTTCCACATTCATAGTTCTTTTCATAAATTTTCATCAGTTAAGGGTACTCCTGAACTGCTCGTTTCGGAGAAGATCATTTATTTGGTCAGAGAACGTTCTCCTCGGGCGTCCCCTTCTAGCCGTACCATCCAAATTCGGTCGATAAATACCTTTTGTACCATCCTCTCCACGTGCCCAAGCCATCTCAGCAAACTTCTTTCAATCTTAGTCACCACATCATCCTTCAACTTACATCGATCTCTTATCATACTATTCCTTATTTAAAAATAGCATCAAAGTAAATATTTATAGCCCCCAATAAAAGTAAAATTCGCAATTTGGTAGAATTTTTGTTACAGTTTTTTTTTATTCAGATACAGAAGTCAGAAAGGTAGATTTTTTTACTTTCGGCTTACAACCCTAAAGGGTGTAGTGCGCGATTAGCGTCAATCGTTTGTTATTTTTAAAAATCTATAACTCTAATTATTTGTTATTGCAATAACATTCACTTATACCCAGAATGACGGAATCTAAAGAAAACGTTTTTCTATTTGTGCCCAACATAATTGGTGCGTAATGTGTATTTATCGGGGTGCAGAGAGCGATATTATAAAAATTTCTTACTCATAGTAATAAATATTTTTCCAGGTTTTGGGAGAGTGATTTTAGCGATTATCTCATTTTATTACATGCCCACCCACTGCGTTTTGGCCTGTACATGTTACGTTACATCAGCATTATTGGACGCAATCGATGGTCATGCGGCGAGGTTTTTCAATCAAAGTAAGTGCAATTGTATGGTTTCAGATAATTTAATTAATTATTTTTTCCTATGTATAGAAGAAAGCTCCAGCGCACACATAAATTTTTTTTTTTTGTTAATATTTTTTTACACTTGTCTTTAGGAATTAAGTAGTAACAGATGTTCATAAAAGTATTGATTTAGGTTTTCCTAGAAATTTAACTTTATTATTATATATTGTAATTTATAAATATTAATACGTGAAAGTTTTCCACATATTTTTTTAATTTAATCCAAAATTTATACAATTGTGTACACACACACACACGCACACACACGCGCGCACACGCACACACACGCGCGCACACACACACATACACACAAACACATGCGCGCCTTTTATCCCAAAAGGGGTAGGCAGAGGCCCAACTAGTGCAAACACTGTTCGCCGTGCGTATTCCGTCCCATGATGTGATAGAAGGCGAGCCTATCGCCATATCGGCGATAAATTCCAGACTCTGGGCTGATACTGAATACAAAAATCCAATACCACTTTGCCTGACCCGGTGATCTAACCCGAGACCTCAGCATTGCAGTTGTAATGTAATACAACTACGCCACCGAGGCAGTCAATTGTGTATTTAATAAATATGAAACTTGGTATGTTTCGAAACAACAAAACTTATGTAGCTACATTGTACCTGGACACGCAACATACACATCACTTAGCATGGCAAACATAAGTTCAACAGAATTTAAAAATATGACGAGTCTTGGCACATTGTCTCTTAAACAAGTCTATCCATTGCATAGGCATTGTAAAAATTCATCATTCATAACCCTAATCCTAAAACATGCCATTCCAGGTACTAAGTTTGGTGCGATGTTGGATCAGCTCACGGACCGAGCTGGCACCAGCTGCCTCATGATGACCCTGGCAACCTTCTACCCTGATTACACTTTCTGGTTTCAAATCTCTATGGCCATTGACATCACTTGCCATTGGTTGTATCTCCACACCTCTACGCTTCAGGGCAAGACATCCCACAAATTTATTGACATGTCCGAGAATCCTATAATGCATTTGTATTATACAAACAAGACTGTTTTGTTCTTCATGTGTGCTGGAAATGAGGCATTCTACGCTTCTTTATATGTCATGTACTTCTACACAGGACCTGTTGGTAAGAACACAGTTATGTTTTATTTTTAACCAGATGAAATTTAACTGAAACTTTATTGCGAATCAAAATGAATATAAGATTATACAGTCAGCAGTATAAATATTTGTACAAAAACAAAATTTCAAATCTCCTATATACGCGTTAAGTTAAACTGAAACATTTTTTCTTTGTTTGAAGTAAAGTAAATCTCTTTTATTTTATTTTTGTGAAGAGAAAAAAAAGATTAGTAAGAACACAAAAGTGTGTAGGCAATTTGAAGTTTTAAATTTGTTCATCTACTTATGCTGCTGACTGTACACCTCTAAGCATCATTTATATTTGTTTTGGCATTGTTTAAATACAATTTGATAGTATTTAAATTGACTATACTAAGTCTAAAGACAAAATCACAAAAAAAATGTGTTTTTCAGAAAAATTACAATGTGTTTATGATTAACTTTTTGTTTTTGACAAGGAACCATCTATAAGTACTCCATCGGTTTAGGTATTTAACTAAATGTAAACAAACCATAAAAAAGGTATTTTACCTGTTCATTTCTCTTTACAAAATACTTCATTCCAAAATAAACGTCTTCATAAACTACACAACACATAGCACTGTTATTCCCGTTTATTAAAGTTGTTTGGTTATTATGTAGTTATAAATATTCATTAATAAGCGCGAATACTATTAATTATCATAAATTACAATACTTCTATAAAAGATCTCAACCTGTCAACTGTAAAAGAACTAATACGACAGGCACGCTAAACATTTTTCTAATGGATCGTAATAGATAACCCTACAAAATTTAAGAGTACTTAGTACCTACGGCTGTCACGTAGCACACGATTAAAACTGACCGCCATTCAATTTAATCGGTTAACTAGACACCTACACTTCCGAATTGTAGAAATTTGTTTATTTATCATGCTTTTTGCTTTGTTTCTGATAATTAGTTGTTGTTAGTTATTTGTTTTGTTTATAAAGTGAATTTAATAATTTTAAGTGTTTGTTGTATGCCGTAGTTTCATTGACACAAGAGTCTTCGTAAATACTTTCGTAAGAAAATTCGTAACTAACCGGGAATCATATGTCATTTATTGTTTACATTTAGTTAAATACCTAAACCGATGGAGTATAAAACAATTATTTTTAATAGCTGTGACTTGGATTTTACTTGATCCAACATTTGTTTTATAGATTAGACATGCTCTTTATCATCACAGCAAAACATTTTAATATGAGTGCAAATTAGAACACATTTTTATACTTGTGAAGATTAGATAAAAGTTGTAGATATTGTGAGCCACAAAAACCTTATTCTATAAAAAGTTTTCATAAATATGTATTTCTTATTTCAGTGTTGGGAATGGGCCTATTCAAACTGATTGCCCTTATTTCGATGCCCGTGGCGGTAGTGAAGGCTGGGATATCAGTTTTGCACGGCATTGTCGCGTCCCTCAACCTGGCTACCATTGACGTCAACGAGCGAGCCGCCGCCGCCATCAAACAAAAGAATTAGGTCAACCATTCTTCCATAGGGAGATGCGTACGATACCTGACCTTTTATGTTAACATACATGGAGTAAATTAAGTTTAATTATTATATTAGCATACTGGTTACGACTTACGAGGAAATGTCTTAATATTTATTTTTAAAGTATAGAAAAAGTATATTACTTATTATGGGCTAGTTGTTATTTAACTTTTGTGGGGAATAAAATGGATCATGCTTATATAATGATTGAACAGTTTTTAGTTTTAGTGATATTAAATGGTCTCAATTGTTTTTAGAAAAACATTATTTTTTTTAAATTGCATACAGAGTTGGACTCGAATGCATCACCACTTTCATAATCACTTTCTGCTTTTTTGTTAAATGCTCCAAGGTTTTTTAAAACTCGTCTATTTTTTTTATATTTATCATCATCTATTTATCACATTTTTATTGCTTAATGTGAAAATTTATTTTAGACACCTATTGTTCCTTGTTGGAAATTTATATTATAAAAGCCAAAGATAAGTTGTTTTTAATTTCTTTTATTTTGATTAGATGACATAAGGGCCTTACTTTAATTATTATTCTGAGGGCCTTACTAATAATCTCTGTATATGTCTGTCATTGTTAAACTATGTAGGTATAGTCTTGCTTCCTCTGGCAGTAAATGTCACTCAACATAGCAAGTCTTCTAAGACTGCCTCGGTACCGTTTTCAAATATCGCGTGGAGGGTACTCTCTCTTCCCGTCACGCCATCACGGCTGGAGTCCCGCAAGGCTCCGCCCTCTCACCTTTTCTTTTGTCGCTGTACACCAGCGATATCCCTAAACCGAAAAACGCCCATCTGGCGCTCTTTGCCGATGACACCGCAATCTACGCCTCACGTAGAGACCCCGACAATGTGGTGCGCACTTTGCAGGCCGCCGCCGACAAGCTCAGTGAGTGGTTCCGCAAATGGCGAATCACCGTCAATCCCACAAAGAGCCAGGCTATCCTGTTCACTTTGAAAAGGAGAGTCCATGTGCCTCACAACTCAGTCCGCATGTCCAACCAGGTAATCCCCTGGACGGACAAAGCCAAATATTTAGGAGTGACCCTTGATCAGAGGTTGACCTTCATCCCACACGTAAATGCGGTACGCGCGCGAGCCGCATTCGCGATGAGCCAACTGCATTGGCTCATAAATAGGAAAAGCAAAATGTCCATCCGCAACAAGATTAGGATCCACCACGATTTACCACGTGTATAAGACCGATCATGACATACGCGTCGCCCGTGTTCGCCCATATACCGCCTGCTCGTCTTAAGCGTATGCAGGTATTGCAAAACATTTTTCTTCGACACGCTCTTGGTGCCCCGTGGTACGTTCGCAATCGCAACCTCCATGTGGATACTAACATGCCGACCATCAGGCATTTCATGCAAATGACCAGCAGACGCTACTTCGACCGGGCGGTTAAACACCCAAATACGTTAGTCCGCAAAGCGTCAATATACACTCCATTCGACCGCGCCAAATGGAGACGGCCGCGTTCAGTCCTAACCGATCCAGAGGACGATATCACTCTGGCCATTCACAGTAAGAACGAGTTCCTAAAACTCCTACACTCCACACGACCGCAGTTCCGTCCTCGCCGCCGAGGACCTCGCCGCGTTCCCCGTCGCCCTCCCGACCCTCCTAACAGTTCCGGCCCGCGTGCCGACGAAATAAATGGATAGGATTAGGTTAAACACCAACCTTCCCCACTAATCGTTGATGTCTCATCCTCTCCCAGTGACCGTCCTGAGCCGAGGTTCGTAACCCGTTAGTGGGTTGCCCTCAGCATGGTTACTTAAATCAAGGGTTGCGAGCGCCTAAAGCGTTCACCCGAAAGTCCGGTGTGGCCAGAAAAGCCGACTCGCGTCAGGCTACTGGCCGGTAGGGCCAAAACAAAAAAAAAAAACGGTACCGTAATTGTATTACGGTACGACTACAACGCTGAGGTCTCGGGTTCGATCCCCAGGTCGGGCAAAGTGATATTGGGTTTTTCTATTCAGTATCAGCCCGGAGTCTGGAATTTGTGCCCAATATGGCGATAAGCTCGCCCCATCACATTATGGGACGGAATGTGCACGGCAAAAAGTGGGTGCACTAGTTGCGCCTCTGCCTACCCCTGATAAAAGGCGTGAGTGTGTGTGACTCTAAGAGCAAGACCAAACACTGAATAACTATCACAGACGTATACAACGTTTATACACAGTGTGTATAGTTAGTCAAGGGCCATGTTTCAGGAGGGTATTCAGTATTCGATTCTCGTCCCAAAAATACCTTTTTACCATTTTCTTTCGAGGTTTACTCTGTCATTTATGTTATTTTTTCTTGCGTATTGCGTATTTATTTTTATTAGTTACATGCAACAATGAACTGCCGTGTGTTTTAATAGGTCCCTCGACTAAAAATACACACTGAAGTAGGGCGGATTGTATTTCTATACTAATATTATAAAGAGGAAAGATTTGATTGTTCGTTTGCATAGAATGGGCTCCGAAGCTACTGGACCGATATGAAAAATTCTTTCATAAATATAAAGCTACATTAGCAGCGAGTAACATAGGCTACTTTTTATGCCGGGGAAATATAAAGCGGGTCTTTTATCCCGGAAAAACTCTTTCACGCGGGCGGAGCCGCGAGCAGAAGTCTAGTATACCTACTACACAGTAGGTACTGCATAGTGCATATACTTGCTCATTCCAAAGCAGGCCACCATTGTGACTACACTTTGTATTAAATGGTACTAATATTATTATGTATGTATGTAATTTACGCGAGCGAAATTTTTAGCTATGTTTAAGAATTTCGTAAAAAACCACTATCTCTCCATGAAATAGTGTAAAATATCACTGTATTTATTAATTAATGATTATATGTATTAGTATATTTTAATATTATTATAAGATTCATTTTATCTTTTTGTTTGTTTCTTTTCTTGTTGTACAACGCTATCTATGTGTGATTTTAGATTCTTTCCATACAAAGGTTGCCTGAAAGAGATCGCTTGTAGCGATAAGGCCGCCCATGGTACACCATAAATTTAAGGAAATTGTATAATTTTTAAATGTTTTTCTATTTTACAATACAATAAAGAATATTTGTATTGTATTGTAATTTACTTTGCAAATCATTGTACTTCATTTTAAAATCTTATTTCATTTGTTAAGTTTGCCTTTGCATTTTTAAGGTATAATTAATTGTTACTTTCGACATATAATTAATCAAAGCTTTCGTATTATAATGTTTTAACAAGTATAATTTGTAAAAACGAAATAAATTTTAAATTAAATACACCATTGTATGTAAGAAAAATTAACTTACCCACATATGATACGCGAGTTTTTTTAAGTCCACCTAAAGCTAAGTTTAGACTAGCAAGATCTTTCAGCAATATATTGCGCAAGAAATTCCAGATGTGGTTACACTAGCGGCAATATTTCTTTAGCAACATGCTTTTGCAAGTGACCACCGAGTTAACTTGCGCAAATTCTTGCAAACTGTTTACATTACTCGAGAAATATTGATTGCTTGCCATGTTATTGTTTCACAAACTTTTACCCGATTTTTATGAATCTAATATAATGCTCTTTTGATGATGATTTAAACAAAATAATTGCCTTAAAATTGCCAACACGAAACAAATTGTGAATTACAAAGCACTGCGTGTCATTTCACTGCGCTCGTCCTGACTCATAAGATTTTAAGTCTTATAATGCCCAGTAATTACGTTGGCTACAATATCCTTCAAACAGGACGATAATAGTGCATTTATACTACTGCTGGGCGGCAAAAATAGGCCTCCTCTATTTCTGAGAGGGTTTAGGCCTTAGTCCACCACACTGGCCTGAAGAATCATAATACCTCCCAAAACATCGATAAAATAATAATGTGTAAATGTAGTGTCGCGATTCGTGAATCCTGCTAAGTTGAAATGTCATTGTTGTCATTGTTGTCAATAGGGAATTTGTGTTGGTATGTAATTTTACTCTGCTGTAGTTAAATTTGTTCATCAATAAATATATATAATTATATTTAAATTTATTAATTTAATTTACCAATGAAACACAAAACTGTAGAATTTATTCATTTTAATTAGAGTAATGTATTAATATACTAGTACAGTGGTTTTGCGACAAGCATTAATTAATTTATAGACTTATTAAATGCATCATTAAAAGAAATAATTGTCACTGCAATGCAAGAGTAGTAAGTTAAGTGAACTAAAGCGATAATATTTAAAAATACTTCCTCGACCCTGAATAACTTATATTATTATCCCTTGAGACTGCTCATACCTGCTCTCATAATTTCATCAACCAAGAGGAGGTTGCTAGCAATAACGGAACAGGAGTTAAGGATTTGCTTCTTGACAATGTAATTGTCGTAAATACCCAAATCTTTAGGTTTGATGGCTTCACCAGTGCTCAAGTCAAGGCCTATAGGGTCTGGGCTCAAGCCAGCTTCTTCTTGAAGTTTCACAATTGTATCTTGTGCATCATAACCAGAGTTGACAGCTAACATTTTCGGGATGATCAGCAATGCTTCTGCGTATGCCTGGATACCCAGGCGAGACTTTCCCTTAACAGTGTCCTTGTACTTGAGCAGTTCTAGATTCGCTTTGATCTCGAAAGCACCAGCACCGGGAATAATACACTTGTCCTCGATGGCGTTGTTGATTGCCCTGAGACCGTCGCGGACCGCATCTTTGATTTGAATGAGAGTGTGCTTATTGGGGCCTTTGATAAGAATGGTAACGGACTGTGGGTTTTTGCATTCCTCAACAAATGTGAACTTGTCCTCACCCAAGATGTGTTCGTAAACAAGACCTGCATAACCCAAAACATCTTCTGTTAAGTCGTCGACAGAGTTCACGGCCATTCCGCCGCAGGCTAATGCCAAACGTTCCATATTACGCCTCTTGGCTCTGCGAAGTCCCATGATACCTTCCTTAGCAAAAGCATCCAAGGACATAGGGTCAATACCTTTCTGATTAATAACGACGAATGTCTTGTCTGTACCGTCACACACCTTCTTTTTCAACGCAATGATCTGTCAACACCACAATATAAATATAAGTTATGACATAATTAAACAAAAAACATTAATTACAATATACAATGCACTAAATATATAAATCAGCTTTCTTGTCAAATAGTTGCCAAATTGATGTTTATTTTATTTATTACTTATTTTAAATAATGGATTTATCTAATATAAATCAAACTGTATAATATTTATTTACCTTTTGAACTCTTTGATCAATGAAGTCTCTCTCAGCTGCAACTAATTTTTCCCTTTCTTCAGCTGATTTATAGAAGAAGCCAGAGTTCACTTGAGTCTTCTCATACTCCAGCGACACATTGCATGTCAGGATGTACGCATTCTCAACACGTTTGGGCATATCCGGGTGACGCGCCCCATGGTCCATAACCAATCCTATAAGGTGTTCAATTCGTTTATAAATTCTGTGATATTCATAATTACAGCCAAGTCCAAAATTGGCACTACTCAAATGTTATTTTTAATTTTTATACATCAATATAAATATAAAGTAATCATGAGTATTAAGTATGATATATACCTTTAATAAGTGTAGTCTCTGTGGCTGTCTTGTGTTTCATATCCATAATCTCAACCATGTGCAAGTCCACAGGCTTGTCACCCGAGCGGATAGACAACACTGCATCTACACAAGCATCTGTCAGTAATTCCGCAATTTTTGCATGGACCTAAAAAATAAAGTGGGTATTCAAAATTACGCATTTTACGTAATAAAAACTTAAATAATTTATACAGGCTGGATTTTAAAATGGGGCAGCAAGGGCAGCTACCACTGTGGCTAGAAGAAAACTTTCTTAGGAGACTGTTTATAATATTTGAATACATTATGATCTGCACTTTTCACAATTGATCCTGTTGCTTGTAAGGGTTAAAAGACTATGGGACCATTAGATGTTTGAGTACTTGTAATCCATCAACGCCCGCGGTGGACACCGGTCTCCATATTTACATAAGGAAATTAGCTTATAGCTATATATAAGCGGGCGTTGACGAGTTAAGGACTGAAATTGCAAAAACCTATTTTCATTCATTTTATAGGAAATGCAACTCCAATTTGCTCGTAAACATAGCAAATCTTTGTATTCAGCAAGAGCGTCGCCAAGGGGGGGGGGGGGGGCAGCTGCCCAACCCTAGAAACTCTAAAAAGTTGCCAAATGCCAATTATTTATAAGTTTTATTTATTGTACAGTCAAGAACTTGTGGAGCTTTACACGATGAACTCTGTTCCGTTATTATTACAAACACTGTAGATGTAAGGCTCTTACTACAAGTGAAAAGCTTCATGTGCTCTCGACTTTACCTACTTATCAACTTGCCCCCCCCTGGCCATCGGCTGGCGACGATCTTGGTATTCAGGGTTAATATATGAATAGAAATGCATTCAAGAACCACCCTATATAGATAGGTTCACTGTGATACATAAGGAGTTTTGTAAAATTTCACCACACTCCATGGAGTTCTAAAAAATATTTGCCTGCCTTGATAAAGTGTTATTGCAAATATGTTTATATTAGCTTCACATGTTTAATCCTTAGACCCCCGCTGTGGACACGGGTGTCCATTTATATAAGGAAATTAGCTTATAGCTATATATAAGCGGGCTTTGACGGGTTAATAAGACATGAAGCTTGGTGTTATGACACTCACCTTTGTTTTGAGTGATGTACGTACAACATCTACCAAGTTCTCTCTTTTGATCTCAATTGGTATTTTCATAGAGTCTAAAACTTCCAAAGCTTTGTTGCGAGCTGCATCGAATCCTTCAGTCATAATCCTTGGATGCAGACCTACATTTAATGAAAATAAATCCATTAGTGATCCGTCACTTTAGAGGGCCAGTAGCATATCTAAATATTATTTTTATTTTAAATGTCAATTTGTGGGTGTAAATTTAAAAAAGCTGTAATTAAAGAACAATAAAGTACGTAATATAACATTACACTAAATGTACCTTCACTGATGTAAATGTCTGCTTGCTTGAGCAGTTCTCCAATGAGGAGCACAGTGGAGGTGGTGCCATCTCCAGTAGCATCATCCTGTGCTGTAGAGGCACGGGCTATCAATGAGGCTGTGGGGTGCTGGATCTGCATCTCATGGAGCAGGACATTGCCATCCTTGGTGATTTTAATATCACCCGCTCCAGACACCAACCTGTAATGACGGATTTCAAATATTATTATGTTTTGCTTATAAAAGTAAAAAGCTATGCATCTAAACTCAGTAAGCAATGTGGGGGAAGCATGATAATATGTGAACTGCTGACAGATGTCTTCAGAAGTTTCGACTGTTAATTACATGTGTTCACAACACCTTATGAGCAATATGAAAATTTCCTTTCATGTTCAAGCATTATAAAATTCATAATCCTGATTAAAGAAGAGAAAGTGTTTGAAAATAGAGCAGATTAAGTCAAAAAACTAAACTGGATGAAAGATCCGGTATCTGACTAACGCGGATCCCGTGAAATCATATGACTTTTCCAACGTCAAAAACTGGCTTATTTGAAATAAAACAGGGGATAAATCATTGTAAGTCGAATTATATGAGCAAAAAATCATTGTAAAAACTATAAACGAGCAAAACAAAAGACAAAATCGTACAAAACTTACATTTTTAGGGTGCCCTTAGGCCCGAGGTTAGTTTTCATCACATCTTGTATACCTTTTGCAGCCGATATATTTACCGCTAAAGCCTGAGCGGCTCTTGCGAATTCGGCTTTGGGGTTTAATAAGCTAATTGCAGCCATATTACAAAGTACCTAATTATTTGGTAGATTGAAAATAATGCACGAGGAAACCGAAAACTTCGCAGAGAACAATCAAACCAGAGACAAATAGACAAATAAAGATCAAACCAAAGACCAGGGGTATGTCAGTCAAAGTCATCTGTCAGATGCTTGTCATATTTAAATGTAGTTTCTTTGAATTAACAAAAGATAGCACTAAAATTAATTACATTTCAAAATAGTTCAAAACAGTAAAATCTCTTTTGTTGCAACCTTGTTTAGATATCCAGTTTTGACATTTTTAAAAATCTTTTCTTTTGTTTGTGTGCGCCAAATTGACACCGTCAATCAATTAATTTATTTTATTGTAATAAAAAATAATATTATTATTTGAAGGGCAAATTACAAACATATTTTGCCTTATTAATTATTACGGTAAGTAAATTATTTTTTGCTTAAATTTAGTAGGTATATTATTATGTCAGTTAAAATAAACTCCTGTTTTCTTTTCATGCATTTGATTCTCACGCTAACGCTAAATATAATTGTTATTATTCTAAGTAAGTATGTCGAAAAGTACGATTACATTTTATTTGCAATACCTTAATTATTATTGATATCTTTCTTTACATGTAAGTTTTATTGTTTTAAATTGCATGTATTTTAAAAATTTTAACAAATTTGTTTCGTTTTGTTACAGGCACAAATACCCATCCATTATCTTAACCTTAAAATAAAATAGAAGTTTGGCGCAAATATGTGGATAATAATACAGAAAAAGTGTTTGATACAGTAAAAAAAACCATCACGAGTGCACCAGAATATATGGTTATGAGTTTATCCTCCACTCAGTTTGAATCTGGAGGCACGGCAGTGCCCCCACCAAGTCGAGCAAACAAGCGGCACGGCCGTACCATCCTTTTCTCGTAGCAGTTCAGGCCATTTTCGGCCCCCTGTAACTTCGTTGTGGATAAAACTAGAATAAATCTTTAGACTGTGTGGGAATCCGATTTTTTGTGCCAAATAAAGCAAATCAAACATTGAATAACATATTGACGAACATTCTTCCAACCAAAGGATTAAAAAGATATAATATTGTCTTATGATTGTTAGTCATTGATGTATAATAAAAACAACCCTTGTAAGGTATATATATTAGGTAATATGTCGGCGCCAGGTGGAGGTGCTAGATAAACATATTAAAATTAAGCTAAAATTTATTTTATATTTGAATTATCGTTTAGGAATTTTATAAGTTTGTTTTTATTGCATCAAATGACGAGACGAGCCTGCCGTTCGGCTGATGGTGAGCGATACGACCACCCATAAACAGTAGCAACACCATCCAGCACCTTGACTTACAAACTACTGTGTGGCATTCCACTGCGCTCGTCATCCTGAGACATAAGATGTTAAGTCTCATTATGTCCGGTAGTTATACTGGCTACAATGTCCTTCAAACCGGAACACAACAGTGCATGCACACTGCTGCTTGGCAGTAGAAATAGACATTGCGGTGGTACCCACCCAGACGGACTCTTACATATGAGAGACCTACCACCAGTATAAGTTATGTTGTATATATAGTGTTAGCTGTCAATTTATTTATTGAGGGTAGTAACCTGTTAGCTGTCAATTTATTTATTGAAGGTAGTAATCACTGAAAGCACCGACCAAATCCCTATAAAAGGAGTGGACATCTGTCAGTCAGAGCACTAACCGTTGATGTCTCATCCTCTCCCAGTGACCGTCCTGAGCCGAGGCCCGTAACCCGTTAGTAGGTTGCCCTTAGCGTGGTCACTAAAATTAAAGGGTTGCGAGTGCCTAAAGCGCTCACCCTAAAGTCCGGTGTGGCCAGAAAAGCCGACTCTCGTCAGGCTACTGGCCGATAGGGCCGCGATAAAAAAAAAAAGAAAACAGTCAGAGCATTCAGTCGGCAGACGTGCGCGTGTGAACTTCATCATGGGAATTTAGTGTTCTGGTAATATTTTGTGACCTACTCTTTGAAAGTTATTTCTATCAAGTGCAAATTATGGGTTTTGTTAACCGTTTAGTATTTTTAATTGGTTTTGATTATTCTTATTAAAGTAAATTTAACTAAAATCCTAACAATAGTATAAGTTATGTTTTTATATTATAAATCTCATAATAAAGATTTTTAGTTGTAAGTAGTAACTTAAATCAATGCCATTCATTTATTTCGGTCATCGGAATATTATAATAGGTTTCTTTTTTGACAACATATGGCAATCTACGCATAAGCCGACAATAATATTAAAATACAGTAAGTTTGTGGTTAACATGTTTGTATTGATCGTATAAATAAATAAAACATATTATTATCATGCTGATATTGCTTCTATGAGTTACATTTTGTTCATAATTTATTATTACTCTATAAAAACATTTTGATAGTAATTAAGCTTTGTTTAACTAACCACCCTATTACTCTCAAAAGTGTATTTATAGTTAGTGATAGTGATATACTGTAAATAAGGGATCTAATAGATTTCATTACGATGGGACGGCAGATACAGATTGCTTTAATTAATGTTAACTGGAAATATAATTTTCTTTGGCTTGCTGTCACGTAATCTACTTTTTGAACCCTTATTTTGCAGTGTATTTAACAAACACTGTAAACAAAAATATTAAGCAGGAGATTGTGGCGCCACCTACAGGATTTTAGCAGCAATAAAACATCATCAGTGGCCTCTGTTGGTAATTTTTGAAGACATGCCATAATTTGACAGTTGATGATTGGCAGAAAATGGGTACAAGTGGGTTCTCTATTTCAGTAGTATTATAATTCTCTTTGCCAAAGACTAACGAGAATAATCGAACCAGAGACATTTTTTTAAAAATTGTCCCTTTATTTTGGGAAGTCAAAGGTTGAAGCACATACAGCCTGGTCATTATAAACCAGACAAATAAACTAGATGATAGATCAAATCGCAGGGCATAAATTATAGAGAACAATAGAGATTTTCCGTAGTATTATAATTATAATGCTCTTTGTTAGAGATGCTGATCAACCGAAGAGTATTTTATATACATTGGGAATGATCAACATTCGAGTCATTGTATGTCTATTACTTTAACGAGTCGCGTCCACTAGGTGGACCAGAACCGGCCAGGTCCCAACGCAAAAATCCACCTCTTTATTTTTTTTGTTTAAATCGAACGTTGCGTCCCTAATCAACGCCGTTTCTGTCTAGTGGACGCAATTCATAACATAACCTAGAAACAGTATGTATATGAAAAGTCAAATTTTACTCTTATGTTTCTTCTGCTTCTCATTTTCTTGTTTCTCCATTTTTATTTTAGACATTTTCCATATTGAATTTTCGTAACCCAGTATTTTCTGGACAAAACGTCTATTACCTCACTTCTGAAGCTAGCAATAGCAATAATGGCAACCAGAGACAAAATAACTATTTACGAAAATAAAAATAGCGTTTTGTTATACAGAAAGCATTACACATTTTTTTACAGAAAATATTTTTAAAGATCTTATGAATTACATTACATTGCTAATTTTATAAAGTGATTTTCAAGTAATGCAATGATATCACAGTAATATTTTTGTAAATTTATAATTTCGTTAATACTTGCAAATGCTTACAAATATTGACTGTCAGATGTATCGCAGTACATACCTACTATTTGTTATCTATTTCCTCATATGGAGCACAAAAATAAAGTTCTATTTTAGTTTGTGCTTATTTGAGATGAAACCACGAGATTTTGCTAGAAACATCCGCACGTGAATCAAGCATATTATAAAAGAAACACCGGCTATATTGCAACTAGAAGCAAATTACTGAAGCTGACGAAACCATGTTTGTTCACAACGACGAAGCAGAAAGTTTCAAAAATAAAGGCAATGAGTCTTTCAAAGAAGAAAAGTTTGAAGAAGCTATAGACTATTATACGAAGGCGATAAATCTAGCCGAAAAGGACAGTCGTGATTTAGCAACATACTTAAAAAATCGCGCTGCAGCCTACCTAAAAACTAACGAATTCAATAAAGTTATCAAGGATTGTGATGCAGCTTTACAAATTGTACCCGAAGATCCAAAGGCTCTGTTTCGACGATCGCAAGCTTTAGAAAACTTGAAGAGATTTGAAGAGGCTTATAGAGACGCTAAGACTATCTTTACTGTGGACCCTACCAATAAAGCTGTTCAGCCGATATTATCACGGTTACACGCCATTGTACAAGAAAGAGCACGGCAAAATGCTCAAACTAGCAACAAAGTAGAACAGATGTTTAAACTCGCCTTCTCATTGGAAGAAGACACTGAAAAACGAGAGAAAGCCATGGCCAACCTCCTTGTCTTGGCAAAGGAAAACTCTGGTGCTGAAATAATGCTTAAAAACGGTATAGTGCAGAAGATCCAACAACTGCTTAAAGTGGAGAAAAATGCTGAAATATTTGTGAATGCTGTGAGAGTTATCAGTCAACTGTGTAAAAGGAATATTGAGAGAACGAAGGCAGTGCTCAAGGTGGTTGGTATTCCATGGGTATTGGAAATCATTGATAGCAATAATATAGAGAGGCTTAACGCGGCCCAATACTGTCTGCAAGTCATATTGAACACCTTCTCTGGTATGGATACCAAGAAAGATTCTAAACCTGATCCTACGTTGTGTGAAGAGAACAAAAGTGAAATTGACACCATTCTTACGTGCCTCACTTACTCAATTACTAACAGAGTAATCACAGGGCATGCCAGAGATGCCATCATGGAACTAATTATGAGAAACTGTCATTACAGTGCCATTAACTGGGCTCAGAGATTTGTTGAAATCAAAGGCTTGTATCGATTACTAGAAGTGTGCAGTGAGTTAGAAGAATATAAGTATGAGTCTGCCATGAACATTACCCTCTCTTCAAGCACCATTGCTGCAGCATGCCTTGCTAAGATATATGAAAATATGTATTTTGATGAGGCTAGGGAGAGGTTTAACAACCAAGTGGATGAGTTTGTTAAAGATAAACTAATGTCCCCCGATCTGGAATCGAAAGTACGAGTTACTGTAGCTATAACATCACTACTCAGAGGCCCTCTAGATGTTGGTAACTATGTCATTTCCAAAGAGGGTATACTGGAAATGATTTTAGTGATGGCCCAAACAGAGGACCTACTTCAACAAAAAGTTGCATGTGAATGTCTTATAGCAGCTGCTTCAAAAAAAGATAAAGCCCGAGCTATCATAACTAAGGGTGTTGATATCTTGAAGAAATTGTATACATGTAAAGATGATGCAGTCAGGGTCAGGGCCTTAGTAGGCCTCTGCAAGGTTGGTAGTTTTGGAGGTGATGATGCCTCTATTAGGCCTTTTGCTGAAGGATCCACAAAAAAATTAGCTGAAGCATGCAGGAAGTTTTTAGTTAATCCAACTAAAGACAATGATGTCCGCAAGTGGGCAGCTGAGGGGCTGTCATACCTTACTTTGGATGCTGATGTAAAAGAAAAATTGGTAGAAGATAAAGCTGCTATTCAGGCTCTCATTGAGCTGGCAAAAACAGGAGACCAGTCTTGTCTGTATGGTGTAGTCACAACCTTGGTCAATTTATGTAATGCTTATGAAAAGCAAGAAGTTATGCCAGAAATGCTGGAACTGGCAAAGTTTGCAAAACACCACATACCAGAACAACATGAATTAGATGACCCAGATTTTGTTAACAAGAGGATTACAGTGTTAACTAAAGCAGGTGTCACCTCTGGTTTGGTTGCTCTTGCTAATACAGAAAGTCATAACTCAAGAGAATTAATTGCCAGAGTTTTTAATGCTATATGTAGTTTGCAGGACCTAAGAGGTGTTGTTGTGCAGCAGGGTGGTACAAAAGTATTAATACCAATGGCTTTGGAAGGTACAAATAATGGGAAGAAACAAGCAACCCAAGCTTTAGCCAGGATTGGTATAACAATAAATCCTGAAGTAGCTTTCCCAGGTCAGAGAAATTTGGAGGTAGTGAGACCTCTAGTAGCATTGTTACATCCAGATTGTACAGCTTTAGAAAATTTTGAAGCGCTGATGGCTCTGTGCAACTTGGCTGGGATGAATGAATCAACAAGAAACAGGATACTCAAAGAAGGTGGTTTATCAAAGATTGAACATTACATGTATGAAGATCATTTAATGCTGATGAGAGCTGCTACACAATGTATTTGTAATTTAGTGCAATCAGAAGATGTTATAAAGTCCTATGAGGGTAACAATGAGAAAACTAAATATTTATATCTGCTGTGTCAAGAGGAAGATGTGGACACTGTGACAGCTGCAGCAGGTGCCTTATGTGTTTTGACATCAGTTAGTAAACCATGTTGTAGAAAATTATTAGACCTTAATAACTGGATAGAATCGCTGAGGTGTCTACTGGCAAATCCCAATGATGAAATACAATACAGAGGTGTCTACATGCTATACAACATAATAAATGGTGACAAAGACATTGCTGCAAAAATATTTGAAACAGATGTAATGGAAATTTTGATGGCATTATCTAAACTTGAGGAACCACCAAAGAAAAGGATTGTAGATTTTGCACAAAAATGTTTGGATGGTGCTGAAGAGCTGGGAGTAATCAGGAAGCCTGTTGAACCAATTATTGATCCTTTTGCTGATGCTGAAAATCGTTGTGATGAAGAGGATGAAGATGAAACATAGATTTATTTATTATAAATATTTATTTGTACTTACTTGTCTTTTTGTCTTACTCAGTGTAATAAATAAATAAAATTTTGTATTATTTTAGTGTGTAAGTACCTAGTAACCTTACCTATATATTTATATTTTTTACATGATTGGATTTTAATAAAAGTATTCAAAATGTATTATTGTTTTTTTTCTATTTTATATATTTATAACACTTACTTAATTCCTAAGATTTAGCTATCTAAACATACTATATTTAAAGCCATGGAATTTATTAAATTTGCCGCGGTTTATATTCCAATCTTTCCAATGGAATACCGCGTCCTTCCCCCTCCGATAATCCTCCCTTTCCCACCATTTTTAAGTGAAGGTGTTTTATAGTGTCGATTTCTTAAAAAAAAAAGTTTTATTTCTGTCAACACTCTAATCGCCATTTTACTAGTTGCTACGTAAAATAACTAAATTAATAGAATACCATTAATACAATTACCCAAAATATAAATAAAAATAGCGTAAACTTATACTTAAAGATTCAAAATATTATCATAACGGTGGTAAATATTAAATCAGAACGTGACATACTAAAAACCTTTCAAAATGACAGCTTGATTTGGTTTGGTTTCCGCTACTGTGCTGTTGTGCTATTTTTCAATTTTGGATAGGAATATCGCAAGAGAATGTCGATTTCTACGGCTACAGGTACGAATCTAGGTATAATGCACAAATTTTACTATATTTTAGACATAAATATCTTACGTTTGCTATCAAACCTGGTGTAGTTGTGTTTTCGGAGAAATGCCATGGAATCCCATATGGCGGTCCACACTCCACATGATATAATGACGCTATTTGATAAATCAAACATTTTTTCAAAATGATCATGTCATAAATAGGTGTATTATAGTGAAAAATGGCTTATTTAGCCTAATGTTTTCTGACGGTAAGGTTACTGTAATTACCTGGAGTTTACTGCAACTCTAGCGTTTTCGTAATTGCCGGACGCTTGAGAATAGTTAGTCGGCTAACCATTGCTTAGTATAGATATTTAAAGCTCATAATAAACTGGTATTTTGATTAAAAAACATGTATTTAGAACATCACACTGATACTTTCTTTTGTAGTAGTAACGCGTCTTGGACACATAAAAAAAAATGCGTCGTCAGGTGTACTTGGTCTCGCGCAATTTTCTCGTTATTCACTGCTTAGGTATTGCAGTGCTAACACATGTTTGGTTTTAATTATCATTTAGATTACATTTAATAAAACTAACATTTGGTAAATTCATTCACTTAAGATCATATGTTTAATTATGTAATAATATCAACAAATAAACCATTACTTTCGAAGTAACTAAGATAAAGAGTTTTTCTACTATTTGCTCTGACTATAATCACTTGTAAACTTAAATTTAATGTAAAAAAGGTTTGAGATAATACACAAGCTATAATTGTATATTGTGATGTTTAACCAATTCTCAGAACAACCTATTGGTCCGTTCCCAGATGAACGCACAGAAGGTGATGATGACACATCGCAAGGCAGTCACCCGAAGGAGGACAGCAGCGAGTCTGAGAATGAAAATGAGCCACAGAATCAAAATGGAGACTCACCAAGCCCAGAAGTGCATGAAATCACAAGTGATGATGATGATGAGTGTATAGTGACTAATGAAGATGACTCTTCAAATTCAAGTACAGATAGTAATGATAGTTCTGAAGCTTCTCAGCAAAGCAATAAAATGATGGAGATACAAAAAGAAGATAAACAACTGGAGAATGGTGGTGATGAGTCTGACGTTGAGGAGGTAACAATGGAAGATCCACTGAACCAAAGTTCAGTTAAAAGCAAACCTATTCTCATAAGTGATACAAAAAGTTTAGCCAACTTAGCTGCAAAACAAACTAAATCAAATGGTGACCAAAACAAGGAGCCTACAGTTGTTATAATAGACACTAATTCAATACTATCTGGTAAAGGACCTTTGCCCAAGCCAACTCAACCTCCTGTAACAAGTACCAGCTCCATAGATGCACATAATTTATGTCAAAGTATTGCGGCTCGTGGAACAACAATCACCCCTATAAGTAGCAAAAATACCTCTACTCAAAACAATACCCCAGCACCTCAGCCTAACATATTGCCTTCACTTACTGATGATATGTTTGTAGTAGAAGCTCCCTCATTCATTGTCCCTTATGTATATGAGAAACCTTCTCTGAAGCCATTTAGAGAGTTTGTGGATAAATTAGGGAAGGAATTAGAAGAACTTAAAATAAAAGAAGATCAAGAGAAACTAGAAAGGGAAAGAGAGAGAAAAGAAAGAGAACAAAAGGAGCGATTAGAGAGGGGCGAACCATTAGAAGATCCAGAAGATGCTCAGAAGGAATCAAAGTCTGAAACAAAAAAAACAGAAAAGAGGCAGAGGCGGAAGAAAAATGAGGATGATGATGACTCTTGGGATGGAGAATCAACATCTGAATCTGATGAGGATGCAATTTCAGATGATGAGGCTGTGATTATTAAATCAAGGGATGACACTATTAATGATATTAAGGATCCTATCAGTTTGATTGCAAAAAGTCTTACTGGTGGAAAGCCAGACAGTTACTTTGACTGTTCTCTAGGGCAGTTCTTCATTAATATTGGGATAAATTTAGTACAAGAATATGTACAAAGTGACTTATTAAAACAACAAAACCGGAAATTATATAAAGAAAAGAAGTCTGGTCGCAGCACCAAAGCAACTGAATCAGCAATTGCATCACTTACACAAAATCTAGAGTTCAGTAAGAAAACAAATTCCCCCTATGCACTTGTACAGAAGAAATGTGAATTTTGTAGTTTTAAGACAGAATCAATGTTAGTCATGTCTCATCATTTAGAAGCCCCTCATATGAAGAATAATATTTATAAATGTAATACATGTGAGTTTGAAATTCGTAGCCCTCATGATATATTGTTCCACATGGAAGCTGAACACAACATTAGAGGAAGATTAGAGAGAGCTCCTGCTTACCAGCAGTGTGCTAACTGTCATTTTGAGGACAACAGCAAAACTAAACTGGCACGACATCTTATTGCTTGCGCCAAAAAGTTTAAACCAGAATTTAATTTAGGTCCTCCCCTTGAATGGGAGCCACCGGCAAAAATACCAAAGTTAACAAGAGCACGTAATAACATTGTGGGTCCATACCAATCGAACTTCAACCGGCCACAAATGAATATGAACAACTTGGGAAGACCTCAGTTAAATATATCCAATGTGCTTCCTAATATGTCTGTGCTGGGCAGACCTCGGGGCCGTCCTCCCATTAGTGGACCGCCTAGAGCGGCGCCTGTCGCAGGAGTGCCGATCATACGCAGTGGAGTTATGATAATGCATAATGCACCTACTGGAACCACAATAGCCAACTACCCACTCATACAAAATAGTCAAAGTACTCCAACAACACCTAAAATATCTATCACACCTCTTCCTCGGGCACCACAACCATCTTCTTCACAATCTTCCCAGAATTCCAAAGCTACATTTGTAATTTGTGAAATCTGTGATGGTTATATTAAGGATTTGGAGCAGCTAAGAAATCACATGCAATGGATTCACAAGGTGAAGATTCATCCCAAAATGATTTACAATAGGCCCCCATTAAACTGTCAGAAATGCCAATTTAGATTTTTCACTGATCAAGGTCTAGAACGGCACTTGTTAGGATCTCATGGGTTGGTGACAAGCTCTATGCAGGAAGCAGCCAATAAGGGCAAGGATGCGGGTCGGTGTCCCGTGTGTGGCAGGGTGTATCAGTGGAAACTGCTCAACCACGTGTCGCGAGACCACAACATGACGCTGAAGCCCGCGCACCTCTCGTACAAGTGTACCGTGTGCACGGCCACCTTTGGTATGTACAAGCAGTTCGAGAACCATGTGTATTCTGCGCACAGCGTGGTCGCCAAGCGCGTCATGGACAAGAGCAAATCGAGCGCCCCACCCGCCAAGCCCGTCGACTCGGATCCATTGTTGAAACCTCTCAAGATCAGTGATGAGATAACCATAATCCCGCAGCCCGCCAAATCCACAGTGACTATTACTGCTAAAGGTAAATAACATTAATGTACGAGGAGTGTGCGGACTGTATTGGCGCCATAGACACGTCGCCCGAGCCTGCTTTGCCAGTGATGCACATCCGTGATGTTAAAGCAGTATTGTGTAAATAAACTTAAGCTACACCAATCTTATTTAATATGTTAACGTTGGAGAGCCCGAGATATAGTAACAATTTTAGTAAATGAGCAGTGTGAATGTTATTTTTAATATAAACCAACTCGGGAGTGTACCTAGCCTAAGATGTAAATTTAGTGTATAAAATAATGGGTAGATAATCAACAAATTATGTACTCTGTTACACTAGCTTCTTTCCTCTACGTATACATGTGATTTGAGCGCTGTGTGGTTTGTTTGAATGTCACAAATTAAAATCATTAAAGATCTGTATTGAGTCACTCACTGTATTATACCTTGTGGGTGAAGATTTCTAAATTAAAATTAAACATTTCCTCCACATATTTAAATATTTTATTTATTTGCCAGCCTTTTGGTCTATTCTATTGTAATAAACTGCTTATATGTAATTCTAATCAAACATCTGATGTGTAGCAATCACACAATACAATATAATTGGATATTTTTCCATTACAAATGTATATCAAATATTAATTAGGTTTAATTAGGTAAGTACATAAGCTTTAGAATAAGACAATGTAGACATAGCAATTACCTATTGCAATAAATACTACTGTTTTTTAATATAATTTTTAATAACTACCATATTTTTCCACGTGGTCTCGAGGGTCGTCTCCGTCGCAGACAGCAGTTCAGCAATGGCTACATCACCAAGCTTATTTATTTCTGATCTCAGGTCAACACTAGAATGTTGATTTGGTAAAAGTTTACTAAATTGTTAACGTACTTATAGAACTGAAAGATGTATTTTTTTTATTTAATAAAAAAGACCATTGTAATTGTAAAATTTATTTTATTTTGTATACATACAATACCTTACTATTAGAACTTACTATTAACTGTTTACACATGCGAATTGCCAGAAGTCCTGCAAGCTTCAAAAAATTGCAGAAGTCAGCTTTCCGTGACTGTTTACACGATAAAAATAGCTTGCGCAAGATAACTTCTGCAAGTTTTATTGCTAGTCTAAATCCCGCTTAATACATATGCAAATTGTTCACAAAGCCTGTAATATAATTTAATCCCAAATGGTGCTGGCTTTAGAGTGAGGCGGGCCGGGCGGTCGCCCTGAGCGCCAGGTCTTAGTGGGCGTCACAGGCATAAACGTGGGAGCTTAAAAAAATCGTCCATGTCGCCCGGATGGCTAAGGCCGGCCCTGTGAATAGCCGCGCTGAGATCTTGAGTTCGATGCCCGGGTCGGGTAATTTGAAATTGCGTTTTTACACGCTTTATTTTTTTTTTTTTATTTTTTTTTATTTTATTAAATCATTTACAGAATATTATAAATGGATTTCATTTCACCAAAAATATTTCATTTCATTTTATATTAGCTTCACTTGTATGTATGTTTGTAACTCTCCGACTCCGACTCCTTTGGGCGCGATTTCGACCCACTTTAAACGGTCAGATTTTATTCAAACTTTGTAGGTTTGTCGAGGACCGATAACAATACACTAATTTGATAAGATTATGCCATTATTCAATTTGCAAAATGAGATTTTTGTCAATTTATATATTTTTAGTGACATTTGTAGGACAATAGTAGAACAGAACTAAAAAATTAAAAATAAATAATAGTTTAAAAAAAATTAAAAAAACACGCTTTATAGAAAACCCATTGATGTATTAAAAAACCCAAGATGCACAGCCAGCTTCTCAAAAACGTCTGGGGTAAAAACAGGCACAATTTACAAAATGTGCCTGTATTTCAAATATTTCAATTAGTATCGCGTCGCTCGTGCTCGTGTCACTGCACGGACGTCATATATATATATATATATATATTTACATCCAGCAACGCATTTGGCTTCATGCACACTGTGCATCATTACGGCGTCCCCCAGTTCCACTTAAATTTTTTAGGATGTCTTTGTGAATATTGCTTAGTTTTTCGATTTTCTGCTTCATGGGATATTTTATTTTCCTGCAATTTTATTTGGGGCAATATTCTTTTTGCAGTCATGCCCAGACATTTTTGAACCCCGCTACATGGTCATAGATTTTTGGTTTCCTGGATATATTGATCATGATATACCTAATGCGTCGCCTATTTAACGTCCTCACAGGATGGTTGGTATTTGGGAGTGCGACGTTGCCAGCTTTGGATTTACTTATCTCTTTCTTTTACTATCGCTTGTCGCATTGTCTTTTGTATACCGTTTCAACTTCAAATCTACTCGTAGGAGCTATACCTGAACGGATGCCCGATATTTATATATGTACCTACGAGTATCTTATCCTATCCTTCTAAAATTGTAAATATGAAAATCTTCTTTGTTGAACTGAGGATAGATGGATGGATTGATTGTTTTGTCTCTCTTTTACGCAATAACTACAGAACGGACTTTATTTATTTATTTCAACTTTGTATACAGTAAATGAATACAGGTGACTTATGACTTAATGCCTGAGGCATTCTCTAACAGTCAACCTTTGGGTGATGCAGAATTAGTAAGGTCGCCAGACTTCATGGGGAAGTGTTCATTTTGAGCGGCTGCTTGAGGGTGATACCCCTGGTGTTGCAAGCATCCGTAGGTGGTGAGAATCGCTTCCTATCAGGGGGGCCACATACCTGTCTGCCACGTTATCATATAGTTGTTGGACGTCCGTATATAGCTATTGGACGTCCGTATATAGGTATTGGACGTCTGTATATAGCTATTGGACGTCTGTATATAACTATTGAATGTCCTTGTACAGCTATCGGACGTCTGTATATAGCTATTGGACGTCAGTATATAGCTATTTGACGTCCGTATATAACTATTAGACGTCCGTGTACAGCTATCGGACCTCCGCATATGACTATTTTATTTTTATTTTTAAGCTATTGCATAGCTTCTAATGCAGGCCTTGAGCGTGGAGACCGAATCCAGAAATTCCGTAACGAAAATAACCTGACATCTTTTTTATCTTACTAATATGAACATTAAATACAATGCGTAGATGCTATAATTCTTGAAACGAGTATATTTTTATTTATTTTATTTATTAAAGTCATTAAAACCATTTCTTACTAATCTAATATGAACCTTAAATACATTGCGTAGAAGCTATTTCCCCAGCGTTGGCACGGCACGAGTACAAAAGAATCGAACGTAACATTATTTTTTCATATTTTGATTTATTCTACTTTGGTTGTGATGACCACTGCATTTATGACATTTATCAATAACAAGACTAAACGTGCGTTTCTCGCGTTAAAAAATCTACTTTATGTGGTAAGCGTAAGATCGAATTTGTGTTTATTCAATCAAAATTTGTGATAAAAAATGCTATGCAATAGCTTTACCGCGGCAGTCTCCGAGTGCCACACGTATTTTTTATTTTATTTATCCGGTATAAAAAACAATTGTACAATAAGTTTTATACAAATAAGATTACATATAGGAGATAATTGTACAACTAACAACATTATCCACAGTTTATACATTCGTATTTATGAATATTTGGAGCACATGCACCCGGTGAAACAAGACTAAAGGAAAATTCTAAACTACTACCATACCATACGAGCCCCGTTTTATGTACTGCCCACTGTTGAGCACGGGCCTCCTCTACTACTGAGAGGGTTTAGGCCTTAGTCTACCACGCTAACGCATCCACAGCGGTGGGCATAATTGATAAACCATAGACACCACCCGCGGCTCCGCCCGTGTGAATGAGTTTTCCCGGGATAAAAGTCCCGCTTTATATTTTCCCGGGATAAAAAGTAGCCTAAGTTACTCCTTATTACATCAGCTACCTGCCAATAAAGGTCCCGTCAAAATCGGTCCAGCCATTTCATAAATTAGCCGGAACTAACAGACAGACAGAGAGACAGACAAAAATTGTAAAAAATATTATTTTGGTGTATGCACCGTATATATATTCATATATACATGTAGTAAAAAACGGTTATTTCAATTTTACAAACAGACACTCCAATTTTATTTATATGTATAGATGTATAGATTATAGATATAGATGTATAGATATGGATATTGCTTTCTATTGTAGGTAGGTATCGAATCGTCTTGTATAAATCTTGGGTGACTATCGAAATGTACAAGTTGTTTTATTTGCAGACATAATTGTGACTTCGCTATACTATCTATACTAATATTATAAAGCTGAAGAGTTTGTTTATTTGTTTGTTTGAACGTGCTAATCTCAGGAACTACTTGAGCGATTTTGAAAATTCTTTCCCTAGTAGGATGCTACATTACTTCTGAGTGTTATAGGCTACTTTTAATCCCGGGAAAACTTTTCACGCGGGTGAAACCGCGAGCATCACCTAGTTCATATATATTTTAGAGTGGACGATAGCCTAGTTGGGAATGGAACAGTCTACCGAGACAATGTCCGGAGGTTCAAAACCCAAGGCACATACCTCTGACTTTTCGAAATTACGTATGTATTGTTTATCGATTATCGTTCGCTTTAAAGGTAACGGAAAACATTGTGAGGAAACCTACATATCTGAGAATTCTCCATAAGCATCTCGAGAGTATGTGAAGTCTGTCAACCCGCACTAGGCCAGCGTGGTGGACTAAGGCCTAACCCCTCTGAGTACTGGAGGAGGTCCGTGCTCAGCAGTGGGCAGTATATAATACAGGGCTGATTGCATTGCGTTGCATTGAAATTATATATTATTCTTTTTATGTTTTAGTTTTCCTCGTGACCCAATACGATTTCTAGAATGGACATCAATCGTCTCCCAACAAAGATGTGAAGATTTTTTTAAGCCAAATAAATCAAGCATCGCTTGTTCGGTACATTTTTCTGACGAATACGAGTATGTCACTACAAAAGTACGGTGCAACTCTTGTAGTCACAGTTAGGGCGAGCAAGGGTAGCTTCGTGCTTCCTGTGGTTCAGCTGTACCTGCTACCCAGTCAATAAATACTTATAACCCACGGCTGCTCGTAGGCCTAGGATACCTAGCGGCTTTGGATACTAGATTCACAGCCGATGCCGGGAGCCCCGTGGGCGTAGTTCTTTGTTTAATTTGCATATATCGTTTAATTTCGCTCAACCCGCTCATGTCAGATAGGACAGGAGGTAGGCATAACTCGCTTGATTCTTTTCACTTAATAGTAGATTTGCTTTAATGGTGAAAAAAAAACATCGTGAGGAAACCTGCATACTTCAGAAGTTCTCCATAAGAATTTCGAAGGTATGTGAAGTTTGCCAACCCGCACTAAATATTGTTGTTGACAACGAAATTGCTGTCAAAAGTTTAGGCATAAGGGTCGATATTCAATGATTATTGCAAAATACCGAAATTCGTGTATTATAAATTATTGATGGTTTTCCTTCAATGTCAGTATACCTTTTAGAGCCTTTAGTTGCACTGATGACTCACTACCGCATTTACGTGTGGGATCAAGGTCAACCTCTGATCAAGGATCACTCCTAAATATTTGGCTTTGTCCGTCCAGGGGATAACCTGGTTGGACATGCGGAAGGATTTGTGAGGCACATGGACTCTCCTTTTCAAAGTGAACAGGATAGCCTGGCTCTTTGTGGGATTGACGGTGATTCGCCATTTGCGGAACCACTCGCCGAGCTTGTCGGCGGCGGCCTGCAAAGTGCGCACCACATTGTCGGGGTCTCTACGTGAGGCGTAGATTGCGGTGTCATCCGCAAAGAGCGCCAGATGGGCGTTCTTCGGTTTAGGGATGTCGCTGGTCTACAGCGAGAAAAGAAAAAAGGAAAGAGCGGAGCTTTGCGGGACTCCGGCCGTAATAGTGTCTCGGGAAGAGAGAGCTCCCTCCACGCGATATTTGAAGCCGCGATTCGACAAGAAGTCTCGTATGATGTGCACGAGTTGGGTGGGCACGTTGAGAGTGTACAGCTTGTAGAGCAAGCCGTTGTGCCACACCCTGTCGAATGCTTTTTCAATATCAAAGGAAAGAGCGCCAGTAGGCATACCGATTAAGAATTTATCGTAAACGTGCTCCGTGATGCGGAGCACCTGGTTTACTCAACTGTGTCTAGAACGAAAACCAAACTGCTCCGGAGAGATCAGATAGTTGTTATGGGCGACTATTTAGAGGCGGTCGAGGACGATCCACTCGTAAATTTTGCCTACTGTACTAAGCAGGCTGATTGGCCTATATAAGGAAGGTTCGGATGCGGGTTTTCCCGGCTTGTAGATACCTATCACAACTGCCTCCTTCCAGGGCTCTGGGTTGAGGCAGTTTTGAAAAGCAGCATTGAATATCGCGGTGAGCGTTTAGACCAGATGCTCCGGAAGCATCTTAATCATACGGGTAGGGATCCTGTCGCCCCCGGGGGCTTTTCGTCTTTTGAGCGCCTTGATCAGAGCGATGACTTCTTCGATTGTCACCGGTGCAAGGGGATCGGGCGACGGCGGGTCGACGTCCGGGTCGACGACTTTGGTGGTATCGGTCGCGAAATCGAGATCGGCGGTGGCCGGACCGCGTTCCTACTTTCGACGAGTGAATTAACCGCAACAAGATGGTCATGGTCTATAGGTATTTTCGAGAGGGAACATTGAGACTCCAGACTGTCGGCCAACAGTTCCACTTTCTCGTCGTCATCAAACGCTGGGCGTTAATTCGGACGATTGAGCGGAGGCATAGAGGTCACATCGTTTCTGCTGAAGGAACGACACAGCTGCCAGAAGGCCTGGTGTGTCGGGTCGAGTTCGGCAAAGCGAGTTTCCCATCTCGAATCGACGACCTCTGTTTTGCGACGTCTAACCTCACGTTGAAGGAAGCGCGCAAGACGTCGTCGTTCCGGGATGGGGCTCGTCGCGCAAGCTCTGAGTGTAGCGTTACGCCTCCTCACCACCCACCGCACGTCGTCGGGAATTTGCCATTGACTGTGAACAGTCTCCGGCACCTTCTCTGAGCTTTCGCTTAAGACGTTTTGAAGGTGGTTAGTGAAGGAGCGTATCGCGCCAGTCGTTTCTTCAGGAGTCACGATGTTGGTCGGAATCGTGGAAAGATCTGTGGATGAGGTGTCCGCGAGCTTGGTGCCTAGGAGGCGCCAATCCATTTTCACCTTCATCGGAGCGTTAGGACCTGTGTTTGATGGGCCGTTTTGGGGAACTAGATCTGGGATCACAGGTCTGTGGTCAGAGTCTAACTCTTGTAGCACCTGCAAGGAACGCACGCGAAGGCTTACGTTCCTTACTAGCGCTATGTCGAGTATGTCGGGTCAGTGATTGACAGTAGAACCAGGATACTCATATCTACTATGTCAAGACAATGCTCCAGAGCGGTACCTCTCCCGTTGGTCGAGTTGCAGCCCCAGAGAGTGTTCTTGGCATTGAGGTCTTCCGCCAGAATGATGGAATCCCCCATTTCAAATAACGTAAAATAAAATAGTTTATTCAGCATGTAGGCGAACATAGTTGCACTTATGATAAGTAAAGATATATTAAATTAATAATAATAATTAATAATAATAATTGACTGCCTCGGTGGCGTAGTTGTATTGCGTACGCGTTACGAGTACAATTTGCGCGCTGAGGTCCTGGGTTGGAATCCTGGGTCGGGCCAAAAACATTGTAAATGGGTTTTTCCATCTTAAAAATTACTCAGTCGCAGCTCGGAGTCAGGAAGTTGGCGGTGTGATACCCCCGTGCCTCGGAAAGCACGTAAAGCCGTTGGTCCAGCGCCTGATCTCTCTCCGGTCATGTCGGATTGCCGTCTCACCGGACTATGAGAGCAAAGGAATAGCGAGTGCACCTGTGTATTGGGCACACACTTGTGCACTATAATATCTGCTGCGTATCTGGCTGATCTCCGTTGAGATTGGCCGCCGTGGCCGAAACCGGCTAGAAAGGGATTTATATAATTATTACAAAAAGTCACTTATATCACTACAGACATTTTTAAATTTTTATAGGGAGTAATATCAATGAAAAATAAATAAAGAAGCCAAGCTCGGGCTGGCAGTAAAAAGAAGATAAAAAAGTAGTTAGCTCATTGGAGTGAAGCTCCTTTGAGGGCGAGAGATAGGCCGATATGATGGTGATCGGCGGGTGTCCTGACTGTGGAATAGCGAAAGTAGTGATGGATCTGTGTGGAGTCAAAGGGGATGTAATGACTAAAGAAAAAAACAAGTATGTTGTCATGGTCTGGCCATTTGGAGAGGATGGATTGTGGTAGGCTGATGAACTAGATGGTACTTATTTATAGTGTGGATGGTGACCCTAAAGTGGCGATAATACATGATGAGATTAATAAATATAGATGAAAACAAAGAAGTATGCCACAATCGTGCAAAGTAGCAATCCTTAGTCTCTGCCTAACGCATTCAGAGGCAATATTATTTATCTTATATATAAAAATCTCGTGTCACAACGTTCGTTCCCGTACTCCTCCGAAACGGCTTGACCGATTCTCATGAAATTTTGTGAGCATATTGAGTAGGTCTGAGAATCGGCCAACATCTATTTTTCATACCCCTAAGTGATAAGGGTTGTTCACCCTTAATTTTTTTTTTTAATTTTCGGACAAAATTTTTTGTTTTTATTTTTCTATAATGTGGCATTAAAAAATACATACAACCCTGAATTTTCAACCCTCTGCGATCAACCCCTATTTTTTAATAGCCATTTTAGTAATTTAATAACTTTTCAATTTCGATGAAATTTGGCACACGGGTAGATTATGTATACTTTTTGTAACGGGAAAATATAAAGCGGGACTTTTATACCGGGAAAACTCATTCACGCGGGCGGATCCGCGGGCAACAGCTAGTAATATATGTATTCATAATTTAATTTAACAAATTCCGAAAATACCGAAAATCCCGGTTGTTGTAAAATCAATACCGGTATTTATAAATCATGTATTTGGTCTGGTATCCCGGTATTTTCGGGATCCGGGATCCCGGTTTGCGACCCCTAGTCCTGTCATAGCCAGCCTGCAGACTGAAGCCTCAATGTTCCTCAAGGTAGCAGGTGGGTCTAAGGGTATGCAATGCAGGGACCTTTTGAAATATATGAGAGTGCCTCCTAAAGGGCCACTGGTACGATCGTTACGTACCAGATTGAAGTTAGGGATGTTGGGATTGCGGTGAGCTGATTTCAGAAACGTTTCCTGGATGAGGAAAACGTCTAATTTATTTTCGCAGACAAAATCAGAAAGTTCGGCTCGTTGGCCGCTAATGCCGTTAACGTTGAAAAATCCTACTCTGAGGGAGCGAGGTTTGGTCCGCTTAGAGGGATTTGGAATGGTGACGTCGCCATTTAAGATGACGGAAAAAGTGCACCTACGGTGATCTGATACATCCTCTTCTGGATGTGGATAATTTCCGAGACGAGATAAGAGTGACGAGCCAAGCAACAGTGTGCATGCACTGTTGTGTTTCGGTTTGAAGGACATTGTAGCCAGTATAACTACTGGACATAATGAGACTTAACATCTTATGTCTCAGGATGACGAGCGCAGTGGAATGCCACACAGTACTTTGTAAGTCAAGGTGCTGAATGATGTTGCTACTGTTTATGGGTGGTCGTATCGCTAACCATCAGGCGAACGGCATGCTCGTCTCGTCATTAAATGCAATAAAAAAAAAAAAAAAAAAAATGAGATTGCTATCGGGACGCCCTAGGGCGTAAATTTGGGCCACGCGGTCGGCCATTTGGGCTTGGAGATTCATTAACTCCGGCGAGTTCAGACGGAACTCGAGTTTTGCGGCTGGCGCAGAAGATGATGTAGGGTGCGAGACCGCCGCCACCTGTGGAGAGGTTTTTGGCTTGGCTGCCTTGGAAGGAGCCATGGATGCCGATGGAATGGGCGCAGGAGTAGGTTGTGTGGTGGGTGAGGCCGGGGTGGCGGAAGTGACTCCGCCGCGGGCCTGGAGGCGTGGGTCGGCGCGTTCCGTGTTTGAGAACCACGGGTTACGCACTGGCGCAGGTGCCAGTCTGAAATTGGCCTGTGGGGCTGGAGCCTTTGGAGCTTTAGGAGCTCTGAAGGTATTTTGGGTGTTCTGGGGCATCCGCGGTAATTTGCGGGGTGACCCGATTGCCGGCAGTTAGTGCACGAAGGCGGCTCCGTGCACTGGGATCTATCGTTTGGGCGCGGGCACGCCGAAGTGCCGTGCTCGCCGAGGCACTAAACGCACCTGGCGGGGAGGCGGTAGCCACGAGAGCTGTGGCCGTATTTTTGGCAGTTATGACACTGCCCTATTTGGCATTTCTTGTGTGGGGTTTCGACGGTGAAGCCGCCTAACCCAGAAATGTCGCGGATCTCCTAAAGACGTTTCACGTCCGCGGGGGTTTCGAGAAAGGCTAGAACCATCTTCGATCGGGCTGTAAATCGCCCAAGTACGTTAATCCGCAAAGCGTCAATATACACTCCATTCGACCGCGCCAAATGGAGACGACCGCGTTCAGTCCTAACCGATCCAAAGGACGATATCACTCTGGCTTTTCGTATGAAGAACGAGTTTCTTAAACATACTAATACACTCCACACGACCGCAGTTCCGTCCTCGCCCCCCCCCCCCCCCCTCCCGACCTTCTAACAGTTCCGGCCCGCGTGCCGACGAAGTAAATGGATAGCATTAGGTTAAACAGCAATCTTCCCGACGAATCGTTGATGTCTCATCCTCTCCCAGTGGCCGTCCTGAGCCGAGGTTTGTAGCCCGTTAGTGGGTTGCCCTCAGCATGGTCACTTAAATTAGAAGGGTTGCGAGCGCCTAAAGCGCTCACCACAGTGTCACCAACATTTCATATTTGAGCCCCCTAAAGCCAAGTCAAAAAACCCCTATAATCCCCTAGACAAACAAAATCAGTGTTGCCGTTTGACGAAAGGTATCAGAAAAAAAACATCGTACAACTTTTTGTTTTTCGTGGGGGGGGGGGGGGGGTTAGCTAGCGTAAGTTCTTCCTGCCACATGACCAAACGCCGTCCGCCCCTAAATATTGGCAATTGGGGCAAAACCCCCAAGTTGGCGACACTGGCTCAGCATAAAGTCCGGTGTTAGGCTACTGGCCGTTAGGGCCATAAAAAAAACATATTTCATCAACATTGCCACATAACTTAGTGCATAATACGAAAAACAGATTTTCCAGTGTGCTACGAAAATTGTTTTAATAAAATCGCGAGCTCTCGCAGGACCAAATTTATCATTTTGAAAAATGACTAAATTCTTAATTGTTTAAAAATAACAACGTAAAGAAATAATTTAAATAAATTGGATGTTAAAGCACTTGTGTCATCTAATATTACCCCTCTTTATTGCATATAGAAAAAAATACGTAGTTCTACGAACTTTTTATACGTTAACTTTTACTGAATCTACGTAATTTTCTAGTATGGTCTTCGCCTTTTTCAAAATATGAGTTGGCAACACTGGCTCCGGTACCCATTATTAGTGCTGCCAACAAGATTTTTAAAAACCCGCCAATTTCGTTGTATATTGCCGTCAAAAATCCGTTAAATTTTTTATTCGTCAATAATAGCCCTAACATTTTTCTAAACTTCTATGTACACGGGCGTAGATATATCTTTCACATTGGAGGGGGGGGGGGTGGGGGGGGGGGTGGTTATAGCGTTTCTTGCCGCCTAAAAAAACAACTCAACAATCTAATGTAAAAGGCTATATTTCGCTGAAGGTACATTTACCGTTAAATATTCCGTTAGCCGTTAGAATATTTTTTTCCCGTTGTCAACGTATCCTAATCCGCTAGATATGACGGGAAATCCGTTAAGTTGGCAATGCTGCCCATTAATTCATTAACCCGGTAAATGGTAAGTCATTTTGCTGGAAGAAGTCAACTCACAATCTTCGATATTCAGGATTTCAGGGTAAGTTTCGTTTAAATCTTAATTGAGTGTATAAAAGCAAGTATTGTCGCTTTGAATTATTATAGAAAAGAGATGCTAATTAATAAAAGTCTTAATTCCCAAGTTCACTTAAGGTCTAAGTACGCCTCGTGCCACGTGTTTTATTTCGGGAAGCATTTATTCTTTATCTTGTAAAAAGCTAGTCCCAAATAAATCGATATCTTCAAAGCTCTCCGTATTTATACTTTCTAGATTAGATTATTTGGACAGGGCACTGTCGCACCGGCCGTTTCTTGCCGATAAGCAAATAAAGATGCTTTATCAATCAATAGATACAGATAATCGTTTTGTATTGACTTGAGTATGATAATATATGATGACAAAAAACACGAGCCGTAATGTGTTTTTATGACTTTAACACATGATATCAAATGATAGGTCTGAATTGGAATGCTAATCTAGAATCTTCATCCTTTTATGTATGTAAATCTCTTAAAGATTTATTTTTTACAGGCTACCGAGCATCCGGACTCGTATCATTTAGGTAAGTTTTCAGATATCAATCTATAATGTAAAATAATGTAATGCTAAAGTATGGATCAGTCATTTTAATGTGTTTTCTTACTAGTATAAATCCTTCTATACCACTTGTTTAAATAAAAGGAATTTTTGAGGTTAAAATCCTCATCGGCACCTAGTACTCATTTAGGTATAACCAAAGAGTTCTAAGTTTGTATAGCGGACATTGGGAAAACTATTGTCATACATAAATTTTGAGCCTGTGCACCAGTCCACTCTATATACCATGAAATAACAAAGTACCTATCTAAAATTAATTAGAACCACAGGCGTAACAGGTTTCACGTGGGGGGTCTGAGTATACCAACATGTTAGTCATGTAGCATGGGTTCTTGCCGCCCACAAAAAAACTTCTTTCAACAAATAAGTCACATATACACCTTCTTATAAGTGCGAAAGGCTTTATAATGTGTATATGTTTTGTGGCCCCGACTAGGATAATATACGCCCATGATTAGAACATATTTTGACATGGTTGTAATGCGTATATTGGCATATTTTGTTACAAAATTTAAGCATACAGAGACATCTTGTTACACGGACATATCAGATAAGACAGCCACTTATTAACAATTGGTAATAACTTTTGGACAAAAAATTTGGTCCTGAGGTCCGGTCTATACCTATACTGTTTTATGTCTTTGGGTATATTCATGTATGGTTGATGAGCATAACATTGTGTCTAGTCATTCTAGTCTTATATTCCATCTGTCACCATATTTGTAATGTTTAATGGTTAAGCCTAAAAAAAGTGTTTCAAAGTTTATAGGCCCTATGTTATATGCCTTAGCCCCTATGTATTTTTACACGCTTTATATTAGCTTCACTTGTATGTATGTATGTTGGTAACTCCCTGACTCAACTTCACTTACCCACCTAAGCTATCGAAGTTTACCAAACGATTGCGCGATGCAGAGGTCGAAGCGCGCAACACTCCGCCACACGCGCAACATTTTATCATATGCTAATATGTTGAGAAAAATGTACAGAATTTAATTGTATTTTCAAAAAATATGTATTTCGTTTTTTTATTGAGTTATGAAAGAAAATTTGAAAATTTTATGCTATACTAGCGCCATCTGTTGGCGTGTTTGTTATTAGCTAAGGACATAATATGACAACTAAGTACTAATTGGGTGGACAGAAGGTAGTAATACAAACCAATGCTGTATAATATTTGAGTGTTTCATGATGAGAATTCAAACGAGCCATTTGTGTTGTATGATAACAACATGATATCAAATGATAGGCCTGATTCACTTTAAAGTTCATATCAAGTTGTGAGTTAGTATAACAATTTTTTACATACTTTTTACATTTTCAGGTGATCTGGTTGGAGGTGTCATGTGTGCTGTTATTGTTGGTAAGTATATGTAAAGAAATGTATGTATGTTATAAAATAAAGGAATATTTCTAAATGCATTGTTTTATTAATAATCTTACAGCATATTCCTAATAAAATGGGTCAACAGTACAGTTACTTAACTCTATTAATATTTATATTACATATTTACACTTAAAAATTTATGAGATGTAACACTATCAGCCTTTCAATTTTATTTTTATAAAGAGAAATATAATTTTAGAAAAACACCTGTAAGGAATAATTCTAGCTTAAAATCCAATTGTCAAAAATGTTAATGGGTATCATATTCTAAATGAAAACCCCTTTGAATTCACAATGATTGAGCATATTTGAATGTAATAGGTGCAGTTAATTTTTTCCAAGAATTACCCCTACAGATACAGGCCTGGTAGTTTAAACAGGTGGGTTTCTAGGGTTTGGTTCAGTTACATCGGAGAGTTTGATAGTGATGTCCTGCAACCCCATGTTGGGCAGCGCGCTGAAGTCTTCGATGTTAGTAGCGGAGCTAGACGGTCGGTCGAACGGATAGCCCATCGGACGCGCGTCTGGGAACTTCTTGTCCTTCAAGCCACAGAAGCTCGAAGCTTCGACGCAACTCAATACCTTGCCGTCGGGTTGCTCAATCTGTTTCAAAATATACGTCTTAGGTTATTTAGAGAAATATAATGATTACCTAGTAAATTATGGTCGGGCAGGAAAAAAAAAAAAAATTAAAAGCCTGTGGCATTCTTAAATTTTAATAACATTCAGAGAATAAAAAGTGCAATTAGATTACGAAAGAAATGGACTGAAAAACATTGAAATATTCAAAAATTATTATTCGTTCTGTGCAAAGAGCGCATAAAATGTGGTCAATAAAAACTCAGGCCAAATTCTACCAAATGTATGAAAACTGAATATCTACAGGTGTTTATTTTATGCGATTTCTAGAAATTAGTTTATAGGTTCGATTTTTTATCTTGCTATTGGACGCAAAATGTTACATTTATGTTGCTATTTTACCTTATCCAGATCGTAGTTGGAGAGCATTACAAAGAGTTGGTAGGTAACGCCGGCGACGGTTCCCTTAGGCACGAGCATGTGCTGAGGCCAGCCGCAGCCGCAGTAGTTGAACGCGGCGAGGTCCGTCCGCTTGGGGTCACTCCCCTGGATGGACAGGTCGCGGAATGTTTGTTCGAACGGAATCGTCAGAGACGATTCTGATGACTGCCGAGTAATAGTGTTTTCACCAGCGCTCACTGAAAAGATTAAAAATATTTTTTTTGTTCCAAAAATTATGTTCTTGGGAAAAGTATCTAGAGTGTGGTATGGTTTTATTGCGTGGTTACTATTGTACATTGTAGATAGGAGCGTTTACTAGTGTAGAGTCCTTTCAGCGAGAGTAGGCACCTATAAGAAAATAATAAGTTGGACTCCCTCCAAGTATACGAGTAGGCATGAGCGCATTTACTGCTAAAGTAGCTATAGTACTCAATTATTTTGACATACTTACAGGGTGTTACGAATCTATCCATCTCAATGAACATCTTGCGTTGGTCGGACAGAGCCCACGGCAGGTTGCGTTCGTCGGTCTTTGGCGCCATGAAGATGCGCACGGTCGTGCGGCGAGCGGAACCAGTGTTGTTCACCTTTATGCTGTTATAAATAAGGTTTTCTACATTATAATCATACTTTTTCATCCTGACTTTTTTATGGTTAAACCCCCGACTAAGAGTTTTATATATATGTCGCGGAAAAAACCGCGGATTTCCGTAGTATCTTAATATATATAAATCTCGTGTCACAATGTTTGTCCTCAATGGACTCCTAAACCACTTAACCGATTATAATAAAATTCGCACACCATGTGCAGTTCGATCCAACTTGAGAGATAGGATAGTTTAAATCTCAAATTATAGTCGCAATTTTAATTTATTGCTAATTATTTGTCTGTTATTATTTGACAGTCACAATTATCTTAACTCCAAATGATTCTAACAGATGTCGATACCTTTCGACTGGGTTGAGTAAGTAATCAATAGATGGCGCTGCTATGAATGATTCTAACAGATGTCGATACCTTTCGACTGGGTTGAGTAAGTAATCAATAGATGGCGCTGCTATGGTAAATCTACGAACGTGTCATATAAGCTACATTTTAAGCGGGACTTTTATACCGGGAAAACTCATTCACGCGGGCGGAGCCGCGGGCAAAAGCTAGTATATTATAATCTTTGAGCGCGGAGAACCGTGCACTAGTTGCTACTTTGCTGTTATATATAGGAACCTTTTACCTTGTTAATAAAATTGTAACGCCTGATAATTGTTTAATAGCACTTAGCAACTTACTTGTAACGGAAAGGCCTGTGGTTGAGGTGAGTGAAGCGTGCGTACACCGGCCCGCGGTCCGAGAAATCTAAACCTCTAGACAGGTCCACGTCGCTCTGCATCCAGAAAGTGCTTAGCACGTTCTGTTGGCCGCCAGCCGTCTCCACCGCAACTGATGTCACTTGAACACCTGGGTTCTCGAGCTACAAACAAATGAACAGTAGAAATGAATGTTTCATATTACTTATTTGTAGTGGTAATTTCATTTATATATTTAGGTAATAGTTAGGCATCTTCAACTAATTTTGATATTTTAAAACATGGAACTAAATAAATACGTTACTTTCTACATCACAAAGTACCTGAGAGCGAGTGTATGGGCGAACGTTATGAGGTGCTTCCTTGAATTTCTGGAAGGTGTCATCTACCCACGCATGCACGCGGTAGAAGAACGGATCACGCATCGTCGTCGCCTCATCAGCGATCACACCGAATGATTCCTGTTGAACATTACAACATAATATTACGTATGCGTGAACAGTACTTATCCTACAGAATGCGTAGGTAACGCCTTGTTGATTTAAATTGGTCGACTTTCTGTGTGATATCAGCGGTATACCGTATAGGTAAGACTAAGACTTATGATTTATCAAAGAGTAAGACAAAAGTTCCTTGAATTTTCTAAGCCACCATTCACGACACAAGCTTTGTATCTGTTATGGACGTGGATGCTTTGTAGTTGGGACTTAAATATTAATTTATCAAAGAGAAATGTAAGTAAAAAGTACTAACGAGATATCGATGTTCGGGGTCGTGCATGTACGCGCTGAAGCTGTGCATGTTGTTGTGGATGGAGCCGTACAGTTCGCGGTTAGGAGACAGCGCGCTCGACTCGATCATGTTGCCGAGCGTGTCGATATCCAACTTTTTGGTAGTTTTGTCTGGCTGTAAATAAAAAAAGAGGATTTCATAATTAAAAATATGCAGTATGCTCAATTATTGTGGAGGCTGAAGAATATTGTAATGTTAATCACTTATATAAGGAATTAAAGCATGTAGGTACAAAGTGGAACTTACCATGATAACATTACCAGTAGCAATAGCCTCTTCAATGTTCTTTCTAAAACGTTCCATGTCGTCAATTGTAACGTTCAGACCGTCCACAGGTCGTTTCAGGTTCTGCCAACGCATACCAGCTTGTCGTGGCGGCCAGCCGCGGGATGACGTCAAGCTGTCTAGTTTAGGGAAGTACGCCTCCGGGATAGGCTCGCGCCAGTTGCTGAATTTCTTTACTCTCTTCAGAGAATTGCACAAACGCTCGCAATTGTATCTGGCAATGATTTGCTGATGCATGTAAAAGAACAGCTCTCCGCGACGGTCTTTAGCTACAATTTTAATGTCGCTAGCAGTGAACGGGTAAACGAGATGCCAATGCCAGTGATGTAGGTTGATACCGATGTCTTCACGCCAGTATGCCAGGCGGTGCTCTTCTTCCAAATCAGTAGCAGTGTAGTCTCGTGGAATAATGATAGGTATTCGCTGAAATTACATAAATTCACGTAAGGTATACCTAATTCCATGTTACGGTGATAATTGAGAAAATAGCATTGTGTTCGAATACTGACTACCTACCTACCTACCTTAAGGAACCTAGATGTGGAATATCATTAGAAGACCTCCAGTTCTACTCATATTAGAATTTAAAGATGTTTTTGAGCCAATCATGCACTACCAATAATTTTATGGATTTGGATAGCGCAGGATCAAGGGCGGATCCAGCTTTCAAGTCGGGAGGAGGGAGGGGGGGGGGGTGTCATATAGTCGAGGTCTAGTCAGGGCAGACTCCAAATCGATTATAAAAAATATCAGTAGTCACCTAGACCCAGTCCGGGGTCATGGCCCCAATGATCTCCCCTCTGGATCCGTTGTTGTCTTTATTCTGAGATTCTAACTGCCTCCTTCATTGTCAATGGCAGTAGGTATACAAGGCGGTAGTACGATACTGCATTGAAGTTCTGTCAGAGTGTTTGCATGTAGGGATGTCGAAGGACCGCTTGCCGTACCGTCACATATCGCTATGGGCGCCAGGCTTATAGGGTCCTGTTTTGTATTTTTATAAGGCACAGAACCCCATCTTAATAGTTTTGAGGTCTCCTTTGACTTCTTCTTACTTGAAAGTTACAAAAATAGGCGTATATAGAGGGGGGGTCGGGTGACCCGTGCCTACCCCAGAATTGCGTGGTGTCCCCCACAGGAGTTTGAAGCATCCTACTACTATTATACATTTTCAAAATTATCAAAACTGCAAGTATACCTACACAGAAGTAATTTATTTTTTGTCTAGGATACTGGCTCCTCCTGGAAAATAACTAGCTGGTAGCTACGCCTATGGTTACAAATCAAAACTACTTTACTCGTTCTTTCGTTTATAGCAAAATAAATTGATTTGATTTGGAATATAAAATCTACTCACTACTCAGTAGTCAATAGTCACAAATCACAATATCATAAAACAATATCTATGGGTTTTGTAGAATATTATTTGGTCTTTTATTGAAGCAACATAAATAAAAAGAATAATTATTTATGACAGGTTAAGTACCATAAAAAGTCTTTCGAGTATGTTAATTTGCGTGAACAGAAACGTAAAAAATTGCGGAAAGTCACGTAGACCACCGCGCGTGTTTATATTTTGACCAAAGTAAAAAGTAACCTGCTTATAATGTTCAGATTTTAAGTGACTGCGATGTTGTTTTCATAGATATTTAATTCGCGAGATTAAACCATGGAAGATTTCTTAAATAAACCAGGTGTTGTTGTGATACGTGCTAAACCTGAAGGACAGCGTAAAACTTTCAAACCAAATATTCGGTCAGTGACTAAGATTCCTGATGAGTTATTAAACAATCCTTTATTAAATAGGGCGTGTGAAGCATTACCTCAAAACTATAATTTTGAAATACATAAGACAATATGGAGAATTCGGTCGCTGGAGGCAAAGAGAGTAGCATTACAGATGCCCGAAGGTAAATATTGTAATTAGTTTTGCTAATATCGATATTATGATTCTGTTTGTTATCTTGGTATGATATAATTATTATATTATATTTTTATATTATATTATGGTAGTGGCTCCACTTTTTTCTGGTTAAGTGCAGCATCCTATTAGAAAAATATTTTTTAGAATAGTCTTAAGAGTTTCAAATCAAACCAAAAACAAACAAATCACAACTTATTAAAATCAACTTTTCTATAATAGCACAGATCTAGATTACTACAATACTTATGAAATGAATACTTATTTCTTATGTAACTGACACAAGTAAGGTCAATGGGGCGAAGACCGTCTGTCAGGTAAGACCATATAATAAGAATTATGACAAATTCTGAATGGCTGAATGGCAAAGATGGCAGCAGGCAGCCTTATATGCGAAATCATAAATAGTTTCTACACAGAAAAAATATTACATTTGAAAATTAATCAGGATTTCTACTTGCATTTTGATGGCATCACATTGCCAAAAATTTCGTGTCAAGTTGATTTTTGTACTATTTACTTGGATCTGTTGAGGCAAGGTTATGGATTATTAATTTCTTTACACAATTATGTAACAGTTTACTATAAAACATATTTTTCACAAAGTTACAACAGTTGAAAACAGTATAACCCAAAATAAGCAGTAGTGGCTAAATCCGGCTAGGCTTTCGAGGTTAAGATCGGCATATGCCGGTCTTCACCGAATTCAGAAATTGTCAACATTTTCCTCCCAACCCAATTTTTTTATTATTTCAATTAAATTTAAGTTCAAGGTCTATCATCAATAGTCTATAATAACATAAGCATTTTAAAGCTATGCTGAATCTAACACACAATAATAATCACTCTAATGCTATTTGATTTCTGATGAAGTTGAAGCTCCGATGCCATTAAAATTTATATGGGACCACTATGAAGCTATATATCAAATACAACACAAAAATAATTCTTAAAATAGGCTTATACTTGATGGAGATACCGCATAACACGTATAAAAAAAATCCGTTACCCCTGAAGGACGTAATATGCTAAAGTTACCCCATAAACGGTTCTTATTGCATTTTAATGCCGCTCGGAGTCTTTTATTTAAATATGGCAGCATGCATTGAATTGGCGATAAAAGATTATCTACATAATGTCTGTATTCTTGTAAACAGTTTTTTAATTATGTACAGATCTTTGCCTATTTGACGGTTTTAGCCGACATGGTGGAGTTTATTTTTCATTACCCCATCATATCCACTTGTTTTTGACATTTTTATTTAATAGTCAACTAAGTATTTTATTGTATGAAATTTTAAAGTTCGTTAAAATCATTACCACCATACTGCCCACTGCTGAACACGGGCCTCCTCTACAATTTTTTTTTAATGCATTGAATGACGAGACGAGCATGCCGTTCGCCTGATGGTAAGCGATACGACCACCCATAAACAGTAGCAACACCATCCAGCAACTTGAATTACAAAGTACTGTGTGGCATTCCACTGTGCTCATCATCCTGAGACATAAGATGTTACACTGGCTACAATGTTCTTCAAACCGAAACACAACAGTGCATGCACACTGCTGCTTGGCGGTAGAAATAGAATTGAGAGGGTTTTAGGCCTTAGTCCACCACGCTGGCCTAGTGCGGGTTGGCAGACTTCACATACCTTTGAGATTCCTATAGAGAACTTCTCAGATATGCAGGTTTCCTCACCTTCCTCAAAAAACATTACCGAAGCGTCCAAAATTAGTCAATGCAACTTTTTTAAAATAAAGTATGTCGGTCTTCGCCACATTGACCTTAATATATTTTAACAATAATGCCTACATATTTTGTTTCAGGCTTGACAATGTTTGCAACTACACTGTGTGATGTAATAGAATCCTTCACTGATGCTGATACTGTGATAATGGGAGATGTGACATATGGAGCATGTTGTATTGACGACTATACTGCCGTAGCACTTGGTGTTGACCTGCTTGTGCACTATGGACATTCGTGTTTAATACCAATTGACCAAACTAGCAGCATTAAGGTATTATACATATTCGTTGACATCAAAATTGATCCATCACACTTTGTAGACACAATTAAGGTGAACTTTGCAAAGAAGACAAGCATAGCTTTAGTTAGTACAATACAATTTGTGACTACTCTGCATTCTGTGGCAAAAACTCTTCGCTCTGAAGACTATGTGGTAACAGTGCCTCAGTGTAAGCCACTATCACCTGGGGAAATACTAGGATGCACAGCACCCAAGGTGACATCAGATATCATAATTTACCTTGGAGATGGCAGATTTCATTTGGAAGCAATAATGATTGCCAACCCTAACAAACCTGCTTATAAATATGACCCGTATGAAAAAAAAATCACATCAGAACAATACGAACACAAGCTCATGAAGGAGAATAGGCAAAATCAAGTTAAGACAGCAGAAACAGCTGGCAACTTCGGCCTCATATTAGGCACATTAGGAAGGCAAGGAAGTACAAAAGTTTTAGGCAATTTAGAGAAACAATTACGTAATTCAGATAAGAAATTTGTTAAGATACTCCTATCAGAAATATTTCCTAGTAAATTAGCATTATTTAATTTGGATGCATTTGTCCAAATTGCTTGTCCAAGACTCTCAATTGATTGGGGGACCGCTTTTCCTAAACCTTTACTTACACCTTATGAATTTTCTGTGGCCCTTAGTAATAGTAAATGGTTAAAAGAAGATGGAACATATCCTATGGACTTCTATTCCAATGACAGTCTTGGTCCTTGGACCCCAAATTATAAGCCTATATTTTGTTCAGGCACTGATAAAAAATGTGACAATTGTTGTGATGGGAAAGGAAAATAGTTACTTACAGGAATAGATTGTGGGATGACTGCTGCAGATTCACGGGCTTGGGTGAACACTTGAGAGTCCAAAAACTTTGAGGGGAAAACCTCTGCAAAGTTTTGTACACGAATCTTCCTTGTGTCGCGCCTGGCAAAGTAAAGGATCATCAGAAAATCGATTACAATTCTTTAAAGATTCAATTGAGTTACTGCTTTGTATGCTACTTTAAAAATATTTATTTATTTATAACAATGTTAATTAAATCTGCTTTCTCAAATATCATTATAATAATTTATCACATGAAATAACAGGAATGAATAGAATAATATTCAATAGAAAATATAATTGTTACTGAAGGTGTTTGTATCATTACTTACCTGTGCATAATTGCAACAGAGTAGCAGTAGTTGAACAGCTGTGGGTTAAGATTAATTCGGGCGAACACACAAGTGGATAGGAGTTCTTGAAGTTGGTTCTCAGTTACACCTAGAAATGTATAATTATAATTAATGGATGTGGTGTTTAACTTATATGTATAATAATAAATAGGTTTTATTTTTCAACACAGTATTTTATTTCGTCACTCACAGTCTTTAATGATTAATAGCCAACGTCTATTTTTAGTATTAGTATAATATGATCTATGATAACAGTTAATAATGTGGTACTGTAATTAGAATTCTTGAAGCAAGTTGTATTTGGACACTGCCGTCGTGACTCGTATGTAACATAGCAGAGGACATAGACACTACATTATGTAGGTAATTTATGCGATTTAGGCATTTAATAAGAAACTTGACCGAAATTATAAAATTAAACTGACCCATTAGTACATCAATGACTTCATTAGCCATTTCTTGATGAGTTGGCAGGAACAAGGAGAAATCGGCATCGCGCGGTAGTTGTTTAGCTTTCGGAAACTCTGGAATCTTGTCGAGATTCTTCAATATTATTCTACGAGATACCTCCCCTTCATCACCGAAGCGATTGTTCAGCTCCAGGCCATTGCTGGCGTACTCGGGGGTCTAAAAATATTAAATGTATGATTGTGGAATAAATAAAATAATATATATATATATATATATATATATACCTATTGTTGCCGATCTGAGTCCTCTATTGTAAAGGATGGCAATGAAAAAACGAAAGCTTTTCCTTGTAGGCCTCTTACGAAATCAAGATGTGCCTATGACCAGTAAATATAGAATTTGATTCTGAAATCATAACAGGATAGAGTTCTGGTTTGGATTCATTGATTTATTTAGGTATGCGTTATAATCAACATTTTAGAACTCGGGAAAGGAAATCTTATTTCCTGATAAAAAGTTTGTTGCCATAAAATTTTCCAGCTTAAGCGGTTAATTCAATAACAACAAAATAGCAAGGGCGTGAAGTCAGTTGGCAAAGTACTTCTAATATTATTAGTTAAATAGTAATAATACCAGCCCTGTATTATATACAGTCCCATTTCTGGGCACGGGCCTCCTCGACAACTGAGAGGTCCTTAGAAGCTTTAGTCCACCACGCTGGCCTAGTGCGGATTGGCACATTTCACATAGGTACCTTAGAAATTCTTATAGAGAGATATTCGTATGTCCGCAGGTTCAAAACCTAAGGGCACGCACCTCTGACTAAAGTTATGTGTGTATTATTTGTGAATTATCGCTTGCTTTAACGGCGAAGGAAAACATCTTGAAGAAATATTCGTTAAATATTTACCAGAAATTGTTCGGTGAGTTCGAAAAGAACTTTGTCGTCCCCCTTGGTGTTTATCATTGGTTCCCCTGGACGGTCGTACAGGAGTTCGAAACTATCGTAAACAGAATCAGATGACATGATGTCTAATAAACGAACTTTTAAATAAGAAAAAAACTTTTTATTATACGCACTTCACAGAAACTGTGAAGTGGGAATGCTATTGAATTTTGTGTCGTGGCCTTTTATATTAATTCCTTTTATGGTACGAGTGCAATAATATTTTGAACGACGTCGAGTGCAAAACCACAGCATGAAAACTGATAGTACTTATTCTCATGGCTGCTTTATCAAAACCATAACCGAATTAAAAATGATATTAATATCGTTAATATATGTTGTACATTATATGTAATATTAGAAAATACACATATGTAGTTTTTATTTCGTAAAATGAGGCGCTCGCGCTAGCCTAGTGGAGATTACGTAGTATTTATATAATAATTCCATGGATAGAACAGATTGCCGAGACGATGGTCGCAGGATCGAAGCGCGGCCCTAAAGCGCGCACGCCTTTTGGAAGATTTCTGTTTTTCAATATCATTGGTTTTCGTAGAACAAATGGATTAAATGCAGTAGGTATTAAATTTATTATAGTCGATTATATTATATACTTAGGTGTTACTTACCTACATTCGTGACGGCCGCGAAACGCCCCAGATTTTTTACCAAAATATAGAATTTGTACTGCTGAGGGGCTTGCAAAAGTAGGAATTTTGGAGTGGAACCTTTGGCTCTTTAGTATAGAGAGCTGATAACATATTAACAGAATTCAGAACTTGTGAGGATTGGTATTACACTTTAAATGTGAAGTTTCGGGTAGGCTTAAACTTTCATGTTTCTTTTGAATGGATGACCAATTACTTATTATACTTAAGTTGCCCAAGTAAGATGCAGTGCAAAGTCAAAACTACGGTACTTAATTATTTTGAGGCTCAGTTAAAGAAACGATTTGACGTACGTTTTATCCCAATTTTACAATATCTACTGCTAAGTGCATGTACTCTTATTTTTAATCATATTTGTTACCTTAGAACTCATTCATATATGCTTTCAGATTGGTCCTAAAGAAATTTTATCATAATCGGTTCAGATCAGGTGATAGCAGATGCACCATGGTATGTCACAAATGACAGACTACACAATGACCTTGGTATCAAAACAGTAAAGGAAGAAATAAAAGAGAAAGTCAAAACATATAAAGATAGATTGCAGCTACACCCAAATATACTAGCCCATCACCTTATGGATGACATACTTCCAAGGAACACCCGGAGACTAAAGAAAAGATTACCACAGGACTTGCTCTAGTTCGGTAAATTATGAGGATATGTCACTGGACGTGTACCTCGCATACCACTACAGAAAATATTATAAATATTGCCGAATGTCACCTAGACAAATTGCAATAAACGGAAAGAGAAGAAAAAAAAAAATCGGTTCAGTGGGCTTAGAATGTGACACGAAGACGCAACTCGTAAAACGATGTCGTTTAATTTTGATGTTTGTGATTGATCGAGAGACCAATACGTCAGACTCTCAATCAATCCCAATAAGACGAAACGAAGACGTGACGTGTTTTTTTGTCACATTCTAAGCCCACTGTACTTTGGTTAATGGTTTTTAAACCAAAATAACCTGAACAAGTATGTTGTCCAAGTAAACGAATTTGCGAATTTTGCTTTCCTCAGATTCCCTTTCCTTTTATATCCATGAGATTAATTCTTACAATACAGCCAACACCAATTTAGTGTAAAGAAATTATCCATTTCGGGATTATTGGTTTTCTGTGTCAATGAACAATTTACAATTCGTAAAACGGGAAAATAAAAAACAATAACATGTCGAATTCATTTGAAAGCCCTTTGCTTTATTATCGCCATATTATCACTGACTAGTTTGACATTCACAAATATCACATATTTTTAAATGTTGTCTAACCACATCCAGGTGATAAGACTCTCATTCGAGTTATTCACATTTGTGGGAAATATTGCACAGAATTTTAGACAATTATAAATAACAATACAAATAAATAACAAAAATTACCAGTCGCAATCTATACTTAATATATAAAGCTGAAGAGTTTGTTTGTTTGAACGCGCTAATCTCAGGAACTACTGGACCGATTTTGAAAATTCTTTCACTAGTAGGAAGCTACATTACTCCTGAGTGCTATAGGCTACTTTTATCCCGGAAAAACTTTTCCACGCGGGCGGAGCCGCGCGCAATGCTAGTTACTAATATCCAGAATCAAAAGTAAGTACTATTCTAAACTTAGAACCATAGGAGTAAAATCAAGTAAGTTTTTTGAATTGACAGGGGATTTTTAATACATCAATTTATTGACAGTAAATTTACACCATTTTTTTAATTTGTATTTATAATTTTTTTGCAGCATGCCTATTGTGTACAGGTATAGTTATTAGGAATGGTTTAACATCTAGGTTTACAGTAGTTGTCAATTTGGACACTATTTTTTCTAATATACTTGTAATTTTATTATTTTTCTTTTAAGAATTTGCAAACTATTTCCAGGAATTTTTCTGGTTTCTGACTGTGTACCCAATGACCAGCACCTTCAACAAACACCAGATCTGCTAATGGGAAGTACTCTTGGATCTCTCGCAAGTCATTCTTTCTGAAAAATATTTGTAAAAGAAATTATTATTAGTGTACATTGTAAACATTATTTTTATATGTTGTAAACATTGTTAATATAATTGTGCCACATAAAATTACTTACCCAATATAATCAGACAGAGATCCACCAATAAATAATGTTGGCCCACAATACTGTAGACCTCTCAAATTGGAGGGAAAGCTAGATATATGGGATTGGAAATTATCTTTCAAGGCTGGTATATTTACTCTCCAAGTGTAAGTCCCAGCATTTGTCTGAACCAAGTTTGTGATTAGGAAATTTCTTAAGTTTATGTCTGGAGTAAAACCTTTGAGTTGTTCATCAGCCAGCTTTCTTGCTTTGGACATTGCAATGCCTGATCTAATGGACACAGATGACATGGCATCAAACAGACTTGCCATTGAGAAAATCTGTGGACTTGTTCTCACAGGTGATATATCCACCACTATAAGGCTTGATACTAAGTCAGACTGAAATGAATAATTTTATATTGAATTTAATGTTTCCGACAAATTTACATAATATAACAAAAACATTGGATGTTTAAAATGTATTTGAAGGCCTATTAAACAACGGTATTATACGTACAACTTACACAGAGCAGTGACAACACCATGGCTGTGCGTCCGCCCATGCTGTGCCCCATCAGTGACACCTTCGACAGCTCCAGTTTTTTGAGTAGCTTCATGACATCGTGAGCCATATGCACGTAAGTGTGCTGCGAGGAGTGTCTGCTGTCACCATGGTTACGAGCATCAACGCTTATCACCTTCCTTCCAGTAGTTCTGTGGATAGCTTTACTCATACTGTTCCAGTTATTTTTGGAGCCTAACAAACCGTGTAAAATCACCAGTGGAGATTGCGACGAGCTCTCATCAGTCGTACTTTCGTAAGAGGCGTAAGCCAAGTCAACAGTTTCAGCATTGTCCGATGTAGATCCATAGTGCCTGTGTATATTTGGTGCCAGTATCCTAGCGGTGATGTTGACTAAGTAATTTTTGTAACATAGTCTATTGAGTATCATTTTTTGTTTTGCTAAATCTAAAATATTGTATAATTGTTAAGACTTAAGGCATAGATTATTATTAATACTAGAGACTTAAGGTTATGTTTTCACGTCAAAGTCAAATAATGGGCAAATGTCACATGTCAATTATATAAGTCAATGTCAAAGTTTTTTTTTATTATTCTGGCATGATGGACGCTGAGGGTTGAGGGCAAGTCGGTACACTTACTTGAAATGTTGGAATTAGCGTAGGCCCAATGAATACACTGTAAGAATATTTACGCCCATATAATATTATATTATCGAAAACAAGTAGGCATAATACGTTGGTACACACTACATAGGATGGCGCCCTAATCTCTATTCAAAGATAGACAGAGGTGTATTATAAGTACACATTTCGCCAGCTATGTTAGATTTCATCGTAGTTTCTACTGGTCTATTCTACTGGTGGTAGGTCTCACATTATGTAAGAGGCCGTCTGGGTGGGTACCACCGCAATGTCTATTTCTACCACCAAGCAACAGTGTGCATGCACTGTTGTGTTTCGGTTTGAAGGACATTGTAGCCAGTATAACTACTGGACATAATGAGACTTAACATCTTATGTCTCAGAATGACGAGCGCAGTGGAATGCCACACAGTACTTTGTAAGTCAAGGTGCTGGATGGTGTTGCTACTGTTTATGGGTGGTCGTATAGCTTATCATCAGGCGAACTGCATGCTCGTCTCGTCATTCAATGCTATAAAAAAAAAGTTTATATTTCCTATAGTCCTCGATAGTAGTGGGCGTGTCTAATGCAATTTACCGACCATCATTCCGTACTCTTGGCTGATGTTCAGCAGAAAAACCCAATAAATACACATTTTCCGATCTGGGATCGAACCCGAGACGTCAGCTCGGCAATCCCATTGCAATAGTACTACTTCATCAAGGCAGACAATTGGGTGCCTACGTATAATAGCGTTCCAAAATTTGTTAAAAACACTTTCTCAGATGGGTAACGAATCGACACTATCGAGAGGCTATTTGACTATAGGTAGGTAATAATTCCTTCCTAGCCGAATTTCGGCCACGGCGGCCATTCTCAACGGAGATCAGCCAGGTGCGCAGGAAATATTATAGTGCACAAGTGTGTGCGCAATACACAGGTGCACTCGCTATTCCTTCTTCACTCCCATAGTCCGGTGAAACGGCAACCCGCATGACCGGAGAGAGATCAAGCGTCGCGCCGGACCAACAGGTTTGCGGGCTTTCCGAGGCATGGGGGTATCACACCGCCAACTTCCCGACTCCAAGCTGCGTCTGTGTAATTTTTAAAATGGAAATGCGCAGTCACAATGTTTTTGGCCCGATCCGAGATTCGAACCCAGGACTTCAGCGCACTAATCGTACTCGGTAACGCGTACGCAATACAACTATGCCACCGAGGCAATCATTAATTGATGACTAAGTATAATATATCAGCGGTGACTAGCGGAACACGCGCAGGAGGAGTTTATTTCAATATTAATATTTTAACCGGGATTAAAAGTAGTCTACATGTGTTACTTCAAGGCATGATCTACCCGTGTGCCAAATTTCATTAAAATTAGTTAAGTTGTTTCTGCGTTTACTTCTAACAAACGTACAAATATACAAACATTTTCACAAACTTTCGCATTTATAATATAAGTAAGAAGTAAGATCCATTATTATAAGTATGATAATGAAATATCCAATCATTATCACAATTTATTTTTCATCATAAACTGAGTTACCAAATTGTGAAAAGTAGCAGGGTCTTCAGAGTGCACGTTATGACCCACACCGGGAACGTATTTCAGTTCAACCGAAGGAAAATAACCTTTAATTCCAGATAGATCTCCACGTCTGTAAAAAGACAGATAAACCCTAATATGCACACCATATTTCAAAGTACTTTTGTGAGGTTACCTTATTTATAACTAGCTTTTACTCGCGGCTCCGCCCGCGTGAAAGAGATTTTCCGGGATAAAAGTCCCGCTTTATATTTTCCCGGGATAAAAGTAGCCTATGTCCTTTCTCAGGCTCTAGACTATCTGTGTACCAAATTTCATTTAAATCGGTTCCGTAGTTTTAGCGTGAAAGCGCGACAGACAGACAGAGTTACTTTCGCATTTATAATATTAGTAAGGATTCATAATCTGTACCTACCCACTAGGGAGAACTTAAATAGAAGTTTATTTTTTATAGAATATCTACAAAGTAAATGAACTCACGGAAGATAGTTTGATTGCTCGCCGCCAATGAACAGAGTAGGGCCGGGATATTTCTTTCCAGCAAGTTCAGTGGGGAATGAAGCAATGTTTGGAAAGTATTGTTTCAAAACATCTAGATTGCACATCCAACTTATAGTCTTGTCCGTTTTTGTGCCAATGTTCATAAGGATAAAGCCCAGTCCTTCATCGCTGTCCACTAAACCTGATGCAATAATCTTTTTCTTTGCCGCAATTCTAGCATTACCTACGTTGGTAATCCCATTGAAGTCAACAGTTTTCATGACGTCTATGAGTCGTGGAAAGAAATCGTTTAAGATTCCAGCCGTCGACACCGGTGATATGTCTACGATGACCATACCCGCTACTTTTGAAGGCTATAAAAATACGATTGTAAATTAATTTATAGAACTGCGATAACTTTACTCTGTAGTCTTTTGGCCATTGTACGATGACGTTTCCGTATGAGCGTACATAGGATTATTTTTGCAGGACGTTTATGTGTGTAAATTATTTATTATTTTCTTCCATACGTAGCTATACCATAATTCCATGTTTGGATTTGATTAATACACACTCTCACTCCCGCCTTTTATCCCCGAAGAGGTAGGCAGAAGAGCAACTAGTGCACCCACTTTCCCGTCGCATAATGTGATAGGGGATAAACCTATTGCCATATCGGGCACGAATTCTACGTAGATTCTGAGTTATTACTACTCAGAAAAACCAATATCACTTCATATGATCCGGGGATCGAACCCGAGACATCAGCATAGCAATTGTACCGTAATGCGAGACAGATTGATTAGGTAATATTATTTCGTGAAAAGATTTTCACTCGGGCCGAAACTTGAGCAGAAGCTATATTATTGATGTTTAAAAAATATATTGCAAGGTTACACTGAATTAAAGAGGGCATCTGCGTTTCACTTACATAACTAGGTAAATAAAATTCTGAGCATAAAATAATAGGCCGCAATAATTTTCGGAAGATTATGGCAACCAGATTCTTTCACTATTGATTCGAAGTTAATTATTCCGTTGAATCGGATTGATAGGCTTTTTAACGTACCTCAGTCAAGGCCAGCACCATCGCTGTCCTGCCTCCCATGCTGTGACCAACAACGGTAGCTTTGTTTATCGACAATTTGTTCATAAGTTGCGACACATCTGATGCAAGATCATGATAGGTGTGCGAAGTGTTGTGGGGACTTTCGCCGTGATTTCGCGCGTCTACTGCCACTACCGTCTTTTTGGTTGTAGCAAGGATCTTCTTACACATGCTCTCCCAGTTTTTCTTAGATCCCAGTAAGCCATGGAGAATTATCACAGGCACATTACCTGCAACACTCCCTCCGTGGACCTTATGAGCTAAATCAACAGCGGATCTTGAGATAACATTGTTAATGAGTGGTTTGTAACGTGTATGCTTTGTTAATGAGAAAATCTTCATTCCACATTGGTAATAATTTGTATTGCGACCAGTCAAAGAGAAGAGAACGCCGTGTATGATTGACAATTAACTTATGGCAGAGCTTGACAAAAGAGTTTTTGTGAATTGGTTATGGTTGATCTTTGGGATTTTTGGTCCTCAAATACAATATGCAAAGAGAATTATAATACTACTGAAAACAATATGACTTGACTCGTTGAGAAGAATGGAGTTATTATCTATATAGTAATTGCAAAATTTACTCTAGTTTAGGATATTTCTAGAGGAAAATAAAAAAAATACGCTTAACTTTGATCACTTGTGAAATATTTAACTGAAAGGTATCTAATTGTTAATGTTTTAAACAGTAATTTGAGTCCTCGTATCATTAGTTGCTTTAGGTGCTACTGAAGTTGCGTTAGTGTGGGGGCGCATCATGAAGTACTTAGGTAGGTAGGTCATATTTACAATTACGAAGCGCTGTTATTTTTTTTTATACACGCTGATGTCTGTTAAAGAAAAATTTCATATGTACCTATCGTTACAAAACTTCGTTTTATTTCATAAGTTTTCGGATCATTCTTACGGGCGCATGACATTTACAAATAAATCAATGAAACTGTTTCTGACTTACACCATCGAGCGTGATGAATGTGGACATGCACCGGTATATCTCATGATACACCACACAGACATTCGCGGTATTATATTATTATATTATTAAAGCCAAGTTTAAACTAGCAAGTTCTCGGAGGAATATATTGCGCAATGACTTCCAGACACGTTTACACTAGCGGTAATTTTTAATAAGTCTATACTAATGAGTCTTGCCGTAAGCTGTAGCTAAGCAGCTAAAGCCGTGGCGAATTCTCCACAAGGGCACGAAGCCACGTGATGTCCTATGATTTAAAAAACTAATAGGTTGAAACCCATTAGCGATCCTTACACGGTCTACCCATAACATTCACCACACGAAGAGGGTTATAAAATTATTATTTGATACTGGAACGATTATTTTTATATAAAAAAGCAAGAGTTATTTTATGGAAAATATATTTAGCCAATTGCTTTAAGGAAAGATATGGTTAATTCAAGGAATGTTTTCGGGTCATCCACATGCACATTGTGTCCAGTTTTCGGTATATACGTGATTACTGCTTGAGGGAATATTTCTCTGATACTGGTGAGATCATCGGGCCTGCAAAGAACGTTATTAATATTAAAAATCTATCCTACAATGTGATTTGTATCAAGGTTGTTGATATTAAGGATAATGTAGGCATTTGATTGTGTTAAGGAGAAATGGTTTAAAATTTTGTGTTTTTTATGTTAGTTGTGTTTGAACATCTTGACCATATCTCTTTCAGCTTTTACTCTACCTCCGCGCGCGTTGATGTCTTTCTCTAAAAAAGAATTCCGCTGTGCTCTTTTTCGGGATATAGGTAAATTAGCCTATATTATTGTGTCTCAGTCTCACTCATGACTGACTCAAGTAGTAAGCAGAGCGTTAACTACTACATATAAGATTCGGTGAGATATAGTTTATATGTCGTTAATAGAGGAGAGGAGATTGTCACTGTATCAAGAATAAATCGCACTTTATGCAAAAAAAAAAAAAAAAATTCAACAATAACATCCAGCACCTTCAGTTACAAGGTACTGTGTGGCATTTCACTGCGCTCGTCATCCTGAGACATAAGATGTTAAGTCTCATTATGGCCACTAGTTACACTGGCTACAATGTCCTTCAAACTGAAACACAACACTGCATGCACACAGCTGCTTGGCGGTAGAAATAGACATTGCGGTGGTACGCAACCAGACGGACTCTTACATATGAGAGACCAGTAAAATATTCAAGTTAAGTAATTTTCTTTAACCTACTTGAGAAATTTGTCATTGATATAATAGGTCAATGATTATTAGAATAATAAAATATGCGAAACCGCCTATTGGCATATATTATATTGGCAAATATAGTCAAATTATATATTACCCAATTTGCACATACCAATAATATTTCGCTACAATTTAATTGTACATTAAAATTTTACATCGTGCAGGCGCCGCCACCAACTTTTTTTCGAGACATTACGCTATTGTGAAACTAAAAGCTGGTTTAGCAACTTAATATTGCAGCAACCCATGAGCTGTAATATAGTAGAGGTAGGAGACTGGAGAGACATTGGTTTACATTTTCTAGGATAAAATGTTTATTAAAGTGTCTCTAGGCATAGAAGTCTAGAGTAAATACTTTCTTATTGCATTCAAATGACGCGACGAGCATACCATCGCCTGATGATAACTGACACGAATGCCCATAAATACTAGCAGAACAGAATATACAGAACTTTGAGTTACAAAATACTGTGTGGTACTCCACCGCGTTGGTCACACGGAGACACAAGATGTTCAGTTTCATGCCCAGTAATTACGCTGGCTACAATGTTCTTCAAACCGAAACACAACAATGCGTGCACACAGCTGCTTATTATTATCTGAAATATTCGCTATCTTATTCGTAGATCTTGGTTTCTTTACATTTTAGTAAAATAAGTAATTAGCTGTGTCATAAAGTTACGAAAAAAATACTTCTATTTATCATGGTCAAACCAACAAAAATAAACACTGCTTTATCCTACTTTCTACTCATTCCATATTATCATTTTATGTAAAGCAATGTTGAGCTTGGTAACAGTGAACCCGAAATGCTGAATGGATTTGGATAAAATTGGCACACGGATAAGACCATGTCCAGCATTAACGTATGACGCTATTTTTTATTCCAGGCATTTGCAGATTTTCAGTTTTACCTGGAACAAACATTCACGCAGATGGAGTCGCGAGCTAGAACTAGTTGTAAATGTGGAAACTCTGGAAACTTATGAAGGTTTTTCTAAAGCGAGGTTAAGATTAGCAAGAAAACTTGTAGAAGTTGACTTCCGTAAGCGATTTTTACGTATAAGCATTAAGCAGTCACGGCAAACTGACTTCTGCAAATTTTGCATGTGTATAGAATTATTGAAACATTAACGCGAGAGTTATCGCATTTGGAAGTTCTTGCGCTATATATTGTTGCGAAAACTTGCTTATCTTTACTTAGCTCTAGAAATAAATGCATATACCTACAATTGAATGGATTTAAACATAATTTGACACAAAGACTTGCGTTCTGGATTGACACTATTTCTACACTACGTATAGGAAAAATCTTGCATCCCTCATATTTCTAACATTGATAGGTACCATAGTTCCGCATAGACGGAAAACAAAGTAAAGCTTACCGCATACCTTTATGATATTGTAATTTTTCACACGTGTTAAATTTACAACCGACATGGCAATATATAACATATGCCAAGAAGAGTTGTCTTTATGAGCAGTGAGCATATTATATCTCCAGTAAATAATATATCTATGTGTGTCAACTTTATTCTAATTGGCCCATTTACGCGATTAAAGATAGCGATTGCTATAATTTATTGAAATCAGTTATCAGTCCCCAATATTAAACGCTTTCTAGAGTTTTGGCGGGAACTTGGAAGTGTCATGAGGTGCTCTTGTTTTAATTCATTACTTTGGTGATATTTAGTGTTATATTGCATAATCATGGTGGTATATTGTCCAATATAGTTCTATTAAAGAGCTCAAATGAAGTGAATTGAAATAATTGTGCTAATCAAGTGTTTTTTTTGTTGCAGCCAAAACTCCTCGATAAAGTCTTGGTAAGGAAGCCACTGCTACTTCGACATACTACAGATGATAAAATAGACAAACCAAACTTGAGATTGGCAAAATGTGACCACAAATGCCATTATAAAAAAAAAAACGCTTTCTATTAGTGGTTCAACTAATCAGTTTACTCTATATTTGGCGCATACTAATTATACTGCACATTTGAGAACGTTTGAAGCACATCGTCAGTGCATTTAAAACCGTCGCATACGTTCTAAGGTATTTAAAAAAAGTTTATGAAACAAACTCACGGTAGGAACTCCGACATCTGTCCCCCTATAAACAGTGTGGGGCCGTAATATTGCTTCTCTCCCATCGCTGGTGGAAACGACTCTATGTATTTGAAATGCTTTATGAAAATGTCCAGATTGCACGCCCAGCCTATAGTTCCATCCGGTTTCACCTTTACGTTCGATAGGACGGTACCTATCGCTAAGTCATCAGTTACAACATTTTCCAATTGTTTCTTGGCCTCAGTCTTCGCGTTGTCTACTTTTTTCGAGTTTTTGAAATCGACAGATTTCATTGCCGTCAATATTTTTGGGAACTCCTCTTTAAGTTGTTTGGGCGTTGAAACCGGTGATGTGTCTATAACTATCAGACCGGTTACCTTATTCGGCTAAAATCATATTAAACGCTAGAAAGTGCAAATAATACTTGCTTGGTAGGCACTATCATTATGTTAGGCGCAAATTGTATATGTATATTAATGATTATGCGATAGAATGAATACATCGTGTAGACGTAGTACACTACGCACGGGGAGCACGCATGCTCTACTGATGCTGTAGGTACTTAGTCTTATATTTATGTCTATTATATTGTAGCCTAACGCTCAGACTGTGGAATTGGTGGATAAGGGGATTTCACAATGGCCAGTTTTTTGTCATTAGTCCTATAAAAGTCGTATATGGGCCAATCTTATAACCTTACCGCAATCAAGGACACACACATAGCTGTCCGGCCGCCCATGCAGTGTCCAACGATAGTGGCTTTATTTATCTTCAATTTTTCGAATAAATTTATAACATCCATTGTCAATTCTTCATATTTATGTGAATTTACGTGCGCGCTTTCTCCATGGTTCCTTAAGTCTACAGACACTAATTGTCGCCCCGTTATATTCATGATTGTCTTAGCTACACTTCCCCATTGTCGTTTATTACTCAATAATCCATGAAGAAGGAATACAGTGGGTTCCTCATCGTCTGACCCTACAGAGTTCTCTCCTATAATTTTGTAAGATAAATTCACCGCACTTCGTATGCAATTTCTAAAACAACATCTCAATTTGAGTGTGTTTTGTATTATAGGGCGAAATCTCCCTTCCATTTTCATCACAATGTGTTTATTTTCCATAGCTATTACCTGTTTAGATAAACATATTTTGACATTTCTGTCAGTCAAAACGGGCAAAAAGCAATAATAAATACCCCACTTGTCATCATCAAATTCGATAGCATTGATTGACCTTCTCGACTCAGAGAATTTATGCCTTTTAAATGATGGGGCTCCCACCCGAAGAGTCTCCCCAACTCAAAACTCTAGTCATGTAGATTTATAATTTGCTTCGCCGAATTTGGCTTCATTGCTATCTTGGAATGTATTGCCTTCCTCATTTGGTAGTGACCATTTCCCCATTTTAATATCATTTCCCCATTCCTTTGATCCGATTTCTGCCCTCCCTCCTTTACTAAAGTTTAGACTCGATCAAGTTGACTGGGACCTCTTTGCAGAATTAGTGGAAGCTAAAACTTCTTCTTTACCTATGGTTGATAATTTAAATTTTATTAAATTGTATTCCTCTCTCACAGACGCTCTTTTATCTGTTGCTAGTTCTATTTTTCCTCTAAAAAACTCTTCATGCCGTAAACTACCTTCGCCTCCTTGGTGGGACTCTGAATGCTCAGCCATGGTGAATCAGCGCAAGGATGCGGAATCTATTTACTGCAGTAATATGAGCATGGAAAATTATCTTTCTTTTAAACGAATCTCGGCCCGCACTACTAAATTTTTCTCATTTAAAAAGAAACAGGGTTGGAAAAAGTTCTGTGAATGTCTTTCACCCCGAACTCATGCTTCAGTGGTTTGGAGAAGCATTAAAAGCTTTCGTAGAGCTTCTTCTGTTAATTGCAATATTTCCTCTAACGATTCTTCGTGGATTGGCGCATTTGCCGATAATTTGGCTCCTCCATTTGTTCCCTGTTTCAATTGTTTTCCACCTCCAATTTCTCACCTAACCTCGGCACACAAAATGGACCAAATATTTTCATTTGAAGAATTGTCTTGTGTTTTAAACAATCTTAATGACTCTGCTCCTGGAGCAGACGGTATTCCATATTCTTTTATTTGTAAGGCTTCATCCGCAACAAAACAATTGTTCCTAAATATTATTAACCAAATATTTCTTTCCGGTAATTTTCCAAAATCTTGGAAAAGTAAAATAATAATCCCAATTCTAAAGCCAGGAAAGGACCCTAAAGATTCCTCCGCCTATAGGCCTATTGCGCTATCTTCAGCTTTACTAAAAGTTTTTGAACATATGTTAAAAAATCGTTCGGAATATATTGTGGAGAGCAAAGGTATTCTATCTAGAACACAGTTTGGGTTTAGACGAGGCATGGGTACAATTGACAGTCTTGCCGTATATATATATATATAGTAGCATGCTGTGGGTGTTTTTTGGACATTACCTCTTCATATGACAGTGTTATTCTCCCTCTACTCAGGCAGAAAATGCTACAGCTGAGTATTCCTGAGAGGTTAACTAATGTCATTTGTAATCTTCACATGGCTCGTGTTATTTCCATTCGTCATCATGAATCTATTTCTCCGCGTGCAATTTGGAAGGGCTTACCACAAGGTTCTGTCTTAAGCCCTATCCTTTACTGCCTCTATACATACGACCTTGATGAAACTGTGGAGTCATTTTGTAATATACTTCAATACGCAGATGACCTTGCATTGTACTCTATTTCGCCTTCGTTTTCGGATGCAGCCAATCGATTAAATACGGCTCTATCCTAGCTTAATGTTTGGTTATTGAAGCACAACCTTATTTTATCAGCTGCAAAGAGTAATGTAGTAGTATTTTCTAGAAAGAGACTGATTCCAAATTTAGATATTTCCGTTAATGGATTTCCAATATTGAATAAAAATCAGACAAAATTCCTGGGTGTTATTCTCGACTCTAAGCTGACATGAGTTCCTCATCTGAACTTCATCGCCAATAAGTGTGAAAAGAATGTTAATGTGCTAAGGTCTCTTTATTGTGGGGCTCTCATCCTTATTGTCAGAAACTGCTATATAACGCTATTATCAGAAGCCACTTTGATTACGGCTCTTTCTTGTTGGAACCTTGTAACAAAGCTGCTCTAAATAAATTAGACAAAATTCAAGCAAAATGTCTTCGCATTGTCACTGGAGCAATGAAATCTTCAGCAACTAATGCTTTGCGGGTGGAGTGTGTCGATCCGCCTCTTAAATTGCGTAGGCAATATCTCTCTGACCGTTTTCTTAGCAGGTCCATGCTTCTTTCCCAACACCCTCTTTCCTCCAGACTAAGTTCTCTTTCTCAACTGGTTCTTACTTTCAACTATTGGTTGCATAAAGACCCACCTTGCCTCATTATTAGCTATAAATCTTTCATCAACATCCCCTGTCCTCTAATCCAATTTCCAATCAATCCTGTTTTTTCCATTGAGTATGATGCCCTATCTTTTAGTCCTAACGTAATTTACAACTTTGGCATAGAGAAAAATAATCCCTGTGCTAATGATCTTTTTAACTGTATTGTCAATAACGAATGGAATGGTTGACTCAATATATTCGCTGACGGTTCCAAACTCTCCCCTACTGACTGTTTAGGCGCAGCTGTTTGGATCCCTAAATATAGGGTGATTTTAAACTTTAAAGCTCCTCCTTTGTCCACGGCTTTTTCCGCTGAAGCAATTGCTCTTTATGAAGCGGTATCCTACGTTGAATCCCACAAACTTAATAAATCTATCATATTTTGTGATTCATTTAGTTGCCTCCAGGATATCTCTAAATTCCCCCTCCGATCTAAACATATTTTCCCTTTAAACTTGAAAACTAAAGATTTGCTCTATAAATGTCACTGTCTTGGAATTGAAGTGGTATTAGCTTGGATCCCAAGTCACAACGGCATTAGAGGTAATGAAGATGTAGATTTTTATGCAAAAGAAGCTTCCAGGTCAGGATGTCCCACTCATTTTAAAGTTTTCCCTTCAGATCTTTTCGCACTTGCTAAACCCCGTCTTTTTGAAAAATGGAACAATATTTGGCTCAGATCTAAAACTGTTAAGGGTAAACATTATGGTAGAATACAAATAGAAGTCCCAGTTAGACCGTGGTTTTTCAAATATCGCAATGCCAGCAGGTGGGTTACTTCCACCATTATTCGTCTCCGTTTGGGTCAAGTTTGTTCGCCTGTTTTTCTGGCTAAAATAAGGATTAGGGATCATTCGTTGTGTGAATGTGGGTTGGAGGATGGTACTATTGACCATATTTTCTTTAATTGCCCAAATTTATCTGTTTCCCTGATTTAATCCCCCATTATATTCCACGTCCTACAAACTCTATCTGTTTGCTTTCTCGAGTTCACTCCCCATTTATTGAAATTTTATCAAAATTCATCCTTATTAATAACATAAACTTATAGTATTTTATACTTTTATTTCTTAAGCCCCACCCCCTTTGCCTCTTTCTCTCTGTCTGTTTTTATCTTATTCTCTTGACCTTTTTGTAATTTTAGTTGTTCGTCTACAAAGTCATTAAACAGTTATAGTCTTAGAACTCTTTGTTCATCTTTCTGCATCTTGTTTGAATGTTGTTGATTCTCAGTGTTTTTGTTTCTGTTTCGTCTGGCGTAGTATTTTTTTTTTTTATTATTTCTTCTGTACATGTATCCGCCTCACTTGACATTGGCAAAATTGTCCTAAAGGACAGAGCCAGATAGGAAAAAAATAAAAATAATAATAAATACTGAAATATAATTTCTGTCAAAAGAGTATTTACGATGAATAGGACTCAATTAGTAACTATAGTTCGGACAAACTAAGCTGGCCGGTATGACAATTAAATTTTTTTCCGGACGCGATAACTCTGTGAGAACGTCTACCCAAAAAAATCAAAACCGTGTCATGTCATACCGGCCATATTAGTTTGTCCCTACTATAGTAGTAAAAATTAACGTAGAAATTTAAATTATTTCGAATGAAGATTTCACACCCAATGATGTTGATAAACATTTACATCCTTATTCATAGTTGATCTAGATTTATAATGGCCTTCTATCTAGATTCAAACTCCACCAAAAACTTCATGGGACATAAAAATATATGCCAAAGTAGGTATTTGTCGCGGACATAGGATACTTTTTATCCCGGGAAAATATAAATCGGGTCTTTTATCCCGAAAAATCGTTTTCCGTGAGTAGAACCGCAAGAAAATAAGTATAGAGATAGTTTGAGATCCAGAGGAGGACATAGGCTATTTTATCCCGGATAAACATAAACCGGGAATCTTATCCCGGATTTTTCTTTCATTACGAGTATATAATCTCTTATTGGATTTGTAACAATAAACTGCTTCGGTGACGAAAAGTGGTTGCACCGGCTACCCCTTCGGAGAAAAAAATGCGCGAGTGTGTATCTTAAATAACGGCAGAGTCATGTTCAAAACCTGGGTGTTATAATTAATTCGTAGAAACTTGAGGTAACGTTGTCGCTTGTGCCGAAATGTCGACCATCAGTGATCAGGGAGAACTGAGTACAGACTACAGAGTTTATTATAATATTAGTCATCCAAACAGGGGCGGATTTCCCTATAGGCAGAGTAGGCCCGGGCCTAGGGCGGAAATGAACGAGGACAGGTTGAACGCTCTGGCTATCCTCTGCATCGAATCACAGTTGCTACGGTCTTTAGATTGTGATGATTTGATAAAAAAAAATCGCTGCTCAGAAAGCCAGGCAAAAGACAATTTGTGAAAAACGATTCATTGTTACTCACAAATAGTAAGAATCAGTATCTGAAATACACTGATTGAGATAATTATATAAATCATTTACTGACTATCGTTTTTTTTTCATTTTAATTTAATTTCTATAGTTTATTTCATTTTTCATGCTTTACAGCACATGGGTAATAATAGTAATCTTTCGTAGGCCCAGTGCAGCCAACGTATCAAATCCGCCCCTACATCCAAATTTAGTTTGATATCTTCCTCCCCACAATTCCTTAGAAATTTTGACACTCATGATTTTTAGTTTGTTGTTCATGCTCGTTGACTGCTTTTCTATTATTTTTTATAGGGGCATGGAAAAGTGACCCTACTCCACCTGATGGTAAGTGAAGTGGGATCCAGGGCGAGCGTCGACTAACAAAAGATGATCCAGATGATGATCTAATCCCTCACTGATACACAGGCGAATCTCAAAAGTTGTGATGTTTCGCAACTTTTGAGTAAATGACCTAAGTTTATTTCACTATGTTAATTTATTTTACAATTTATTACAATCTACAGTTACTTAGTTGCTTTTCACCTCATTTACCTGACCCCGAGTAGACAAACAATAACGCTACATAATGCTTCCTCGATTTTCCTATCGTTTACCTTTAAAGAGAACGCTTAGTCATTGTCAGCGCGTTTTAGCATTACTTATTCATGCATTCTTAAACGGTATGCATAATTATATATAATGATATAAATAAAAAACGTATCGTAAATATTTTTCAAACATATTTTCAGTACTTGTTAACTCATGATTCAAAAAGAGGGTTTTTTTTTTTTTTTTTTTTTTTTTTTTTTTTTTTTTTATTGCATTTAATGACGAGACGAGCATGCCGTTCGCCTGATGGTAAGCGATACGACCACCCATAAACAGTAGCAACACCATCCAGCACCTTGACTAACAAAGTACTGTGTGGCATTCCACTGCGCTCGTCACCCTGAGACATAAGATGTTAAGTCTCATTATGTCCAGTAGTTATACTGGCTACAATGTCCTTCAAACCGAAACACAACAGTGCATGCACACTGTTGCTTGGCGGTAGAAATAGACATTGCGGTGGTACCCACCCAGACGGCCTCTTACATAATGAGAGACCTACCACCAGTAAGTTTAATTAGTGTGCGTCTGTGTATCTTTGTATTACATCATGTGGCTGATGATGTATCGTATCTGTGTGTCTGTCTGTGGCATCGTAGCTCCCAAACGAATTGATCGATTTTGATACGGTTGACAGCTTGACCCTTGTATATGGTCGCCCTATTTTACTTATATTCGCCGAAATTAGCGTTTCCTCAGACATCGGGAAACAGGCGCTAAGATATTTATGCATTTATAAATTACTAGATTTGTACTCTTCTATCTTTTTTGTTCGTAGTCAATATTTTTTTTACATAGAAGTATTTACGAGGACCGTTTTGTCATTCAGATTAGGAACGAAATAAATAATTACTAATATTATAAAGAGAAAATATTTGTTTTTTTCTAGTTTTATTTGTAAATTGTACATAATGGATAAACTCAAAAACTTTTAACTGATTTTGAAAACTCTTTCACATTTTACCCTTGATTGTTATAGTCAGCATTGAGACTTTTGAGAAAAGTATGTAATATTTTTAAATTAGCCGTCAGCACAAACTAGCAAGTATTCATTTATTAAGGGTACATACTAACATTAATTTATCCCACACATTTTGTTTGTCAGAAAATAAGTGAAGTCTGGCGGGCTTGGGATCTCCATCTATAATAACAATTGTGTTCATGTTTATAAAATAATTATAATTTTAAAATTAACCTATAGATTAAAAAAATATTTTGATTATATCACTTTCACTCTCTTTAGAATTAAGTAAGGAGAAATAACCAGACACGGCACGGCACAGGGGCTTCCAGATAGAGTATCGCAAAGAGCATTATAATACTTACTAGTGAGTATCGATTGACAACCGATGATTATCCTTCGACAGTCGACACAATCTGCCCCCAATGAATATAATACTCCTTGATCTGCCCCTTTCTTAGAGCATTTAACAACCCTTTAGTTATTAATCTGAGATCTGCCCAAACTAAAAGAAGGAGGTAAGTTGAAATGGTCAGAATTTAGAAAACTCGTTACCTTATTACTTATCCTCAGATTCAAGAATATCATACATACATATACATATACACTCACGCCTTTTATCCCCGAAAGGGTAGGCAGAGGCGCAACCAGTGCACCCACTTTTCGCCGTTATTCCGTCCCATGATGTGATAGGGGGCGAGCCTATCGCCATATCGGGCACAAATTCCAGACTCCGGGCTGACACTGAATTTAAAAAACCCAATATCACTGCCCGACCCGGGAATCGAACCCAAGACCTCAGCATTGCAGTCATACCGTAATACAACTACGCCACCGAGGCAGTCAAGAATATCACGGTCTTGTTATATCGTCTTAATAAAAAAAACCATTTAAATATTGTAAATTAATTGGGGTCAAACCTTGTACTCTCGTTTCACAGCTGTTTCATGCACTATGCCATGCGTACTCGTCTCTGCTTGAATTGATATTATTTTTTTACTTTGCAACTCATCGCGTGTAAGTCGCAAGTTAAATGTTACAATATAGATGAATTCGTTTTATTAAATTCGAATTCCAAAGTGTGTGTTGGCCGCGGCTTACTGCTCAATCTTGCCGTAATCACGACCGGGGTAACACGCCTGAACAGGTATTGTGTAAATATATTTACGCATGTCTATTATTATATGGCAAAACAGTGTTGTGCATAAATATAATCTTTCTTAAATTCAATCGGTGGTTGAAGGTATTAACGCGCGAATATCTCTACCCAAACAGTGGAAATTAAACCATTGATTTAAATAGTTCTGATAGTGGAAATAAAGGAAGGAAATTTAAATAGGTGGACGAGTGAATACAAAAGTTAATTAAGTGTGAATATGTAACAACTTAGGGTCGTATACATAATGCTGTGTTTTTAACGTGGTATGGCTAGCTGTGTCACGCTTTGTTCATAAAGTATGTGATATTTTACGAAGTGTCCCGTTTTCACCCATTAATTTTCTTGTGTCCCTTGATTTGGTGAAATGAATCGAAATAGGCGATTTGAAGTTTTGAATTTGTTCAGGTACTTATGGCTGATTGTACAAGTGTACAAAATACGCAATTTTATATCACGTAATTATAGCTATACAAAAATTTACGATATCGTTTCATGTTTATTTAATTTGTATCTCTCGAATATCAGCGTGAGTTTGCCGACGCTACGAGAGGTCTCAGTTCCGAAAGATCGGATTTTCAGTAGTATTATAATTCTCTTTGGGTCGGATCAATGATATTTCAAATATAGGTCGCATCCACCCATCCTGACCGCGCGCAGATTATACCTGAGTAAAGCTATAAATTGAGTCGAAGACAATTTATTCTAAGATAGATACTTAATTTTCTTTGAATTAACGGATCTTTGTTTACACTGTACCCGTTATTTCGGCACCCTTATACTTAGATCGTGTAGTAGAATGCTGATTTACTCTTAAAATGAAAGGGAAGATTTTGTAACAATTTAATAGTCATGTGTTGTCAGTAAGAGCTATTTGAGACTGTGAATAAGTTACACTTAACGGTATTATGTCGTCAATCATTTATCATGTAAAGTCTACACCATATAGGTAAAACAAGGCTGCTCAATCCCAGGCTCACAGGCCATGCTGTGGCCCGAAGAGGAATTTTATATGGCCCGAGCAAGCGTAAAAAGATCAAAGTTGAAATGTATTGCATGACGTGGAAAAAACGAGTCACGCAATAAAATTGTCTCCATCTTTCTTTATTATTGTATTTTTATATCGCAAGACTTAAAAGTAAATAAAAAGGGAACCGCCAGCGGCCCCCCAATTTTTTTGAATCGCACGTTTGGTGCGACTTTTAAAAAAGTTGAGACATTCTGATATAAATCTTACACCATTTATGTCTGACCCAAAATCGTTGCGAAAGAACAAGTAATTTACTTACTAAGAAAACCCTTAAAGAGTTCAGTGATTGATGTGAGTCTACTGTATATTAAAATATTGTTTTTATTTTCAGAAACCTGAGCCCGTACCAAGATGGGCACTTTAATAAATAACATAACAAATTATTATACCTACCTAAATGAAAACTTAGCGGGTGAGTACTTTGCAACTTGTATATAAATAGTTAATGTGTGACAAATAAATTAATTAGCACTGTTATAATAGGTAGCCGTAACTGCGTATTTTTCGAAATACTGCCATACCAAATGGACGTTGCTTTCAGTAGCTACAGTTTAGAGACTTATGAAAATGTAAAGACTTATAAATATACAAATTAGTGAACAAGAGGTAAGCTAGGCGATTTGAAATTTGGAATTTGTTCAGGTTATGTGGCTGACTGTACTTGTCAAATATTGCGGTTTTTTAACACGCTTTTATTAGCTTCATACGTACGTATGTAAATGTATGTATGTAACGGAAACTTTGAACATGATTTTGACCCCCTTCAAAACGTCGGATCAAATCTAAATTTGGCATACTTATCAATGACCGATGACAATTCAATATTTTAAACTAAAAAACACGCTTTTATAAAAAAATATGTAACTTGATCTTAACAAAAGTAAATCTCGCGACAAGCTTTTATCAGTACATAGTATTAAACAAAGTTTGATTCAATTTAAAGTTATCTTTTTTCTTTTTAGAGCATTTAAATAAAAGATTGTTTTTAATTTTTTTTACTTTTAATTCATTTTTTATTTTTTAGTTATTTTTCGAGATATTCTCAGCAACCTCTTTCATTTGATACCCATATTATGGACGTGCACAAAAAATAACTCGTCCCTCATTTTTGGCCGTCCGCCATATTGGATTCAGAATGACGTTACTTAACTAACAATGTATTATCACCCAAACTGAACGTGTATGCAAAATTTCAACACAATCGGTTGAGGGCAACTATTTCAACATTGACTTGCAAGATTCCACCCGAACAAACATAGTTACATACAGACATACATATATACATACATTACAAGTTAAATAAATGCTTTTAAAAAACGAAACGAATTATAGCAAATTCTTTCTAATTAATGTTATTGTTCCTATCTACCACCTATAAGAAATACAATGATATTGATGATATTGAAAACTGTATCACGTTTCTTTATATTCCTTAGTTATTTTTTTCCTTAATGTTTTTTTTTTTAATTTTTTATGGCATTGAATGACGAGACGTGCATGCCGTTCGCCTGATGTTAAGCGATACGACCACCCATAAACAGCCTTTGAGTTACAAAGTACTGTGTGGCATTCCACTACACTCGTCATCCTGAGACATAAGATGTTAAGTCTCACTATGTCCTGTAGTTACACTGGCTACAATGTCCTTCAAACCGAAATACAACAGTGCATGCACACTGCTGCTTGGCGGTAGAAATAAAATGTGCTAAACTTATAGTTAAACGATAATATTTTGTCGTGTATTATGTAGCTCTTTGATGCAAGATGTTTTTAATTTAACGAAAAAGAAAATTTTGAATCAAAATGATATTTTTTTAATCATTCTGTGCTTACTGCTTCACAGACCCTCGGACGAATAGTTTCCCGCTGGTTTCCAGTCCAATCCCGGTCATCATCATTTTGTACGTGTATCACCGATTCGTCAAGTCCTGGGGTCCCGCCTTCATGGCCAACCGGCAGCCATTTGAATTGAAAAATGTCATAATAGTATACAACCTCGTGCAGATATACTTGTCCTTATATTTAACTATTGAGGTAAGATTTACTGTCACAATTTTTCTTTACCTGCCTCTATGACATTCCACTGCTGGCAACACTATTACAAGCATGTTGCAGAAAAGCTTTGGTTAATGTTTACGACCTCAGACGGATTCTTGCCTGACCCCTCCAAATTGTGGTAGAATGCGCTATCAAGGGTTTTAATTCAGGACCTCTTGGTTTACAGCCTGTAGATGCTTCCGATAAGCCAATGAGGTGACACCTACTGTAGGTATTTACTGGTACTCACTGGACATTTGATGCATTTGTGGACTGTAGTCAAATTGTATTATTTTTACAAACGTTAACAGTAAAGTAAAGTAGAATCGATGGGATTTTCGCGATTTCTAATATCACGCCTTGAGGGAAATTTACCGGCGCAGTGTAAAAATATAGCACTGTGTGTACGATATCCATTCCTAACTGCAGTAGGTACAAATGATGCGCAACTTAATGATGCTATTTTCTCAGAGCCGTTTTTGCTAACGCTCCTGACATTGCCTTGACATTTAATAAACACTTGGGTGTATGGGAATGTATGAATTGTAAAGTATAACCTTAAAGAAAATAATGGATGAAGCGGCTCACGAATTTATATTCAGTTACGAAAGCGAGTATTACAAATCGTGAGTATAGGCGGAAATAATAATTAACTTAACGTGTCAAGGCAAAGAAAGAATTTAGCAGGACTGACGGCGCAGCGTGGTTTAATTGTATCGTTAAATCTATTTATTAAGTTCTGGCTAGTGACCATATAGCCTCTAGACGTCGAATAACAGGCGATCGGTGTCGGCTACACTTCTGAATAATAGTTCAGATGTTGCTTGTCATTTAATATCTTCAACTCAGTTGCGACCACAATTGTGAGCCGTAAAACTTTCACATTATCGATGCAATAAATATTATAATCGACCCTTGCATAAAACAGTGGTGTTATAAAAACAAACAGAATTTGAGTTTTCAGAAATATAGCATTACTCACAGAAGTATATTGCTTGTTATACTTCTGTGGCATTACTTTTATATTTATGTCAATTATTTGACTTAATCAATTCATTTTAAAAAAATATCGAAATTCATCTTATACCGGCCATTATGTATTTTTTAGCATTGAGAAACGTTAAGTTGTCAAATTATATTTGCATTTCTTTCTGAGTTAAGTGCATTTTACGCTATCTCTACTGCTTAGTTGTTTAGCATTACATGACAAGTGACGCACCCAATAAAAATATTGTTTCTATGGCTACGTAAAACGTAATGATGTTGGCAGGCCCAATCGTATTGAATTAACCCGCTTCCTAAAACCTCAGGTAGTTGACAGAATTAATTTGAAGAAAAATATTGGGCATTATTATAGGTGTCTAGGGGTTATATAGTCGCTGGTTCTGGCTCCGTGACTGGGGAGGGGGGGGTTTAGGCACAAGGGCGTAGAATTTTTTTTTTTTTCGCGGCGTAAAAACGCGTTATCGCTTCCACCACTGGGGGGTGAGTGGAACGGTTATGTTGGTATCACACGGTGTTACGGCCCAATGTCGACACTCGGGAGTATGGCATCATCCGAGCGAGCATTGGACCGAGTCCCTAATACTATGTACACCCTACACTGGCATACCAACCAAAACCCGCGGTGGCCTTCTTCGGCGCATACGAGACGGCCCCGGATCACCCGGCCCACGCTATCTTGTTGCACTAAGATAGCTGCACGGGACCGTCCTTGCGCGGTGCCGTTGCGGCTCTTCTCTATACAAGGGGGCTAAGATGCCCCCGAACTGTAAAGGACGCCTTTGGCGTCTACGACAACGGGAGACCGACCACCCGCATTGTCGTCCACCTCGGAGTCGCTTAAATTGGATTGAGTAGCCCCCCGCTGCTCGCTCCGCGACTCTCTTGAAGCCCCATTTAGTCGCCTCTTACGACAGGCAGGGGATGCCGTGGCGGAACTCTCTAAATGCCCCCGGACCACAGGGCACGAGGCGCCGGTCAGTCGTCCACACGGCGCCTCCTACGTCTCCTCTGGCTACGGGCGGGATCGTTCTGCTCACGATCCTGCCCGGCGCTCTCCTTCCGCGAGATGACGCACTCGCAGAAGGAGACCATCGCTCGCCAAGACCTCCAGCCGCCAACCATGGCAGACACCACGGCCGGCAGCGAGAGATCTCCTCCGACGACTGCTCTTAGAGCGCTGCGTTGTAGATCCCAGGCTGAGCACTCCTCGAGAGTGTGTTGGACCGTGTCTTCGCGGCCGTTGCCACAGTGGTGGCACACGGCGGACTCTTCTTTTCCGATTCTACACAGAAACGAGCTGAAACACCCGTGGCCCGTCAGTACCTGTGTCAGACGGAATGTCGTCGCACCGTGGCGCCTGTCAAGCCAGCTTAAGAAGACAGGTCGCACTGCCGCGAAGGTCCTCAAGCCGGCATTCGGGCTCTCCAGCCTGGTATGCCACTCCTCCATGGCGGCGTTGCGGACGGAGGCCAATTGGGCCTTGACCTCCTGCGGGGCCAGTCTCCGCCCAAGACGTGATGCCTCCTCACGCCAGAAGAATACTGACGAGAGGTATTTGGCATCCAATTCCCATGGCAGAGTACCGGCCAAGACGCAGGCCGCCTCGTGGGAAACTGTGCGGTAGCCCTTGATGAGTCGCTGCGCCACCATACGCTGCGGCTTGCGTAGTAGTGCGACGCATCGAGAATTCAGGGACTCGGCCCAAACGGGACAACCGTATAACGCCATTGACCGCACAACTCCAGCGTATAAGCTTCGGCAAGGGTTACCGGGACCTTCCAAGTTTGGCAGCAGGCGTCCGAGTGCACCTGCTGCCCGCTGCAATTTCGGCGACATCTGAAAGTGGGCACGGAAGTCCCACCGGCGCGGCTGTGCAACACCAAACCCAAATACTTCATCGTGGAGCCGATAGGAATCCGAAGGGCGTAGAGCCTGGAGGGGCACAGAAATGACCAGATATTTGATTTTTATCAGCGTTAATGATTGTATTTATAGAAAGGCATCACGTCTACGGCCCCATTTCCTTTGGGTCATGCATAATTAGTAGCATACTTACAATACCTATTATTTGTCGCGTAATACGGGCGTAGACGTGCCCTTCTATTATACCAGCAGTGTATACAGCTTAATTGATATATATTCTTCTTAATAGTAAATAACATCGCTCCTGCCGCGTCGGTATGAAAATGTAATCAAGGACTTCGCAACAAGAAAAGCGTTTAAAGTAAATCTATAAATTGATAGTTGATTTTTAGAGATAGTTGTTCCGTTTACGATTTGCCTTGGATCTTTACTGTCTGTACTAATGAGGTTTGGTGTCATTTGCCATATTTGTGAAATTAGGAAAATATTTTCAAATAAACGTTTTTTACATAATTTATATTTAAAACTCTACCAAGTACAGGTATGCGTAATTTTTTTTTGTTATGATAGATTTATTTTTATTGACAATGTCAATTCTTTTTGTCAGAGCCGAGTAAGATGAGAACATTTGCCAAGTGCGCAATTATAGAGGTTCGTTCAAAGAGAATTTATAATACTACTGAAAGGTTCGTTCCTCAGCTCAATCTACATCATATTTCTCCAACACATTATTCTACTCTTTGACTGTTGACCATATCCAAAGAAAATATAACCACTACGTTAATCATAATCTATTTTCACATTCCAACATTGGAAAAATCACCGCTGTTGCGGTGGAGTCATAATTTAAAAGAAGAAGAAGAAGTTCGTTTCAGGCGAAGAAAAGGCTTATAATAGTTACGGCACTAATAGTAGGTAACGTAGGTAGTTATTTTGTAGATGAAAATGTTAAAATATTGCAAAATAATAGAATCTATCCTCTAAGAAGTTTGATATTTAAAAACCCGTTGAGTCTTACTGCTAACTAATTACTGAAATAAAACCAACAAGTAAATAATTTACGGTCGAAACCTCAGTTGAAACTTGTAAAGAATCCAACAGTTAACCAATGAAATATCACACACACTCATCACGCCTTTATCGTCGAAGGGAGAGGTGCCACTTGGGTGCCCACTTTACGCCATGTGTGTTCCGTCCCATGATAGTGGGCGCGCCTATCGCCATATCGGGCACAAATTCCAGACTCCGGTCTAATACTGAGTAGATATACTCAATATCACTTTGCCCGACCTGGTATTCCAACCTAGGACCTTAGATCTTTGTCATACCGCGCACGCAATACAATGCAACCGAGATAGTCTGATCTAAAAATGATGTAGGCAATAAACTAATTTATTAGAGATATAGATACCAACAAACTTTATTATGATGGGCTTATTTCCGCGTTTGACTTACGGTAAATTTATACTATAGGTATAATTAAAATTAATTTGCGGCGCGGTTATGTGAAAAAATATTTTATTACCTTGGCTTATATGTATGTTCTGTAAGAAACAGTAATATTTATATAGATCTATGCAAATAATATGTTCAATGAATTGTGAAATTTCTATGTGAAAATGATATTGCAATTCGCACTCATTTATGTAAAGTAAGCCAATTACTATCAAAACCTGTTTTTCATTACGTTCCGAATGTCGCGATCGTGTTATTGTGAAAACGCGTGCGGATTAAATCATTTTGCACCTAAATTATCTAACATCTTAAGTCTTAATCTTGACTTAGAAAACTTCACGTGGTTTCTTTTGCTCAATTGAGAATATAAGAGAATATGGCTGGAATCAAATCTTCAATAATACTGCAGATGTATTAATATAATATTATGACTTAAACTACAAAAATGTAGATACTACTGATTTTACTATACTATACTAAATCGACAGTAAAAGTTACGTTAACTGTTACTGCTGTTTCAATATCAACTCTTATTATCTATCTTAGGGCGGTATTAATAAATCAATCTCAAGTTTGAGTTACATCTCAAGTATTGATAGTTCAATACATTATGTCTACTTGAGACGTAACTCAAACTTTTGATTGATTTATTAATACCATCCTTAGTTTGAGTCTTTGTGATTAAAGTAACGATAAGTTATTCTATTATTCGTTCTATATAAAATAACAAATACGTCAATGTAGCTTACATGTACATAATTTTCTTTGTCCACAGTGTATAAACAAACTGTACATGACCGGTTATTACAGTTTATGGTGTCAAAAAATGATCTACGAGGATACGCCACTAGAGAGAGTCGTGGTTAGCAAAGTTTGGCTCTATTACATGATCAAGATCATTGACTTGATGGACACGGTAAGATTTTATCTAACTCATGGAAAATAAGCATGGAGAAGTAAGAAACATTATAAGCATATAATAAAATTATAATTATTAAGCATTATATCCTCACGCACTTTTGTGATTTTAAACAAATTGTTTTTTTTAGACACACAGCATACAATCAAAAACATACTGCCTCGGTGGCGTAGTTGCATAACGCGTACGATTTGCGCGCTGAGGTCCTGGGTTCGAATCCCGGGTTGAGCCAAAAAACATTGTGACTGGGTTTTTCGATCTTAAAAAAAAAATACTCAGTCGCAGCTCGGAGTCAGGAAGTTGGCGGTGTGATACCGCCGTTTTTTTTTTTATTGCATTGAATGACGAGACGAGCATGCCGTTCGCCTGATGGTAAGCGATACGACCACCCATAAACAGTAGCAACACCATCCAGCACCTTGACTTACAAACTTCTGTGTGGCATTCCACTGCGCTCGTCATCCTGAGACATAAGATGTTAAGTCTCATTATGTCCAGTAGTTATACTGGCTACAATGTCCTTCAAACCAAAACACAACAGTGTATGCACTGTTGCTTGGCGGTAGAAATAGACATTGCGGTGGTACCCACCCAGACGGCCTCTTACATAATGAGAGACCTACCACCAGTAAAATGCCAACCCCGTGCCTCGGAAAGCACGTAAAGCCGTTGGTCCTGCGCCTGATCTCTCTCCGGTCATGTTGGATTGCCGTCTCACTGGACTATGAGAGTGAAGGAATAGCGAGTGCACCTGTGTATGGCGCACACACTTGTGCACTATAATATCTCCTGCGTACCTGGCTGATCTCCGTTGGGATTGGTCGCCGTGGCCGAAACTGGCTAGGAGGATTACAATCAAAAATATATAATAATGACTATAGCTAGGATTAGTACTTAATCTAGATTGCACTCCAAAATTGTTGCCCAAATCATGATTACTACATATGATGTGTTAATATTTAATTATGATCACTGTAAATATTAAACGATAATTATAATAAGTACAACAATTACTTATTACATTACAATGTATTTATTCAGTTACACATGAGTCCTCCCTTTACCGTATTACACTAACATATGCGCAATTTTTTATCTTGGCAACAATCTAAATTTAATACCTATAGATTTCTTTTGCAATAAATGTCTTTTTACGGCTAAAGACTATTTGGCATGATGCAAACGTGAACTTGTTTTCAGGTATTCTTCGTATTACGAAAGAAATATTCTCAGGTGTCATTCCTACACGTTTACCATCACTTAGGGATGTGTCTACTTGGCTTCGTGGGTACTAAATATGTACCAGGTATGTATTGAATTGAATTCAAAATAAACTTAAATTATTATGGGCACGGAACTCGGAAGTGTAACAATATAAAAAATAAACAATAGATTCATAGGTAGGTCTCTCGTATGCGGGGGTCCGTGTGGGTACGTTCCACCGTAAGGTTTATGTGTGACGGATTGAAGGACGTTATGAGAATTAGGTTTCAAATAAATTTTAATCATCATCATCATCATCAGCCCGTTGCAGTCCACTGCTGGACATAGGCCTCTCCCAAGATACGCCACAGAGCCCGGTATGCATCCAGTCGTTGCCGGCCCTCTTGTGCAAGTCGTCCCGCCATCATCATCATCATCATATCATAATTTTAAATGACAGTTAATTATTAAACAGCTAATGTAGATTGTACCCATTTTATTACCCTTTATTTGAGAGCACCTAGACTAACTTAGACTTAAAACTAACGTAACTGACTCCAAGTATACGTATATAAAGTTAATTTTTTGTTTGTTAGTTAATTATGTAATGGTGTAAACAATACATCATAGATCTACGGTTGCAGCATTCACGGGTCATCTGCTGTTAGGTATTGAAGAGTTCCATTTTCTCACCGAAGATCTTCATCCAATCCTATAAAATTATATACTAAAACCTTCCCTGAAAAATATACATTTGAATAACGAAAACCACATCCAAACCGGAGCAGTAGCTTTTGAGAAAATCGCGGACATACAAACTTACATACATACATACGGGTCGAATACAGAACCTCCTTTTTTGAAGTCGGTTAATAATAATAATTCGTAATACCTTTTTACTTTAGCAAGGTTAGTAGGTAGGCACTTAATTATTTTTCTACACAGGATTCCTAGACGTCTCTCCTGATTTGACAAACAATATATTTAATTCAAAGTACTACTAAAAGTTCGTGAATATCTCTTACGACTTTTTTCACAGCGGGTGGATATAGCATGAACTTGAAGGAATAATTTATACTGAATGCAGCAAAATTATAACTTTTAAGTAGCGGGTCGATAATGGATATTCAAGAAATTTACTTAATTGTACCAGCTAATTAAATTTACCTCAGCTTGAATCAAATCCTATAATGAAAGAAGTATTAAATTAATGATCGAATATTATGAAAGACATCGCGTGTTTAGAAATAGGTCAAGCGGCAAAATGCGACCGAGCGATATTTCGTTGCTATTCCAAGGATTTTTAGTAATATCCTACATTGTACGAGTGACGCATCCAGTGATCGATGCCAAGTATTTTTGCAATACGTGAACGGAATGATAGCGGATACGTATTTAAATAGGCGAGGAACCTGGATTTCCTTAGAGAGCGAAGGAGTTCAATTTTAAATCATGAGATCTGAGAAACAGCTAACGTAGTTTAAAATCAATGTGTAAGTCTTAAAAAGATTTGTGGGGGTTCATCTGGGTCGGCTTTGTCTATTTAAAGTAAAGTCCACCGCCGCGCCGAGTCTATTTCTCTGAACGCGATAAACCGAAAAATTACAGGACGATTTCGAAGAAATTTGGTACGTTAGATAGTTTGATAGATTGAAATATGTTACGGGAATTTTAGTCTGGAAAAACTCGATCACGCGGTCGAAGCAGCGAACAAATGCTAGTGAAAAATTTGATAAAGATGCCGTGAACTGTTGTATTGTGGTTTGAAATTCATTGCTGTCTTTGTAATTTATTTTAATTATGCGATTATCGTTTATATTGTGAATACAATGCGGTGTGTTGCTGAACTTTGAGTTCAAATTCCGTAACGTGTCTCTATATATTCAAATAATTCTCAGTAAATACTTTTATGCGTACGTTAATATTTCTGGTACATAAATTGTCGTTTATTTTTCAGGTGGGCATGGTGTGATGCTCGGCTTCATCAACTCTATAGTCCACGCGGTGATGTACAGCTACTACCTGATCTCGATAGTACGGCCACAGTGGGTCCGCACGTGGTGGAAGAAATACATCACGCAATTGCAGATCGTTAGTACATAATGTATTATTTATATACTATCCTACCGCTGGTTTCAAGCCTACTCTGCTACTGAGAGGGTTTAGGCCTTACTCGACCACGCTGGCCTAGTGCGGGTTGGTAGACTTCATATATTATTCACGAAATTCTAATGTTGAAACAGTCGAGTTCTCAGGTATGTGGATCTCAAGATGTCTTCCTTCACAATTAAAACGACCAGCCATTCACCATATCAGGCATAATTTCCAGAATCGTGGTTGATACTGAGAGGAAAATCTAATTATTGCATTACCCGACCCGGGATAATGTACAGTCAGCCACATGAGTAGTTGAACAAATTCAAAACTTTCAATCGTCCATATACTTTTCTGTTCTTACAGACATTTTTGTTTTCTCTAAAATATAAGTACGCACGCACGCATGCTCACGCCTTTTACCCCCGAAGGGGTAGGCAGAGGCGCAACTAGTGCACCCACTTTTCGCCAAGCGTATTCCGTCCCATGATGTGATAGGGGGCGAGCCTATCGCCATATCAGGCACAATATAAGTGATTTGCTATACTTCAAATAACAGAAAAAGCTTCAATTAAACTCAACGTGTAGAGGTGATTTGAAGTTTTTAATTTGTTTAGATACTTATGTGGCTGACTGTACATTAGATAACAACTAATCTTTAAAGCCAGCCCAAGAGTTTTACACTTGCCCCTGCACTCTCACCTTTTAAGGCTTAAGGCTCTGAACACAATAACTGTGCGGTCCATAGTCACTATTAGCCAATCATCCCCAGGATTTATCACTTGGTCTGTCTGAAGTCCTTGCTCCACATAGAATTTGTAAATCCATCACACACTACTCGTATCTACATAACATGATCACAATTTCACAAGTCATTAAAGCACTGATTTATAGGGCCTCGGTGTCATTCGAATGGCATGGCATCAACGCAATAATGGGAACATGATATTACGTGAAATCGCCAAAATCAAGGTCTTTAGAGTCTTGTTTGTTAATTCGCGAGTTAAATTACAGTGTTATTTTATGCGTTTTAATTTCGAAATATGCGTATATTTTTTTAGCGAGAATAGAATGGCGGAGGCACACCTTCGCAATACCAGTGTAGGTATCGGTTTACGGTTTATAAATATTCCAACAGTTGAGGTACACATAGGTACTTCCTAAAGTAAATACCTACTTACAGAAATACCCATAATATGTGCATACTATGTACCTATGGCAATTAGTAGTCAAAGTAAGTAAAATTTATGGCAATATGACATTTTTTTCTGTTTTTATTAAACCTCGCAATGCTTTCTTACTAGTAACTAACTTACAAAATGCAGCAATGTGTGTCCGGGGTTTGCTCTTCTTTCACGTAGGTAGAGATACTAAAACTATAATTTTTGTTCAGAGACAGTTTGTGGGTCCCAGAATCCAAATAAGCGTCTTATATAAATAGTAAAATATCACAGCATCTGTGAATTTTTCATACTAGGAAAAGAGTTCAACGCGGGAGGGCCTTGAGTGAAAGCTATTAGCGGCTGACGGAATATTTTTTACGCACCGATAACACAGTGTATTATGTATTATATTCTTAAAAATTACTCAGTCGCAATTCGGAGTCAGGAAGTTGGCGGTGTGATACCCCCGTGCCTCGGAAAGCACGTACGTAAAGCCGATGGTCAGCTGGTTAGCTCACCGGATTATGAGAGTGAATGAATAGTGAGTGCACCTATGTATTGCGCACACACTTGTCCACTATAGTATCTCCGGTGTACCTGGCCGATCTCCATTGAGATTTGCCGCCGTGGCCGAAACTGACTATAGTTCGGACAAACTAAGCTGGCCGGTATGACAATTCATTTTTTTTCCCGAAGCGATAACTCTGAGAATGTCTACCCAAAAAATTCAAATCCGTGTCATGTCATACCGGCCATATTAGTTTATCCCTACTATAGGAGGATTACGTATTATGTATTACTAGGTGATGCTCGCGGCTTCACACGCGTGAATATCATTTCCCGCTGCTACAAAAGTCCCTAAAACACTGTACGACGCCAGCGCCATCTTAAAGGGTCAGATTAAAAATATCCATTATTTCCTATGGGAGCAATTTACCGGGATAAAAAGTAGCGTGTATAATTTCAGGACATGATCTACCCGTATGCCAAATTTCATCCAAATCCGTTTTATTATTTCTCTGTTCACTTCTAACACATACAAACATCTAAAGATCCACACATTTTCACAAACTTTCGCATTTATCATATTATTAATATTAGTAAGATAAAATAAGATTATAACTGCATCGGTGGCGTAGTTGTATTACGGCACGACTGCAAAGCTGAGGTCTCGGGTTCGATCCCCGGGTCGGGCAAAGGGATATTTGATTTTTCTAATCAGTATCAGCTCGGAGTCTGGATTTTGTGCCCGATATGGCGATAGGCTTGCCCCCTATCACATCATGGGACGGAATACGCACGGCGAAAAGTGTGTGCATTAGTTGCGCCTCTGCCTATCCCTTCGGGGATAAAAGGCGTGAGTGTATGTATGTAAATAAGATTATAATGTTATTAAGATAAGATTTCCTTCTGAATAGATTTTTGTACGCAAATAAAACGAGGGTCAGCAGGACATAAAGTAGGTATTCCATCTTCAAAGACTCCCGAAAAAAAGGCTAGGTTCTTGAATGAATTTGTTATGTGTAATAACTTCCTCCAATAATACCTACATATTATTAAAAATATATTCTTATACTTATTATATCAAGTAATGACTTACGTATATTTTTTTAAGTATATCATCATTGTTACAGCTGCAGTTCCTACTTCTGATCCTGCACTTCGGGCACGTTTTGTTCGAGCCGTCGTGCGAGTATCCGAAGTGGATCTCTTTCGTGTTCCTACCACACAACATATTCATTTTGTTCTTATTCTCGGACTTTTATATCAAAGAATATATTCTCAAGAAAAATAAGAGTAAATAAGTGTATTGTTAATATTATTGTTAAGACTTTATTACATTATACCTAAGAACTATATACCTTACTTAAATTGTTTGTTTTGTTCATTCCTACTTAATACCTATCTTCTATCTATCTATCTATCTACATCGAAGTACGTAAGATCTATATAAAAATGCATATAAGCATGACTAGGAGTGAGGAATGGAAATTGGTACGGTGAAATAGCTACTGGTTGGTAGGTACTGCCTATTTTAATCCAAGAATGAATTTCATCCCAGAAACGGGTTTTAAAGTATATAAAACCCCATATAGGGCAATTGCGTTCTCCGTTCATGTCAACTCGATTTTCTTTTATTTTATTATATTAAAGGGAGTTATGTCACATTTATTAATAAATATTAATATTAATACGTAAATACATACTTGTGTTGAATCCGAGGGGGGGGCTGCAGGATTAGAACTAAATCGCTTCAAGTGTGCCTATAAAATTTGAAGATTACCCTCGATTTCGCCAGAATCCCATTATCAGATCTCAACCTGGTGACCATGGGTCCACTTGGAAAGTATACCCTTTCAAACAAAACAAGAATTTTACAAATTTGTCCAGGCGTCGTTGAGTAATCGGGGAACATACATTAAAAAAAATATTCCGGCGAATTGAGAACCTCCTCCTTTTTTGAAGTCAGTTAAAAATATTTATTTGTGTTAAAGTGATATTGGTTTTTTTACTCAGTATCAGCCCGGAATTTGGAATTTGTGTTCGATAGGGCGTAGGCTCGCCCCCTATCACACCATGGAACGGAATACGCACGGCGAAAAGTGGATGCACTCGTTGTGTCTCTGCCTACCCCTTCGGGGATAAGGGTGTCTGTGTGTGTATGTTACAAATGTTTCCCTTACGAAATATCTCCTCAAATTTCGTTAATTATAAAATCTATACTAATATTATAAAGAGGAAAAGTTTGTGAGTTTGTTTGTAGGTTTGTAGGGGCTAATCTCTGGAACTATTGCCCCCTTATTCTCTATGACACATGTTATTTTCACCGCTCGTAACGTAACTCATCGTGTTTATCACTATGAAAATTGGCATACAGAATACCATTTAACGCTAATTACACGAAGTTAACGTAAAGCGGCCGCGTTACGTGTTAATACTGTCATAGAGAATAAGGAGGCTGAACCGATTTTGTAAATGCTTTCTTTCACTAATAGGATGACAAAGGTCCCACTTTATCTTTTCTCTGGAAAAAAAAGTTGCCTATAGCACTCAGGAGTAATGTAGCTTCCTATTAGTGAAAGAATTTTCAAAATCGGTCCAGTAGTTCCTGAGATTAGCGCGTTCAAACAAACAAACAAACTCTTCAGGTTTATATATTAGTATAGATAGATAACGTGTACGTTCCAAATATTATTTTGTGTGGGAACCGGAGCGTTCCGGATTCCGATTCTGAATTCAGGAATGGAATCTCCGGATGTATAAAGGTGCGTATAAATGATGGGTGGAAAATGTAAAGTAAAAAAGATGAGTATAAATTACAGGCAATATTATATTGTTTCGACAAAAGTGACTAATATTCTAGAATCATTTAAATGAGTCGAATAATTCTATTGATATCATTCGTACTTGCCCATTACTAATTTATTATGCATTGCAATCGACATGTAGGTTTTGACTTGGCATCATAGTCTTTGTCCTTAGCCGGTTAGTTTGGATCGAAATAAAAATAAAATGGACATGTCACATGTGCAATGACAATTGGCAGATGTCAAAAAAAATGTCTTGACAAGACATTTTTTGATATTTGTATTGTGTAAATAAATTGATTATTGATAAAATATTGGTAATTTTCGCTACTTTGTAGCGTATATTTAAGTGAATTCTTGTACCTTACACCAATTAAAATGTCGGAAAATGAAAAATCCCCTAGACCAGGGGTGGCAGCGTTGGAAAATATGAAATTGTTAAAATCTGAGAGCAGTATTTTCAAAGTTCCGAAGGTACCCAAGAAGAAAACAGTAAAAAAAACGAATGTTTTAGATGAAGAACTTTATGTAGAGGTGAGTTTTCTATAATTTATCCCATTATCATATACACGAGTGTGTTTTGTATAATTTTTTACTAATGTAATTTTTTTGTGTAGGGAATAGCAAAGATAATCCAAAGAGACTTTTTCCCCGACCTCGAAAAACTGAAGGCACAAAACGATTTTTTGGAGGCCACAGAGAACAAGGATTATGAAAGACTACGTGAAATTACAAGAAAATACAGTGGGCAAAGACCACCAACAGATCCTTGTAAGTACTTTGTGAATCAAGAACATAGAGGAAGTATGGTATTGAGGTGTATGTGTATAGATGTAAGATGTGCTACATAATCTTATTTAGGGATTTTTAGCCAATAATTTAAGGAATTTGCATTAATATTAATTGCAATCTTAGAGCTATTGTGAATGATATAATATAGTATAGTTTTAGGAACTGAAGCGATTTTGATTTAAATAAAAATATGTACCACTGACTAAAGAAATACTTTCACAAAAAATATCACCAAGCGACTGACCGGTACGAGCGGCAATGCTCGACTGCCACAATCTGTCTAATGCTCTGTGCTTTTATAGCAAAATCTGTAGGTCACGTCACAAATACCCTCACAAAATATTTAAGTGCTAACAATTGGAAATAATCTGTAGAATAGAGTAAAACATATGGAAATATTATTATACTGATTTCAAGACTGCCTTGGTGGAGTAGTTGTATTACGGTGCGACTGCAAAGCTGAGGTCTCGGGTTCGATCCCCAGGTCGGGTAAAGTGGTATTGAATTTTTCTATTCAGTATCAGCCCGGAGTCTGGAATTTGTGCCTGATATGGCGATAGGCTTGCTCCCTATCACATCATGGGATGGAACATGCACGGCGGAAAGTGGGTGCACTAGTTGCGCCTCTGCCTATCCCTTCAGGGATAAAAGGCGTGAGAGTGTGTGTGAGATTTTAAGGGTAAAGGAATAAGTTTTTCTATTCTGGAACAGATTCTAAATGACGTACTGGTTTCCAAACATAGAGGCACATAAAGATCATAATAAAGTGATAAGTGTAATACTGTGGTAGGGCATCACAAAGATAATCATCTTATTCAAGCTATTTACTACACCTTTAATGTAATTTTAAAATAGATTTTTATTGTTTTTAACCAAAACCAAAACATCACAATCGTGTGACATAGTCTTGAGTTTATATTTGCAGACAACACTCCAGCAACATTTGATACTCCGGGAGTGGACAGGCCATTCACCCCAGCTCCAACAGTTAGAGAAGAGAGGCCTGAGTCTATGACTGAAAGCAACGTAGAGAGACCAAACAATGTCACAGACAATCATTCATTGGGTATGTTAGTTGATAGTTCACATAATATTTTAAAATGATAACTTGTTTTAAAGTGGCTCAAAATTTAGAATTTTCGTTGGGTATCATGTCAGTGAATAAGAATATTTGTCGACAACATACTTACACAACACAAGTTATACCTACCAAATATTATGAAAAAAGGATGAAGAGAGTTTAAATCTATTTAAAATTAATATTATTGGGGCTGTAAAACTCTGTACAATGTTGCCAAGCTGAAATTGTCTTTATTAACAATTTACAATAAACTTTAGGTACCTATATAAATATCATCCATCATGTCTTTTTCTTTTTTAGTATTAGTAACACAATTAACAAACCCCTTTATTTCCCAAAGGGGTATGTAGACATGCAACTATATAGTATACCCACTTTTGCCCATGTATGTTCTGTTGCATAATGTGGTAGATGTGAGCCTATCGCCTTATTGGGCACAAGTTACTCCAGGCTGATTATTAATTACAACATATTTTTAAACAGATTCATTTCTGGCCAGTCACACAAGTGAAGACAATGCAAGCTATAACCGAGTGATAGCCCTGGAAGATAAGAAACGCGCCACAAAGTTAGCGCCGCAGATGCAAGCGGAAGTGACGTCAGCGGCGCTGGTGTCCGCAGCGATGGCCTTGCCGTCTATTGAACAACAGGCAGATCAGACTGAAAGACCGCATGAGGTAAAGTATATTCTGTATTATGTGACTTGAGTGCATGGTAAAGTGATAATATTAATGATAGACTTCTGCTCGTGGCTCCGCCCGCGTGAAAAAGTTTTTTCGGGATAAAAATATTTTCTCATGATAAAAAGTAGCCTATAGCACTCAGGATTACTGTAGCTTCCTAATAGTGAAAGAATTAACAAAATGGGTCTAGTAGTTTTTGAGTTTATTCCTTACAAACAAACAAACAATCAAATCTTTTCACTTTATAATATTAGTATAGATAATAGTAATTAATAAGTAGGGTAGTCAGATTCAGGATTATCATTTCCTGAGACTTACTTATCAGCTTAGGGCCAAACTACAACTCAGGTGAAAAAATGATTCAAATTAAACATTATGTAAAAATAAAAATATTGTTTTAAAATAAAATATTATTTTTTAATTTAAATAAATTAATTATTTGATCAATTTTACATCTCACATAAAAACCGTGTCATGTCTTACTAGTAATTATTTTAAAAAATACCCATTTATTTATATGTTCTCCATAGCTGGACACATGGACGTACAAGGCGCGTAACTACATAATGTACGTGCCGGATGGGGCGGAGTCGCAGCAGCCGCCGCCGAAGCCCGAGCTTGTGCATCGCAACACGCGGCTCACGGCTCCGCCCTTCGATCACACCAAGAACAAGGAGGCGATCAGCGCCATTGCAAGGATCCAGGTGCGGTTCCTTAAATTGAGTGACAATTTGTCCCAATCAGGCGGACAAAATGTCCAATATCTTTGTTTAAATGTTGCAGAAGCCTCATAAATTGGCATTATAAAGTATATTTTACAATAAAAATGTCAATACTAATAAACAATTAAATACTGTAATACAACTTTTCTTAGTCTTATTCATTTTAAACTGCATATAATAATTAACATTAAAATAAGGCGGGGTTTTGCTTCCAAGTTATGTTGACAATAATTCACAGGATGCCAGTATATCGGGTAAAATCGGCGTGGATGGCGTGAGTTTAACGTCGGAGAAGCCGGGCGGGCAGTACTCGTACGTCGCGACACCCTCGCCGCGCCCGGGCGAGGGGCCCGACCAGTCGCCGCTCATGACCTGGGGAGAGATAGAGGGCACACCGTTTAGACTGGACGGCGGAGATACACCGCTACCAGCGTAAGTGTTAATATAAAATTAGTAATAAAGTTTAAAAAAAAAATTCGTCTTCACTAACCTATTTTATACGTTTACCTTAACGAAGCAGTCAATTTTGAGTAAACTATTTATGGAAGCGATTTAGTTTATTTGAATATTTCAACTTCGACTAAGGACTGTCATTTACAAAGAACATACATTTTGTACAACAATTGAACATAGTGTTATCCAGCTGATTTATAGCTTGTAAATGTATATTTTGTGCGTATAGTGTGGGCGCGGGCGCAGCGTACCGCATGCTGGAGGGCGGCGCGCGCGAGCGCATCGCGCTGCAGCTGGTGGACCGCGCCGCGCGCCGCCGCCGCGCCGCCACGCCGCACCTCGCGCCGAACCACGACCCGCACCACGACCCGCTGCACGCCGCGCGCACACCGCACACGCCGCGTACGCCTAGGTACAAGCTTATAACTACTCAATATTTTAAGCCCTAAGGTCCTGTTTCGCACGCATGCTCACGCCTTTTATCCCCGGGTAGGCAGAGGCGCAACTAGTGTACCCACTTTTCGCCAAGCGTATTCCGTCCCATGATGTGATAGGGGGCGAGCCTATCGCCATATCGGGCACAAATTCCAGACTCCGGGCTGATACTGAATAGAAAAATCCAATATCACTTTGCCCGACCCGGGAATCGAACTCAGCCTTGCAGTCGTACCGTAATACAACTACGCCACCGAGGCAGTCCTGTCCTGTTTCACAAGTTTCAAATACATTTTATTTCACAGTTATCGTATTAAATAGCTAATGTATATAGTACTCATTTTACTACCTTTTTTTGGGAGAATAGATTAGAAGAGTCAATATTCGGTAGGCCCGCGTGGGCCGTGACGTCACCTGTCAATTTAGCGGACATCGTTTTTACGCAGGGGCGCATAAGGTTCTAGTTAAAAAAAATGACAGCTGTCAAACTATCGAATAGGCAAGGTGACTTTTGTATATTGTCGACTTATACATTTATGTGACGAGTAGCATTTACTGAAAAGTTGTGAAACAGGCCCTAAGTATACGCTTTAAGGAATATTATTAATCAAGGGGACTATGTTTTTGTTTGTTTCACGTTACATTATTTACAATATTTTCGATTTCTTACTAGGCAAGCCAGTACTAATAAATTAAACACATAGATAAATAATTGGAACTCAATAAAAATAACGGCTTTTTATATAGTTTTAGATCCAATACAGAAAGATTAGCGAGCATGTCGCCGGCTGCAAGAAAACTAGCTGCAAAACACTTGCTTTCCCCGCGCCTGAAACTAACGCCGAGCAACATGGGCATACTGTCACGGACGCCGACACCGAAACGGACGCCCACACAAACCAGGCCATTGGTCGCTACACCGAACATCAACAAGAAGACACCACAACGACCAACAGAAGAAACTAAAACAACAGAACCAGCAACAGAAAATAACAATCTCACAGACAACTTGCTGCAGATAAATGTGTCCAAGCGGACCAGATTAAAAGCGCAAGATTTCTTTTAGTTAATAAGATTTAATATAATCCGTAATTTATACAAATAAATAATAAACATATAGTTTAAAGTTATTTGGTGTTTCTTTGTTTTTTTTTATGGTTTGAAATTTATTATTAATACGTTAACTATATGGCCCACAAGGGCCACACACTTGTCGTGTTTTTTATTGCACAACGTCAGTGCCACCAATAAATTAGCACTCTACGAGAGTGCAAGATCACACGCCTGACGTGTTAAAATGAGCACTACAGCAGTGCGTGGTACAACACGTGCCGTGTTTTTGTAGCCGATGCGAATGTAATTATTGTGTTAGTCGCATGGCTGCAGCGCTCATTTTCACACGCTAGACGTCTAAGTGCTTGTTCACGTTGGAACGCGCGGGCGCGGTAGACGTGGCGAGTCGTGTTCACATTGACCGCCAGGCGTTTGCGCGAGTGTGACGAGTTGTCAGAGGTTGAAAACATGTACGACAGTTCAGCAATTTCCTTCCATAGCTTATTAAGAACGTTTCTTTTCATATGATGACTATGTTTACTTTGCCTAATTGGAGTTCTAGCCTGAACAGTACTAATAAACTCTTCTGTATTGAACGACATGATAAAAACGTGCTATTGTTTCTAGCGACAAGTTCAAACTGGTTGAACTTACCTAACGTCGCTATTGAATCGCGCGCTCCGCCGCTAGTTCGGCGTGAACACACATAAACAACATCATACGTTTGATATTGCCGCGCGCTCCTGTCACTAGTTGGCCCGCTACTTCCACTGCACCTGCGTTTTGTACGTGAACACTTGCATATTATGCTATGTGTTTGATATTTCGTGACCGCGCCCGCGATTTAACGTGAACAGGTACTAAACTGTGGAACCACACCATTTTTGAGTACGCAACGCGGGTGCGTAACGATACCCCTGGCGCCACTAACAAGACGTGGGATAACTGTGGGGTTGAATAATAAAAACAATATTAATAATGGAAAACCATTTAATTGTTTTCTAATAAAGTAATTCTTATAAACACTTCAAAATACATCCGGTATCGTGTAAAACTCATAGGTAATCGTGGTCATGTATATTATAAGTAGTCTGTACACCCCTCATGCCCTTAATATTATCGTTACAATATTTTATTACCATAAGCGCAAGAACAGCCTAATCAACATTTTAATGTTTTTTACACGCTTTATTTAAATTATTATCTTAATACATATAAATCTCGTGTCACAATGTTTGTCCTCAATGGACTCCTATACCACTTAACCGATTATAATAAAATTCGCAGTTCGATCCAACTTGAGAGATAGGATAGTTTAAATCTCAAATTATACTCGCAATTTTAATTTATTGCTAATTATTTGTCTGTTATTATTTGACAGTCACAATTATCTGTTAACTCCAAATGATTCTAACAGATGTCGATACCTTTCGACTGGGTTGAGTAAGTAATCAATAGATGGCGCTGCTATGGTAAATCTACGAACGTGTCATATAAGCTACATTTTAACAGCATAATTACCACGTGTTGTTGACGCTATAAAATTAATTAAATTTATTTTGTAGTGAACGAAATACCGTATAATTCAATTATTTTCACTTTTTAAATTTTTGGTGTTAGCATAGCCGGCCATACATATATATATCTTATGTTCGTTCCCGTACTCCTCCGAAACGGCTTGACCGATTTTCATGAAATTTTGTGAGCATATTGAGTAGGTCTGAGAATCGGCCAACATCTATTTTTCATCCCCCTAACTGTTAAGTGTAGTCCACCCCTAATTTTTTTTTATTTTTTTTCAGATAGAATTTTTTGTTTTTATTTTTTTATGATACAGCATTAAAAAATACATACAACCCTAAATTTTTCAACCCTCTACGATCAACCCCTATTTTTTAATAGCCATTTTAGTAATTTAATAACTTTTCGATTTCGATGAAATTTGGCACACGGGTAGATTATGTATACTTTTTATACCGGGAAAATATAAAGCGGGACTTTTATACCGGGAAAACTCATTCACGCGGGCGGAGCCGCGGGCAAAAGCTAGTTTCTTTTATAAAAGCTCGGCATAGTGACTGCACCGCACCTGATGGTAAGCACGGAGTAGTCCAAGTAGAAAATCGAATAGCATTGGACGATTATCCCATGCCATTCGACACAATCATGACGGCTGACCAGCTGCTTCTTCACGCTACGGCGGAAGGACCCAGGATTGTAGGAAGGAGGGAACACGTGTGAATAGTGAATAGTGGAATAGTTTGCCGGCGCAAACTATTCCACAGCCGGATGGTGCGACAGAAGAAGGAATTATCGAACCTATTTGTTCGGGTCGTAATGGTTTTCACCAACAAGCTGTGGCTTCGCACGCCAGCACGCGTGGTTCTGCTAAGGAAAGGAGAGGGGGGGATCAAATTCAACAACTCCTCAGAGCATTCACCATGATACAGACGGTAGAACACGAGAAGCGACATCTCAAATAGGTAACTGTTTCTCTACATAAGATTTGATGAAAGTAATAAAGGTTTGCGTTATCTTCATTAGACTTTAGATTGCACATTATAGACCGTTCTTGCTCTGGCGTTATTAGGTACTTCCGTAAAACACGAACGCTTTTAGAGAAACTGCGGAACTGGATAATAGCGAAGCGGTCAAATAATAGGTCGGGGAAAAAGCCTTTTCGCATTTATTTTTTTATAGTATGTATAAACTTGTAATAAAATCTCTTTGGCTGTACTATTTACATCTGGCTGGTTTCGATGACATTAAAAAGGTTAGTACATTTCAAAAAAGAAAAATTAGTAAAATATTGTTTGGGGGCGTCCATAAATTACGTGAGGTGTTTAAGGGGGGGAGGGGGTCGAGTCAAATCTCATCTAATCTTACGTTGGAGAGAGGGGGGGTCTCGGCAAATATCACGCAATTTTTTTTCTGATTGAAACAAAAAAAAATTATACTAGTTTGGTCCATTTAATCCAGATTATACATGCTTAAGATTTAATCTTAAGCGTAATCGTAATACGATTAAGATCATTTCGATTACTAGTCTTAACTAGTCGTAAATAAAAGCACGAAGCAAATTTGTTTTTTTCTTTTTACAATAACAATCCAACGCGTTTACGTAAGAAACTCACATTTTGAAAAATCTCACGTGAGATTGGGGGATGGGGGAGGGGGTTGAATAAAATCTCACGACATCTTACCAGGGGGGGAGGGAGGGGCAGAAAATTAAAAAAAACACCTCACGTAATTTATGGACGCCCCCTTTTCAGCTATTTTTAATTTATTTTTCTACGGTCAAAATGAGTGAATCTAATGAAGAAATTCGATACATTTTAAAATTTGATCATAAACAAATATATTATGAAAAAGAAAAAATGCACAGCACACCGCGAAAAAATATTTGACGTCGATGGACCTAATGTAGTATCAGTAAGAGACAAGAGTAGCTAAAAAATATAATATCTACGTTAGAAGAGTAGCACAAATTGGAATCAAGATTTTCAATCTAGAAATTTTGATGTCAAAGATGCACCTCGCTTTGTTCGCCATCACGGTCGCCATATTACGGATATAGTGGAAGCATTTTTTGAAAAAGTGGAGCAAGATCAGAAGACACATAAGTAGTTACGATATAGCTGAAGAACTGAGAATTGACCACAAAATAGTTTTGACCCATTTGAAAAAAGCTGGGTACACAAAAAGCTCGATATTTGGGTGCCACACGAGCTCACTGAAAGAAACCTAATGAACCGTGTACGAGCATTTGCGATTTTCTATTGAGACGGTATCAAACCAAATCTTTTTTGAAGAGGTTGATAACTGGTGATGAATAGTGGATCACGTACGACAAGAACGTACGAAAAACGTCGTGGTCAAAGGTCGGTCAGGCTTCACATACTGTGGCAAAACCTGGGATAACTCGCAATAAGGTGATGCTGTGTGTATGGTGGGATTGGAAGGGCATTGTTCATTATGAGCTTTTATCGTCGGCCAGAACCATCGATTCGGATATCTATTGCCAACAACTAATGAGATTAATGCAAGAAGTTGAGAGAAAGCGACCGGAATTAATCAATAGAAAGGGTGTGGTCTTTCATCACGATACCGCTAGACCACACACATCTTTCCACCACTCAGCAAAAACTAAGAGAGTTTGGCTGACAGGTGTTAATGCATCCACCATATAACCCTGACCTTACACCTTCAGATTTCCACCTTTTCGGTCTCTTCAGAATTCTTTCGGCAGTGTCAGGTTAACATCAAGAGAAGACTGCCAAAAGTACTTGTCACGTTTTTTTGATCCAGACGTCCCAAAATTTTTACAGCAATGGGATTATTGCACTACCTACAAGATGGCAGAAAGTCATCGAACAAAATGGTACATATATATTGTAATTAAATGTAAATAAACTTAAAAAAACAAGTCTTCAGTTTTCATATAAAATGCGGTGAAACTTTTTCCCCAACCTAATATTATATATAATACTAGCTTTTGCCCGCGACTTCGTCCGGGTAGAAGTCGAAAATGGATTTTCTGTGATTTTTAACCGACTTCAAAAAAAGGAAGAGGTTCTCAATTCGTGTGTTTGTATTTTTTTAATACACTAATTATCTGGTACAATCTAGACTGATACATCAATCGATATAATGCAGATAAAATGTTAGTAAAAGAATTTCAGAATGGGATAAGTAGCTTCAGAGAATACCTACCATGTACAGACAGCGACATTAATAGCTGAATAAATACAAAATGTCAAATCGCCGATACCTAAGCGTTGGGTTTAATACAAACCGTTTTTCTTTTGTTGGGTGAACCAATGTAAATCCTTTTTTTATTATTATGAAGAGAAAAAGACATTTGTAAGAACACTTTGCCACTTACCGGGACCAATTCCAGAATTCAGGCTGATATTGAGAAGGAAACTCTAAATTTTACCCAGCCTGGGTATCGAACCCAAGAACTCGGCACGGCTGTCGTGCCGTAATTACAACTGCGCTGCAGAGACAGTTGCAGCAAGATTTTTTAAAGTTTGTTACACACACACACACATACTCATGCCCGTTATCCCCGAACGGGTACGCAGAGATGCAACTAGTGCACCCACTTTGCGCCGTGCGTATCTCGTCCCATGATGTGATAGGGGGCGAGCCTTCGCCATATCGGGATCATCAGAAGTTTTATACAAAGACATTGTATTTGATTCCTTTTTTTATAGAATTTCATGTCTGTCCGTACTTACACATAGATATGGTTGTAATAAAATGTTACTATTATCATATAGGCGACTGCATAATAGACATTTTGCTTCGGTTAGGCACTCTTAGGTTTCTATACTTTGTCTATCGAAATAAAATAATAATTAACACTGGAATTTGATATATAATATACATTAGAATGTACATATTAATATAATTGTTCATTCTTAAAATGCCATCAATTTCATTTTATTACCCAACATACAGTCTTTTAAAAATATACAATTTACAAAAGTAACATTATTATAATAGTCATTTAGGTATGAATGTCATATTAGTAACACAATTTTCTTTCTATATATTACCAAATTATACTTAACCATGTCTTATACCATGGCGTAGTTTCCTGAGGTTTATAATACTCTGAGTTAACCAACGGTTTGGTATCATCAGAAGGGTCCTCAACAAACATATTGACAAGGGAAGCCTTCACTCCAAACCTGAAGAAAGCCACGTAGGGGAAGTACTTCATAAAGTAGACACTGAATCTAAAATTCCAATTAAAGTAAAGCCGACCGAGGTACGAAGAGTAGATGTTGAGATACAGGTTGTTGAGTACCAACTTGTACCTCGATTTCAATGAAAGGAGTTTGTATGCGGGCGCTGTTTCTATAGTGTTGTAGTCGTTGTAGTACAGCAACCTCGGTGGCCTGTCTGGGAGACCATCGAGAACTGGTTTTGAAATTAATTCGGAGGAGTCGACACCTGAAATACGAAAAATATCCAGTAACACTAGAAATATATACCTCATGGTTAAAATTTTAAATTATATGCTTTTGTTCACGGCTCCCCTCGCACGTCTTTTCGAGCACATGGCACGAGTCATTTTTTTAATTACTTTCAATGACGAGACGAGCATGCCGTTCGCCTTATAACGATAAAAACTACACTATGCATTTTCCTAAATAAATAAAGCCTGGGTTAATCCAAGACTTAGTCGTTCTGTGTAGAAAATTTAATTTCCATTGAACAGTTAATGCCTATTGCCTAGTATTGAAAAAAAATCCAAGATCTTCACAACCTTTCATATTTATTAGTACGATAATAGAGTGGACAAATGCAAAAGTATATTTTTGGTTTAGTTAACAATCTTATCATTTATCAGCATACATACAAACATACATAATTATACTTTACTTACTTAATAAATGATAAGATTACATATACCTACATATCGACAGTAAAAAGCGATTTTGTCGTATCTCGAAATATGCAACTTTACACCAGATTCAAAAAGTATTTAAAAGTTAACCGGAATATTCTAAAGTTTTTAGGTCATTGATTTTGTACTAGTTACAGCAGTCGATGTTTTAATGTCGAGCAACCATTGATGTATTAGGGTTTTTTACTACATCATTGCGAGCAACAGAAATGTTTTATCTGTGAGGTGAAATGTATTACCAACTAAAATACATATAAATTTTGATGCACCAAATCTGCTGTATCTCAAATATAAACAATGCGAAACATGGTCATTTTGCTGTACCTATATGATTTAATCGAACTAGTTTATGAAAAAAAATATGACTTGAATACAATCAGTACCTATCATAAAAATAAAATGTATATCTTTTACTAAATGCTTTTATTGACTTTTTAACCCGTCAACGCCCGCTTATATATAGCTATAAGCTAATTTCCTTATATAAATGGACTCCGGTGTCCACCGCGGGCGTCCAAGGATTACGAACGTAATGATAAAAATAAAAACAAATAAATAAAATAAACTATTTTTCTATTTGACTCTCTCTAATTTTCAAGTTTTAACAGTTTAGTGCATATTTTTTTTTAATAAAACAATAACAAATTCAAATTTATGTAAGGTGCTAATCCATTGCGATAGACAATGCAGGTATTACCGAAAGTTCTAGACTCGGCAACCGTAGTCAACGCCACCAAGAGATGTACCGGGGTCATTTTGGAGATTCTCCGGCGCAAGCGTTAGTTGAACAGATGACGAGACAACCAACCGCTGGCCCATCTGGAATTTCTACATCATCGGCACCTTTTTTTTTGGTTTCGCGGTGAAAGTACCTTATTACTTTATTATTATTATCAAACTTCCCTAACATCATAGTTAGGTTCACCCAAAGGAAACGCAAAAGTGATATGCTTGGTGCCGTGCGGGCGCGCAGGGGATTGACTACAGTCGATGCCGGATTGAACGGCCCGTGTAAGTCTATCTTCATCAGTGACCATCTCACTCCCCAGAATAAGCTTCTATATAAACAAGCACGCCACCTCGTTAAAGAAAAAGGGTACAAGTACATTTGGTTGTCTGAGTGCAAAATATTTGTGCGTAAAAGTGACACGTCTAAAATCCAACTTATACGTAGTGAAGTTGATCTTGCTAAAATAATCTGACTATTATGCATTTTTTGGGCGTTATTCCTTTTATGTTGTTTATCCTGTATGTTAGCGTTTTACTGTCAACGTAGGAAAAACTACTTTTTAATTAGCCACATTAATAATGTTGTATTATGTTGTATAACTCTGTTCTATGTTGGTGGAACCATTCTAAATATAACTTTTTCTCGTTTAATATCTCAATTAAACAATAGATAACACAAACTTCTCTATATACTACCAAAACGCGAGGGGCTTACGTACCAAATCACATTCATTCTTTGAAGCAGTCTTATGTAATAATTTTGATGCTATATGTATAACTGAGACTTGGCTAAATAATAACTATCACAATTCTGAATATTTTGATGATAGATATGAATTGTTTCGTTGCGATCGTGATACTGTGGCGTCGGGTCGCGATCGGGGCGGCGGAGTGATAATAGCTGTGCGACGCAACCTGCGTCCGTGGGGCCGCGCAGACATGTGTGCGCCACCTCCAGCTGACGAGGTATGGGTGTCCATCCCGCTGCGCCCGACTACCGCCCATGTCGCCACCTCCCGAACCAGTACGGTCTGTCCTCAATATTTGCACATAATATGTACTTATATACCACACGGAAACAATCATGAATTAGCACTCTCTCTTTTTTACGACAAAGTAAGTGAATTTGTAATATCTAATTCTAACGATATTTTTCTTGTGCTTGGAGATTTTAATATAACTTACGCTACTTGGTCTTGGAATAATTGTACCAACTCTATGGATATATTTACTAATAGCAACAATCTGGCTTGCCTTACCGCCGACTTCATGAGTTTATCGTCATTATCTCAATATAATAATCAATTTAATTACAACGGGAGGGTTTTGGATTTAATTTTTAGTAATGAGTGCTGCAATGTTTCGTCATGCGAATACCCTTTAATACCAGAAGATCTACATCATAAATCATTAGAAATAGATTTAAAAGTAAATTATATCGCTTCTCTTAAGCTTTGCCCTACTATTAAAAGACAGTTTTACAAGGCCAACTATGATTTAATAAAGGCAGCACTTATTTCTATTGACTGGGAAAATATTTTGAATACCATGACTGATGTTGACTCCATGACTAATTATTTCTATGATGTTCTTGATAATGTTATTGATAAATATGTACCGGTCTGCTATCTAAATAAAAAGCACAAATATCCACCTTGGTATACCCTACCTTTAATAAAATTGTCAAAAGAAAAAAGTAAATTTCACAAAAAATGGAAAAAATACGGTAACCGTTGCGACTACGTTACCTTCTCCACCTTGAGAAACAGATTTAAAAAAATGGAAGTGGATTGTTATAATATGTTTATTGTACACTCTGAAGAAAATATTAAAACACATCCCAAATTGTTCTGGTCATTCGTGAAATCAAAAAATTTGCCTAACGATATTCCTGACAAGATGCTTTATAAAGGAAAAATTCTCACTGGTGGCAGTGACATCTGCACAGCCTTTAATCAATATTTTAACTCTGTCTTTGTATCGTCTCAATACTCTTTTCGTAATGTCAATACACCTTCAGTTGTCGACATTAACTCTGTTAACATTGATTTTGAATCTGTTTTTAAAGAATTAAAGCACATAAACACTAATAAGGGTGCGGGTCCCGATAATATTCATCCCATCCTAATTTCTAAATGCGCTGATGCTCTCGCAGTACCAGTTACAATAATCTTTCGTGTTTCAATTAGAACTGGAGTGTTTCCAAGTAAATGGAAACAGTCTTTAATAACGCCTATCCCTAAGAATAATAGGAAAGATATTATTACTGAATATAGACCGATTTCTAAGTTGTGTGTTCTAGGTAAGGTGCTTGAGAAAATGGTTACTTCCTTTATTTCACTTGCTGTTCGCAACCACTTATCGTCGCAACAACATGGTTTCTATAAACATCGCAGTGTGGATACTAATATGATTAATTTTACTGACTTTCTGGCGGATGCCATGGATAATAATTTTCAGGTCGATGTTGTGTACACAGATTTTTCAAAAGCATTTGATAAAATTAATCATGACATGCTTATTGAAAAACTAGCCAATGCCGGTGTACACGGCAATCTTCTAAGATGGATACAATCTTACATTAAAAACAGAAGTCAAGCGGTATGTGTAAAGGGTTACTCTTCGCAATTCCTCCCCGTGCCGTCCGGGGTCCCCCAAGGGTCACATTTAGGGCCCTTACTATTCTTACTTTACATTAATGATATAGGGTACGTTTTTAAACATAGTAATTATTTATTATATGCTGATGATACTAAATTATTTACAGTAATTAAATCCATCGACGATTGTATTAAGCTCCAAAATGACTTGTTTTCCTTACAACGTTATTGTGAAGAGAATCAACTGTTCCTCAACGTAGACAAATGTCATATTGTATCATATACCCGTAAATTTAATCAAATATTTTTCGAATATAGTATCAATGATACTGTCCTTAAACGAGTCTCCACCATTAGAGACCTGGGGTTAATAATGGACTCAAAATTAACTTTTAACAATCATATTGACCACATAGTAGCTACCGCATTTCGTAGTTTAGGATTCATTCTCAGAATTAGTAAGCCGTTTAAAACTGCAATTACCCTCAAAGTTCTTTATTTCTCTTTTGTCCGATCAATTCTAGACTTCTGTAGCACCGTTTGGAGCCCTTGCTTTAAAAAACACATAAATAGAATCGAAAAAGTACAGAAGAAATTTTTGAAGTCACTTAACTATCGCGTTAACGGAGTAGATGAATCATATGATGATGCCCTGCATAGACATAAATTCCTAAGTCTTTACAATAGGCGTAAAATGTTCGATATTATTTTTCTGTTCAAAGTTTTAAATTCGTTGATCGATTCCTCGACACTTCTGGCCAAGATATCTTTTATAGCAGGTGCTCGTCAACCTATACGCTCCTCGCGCTCATTGCCACTTTTTGTTCCTCCACGATTTCATAAAACATACACACTTAACACCTTTTTATATCGTTCCACCAGCACATACAATGAAGAGTTTTCTAACATCGACATTTTTAATATCACCCTCAAAGGTTTAAAATTAAAATTACAACAAGCGATGACTACTGGCTAAGTTTTTCCTACGATCTTGTAATAAAATATAACTCGCCTATATACCTTAACCACTAACTATTTGAAACATTTCTCGACTATGTAAAGTTCCAAATTTAACTAATACTAAATCTAAGATACTAACGATTCGGCACTGTAGGTCTATTGTATTAGGTTGTTAATTGTTACATAACTAAGTTTGTAAGAATATGACTGTTTGATGCCTAAATAAAGGAAAAAAAAAAAAAAAAAAATTACTACGGCCCAGCCTTCGTGGGGGGCGATTAGACGGTTATGTTGGGTTCACCATGCCTTACGACCGGGCGTTGAGCCGCCCGGAGAGATTGAAAACATGGGACGAGTCCCTAACCCTTTATATACACCCTACGCACAGCATACCAACTAAAACTCCGCGGTGGCCATCTTCAGCACATTAGGCATGGCTGCAGGCTTCCTCTGAGGGGAGTGTCTAAGTTGTCGTCCGAAACCGCCCTTGCGCGGTGTCGCCCAGTGCGACCAGTCTCCTGTTTTGGGGGGGGATCAAAAGCCTCCGCGCACTGAAGAACGCTTTCGGCATCAAGAGCAGTAACTATCCGGCCCTCACACCCGCCACTTCAACTCCTGTAAGCCAGGATCAGCAGTGGCACGCATTTTTTTATACCGAACGGTGAAGCTCGGCTAATCTCGGGGAACACTAATCTGTCTTTAACCCGCAACAAAATAAATCAAATAGAAAGATAGGGAGGAGTTGGAAATATTCGGCGTCAACGGCAGCGTGAGGCCTACTTTCCACGCTATATTCCATCACGGAGATCGCAACAATGTACTAAAAGTAATACAAAATTAAAGACGCGGCCCCCCGTGGCCCTTATTAGTCGTTTTTATGACAGGCACCGTACCGTACCGTGGTGGACTTCTTAAAACGCACCCAATACACACGGCGGGAGACACCGGTCAATCGTCCACCTGGCGCCTTCTACGTCTCCTCTGGTGGTGGGAGGGATCTTCGCGCTCCCGATCCCTCTAGGCACTTTCCTTCTGCTAGAGGACCACCTCGCAGAACTGGGCAACCGCACGCCATGACCTCTGGCTGCCGACCATGGAAGCGACCGCGGCCGGCAGTTAGAGGTCTCCTCCGACGACTGCTCTGAGAGCGCTGCGCTCCTCGTCCCAGGCTGGGTAAAACTCCACTGCGCTCCTCCGAAACTCCTGCGCCAAAACTCTATGGGTTGCGCAAGAGAGCGATGCAGCGGCCGTTCAAGGAGTGCTTTGAAGGTCGAGAAGCTGGTTCGGAATGGGGTAGGTAAGAAACACGCCGGGTAGGAGCGAAGAGACGAGAGCGGGTCTGGCTAGAGTACACCGTATTGATCACTGTATAAAAAACAAAACTCTGTTCCTATGACATAGGTACCTAAGTGTGATTTTCGCTATACGATTCAATGTTTGAAATGTAATAACTATTCAATAATTATACGCACATTTCTGGCAGCATAACATTTTGGGACGATAGAAATGCTGTATCTCCTAAAAATCAATCTCCATAGGTAATAGAAAAATAATGATGTAACAAATTTTTACACTGGGTGTATTGTCGTATCTGTTTTATTTTCAAAAGTTGCTTTTTTTTCTCTATTTACAGCATTTTTTTGTATAAACAGTAACAAACTAGAAAAATGTCAATGACGTATCTTAATTTTTTTTTGTCGTAAGATGACGAGGCGTAGACCATTCAACTGGGCTTTTTTTCTAATGAATACCTAATATAGTAATAAGTAATTTTGGCTAATTTCTGAGATACGAATTTTCCGCTTACTACCTTCGATATGTAAACTATTAGGTAAATATCGTATAGGTAACCTTCCAACGACTTTCTGACTACGCGAGTCGCGACGAAATTCTAATAGCGCATAAGTGTTAACCAGATGAAGGATTCGGCAAACTGTTCAAACATTACCCCTACTGTAATTATATCAGTTCAGTACTATATCCATTATCCATTGATATATAAAAACCTTTTTGTACATCAATGACTATATCTAATCATTAATCAGTAGCTTCTGTTGACATCCCCGTTAGCGCAAGACAATTTAAAAACATACTATTTGTACTATCTCAGTGTGTGTAGATAAATCTAATAAAAAGTTGCAGCCATATTAAAATTACTGACCTATTTAAGCTTTAGGATGCAAATTCAATGAAGCTTAATCAATATAAATTAAGCAGTAGTACCGTCTTCATTGTTTGAAGGGCCTTGACAACAGGCAGGCCGCGCCCCCCGAGGCAATTCTTGTGCTTTGGGTCTTCACACCCAATGCACGCCCATAAGCGGGGGGACATTAGTCGCGGGCCGAGGCACACAGTTCAGTGTGTATACCTCTTGGTTGTAAAACACATTGACGCCTAAAAGGCCCCGCGAACATTTCCTGGCACCCTCTCTTTCCGCCCATCCTGCGAACCTTCCTCCCTTCCCCCACCTTCCTATCCATACTCCTCTCCACTTCCTTCCCAGGCCCCTGCAGTCGTCAAGTCGGGGGACTCCAGTATCCCATTAGCAGGTTTCCCCCGGTGTTGACTGCAGGATCGCCTAACCAAAAAAAAAAACAGGCAGGCCGCTCGTAAAACTTAAGCTAGATCGTCTGTGCTGAAAGTGCGTTGCAGCAACCTCTTTGAGGTGGTATATACATAGAAACCGAAGTTGTGTTATAATGTTAATAATAGATAGATTCTATTTTCCACTTACCGGTAGTCAGTGGCTTTCCATTCAAATGTTTCTTCAATCTGTTCTGAAGTTCTATCCTGTCACTTTCATTATAAATGTACCCTGGCACTCTGGCTAGATACCTACACCAGTATAGGTTTGACTCTATGTCCACTGTAGGGTTGATCGACCACATGCCATCAAGCATGACTCGTGCCATGTGCTCGAAATATTCTGGAACATTCTCTAGACAAGGTGTGAACACCCTCTCTAAAAGCAATCCGAGAACTTCACGCGTCTCTTCTATCGTGCTACGGCATAGGTTATACCTGTAGGCAGAAAAAACCTTCATTATATTTAAAAACTTGAATCTAAGAAAGTGTAGATGTAGCCTATCATACAGCTATCGAGACACAATAATTCGTATTTTTTGTCTGTGCTGCACTTTACATATGCAATTTGTTTATATTAGCGGTGTGGGTAGGGTTGCCACCTGATCTATATAATATAGTATCGTACTATATTTTAGTCAATTGTCTTATAATATATTATAGAAATACTAGCTGACCCGGCAAACGTTGTTTTGCCATATAAATTCTTTTTAGAGATTATTTTAGTAGAAAAAAATAAATAATTGATCAGTTACCGACCGGGGTTAAAAGTTATTAAATTACTAATATCGCTATTAAAAATAGGGGATGATGGAAGAAGGTAGAATATTTAGGGTTGTATTTATTTTTTAATGCCACATCATAAAAAAAATCGGTCCAGAAAAAAAAATTGGGTTGGACCACCCTTATCACTTAGGGGGATGAAAAATAGATAACAACCTATTCTCAGACCTACCAAGTGTGAATATAAAATTTCATCAAAATCGGTTCAGCCGTTTCGGAGGAGTATGGTAACATACACTGGTCACGATTTTTTTTATAGATATAGGTAGTACGTTGTTACGGACGACGAGCCGGAGTAATACTTACGCCTCGGCGGACTGGCTAAAAATAATGTAAATAGATATTTTAGTTATATGGTTTGTTTTGCGCACATCTGTGCAACGAATTTAAAATTGTAATGTCTTTATGGCCGAACGATTCTTGGTATCGAGGATGTTTACTCGAACTCAGCGACCATAAAGCAATTTAGCCTATAATTAAGAAATAGTTTTATGACGGCCGACCATTGTCGGCAATTTCGAAAATGTTCCACGAAAACATTGTTAATTGTTTTATTGCCTTGTTTTCGTCGCTCGGGACCGTGCAGCTGTCGCACGGCATCCCAACAATTGTAACTTTATGATTTTATTGGTTGAGTGCCATTCTGAACAATGACACTCGGCGCTCTTAGTGATAAGTTAAATTGTATATAAAAGCTGCCCACATGTAGGACAGCACCCGCATTATTGTGTGTACTCTTGATCAGTGAACATCTTACGCTTGAAAATAAAAATATACAGTCCACTTTAAATGTAAGGCTGACGTTTCATTTACTCATCGGACCCCAACGGAATACAACATACCCACTGAGCTATCCGAAGCTGAACGTCGCCGCCAACATACGTACTATTTATTTTCGAAAAGTTCCCAAAAATACTATATTTTTTGCAAGATTTCGATAAAATAATATATCTTTAAAACTAGGTGGCAACCCTAGGTGTAGGTGTTTATAAATAAATAAATCTCTACTATCTATCCCAATATTGTAAGAAGCGTTAACATTTTAAAGGTTATTGTCCAACGACATACACTCATGAGATTGGCAGAACTTGAAAATATTAAAAGGACAATGTCCGAACGGCGAGCGTAACAAACGAGTTAAAGTTCCTAAAAACCGGCTTCCTGCTGATAATATTCATGTGGAATATTGGAAATTACCGGGGGTTTGGCGCATAGATATAAACATGAACGTTATAAGCTACTTTTATTCCGTAAAATTGCACAGTGAAGCATTTATTCCGTTAAAGGACTGGACGGAACCGCGGCCAAGCTCTAGTTTAAACATGAAACAGGGATCGCCCTGTGCTATAAATACTAGCTGATACCAGCTGCGAAACATATTTTTACTTTTTGGTCAACACATTATGGTTACGTATGATATTTCCATACCATTCCTACGAGTCATATTCGTTCTTTCCTTTTACGTGATTATGTTTTGAGAATCCTACTTAATATTATAAACGCGAAAGAAGTAAGTATGGATGTCTGGATGTATGGATGTTTGTTACTCTTTCACGCAAAAACTACTCAACGGATTTCGATGAATTTTGGCACACGGGTAGATCATGTCCTGGACTAACACATAGGCTACTTTTTATCCCGAGAAAATATAAAGCGGGTCTTTTATCCCGGGAAAACTCATTCACGCGGGCAGAGCCGCGGGCAAAAGCTAGTAAAATATAAAATAAAGCTTATTATAATCAGTGATTCATAATTAAAAAGTGTCAAACGTAACCACCCTACATCCCCAGGCTTTTAATTAAGACAAAGAACAATATTTTTTGATTGCTTTGATAAAGGTAGGTAAAAACAAAATAAGTAAGATATGAAGTCAGGTGGCCCTATTCTGTCTACGGGAGCGAATCCGTATTATTGCAATTAAGGGCGTTTTAATCGAAGGACAGGTGTGATGACCGTATAGGTAAATAGAGGATATATTGACCCTTTATGCGACTATCAAAGCTATCCTCCGATTAAAAAGTCTGTAATTGCAAAAATACGGATATGCTTCCATAGACAGAATGGGGCTCCCTGATCTTATCAATATCAATTGTTGCTCGCGGCTTCGCCCGCATCAATAACCTTTCCCGCTACAAAAGTCACTAAAACACAGTACGTCTGAATCACAATAAAAATATCCATTATTTCCCATGAGAGCAAATTAGCGGGGGATACAAAGCCTATGTGTTAATCTAGGACGTGAACTACCCGTGTGCCAAATTTCATCCAAATCCGTTTAGTTGTTCCTGCGTTTACTTCTAACAAACATACAAACATTTTCACAAACTTTCGTAATTATAATATTAGTAAGATTTATCATACATCATACCAGCCCTGTATTATATGCCTACTGCCCATTACTGAGCACGGGCCTCCTCTACAACTGAGAGGGTTAAGGCCTTAGTCCACCACACTGGCCTAGTGCGGGTTGGCGGACTTCACATACCTTCGAAATTCCTACTGAGAACTTCTCAGATATGCAGGTTTCCTCACGAGGTTTTCCTTCACCGTTAAACCGAGCGATAATTCACAAAGAATACACACATAACTTTTTAGAAAAGTCAGAGGTGTGTGCCCTTGGGTTTGGACCTGCGGACATTCGTCTCGGCAGTCCGTTCCACTCTCAACTAGGCTATCGCCGCTTAGTAAGATTAATATATTAGTATTGGTCCAAATCACCTGTCTTGAAGGCCGATCATGTGTCCAATAACTCGCCAGAAGTGGTTGTAGGCGTCCCAATCTCCGTCCTCCAGCTGTCTGATTCCGAACATCTCTGGCCTCAGTATCGAAAACCCAATGAAGCCAAACTGAGTGAGGGCCACATCTCTTTGTGAGACGATGCCGATTCCTTTAGCCTTAGAAGCTAAGGTGGCGCGTAAATGCCTACTCCGGACGGTGTACAGAGATTTCCATGATCTACCAACAAAACAAAAAAGTAATTGTTAAGATTTTTTTAGTATATTATATGTAATATAATACATTATGAAGTATGTACCTACAAAATATGGTGTTACGCGCATCGACTAGGTATAGTCATCATCATCATCATCAGCCTCACGACGTCCACTGCTGAACATAAGCCTCCCCTAAAGATTTCCGGACGGACCTGTCAAAAGCAGCGCGCATACAGCGTGTTCCTGCGACCTTTATCAAGTCGTCTGTCTAGATATAGTAAATCTAGTCAACTACCTAGTGAACTAGTCTATGCGCGTAACAGCACATATAGGTATCACAAGTACATTTTGCTGTTTTTTTTAAGTGTACCTAACAATATGTACAACTGTTAAACAAACACGTACATGTACTAAACAAACATGAATCCATTTTTTTTAATTTACAACTAAAAGTAACTCCACTGCAAGTTTTTTTTCATATACCGGCACGTCGAAGTGACTCTACTTCACCCGATGGTACGCGGAGAGATGTCCAGATAGTGTCGACTGACGAGATATGATTATCCTTCGTCAGTCGACACAATTATGCCGGCCTGTTTGAACCGGATATGCACAGGCTGATCCCGGAACGCGGGCCACTTACGTGGGCCACTGTGGCGGGTTTATCACCTTGTATACGGCGGCCGCTATCCGATCGGGTTCAAATATCGTACAACCAGCAAACCAGGACCAATTAACTAAGGAAGGTACTCTGGTAGGTTAGCTAGGCTAGGGCCTGTAGTGTCCTCACCGGTGAGGATCGCGACGCGTTCCTCCCATTATTTTTTAATAAGATGATCTCTTTTTTTATATCCACTTTCCTGCCAGTCCGAGCTGGCTTTTTTGTTTTTATTTATTTCTCATCGTTGATTCTACTCCCAATACAAAATGTCGGTGGTTATATGGGTGACCAATGGTATTAATAATAATTATGAATATAATCAATTTAATTTATCTTGACTTATCATGGGTGCCGCTACGTTCGCCTACGTGATGAATAAAGTACTTTATTTTTATTTTATTTTACTCTTTTATTAAGTCAACCGTAACTCTATAAGATTAAGATACACTGTACGTATATATCCCTTCCTAGTGGATTTCGGCCACGACGGCCAATCTCCACGGATATCAGCCAGGTACGCAGGAGATATTATAGTGCACAACTGTGTGCGCAATACACAGGTGCACTCGCTATTCCTTCACTCTCATAGTCCGGTGAGACGGCAATCCGACATGACCGGAGAGAGATCAGGCGCAGGACCAACGGCTTTACATGCTACGTATAGTGACGCGGTATATGAATAATCAATAAGTCATGGAATTACACCAAATATTATAGACAATTGATAAATGGGTGGACATTTATGGAACAAGTTAGCTGAATACTACTTACTGTTCTAATAGGCATAACCATCTCAAGAGTGTAGCCAAAACAAATTAGCACTTATGGATAATGTTATGAAGTAACGTAAAGAATGCCTCATACATCAGGTTATCGGATAAATGTATTAATAATTTAATTGTTAAACACTTTACATCCTGAATATTATCAACCGTATAAAGATTATTAAATAGGTAAGGATTAAAACTAATTATCGTTTGGGCAATATTACAAAATTATTTCGATGTTATTACATAATGATGTCCAAAGCGGTTTAGAATTATAGGTATTAAAAATTAATTATGTGTGTAGTATTTTGTAGTGCCCGATATGGCGATAGGCTCGCGCCATATCACATCATGTGACGAAATAACCGCAAAAACCATTTTTTGTTGTTGTGCACTAGTTGCTCCTCTGCCTACGCCTTCGGGGATGAGGGGCGTGAGTGTGTGTGTGTATTTTTAAATTACCATAATATTTCGTGCTTGTTGTAACACAGAACAGCGTAGAATGTAGATGCAACAAAAATTGGCAAATATATGTATGGACCTAACTACAATAAACGGCCCCTCGAAGCAATTCCTGTGCGCTGGCTCTTCACACCCAATGCACGCCCATGCGCGGGGGACATTGGTCGCGGGCCGAGGCACACAGTTCAGTGTGTATACCTCTCAGTTGGATAACACATTGAGGCCTAAAAGAGCCCGCGAACATTTCCTGGCACCCTTTTCCTTTCCACCCATCCTGAGAACCTTTCACTATTCCCCCACTTTTCCTTCCATCATCCTTTTCCACTTCCTTCACAGGCCCCTGTAGTCGTCAAGCCGGGGGACTCCAGTATCCCATTGGCAGGTTTACCCCGGTGTTGACGGCAGGATCGCCTACTAAAAAAAAAACTACAATAAACGATTTTGGTTGTACATATCTTGTACCCGCCCGGATAGCGACCACCGTATACAAGGTGATAAACCCGCCACAGTGGCCCACGTAAGTGGCCCGCGTTCCGGGATCAGCCTGTGCATATCCGGTTCAAACATAATTGTGTCAACTGACGACACTCTGTTTGGACCCCACTTCGCTTCCAGGCATAGAGAGGTCCCGTGTGGAGTTGCTGGTCTCCCATCGGGCGCGTCCCCTGGGTGGCGGATAGGGGGGCGTCCCTCAGGAATGAGGGGCACGTGGACCAAAACCAGCACAAGGGGTTCTTCCACATATCCCTCTGACTTAAGCAGAGGGCATTGTGCAGGAACGCGGGCGGGTTCTGTGAGTACTAACATTACCACAGGGCGGGTTGAGTGGACTTTGTTTTCTCAATCGACCGCCGATCTCGGAGTCTCCAAAGCAGGCGCTGTGGTCATGTCTCGCAGCGTCTCTTGAGACCGAGGGTCTTGGCTTAACCGCCCGGGCCGCGAGGGAGAAAACCTCTATAAAAAGTCACCCCGAATCCCAAACGGCGGCGCACCGCGAGGGGATGCATGACCGATGGGTAGTTCGGTCACTAGTGCGACCCCCGGCAGAGTACCGGCCGACACTCTGTGCGGGTTACGCTAGGCTTACCTAGGTACAGGGGGCTCTGCCTGGGTGGACCTTCTTTTTCCCCCATACTCGTGGGAACCAAATGGAAATCAATAATAATAACAATGATAACACAAACGAACCAAAACTGTCTGTTTTGGAACTCGAAACCGAGTCAATACAGGCAATAAATGCGGGAAAGAATATCCCTGATAAGGAAGTGGTAGCAGGACTCAGCAATGAGTCTGAGCAAAGTCGTCCCACTTTGCGGCGAAGTAACCGCCTATGGGCGCAGCAGCAGCAATTGGGTGGGCTAGATCGGTCTCGATCGTCATTTTCGAGTGACACCGACAATGCACCTGCAGCAAAAGTGAGCACTGCCTCTAGAGTTAGAGCTCGCAGATTGAAAGAACGGGCTGGCGCTTACCTAAAGTCTCCGCCACCCCCTAAAGAGGTGCCGATGAATGGTGTTGAGGAAACTCAACGGACGTCGTCGGCAGAGGCACGCCTGCTGGAAGAAGTTGCCCATTGGAAGGCTGAGAACGCACGCAACGTGGAAAAAAGCTCCTGTTATGAGGCAGAGGCTGCCCGCCTGGCGGGGGAACTGTCAGCAGTTGTTCAGCGGCTTGAACAGCTGGAGAACCGTTGCTCAGCTATGTTCGAGGCAATTTTGATGCGCCTTCCGCCTGAGCCAACTCGAAGACCCCCGTTAGCTCATGAACTGAGAGACAGGCAAGACACAGTGGCGCAGTCTCTGCCCAAGAACACTGCAACCATGCCTGGTTCACAATTGGTCGTCGCTGGACAACTGTGTCCAGTAGAAGGCGTGAACCAGAGGAAAGAGAAGGGTAAGGGCAAGGGGAAGAAGACCGCTTGGTCCACTTCCACTTCTACCACTGCTGCCCCTGCAACCGAACCTCAAATGACGGCGACTATTGCGATCGCTGGCCCCTCGAGTCTATCGCAGGGGAAGTGTAGCACTAAAAAGAAAGGCGCTACTCAGGAGCAACCTACCAGAGAACCCCGCCCGCTACCCCCGGCCCCTGTGTCCATGGACACGCAGTGGACGGTCGTGGTGGGTAAAAAGAATAAAAAAAGAAAGCAGGTGACACCTGGTGCCGAACCAAGCAAGCAGCCGCAGTCTCACAGGGTCGAACCAAAGATTCGTGTACCCCGCTTTGCTGCTTTCACGGTGACGATTACACCGGAAGCAATAGCGCGTGGTGTTACCTATACGGAGGTTATGACGTCGGCTTTGCGGGTGGATCTCGCCAGCCTTGGCATTGAGCGCCTTAATTTTAAGAAGACGGTTACGGGAGCTCGACTTTACGAAGTACCCGGAGAAAATAGCGAGGAGAAGACCGAAGCCCTTGTTATTAAGTTGAAGGATCTCTTCCGAGACTCAGAGGATGTTCGTATCTCCCGCCCCGTTAAAACAGTGGAACTACGACTATCGGGTTTAGATGATGCTGCCACCCCAGAAATGGTCGCGGAAGCTCTTGCCAAGGCTGGTGGTTGTCAAGCAGAGGCCGTAAAAGTCGGCGTAATGCACCCCGATCGTTCGGGTATGGGCACAATTTGGGCCAAGATGCCTATTAGAGCCGCCCAAAAGGTCAAGGAGATCGGCCGCATTCGTATCGGATGGATCGCAGCCAAAGTGACCATCCTTGAGACGCGACCGTTAAGGTGTTTTCGCTGCTTGGAGCCGGGACACGTGCGAGGGCGATGCACTTGTGAGGTAGACCGCAGTGATTTGTGCTACCGCTGCGGTGAACCCGGACATAAAGCCCGTCAGTGCAGTGCAAGTCCAAACTGTCCAATTTGTGGTGCGGCTGGCAAGCCAGCTGCGCACCGAGTCGGTGGAAAGACGTGTCCCGTCTCCTCACGCAAGTCCCAGCGTTTGCCCCTGTTGAATAAGCCGCTTACTGCTGAGGCTAAGGCCCAGCTGCAACCGGAAAGCCCAATACGGACCGAGACGGTGCCTATGGAGATCGCCCAATAATGGCTTTAAAACTCCTCCAGGCTAACATCAACCACTGCGCACGTGCTCAAGACCTACTCACCCAGAGTCTGGCGCAGTGGAAGGTGCAAGTGGCCGTGGTCGCTGAGCCGTACTTTGTTCTACCCCGGGACAACTGGGTGGGAGATATGGACGGCTTGGTGGCCATCATATCTCAGGGTGCCGCGGGCTCCCCCCCCTTCATGAGAGTGGCCAAGGGCCGGGGATGTGTTGCTGCTCTGTTGGGAGATCTCTGGATTATTGGAGTTTACTTCTCTCCCAATAGACCCCTCTCTGAATTTGAATCATTTCTTATTCAGCTTGGGACCCTGATGGTGCAAGGTCAACCTCACCCGGTGATCGTCGCCGGCGACTTCAACGCCAAATCGGTGGTTTGGGGATCGCCGGCGACCAACGCTCGTGGTCAGGTACTGGAGGAGTGGGCGGTCTCAGCTGGTCTTGCGGTCTTAAACAGGGGGTCGGTGCAGACATGCGTACGATATAATGGCGGTTCAATAGTAGACCTAACGTTTGCTAGCTCGACCGCCGTGCGTCGTATTCGTGGCTGGAGGGTGCTCGCGGACGTGGAGACTTTATCTGATCATCGTTATATTCGGTTCGATGTTTCTACGTCCGCGGCTTCCCAGTCCAATGGCGAATCGACCACCCTACATTGGGACTGCCCACGGTGGGCTATTAAACGTCTCGACAAAGAGGCCTTAGAGGAAGCCGCTCTGGTAAAGTCGTGGCTCCCCGTGCCGGAGGGACCGGTTCAAATCGATCGGGAGGTGGAATGGTTTGCGGGGGCGATGGTGGACATTTGTGACACAGCCATGCCCCGAGTGCGCCGCCTCCTACCACGACGACAGGTGTACTGGTGGTCGCCAGAATTAGCGCAATTGCGCGATCTATGTGTCGCGGCTCGGCGTCGTTACACCAGGCATCGTCGTCGCCGTTTAAGAGACGTGGATCACGAGATCCAAGAGCGGCTACTCTATGGCCTTTATAAGGAAGCAAAAAGAGCGCTGCAGGTGGCCATTAGGAGAGCAAAGGTTGCTGCGAGAAAAGAATTTGTGGAGACCCTTGAGAGTGATCCATGGGGGCGACCTTACCGTTTGGCGATGAACAAACTTCGCCCAGCGGCGCCCCCGCTGACACAGGGTCTCCAGCCTGACTTACTGGAGAGGGTCGTCGCAACCTTGTTCCCGGCCACCGTAGAGACTGTTCCTCCACCGATGGCGCCGAATCAATCGGCGCCATTGTCGGTATCAACTTCGGCAAGGGAAATCCCGGAGGTTTCGTCTGCAGAATTGAGATTGACAGTGCTTCGGCTACGGGGTAAAAACACGGCCCCTGGACTTGATGGCATTCCCGGACGTATATGGGTAACAGCTGTTAAGCACCTGGGGCCGAGGCTCCGTGGCCTCTTTTCCGCGTGCTTGGAGCAGGGCATCTTCCCGTCTCTATGGAAAATTGGGAAGCTTGTCTTGCTCAGGAAGGTGGGGCGGTCCGCAGAATCGCCGTCGGCCTACCGGCCCATCGTGTTGCTTGACGAGGTTTGTAAGCTCTTTGAGAGGATTATCCACGCTCGCCTCGTCGAGCATCTCGAGGGGTCCGGTCCAAACCTGGCTGACTGCCAATTTGGATTTCGAAGAGGTCGATCTACAATACACGCGATTCTGCGGGTGAAAGCACAAGCGGAAGAAGCAGTAACCCAGGGTATGGTTGTCTTGGCGGTGTCCTTGGATATCGCCAATGCTTTCAACAGCCTACCTTGGGCTTGTATTGAGGAAGCACTGCGGTACCACGCTGTGCCATTGTATCTTCGGCGATTGGTGCACTCGTATCTTTCAGGCAGGCAAATAGTGTATCCAGTCGCCGAAGGATGGCTCAGAAGAGAGATGTCGTGCGGTGTTCCACAGGGTTCAGTTCTTGGACCTCTCTTGTGGAACATCGGCTACGACTGGGTACTCCGTGGTACCAACCCCCGGGGCGTCGGTGTCACTTGCTACGCCGACGATACGCTTGTTACAGCGTCTGGCAGGACCTTCCAGGAGGCAGCGATTCTCGCTGCAGTCAGCACCGGTAATGTAGTCGGCCGCATTCGACGACTAGGTCTGAAGGTGGCCCTAGATAAGACTGAGGCTCTTTGTTTCCATGGGCCTCGGCGAGGGCCACCAGCCGGTGCCTATATAGTAGTAGATGAGGTGCGGATACCCATTGGCCGTAAAATGAAATATTTAGGTTTGATTCTTGATGGCCGGTGGGATTTCCGCGCCCATTTCGAATCTTTAGGCCCGAAACTGTCCCGGACAGCGGGTGCACTGGGAAACCTACTGCCTAATCTGGAGGGTCCTGGCATCCCTTGTCGAACATTGTATGCTGGAGTCGTGCGATCCATGGCCCTCTACGGTTGTCCCGTTTGGGCCGGGTCCCTGAACAATCGGTGCATTGCTCTTTTGCGCAAGCCGCAGCGCACGGTAGCACAGCGAGCAATCAGGGGCTATCGCACGATATCGCATGAGGCGGCCTGCGTTTTGGCCGGATTCCTCCCTTGGGAGTTGGATGCCAAGGCGCTCTCCGCCACTTTTCACTGGCGGGAAGAGGTGTTCAGTCGCGGGGAGAGACCGGCCCCGAAAGAAGTGATGGCCAAGCGGGCCTCTCTTCGCAGGGCCGCAGTGGAGGAGTGGTATCACAGGCTGGAGAGCCCCAATGCGGGTTTACGTGTCGTCGGGGCATTTCACTGCACATTATAGTGCTGAGTCTCCTAATTGCGTGTTGACCTCCAAGATTAATCTTATATGTATTTTCAAATTCCATACAATAACCGGGCACCGACATTCACTCACAACCTTATGTGGAGGAGAGATACAAGAAGATAGTTGCGGAAATGTATAACCTACATATTATATGAAGGAGGGACCCCAAGCGTGTGCAATTAGGTAAGCCGGCATAATGGCGCTAATCATTAAGAATTTAGAATACATCCTTACCCTATAATCAAGTGGAGTATAGTTTTGTTACCGTGTTAGAATACAATATATTAATCGGACAATTTCGCTGCAAGGATACGCTATCTTAAAACATTTTGTATGATTGTATAGTGTGATGCTATTAACGACCATCGCTAGGTACTTATCTGACTTAGTCAAATGCCCATACCATAATGGACCCGCGATGCATTCCCGCGTATGATGCATTATACCTATACCTATCCATATCCGCGATCAATCGTATTTTGTCTGTATTAAAATTGTCTAATCATCATATGATCATAGACAAATAACTTCTTATGTACACGTACTTGATTAATACATCATGTATAGAGCCTTGAAACGACTAGATGAGCTGTTATTACCGGAAACCAGTTTTCAAATCGACGCGAAGGTATATTTTTCTAGTCTTCATAAGACGGAACTTATAATTAAAAGAAGTAAAAACGTGTTATTTTATGATGTATTATTTATGATAGTACAAAACCATAATTGTGTTTATTAAATATGGCTATTACCTATCCGTGAAGGGTAAGCAGAGGTGCAAGTTACCACTACTGCATATAGTTTTCATCGAGCGTATTTTATGTCCAATTATTTCATAGGGGGCATGCTCTTGGGTCATATCGGGCACAAATTCCACTCTCAGAAAATTCTGATGGGCTTTTTTGGCACTTAGAACTTTTCGGTTCAAAGTGCTGTCACTATACAAATAATGGGATTAATATTAAAAAACCTTATGTAAATTCAAATAGTTTAGACTATAATAAAATATTTATTTATTGATGTTCGTAACAAATAAACGAACTTTTTATTAGAAAATCTCAAGGTCGGCCACAATCAAATGAAATGTTAAATTGATAGAAATGTATGCGCTGCAATCTGATACTTGATGAATAAAACATCCCGTCGAAGGATACAGAGTGTAGAGCTGATTGATCATGAATGCTTAATTTTATGCCAAGACGGTCTTTATTCATTTATTATACAAAGATGCATTTGAGTTTCACGTGTAATATAGGTTGTTCGGTGTAGATATAAATAAAGTTAAGTAAGTAATTTCGCTGACAGTATCGAATGGGTAGTCAGTCAGTAGTTTAGCGAGGCTTGGAAAGCGTCTAATCCCGACAGGGCAGTCACTTCATTAGATCTGAAGATAAGCACATAATAACTCACTTAGTACCAGGCTTCAAATCATGCTCGAACCAGGAGATTGTGTGCAGCATGGTGGACAGATACCGGCGGTAGGCGGTGAACACGGAATTGGATCGGCGCGACCCCATCAGCACTCGCAGGATGGATGGTATCGCGAACACCGCCACCAGCCCTAACAGCATCGACGTGGTCAGCGAGAAGCAATTCTCGTCGTAGAACTTTCGCGCTCTGTAACATAGGCGAATATCAAAGACTCTACCGTGAATTATCGAGTATCTCGGCTAAGAACTTCGTGCTCTATCATAAAAGGCCATAAATCAGGGACTGTACTGCGAATTATCGATCTACTCGTCTAGTAACAGCTACTCCAATTAGATTTATCGTTTAGGTCAATCGTGCTATGCCACAAAAAAGACTAAATGGGACTCTACTGCGAAATATCGTTTAGTTCTCGACTAGGAACTTCATGCTTTGCCACGAAAGCTGATAATGAAAAACGAATTATCATGCTCTTTGTAGCTAAAAAGTTCGTACTCTGTCACAGAAGGTAATAAATCTGGGACTCTACTATAAACTATCGTGCAGTTCTTGGTTAAGAACTTCGTGCTCTGTCCTAAAAGTCGATTAAACAGCGACTCTACTTCAAGTTACTGTACAGTTCTCGGCTAAGAATGCGAAAATGCAATGTTTATGGTTACTCGAGGCGTGCACCGCCGACGACTGTCACCATCGACCTGCTCGTCTGGTTATCCAGATAAAATATTAAATTTTCCGTAACTGTATTTTTTTGTTTGTAAAGAATGACTGGGACTCGCGAGGAATAAGTAACTGCACGTAACATAACTGAAAATTTTGGGTGATGGCTGAGATTGATCTTATTTCCAAGTCCATGACGACGAAGTTGTGGACACAGCTGGTATTATAACAAAAGTAGGTGTTGCTCGTGGCTTCATTCGCGTTAAAAGCTTTTCCCGTTACAAAAGTCCTTAAGACACAGTACGGCGCCAGCGCGGCGCCATCTACTTAAAGAATCTGATTATAATATCCATTATTTCCCATGGGAGCAAATTGCCGGAATAAAAAGTAGCCTATGTTTTAATCCAGGACATGATCTACCCGTGTGCCAAATTTCATCCAATTCCGTTTCGTTGTTTCTGCGTTTACTTCTAACAAACATCCAAACATTGTTACAAACTTTCGCATTTATAATATTAAGTTTTGGGCGATACCGTATTTGTACACAGCACACAAGACCAACTCGAGCGAAACTGACCACAACCACCGGGCACTCAAGAATCATTAAATACACAACCAACCAATACAAATCACATAATGGAAGAAGATACTCATTAGCATCTCCATAACATAAGCAAAACAACATATGAGAAAACATGTTTACCTAGATTTAGTATATGTATTTATGCTGTATAATATATCCGATTTTAACAATATTATTAACTAGTTTGTGATACTACACACATATACATAAATAATAGTAAGGGGGGAATAAATGCCCTTTTTCCTGTGAGTTACGGAACGGGGTATTTATTAACACCGACCTTTTTTTTCGCGGGAAAAAAACCGCGTTATCGCTACCACCACGGGGCGGTGAGTAATACCGACCTATGTCGAGATGTTCGAAAATAAATAAGTCAGATAAGAAAGTAAGAAGTAAGATGACAAGACGAGTAAGTTGGATCTATGATTGATCCGCCAGACATGCGTAATACCACTAAACTTTTAAATATATCCTAATTGTAATAAATCATTTACTACTCGTCCCGTGACGTTTTACATATAATTTTGTTTTTATTTTTTATCATGAAGCATTAGGAATTCCTATAATACATAAACTATTGTTTGAAATAATAATTTAATTCAACACTAAAATATATACTATGCCTTAATAAGAATGCGGTCAGTATTTAAATACGATTCGTAATTATAAATAGATAGCTACCTATGTATTTGCTAATTTAGTTTTTATAAATTATGTAAAGTAAGCTTTTTTGCAAGTTGTTTATGAACGTTAGGCATCCTACTAATAATATAAACGCGAAAGTTTGTAAGTATCGATGTATGGATGTGTGTTACTGTTTCACGCAAAAACTACTGAACGGATTTCGATAAAATTTGGCACACCGGTACATCATGTCCTGGATTAACACATAGGCTACTTTTTATCCCGGGAAATTATAAAGCGGGACTTTTATCCCGGAAAAACTCATTCACGCGGGCGAAGCCGCCGGCAAAGCTAGTGTAACTATAAAAACATCGTACTTTAAACCTAAACGCGATGTACAGTCAGCAGTATAAATATCTGTACAAAATCAAAATTTCAAATCGCCTATATACGCATTAAGTTAAACTGAAATATTTTTTTCTTCGTTTGAAGTAAAGTAAATACCTTTTAATTTATTTATGTGAAGGGAAAAATAAGATTAGTAAGAACATAAAAGTGTGTAGGCAATTTGAAATTTTGAATTTGTTCATATACTTATGCTGCTGACTGTACACATATAGTTTTTGTTCGAGGTACGGGGTAAATCACAGACACAGGAACCTTCTCAATTATAGAAGTGACTGTAGACAGTATAGCGCAACTAGTGCATCCACTTTTCGCCGAGCGTATTCTGTCCCATGATCTGATAGGGTGCGAGCCTATCGCTATAGCGGGCACAAATTCCAGACTCCGGGCTGATACTGAGCCCCAATATCACTTCGCCCAACCCGGGGACTAATGAAAGTTGGTTAAATAACCATATTTAACCATATTTATTTGTACATTAATTCAGGTCCCATGGAAGTCCAATTGACCCAATTATGAACAAAATCCGGAACCTAAAATTTTTTCGTTCTCCGCTTCACGTGAAATGCCCCATAGGCTATTTTTTATCCCGAAAAAACTTTTTCACACGGGAGGAGCCGCGAGCAAAACGTAGTATAAGATATTTGTGACGCATAAGATGATTGGCATATCGCCATATTACCTAATTATCAATTATGATCTACCCGTCTGCTAAATTTCATCGAAATCCGTTCAGTAGTTTTTGAGAGTATTCGTTACAAACATACTTGCATACAAATATTTCCTCTTTATAATATTAGTATAGATATAATCAACTAGACATATGCTCGCAGCTTCGCCCGCGTGAAAAAGATTTTTCGGGATAAAAATATTTTCCCGGGATAAAAAGTAGCCTATGTGTTAATCCAGGAAATATTTCCTCTTTATAATATTAGTATAGATGAAACGTCAATCGATACGTAAGTATTTTCTAGAGTAGATATTAGATAGAGTAAGTAAAATACTACATAAGAATACCAACTTGTTGAACTTTTTCTCGTCGTACCAATCGGGCAGTTCTATGACCAGTTCTTCGGGCTTGACATTGTCCGACGGTTGCTCGTGAGCCTCCTGGCTCAGGAGTTGATCCACAAACTCCTTCGCTGCAAAAGAAAGAGATAAACATTAGGCTTCTGGTAAAAGTTATATTGTTTTTCGGACAAGCGATACTGATTTTTACTTAATAATTCTAAATTCGACAATTTAAAACAATATACCACCATACCATACTAGCCCTATTTTATATACTGCCCACTGCTGAGCACGGGCCTCCTCTAGAACTGAGAGGGTTTTAGGCCTAAGTCCACCACGCTGGCCTAGTGCGTGTTGGCAGACGTCACATACCTTCGAAATTCCTATAGAGAACTTCTCAGATATGCAGGTTTCCTCACGATGTTTTCATTCACCGTTAAAGTAAGCGATAAGTCACAAAGAATACACACATAACTTTTTAGAAAAGTCAGAGGTGCGTGCCCTTGGGTTTTGAACCTGCGGACATTCGTCTCGGCAGTCCGTTCCACTCCCAACTAGGCTATCGCCGCTTAAACAATATACATAATCATATATTTAAATTCTTATTTTTATAATGAATTCATATAAATTTAAACACGAACTTTGGGCTTTGAAGTCACTATGCATATTTATTAAATACGAAAAAATAAAACGCAAGTATGTAGGTATAATCAAAATAATAACTAGTTAATTAATTTTTACGCGCTATGACTTTTAAAAACAACATTTTCTGTTTGCCTGTCTAATTACCCAAATGGTCGGTAGTCTAAACTTAACTATATTTCTTCATTATTAATACAAAGAAAAATATTGGCTGCGATGTTAGTCAGACGAGAGATTAAGTGTGCGACGACCTTAAAAGCCACCTGCTAGTCTTTTTTCCAAAATTTAACATCTCAATGGTTAACAATACAGCAGCGGTGCAACTGTGGTAGCATTCGATCGGTGATAAAGAAGTTTATAAACATTAAACATTTAGAACAATCTCATTCGTAACTTCATTTCTGCTTATGATACGGGCTCTGCAGGCTTTTCCTGCAAAATGAAGTTTATATTTTGTATATTTTTTTACTTACAATCTACTTATTCAGAATGGGTGAGACATTATTTGTTTAAAATAAATTATCACTTTCACTAGTGTTTTCTTTTGAATAAATATTTAACATTGCGCACCTGTTTTAGGTAGCGGAATGGATGACCCCTATTCAAGATCAGTTGTAAGTATCTATCTATATTATAATATTAATGTTTTCTTTTTAAACTCTCTTTCTAAGCAAATTAACTATTTTTCTTTAATTTCAATTGTTAAGGCAATTCTAAACGACTTATTTTGGTAATAATATATTATTTACTAGTGGTAGGTCTCTCATATGTAAGAGTCCGTCTGGGTGGGTACCACCGCAATGTCTATTTGTACCGCCAAGCAGCAGTGTGCATGCACTGTTGTCTTTCGGTTTGAAGGACATTGTAGCCAGTGTAACTACAGGACATAGTGAGACTTAACATCTTATGTCTCAGGATGACGAGCGCAGTGGAATGCCACACAGTACTTTGTAACTCAAGGTGCTGGATGGTGTTGCTACTGTTTATGGGTGGTCATATCGCTTACCATCGGGCGAACGGCATGCTAGTCTCGTCATTCAATGCCATAAAAAAAATATTATAATCTATCCTGACACATTTATTATTATTAATAAGAATATTTGTATCGGATAGCGACAGGTGTAAAACCTGCCATAGTGGCCCAGGTACGTGCGCCGTATTTCAGGCTCAGTCTGTAATCCGGTTTCCAACAGGCCGGCATAATTGTGGTGATGAGATAATTTTTATCTCGTAAGTTGATACCTACTCTTTATGGACCCTCCTCCACTTACTTTCAGGTGAAGTGGGGTCGAAATGCCGTGCGGAAGTATAAAATAAAACTGTTAAGAGCGCTTTGACATTTTTGCGCCAAGCAAAGTTCGCTGCGTGTATTGCGTGCGACATCGGTGCAACCAAATATATACCACCTTTACTTTATGAAATAAAAATAATAAAAGCTATTTAAAATTATAAAATTGATGTAACAGTTTAAGGAAATGTTAAATTTTATTTCGGTATGAATATTTTGTCAATGTGATGTAAAATTCCGGAGAATTGAAATTTTCTTCCGAAGCCATTTTTACCGAAAACTAAAATGTTTAAACATATTTTTTTTACTGTTTAAAAGTTAATTATATATATTTTTCTCTAATATTATGTAATAACAGGGTATTAGTAGTGGCAAAATATTTTTTTGGTGGCTTATACTTAACAGAATTTGCAAATTGGAGCTCTCAAGTCAGGTCTCTTGTGTGTTTTGCCGAAAGAGACACCGGGAGAATGATGATTATTAAATAAATAAGTAAATTACAACAAAAACTCTCTATTATTCTTTAAGAAGATGAAATGAAGAATATTTTTCATATAACAGTTATCATAGACATGAAGCCAAAGTATCATGTTTGAACGACGAAAACCTTACAACCAGACATCTTTCTGTGAAAGCGTTGTTAAACCCATCTCGAGTTATAAGATTCATTCTCCACTGGTCTGTATTTCAGTGATAATGTTGCTCGAAGGTCCAACAATGCGATGGGTCTGAAAATGTTCAATGATGAAGAATTACGCATGGTGCCCGTAACGGATTCATACGAAGCGCCAACGTCCAAAAACAATGATTACATCTACAGAGCAGACGACGATGTCATAAATGCAAATCTAAGGAATAAACTAGAAAACACTCTGCAAAACGCTAAAATATTAGCGAACACGTTGCATGAACAAATAATCGCTGTTAGTGTCTGGGAAAATTTGCTAAAGGAAGCAATTGTCAATGGCAGGTAAGATTTTATCACGCCATAATAATTAAAGAATGTTTTTGCTATGTAATTAAATTGTTTTCACAACGTTTTATCGTTATATCAGTTAGTATTTAGTACATAGAGGTATATTCTAGAAATGAATTCGGGTTGTGTTGGTGCTATTATGTGCAGTCGTGTTTACCATCAGGCAAGCGTCTTGCTGGTTACGTAAACCATTTGTATAAAAAACCTACCATAGAATTAAGTATTGGATTTAGTATATCCTAGAATCCCGAGTTGAGTAGTCGTATTGGGTTTTTCGGCTCAGTATCAGTCCGGTGCCTGGAATTTGTGCCCGATATGGCGATAGGCTCCTGTTAGTTCATGGGACAAAACATACAAGGCAAAAAGTGGGTGCCCTGGTTGCACTTCTGACTACCCCTTTGGGCACAAAGGCAGGATGTGTGTTTTTCCTTTTTAGTAATACTAATTATATATTTGATACGATGCAGGTCAGGTACAACAGCTGTGGCTGTGACAACTTTAGGACAAGCGCCGCGTGCGTACATCATCCGAGATGGTTCGTGGTCATTGTGCGATGGCCTCATTCAGTATCCAACTACTAGCTTCAACGTGTTCAATGAACTTTTGTCCGTACCCAAGTGCATTGGCCAAGAGGTAAATAATATCAATTGCTAAAATTGTGTCCGGTAAATGGCAATAGACTCGCCCTCTAATACATGAGATATAGCTGGCTATTTTAGTTAGTAGTATATTTCCACTTATGAGAATGTTTAGGCCTTAGCCCACCAGGCTATCCTAATACGGGCTGTACTTACTACATTTCCTCAAGAATCATGATGATTTAATTCAAGGTAAACGCGAGCTATAATAATTGACAAGGTAGTAGAAGAGGTCGTTGCTTAGCAACATGTCAGTAAACATAGTCGATTAGCAGGCTGGCCGAATAAAAAATCGTGATACTTTCTCGAAAAAGTCAAATTGGCTGCCATAGCCATGTACTCGATCGCGATAGGCTCGCCCTTCTGTCTTTGGGATCATAAATAATCCAGCTAATAAACATTGATATGATAAAAATATTCAGTAGAACTCGTTCAATCACGAGTTGATACTAGGGGTCGCAAACCGGGATCCCGGATCCCGAAAATACCGGGATACCGGACCAAAAAAAGGACTTATAAATACCGGTATTGATTTTACAACAACCGGGATTTTCGGTATTTTCGGTATTTTCGGAATTTGTTAAATTAAATTATGAATACATATATTCACACATAATATTGCCTCTGAATGCGTTAGGCAGAGATTAAGGATTGCTACTTTGCACGATTCTGGCACACTTCTTTGTTTTCATCTATATTTATGAATCTCCTCATGTATTCTTGCCATTTTAGAGTACTATCCATACTCGCCTTATACAGGTACTATCTAATTCTTCAGCCTTCCATCATCCATTCTCTCCAAATTGCCAAACCACGACAACACACTTGTTTTTATTTTAGTCATTACATCCCCTTTGACTGCATACATCCATCACTACAGTACCTATTCCGCACTCCATCACCCACACATGCTTCTTAACGCTCTTATTTGCAGTGCTTTAACTTTTATGCTCCTTCTCCCACATATAAGAATCGACAATTAATTTATATGTCACTAGTAAATTTTTGGACACTTTCCGACTGTCCATAAAGGTGTGTTAACCTGTACTCACTTGGCAATCAATGTCACTTTCATATTATACCATAAATTGTGATGAAAATACATACCAGATATACAAAATCTCTTACTCACTGTAACCTATCGTGACATTGCACTCTGTCATACTTTGGTCTCTTTTAAACACCTTAATTTTGGTTTATTTGACTGCCTCGGTGGCGTAGTTGTATTACGGTACGACTGCAAGGCTGAGGTCTCGGGTTCGATTCCCAGGTCGGGCAAAGTGATATTGGATTTTTCTATTCAGTATCAGCCCGGAGTCTGGAATTTGTGCCCGGTATTGCGATAGGCTCGCCCCCTATCACATCATGGGACGGAATACGCTTGGCGAAAAGTGGGTGCACTAGTTGCGCCTATGCCTCTACCCCTTCGGGGGTAAAAGGCGTGAGTATGCGTATTAATTAAATGCAAAAATTTATAAATGAGTTAAGCTGACCAGAGTTCACCCCTTATCATCCTATCATAGCTTTTTCTAAATGCTTCACCACATAGGGAGCGGAGCTGGACGTAGCATTCACGTCGCGTTATCTTGCCCTGCCAATTACTATGATAATGTACGAGAGACGCCACATAGAAACTGCCATGCTTAGCTGGGCGTGATGGTTCCCGCCAATACGCGTGCTGCTGGGTTGAACACGCCAAGCTGTGCACATCGCTTCCTTCCGCGAGATAACGCACTCGCAGAGATTGGATTGTGGGTTGGGGGCATTTGGAGAATTCCACCACGGTCCCCACGCTGCCGTTGACGCCGAGGGCGTCCTTCATTGCGCGGGGGCTTCTGAGGCTCTCCCCCTCCACAACAGGAGACGGACCGCACTAGCGCGGCACCGCGCAAGGTCGGTTGCAGATGACAACTTAGACACTTCCGTCAGAGGAAGCCCGCAGCCTTCCCTAATGCGCCGAAGATGGCCACCACAGAGTTTTGGTTGATATGCCGTGCGTTATACATAGGTTAGGGACTCGGTCTGGCGGTCGCCCGATGGTTCTATCTCTCTGGGCAGCTCAACGTCGGGTCTTAAGGCCCGGTGAACCCAACATAACCGCTCAGTCGCTCCCCTTGAAGGCTGGGCGGTAGTAATAAGTCACTTTCTTCGCGAAAACAAAAAAAAGAAGGATGCTATCGCTCGGCATGACTTCCAGCGGCCGACCATGGCAAACACCACGGCCGGCAGCATTTGTTCTAGGAGCGCTGCGTTGTAGATCCCATGCTGGGCACTCCTCGTAAGTGTGTTGGACCTCGCGACCAGTACCACAATGATAGCATACAGCGGACTCTTCCTTTCTGACCCACCACAGGAACGAGCCGCCGTGGCCCGTCAGCATCTGTCAGACGGAATGTCGGTGTACCGTGGCGCCCGTCAAGCCAGCTTAACAAGACAGATTGCATCTCGCACTGTCGCGACGGCCAGCCTGGTATGCCACTCCTCCACGCCGGCACTGCTGATAGAGAGCAATTGGGCTGTAACCTCTCTCGGGGCCAGTCTCCGCCTGAGTAGGGGGGGCTTCTTCACGCCAGAAGAATACTAACGAGAGATGTTTGGCTTCCAATTCTCATGGCAGAGTACCGGTAAAGACACAGACCGCATCGTCGGAGACAGTGCTATAATCACTGATGAGTGGCTGCGCTACCAAACGCTGCGTCTTACGCAGAAGAGCGTTGCATCGAGCAGTTAGGGCCTCGGCCCAGACGGGACAACCGTATAAGGTCATGGACTGCAACTTCAGCGTATAAACCTCGGCAAGGGTTACCGGAAACCAGTCCAACCGTGCGTTCTTTCCTTAATACGTTTTAAACAAGCTTGTCGCTATTTAATTACTAATTTAAATGTATATTACCTACAATTTCTTCAAATCCCGAAAATACCGAAAATACCGGTATACCGGGATTCATCTGACGTCAGTACCGAAAATACCGGTATTGAAAAAGTGGTCCGGTATTGCGACCCCTAGTTGATACCCGTTGATACATAATCTCATACAGTTGGGCCGTACAGACGGATGTTCCTAATAAAGTATGCGAACACTCCAACCAATTTGTTTACATTGGCTGCGTATTCACGACATGATGCAGCCGTCGTGATTTGTTATCACCGTTTAAGATTTAAATTATCATAATTATTGTCATCGCACGTCTCCATTAACCTACTAATATCTACCAAATAAACTCCTATTATATTTGCGCACTTACCTACAGTTATTCGCTAGGGGGCATGTGTCCCAGAGGCTTATAAAATAACGACATCGGTGTTGTTATGCCCTTGCCCAAACATAAAGTATCTAAGTACCTATACTATAATAGCAATACTAGACCTGTATTATATACTGTCCCACTGCTGGGCACGGGCCTCCTCTATTAGACTATTACTTAGAGGCTTTCTTCTACTAAGCAGGCCTGCGGGTTGGTAGACTTTACATAGCTTTGAAATTCTAATATTGAATTTCAATAATTCATAAACAATACACATATACTTCGAAAAGACAGAGATGTGTGCCCTGGGTTATGAATTTGCGGACCTTCGACTCGGCAGTCCGTTCCATTCCCAACTAAGCTATCGTGCAACCAGTATCTACTTTGTAGAGATAACAGAAAGGTGGGAACTGGGAAGCGTAAGATGGCGAAGCACTTTGATTTGATTTTGAGGCAGCCTACTACTTCTATAAATTTTTAAATGAACTAAATTTTCATATCACCAAGCACCTAGAAGTTATTTTATTTTTTAAATCTAGGACACTGACCCCCTGGAAAATGACTAACCACGCCATTGCTGTTAACTATTATTAACTCATGCTTAGTTGGACTGTGAACAGTTATTAGGTATGTCAATTGGTTTGTTTTTAAACGAAGGTGATGTACACACAGTGGCGGTCCTTTCATAGAAGCCGAAAAGCCTGGCTTGCCCTAAAATTATTTACCTAAGTACTCAAAATCGAATATGAAACAATAACCAACATTTTACGGTAACAAAACGCTTCGAAATAATTTTCTTTAAAATTTTAAAATTTCCGCGCTACGGTTCGCTGAACCGGTTCGCCTCGAGCGCACCTAAAGACACACCACTACACCTACACACACACAACCACATCCGCGCCGTACACTCATTTCATATTTTATACAAAACAGCTAGATGCGCACAAAATATACTTATCACTCTCTCTCTCGTTGGGTTTTACCTGGCTTTTTGCCGCCATATTTTTCTCATTCACACTAATGGATAAACTGATACCACATACGTATAGCTATAGAAAGTTTCTATAGCAATCAGTACTAGAAAATAATCCAGGCTTAATGCATTCATAGATACTGTATAAAATACAGGGTTGCCAATTAAACGAATTATCTCTAATATGGTTGCATTAATTTGCTTATTTTAATGTGTATTTTTATTTATCATGAATATGTAAAGATTTTAGTGATACCATAATTAAAATTACATATCTGATTATAATTATTTAAGGTATTGTACTATAATTTTATTTATCTATAAGTTTTTCTCACAATTTTAGCATTAATTTTGTGGTGTAATTTTGATTCCAACTAGGCAACATCAGTTACTTGTTTTGATAGTGCCGGCGATCTACATTGTGAAGTATTTGTGTTTATTAAGTGGTTTTTGAGTTATTTTAAACTTTTAAGCACAATAAAGATGAGTGAATATATTTCTTGTAATAGTTTAAAGTGAGTGAAAGTTTTTATCGGCGAGAATAAGTTAAATTTGTTAGGTTATGATGGAAAAAACAACTTTTAACGAGCTGGCGAATGGCGCGAAATGTGTCTGAAGAATCATAAAAGGTATTTAGATCAGTATACAACAAAACTTATTGTCTTATTGGATGCTCTAATACGTTATACGACTACGTATTAAGTTGTATTGTTGGTGTTTCATATTTTTCTCGAACAAAACAAGTGTTTGGAATAGGTAGGTACATAGATCTGGCTAGTAAAATGATATAATTAATCAGTGTTATCAAAAGTAGTTCCAATTCACAAAAACATATGTTAAATGCATTCATTTCATTTCATAATTTCGGTAAACAGCGAATTGTAACCTGATTATCTCGTCAAATTAAATAGATACAGTAGCTGTGACGAAATTTAAAAATTTCTAAACAAAACTTGTGCGTCGACAGTAATAATGATGATTGTAGTGTTTTTACTTTTTTTTAAATTACTTGATACAGATAAAATTTATGTAAATAGTTAATGTTTACAAGAACTTCGTTTAGGAGTTGCGATGGGTCAAAATCGTTTTTAAATAAAGGTACCTAATTTCGAAGAGGTAACTAGTTGACTCGATGGCGTAATTGTATTGCGTACACGAACATTGTTTTGAGGCCCTGGTTCGAATCCCGGTACGGGTAGTCATTTTTATTTTTAGATATTGCTTTTCTTTCTTATAGTTGCACATTTTATATGTATCGGAGGTGCGAATTTTTTTTAGGTCTGCTTTGGCTTGCCCTCACCCAAAACACTAGGCACGCCACTGTGTACACACCTGCGATTACCATGTAGATATGCATAGATAGTTCGATAGACTTCGTCTTTATAGATACTTACTTTTATAACGTAAAAATAGGCTTATTATTACGATGGACGTGAAGAAGTATTCCTACCATATTCTTAACTAGCTTTTGAGCGCGGCTCCGCCCGCGTGGAAAAGATTTTCCGGGATTAAAAAGTAGCCTATAGCACTCAGGAATAATGTAGCTTCCTATTAGTGAAAGAATTTTCAAAATCGGTCCTGCAGTTCCTGAGATATAAAGTATTGATATGAATACCTAAAAATGTTCGTCTGTTATAGTAACATTTCATACTGATATTATGTTGATATCTACCTAACTAAATATGTATTACTAAATAAAGAAGGAATCAAGGAAATACGCTCCCAATTTTCAGAGAAATCAGTGTACATACATAAAAAAAATACAAACACACGAATTGATAACCTCCTCCTTTTGGAAGTCGGTTAAAAATACAATAATACTAAATATGTAAATTGAATTCCATGATTTTATTTACAGTTAACTGTTTTGCTATAATATTATGCTTATATAATGTAGAGTGGCTCATTTGTTATTAATTCAAAGAAAAATATCAGTATCCAAAGTTGTTGTTCCTGTTTTACCAAAACAGTTAAGTCCAAATTACATACGTAACTTTGATTTTGTCGATGCTTACCGACAAAAATGGCATGTGCGCAGTTCGACGCTACAACCACAAATTAAATACGACCGCTTCGGTAATTTTAACACTATTCCTGAGAGCTAAAGACTGTTTTTTATGCTGGGAACGACGACTTTTCATGTAAGCGAGGCTGCTAGCTAGCTCATAGCGGCGATAGCTTAGTTGGGAGTGGAACGGACTGCCGAGACAAATGTCCGCAGGTTTAAAACCCAAGGGCACGCACCTCTGACTTTCCTAAAAAGCTATGTGTGTATTCTTTTTGAATTATCGCTCGCTTTAACGGTGAAGGAAAACATCGTTAGGAAACCTGCATATCTGAGAAGTTCTCTATAGGAATTTCGAAAGTATGTGAAGTCTGCCAAACCGTACTACGCCAGCGTGGTGGACTAAGGCCTAAACCCTCTCAGTTGTAAAGGACGCCCGTGCTCAGCAGTGGGCAGTATATAATACAGGGCTAGTATGATGATGATGATGACGCTGCTAGCAGAAGTTAGTATGATATCTAATAAACCAACCATTTTAATTGCCAGATATCATCGAGACGAGACCCGTGCGTATTTAGCTCAGTAATTAAATACGAAACTATACCAACGCAGCGACGGCTAGAATACACAGAAGATGATTACCTATGCCTCAAGTCTACCTTCAATACCACGCTAGAACAGTACATGAGCGTCACAAGGAGTCTCATTAATGAAACTTGCAAAAACGGTACGTGAATTATACAAATCATTGTATACCTATCCATGTCAATAATTTATCGCTGATGTTTGGGCTAATCTTTTACCGATTAGATTAATACGATTAATCAACAATAAAATCGATAGAAGTCCACGATGTACGGGTGTAATTGTTTCATAATATGCTACTAGAAGAATTGTTGCAGATATTTTACTAATTGGAGATGATAATGAGAATGTAGATGCATTTTTGCATGACTGCCTCGGTGGCGTGGTTGTATTACGGTACGATTGCCATGCTGAGGTCTCGGGTTCGATCCCCGGGTCGGGCAAAGTGATATTGGAATTTTCTATTCAGTATCAGCCCGAATCTGAAATTTGTGCCCGATATGGCGATAGGCTCGCCCACTATCACGTCATGGGACGGAATGCGCATGGCGAAAAGTGGGTGCATTAGTTGCGCCTCTGTCTACCCATTCGGGGATGAAGGGCGTGAGAGTGTGTGTGTGTGTGTGTAACTCGCCAAGCTTCAACGCCCAGTGTCATTAAATGCGATCTTGGCTTAAGGGCAGTGGCGGGTGAGAGCGAAATAACACGTAGGAACGGTTCGGGAGAAAGTAACATTGTCGTCCTGATATTCTGCACTTCATCAATCTAACCTAGTTAAGGAGTTTACCAAAACAAACAATATGATGCTAACGTAAATTCGTGATAACTTATATTACTAATATATACTGCTTATACTAATATTATATATACAAAAGATTGGATGGATGTTTGTTACTGAATCCCACCAGAACAGCTGAACGGATCTGGATGAAATTTGGCACAGAGATAGATTGTAGTCTGGAATACCACATAAGCTTCTTTTTATCTCGGGAAAACTTTTTCCCACGAGCGAAGGTCCAAGCAACAATTAGTAGGTAACAGTAGTGGCTTTAGAGGGTGGCGAACGGGGCTAGTGGCTATGGTATCGGACTTCGATGGCCCAGGCGCTTGTAAGGGGCACAAAAAAAACATTACCCTCGTTCGACAATCGAGTAAAAAGAATCACCTCGCAAATACCTCCCACCCAGACCTTTCATTCTTTAAAGCAGACACTGGCAGGTAATTTTAAAACCTTTTTTTTATCGTACCTCGACAAAGTGGCGTCAAAAAAATGTATAGGTACAATACGAGAAAAACTGTGACCAAAAGAATAACATAGACTATGAATACAAGTTCTATATCCAAATGTAGTAATCAAAAATATTTTTACAGGTCTAATACGCAGTCTTACTGACAATATTATGGAGTGTGGTCTAAGAGTAATGTCTGAATACACCTACTACCCTCATCGGGACTCTACAGGGTTACCTCTAGAATACTGCACAGAGAGCGATGGTTCCTGCAAACTGATCATTGCCTGGCACATCTCCAATACAACTGTGGAAAACTTCGAATTTCTCAAAAATGAGCAAAACTTTAAAAAGTTTTTCATTAAACCCAGTACTTATATTGAACATTATTAAATGCAGGAACATAGTTTTTTACAAAACAAAATGTTGTTTAAGTGTTTTTTCCTTGATATGCAATACAGGATAATTTGTAGGGGAAGTAGGTAGGCTAACTAATCAATTGACAGTTTTTATATCAAAACTTGGTGTATAGTTTTTTTTCAGATGGGAAATAAAAAGACTTTCGTGTTCTTATCATTTTGTTGGTATTATAAATTACTAAGCTCTCCCGTCATCCTGAGGTGGGTACCACACAAATTTGGGGTGGGCACTGGGCAAGAGCCGCAACCCAATGCTTCACCTAGCCACCAAACTTAAAGGTATTTTGGTACGCATACGTATACCTATAGATATTTTTTGAGCGCATGATAATTCCATGTTTGTTCATAATTTATGAAATAATTGAAACAACCATACATGAATATAAAATTACTCACGCATGAAATCCGAATAGTTAAATTTGTATTTTTTTATAGGTAGATACTTATTACATACGGTGCGCATAAGGCGGTATTAATATTATCTATACTAATATTATAAAGAGGAAAGATTTGATTGTTTGTTTGTTTGTAATGGATAAACTCAAAAACTACTGGACCGACTTTGAAAATTCTTTGACTAATACGAAGCTACAGTACTCCTGAGCGCTATGGGCTACTTTTTATCCCGGGAAAATATTTTTATGCCAGGTAAACTTTTTCATGTGGGCGGAGCCGCGAGCAGAAGTCTAGTAGGTACTTAATATGAATTTGCAGCTGTGTGTAGGGCTGCCACCCGTACTTTATTGTAAATTATTGTACATTATTTTGGGTAATTGTACTCTATACTTTATGAGAGCAATAAAGTACGCGAAAATACATAATTTAGCTCGATTTGATTTTTATGGTATTCTTTTTATATGAATATAACATAGGTACTATAAATTTTACGTAAATAGGTAGCAAGTAATGGCAAAAATGGCAGCAAGTCTTTCATAAGTCTGATGATAATTAAAAAAAAATATTATTATTTGGTTTTTATTGTCGACTCCCGCCACGTCAGCCATCACAGATAGTTTTTGATATAAATAGTAAATGGCGACACGAAAGAAATACTGACTTATTTACTTTTACTTAAACATAGTCTGTAAAGATACTGTGCACTTATTCAGCAGAGATAATTTTATTTGTTCAAAGTTGATAAAAGTCATGAAAAATAAATAAAAAAACGTATTATATTTCGACACCAGGCACTTTATTTTCTACCTTTAAATAAACATTATACTTTAATTGTACAAAAAAAGGTCGCAACCCTAACTGTGTGTACCGTACCTAACCACAGGTACAATAAGTCCTATCATTATTTTTGATAATTGATACGATACCACGCATATTTTTGTTATTACAATGTACTTATGTTTTGCTAGTTCATCGTTATTTTTTAAAATAAATCTAGTCTCGGTGTTTCATCGGTTTCTTTGTACCTACCACCTACATAGGTACTTGAGTAATATATAACTGAATAGCGGGACGATCAGGTTTCTTGCATAACGGTAAGCAGTGTTGCTAAAGTAGGCGATTTTCCACAAATCAGGATAATGATGGCATTTATTACTTAATCAAATGTTTTTTATTCAAGATGAAGATGGCTTATTTAAAAGACGACATAATTTTCCAAAAATGCCTGGGTTAGATCAATGCCACACGCTTGTTTAAACCTTAAAATGTAACCCTAATAACGCCCGCACTTCAACATCACGTAAATTGATGACAATCAAAATTACTTATACAAGGTGTATCACGATAGTGTCCAACTGAAGCAGGTCGACAGAGGACCTCGATGTACATCGAATTAAGCCCCATGTATTACTCGAAATTGGATAAAGTAAAGATATTTAGATTTTTTTATGAAAGTCGACTTTGCTACTTAACTTCGTAATTAAAGCTAAACTATTAGGTCTACAGTAGGTATTTTGTACTCAAATAAGAATAACAGTTGTCCTTTCGAATAAACATAATAGTAAGAATCGGTGTTTTATATATTTAGAAATAAACAATAATCTTTAGGAAAATTAATGAACGTCATAATTTTCCCCAAACTTTAAAGGGATCAGACTAAAAAGAAAATCCAACTAAAAAATAGAAAATAAATTTGAATTAAGAATAGTGTAAATAAGAAAAAAATGTATTTTATTGTAAGAAATATTATCAAAATGATATATAATACTTCTACTCATATTATCTGTCAATAAAATATTTATAACTATTGTCACCATGCACCCCACGCTTTTCTTACAATAAAATTAAGTTTTTTCTTATTTACACTATTCTTAATTCAAATTTATTTTCTATTTTTTAGTTGGATTTTCTATAAAGCGTGTTTTTTAGTCTTTAAACTATTACTTATTTTGAATTTTTTAGTTCTGTTCACTATTGTCCATTTAACAAACACGCCAACAGATGGCGCTAGTATAGCATAAAATTTTCACATTTTCTTTCATAACTCCCTAAAAAAAACGAAATATATATTTTTTGAAAATACAATTAAATTCTGTATATTTTTCTCAACATATTGGCATATGATAAAATGTCGCGCGTCGTATGTTGCGCGTGTGGCGGAGTGTTGCGCGCTTCGGCCTCTGCATCGCGGAATCGTTTGGTAAACGTCGATAGCTTCGGTGGGTAAGTGAAGTCGAGCTGGAAAGTTACGAACATACATACATACAAATCTACCGAAAATCGAAATTTGTTCTCATTGCCTGAAATGCCTCAAGTCTACAAAGAATATGATTTTAATAAACTTCCCGTATATTGGTTGACAAATTATAATATTTACCAAAAGAAATACACGAAAAATGATAAATTCAACAGTCGCCGATAACTCGTGGTTACAGAACATAGGTATAGAACCAACTTTTGTTTTATGCTACTTTAGCATTCGGATTTCGGAAATTCATTTTCAGAGCGACGACCTGCATGCATGAATGCATGAAAAGATAAAACTAATAAGCACGAGATTACGGTCATTGGCATGCTCTCGAGAGAACCGTGTTTGGTAGAAGCGAGGCAACCACTTCGTCGGCGCAGACACGGCCTTGAACAAAAATAAATAACGATGTAAATGCCAATGTATGGCAGTTCTATTACACTTGTAACACGAACAATATAGCGTCACATCGCGATCACAGAGTAATTTTATAATTTGTCAGGAAATTGATTGTGTAATACGCATACTCACGCCTTTTATCCCCGAAGGGGTAGGCAGAGGCGCAACTAGTGCACCCACTTTTCGCCGTGCGTATTCCGTCCCATGATGTGATAGGGGGCGAGCCCATCAATGATTGTGTAATGTGTGGATTGTTATCTAGGATAAGAAAATATACATAATGCCATCCACAATGATGCGCCCTAATATTTTTAATAAGGGTTTTGCGGGGTAAGAAGACTGATTGTTCATCTTAGTATGCGTGTGGACTCATGGGTAGTAAATGTGTATTAACAGAACCGGAAGGAACACTTGGACTGTAAGCGATTAGGGAAATTAGTTTGGCGCGGAATCGTGGATAGCATTATGTAGTAGGCATACTTTGATCCTAGGTTACGGTTTAAACTGATACAAGTTTTAACTTCACTATACATCAACCATAGAAATTACAACCCACTTATTTATTGCGTTAAGACATAAAATTATTGAAGGCAATGTGTAAAAGAATTTGCAGGTGTAATCGGTAATATCATCTAAGTATCCAAGCAAAAGATAAAATAAAATACGTAAGATTCCAACAAACTAAAGAGTAGGTAATTATTCAACGTAACGTAGTGCCGGTAATCTCGGCAGTATGTACCTACTCAACTAATGAGACGCTTGTACTTGTAACTGTGTCAATTTGTAATGGCATGGGCACGCAATAGAATGATTCAATAGATTCAAAGCAAATAATTTATTCTGCCACTTTTGATGTGTGTGTTTGAAGACAGCAAAGAGTTTTGTCTAATAGGTGGCTATCAAACGATTTTACATGAACGATAAAAGTGACTCATTTAGTGATACATCATACGTCCTTACTTAGGTGAATAAACTGCCTCATCACGTTGGATTTTGAAATAAGTAGTATTTTTACGCGAAGTTTTTAGTACTTTTCAGCTTCTGGATCATTAATACTAGTTGCTGGAATCTCGGGCATATATAGCTAGCAGGCTTTGAGAAATTACTGCGAGAAAGTTAGCCCGAGGTATGAACTTAAATCCGCGCATCTTCAGCGTTTCAAAAAACAGTTTCAGAGCTTCAAAGTTAAACTGCCAAAAATGGTCAGAATACTACCGGACCCGCATTATTGCGATTCCGTTAAAAAACCATCTCGGGGTGGCTTTCTGTAAGGATTGTACATCAATTCATAGGATCACCCGGTGCCCTCTTTTCGACACATTTGAAATTCGTCTTTGAAAGTTGTTAAAAAAAAAAGAGTTTTTCGACTCGACCTCATTGACCGTCATTTGTCGGTATAAAAGTCCTTCTTCACTTCTCACCTCCTTCAATGTAAGAGTGCCTTTCCAGCAGAGATGTGCTATGCAGCTATTTTGCGAGGATGTGAAAGCTATGCTATGAAACTGTTTGACCGTTTCCATTGATATGTTATGAAAATGCGGCGCCACGAGGTACATAGCTGTGCATACACCACTCGCGACCATTCATACTAGGTACGCATCCATCGATATAAAAAGCATAGCTTAGTTGAGCCCATTTCCACCAGTGCTATGCTATGTGGACCAATTAATATGATAAGTGGATATCAAACGCATCCATAGCAACGTATAGGTCAAGCCATGCTGCCTAATGGCAATATCCCCTCTTTCGCGGCTTCATGCCTGACGCTCACAAACTAGACACGGCACAGCACATCTCTGGTGGAAAAGCACCCTCAGACTTCTAAAACTAACTTGTATGGTAATCCATTCACACATGTATCCTAATCAGTGGCGGCCTTGGGGGGAAGAACCGGGCAGCCGCCCGGGACCTCGTGCCTAGGGGACCTCACAATTTCTAACTAAGGACCTGTTTTGTTTACCAACACATATTAAGCATCTTACCTACAATTTTTTTGAAATCAGGGACCTTTTTTTTGCTCCCACCCGGACCCTTGCACCACAAACAAAGGGCACAAACCATAAGAAAAAATGCCACTCGCAAAGATCTGCTGCTTAGGGCCGCCACTGATCCCAATTCGTCCACCGGTTTATGGGTTTACTTCTAAAAAAACTTCAGTTCACATTCACACACTTTCTATGGGTTAATCCATGACATGATCTAACCGGATGCCAAATTTCATCCAAATCCGTTCAATAGCTTCTGCATTTACTTCTAATAAACATCCAAACATTTTCACAAACTTTCACATTTATAGTAAGATTATAATTAAAAAGTTAGACTAAAGCCGTAGCGTAGACCTCCATGTCTCCCTTGTATAGTGAAAGCGTATATGGGCTGTGGACCGGGAGATACTGAGTTCAATTTCTAGATCGAGTAACACTTTAATATGTAAATTTAGACTATAAAGTTCTGTCAGCAATATATTACACAAGAACTTCCAGATGCGGCAATATTTCAATAATTTTATAGGTACATATGCGACGCGCCGCAAATCCTGCAAGCTTCAAAATTTGCAGAAGTAAGCTCTCCGTGAGTATTTACACGGTAAATATCGCTTGCGGAAGATACCTTTGCAAGTTTTCTTGCTAATCTTAACCCGCCTTTAGCATTACAGAGAGGGTTTGATGTTAGGCAAGCGGATGGTCGTAAAAAATAAGTCCAATTATTTCTACATGATACATTGAAAAATATGTTGCACAGTTGGATTACATTGGGAAAAAGTCACTTAGGCAAAGTGTAGATAATCATGAGCACTTGCAACATTTTATAGTTATAAGCCATGATATTGTTATAAGTAGGTAAAGCAATTTAAGCATTGGAATAGAATACGATGTACTTACCTTAGACGATAAAACAATTATAATTATCGATTATATTATTATAATTATGTATAGATGTACTTGTAGCTATCCAAAAACTTTATTGGAAATATGAATTACGAATAATATTTACGTAATACATTTTGATACTAAAATGTTTTACTAAGATCCGTTACCTACTCAGTCTATTATTATAAGCATCCTCTACACAAATTTGGTACAGAACTTATATAAATGAGCATAATGAACTTTACTTACGTTTCAAATCCATTTTTACACTGTACAACTTTCCAACAAAATAGATTGTCGTAGTTCTTAATTCAAGTGAAAACTGTTAGATCTTTATTTAGAACAATCAACGAAACTTTCTCTCACATTAACGCACTAAGCCGATGCGTCCGCCCTGTTTAACGATCGTCATGTTACTGAATGAAGTTGTCTCTGGAATGAAGTATGAAGTATGAACATAGTGAAGTGAATACCAAAGCAGTTGTTGCGCAACAGCTGACAGCTGGCAAACACATGAATTATTTGTCTCTGCACATGGATGGTCAGCGTTTGGCCAGTGCAGTAAGCCGGAATTATGACTTATAAACGAATTAAGAATAAATTAAACAAGCCGTGTATTGTGATAGTAACTGTACCTAAAACGTCGTGTGTGTGGGTTTAGATGTATTTCATACCTTTCCTGATACACCCCGCTTCCCTCCCCGGAATACAAAACCGAGTAGCCATCTGTCTCCGACATACCCTATATGTTACGCATATTAAAGCTTAATGTTTTTCAATAGTTACCTTTAGCTTAATACTCAAACGATTATTTGAGTTAACAGTAAAAAAAATAGTTGTTTTAGGTGCTATTACTAATTTCTCGCGTCCCTTAGTATTTTTCCTTAAATTTTTTTTTTAGAGATACTGAAAATCTACGGTTTACCATATGTATAGATAGAAATTATCAAATCAGCCCATCTCCACCCACTGCTGGGTATAGGCCTCCTCTCTATGACGCCACTCTTTCCGGTTCTGTGCGCGCCTCATCCACTGCTTGACGGCACACGTTACCATGTCATCTGACCATCGGGCTGGTGGTCTGCCTCTCTGTCACCGTTCCTCGGTTACCACTCGGTGACTGCCTTGGTCCACCTGTCGTCGTCCCGTCTAGCCAAGTGACCCGCCCATATCTAGCATGGCCCGTTCCATGGCTCGCTGAGCTACGCGGATCTTATATAAATGTGTTACAGTGAGGGGCCATGTTTCGGCTCCGTAGGTGAGTATAGGCAGCACACACTGGTTGTGCACCTTGGTCTTCAGGCAAATGTGGATTTTTTTACTTAAGGGCTTCATTCTTCGCAAATATATTCAGGAAATAAGTAGTATAACCCTTTGGTCTTGTACAACCTTGTGCGATTTTTTTGTTAACTACAATACCGTGTATAAAATCGTAATTAATATCAGCCAAAATCCGCCAAATGCATGTATTTTATATCGCCCACATTACGATCTCTGTGTCGTTTATTTGATTTTACTATACTATGACTTAATAATTACTGTGTTTTAAAATACAACTTTGTGCTCTTTTTTAAAATATCGTTATATTTAACAAAATATTTAATTATGTCTCAAAACACTTACTCAAACAACAGTTTATAGTAACAGGAACATTTGCTCCAACGCGCAGCCAAGCGTTTTCACCCACTAATGTCGACGTCATATTATTATCTAGAATGTGTATATGTACTAATAATTATAAAATATTCTAAAATGTAATGTACATTCTATTATAAATAGAAAATTTAAATATACTTTTTTTTAAAATTTACCTGTGATTTGAACCTCGTCTAATTTATATTCAACGCCGGCTTGCACACTAAAGGTTTTTGGTCGCATGCCGGGAACGTACATACAGTTCTTATTTCGCTATTTTTGGCTGGGCGTTGTATGCCAGCTCTTGACGAAGGTAATATTAGAATTGAGAAAAGTGGCCGCCATTTTGAATTTCTTTGTTTTAAGGCCGATTGCCCTCAAAATCTATATTTTGGTATAAGTTTGGTTACCAAAGACTGATCCAATGTCAGAATTGAAAAAAGTGGCCGCCATTTTGAATTTCTTCATTTTAAGGCCAATTGACCTCAAAATCGATACCTGGGTATAACTTTGGTTACCACAGACTGATCCAATGTCAGAATTGAAAAAAGTGACCGCCATTTTGAATCTCTTTGTTTTAAATCTTAATTCAAAATGGCGGAGATTTTTCATTCGATCAAGATTATGCATCCAATGGCAAGTAAAAAAAAATCTAAAATGAGTAATATTGAAATAAAACTATATTGCAGATTTTATCGCGGTTTTTTAATTATTATTTTCTCCCGACGTTTCGAAGGCTAACCGCGATAAAATCCGCAAAATAGTTTTATTTCAATGTCTAACATTCGCGTAAATATAAGAAGTCATTATGAGTAATATTTTTAGAAATTGCACGAAAAAACAACTATAGATGTCCGTTTTTATACATTTTGCAGAAAATGGCCCGACCGCATATTGTATTATAATATACGCGAACGTTTCAACGAATTTTTACCTTTATGTAATAATTATTATAAGGTCTTGGTAAGGTAGCCACTGCTTTACTTCGACATACTACAGATAATAAAATAGACGAACCAAACTTGACATTGGCAAAATGTGAACACAAATGCCATTTAAAAAAAAAAAACAAAACTTGAGTCTTGACCTCAGAATAAATAAACCAATTTTCCCCCCGAAGGGAAGAAAATTAATATTTCGGGTCTTGCCGTAGGCCTGACCGCTGAGATTACCTCTCCTATTTACGCTCACGAAGTGGGTGTGTGTACCTATTACCTATCCCTTTCCTTCCCTAACCTACGTAGTTATCGCTATCTCCTTCTTATGCTGTGCTTGGCGGCTAGGTTCGGGCCGCTCCGAGGCGGGAGGCCCGCCATATTTCGTTAGTACCATCAGACGGCAAGTAATTGCCTTCAGAGACAAATAAATGATTGCCTTGGTCAGGCCTACGGCAAGACCCGAAATATTAATTTTCTACCCTTCGGGGGGCAAATTGGTTTATTTCGGTTCTGTGCCTACGGCCTGACCGCTGAGATATGTCTTCAATCAGCCGGCCTGCTAGTTAGCGGCACAGCGGCGTACTGTGATAACTGATAAATTCATCAGTTAGTGGAACTGGATAGGTTTATGAATTTAGGTTGCAACCCAAAAGGGAAACGGATCTAACTTAAGATAAAAATAATAAAGTTTCTTCATAAGTATCATCATACTTTTTATGTAAATTGCGAAATAAGTATTGGTATTTAACATACCTAAGTATGATACTTTAGAATCTCTTAATGTTCAAAAAATAAGAATAGCTAAGTAAGTACTTGAACTGTCTATTTCGGTTAGAATTGTGTAAAAATCAGGTAAGTTGTAATGAAATACGGATGGAGCCGGTCTTCTCATTAATGCCACAGTTCAGATAACAAACTTAATAAAATCTTCTAAATAAACATAGAATTTATTTTCATAAAAGTAAACACTGACTGCCTCGGTGGCGTAGTTGTATTACGGTACGACTGCAATGCCGAGGTCTCGGGTTCGATCCCCAAGTCGGGCAAAGTGATATTGAGTTTTTCTAGTCAGTATTAGCCCGGAGTCTGGAATTTGTGCCCGATATGGAGATAGGCTCGCCCCCTATCACATCATGGGACGGAATAACGGCGAAAAGTGGGTGCACTAGTTGCGCCTCTGCCTACCCCTTCGGGGATTAAAGGCGTGAGTGTGTGTGTGTGTAAACACGCAATTGTTTCACTAGAAAATCTGTTTCTGATGATTTGATTAACAGACTTCTTAATTTCTTATGTAATAATGTAAATAACCTTACATTAAATCTCTAATAAAAAATGATTATAAATATCGAAGTAAGAAGGAAATAAATCACATCCTAAATATAACGGAGGTAAACAAAATTTCGTGTCAATAGTCTTAGTGATATTCTCATTTTCACTCCCTAGACATGTACCAATCGATTAATAATAGGTAATGTTTTAAGAAGGTGATTGACGACCGGGTGCTACCTGCTCCTACTTTAATTCTTGCTGACACTAAAACTGCTCGTAGCCTCGTACCCATCCTGCAATAGCTACTGAACGAAAGGCCCCACCGATTCTATTATTTCTCGTGTCATGACTCATGACGAATAAAAATGGGTTTACTTGACCATTGATATGTCTTTCTTAACTTTAGTGTCAGTGTATTTTTCAACCCCATTTAAAATTTTATCTATTTTGATTTTTCAGATTGCCAATGTTTTAATAATTGCTTATCTTTTATCCATATTGTGGCATGAAAAATTATTTTTTTGTAGAGAGTGCGTTGCATGTGTTCTTGCTGCCACATGACAAATAATAATAATCAGGTATACACCCCCCCGACCGCCTGTCGAATAAATTTGAGAAATGTAGAAGGATATTTAGCTACCCGAAGGTAGTTTTTCGTTAAATATCCCGTAAGCCGTTAGAAAGATAAGTTTAGAAAACTTATACAAATCCGTAAGATATGACGGGAAATCCGTTAAGTTGGCAACACAGTTTGTACCAAAGACATTAAAACAGCAGTGGTGCCAGATTAGGCGACTTTTCGCCATTTAGGCTACCTCGGAGGGTGTCGGGGCGACCAAAAATTGTGAATGGCGACTGGTCGCCGTTTAGGCTATGCGAATGGCACCCCGTCGCCAATTTGGGCTACTTTGGAAAAATTGTGTTACAAACCTTGTTTTTGTCGGATATGAGGATATTTTTTTTTTTGCTCCTTCACCTCTCCATATACGGTGCGGCGACTTTCGGTGACTCCATACATCTGGCAACACTGTAAAACAGTATAGTCATACACCGGACATCAGGCCCTAATGTTTCGTCCAAAAGTTATTACTCGTGGGTACTCTCTCTTCCCGTCACGCCATCACGGCTGGAGTCCCGCAAGGCTCCGCCCTCTCACCTTTTCTTTTCTCGCTGTACACCAGCGATATCCCTAAACCAAAAAACGCCCATCTGGCGCTCTTTGCCGATGACACCGCAATCTACGCCTCACGTAGAGACCCCGACAATGTGGTGCGCACTTTGCAGGCCGCCGCCGACAAGCTCAGTGAGTGGTTCCGCAAATGGCGAATCACCGTCAATCCCACAAAGAGCCAGGCTATCCTGTTCACTTTGAAAAGGAGAGTCCATGTGCCTCACAACTCAGTCCGCATGTCCAACCAGGTAATCCCCTGGACGGACAAAGCCAAATATTTAGGAGTGACCCTTGATCAGAAGTTGACCTTCATCCCACACGTAAATGCGGTACGCGCGCGAGCCGCATTCGCGATGAGCCAACTGCATTGGCTCATAAATAGGAAAAGCAAAATGTCCATCCGCAACAAGATTAGGATCTTTACCACGTGTATTAGACCGATCATGACATATGCGTCGCCCGTGTTCGCCCATATACCGCCTGCTCGTCTTAAGCGTATGCAGGTATTGCAAAACATTTTTCTTCGACACGCTCTTGGTGCCCCGTGGTACGTTCGCAATCGCAACCTCCACGTGGATACTAACATGCCGACCATCAGGCATTTCATGCAAATGACCAGCAAACGCTACTTCGACCGGGCGGTTAAACACCCAAATACGTTAGTCCGCAAAGCGTCAATATACACTCCATTCGACCGCGCCAAATGGAGACGGCCGCGTTCAGTCCTAACCGATCCAGAGGACGATATCACTCTGGCCATTCGCAGTAAGAACGAGTTCCTAAAACTCCTACACTCCACACGACCGCAGTTCCGTCCTCGCCGCCGAGGACCTCGCCGCGTTCCCCGTCGCCCTCCCGACCCTCCTAACAGTTCCGGCCCGCGTGCCGACGAAATAAATGGATAGGATTAGGTTAAACACCAACCTTCCCCACTAATCGTTGATGTCTCATCCTCTCCCAGTGACCGTCCTGAGCCGAGGTTCGTAACCCGTTAGTGGGTTGCCCTCAGCATGGTTACTTAAATCAAGGGTTGCGAGCGCCTAAAGCGTTCACCCGAAAGTCCGGTGTGGCCAGAAAAGCCGACTCGCGTCAGGCTACTGGCCGGTAGGGCCAAAAAAAAAAAAAAAAAAAAAAAAAAGCTAGTGAATATTGCTATTTGCAAAGTCACTAACCATTAATTTAGTTGCCAGGTTTTAAGACAGTTATTTCAAAATACAATTCTTATACCAATAGAAGTAACAAAGTTATTGTGCCATTTCCATGGGTGCGGGTCGTTTTGGATTTCTCCCTTATTCTATCCTGGCTCATCAATATTGTTGAGTGAATACAATAGTTTTTCACCAAATTAACCCATTGTACTTTCATGATTCCAAATACAAATCTTGTATCTTGGCCGATTGATTTGAAGGTCTAGCAGATTATAATTAAGATACCTTAATTGGACCCTACTGTATAGGGCTCTCTTCTTGGGGATCGGATGCCAAGACACATTTTCCCATTTAGGGACTATAACTATGAATGTACTTTGACTAACGCGCTGTAGCATTCTGGGTATTACGGTGGAGCTGGAGATTTCCATCCTTGTACCTTGTCTTACATAATTGGGAAAGCGTTTGACGTATTCTGCGACTACTACATCAGTATTAGTTGCAGGATCATCTTTAATTAAGAATAAGTCGATGAATGGCGTGCCCGATTTCTTGAAGACCTCTTTTAGTATTGCATATGATAGATGCCAGCCCAGTAAGCTCTCACCCCTTGTGGGGCTAAATTCGCATATAACATTGTATTGACCTTGGATATGTTCTATTTGTATTTCTATGCTTCTATGTTTTGCGAGGTTCAAGATATCTCCTGCAAGTTTTAGGAGTGTTACAAATTTGGTACCATCTTGTTTTTTGAATTAGCAGATATCTTGCAATCTAATTCTCGTATGGATCATTTTTAAAATTTCTACATGTAACTAGTAGGTGTTCGGTGATTTAAGGCTGTGATTAGTAGTTTTCCCGAGAGCCGAATTACGTAGCTTTTAGGGATATTTATGACGTATTTCGTAGCACCCAACTTTTAACGCCTAATAGGTGGTCGGTTAGTTGTTCCTTCCGGAAGCCTTTGTAGTCAAGGATAACCCAACTCACACCCCCCCCCCCTTTTCTTTAACCTTTAGTTAGTAAACTTTTAGTTTAAGGTTACTTGATGTTAAGGCTTTTGGGGGATGCAGTTCACTGTGGGAGACGAGATGTCGAAACTGCCTTTTCTTTTTTACTGTACCTATAATTTTGGATTATACGATGATGAGGAGGCTTAACAATTTTTGAGATTCTGTGTAATTTCATAGTCTCTTACTGTTTCTCTTCGTCCCGTAGATGGGTTCCCAACGGTGAACGTTGGGGTCTTAATTAGAACCGATTAGTAGGTAATAATTAATATTACGGTTTTATAATTTGTTTGGCAAAAGTTCATTAACTTTAACGCATTTGCTATAAGTGTATCCACAAGTGCAATTAATATCTTTTTCAGGCTTTGAGGGACTTCTGGGTGTTCTGTTACTTTTTTAGGGCAAACCTCGTATCAAAAGTCCATATTGTGTTATGGAAACATACGTAAATTAGCATAACTGATGTTTTAGCTTTTTAGATTTTATAGACAACTTTCCAGTGTTTAATACGCCGGAAGTCTCAATTAGATGATTATATTAATTTTACTCAAAAATTAGTCGTCATCCTCCTCACAATTACGATGCGATTATCATCATGTGTGGTTACATTTCCCACGTCACCACCAGCTTTCATTTGGGAAAAGAGAACTTTTAAAGTATTTAGCTATCATCGTTTGGCTAGTTAAGCCAAAATTGTGATACTGTTCGGATCAAACTCCGGACTCGGTCTTCCGAGTAAGTCGTGTACAATTTTCCGTCGGGCTACGCTCCGGATGGTCCTCGGCTCACACTATAGGTCCGGTCCGGCCATACTAGGGACAAGGTCTAGCCCAACTACGGGCCCTGTCAGGCCACGTTACAGACTCGGTTGAGTTAGACTCCTGAGCCGGTTGGGCCAGAATCCGGAGCAGGTCGGGCCAGGATTCAAACCCGGTCGGGCCAGACTTCGGAGCCGGTCGGACCAGACTCCCCTAACCCGATCGGACTAAACTCCGGACCCGGTCGGGCCAGACTCCGGGCATGGTCGGGCCAAACTCCGGAACCGGTCGGGCCAGACTCCGGGCATGGTCGGGCCAAACTCCGGACACGGTCGGGCCAAACTTTGTACACGGTCGGGCCCAACTCCGAACACGGTCGGACCAGACTCCGGGCAGGGTCGGCCCAGACACCGGACACGTGCGTGCCAGATTACGGAGCCAGTCGGGCCAGACTCCGGACATGGTCGGCCCAAACTCTTGATCCGGTCGGGCCACTTGATCCGTCGGTCGGCCCACTTGATCCGTCGGTTGGCCCAGAATTCGAGTTCGGTCGGCCCACTTGATCCGTCGGTCGGCCCAGAATTCGGGTCCGGTCGGCTCAAGCATTCCACTCGGCCGTACGTATATGTTATACGTAAATTGAGACTATAATAACCGTCTGGGATTGACCCGAGAGCGGAGTCTCATTCGTAGTTCACATTACCAACTACATCTGATCGCAAGCCGAGATGAGTGGATATTTAACACATTCTTGTTACGATCGTCGTATCTGAGAAAGAAAATGAATTAATACACTTTATTATACTTACCAATAGTATTTTTATTACTATTAATATTGTTACGAACGTCACACAACGTTAAATTAGGATTTTTATTACATAAATATCTATGTAGATGAACACACACCACTCGCTTGCGTAAACAAAAGCGTACTGACGAAATATGGCGGACCTCCCGCCTCGGAGCGGCACGAACCTAGCCGCCAAGCACAGCATAAGAAGGAGATAGCGATTACTACGTAGGTTAGGGAAGGAAAGGGATAGGTAATAGGTACACACACCCACTTCGTGAGTGTAAATAGGAGAGGTAATCTCAGCGGTCAGGCCGTAGGCACAGAACCGAAATAAAGCAATTCTGTGGTCTTGACAGTCTATTCATTGACACTTTTGACAGTTAACAAATATCAAGTGACAAGTGCCGTGTGCCAAATGCGAATAAAAATTAGGGAGGGAGATTAAAACTTAGAAATATTTGATTGAAATATTAAAATACAAGCACTCAAATCTGAAAAACCATTAACAATAAAATTATGAGAAGCTGAATTACTGCTAAAGTTCAGAAGCTTGTAAATAGCCAAGATGAAATGCCACATACCGGGCGCTAATGTGAAAGGTATAGTAAATAAAACATGAACGAAGTATAAACCTTGTATGTTAATTATTTAACAACCTTTCTTTAGTTCTAGGCAGGACTGCACATGCTTTAGCCAGATTTGGTGATGAGTTATACTTGGAATCGCTACCAGACTGCATTCTCTTGCGGACTTTGAATGCCGCCGAATCGGCTTACGCTATGGTCAAATTTAATAAAAACTTCTTTACTTACTTCAATTACAACTACTACTCAACAGAAGATAATGAAGGATTAAAATGTAAAATATCGATGAAGTCAGCACTTAATATTTTCAAGTCTCCAGCACACATGGACAAACAAGTTGAAAATTTGGAAATAAAACTTGATGCTGAATCATGTAAATTAATATTCCAGTTGAAATGCCGACATGGTATTGTAAAAACACATTTTGTGTCAATTTTGGACTGCAAGGCAATGCAAGCAGTTTATACAAAAGACTCTGTACCCAACAGGTAATTACTGTTGAAATTGGTTATAGTGACAGGTTATAACGTCTGCATGGCAAGGACCTGGCAAGGATGTGTATATAGATAAAGAGAATCTACTGGATAGTGTCCAGATTAGGTGGTCCCTACAAATGTCATTATAACCGGTTTTAACTGTATATACTTTATTCATAATTTAATTCAGTTGGAAAAATGAAAATTGTCTAGCCTGGGAATAGATTAGATGTAAATTTTATTTTTGTTTTATGCTGTATTTGTAAACTTGTTTTAGAATAACATCACCACAAAGAATACTATCAGAAGCCTTAGGCAACTTCCAAAGTTCTGATGACCAAGTTACACTAGAAGTATCATCACAATCACTAATAATGCGTAATTACGTAGACACCAATGTAGATTTAACTAAGATTATAAGGACTCAAATAAGTTTAAAACCAGCTGAGTTTGATGGTTATGTGATTGCAGCGGAAACAATAATTACATTCACATTAAAAGAATTTAGGGCTTTATTAGCATTCGCAGAAGCTTTGAACTTACCTCTCCAGCTACATTTTGAAACAACTGGCAGACCGGTAGTGTTCATTGTTCATAATGGTTCTACATTTGAAGCGCACTTTGTTCTCGCCACATCAAAGTGTGATAGTGCCTCGCAAGCTACATCAACACAACATACAAATGTTGAGAGAAGTAAAAGAAAAGATGCAAACTCCACTCTGGGCTCTGCAAAGAAGAAGCCGCACCTTGATGTAGACATATCTAAATGCTTGGATGAAGATTCTCATTTGTTCAACTTTATTGACATTCCTGATGAAGTTATGCAAAACAAAACTAGTGCAAATTGTAATATAGAAAACAAAAGTATTAATGGCAACACAGAGGAGCCAATGGACTGTGATAACATCCCAGCATCACCAACAGCAAAGAATATGATCAAATCAGTATTCAAGAGATGCTTTGAAAGCACATTTGATCCAAGAAATTTACATGGCGCCATTCTAGCAGAAAATTCTGACAGTGAGTAAATTTTTATTGGATATACTATGTATAAATTCAGTTGTACATATATTTATTTTAAAAAAAGTTAACCAAGATTTTATTTCATTTATCAATATCACAATTTCCTTATACAAAATTTACTGATGGTAGTGAATAAATCATAATTAAAAAGGTTTACTAAGGTTCTTATCTATAAGTGTTTTTAAAAGGTGATAAAATGAAATAGCATCATCACTGCATTATGATTTTATAGCAAAAAATATACATACACAGGCAAAAGTATTTATACACACTTTATAAATTAATGTTCAATGATATAGTCCAAACATTGGGGGTTCACCAGTATACATTATGACTACACGCCATGATTTCGGTAACATTATCCTAATTTTTAAGTTTATGAGAATAAGCGTAATCACCACATAATTAAAATAAATATAATAAAGACAAAAATAAAGCAACTATCCAAAGTTGAATCCGAAAGAACTAGTTTACAAATCCAAACTTTAGCAACCGCTAAAAACTGCCAATATAATTAATAGCGACATATTGCATCCAATTGTGCATAGAGGACAAGGTGTAATCGATACAAGGATAAGTTTACAAAAACTTGTATTTATTCAGTAAAAATTATAATTAGGTATTATTAAATTTACTACTAAAATTAGCACTAGAATTAAATTGTGTTCCTGAGAAGCAACATCACCAATTTTACAAGGTACCAATTACAAATGATGCATTCGGGTAACTAAGTTTACACGCAATAGATACTAAGGTTTTGTAAACACCTTTTACAATTTTTATAACTTTCATTTACCTTCACTTGCATGTTTGTTTTATAGAGAACAGCAGCGAATCGTAAACACTTGATAAATAAGTTGTTATTTACTTCAGATTTGGCTTCTACAATACAGAGATCAAAGTTATAATTGTACAAGGATGTAAAATAACAAAATGCAGATTTGTTTTTCTATAAAAATTACCATACACATTTCATCATTATAACAATAGCTAGCTAACATGTCTTAAAAAAGATGAAAAAAGACCTTGAATTCTATTTTAATTTATTATTTATAAAATACGGCAGCAACACCATTTAATTACAATAAGTATTTATTTTAAATCAATTTGAATATTGTCTCTGGCCCAGATGGAGGGGCTCGCACTGTGAATCACGCCAGGGGCCTGCTCTTAACGTCCTAACCGCATCACCACACACTCACTATCCAAATAAATCAATGAAAAAGGGCACTGTTATTTAGGAACAATCCTCTTGGCTCTTTCTCACACACTGTGCTACTTTCCGTTTAAACTCCGAATATGATTCCCTCCATTCTTTCTGTAAAAAGAAACAGAATGAGCAGACACATCTACTACTGTGGGTATGTGCAGGTCCATGCGAGGTGTATGAGCTTGCTGCTATGTTATATGGAATTCCTCTCTCATACTGTGTCATGTTAATGTTGTGTTACAATGGCCCTTTTTCAACGGTAAACATTATGTTCTAAAATGCCCTCTCACTCCTAAAAGCAATCTTCTTGACTTTTCCTAACACATCTGGCAACTTTCTTTTTGAAATCCGAATATCGCTCTCTCCATTCCTTCTGTGAATGCAAACAACAGTACAATGAGATCATGAAACATGTGAATATAAGTACATACATTTGTTTACAGTTTCTTCTAGTGGATTGTGATAAACTATATTGCATTACTTTTCTTTTGTACTAATTCTTTGATGTTAAAGGACTAAGATGGTTTCTTCCATTTTATATGCTATAAATTTTTTTATAGAAAGTAGTGTATAAGTTGTTGTTAGCCACTAACCACGCTAGAGCTGCAGTATTTAGTAATTCAACTCAAGTGTTATACCCAGTACAGCATAACCTGGGATTGATTTAATACTTCATGAAAAATTATAATTGCCAATCTGGAAATAATAAATGTAAAAAGTGCAAATATTTTTCGGCCATTACCACTACTACGAATAAGCCTGCAGACTCATTATCTACTTTCTATATATTTTGTAACAAAATTGCAAGTCAAATAATATAAATTATTAATGTTTTCTTTCAAAGAATGAATACAATATAGTTTATTGTTGTGTAAAACTACATATACAGTAATCATACTCAATTGAGTCCCATAACCCGTCAACGCCCGAGGTGGACACCGGTGTCCATTTATATAAGGAAATTAGCTTATAGTTATATATAAGTGGGGTTGACAGATTAATAATCAAAAGTTTTATGGCAAGGTTCCTCAAAGTTCCACCATTTATACTCCAAATAAATTCAAAGATTAATGCAACTACTTGAAAATTGACTAAACCAGTGCTTGCCAAACTATGGGTCGCGACCCACTGGTGGGTAGCTTGAGAATATTGTGTGGGCCTTAAGAAATAGACCAATACATCAACTGACCAGGCCCACAGCTGGACGGCCTATGATAGACGAGAAAAGTAATTAAAAATTCTCGGAAAAAATATTAAAATTACTTCATGACAAGTCCAGAATTTGAAAGTTTTTGGTAAGTGGGCCTGGTCAACTTTTGGAACCACTGGACTAAATATACATAAAATAAGACATACATAGAGCAATAATTCATAGATGGTTTATTAAATAATGAATGGGGCTTTTCCTTGTCCATAATGATTACTAAAATATAATAGCTGGCAGACAATTTGAGCACTATGCTTTGGCGGTTTTGTGCACAAGTGTAGCTAGACTAATAGTACAAAAAATTCCCCACCACACAGCATGCTCAATTTGTTTGCCAGCTATTGTAATACAGTGAGGGACAGCCCATCACCATTGTGTATGCTTTGTCAAGTACTCTATGCATATTCTAGAAGGGTGAAATAGTTCCAAAGAAGTGAACTGACCACTCGTTTGTGCGACTGCATACGTCCCCAATAAACATACATACATGCATACTCTACTTTGAAGGACCCTGTTCAAAAGGAAATCGCTTAAATATTCATTACCTTAGATACTTATAAAAAAAAATTATTACATAAAATTCCATATAAAAATAATTTACTATTTGTCATTCTTCTCAATGTTAATATTGTATATCTGTTCTAAATCTGGTTTCATAATATATCCGCCTACTTAATGTTGAGTACAATCGCCCACATGATTTGACAATAACTCTATCAACTATTATGTGAATAGCAATACAAGCTGATAAATTTGAGGGAATGACTAACTATCGCCATTTGAAACTATTTTTAAGCACATCTTTATGCATAAAGGTAGGCAGAAGTGCACCCGTAGTTTGCAGTAAATATTTACCAAACACAAATCAAATAATTCAGAAAACAAATATAAATGACTTCACTGGTAGTCAAACCGCTGGTGTCTCAGATTTCACAACCTTAGAATATAGTCAATAGTGATAAAATTGCTACAATTATGTCAGGGCAGGAAAACCTAAATATTCATATTTTATTATTAATCCTTCAACGCCCGTGGTGGACACTGGTTTCCATTTAGATAAGGAAATTAGCTAATAACTATATATAAGCGGGCGTTGACAGGTTAATATTATGTAGCAAATGTCTGTCCTCCTAAAATAGGTGCTGTTTGCTAAAAACATTTCGTTTACCTTTTCAAAAGAATGTAATAGATAAAGGCTGCTATAAATTGCAGTGTTACACTAATATAATTAATATGCACAGTACTAACAAAAATTTTTTAGAATATTTGTACTTTCCTTTAAAGCAACATTATTTTTTAGAATATTATTTATAACCATAGTTAGTACGAAAAAAATAGTGTATGATACATACCGCAGCATCAACATTAGCGGGACTCTCGTCATTCGGATCAGCTAGCATGGAGATAACACTGATGAGTATTGTCTCCACTGTGTGCACGGGCAACCATCGCTCAGATGCCTTCTCATATCCCCACTTATCATCGCCTGGTTCATGTAATATTGATATGCAAACATCACCATTTTTCTCAACTGAAATATAAAAACAAAGCATATAATAAAACATTTCTTTTAAAATAATAAAGTGAGTTTTATTTATTTTAGTAATTATGAAGTTAAATAACTGTTAGGAATGCATGCTATGATGTAACACCATAGGAGAAATTTGCTACACATTATTTTAGTTTGATTATGCTTTTATTACTCAATAAAGAGTGCTTATTATATTGCGATTACTTGTGATGGGTCATGGGAATTGTGTAAATCTTCATTGGATTATTATGAAGATATATTTAATGCAAATATACAACTGGAAAGCAACTATAGTTAAGCTTTGTGTAGATTTAAGTAGTGCCATTGTACTAAGGCTCCTTCTTACACTCCTGCTACATTATTTTGTCACACAAAAAACAAGATTCTACAACTTAAAATAAGGTATTAACAAACACATCCAAAATGTTCATATCAAAACTAACTAATTAATTTACTTTATGAATAACTTGATAATGGATACAGTAAGAAATACATTCTCATCATGACTCATAGGCTGACTCCTCATGGCTTTAGTCATAATTAAATTGGAAATCTGATTGTATATTATCTATATCAACATAGTTTTTATTGTAAGAAATATTTTTAGACTAGTCTTCTGCTCGCAGCTTCACCCGCATGAAACAGTTTTTCCGGGATAAAAATATTTTCCCGGCATAAAAAGTAGCCTATGTGTTAAACCAGGACATGATCTACCTGAGTGCCAAATTTCATCAAAATCCATTCAGTAGTTTTTGAGTTTATTCATTACAAACATACTTACATACAAATCTTTCCTCTTTATAATATTAGTATAGATGATTGTGTCAATCATTAATAACAAAATAGGAATATATAGATGCATACAATTTTTTTTAAACTTTATACCGGATTTACAATGTGAGTGAGTGAAAACACATGAGGACATTTGTTTTCTACTAACTTTAAATGCTATGATGGTACACTACTAAATGTTAAACCAACATATTAGAAACTATAAATTGCTATTTGAAATCAATTTTAAATAAACATGTTACTCTACACTCCATTTAAATTTCAAACAGCCCATTCTGATGTTAGGTATTAATATGGCATTGCCTATATTTGTTACATCATAATGCACATTTGTATGTAAACACTACTGCACGTTTCCAAAGAGAGGCCGCATGGAAATCAACACACATATAAAACAAGGTCTTATAAACAGCAGATTTAAAATACTTACTATTTGGATGCCATATTTCAGTGACAAATTTCATCCGTGGTGGCCTTAAAGGATACTCCTTAGGAAAATGTAAGTGTGCTTTGAAAAATCCACCCTCACTGAAAACACCAAAATATATCCTTGATTGAGTGACCCTACTGATGCAACACATTTTTGGAGTTTATTGCACACATATTGATCAGCATTTCTGGATTATATATAAAATAAAAACAGATGTGACACAGCAAATGTGATATAAACGTTTTACACAAGAGCACTGTTGTTTTTTTTTTGTTTTGCTCATTGTTGGGTGTTATAGGAATATCATATAGCTACTCACTATAATGTGTCTGGAGGTCCGATAATGAGCACTTCCCATCTATAAATGTCATTGTCGTCTATCAATCCAGCAGAAAACCCTTCTACTGGATTTTTGTTCAATTCTGAAATAGAAAATCGCCAAACTGACAATACAATGCGAAAGGCAATGTATTTTTTTTGCAAATAAAGCAAGTTTACACACAATATTCGCGAGAAACGTGAACGTTTGCCAACTTTCAACCGTAAATACACTTATTTTACTCTTCGACATTGGCACGAATACCTGTCAGGGCAACGAATATTGATTTATTATGAACGGCCCGACCCTCCATAAATTAATTAGATTCAAAACACTTCAAGTAATTAGATTTCGTAAATTTACTGCTTTTTGAAATCACAAAGATAGCCAAAATTCGACCGCTGAGGTCAATGATTGCTGGGACAAGTCTTCTCACAATCATACAGTGACTGGCATAAATGCTACTAGAATTAAACCCACACTTACCAGCTAGCTGCTTTTTTAATAAAAGCGAAGACTGTGGCTCTGACATTAATTACAATTGTGAAATTTACCCTGATGACACGAAACAAATGATTTTTCCACAAAAGATGGCTGGCTGAGTTTTGAGCAGGTTGTGAAACATAAGAGTTGCTGCTTGTTTCCGGTAGCAGATGTTGCCATATACTTAATATTTTCTACCAAAAAATATTGACATTTGGTATCAATGTTTTTATTATACTTTTGAGCGTTAGAAAAAAATACGTTCAGACTATTTATAATAATACTAGACTGCGTCGGTGGCGTAGTTGTATTGCGTACACATTACGAGTACGATTTGCGCGCTGAGGTGCTGGGTTCGAATCCCGGGTCGAGCCAAAAATATGATGACTGGGTTTTTCCACCATAAAAATTACTCAGTAACGGCTCGGAGTCAGGATGTTGGCGTTGTGATACCCCCGTGCCTCGGAAAGCACGTAAAGCCGTTGGTTCTGCGCCTGATCTCTCTCCGGTCATGTCAGATTGCCGTCTCACCGGATTATGAGAGTGAACGAATGGCGAGTGCACCTGTGTATTGCGCACACACTTGTGCACTACAATATCTCCTGTGTGCCTGGCTCCGATAAAATCGGCCGACACTGGCTAGGAGGATTACGTTAATAATACTAGGTGATGCTCGCGGCTCCGCCCGCACGCAAAAGGTTTTCCGGGATAAAAATATTTGCCCGGGATAAAAAGTAGCCTATAGCACTCAGGAGTAATGTAGCTTCCTATTAGTGAAAGAATTTTCAAAATTGGTTCAATAGTTCCTGAAATGAGCGCGTTCAACCAGGGAAAAGGTCTTTCATGCCGAGAGATCCGCGAGCAATGAAGAATTAGAAATACTGTGGACTAGTTATTAAAAGCGCATGGATCGTGGCTTCTATGCTATTTAAGGTATTTCATCCCATATCACAAGTTCGGTCTGTCATACTCACACCTCATCTGTGCTGGGGCACGTAAATACCAACATCCTTCTTTAAACTTTTCCGTCCTAGCGTAGATAAAATGGTAATGACACGCAAAATTACTAAAAGGTATATTTACTATAACGATATATTGGCAACATATTACGGATACGAGTAGCGCTATCTTTTGAAATATAGCCGAACCCGTTTACTGAAACAGGATGCTATTTTGATTCTGTGCGTTTTAGGTTTTGAATTCAATGGAAGAGCAGCCTGAAAGTACCTATGTAATGATAGAATCTAACCTTGCATGTTTGAAGATACACACATTATAGTTTTGGATACTGGAAAGGATATTAGCAAATTGGATGCGACGCAAGTTTTTTGCCTCACTTTTGTTAATGAAGGTAACTCTAAAAACCTTATTCTAATTTTGAAAGCAAGCCTAAGGCTGCTTTTCCACAAGAGATGTGCTTTGCAGCTATGATGCGAGGATGTAAAACCTATGCTACGAAACTAGGTGACCGTTTTCATTCATGTTAAGCTACGTAGCGGAGCGAGTAATATGTGCCATGAAGATGCGCTGCCGCAAGGTACATAGCCTGCTGTAGGTACTCTGCTTTGCACATAGCTACAACTCGCGACCATTCATAGTACGCATCCACGGCACGCATCTATCCATATAAAAGAACATAGCTTAGTTGAACCTGTTTCCACCAGCGCTATGCTATGTTGACCAATGGATATGATTCGTGGATATCAATTGCATCCATAGCAACGTAGCACAGCACATCTCTGGTGAAAAAACAACCTAACTGAGCAATTAGCCAAGTAAAATTTAATCGTTTTTATTTTACAGCACATATAGACGGCTCACGGTCAGTCAGCGAGCGATGGAGAGGGCTATGCTAGGTGTTTCTCTACGGGATCGAATCAGAAATGAGGAGATCCGTAGAAGAACGAAAGTCACTGACATAGCCCAGCGGATTAGCAAGCTGAAGTGGCAGTGGGCAGGGCACATAGTTCGAAGAACTGACGGCAGATGGGGCAAAAAAATCTCGAGTGGAGACCACGTACTGGCAAGCGCAGCGTCGGCCGTCCACCTGCAAGGTGGACGGACGACTTGAGAAAGGTCGCAGGAACACGCTGGATGCAGGCCGCTTTTGACAGGTCCGCCTGGAAATCTTTGGGGGAGGCCTATGTTCAACAGTGGACGTCATGTGGCTGATGATGATGATGATAGATGAAATAAAATATTCAATGTAATGATCACTCTTTGCCTAGAAAATAGAAACAACTCAAGGTAAACACAATGTATTTTATAATGAGAATTCATTTAAGTGTATAAGATTTTATTTTAAAAAAATCGACAAAATAGTAATCTTATTAAACACTCTGTTCTGAGGTTTTTCTAAGTTTTTTTTGTTGTGGTTCTGCATGTCCATTCATTTGCTCAACTTTTCTTTTCTTTTTATTCTTTTTTTTCTTAGTTGCTGGTGGACCCTGGACGTGGTTATTATTACTTACTTTGACTGTTCCTTTACACGATCCTACAATACTCAATAATGAATCAAAACTTAAATCTGTTTTTACATCAGAACTTACATGAAATATTTTAATAGCATTTATGAGTTTCTTTAACAAATTGAAGAAATTATTCTTTACGGCAACCTCTTTTTCACCAGACAATGTGTCATTTACAGTTTTCTCAAATTGTGCTTCTAAGTTAGACAATCTGCTCAGTGCATTGTCCGATGCCGGCTTAATTCTCTTCAAAGCACGATAGAATCCCGCCATTAACTCTATACCTTCATTGCGACGAAACTGTCTTACTTCGTCGTTAAAAATATTTTCTATTATAACAGGAATCAGTTCATATGTCCCTTCCCATTCTGTCTGCAAAACATTATGGAAGAAAATGATAGGCAACATGCAGTTCCTGTTTTTAAAGTAGCTTTGAAGAGCCTCTTTGAATATTTCCGCCAGTGGTGAGGACTTATTCTTTTTAGATTTGAGTGCAACAACTTTTTGCGAGCAGTGTATTATAAATATCGCAAAATACGTGATAACATCGCCTAATGCCTGATACAAGAAATGTGACCTTTCTCCTTTATCTATCGTTGATTTTAAATAATCACACAAAATCTCCATTGTCACATCATCAGTAGTACAAAACTTTTTGATTTTGGTCAGATTTTTAATAGTTTTCCGCACTCTATTCTCCAATTCGCTGAATTGGCTGTCATGGATGCAAAATTCCAAGCATCTGGTCAGTGGCGTCATCAGTCCCAAACAAATATCCATTGACGGATCCTTTTCTAAATATATATCAATCAAATCAAGGACACGAATTCGGAAATCTGACAACGACTTTTTGTCTTTACGATCTTTTTTAGTTTTTTTCCCTTTGCCTTGTTGAAACTGTCGGAAAGCTTCTGCTAATGCTTCATCGAGTTTTTTGCCTTCTTCTTCGTCAATCATTTCGGCGTCAACACTCTCTGTATCGGAAGTTGCGGCGGCACCTAATGCTTTTTGCACCGCCATTCTTAATTGGTCAGGCGTCTTCATTTCTTCATCATCATCCTCGTCCTCAACGTTACTGTCACTTGCTTCATCACTTTTATCGTCATCGCTTTTATCTTCATTCTCATCTTTGCTTTCATCTTCAGATTCCTCACCTTCTGATTCACTATCCTGTGTTAATGGGTTTGACTCATTTTCTGGGTCCAGCACAGATACTATTTGACCCATGGAGGATGGTGTTAAGTATTCCCACAGAAGTCGAAACACACATTGTACTACAGATCGGAGCACACTTGATTCAACTGATAATATTGACAGTAGAACTTCTACTAATACTTCAATCCATTCTGGTTCAACTGCCGAATCTCCTGCTTTTGTTGGTTTTTGCTTCTTCTTCATTCCTTTCTTGTAGTGTTCATAACAACTTTTGAGTTCCTTGATAGAACTTCTAGCTACCTTCACATGGGTAGGTTCAGAGAATAAAAATAATCCTAGTTGATACAGCAATATCAAGAAAACCTTATCAATTTTAGATTTTGGTTCATTCTTCTCAATTTTTTGACACACTTCCATTAGCATTTTCCAGCAAACCATGTTTTCTTCAGGGAATTGTTTTTCCAGCTTGGCTCTGACTTGCTCTTTTTCAAGTATAGTGCATATAAAATTGCTTAGTGATGATAAAACAGTCACAAGGTGGTCAACATTTGAAAAGCGAGATGTGAAACATCGGTAAAAGCTTGACTTGATAGCACCTGAAAAGAAAGAGTACCTAATATTATTAAAACTAAGAATTAATGCAATTTATAGACAAATATTATTGGTTTTATATGTATGTAAGGCGTATCTTTCTCTCTGTTTAAAGATATGGGAGCATTACAAACAAGCAAAATTATGATGATTATACCTGACAAATCCCCACTGACAGCAACACTCTCATCATCGCTGATCTTGAAGAAACCAAAGCACATCAAAATTTTCATGTATGTCAATTTAAATTCAACATCGTCTTTAATAGCTTCATGGCTCACCAAATATGACAGAAGTTCAGCTGCTTTCACTCTCTCATTGTTGTACCAATTTCTTTCAACACCTTCTTTAATGAATTTCTTTGTGGTGTTTAACAAAACCCCTTTGAAAGGTTTAGCCATCTTCTTCACACCATCTTTGTCCAAATCAGCAACAACTGACTTCACAACAGTGGATCCAGTGATCTCTGAGAAATTTATTTCACCTGGATTAAAGAGCAATTTCTTGAGTACTTCTACCCTTGTTATGTTGTTAACTTTCTCAGACTTTAGTGCTTTAGTCAAGGCATTGAGTAGTTCTTTTTGCTTCTTTATCATAATTTTGTTGTCATCTTCATTGTCCCTTTTGCTTCTAATTTTACTTGCTGTTTGCAGACCTTTGAACCAGTCGATGAAGAGTTTGAAAAAGTTCCTGCTGATAAGTTCAGGTAGAACTTCAAAATTGTCTTGCAGGTTGTTTAGTATAGAAGTCAATATGTTAACAGCTGCCAGTTCTCTATTTCTATTGTGTTTCAGCAGTTGACTGTCAATCCCTGATGTCCAAAATAGTTGAAGATGTGGAGAATTTGCTATCTTAGTACCAACTTCTTTGTAGATAGGATGGCTTAATGAATTATATTCCACTCCAGCCTGGAATAAAATAAAAATATGATTTTAATAGATTCGTGCACCTAAAATAAAGCTATAGCAACTTTTCATCTATCATCACTAATATTATAAAAAGGAAAGATTTGATTTTTTTGTTTTTAAAAAGAGAACGACATCAGCGCCATCTATTTAAAAAATCTGATTAAAAAGTCTATTATTTCCCATGGGAGCCAATTAACGGGATAAAAAGTAACCTATGTGTTAATCCAGTGCATGGTCTGCCCATGTGCCAAATTTCATGCAAATCTGTTCATCTGCTTACTTCTAATAAACATCCAAACATTTTCACAAACTTTTGCATGTATAACATTAGTAAGAAGTAAGATTAAACAACTTACTAGAAGTTTCTCACAGATGAAGTGTATATTATCATCACAGAGTATCTCGGCAACACCAATCAGCTTCCTTAATTTTACCTTTCCCGGAAACTTATCACTTATAACCATAAGGAAGTACAGTGAATCCAAACTGTGTTCTTTTATATCTTTCTTGAACTCTTCCTTGATGTTTGACCAAATTATGGATACAAATTGATCTTCATCCAACTACAACAAAAATACTAATGTTAAACTGGCTATAAAGTTATTTAGTATAACTTTATACAAGCTGTTTTAAACTTAATTTTCTCTTAAGTAAATAATATTATACAACCCATTTTTTTTTGTTGTACACATTTTTTAAATACTATTGACTACTAAGGTATTTTAAGCAGCTTACAATTAAATATCTAAATACATTTAAAATTACAAGAGTACATAATAAGAATATAATAATTTCATACAGTAGTGTTTTGTGTTAAACACCTTATTTACCTTTTCGTAAAAGAAATTTGTAATTTTTAACTCAATATAATATTTAATAAATTTAATTAACAATAAAATTACGCTAAAAACATAGGCTCTAAAGATTGTGTCATTCAGCAAAGTTAAACCTCCATATGCCGAACTAGGTTAAATACATGTATCTCGGCACACAAAGCTATCCCCCACAGTTTTACAATAGCCTCAAGAATTCATTGAATAACTATTATAATAAGACTCAAAAATGATGCTTCGTGTAGCAGTATAGTGAACCCCTCTGAATATGTGTGTGTGTGTATGTGTGAGAGAGAGGGTGAGTACATGGTTTATACCATACCTAAATAGGCATGAATTTGTAAATAAGAAATCCAAAAAAAATATATATTTAAGAAAAACAAAAAACCCGACTGCGTCAATATCTGCCATCTTTATTAAGTTCATTGAAGAACTGAAAAGATAGAATGCCATGCAATGCAATGCAATCAGCCCTGTATTATATACTGCCCACTGCTGAGCACGGGCCACCTCTACTCAGAGGGTTTTTTTTTAGGTAGGCGATCCTGCAGTCAACACCGGGGGAAACCTGCGAATGGGATACTGGAGTCCCCCAGCTTAACGACTGCAGCGGCCTGGGAGGGGAGTGGAGGAGGAATATGGAAGGGAAAATGGGGGAAGGGAGGAAGGTACCGAGGATGGGCGGAAAGAGAGGGTGCCAGGAAATGTTCGCGGGCCCTTTTAGGCCTCAATGTGATTTACATATGATGCGTCATACTCGTGAACGGGTGCTGCTTGGGTAGACTGGTCTGTCCATTTCGCTTACTATGTCTAAGAACTAATGATTAATAATACCTGCATTGGACAAGTATGGAATATGGATTATCTAATTATTTCGTTATTCCTAATAGGGTTGGCCACTCGGATGGGAATTGAGAATTTATTATTATGCAAGTAAATATACGAACTGCTCTAAACAAAATTAAAATCTGTACATATTTCTTTTTGTTTTATACACTGTACCTAATTTACCTACCTTTGAACTGATTTTGAAAAGAGCATCCCTAGAATTTCTTGCCCGTTCTTCTCTGGTGGAAACTGCATTCCGAACTGGTAGTAGAGTAAAAATTGACTGAATCTAAGTAATGTGTAACATTTTATGGATTCGAATAAATGATTTCATTTCATTTACAACCAAGAGGTATACACACTGACTGTGTGCCTCGGCCCGCGACTAATGTCCCCCCGCGCATGGGCGTGCATTGGGTGTGAAGACCCAGCGCACAAGAATTGCCTCGGGGGGCATGCCCAAAGAGATTAGAGAATGTAACTACTATGTTAATATTGCCTTCATGCTGTTTTTCAACGACTGCCTCGGTGACGTAGTTGTATTACGGTACGACTGCAATGCTGAGGTCTCGGTTTCGATCCCCGGGTCGGGCAAAGTGATATTGTGTTTTTCTATTCAGTATCAGCCCGGAGTCTGGAATTTGTGCCCGATATGGCGATAGGCTCGCCCCCTATCACATGATGGGACGAAATAGCGGCGAAAAGTGGATGCACTAGTTGCGCCTCTGCCTACCCCTTCGGGGATAAAAGGTGTGAGTGTATGTATGTAAATAAGATGTTAATGTTATTAAGATAAGATTTCCTTCTGAATAGATTTGTGTACGCCAAAAAAAACGAGGGTCAGCAGGACATAAAGTAGGTACTCCATCTTCAAAGACTCCAGAAAAAAGGCTAGGTTCTTGAATGAATTAGAGATGATTAGACAAATTCGAAGATATGACTTTTTGACTTTCGAGTAACACTATCTACATGAAGAAATTGGCAAAATCACCACTGTAACAGTGGATCCATTAACCTAAAAGAAGAAGAAGAAGACCTAAATATTTAATTTTGTCAACATGTTCCATTTTATTACAGTGGCAATTGACAAACAGATAGGCATTACAGCTGGAAGCTACCAAATTAAGATTTTCAAATTTGTAACCATTTGTACTTCAAATAGAAAACGTCATATAATTTGTTATGATGGCATTGAGAGCAAGAACATTTTTGGTCAGCTATCAGAATATGGTGTAAAAGGAATTGACTAAATTGAGCAGCATAAAAGACTTCATGTCATGAGTATGTATCATCTGCATAAGAAACTACTGAGCAATTCCATAGTTTTAGGGAACACATCTCATTTATGTATATAGGAAACAGGGTAGGTCCAAGAACACTACCTTAAGGGACTCCAAAGGTAACAGGTAAGCTATCACTTGTGAAAGCACCAATTACAGTAGATTGTCTTCAATCAGAGAGATAACTTTTACATATGCCTAATTGAGTGCCACGCACACCTGCGGCTACTAGTTTTCTTAATAGTAAGGTGATAGACACCGTATCAAAAGCCTTAGCGAGATCCAGAAATAACACTAAAAGATACGACAATATCGAGATCAGAAGCCAAACTATTTATTGTCACATTATTTCATATTACCCACTTTAGTACAATATTATTTTGACAAACCAAACATTACAAATATATAACATATCTTCCCCTCATACATTTAGGTTACTTAATTACATAGATCAATTACAAACATAAACCGAAATCAATCTGGCACTTTTATAAACCGATTAATCAGTCAAGCATACTAGGTACACCAATTATATCTGGCCATAACTCAGGAGGAGGTATTTCAATAGGTGACTCCGATGATGTTGAATCTGAATAGGATTCTGGTGATCGAGATCTAGATGTCACATTAGGCTGACTTGATTCACCCTGACTGCGAGCCAATATTTGATCCACATGTCTGCGTTGTAACTCACCATCTTCTGTTCTCACCATATATGATGTAGGACCTTCTACTATCTCCACTATAGCCTTTTTCCATTTTTCCCCAGGCCCATACATACGAATAAGTACTGGCTGGTCAACTATGAATGATCTCCTTGGCGAACTCTGCGCAGCAGAATCCAATTGCATTTCATTGCGATTTGGTGCCACATCTGGGTGTAAAACAGACACCGCTGTTTTATATTTGCGGCCATTTAACATCTCTGCCGGGCTTTTACCAGTACTGGAACATGGCACTGTGCGGAGATGATATAAAACTTTAGAGAGTTTTTCATCCCATGGCATCCCTGAATCCGATAACTTCTTTAATTTATTCTTAAAGGATTGTATAGCTCTTTCAATCTGGCCATTAGAGGCTGGATGATATGGTGGGGAGTACAAATGTCTAATACCATTCCTTTGTAGGAATTCATTGAATTCACTTGAACAAAAGGTTCTACCATTATCTGATACTACAATCTCTGGCAGTCCTTGAGAGGCAAATATTTTCCTAAGAACAGTATTCACTATAGTAGTATTCATAGAAGGAACAATCTCTGCTTCAAGCCATTTACTATAGCTATCTATCAACAACAGAAAAGTTTTACCTTGAAACGGGCCAGCAAAATCCACATGTATCCTTTTCCATGGCTTTTCAGATACCATCCATGTTTGTGGCGATTTAGGTGGATTATTCCTTACAGCTTGGCACCGGTGACACTCAGATACGATCCTCTCGATCTCTTTGTCCATTTCAACCCACCAAACATAACCTCTAGCATACGCTTTAGTTTGCACAATTCCAGCATGTGGAGCGTGTAATAATTTTAACACCTCCTTTTGCAGAGAAGCTGGAATAATGACTCTGTTGCACCACAATAAGCAATCTTTATTATGTGAAAGAGCCTCCTTGCGTAGCCAAAATGGTCTTAAAATCGGATCAACATTTGAACCTGGCCAACCATGGAGCACATGGAACATCACCTTCCGTAACAGTGGATCCTTTTTAGTTTCCGATGCGACTCTATTTGCATCCAGTTCCCAACCTCTTGGAGTCTCCTCTAATAATAGTATTTCTTTAAGAGGTCTTTCCTCTACACTTGCCGTAGGAGCTGTCCATCTACTCAAAGCATCTGCGTTACCAATTAATTTTCCCGGTCTGTACTTAATAGTATATTGATAACAACTCAGTTTTAAAGACCAGCGTAACATTCTGGGAGATATTTGCTCTGGAATAGGTTTAGCAGGATTAAATAGTCCAATCAATGGTTTATGGTCTGTAATAATGCAAAAGCTGCGACCTGATAAATACTCATGAAATTTTGTTAATCCAAACATTATGGCTAAAGCCTCTTTATCTATTTGCCCGTAACGCCTCTCGTGCTTCTGTAACGTTCTTGATGCCATCATTATAGGTTTTTCAGAACCGTCGTCCATAACATGTGCAATAATTGCTCCCAGACCATACTCCGATGAGTCGCATATAAGAAGTAACTCTCGTTGTAACTCATACCCTACCAAAGTTAAATCTGAAGATAACAATTCTTTTGCTGTGATGAAAGCAGTTTGTTCTGTTTCACCCCAAGTCCAAGGTTGTTTGGAATCCAAAAGCCGATATAATGGTTCTAATAATGTTGCTTTAGCAGGCAAAAACTTTTCGTAGAAATTGTATAAGCCCAGAAATGCTCGTAGCGTTTCTCTACTCGTCGGTGCTGGTTTCTCACGAATCTCTTTTACTTTGGCTGGTGCTGGGTGCAATCCATCTCCATCAATCATGTGGCCCAGAAATGTAATGCTTTCAGCAGCAAAAATGCACTTGGAAACGTTAAGGCGAAAGCCCATATCATGTAATTTCTGCAGAACCTCATATAGACGTTTTTCATGTTCACTTTTGTTCCGTCCCATAACAGCAATATCATCCAGTAGACATGCCACTCCCTCCATATCCGCGAAGGCTGTAGACATAACTCTCTGAAAAATAGCTGGCGCTGCATTCACTCCAAAAGCTAGTCGATTCATTTTCATTAACCCTATAGGCGTGTTAAGGGTTAAAAGCATTGCAGTTTTCTCATCCACTTGCAATTGTGTATACGCTTGTTTCAAGTCCAGCTTACTGAAAATACGACCTCCACTTAACTTAACGAAAGCCTCCACCGATTTAGGAAGTGGAAACGCATCCACATCAATTGCGGCATTCACCGTAGCCCGGTAATCTCCACAAATACGTAGGGAACCATCGTCTTTCTTCACAATACGTAATGGAGTTGCCCAATCTGAGTATTTCACTGGTGTGAGAATGCCTTGATCTACCATCCTCTTCAGTTCTTCGTTCACTTGGTGTTTTAAAGGGAATGGTATTACTCGAGCTTTCAAAAATCTAGGTATAGCATTTGCACGTACATGTAACGAAACTTTCGGCCCCTTATATTGTCCTAGTCCATCAGCAAACAAACCAGGAAAGTCCGTCACTAAATTTGATATCTTATCTTCTGACCAATTAAGTCCTCCTATCTGAATATTTAATGTCTGGAACCAATTACGCCCCAAAAGGCTAGGTCCAACTCCCGAGACAACTATCAAATCACAACGGGCTTCTTTTTCCCCTAATATGACCTGTACATTTATTTGTCCAAGCACTTTCAATGTTTCCCGAGTCCATGTTACAAGTTTGATATTTGTAGGTCTTAGAGGAGGAGGAAATGACCACAGCTTTTTGTATGTATCCTCTGATATTATACTCCTTGATGCTCCAGAGTCAATTTCCATAAGCAATTTAGCACCATCAATAATCACGGTTGCAGTTATCGGAGGTTGATATTTTTCAAAGCAGACGTAAACGCCCATCATCATCTCATCGCGAATGGTTGCCTCCGTACTAATGTCTTCAAGCTTAGATATGTCATTTATTTTACCGGATCTACGGGTGCATGCTGTAGCTATATGTCCAAATCTCTTACAATAGAAACATCTTGCTTTAATGAATGGACACCTTTCTCCCTGTTTATGTACTCTTGCACAATGTTGACAATTTTTAGCTTGAATCCTGCCAATATCCATCGATTCAGTAGCATGGAACGGAGTTTGCTTCACCACCTCAGTATTAGGGTACAGATCAGGAAATGTGACTTGGTAATTAAGACACATTTGCAAGGCTTTCTCATATGAGAGGTCTTTAGTTTTTAGTAATTCCCTTTTCAAGCGATCATCACGTACACCCAATACCAAACGGTCTCTCAATTGACGTTTTAAGTCTATAAAATTACATTTAACGGCCAGTAAATTAATTGCCGCTACAAAATCTTGCACGCTTTCCGTCTGTAATTGTAGGCGTTTATGAAATTTTCCCGCTTGTAGTATTTCGTTAACCTCAGGCTCGTAAAACTGATCCAACACTTTCAAAATGTCATTAAAGTCCACATTAGTTGGACGATTTGGAACCAGAAGTGAAGCAATTAAAGAAAAAGTCTCCTTTCCGCATTGAGACAAAAACACAGAACGAGCTTTCTGAGCGTTGCTTTCGTCATAACCCGCGGCATCGAGAGCACACAGTAATTGTTCTTTATAGTCACTCCACTTATCAGTTTTAGGGTTAAACTGTCCCGGAAACACTATATTTGCAATGTTTGACGCCATTATCTACACAATTACTTTAATTTACCACAGTCGCCAATAAAAGATACGACAATATCGAGATCAGAAGCCAAACTATTTATTGTCACATTATTTCATATTACCCACTTTAGTACAATATTATTTTGACAAACCAAACATTACAAATATATAACAAACACTAAAAAAATTATGTTGATCGGACGGCATCAGAGGTAGATCTAGCACTGCGAAATCCGAATTGATTATTGGAGAAATAACTTTTTTTTTTTTTTATAGCATAGAATGACGAGACGAGCATGCCGTTCGCCTGATGGTAAGCGATACGACCACCCATAAACAGTAGCAACACCATCCAGCACCTTGACTTACAAAGTACTGTATGGCATTCCACTGCGCTCGTCATCCTGAGACATAAGATGTTAAGTCTCACCATGTCCAGTAGTTATACTGGCTACAATGTCCTTCAAACCGCAACACAACAGTGCATGCACTGTTGCTTGGCGGTAGAAATAGACATTGCGGTGGTACCCACCCAGACGGCCTCTAACATAATGAGAGACCTACCACCAGTAATAATAACTGTTATTTTCCAAATAAGTCTAAAATTAATCAATTTTTCTAAAAGTTTGGAAATGGCTGCCAACAGTGAAATGGGTTTGTAATTAGTAATATGGCTTCGGTCTCCAGCCTTGTAAAGGGAATTTAACTATTGACATCTTAAGGGCATTTGGGTAAACCCCAGTATGATAATATTGGTTAAATATATAAGTTAGGGGTGTGATAAAATAACTTTTAAATTGCTTTAGCAAACAGTTAGACATTTTGTCAATTGGAAGTTTTCTTTTTATGAATGACCTCTTTATAATATTAGTATAGACAACCATAAATGCATTTAATTAAAAAAATCATTATAAATTGTTATAAATATCGAAAATAATAATTTTGCATCAAGCAACATTGATTTTTTCAAAACACATTTTTCTATAGCAGGTACTTTCCGAAAAAAAAAACATAAATTAACCTCATTACCAGTAAAATTTTAAGCATTACTTAAATAGTGCCTTATATTACTATGATAGTCACCACGATTATTTTTAAGGAATTAAATACTCACCTTTATAGCGAAATCAAGCAGAATAAGAAAAGCAACAGTGCCTAGGTACGACTTTTTTTTACTAGCTGTTAACAGCATTTTGATTATTTCAGCTTGCTCCTCACTTGAACTTTTCAGGATCAGGTTTGATCTGAAGATTGCTCCACATATCAAAATCCGCCCGAGGGCTACATCACCTACTTCCTGAAATATAAATTTTGGTTAAATCAAATATTAATTGACATGAAAATATTTTCTTCGTATATTTACATTTATTACAGTTTGACAGTTCATTTTGTATTGTAATTATGCTTATACTTTACAAAGCATATGATCTATCATTTAATAACTTTTGTATACACATGTATAATCAAAACTTACACTTTTTGAGGATCCATTAGCATGCAACTCTTTCTTTGTTAACTCCAATATTTGACTGGTGGTAAGGTGATCAAACTTCATCAATATCGTCACTAAGGTGGCAAAATATCCAGCTCTTATTTCAGGTACATTTGCACCCAAACTCCTTACTAGCCGTTTGAGTACATATTGGGTATTTTTTTCATTCTAAAAAAAATAATATTTGTAAGTGAATTAAACAAATAAAATACTAAGTGTATGAGGTTGTGTAAGCTTATAAATATCAATTTACTTACAGATGTAAAGACATGGACAGAGAATATCTCCTATCAATGGATATAATATGGGCAAAGGTTGGCAGTGTTGAGATTTTTGCTATAGCCAGAAAATGATTAGTTGCATTATACTAAATCTTTGAAGTTCTAAACAAAGTAGGCTAGGACGCAGCTGGGATAGCCCTTGCGCCATTCATAAACTGAACGCATGTTTCATGCAGCAAGTAAATACATATCTACAGCCGTGTTAATTTACGGATATAGAAATTATTGCTCACCGCGTATATCACCAACACATGTAGGGTATTAGTCGTCACATCGTAAAAAAATATAACTCCGTAAAAGTGATTTGAAACAAAAATAAATAACTAACCTCATTTCCTTGCAGCTGCGATATTATTTTCGCGCCCCCTTTAAGTTTAGAATCATCTTTTGACGCTTTTAGCAAATCAAATGCATCTAATATGGAAGGAGTTACTTTAACATCCTTTTGAGACTTATTTTCATCGCTTTCCTCTTTCATTTTAATTTAAAATAAATGAAAATCCACATGGAATCCACAATCACAGTTCCACAGTGACAAATGACAGTTAACCCCACGTTAGATCTGACAAGCTACAGTTCTAAAATGACATTTGACAGTAATGCCCATAGATTTTTTTTTAACTTTCCCCTTATATTGGAAAGGTAAAGGGTTCAAGCCCATACAGCCTCGTCATAAGTGATAGTTTTGGTTCTCTTTTTTTTTATGCTCTGGAGTCATTGATGTATTAAAAAACCCAAGATGCACAGTTCCTTGCTATTAAGACATGAATAACACCCGTATTCACAAACAATACTTAGAGGACGCATAGTGCTCCCGAACGCATAGTGTCGGTTGTTTTATCGTTTTCTTTAGCCTTGTTCAGCTTTGTTTATCTGACAGCCAACTGATGTAAAGTTGTATCTCAATATTAGCCAATCACAGCGCCCCTTGGCCTACGCAGTGCGTAGGCTGTCATGCCCAAACCACAGAATAAATAACTTCATTTATTCTGTGGTCCAAACACTCAACCCAAGAATTTGGGTATAAGCTTCTTGACTCAACCCGAGGACGCATAGTATTCTCGAACGCACAGGGTCCGTCTAACTTATTCTTAAACAACATTTAAGGGACGAATGACAGTATGCATTTAGGAAAATGAACGCACAGCAAAAGGAGCTCGCGAGCTATTTTACGCAACGCATAGTGTGACATCTCAACACAAACGTCAATCTAGCACCGGATTTTACAGACCACGTAAGTTAGGTTTGTAAATTCGTGTGATTTTCTTTATTTGATCCGTTAACTTGCGATGGACTGCAGTAGCGAAAAAGAATTTGATGATTATATCCTTGAAAGAGACCTACAGAGAACGATAAACACTAGAAAAGTGATAGAGATTTTCAAATCTCACAGTATCACAATCAGGCAAAATTTCCAAAGAAAATTACAATAAAGCTAACATAAGAACTAAAAACACAGTAGAGCGTACAATAGGGGAGTCGAAGAGGATTTGATACTTGTTTGACCAAAAAGTTGGCCACGAGTCTCATAACGACGTGCCATGTGATTGTAACAACTTCGATTTTATACTATACTAGTATTGCTCGCGGCTTCACCCGCATGAATAAGTTGTTCCGGGATAAAAATATTTTCCCGGGATAAAAAGTAGCCTATAGCACTCAGGAGTAATGTAGCTTCCTATTAGTGAAAGATAGTTTAGATTAGTACATCCAATGGCATCATTATCGAAAATATAAATGATAATAATATAAATTATAAAATACCTACATACCGAGGCGCTCCGATACAGGAGATAATTTATAACACAGCATTTTTAGTTAATTTGGTCGGATAAAATAAAACAAATATATTTAAATTTTCAACATGTATTTTTTATCGTTCTATTTCAATTTTTTTTTAATTGTAAAGCATGGAGCTGTTTGTATAATCTAATATTTTTTTCTATACGCATCTTACTCATTGACTCTTGAGAGAGCTCCTTCTTTCTTTAAATAAATAAATAAATAAGTTTTATATTTTCCCAACATCTTTGCAACTGTACATTGTCCCTGGGTGTAACATACGACTGTGCATTATAAGCTATTGTCAGTTTATCCCAAGCCTTCTTCTTTGGCTCTATATTTTGAGCATGCGTACGGTATCTTCAATAATAGGCCATTCCCGCATCAAAGCCACGATTAATTCCCTCTCTGAAGAAGTAAAATATGGTAACTTCTTTGAACTAAAAGAAATCAACTTCTGTTATTCGTCTTATCATTTTATATTATTGTAATATATATAACCAGGAAACAAACTGGAAAACATCATACTTACCACATTTTAAGAGATTTTTACTCAATAAAGGCGCGAAACTTGTGTCCATAATGCAAATGCGAACATAATATTATTTTAACTAAAAATTTTACAAGTTGTCGCCTTCTTTCGTGTTGTGGCTTCTACCAAGAATTTATCGGTGATGTCGCATGTATGTAATGTATTTTTACTATTTGAAATCCGTGTCATTTTTAATATCTATTGATAATTTCCGATAATTTCCATCAAAATTGAAATTTCAAAGTCAATGTTTGATGTTTTCTGTCAATCTACTCGAGGAAGTTTCATTACAATATAAACCAATCACAATGCTATGGGAACGCACAGCAGAGAGTCCCTTGAGTATCGTTTATGAAATGAATGCATAGTATTATAATGCTCTTTGAATGAATGGCTTGCCAGTGTTACTTCTATACTTATGCAAGTAATTTTAACGAAAACAGACTTATTATCATAGCATTGCGCTGTCCTTAGCTAAGTATCGTTTGTGAATACGGGCCTTAGTGTCGTCGATAAGTCAATCTAAAAAAAGAAACAAACAATTACAAATTTTGGTTGACTAAACACAAATTCGATCTTACTCATACCACATAAAGTAGATTTTTAAACGCGAGCAACGCACTTTTAGTCTGGTTTTTCATAAATGTATTGATACTATTTTATCTTATGGCTTGGATAAGGTAACAGAAAGAGATGCATACTCATTCATGCATTCGAAATTTGCAAGGTTGTCACTAGTTTTCACGTAACATTTTTATGCTAGAGATGAGATAGAGTCGATTGAGTAATATCGAAAAATGACGATGATGTTCAGAAACAACTCATAGTTTATTAAATGACGATTTACAACAATAATTAAGAATTAAACAACAACAATCAACAAGACAGTTCTTAATAGTGCTGTAACGAATGTCTAATTTCAAATATTCGCGAACGCGAATATGGGATTTTTGTTTGGCACCAAAAGATTTTATCGTAAGTTACGTGAAATTATAATAGTTGCAAAGTGACCCCACTGCAGCTGATAGTAAGCGTCGTGAAGTCTCTGGACTAAGATAGAGTGGCCTGTTTGAAATATGTCAGCGATACTCATTCCCTTACGAATCTCCTCATTATCAATTTGATTGCGCAGAGGAACACCAAGCATCTTCATGGCTCGCTTAAGGACAACCAACTACCACACACGCTATGCTTAAAACTAATTTCGACATAGTATCGACACATAAAATATAAATATTTTTGTTAAATTATTAATGTAAATAAATATTTAAATCAATTTTACGTTTACCGTCCACAATGCATCAGACACATTAGCAATCTAACTAAATTCATGTGACATGACATTTTGAAAAATGACATATTAAGAACGCATATTTTTTATTTAGACGCATAATTTTAACCAATGTATCCAAATTGACATTTCTTTTCTGACTTTTTAGAAATAAATAAAAACCATGGAGTATTCACTGGTTCACTCACTCTCGTGTAAAAGCTGTATTATCAGAGATGAATAAGATTGATGTTTCGCAACTGTTATTTTAGCCTGGTTTCTACTGCTAGATATATTTCTGTGGTTATCACAACCAAAATAGAACAGAGTGTCACGGAGTCGAATCGTTTTTATATTTATTTTATTTATGTAATAAAATGAGGTAATAATATCGCCGTAAAGTTTCTGAATTTTTTATTTGTTCTGTGAATATTGAGAATATGGATTACTGATAATTGTGTAATTGTAGTAGTTACAAAACAAAATTAAGGACTTAAATAAAACTCATAAGTGCAAAGAACAATGCCCATCTGTGTATGGGAGCCTCATAATTTAATTTTGTAAAATAAAAATTAGAGACAAACGAGAAGGAATAACGGACTTTCACATAAAATATCATTTTGTTTGTTGAGGGGTTTTCGTACACTAAAAATTTTCAAGTTTATTTTAAAGTTAGTTTCGTACAGAAGTAGGCTTAGACTATCTAAGCGGGACGTGCCATGTCCTTAATTGCACTTCATATGTAGAATTGCGTAACTACTACATATGAAGTGCAACACACATTATACTATACCATTTAATACATTCAATGCCATTTCGTTATGAACGCACATATAAATAAATATTAAACACTTGTCTGTTTCACAATATGAGCATTTGGTTTGGCAGAAAGAAAGAACATACAAGCCTTTCTGCTCCGATCGTATAATCTTTAGGGATTGGCAATATTATATCTATATTAATGATCAAATATCATCAGAATCAAAAATAATAAATTTGAATTAACCCGTCACCGCCCGCGGTGAACACCGGTGTCCCAGTATATAGGAAAATACGCTTATATCTATATATAAGCGGGCGTTGACGGTTTAAGAATAGTGTAAATAAGAAAAAAATACGTGTGGCACTCGGAGACTGCCGCGGTAAAGCTATTGCATAGCATTTTTTATCACAAATTTTGATTGACTTAACACAAATTCGATCTTACGCTTACCACATAAAGTAGATTTTTAAACGCGAGCAACGCACGTTTAGTCTTGTTATTGATAAATGTCAGAAATGCAATGGTCATCACAACCAAAGTAGAATAAATCAAAATTTGAAAAAAGAATGTTACGTTCGATTCTTTTGTACTCGTGCCGTGCCAACGCTGGGGAAATAGCTTCTACGCAATGTCAACGCCCGCTTATATATAGCTATAAGCTAATTTCCTTATATAAATGGACACCGGTGTCCACCGCGGGCGTCCAAGGATTACGGTTCATATTAGATTAGTAAGAAATGGTTTTAATGACTAATAAATAAAATAAATAAAAATATACTCGTTTCAAGAATTATAGCTTCTACGCATTGTATTTAAGGTTCATATTAGTAAGATAAAAAAGATGTCAGGTTATTTTCATTACGGATTTTCTGGATTCGGTCTCCACGCTCAAGGCCCGCGATAGAAGCTATGCAATAGCTTAAAATAAATTTTATTGTAATAAAGCGTGGGGTGCATGGTGTCAATAGTTATAAATGTTTTATTGGGTCAAAATCATGTTCAAAGATTCCGTTACATATATACACACATACGTCTGAAGCTAATAGAAGTGTGTTCAAAACTAAACAAACACGAATTTCGGTATTTTGCAATAATCATTGAATATCGACCCTTGTGCCTATGCTAAACTTTTGACAGGAATAGCGTTGTCAACAACAATATTTAGTGCGGGTTGGCAAACTTCACATACCTTCGAAATTCTTATGGAGAACTTATGCCTTAAAATAAACAAGATCAAAGTCTTGCTCATTTTGTGCATATGCCAATTAGTGTTGAGAAAACAACTCTCGAAGTTGTCGACGAATCTGTCTATCTAAGAAAAGTGGTCCAGTTAGGCAAGTCTAACTTCAAGATAGAGGTCAAAACCAGCTCGGTTGAGCAGCGTTCGGGAAACTTGGCAAGGTCTTCTCATCTAAAATTTCTCAGTGCTTAAAGACAAAAATCTTCAATCAATGAGTGTTACCAGTGATGACGTACGGCTTTGAGATGTGGCCTCTGACTATGGGGCACCCAAGATGGATCACAGTCCCTAAGCGAGCCTTGAAGATGCTCGGTGTTTCTCTGCGAAATCAAATTGGAAATGAGGAGATTCGTAAGAGAACAAATATCGCTGACATATTTCAAACAGGCCACTCTATCTGGACTTTACGACGCTTACTATCAGGTGCAGTGGAGTCACTTTGCAGCTATTATAATTTCACGTAAAGTACGATAAAATCTTTTGATGCCAAATAAAAATCCCATAGTCGCATTCGCATTTACGAATTTTGGAAATTGGACATTCGTTATATCACTATTAAGAACTATCTCGATCACATTAAATTTCAAACAAAAAAACCGCATTGAAATCGGTCCATACGTTTCGGAGCTACGATGCCACAGATATACAGATACACAGATATACACCATAAACTTTATTCACCCCTTTTTTTTCCATGGAGGGTTAAAAATTAATGACAAGCCCAGCAAGTTGTTCGCCTATTCATAAATAGTAACAACAATATTGCACTCCACTTGGTCACCCTGTGATATTAGATGTTAAGGGTCGCATGGTGATGAATGCTATTCGTATCATAAATATATAAGCCAACCAAACACAAATGTCACATTCTAGTCTAGGAGCATAGATTATTTATATTTATGTGAAAAATAGCATTTATCAGGAACCGGTGAAACTGGCCCTTAATGTCATAAAGTCCAGTTAAATTATTTAACTGGCTACGATGTTCAAAGCCAAACACAACAATGATTGCACAATAATGCTTGGCGGCAAAAATAGACATAGCGGTGTTACCTACCCAGCTGAAGTTAATTGTTGTTGTTTAATTCTTAATTATTGTTTTAAATCGTCCTTTAATAAACTATGAGTTGTTTCTGAACATCATCAATTTTTCGATATTACTTAAATCGACTCTATCTCATCTCTAGCATAAAAAAGTTACGTGAAAACTAGTGACAACTTTGCTAATTTCGAATGCATGAATGAGTATGCATCTCTTTCTGTTACCTTATCCAAGCCATAAGATAAAATAGTATCAATATATATATTAAGTTGCTATTTTAGCCCTACGTCTATTGCTTTAGTTTTTTTTTTTTTTATATAATGGCATTTGTGTTCACATTTTGCCAATGTCAAGTTTGGTTTGTCTATTTTATTATCTGTAGTATGTCGCATAGATTAAGTAATACTACGTGTATGTCGAAGTAAAGCAGTGGCTACACTGACCTCTATTATACGCGTACTAGTATAATAGAGGTCAGTGAGTGGCTACCTTACCAAGACTTTGTCGAGGAGTATTGGCAGCAACAAAAAAAACACTTGATTAGCACAATTATTTCAATTCACTTCATTTGAGCTCTTTAATAGAACTATATTGGATAACATACCACCATAATTATGCAATATAACACTAAATATCACCGAAATAATGAATTAGAACAAGAGCACCTCATGACACTTCCAAGTTCCCGCCAAAACTCTTTGCTTTAGTTATTGGTCTGAGGGCTGTGCAGACTGCAGGCATGCAGCCAGTGTCACCAACTTAGGGGTTTTGCCCCCAAATTTAGGGGGAAAAAAACTTGTCTAGGGGTTTTTTTAGGGGGGAAAAAGATTAGGGGTTTTTTAGGGGTTTTAAAATTTCGTTAAATGACAATAAAATAATAAGTATAATATTTTCCAATGATTTCTATGTTGAAAAATGCATATATGAATGTTTAAATATTAACACTATACTCTACGCTTGCTTTTTAAGCCCATTTTTGGATAATATGTCTTAAAGAAGTATGTAATTGGTAGATCCCGTAGGGCTTCGTTGGTATAAAATAATATAATCATACAGGTAACAAACGTTGAAGCAAGTTAACTGGCAAAGAAAAAGTTGACAATACCATGAATACTTTTATTTTAGGGCGTATTTTCTTTGTTTAGGGTGTTTTAGGGGTTTTTGGATTTGGTTTTAGGGGGTTCAAATTTGAAATGTTGGCGACACTGCATGCAGCGATCCGATTCTGAAAAACGGATGTATAAATAGAGTAGAGTGGGTAATATACTAGATTTTTAAAATAAAATCATTTTAGAATAACTAAATAATATTCTACGTAAGAAAGAGCATATGGGCAATGAAATTGTGGTTATATTCTCTTTGATGGGTCAATGCTTGAACCGAACATACTATAAACTTGTATTTAAAAAATATTGCTTGCGCAATTATTAATAACAATTTCTTTAAAATTATTGTAAATATGCTAAAAGAAACAATTATTTTATGTTGATGATAATATTTTTTTTTATGGCCGCTTCTAGAAATTGATGCGCGCGCATTCAGTGTTCCATGTTTCTAAACATGGCAGGTCGCAGTGGATTTGACGATGTTAATTCCAGGTATTTATTTTAAAACACAGTTTTAATCATATGAAATTACTTTTTTTCCAGCGTATCAAACATTTTTGTTGCTAAATATAATTTTAATTTCTAAATTTACTTATTATTTGCGAATGAACTTTCATGTTTTTGCATTGCGATAACATTGAATGAAAATGGAATTTTTACGCACGCTACTGAATATGCTTCCATTTCTTCATTATGGTTGGACATTTTACGGCACATATGTTTCTTTTTCTCAATAATTAGTGCGATTGTATAGTTTTATAGGTTATGAAAAGTCACAATTCTATGGGTGATTGCAGAGATTTCGGTGGCGGTAGACGGACTGCTGGGGGCCGTCCTCTCCCCTCTGAACCTCCTTACAAGGCTTACGTCGGTAACTTACCTTCCGGACTCATTCAAGGCGATATAAACAGAATTTTCCCTGTAAGTACAAGTCTCATATTTGTCAGTTTTTTGTTTATGTACTTTATGCTAGTTTCATGCGTTAATTAATCTTGATCGAAATATGTGGTTTGTATGATGTTGTATGCTACATATTATGTCATTCTAGGTTACATTATTATCACATTACATCACTGTAAGAATCACAAGGTTTATTGGTTCATACTACACCATTGCTTAGAGAACTTTAGGAAGTGTTAAAAATATTTTAGATACAAAAACAGGTGATGAAATCATTTTACTTTAGGCATACACAGCCAAAAAAGTAAAATATTACAAAATACAATAAACTTGTTACATTAATTACACTGTAATAGGAATTGTACTATAATTTAAAACAAATAAAATGTGAAGAATATATGGTGTGACCATATTTAATGGAATGGTTGTCTTTTATAATAAATAATTTGATGTATCTATTGATTTTAACTCTAAAACTGAAAATTATTTCTCTGAAAATAGTATAGATTTAAGATAAAATTTTAAAATGAATATTGATAGAACCAACGGCCAATACATTTCCGTCAAGAAGATAACTGTTGATTTACATCATATTGAAAACCCGAAGTCTGTTTGTTTTTATAACACCACTGTTTTATGCAAGGGGCGGTTATAATAATTAGTAAATCAATAATGTGGCAGTGTTTATGGCTCACAGTTGTGGTCTCAACTAACTTGAAGTTATTGAACGACAAGCTACATCTGATCTATTAGTCAGATGTGTGTGGTTCCCGAAACTGATTGCCTGTTCGACTTCTAGAGGCTATATGGTCACTGACCAAATTACTTACTTAACATGTATTTATAGAACTTTCTAAGGATAATATAAAAATAAATTATTTCATGTTGGTAATTTTCTAACTAATCTATCCCTATAAGATCAGAAATGTATGATGTGCTTAAAATGTGATTTCATAGTATTGAAGATAACTAATTGTGAGATGATACACTTCTTGCGTTTTCTTGTAAGCAAAAAATGTTAGCAAATGAAGTATTGTGAGGCATAATGTGGAATTAATTTCTATTATTTTCCAGGATTTGTCTATTAAAAATGTACGTTTGGTTATGGATAGAGAAACAGATAAATTCAAAGGATTTTGCTATGTGGAGTTCGAGTGTTTGGAAGACTTGATGAAGGCAATTGAATTGAATGGAGCTATTAATGTAGATGGAAACTTAATCAAAATTGATGTCGCTGAAGAAAAAAGAAATGACAGGTTTGTATTTGCATTGAATTTTTGTTACTCAGTTGAGGACCAAATTCTGTTTAGAATCCCTTTAGTAATAGAAAATAGACACAGTTGTTAAAAGTAAATAGTAATGTAGTGTTAATGGATGTGTGCAGCATAAAAGAAAACATTTAAGGAATATGTATGTTTTTTTTATTGATTTAATACCTAAGCAAACAAACTATCTAGATAAAACATTAAACAACTATGGTTCTTATAAAATCCGTATGTAAAGCTCATGATTACTGATTACACACTTACAAAATAGTACAAATGCAATATAGGTCATTGTAATGAGATCTAAAATTTAAGTTCAAACATTTACAACAGGGAATAGACATTCAAGTACTTTATGGAATTATTCTGTATGCAATAATCTTATTACATTTTCTAAAGCTGTGTAATTATTGAATATATATCCCTAAATAGGTTTTTATATATAAATTTGTCATTAGCAGCTTAGCCTTGCCAATGTCCTTGGAACGGCTTTGGCTAAAGCAAGCAGCTAGGTCTTCTGTGTATTCTGTAGACTTACAATGTGCTACATTGAAAGACAGTGTGAAAAAGGGCATCACCACTTTTAGGCTGGCAATACAAGCAACATCCTATAGGTTCAAAGGGATGCATGACAATGACATATGGTATATTTTTTGTTTGGAATAAGACAAGTGTCTTGCTTGCTTTGAAACTGGTAAAATTTTTGGCTTGTCACTACACATGACTTGCTACTGTATAACATCTGAAATAACATTGGTCATCTTTACATTCTAATCAACTTACTAATAAACACTGTATAATATATCTGTAATAGTTATATATTCTTCATTTTACCATGTTGAATAATATTTATTAATATTATAGGAAGCATGACATTGTGTACTTGTATAAATATAATATACAGCATTTATTAGTAGTAGTGGACGATAGCCTAGTTGGGAATGGAACGGTTTGCCGAGACAATGTCCAGAGGTTCAAAACCCAAGCCACAGACCTCTGAGTTTTCGAAGTTACGTGTGTATTGTTTATCAATTATCTTTTATTTTATTTTTTTTATTTTTACTTTATTTGGAAAACTACAGAAAAAACATAACTCTTATAAATTAAAAACAATTAAACAACACATTATCCACAACAGTTTCCACAGATTACAATATCATGTAAACAAAAAAAAAACACAAAGGTGGCGCGGCGCGCTATAAGTACGCACCTACACCCAGAAATCATTAACTAAAATTCTTAAAATTGCTCATAATTATATACAATTACATTTACTTATAATATTTTTTTTGTACTGGGATAGAGAAAGGTGAAAGATGTCGATGCAGTCAGTATCCACAGATGTGATATTATTGTACAATCGACAAGCTCTTTTAATAAATATGTTCATGCCATAGTTTGTCTTCGCTGTACCGATATGAAACAAAAACTTCTTACGTGCACTTAGACGGGGACAACCGAAACATATCTTACCAAGTAGGTAAGGGGAGTCAACTTGATTCCTAATGATTTTATATAAGAACATAAGGTCGCGCTCTGAGCGCCTGGACTTTAAACTTAATAACCCATGTTCCAACTGAGTGTCATGACGATTACGCCATTGGAGATGCTTGATAAATTTTTCTTGGATACGCTCCACTTTCCTTATATATGTGTCATATCGAGGATTCCAAACCACTGATGCATATTCAAGTAACGGCCGCACAAGAGATTTATACAATAGCGTTAAAGTTGTTATTTTTTTGAATTCTCTACCAATTCTTAGTACAAATCCTAACATACGATAAGCTTTCCGAGTCATATGATTAATGTGAGAATCAAAAATGAGTTTACTATCAAGGAGAACCCCCAGGTCTCGCACCTCGGAAACTCTTACAATCTCTTCACCGTTTAGATTATATTTATATTCAATAGCTTTTCTTTTTCTAGTGAAAGTAATGATATTACATTTTTTTACATTTAGAAATAAAAGGTTTCCCTTGCAATAATCACAAAATCTATCAAGGTCAAATTGTAAATCGCGACAGTCATCAAAATTTTTAATTATTTTATAAATCTTTTTATCATCAGCATAAAGAATAACATTAGAAGAATTAAAACTTTTAAGAACATCATTTATAAATATATTAAATAGGAGTGGTCCAAGATGCGATCCCTGAGGAACCCCAGATGTTACCGGCATAAAGGAGGAGCAGAACCCTTTAACGGTAACAGCCTGACTTCGCTCCCTCAAATATGACTCAATCCATCGAAGCAAATCGCCATGTATACCAATTTTCTCAAGCTTTCGTAATAAAATGCTGTGAGAAATTTTGTCAAACGCTTTTGAGTAATCAGTATACACGACATCTACCTGAAAGCCATTGTCCATCGCCGTTGAAACAAAATCCACAAATTCGCACAAGTTCGACTCGGTTGATTTCTTACTAACAAATCCATGCTGCTGAGGCACGATTATCGGATTAATGATAGGGGAAATTATATCACAAATAATTTTTTCAAAGAGTTTAGGGATAATACTAAGTTTGGATATGGGACGATACATTTTAACGTCATGCTTATTGCCACTCTTAAAAACAGGTACAATATATGAACGCTTCCACGTAACTGGCATAACTCCCAATTGTAAAGATAAATTAAATAATTTATGTAGAGGCACCGACAAACTTTTATAGCATTTTTTAAGGAACAAGGGTGGGATCCCATCTGGGCCAGCACCCTTCTTAATATCTAATGATTTTAAATATTTAGCTACAGTATCTTCTGGAATGTGCACAGTACCAAGGTTTAACGCATTACTATAGTCTGCAGTTTTAGCAACATTATGTGAAGGCACAGTATTACTCTCCTCAAATGCTGATTTAAAATAATGATTAAAAAGGTCGCTTATTACTCTTCCATCAGAAGAGGTAACATCATCCAAAAACATGCAATCAGGAAGAGTATTAGAGGCCCTTTTCGCATGGACGTAAGTCCAAAAACTCTTACTATTTTTTAATATTTGCTTTTCGGTGTTTTCTACATAGCGATCATAACATTCCCTTTCAACTCTTTTTTGTCTCTCTCTTAATAAAGCAAAACTAGAATAATCATTATGACGACCATACAACTTCCATTTTTTATGAAATTTTAGCTTTTCCTTGATAATTTTTTTTAAAGGTTGAGTATACCAAATCGGATATTTGCGATCCCCAGAAATCCTTCTCAGCGGTACATGATCACTTATGACTTTATCCAAAATGTCACCGAACTTATTTACACTATGTTCGACGTTGTGACCTATGATACATGTATTCCAATCAATATGACCAAGGACTTCATTAATCAAGTCATAGTCAGCTCTTGCGAAATTCAGGGATATTCTAGTCGGGGGGCGAAGATAATTTGGGCTAAGATTCGAGGCAAATATATTTAGTGCAGGATGATGGTCATCCTCGGGGACCAGTGGTAACTCGGATTTTTTAACCTGACAATTAACATTACTTATAACAAGATCTAATAATCTGTTATTTTTATTCATAATAAAATTAAATTGCTTAAAATCATTAAAACACATAAAATTAGATAAAGAATTTGTGAGCAAATCATGAGCAGCTTCATTAAGAGAGATTACATTATCATGATCTGATCTAAACCACTGTGCAGCGCTTATATTGAAATCACCAGTCAGTAAAAAGTAATCGTTAGGATTCTCAGTCACCGACCGAGAGACTTCGTCATAGAAATCAACTTCATCATCATGCTGCAGATTACACTGTGGAAAATAGCAGCAAAACAATCTTACCTTTAGAACCTTGCGGTTTTTCCTTATAAGAATACACAGGGAGATTATGTCCGCCGAGTTAGTATTACTAGAAGACAACACACAAACATCTGTTACAATTAGTCCCTTTCTGGTGGCTATTAGAACTCCACCTCCCAATTTATCTAGTCTGGATGAATAATCACGATCGCATCTGTATACATTGTAGCTACCATCAAATAATTCAGCATCGAATATACCCGGTAACAACCAAGTCTCAGAAAGGCAGACGACATCAAAGTTTGACAATAACATATTTGCATAAAATGTATTCGTTTTTGTACGGAGCCCACGCACGTTCTGATAATATATGCTCAACTGCGACGCCATAACTGATATTTAAACGTAGACTTCATGAACAAGATACATGTAATAATGTGACGCGAACACAAAACTGATGACATGAAAATTAACAAATATATCATGGATAATTTCCTTCTCCAACTCAATACAATATTACAATTAAAGTTAGGAAGACACGCAACCAGTAACACATCAAACGTTATAAAATAATGAAAGTTAAAAGTTATTAACACTCCACAAGTATCAAGAGAGAACATGATTCGATACAAAATCATAACATAAATATCACTTATACAATGTATTTTAAATCATCATCCGAAGAAATAGGTACAAGTTTACTAGTATCATTTTTTCGTGCCATTATGGAATGATTCTTAACCCAAACGTATTTATATTTTTTTTCTTGAGCAATTTTTTTAGCTTTATTTAATAACGACTTATTAGAACTAGTAAGGTGGTCATTAAAATAAATAGGAGATAAGTTGTTACTATAACCAATATCGCACGCTTTGAGATTTTTAATAGCTCTTAATCGGGACAAAAAGTCATCTTTTTTATATCTAGCGAGAAAGCGAACAATAATTGGCCTGGGCTTCTTCGTATCTTTCTTCATATGCGCTACACGAGTAACAAAGTCGATGTCAGTTTCAGTGTTAACTGGGCAGTTGGCATGAGCAGCAAGTTGCGATATAATCTTCAGCAAATTCTCTCCATTCTTCTCAGGTAGCCCTACTATCTCAATATTAGAACGACGACCCCACTGTTCCTGTTTCTCAATATTTGATTTAAGAAATGCTAGTTGTTTAGAGGTATCATCAATTTTGGTCTCTAAAGAATTTATTAAGATGGACTTTCTTTCAATGTCACCAATTCTTTTAGTGATCGAATCGTACTTCTCGCTAATAAAATTAACTGAATCTCGAAGATTCGTGACTTCTGCTCGTAGATCCTTTAAATTAGCGTTGATGTTTGACATTGCACCGCTTATCTCCTCTCTAACAATTGAACGTAGCTTCTCAGTATCTATCAAAATATTATCTTGTTTTGTATGACTTGCAACCTCGGTAATAGGTTCTGGGGTAGTGGCAGTTATATTTTTTTTAACGCGGACGGTGACTCTGTTAAAATCTTCGTCAACAAATCCACTGGGTATCTTGGCTGACTGCTCTAATCGTATATTCGAACGTACTGGTGTGTTACTGTTATCTGATTTCGGTTCTTTACTTATACACTCTAAACATTTCCAAGCTAGTTTTTGCTCACTCTTTAGTGCCCGAAATTTTTTTGCGCTGACATTAGCACATTCGAGATCATATTTATTTGAACAGTGGGTGCAGGTAAGAAACTCTGGATAGTTAATTAAGTTTAGACAACCCGAACATTTAGTTTTATTTGCGGGCATGTTGCCTGTTCAATTAAAATTTTTAAATTTCAAAAATTGTTTCTGTCTACGTGACTTGAACACACGATCGCGTGCACGACGAACGGTGTATTAGCCGTTCGGCCAAGCTTTCAATATGGGGTTTGACGAAATTTACAACTACTTATAGAATAAAGCAGTATGAGACCTTGTTAATGAGTCCAAAGTTCAATCTATTGTTCACTTTACAAAAGATTCGTTGCAGTTTTAATATTTAAAAGTTAACACTTTTAGATATAGTTTAACACTGATTTAATTGCACTATCGTTTTCGTTATTGTAATTACCACTAGAACACTCGGTTTAGAGACGAAATATGCACTTTTGACTGTACTTTTTGATTTTTAAAAACAGAGCAACTCACTCGTGACAAATCTATAAAGCGCCACCTGGTGGATTGATGATCGTTCGCTATAACGGTGAAGGAAAACATCGTGAGGAAACCTACATACCTGAGAATTCTTCATAAGAATTTCGAGGGTATGTGAAGTCTGCCAATCCGCACTAGGCCAGCATGGTGGACTAAGGCCTAAACCCTCGCAATAGTAGAGGAGGCCCATGCTCAGCAATGGGCAGTATATAATTCAGGGCTGGCATGATGATGATGATTTATTAGTAAGGCCATAAAAGACATACAACCTTTAATAAGGCCCTATACTGTATACTAACAAAACATGAAAACTGTTGCAGAGCGGGATTCGACCGTGGGCGACGTGACGGTGGCGGCGGGCGTGACGGAGGCCGCGGGGGCGGCGGCGGTGGCGGCGGCGGGGGCGGCGGGGGGTTCAGGAGGGACGGCGGCCGCGGTACGTACGACCAGTACGACGCGCTCGACCGCCGCGCGCCGCGACATCAGGGTGGAGGGTTCACACACGGTAACATCGCGCTACACTAACGCATCACTGATAGTGGAAAGGATACTTGACTTTACATTGTTTTGAGATATCGAGTTATATTTCACCGTAGTGAGATGTGCTGCATCTTTTTTTATGTTAAATTTACCTTAGTTTTGTTTTGATAGATTTATTTTACGTATTTAAGACCCGCTATACTCAACCTTTGGCCCGCCGGGCTTTCGCAAGTGACCTACCTGACTTAGAAAATTTTACTAAACTTATCGCAAGATCCCCTGAGCTGTATGCTAATCTTATTAGAATAAAATAATTCATTGTGTTTTTATAAATACGTAACAATTTTAACTTTAATTACATTTTTAGATACTTAAATAGGTCAATAAATTTATGGTGCAGCTCGAGGCACCATAACTATGATGCCTATGCAGCCCAGATAAAAATGGTTAAGTACCACTGTTTTAGACTGTTCTCGGTGACCTGAACTACATGTTACAACTTGCAACTAAATATATACTCTATATTACAGTTAAAATAAAAAAAATGGTAAAGTCAATTAACCTTTAAACTGCCAACATGCTTGTTTTGTATACCTTAACTGGATGTTGAATGTATCCCTCAGCCATTGTCCATGTATAAATATTACATATTGACAAATTGCCAGTAACGACTTCTAAAGTGTCCAAGATTTCTGGTGTTCTTTATTAATACACAATTTATTTCGTCTATCATGACGTACTTTTATAATTGCCGTAATGTGGCTAACATTATTTTGAATTATATAATAGTTTTCAAGATATTAAGTACCGCAAATAGAATTTTATATACATAGAAACTCTAGTCTTTATAAATTGAGAAAGCACTGATGCATCCATTTCTGGTGTACTTAACTTTACATTTCCATTTAATCCATTAATGGTGATACCATTCGAAAAACTAGTTTGATTGTATTATGTCGAGAGATTTGAAAGATTTATATGACCTTTGGTATTTCTTCATAGTTATAGTATTTTTATATTTAAACTAGCTTTTGCCCGAGGCTCCGCCAGCGTTAAAAAAAATTCCGGGATAAAAGTCCCGCTTTATATTTTCCCGGGATTAAAAGTAGCCTATATGTTAATCCAGGATATGATCTACCCGTGTGTCAAATTTCATCGATATCCGTTCAGTAGTTTTTGCGTGAAAGAGTAACAAACGTACATGCATACATACATTCTTACAAACTTTCGTGTTTATAATATTAGTAGGATACAATAGGCTTTATAATTTTGGCATAAATGTATTTCCCATCAGATAAAGCCGTGTTCAAGTGGTAATTTTTTAATCTATACTAATATTATAAAGCTGAAGAGTTTGTTTGTTTGTCTGTTTGGTTTAACGCGCTAAACTCAGGAACTACTGAACCGATTTTTAAAATTGTTTCACTAATAGGAAGCTACATTACTCCTGAGTACTATAGGCTATTTTTTATCCCGGGAAAACATTTTCACGCGGGCCGAGCCGCGAGCTATACTAGCGTATAAGGTATGCGCCATTTTATTGTACAGAACTATGCTTGAATATTGTTTTAAAGATGACACAGAGCTAACGCGGGAAAATCCCGAATTCAACATACATTTTATCATGTATATCTAGTGAACTTGCAATGATTCCATAAATCTCGTGACATTGTTACGTAAACTTTATGTAGTAGTGCTTATGTTTAGATTGGGTCGTCCATAATTATTATTGATATCTAGACGTATTTGCTAAAAATGCCATATACCTCGTGAATGCATAAAAAATACTTCATTAGCTAGAGTGTAAACATAGCCTAACTCTGTCGATGACATTTCGCACAACATCTTGTCAAACTAGTTTATCGAATAACTACAAATATAATTTTAATTGCATGCTTTTGCATACATTTTTACAATACATATTCATTTATCATTTTGTTTTTGTGTGGTGGTATAAATTTTATTGGAGATCCTTAAATACGACATTGTTTTGGTTGTCACAGGATGGTTTAAAATACTTCGGAATTTTTGAAACATTAAGAGGCCATATACAAACTTCAACTATTTCAGTCAACTTTTCATCGTGATTATTCAAAAAATAAACTGATCTGATTAATTTCTAATACATCATCGGAAAGACTATTTCAACACTAATAAAATAAACGAGCCACATTTTTCATATCTTTCTTTAATTTCAATCTATCCACGTTTCCCTGTTAACGTAGGGAAACTTTTTTCCAGCTCCAGCCAGTGGCTAGCGCGCGAAAAAAAAATCACTTTCATTTTGTATGATTTTACGTTGAAAATACAGAAATTGTCTCTTTCATAATTAAGGCGACTTTTATACCAATGAACAGTAACTTTCGTTAGTTAGTTTAAAGCACGATTTTGATTGAAAACTGCAACATGTTTGAGTCTCCGTACAACAAAATTTCTGAAACAAACGTTGGATAGATTGAAATTAAGGAAAGATATGAAAAATGTGGCTCGTTTATTTTATTAGTGTTGAAATAGTCTTTCCGATGATGTATCAGAAATTAATCAGATCAGTTTATTTTTTGAATAATCACGATGAAAAGTTGACTGAAATAGTTGATTTTTTTTTATATGGCCTCTTAAAGGTACTCTAAACAATATAACTCAAAATTCTTTTCTCTTTGACAACTGGTGATTGGACATTTATTCGTATGGTTTTATGTTAACAAAATATATTAAAACATAAAGAGTATGTTGTCGAGTCATTACAAAATTCATGTTTTTTTTTGCTTTTTAACACACAGTTTTGAAATATATAACCTAGATACTAATTTTCATGGGATTTTGGCAGTCATTGTAAACTAATGTCCAGAACATGTTTCACCAATGTGATGCGGGTTATTTAAATAACATAGTTAAATAGGACATATTATGTCATAGTGGGTATATATTTTCTTATTATTAAGTTTGTTAAAGGTGAGTCTAAAAAAAAACAAATATAATACTGCTGTGCTAAGCGCAAAAGCGGTATGTCAAGGAACGCTAGTTTCGAGAAACTTGAAGTTTTGTAAATTTATACTCCATCGGTTTAGGTATTTAACTAAATGTAAACAAGAAATTACATATGATTCCCGGGGAGGCTACATTTTCATACGAAAGTATTTACGAAGACTGTTGCGTCAATGAAACTACGGCGTACATAAAACACTTAAAATTATTAAATTCACTTTAGAAACAAAACAACAACTAATTATCAGAAACAAAGCAAAGAATATGATAAATTGTCAAATTTCTACAATTCGGAAGTGTATCGGTAATTGGTGTCTAGTTAACCGATTAAATTGAATGGCGGTCAGTTTTAATGGCGTGCTACGTGACAGTCGTACTCTTAAATTTTGTAGGGTTATCTAATACGATACATTAGAAAAATGTTTAGCGTGCCGTTCGTATTAGCTCTTTTACAGTTGACAGGTTGAGATCTTTTATAAAAGTATTGTAATTTATGATAATTAATTGTGTTCGCGCTTATTAATGAATAACTATAACTTTATAATAACCAAACAACTTTAATAAACGGGAATAACAGTGCTAAGTGTTGTGTAGGTTATGAAGACGTTTATTTTAGAATGAAGTCGTTTGTAAAGAGAAATGGACAGGTAAAATACCTTTTTTATGGTTTGTTTACATTTAGTTAAATACCTAAACCGATGGAGTATAGTTTTCTTTTCACCCTTTGCGATTTGAAGTAAAACTGAGATAGGAAGTTTTTTCTTGAGGTATTTTACATGTTTTTTAAAAATAACTGCTATTTTTTTTTATGATATTGAATGACGAGACGAGCATGCTGTTCGCCTGATGTGGTAAACGATACGACCACTCATAAACCATCCAGCACCTTGACTTATAAAGTACTGTGTGGCATTCCACTGCGCTCGTCATCCTGAGACATAAGATGTTAGTCTCGTTATGTCCAGTAGTTACATATTGGCTATATTGTTCATTGGATCTGCATTTTCTAAGCTATCTGATGCCACAAAAATCAAGTTTAAGATATTTTTTTAGATATGGCTTTTGAGCTTAGCACGGCAGAATATGTATGTATTCATGCCTATTGCCTTCTACTACATTATATTGGTTTTCAAATATTTATGGGCTGTACAAATTTATATTACAGTAAAGAATATCTACATTTCACAGAGGAGTGTTTACGTTTTAAACAATGCTAGATTATAATGAGTCCATACAAAAATTGATGATAACAGGATTTCTTACAGCAGATGTGAGTAAATTATCGTTATGCTGGCCTGCGTCAGCGAAGTGCAGATTTTTATTTTTTACCCGACTGCGAAAGAAGGAGGGTTATTTCAAATACAAACTTAATTGGCATACAATGTTTTCTAGTGGCACCCAAACTAAGCTGCGCTTGTATCTTGGCAGTCCAAGATTCAAGCGCATAGGGAGCTAGAACAAGTCACTTTAGTCTTGTCAATAAACACATCATGGAATGCCCGTTTTGCAGTAAGATCTTGTGTTGTCAAGTGATATTTTAGCGTCCAGTAAGACTATTTTATGATCAGTGGCTGATAACGACCATAGCTCTACACAGACCTGCATGGGCGTATCATCAAATATATTTTGCGCTAGTTTTTTCAGTCATAATGGAGTTACAACCGCCCGAAAAATGCACGTGTGTATGTCTATATGTTATAGTGTAGGCATAACAGCGGATGCTGTGACAGAGAACTGTGGAGTAGCACGAGTCTTTGAAGAATAACATCGTAAGCGACATGTCGTACTTCGTCGTCGTAATAAATAAATATCTATACACTAACTTTTGCCCGCGGCTTCGCCCGCACGAAAGAGTTTTTCCTGGATAAAAGGCCCGCTATACATTTTCCCGGGATAAAAAGTAGCCTCAAACCTGCCCAGGGTCTCTATCTAACTATCTCGACACCAAATTTCAACGAAATCCGTTCGGTAGTTTTTGAGCTTATCGCGTACAAACTCCCACCCCTTTTTACCCCCTTAAGGGTTGAATTTTGAAAAATCCCGTCTTAATGAGCACCAACGTCCTAAAAGGAACCCCCATGCAACATTTGAAATAGTTTGGACCAAGGAATCACGTTGTCCCATAAAAACTGTCGTAGACGTAGGTAGCCGATAAGAAATTCCTTTCTTATCGGATGCCTACGTCATACAAAGAACACACACTCCAAGTGTCAGGTCTCTACGATCAGTGGTTTAGGCTGTGCGTTGATCCGTCAGTCAGTCATGCAGGACAAAGCATTTTATATGTATAGATATAATAAAGCAGTAGAACCGGCGCGGCGTGTCTGTACATTTAAAGAAATGTGATAAAAAAAGAAAGGGGGCGACTAAAGAAGAGTAATGGAAAACAAATCAGCGATCTTTATAATTATTTTCTGTTTGTTTGTTACTGCACATCTCCGAAACTACTGAACGGATTTCGATGAAATTTGGCACATGGGTAGGTCATGTCCTGGATTAACACATAGGTTAGCGGGTCTTTTATCCCGGAAAGTCTATTTCACGCGGGTGGAGCCGCGAGCAAAAGCTATTTAAAATATACAGGGTGAATTTTCCAAGTGGGTGTGGAGGGCGAAATCATAAATATAGTTTTAGCATAAACTGCGGAATGTCATTTACGATGTTCTTCTTGAAAAGGCTTCAGCAGCTGCCATACTGTTGCCGTGTTGTGTACATGTGATTGAGTTGTGTTGTGTGCAGAGCGCGAGCGCGAGAGGGGAGGAGGCGGCGGCGGGGGTGGTGGCGGCGGTGGGGGCGGTGGCGCTGGAGGCGCTGGCGGCGAGCGGTGGGGCGAGCGCGACGGCGGCGGCCGGGCCTCGCGCGGCACGTCGGAGGAGCCGCGCGGCGCGGGCGAGTGGGGCCGCATGGGCCGCTCCGGCTCCAACGCGCCCGCGCCGCGCCGCCGCGGCAACTACGACGACATGCCGCCCGCGAGACCAGGTACCTTGGTTTCTAGCTTCTTACCTCTTTTATTTTTCGAGGCACGGGAATTCTCGACCAAAATTTCTGGAGTTGCATGTCATCCTGAGACATAAGACGTAAGTCTCATTATGTCCAGTGGTTACACTGGCTACAATGTCCTTCAAACCGAAACACAACAGTGCATGCACACTGCTGCTTGAAGGTGGAAATAGACATTGCGGTGGTACCCACCCAGATGGACTCTTACATATGAGAGACCTACCACCAGTAAAACTGATACATAGACTGCTATGATAGGTTTGTGAGCGGTATACCCTTTTGTAATAGTGAATTACTAAAAACATGCTTAACATAGTTGTTTCCTAGCAGACACATCGGGCCGACCAAGGCTGGTCCTGGAGCCGCGCACAGTGAAGGAGCCTGTGAACTCGCTGGCGTCCACCAGCCAGGCCTCGTCGATATTCGGCGGCGCGCGGCCAAGAGAAGAAAGACTCAAAGAGCTCGCGAACGAATAGGCGCCTCATCCACTGCACTCACACCCGTACACTTACTCTTCTTTCCCGGTTCCGTGTGTATGTATCGTCCCGATCCCGCATTGTGTGCTCCGATATTTCATTGTGCATCCTAAAATTGTATATGGATACGAAGGATTTTGTTAGGTTATGAGGTTGTAAATCATTTTTAACATGTATTTTGTTAGCTTTATTACGTGTCTATGAGCTTATAATTGTTACGCCGCTGCTCGCCACTCGTTTTCGAGCGGGAAGCCAGCGCGTCGCTTGGTTTATTGGAGTATTAAATTGCTAGTGTTTGTTTCGTCAATCTCAAAGTTTGGGCTTGTGTGTACGTACGATATCGGCTCGCATAATATTAATTAATTTTACGACATTAAACGCGTAAAGATAATGTTTTTGGTTCCTTATTTATGTATCTTGTAAACTAATTATTTTAATTTTTACTGTATTATGTGGCGTCACGCCTCATACCCGATTTTCTGTTGTATTTGTTTATCATTTATTGATTGTTTAGTTTATTAGGTCTTGAAAATTAATCACTGAACGAGTAATTATGAACATAATTTAAGAGTTGATTATAAAGGTTATGTAATTACGGTGTCATTTAATAAATTAACTTCCACATACTTGGATTTCTACTTTGTTAGATATTGTGTAATGCCACAAGTAATGTGGCAAATAAATAAAAAAAAATCGCAAAATTGTAACAGAACATAGAAAAACAAATAAAAAGTGAATTCTTTGTAACCGAGGGTTTATCTAAAGCCAAATTTACCCTAGCTACCTCTCCATGATTTGAAATCAATGCTTTTAACAATCAAATTGGAATATAGCATGAAGAATAAGGAGCTTACTTACTATATTATTACCTAATGTGTCTAGTTTAATCATACACTACTATTCAACAGAGAATTTGCATGGATTTAAATGCCTCTAATTTTATTAGTTTATTGATAAATAAATAATAGCCATATTATATCAAGCTTCCTACTTTAAATTTAATTAATTTTTTAGTTTGTCTTTTCTTATAAATTAATTGAGGTGATGAGCGACGGTGTTACGCTTGCTCGCCCATAAACTGAAGCAGAACTTTAAATTACAACTGCATGGCACTACTCTGCACTCTAAAAGTAATTACATTTGTTACAATCTGTCTGGAAAGCAGAAATGGACATTGCGGTCGTCCCTATGCAGTCGAAATCTCACAACCCAGTGGCGTAACTATAGGGTGACATGACTGATGACGGCAAAGTGCCAAGGCCCCGGGCGTCAGGGGCCCCGCTCTCCACCCCCAAACCGAGAAAAACGTTGAATATCTGCTGAAGGATGGTTCAGGAGAAAACTAAAAAAAAAAACTTTGAATTTTGCACTGCAATTTTTCTATTCTGTGAATTAGCCACATCCATCACACATGCCTTCACGGGTGTGTACGTCACTGCGCATTTAAATAAATAAAAAAAACTACCTAATTAATTCATAGCTTAATTTAAAAAAAAAAACATCTAAAATCTACTAGAAATATATTGGAAAATCCATTTAAAAAATACTTAGCGGTGAAGGCGCATTTGGAAAAAGAAAATGATGTCAACAACCATAACTGTGCACTGGTAAGGGGGCGTCCATAAATTACGTGAGGTGTTTTTTTTAATTTTCTGCCCCTCCCTCCCCCCCTGGTAAGATGTCGTGAGATTTTATTCAACCCCCTCCCCCATCCCCCAATCTCACGTGAGATTTTTCAAAATGTGAGTTTCTTACGTAAACGCGTTGGATTGTTATTGTAAAAAGAAATACGTATTACGATTACGCTTAAGATTAAATCTTAAGAATGTACAATCTGGATTAAATGGACCAAAATAGTATAATTTTTTTTTGTTTCAATCAGAAAAAAAATTGCGTGATATTTGCCGAGACCCCCCCTCTCTCCAACGTAAGATTAGATGAGATTTGACTCGACCCCCTCCCCCCCTTAAACACCTCACGTAATTTATGGACGCCCCCTAAGAAAGAGACCGCAAGGTATGCGCTTACTCAGCACTTATTTATAAAATTCTATCAACTCTAATTTTGATTTCTAATCAAGTAAAACAAGGAAACTTGTACTTTCTGTACTTGTGAGTGTTTTCTGTAGGATATTTTAAAGACAAAGTTTACCAATACATATTGAAGCATGTGTAGGAAGATGTGGTTACAGAAACTAGATTGACATTACATTTTATTTACCAGCCTGTCTCATTTTATTTGGAAACTAGCTTTTGCGCGCGGCTCCGCCTGCGTGGAAAAGTTTTCCGGGATAAAAAGTAGCCTATAGCACTCAGGAGTAATGTAGCTTCCTATTAGTGAAAGAATTTTCAAAATCGGTCCAGTAGTTCCTGAGATTAGCGCGTTCAAACAAACAAACAAACTCTTCAGCTTTATATAATAGTATAGATAGATAAGTATAGATTATTGCAAATGGCAAAGCTGCAAGAAAGAACTGGGCTTAGAATGTGACAAAAAAACACGTCACGTCTCCGTTTCGTTTTATTGGGATTGGTTGAGAGACTAACAAGTGACTGACGTATTGGTCTCTCGATCAATCACAAACATCAAAATTAAACATCGTTTTACGAGTTCGCGTCTTCGTGTCACATTCTAAGCCCACTGCTTACAATATACAATGAAAATTATATAGATTTATGTATAACAATATGTATTTGTTATTCAACAAAATATCTTTAGAGATATTAAAAAATGTACAGCTATAATCAATCTTTACGGCTGGCATGAGGTTAGTCTGTAGAAACATTGAAGTTGTTGCTTTCCGAAATGCATAACAGGTGTAGAGTTAGCAGTCCACACCTTATACCTCACTAGCGAGATGTAACTAACATGCAGTCAGCTAAAAACACAGAGGAGAGGACAGCTGTACAATATTAGGCTCATATGTCAAGGTCATCATCAGGGTCCTCTTCATCCCAGTCATCGACAGCATCAGGCTCGTAGAACACCTTGCTCTCTCCTTCATTTATCTTACTCATATATGGAAGCTTCAAGTTGTACTTCTGTAGTTTTTCAGTCTGTTCCACTTCTATTTTGAATGTTGAAAGTGTTCCCGGAGATGGTTTCTCTGGTTCCGGTTCTTTCTTCTCTTCTTTGATTACTGAATGAGACTTTAAAACCTTATTAATGCTGTCATAAGATAACAATTCTTCAGTTTTAATAATTTTACTATTCTTCTTGATTTTTACCCACACTTTGTGTGCAATTTTGTCGTCGAACGAAACTATAGCCTTTGCTATATGGTTTAGTTGAATACGTAGCTTAGATGCATGAGTAAGACAATCTTTGTGAAGGATAACAATTAACTTCTCAACATTGTTATCAGCCTGAAGCCTCTTCAAGCATTTTAAACACTCATTCCATCCCAAACATAGCGACATTTGGTTAATAGAATCTATTATTATTGTGCATTTGGTATGTGTGTACTTTGAAAACATTTCCAGATTAAATTCTTCATAACAATTTAGCTCATTTGGATGAAACACATTTCTCCATGCTGCGATTGGTTGTTCATATGCGAACAAATTAATTATACCGCTCGAATTTTGTACAAACTCTAAAATTAAAGGCACTGTATTTTTGTTGATATCGTCTTCGATGAGCACAACCGGAGCCGAGCGTAACTTGAACAGCGTCATTTTACAATTCTAGTATTACAGTCTATAATTGATTCTTCTGAAATATTATTTTGCGCTGTAGCCACATAACCCTATTACCAGAGCCTTCTATTTGTGAGTTTTCATTGATTTCAGAGGAGATTTCATTTTATTTATTAGTCTGTTTATTAGGAAGTCGGAATCTAACCTGTAATCTGAAATTTGAAAATACGATTTTTTTTCTCCTTTTTAGCAAAAGGATAAGGCAAAGGGGCTCAGCCATGCAGCCTAGTCTGCTGTTTTTTCATATCTAAAGCGGGGTTTACATTAGCAAGAAAACTTGCAGAAGTTATGTGGCGCAAGCTATTTTTACCGTTTAAACAGTCACGGCAAGCTGACTTCTGCAACATTTTGAAGCTTGCAGGACTTCTGGCAAGTTGCATGTGTAAACACCATTTGTGCAACTTGCGCGAGAACTTGCAGTTTATTCTGCGCGCAGATAAAAGTTTCAACTTGCTGAGCTAGTAGCTAACGTTTTTTTTTTATTTGTTCCATTCTGAAGCAGCTAAGGTCTCAAAGACTATACTGCCAAGTTATAAGTTTGTAGTATTACCGATATGCTTTGATTAATGTCTATTTTTGCCGCCCAGCAGTAGTATACATGCACTATTGTCTTCCTGTTTGAAGGACATTGTAGCCAACGTAATTATTGGGCATCATAAGACTTAACATCTTATGACTCAGGATGATAAGTACAGTGGAATGCCACGCAGTGCTTTATAATTCATAATTCTGTTTCATGTTGGTACTTTTAAGACGGTTATTTTATTTACAATCGTCATCCAAACAACATTATATTAGATTCATAAAATTTCGGCGAAAGGATTGCGTGCCTTGTCATTCAATTTTATGAAAAAAAAACATGGCAAGCAATAAATATTCCTTGAGTAATGTAAACAGTTTTGCAAGAAGTTGCGCAAGTTAACTTGGTGGACCACTTGCAAAAGCGTGTTGCTAAAGAAATATTGCCGCTAGTGTAAACGCATCTGAAAGTTATTGCGCTACATATTGCTGAGAGAACTTGCTATTCTAATCATTCCGTCTTGAGCAGCCGACTCGGACGGACCTATTGTTTGTCATAGCGCCAGCTGTGACACACATTGTTCCCCCGAGTACCTGCTCGGTCGGATCGCAGCGACCGCGCTGCACGTCAAGGTCGAAAGGGAACAATAGGGCTATTGTCCTATTGTTACCTGGAAGCCGTTCGGGCCGAACCGCGTCCTTCTCAGGACAGGGTTTCGCTCAATTACAACGTCTAAAGTTTTAATTTTGCCCCTTCAGGGCTAGCTCGGTGGTTAACCTACCGGTGTAAACAAGCCGAGCTAGCGGTGACCCGGCCACGCGCTGCGCCCCTTCAGGGCTAAAGCAAAGCAGGACGGGTGCGGATTTGGAAGCTGTGGAGACACACCACAGTTTCCGCCGCATATCGCCTTCCCTACCTTACCCTTCCCTTAAATCCATCCCGTGTATCGGCTGAGCGTGCGGTCCTCGGACCAATATCGCTTACGGTACACGGACTGATAGGGACCCTTTGCACATTAAGATTGGCAAAGGGTATACAAGCTTAGGGCACACCTATTTTAAGTACATCCCCCCTCGCCTATACCCGGCGAGGAGGGCCACGCACTCAACTCACCCCCGGGCACACCCACCCGGGGACTTAGTCACCGCGTTATTCCGCGTTCCGCGACCCGCGACCGATATTCAGTGTGAGAGCCGCCTGGTTTCTTGTGTGTTCTTTCCCAGGCGGAACACACCCGGGGTAGTGAACACACACGCGGCCCCCAAATTAATTAACCAACCATGGACGTGGTCTCAGCCTCTAATGTGGCCGGTTCCGCGTCCATTGTACCCCAACATGACCCCATAGTCGCACCCGGCCTCACGCTTTCGCAAATGAAGTCGGCGCTGCGCAGTCTTGTAGTCCTAGACAAGGACTTTAGAGACTACATGTCCGGTTTGCTCCACAATGTGCGGGAGCAACTCTCCGAGTCGTGGAACCCGCTGGAGTCGGCAGGGGCCTCGGCCGCTAGCCAAGCGACCGAGACCGCTGTCGGTTCTGGCGTGTCCGATTCCGACAATGAGATGGAGACCACCATCTCGGGCTCCCTCAAACGCACCGTCTCTTCTTCCTCCTGCGAATCACAGGCGGAAGCCTCGTCGTCGGAACGCGACGACGAAGGCTTTACGACGGTGAAGCGTGGGAGGAAAAAGAAGAAGGCCGCATCCCAGCCTTCGGATGATCTCGTCCCTGCCCCCGCGCCTTCTGCGCCCATCGACACTAGTTCGGATCCCGCGAATCCCGCGGGTTCGTCGCCACCTTCCGACTCCCAATCCCAGCCGCAACCCAAAGGGCCCTAAAACCGCCACGGGTTAACATGCAGCTTCCCCCCGGCAAGACCATAGAGGTCCTATTTAAAGAGCTGGAAAACCAGCATATTTCCATTCCCACGAACTCGTGGAACGGGAGCCAGCAGCTCCTATCACTTCAGCCCGGCTCGATCTCCGACCATAGGGCTCTAACCAAGTTCCTCGATTCGAGGAACTACTATTACTATACCTTCTCCCTCCCGGATGAGCGTCGCTTCCGCTACGTCATCCGAGGTATCCCCGTCCAAATGTCTGCCCAAGAGGTAAAGGAAGGCCTCCAGGCCAAAGGCATTTCAGCCATTGAGGTGCACCGAATGCACCGCCAGTCCCGTGTTTCCCAACCGGGCTTAGAGTACGAGATGGTTCTAGCCATTCTCGAAACCCCCGCGGACGTGAAACATCTTTACGAGATCCGCGACATTTCCGGGTTAGGCGGCTTCACCGTCGAAACCCCACACAAGAAAGGCCAAATAGGGCAGTGTCATAACTGCCAAAAATACGGCCACAGCTCTCGTGGCTGCCGCCTCCCCGCCAGGTGCGTTAAGTGCCTCGGCGAGCACGGCACTTCGGCGTGCCCACGCCCAAAGGATAGGTCCCTGTGCACGGAGCCGCCTTCGTGCACCAACTGCCGGCAATCGGGTCACCCCGCAAATTGCCGCGGATGCCCCAGAGCACCCAAAAAGACCTTCAGAGCTCCTAAAGCTCCAAAGGCACCAGCCCCTCAGGCCAATTTCAGACTGGCACCTGCGCCAGTGCGTAACCCGTGGTTCCCAACTACGGCACGCGCCGACCCACGCCTCCAGGCCCGCGGCGGAGTCACTCCCGCCACCCCGGCCTCACACACCACTCAACCTACTCCTGCGCCCATTCCTTCGGCTTCCATGGCTCCTTCCAAGGCAGCCAAGGCGAAAACCTCTCCACAGGTGGCGGCGGCCTCGCACTCTACATCATCTTCTGCGCAAGGCGCAAAAGTCGAGTTCCTTCTGAACTCGCCGGAGTTAATGAATCTCCAAGCCCAAATGGCCGACCGCGTGGCCCAAATCTCCGCCCTAGGGCGTCCCGATAGCAATCTCGTCTCGGAAATTGTCCACATCCAGACGAGGATGTACCAGATCACCGTAGGTGCACTTTTTCCGTCATCTTAAATGGCGACGTCACCATTAAATCCCTCTAAGCGGACCAAACCTCGCTCCCTCAGAGTGGGGTTTTTCAACATTAACGGCATTAGCGGCCAACGAGCCGAACTTTCTGATTTTGTCCGCGAAAATAAATTAGACGTTTTCCTCATCCAGGAAACGTTTCTGAAACCAGCTCACCGCAATCCCAATATCCCTAACTTCAATCTGGTACGTAACGATCGCACTAGTGGCCCTTTAGGAGGCACTCTCATATATTTCAAAAGGTCCCTGCATTGCATACCCTTAGACCCACCTGCTACTTTGAGGAACATTGAGGCTTCAGTCTGCAGGCTAGCTATGACAGGACACCCGCCGATCACCATCATATCGGCCTATCTCTCGCCCTCAAAGGAGCTTCACTCCAATGAGCTAACTACATTATTTGAAATGGGGGATTCCGTCATTCTGGCGGGCGACCTCAATGCCAAGAACACTCTCTGGGGCTGCAACTCGACCAACGGGAGAGGTACCGCTCTGGAGCGTTGTCTTGACATAGTAGATATGAGTATCCTGGTTCCTTCTGAACCAACTCACTATAGTTCTACTGTCGACCACCGACCCGACATACTCGACATAGCCCTAGTAAGGAACGTAAGCCTTCGCGTGCGTTCCTTGCAGGTGCTACAAGAGTTAGACTCTGACCACAGACCTGTGATCCTAGATCTAGTTCCCCAAAACGGCCCATCAAACACAGGTCCTAACGTTCCGATGAAGGTGAAAACGAATTGGCGCCTCCTAGGCACCAAGCTCGCGGACACCTCATCTACAGATCTTTCCGCGATTCCGACCAACATCGTGACTCCTGAAGAAACGACTGGCGCGATACGCTCCTTCACCAACCACCTTCAAAACGTCTTGAGCGAAAGCTCCGAGAAGGTGCCAGAGACTGTTCACAGTCAATGGCAAATTCCCGACGACGTGCGGTGGGTGGTGAGGAGGCGTAACGCTACGCTCAGAGCTTGCGCGACGAGCCCCACCCCGGAACGACGACGTCTTGCGCGCTTCCTTCAACGTGAGGTTAGACGTCGCATAAAAGAGGTCGTCGATTCGAGATGGGAAACTCGCTTAGCCGAACTCGACCCGACACACCAGGCCTTCTGGCAGCTGTGTCGTTCCTTCAGGAGAAACGCTGTGACCTCTATGCCTCCGCTCAATCGTCCGAATCAACGCCCGGCGTTTGACGACGACGAGAAAGCGGAACTGTTGGCCGACAGTCTGGAGTCTCAATGTTCCCTCTCAACAATACCTATAAACCACGACCATCTTGTTGCGGTTAATTCACTCGTCGAAAGTAGGAACGCGGTCCGGCCACCGCCGAACTCGATTTCGCGACCGATAAACGATACCGATACCGCCAACGTCGTCGACCCGGTCGTCGACCCGCCGCCGCCCGATCCCCTTGCACCGGTGACGATCGAAGAAGTCATCGCTCTGATCAAGGCGCTCAAAAGACGAAAAGCCCCCGGGGGCGACAGGATCCCTACCCGTATGATTAAAATGCTTCCGGAGCATCTGGTCCTAACGCTCACCGTGATATTCAATGCTGCTTTTCAAAACTGCCTCTTCCCAGAGGTCTGGATGGAGGCAGTTGTGATAGGTATCCATAAGCCGGGGAAACCCGCATCCGAACCGTCCTCTTATAGGCCAATCAGTCTGCTCAGTACTCTGGGCAAAATTTACGAGCGGATCGTCCTCGACCGCCTCAAAATAGTCGCTCACAACAACAATCTGATCCCTCCCGAACAGTTTAGTTTCGTGCTAGGCACAGTTGCGTAAATCAGGTGCTCCGCATCACGGAGCACGTTTACGACAAATTCAAGATAGGCATGCCCACCGGTGCTCTCTTCTTCGATATTGAAAAAGCATTCGACATGGTGTGGTACAACGGTTTGCTTTACAAGCTGTACACTCTCAACGTGCCCACTCAACTCGTGCACATCATACGAGATTTTTTGTCGAATCGCGGTTTCAAATATCGCGTGGAGGGTACTCTCTCTTCCCGTCACGCAATCACGGCTGGAGTCCCGCAAGGCTCCGCCCTCTCACCTTTTCTTTTCTCGCTGTACACCAGCGATATCCCTAAACCGAAAAACGCCCATCTGGCGCTCTTTGCCGATGACACCGCAATCTACGCCTCACGTAGAGACCCCGACAATGTGGTGCGCACTTTGCAGGCCGCCGCCGACAAGCTCAGTGAGTGGTTCCGCAAATGGCGACAAAGCCAAATATGTAGGAGTGACCCTTGATCAGAAGTTGACCTTCATCCCACACGTAAATGCGGTACGCGCGCGAGCCGCATTCGCGATGAGCCAACTGCATTGGCTCATAAATAGGAGAAGCAAAATGTCCATCCGCAACAAGATTAGGATCTTTACCACGTGTATTAGACCGATCATGACATACGCGTCGCCCGTGTTCGCCCATATACCGCCTGCTCGTCTTAAGCGTATGCAGGTGTTGCAAAACATTTTTCTTCGACACGCTCTTGGTGCCCCGTGATACGTTCGCAATCGCAACCTCCACGTGGATACTAACATGCCGACCATCAGGCATTTCATGCAAATGACCAGCAAATTCTACTTCGACCGGGCGGTTAAACACCCAAATACGTTAGTCCGCAAAGCGTCAATATACACTCCATTCGACCGCGCCAAATGGAGACGGCCGCGTTCAGTCCTAACCGATCCAGAGGACGATATCACTCTGGCCATTCGCAGTAAGAACGAGTTCCTAAAACTCCTACACTCCACACGACCGCAGTTCCGTCCTCGCCGCCGAGGACCTCGCCGCGTTCCCCGTCGCCCCCCGACCCTCCTAACAGTTCCGGCCCGCGTGCCGACGAAATAAATGGATAGGATTAGGTTAAACACCAACCTTCCCCACTAATCGTTGATGTCTCATCCTCTCCCAGTGACCGTGCTGAGCCGAGGTTCGTAACCCGTTAGTGGGTTGCCCTCAGCATGGTTACTTAAATCAAGGGTTGCGAGCGCCTAAAGCGTTCACCCGAAAGTCCGGTGTGGCCAGAAAACTCTCGCGTCAGGCTACTGGCCGTTAGGGCCAAAACAAAAAAAAAGCGCCAAAAACCAGGGTTCGAAATACTTCCAAGTTTTTTTCTTTCTGGATAGGAAATTAATCCGTGTTTCAATACGAATAAGGAACAAAATCGCGTTGACAAATAAAAACTTCTAATACGATTCTATAAGTATTTTCTTTCTGTATAGGAAATTGATCCATGCTGCAATATGGCATATCCACTGGTGGTAGGTCTCTCATTATGTAAGAGGCCGTCTGGGTGGGTACCACCGCAATGTCTATTTCTACCACCAAGCAACAGTGTGCATGCACTGTTGTGTTTCGGTTTGAAGGATATTGTAGCCAGTATAACTACTGGACATAATGAGACTTAACATCTTATGTCTCAGGATGACGAGCGCAGTAGAATGCCACTCAGTACTTTGTCAGTCAAGGTGCTGGATGGTGTTGCTACTGTTTATGGGTGGTCGTATCGCTTACCATCAGGCGAACGGCATGCTCGTCTCGTCATACAAAGCAATAAAAAAAAAATATACATAAAGAGCACAATCGCTTTTCTAAATAAAGTACTTATTGTTGAACTATGCGCATGAGCGCAGTGAAACATTTATATATTATGGAAAACTTTATTGAGAATTACATAACGTGCAATTACCTACGCCATCTTTATTAGAAGTAAAAGGAAGGAAGTTAAGTGTCAGATCATAGACTAAACATAGAGAATCTAACACTTATAGCACTTGGATAGTCGAAAACCAAAATAATTTCAAGTATTCTCGCACTGCATAGGATAATGACCCATGTTCCGTTATAAATAAGGAGCACAATCGCGTTAACAAATAAAATACTTTTAACACTTTAATACTTGCATAGGAAATTGTTCACTTGCTACTATAAAATAAGAACCATAATTGCATTTGCGGACGACGACGCCTGAGCGCGGACGCAGCGTGACGCGGCGGGCCGAGGCGAGATCACGTGAATCGTTCGTGTCGCGAGAGAGTAGCCAAATAAAATACTTTCAAGTCTTGCAAGTATTTCGTGTCGGCACCTGGTCGGCGTACTTACAAGTAAATACCTGGTCACGTAAATACGCACCATCCCTATACAACTGAATACAGATGTCATATGCACATATAACATACCAAAAGGTTTTTTTTGGCGGGAACTTGGAAGTGTCATGAGGTGCTCTTGTTTTAATTCATTATTTTGAAGATACTTAGTGTTATATTGCATAATTATGGTGGTATATTATCCAATATAGTTCTATTAAAGAGCTCAAACGAAGTGAATTGAAATAATTGTGCTAATCAAGTGTTTTTTTTGTTGCCGCCAAAACTCCTCGATAAAGTCTTGGTAAGGTAGCCACTGCTTTACTTCGGCATACTACAGATAATAAAATAGACAAACCAAACTTGACATTGGCAAAATGTGAACACAAATGCCATTATAAAAAAAAAAAAAAGACACCAACACAGAATAAATAAGTTATTTATTCTGTGCATACCAAAATTATCAATAATTGTCATTTGTCAACAATACGGTTGGTGTTTTGTTAAATCACAATGCATTTAATATTTTGTGTTAATCCATAATTATATAATTACATATTTAAAAATGTTTCGTCGTATTCTGTCTGTTAATGTAAAAGTATTTAACAACCGATCGATTGTGTATGTGCCCAAACATAAGCCTCCAGATCACAAGGATTTTGAGATTCTCAAAAGCTTTCTGATTAAACACGACAAAATACTTATTTTAACGGGGGCCGGTATTTCTACAGAATCGGGTAAGATGTTTTGTTAATTAACTATTGTTTATACTTGACAATGCTTTATTTAAAATTATTCATAAACAAATACACTCTCACCAGTAGCTTTTTGGGGTGAATAGTGTAATCTATTAGATTCAATTGTTTTGCTCTGAAGTCCGATATCAGCTCAGACGCTGCCAAATTAAGGTCAGCATCTTAAGATGATACATATTTAAAAACCCATATTAACATCAGCTCAAATGACATCTCAAGTTGTAATATGTGACTGATTTTGACAACCAACTTTTGTTTATGTAACAGCACTTACTCAGCTGAGAACGAGCTCTTTACAAAGTCATTAAACAGTTATAGTCTTAGAACTCTTTGTGCATCTTTCTGCATCTTGTTTGAATGTTGTTGTTTCTCAGTGTTTTTGCTTCTGTTTCGTCTGGTCATCTGGTGTAGTATTTTTTTATTTCTTCTGTACATGTATCCGCCTCACTTGACATTGGCAAAATTGTCCTAAAGGACAGAGCCAGATAGGAATTAAAAAAAAAAACGAGCTCTTAAAAGACAGCTTACGCTTAGTTTATTGAAGAGTTCAATACATTAAAATCTGTGTACTTGAGATTTTACTTAAATGTGAGATTGATTTATTAATACCGCTCAAGAGACAAATTTACAGAATCTATTACGTAGTCAAAATTGTGTAGAACATGATCAAGATTCTTTCCACCTGTCGGTTGATCTCAGTTCTGTGCACTCCATGTAAGTGATATCTTAACTTTTCATATCCTTAAATGTCAATGTTGTAAGTTTAATATTGATTTCAATTAGGAATACCTGACTATAGATCAGAAGAGGTTGGTCTCTATGCTCGAAGCAATCACAAACCCATCCAGTATCAAGAATTTGTTAAATATCCTAAAGTGAGACAGCGGTATTGGGCTCGAAACTTTGTTGGTTGGCCAAGATTCAGCAGTATACAGCCTAATGACACACATTTAGCTATCAGGGAGTTAGAAAAGGTATGTGTTCCAAAATAATAATTTTCCTAACTAAAGTAAATCTGTTCTACATTAACTGCTCTGAACAATAAGACATTTTTTTACTGGTGGTAGGTCTCTCATATGTAAGAGACCGTCTGGATGGGTACCACCCCAATGTCTATTTCTACCGCCAAGCAGCAGTGTGCATGCATTGTTGTGTTTCGGTTTGAAGGACATTGTAGCCAGTGGAACTACAGGACATAGTGAGACTTAACATCTTATGTCTCAGGATGACGAGCGCAGTGGAATGCCACACAGTACTTTGTAACTCAAGGTGCTGGATGGTGTTGCTACTGTTTATGGGTGGTCGTATCGCTTACCATCAGGCGAACGGAATGCTGGGCTCGTCATTCAATCCCATAAAAAAAAAAAAAAAATTATTACTTTACATGTATTGTATGTGTATTTCTTTAATCACTGTTTCAAATGCGAAAATATTTTCAGATAGGTAAAGTAACCTCTATAGTGACACAAAATGTTGACAGACTACATCACAAGGCTGGATCTGAGAATGTAATAGAACTACATGGAACTGGTTACATTGTCAAATGTTTAAATTGTCCATATGAAATAGACAGATATGAGTTGCAGGATGTAATACTGAAGAACAATCCAAGTATTGAGAGCAATTTTACCATGATTCGACCTGATGGGGATGTTGATCTTTCTAAGGTGAGATATTTTTTTTTAGACAGCTAATCAAATAATAAATTCACATTATTTAGAAACATAGGTATTTTACCTAATGCTGACATCAGGAAAAGTATTTACATAATATACTTGCTGAAATTATTACAGATCTTCTCATTTGAAACATGCCTAATGTAAAATCTAAAAGCATATATATAGAACAATATGTAATCAGAATACACAAACATGAATTGTAACTTTTAATAAATTTGGATATGATAGTGATAATATAATAAAATTAGTAATAATTATTTTAATTACAGGAACAAGTTGACAATTTTAGAGTTCCACTTTGTCCCAAGTGCGAAGGTCCTTTAAAACCTGACATTATATTTTTTGGTGATAATGTGCCAAAGCAACGAGTAGAGCTAGTCAAAAGCAAAGTGAGTGATAGTGATGCTGTCTTTGTATTGGGATCAAGCCTCACTGTGTATTCAAGTTATAGAATAATTCTGCAAGCTAGGGACGAGAATAAGGAAATAGCTATTTTAAATATTGGGTCAACAAGAGCAGATGACATAGCTGACATCAAAGTATCGACAAAATGCGGTGATATATTACCTGAATTGTGTAGTGCAATAAAAGTGTAGTTTAAATTAAATTGATAGTCTAAGGAAAAACGCTACCTCTTTGTTAAGTTTTGAAGTTTTATTTTAATAAATAAACAAGAATCAATGGCATTTCATTTTAATTATTGTAAAAAAACGAAGTGAAGATACAAAAGTGTTTTCTAACAAGGAACAGAAAATCATAATTCATGTAGGGTTTCTGAAATATAAATACAGTATGAGGTAAATAAATAACAGGCTTATTGATTACATGGTACGTCCTAATTGACTATAATAGCCGAATTTCCTCCGCCGGGAATACTATCAGATTCAGAACATGGGCTATAACAGCTGTGTAACAAATGAGATCATGTCACAATTTTACTAGTCAACTCTATTTGAAAAAATGCGCATTTTTATACGACAGCTATCTCAATATTATAAGAAAATAATTTCAATTACTAATCATGCAGTTCCATACTGCAATTAACGCGATTACTATTCTTAGGTATGTGATTTATTTAATCAGTTGTGCATAGGCTTATATATAAGGCTGAAAACATACGACGGCGCACGGAACGACCTCCGGTGCTAATTTGATATATGTTTATACCTAATAGTTCTACCTACGTATTCGAGTCTCTTGTGCCCTCCACACATTAATAGGCAGAGCAAAGCGATGAAAATATCTTGGCCGTGGCCATCCTCAAACTCGTCTCAACCATAACACACATTAATGATTACATAATAATTATTAACTATTAACCTTAAAAGAGTTACATAAGTTTCGGCAGTGTTTGAGTGACAATGTTGCACGGGCTCTGGTTCTTTAATTTATATTTCATTTGGAATACATAAAAACAGACGCAAGCCAATTAAATTGCCATTCGTCAGTCTGCATTAAGTCAATATTAACACATTACATATTTATGTATTAGTCTTTGACAATATTATTGGAAGAATTAGTACAAACAAATAAGTACAGATTCTTTTTAAGTGTCAGAAAAACTAAACATATACTAACTAGCTAAACTATGAAACATACTAATATGAACAGTCATTATTCCTTTGTATTTTGGTGGCACAATTTTATATCATGTTATATATTAATTGTATCGGTTTATAGCAACAATCGTTTATAACAGAGGTTCATTAACCATTATAGAATCATCTATATCATATAGTAACTGGTACGTACCATGACCACATCTGTTTTTATACAATGTTAACCTTATCCTATTGTTCATCACATATTTGACAACCGTACCAATCCAAACATTTTAACACTTGTGTCTCATATCAGTGGTACATTCTTATTATTCTAAAGTATCTAGTGTAATATGGAAGAAAGAATATTTTATTACAAAATGCCAACCATCAGTTCACTAAATCACGGTTGAAATCTATTTAGAACGGAAATTAGTTTGTACTAAATCTGATTTTATTATTGTTTATGTTTTATTATAATATAGCCGTTTTATACGCCGATAATATAATCACACAAAAAGTCAATTTTCGTTCTGAAAAAAAAACTCGACGCAGACAATGCTAATGGGTAACCAGATACATTCAATCATATTACTTGTGGTCAGGAATGGAGGGGCTAGACAATTGTGAAAAAGATGAATAGATTAGTCTCTTTAGCATAATCAGCTCAATAATAGAAGATACAGTCTCAAATATAAATAAGTAATACACATGAAGGTCTGGTAACCAAAGCATATTTTGATCTTAAAATAAAACACAATCAACCCGCTACATTTACCAGTCTTAAAATCACAATAAAATTATTTCCACATTGAAATATTTTGTCACTACTAATTAAATATCCGTAATACTAGACGCGTCGCTGGTTCATGTCAATTGTCTATTGTATGGAACATTATAAGAAGTAGTCCGCTTGAGGTTTCTTAGAGGGCACACCTCTGGACTCCTGCGGTGCAGCTTCGAATATTGTGAACTCACGCTGCAGATTCTCATTTAATTCTAATATTGCGGCAACATTGCCGCATCTGTTGCAAAAAAGCATAAAATGGTTCAGTAATTAGGAATCAAGGTAATTCACAAATTATTGATAATTTGGCAAAAAAAATACAGGTTTTAAATATACACTAGTTTAATATACAATTGACATCAGCTTTCGGCCTCATTGGTAAAGAGCTGGATAAAGGAGATCCATTCATGAAGATGTCAGTAGACCGAATAAGTCATTATGTGGGTTTACAGTTAATACTGATTCAAAGTAAGTGGTACAAGGGGCTGACCTGTAACAGTAGTTGGGAGCGGACCAGACGGTGAGCACGGTCTCGTTGAAGTGCCACTTGTAGCCCTCCATGACAAGCTGGTGCGCGCGGCAGATCATGTCGATGTCGTTGGACACGTTAAACTGCGCCACCACGTCTGACCCGAACAGATAGCCCGCGCCGCGCGGCGACACGCCCCAGCCTTGTGTGTCTATATATTACATTTAATTTACTAGTTAAACAATAATATAGGTCACTGACCTCATGAGTAGGTGTTGCTAAGCTTTCAAATTGTCATAATCTATACTAATATTATAAAGCTGAAGAGTTTGTTTGTTTGTTTGAACGCGCTAATCTCAGGAACTACTGGACCAATTTTGAAAATTCTTTCACTAATAGGAAGCTACATTACTCCTGAGTGCTATAGGCTACATTTTATCCCGAAAAACTTTTCCACGCGGGCGGTGCCGCGCGCAAAAGCTAGTTGGATAATAAATGCATTTCCAGATGAATTTCATATTGGTTTTAAATCATAAATGTGCCTGGATTACTATACATTTCAATCTCATAATCTTTTTTTTAAACTAGTTTTGTGGCAAAACTCACTTAAGTCCATGTACATATTTCAAAAGACCTAAATCAGTCGGATGTTATGATACGTCATTATATTAACAAAGATAGGTTTTTGTAACATAATGAATATACTGTAAAACATACAGCAAACAATATTTAGTAACAGCTAGCTGACAAACCTTCAGGATCACTCCACAGCAGATCACACATGGGTCCATCGTGCGGCACCTCCTGCTTGCGGTCGATGGTGCGGATCTGATCCAGCGTCTGTATGGAGGGACTCAGCCCGCCGTGCACGCAGAATATTCGACCGTCGATGATCGCGGATAGTGATAGGTAATCAAATATCTCTGTGCAATACCTGAGTGTATGTGGAAGGGATAAGGGATTTTGTTATTGATATTGTCCTTTCCATCTCTCGTCTTTATTATGTGACAAACAAGATGCTCGCCTAGTTTCAATATGGCAAGACCAACCACATACATAAGTCCAATGGGACAAACAGTGATAAGTGGGACAATGTGATAAAAAGAAAGGGGTGACTAAAGGTAATGGAACACAAATCAGTGATTTTTGTAATTCTTTTCTGTCTGTCTGTTTTTCTGTTTGTTTTGTTACTGCACATCTCCACTGGTGGTAGGTCTCTCATATGTAAGAGTCCGTCTGGGTGGGTACCACTGCAATATCTGTTTCTACCGCCAAGCAGCAGTGTGCATGCACTGTTGTGCGTTTTGGTTTGAAAGACATTGTAGCCAATGTAACTACTGGACATAATGAGACTTACTTAACATCTTACGTCTCAGGATGACGAGCGCAGTGGAATGCCACACAGTACTTTGTAACTGGGCGGTCGTATCGCTTATCATCAGGCGAACAGGCGTCATTCAATGGAATAAAAAAAAAATCTCCAAAATTACTGAACAGATTTCAATGAAATTTGGCACATGGGTACATCATGTCCCGGATTAACACATAGGGTACTTTTTATCCCAGGAAAATAAAGAGCTGAACTTTTATCCTGGAAAAACCCTTTAAAGCGGGTGAAGCCACAAGCAAGAGCTAGTATTAAAATAAATGTACACTTACCTCCACACTGTGATGGAGCCATATTTTCTAAGGCATTCATCATAAAAGCCATACACTTGTGTTATCTGTCTTGATTCATGGTTACCTCTGATTAGTGTAATTCTGTCTGGGTAGCGTACCTAAAATAGGCAGGATCACTATTAATTCCATCCCATTCTTGGTTTAAGTAACAGAGATCCTTGAATGAATTATTACATCTAAAAAGAAGGTAACATGCAACATGTATATCTCAAAAAAAAAATGATTAGTGATTTTTATTCAATGGTCAAGATAATATAGAATAATTTAATTTACATCTGTGTGTAAAGTTTACCATATAATTATTTTAGTCTAACAAAAAATTAATAGGCTTTGAAGGTTAACCACATTGACATAGATAACATTATTTTTTTTTCCTAAAATATGAAATTGCTTTGATAATTTTTTTAGCTTAAAATATAAAATATCTTCTTTATCACTTATAAACTTACTTTTAAAGCTAGAAGCAATAAGAAAGTTTCAACTGAATAGAATCCTCGGTCCACAAAGTCACCCATAAACAAATAATTGGTCTCAGGAACGTCACCACCCACTTTGAACAGCTCTTTGAGATCATAAAACTGACCATGTATATCTCCACATACCTAAAACGTTAGGAAAATAACACTTACAATATGACACATCTTTATCTAAATTTCATAACACTTCTTCTTCTTCTTTGTCGGTATCACTCTTGACAGAGTGGTCGTGGTCATCACTTCAGGTGTTGGTGGCAAGCTTGACAACACGCCGCCACTCTTCTCTGGTGACCGCCTTCCTCGTGCATTGAAGTAGTGATGATGAGCCATTTACTGCCGCTTTTATCTGGTCAGTCAACACTTATTGCCATGATAAACTTTATATTGATAAATAATTGTTTTATTGAAATTCTCCACTATACCATACCAGCTCCGTATTATATACTGCCCACTGCTGAGCATGGGCCTCCTCTACAACTGAGAGGGTTTAGGCCTTAATCCACCGCGCTGGCCCAGTGCGGGTTGGCAGACTTCACATACCTTCGAAATTCCTATAGAGAACTTCTCAGATATGCAGGTTTCCTCACGATGTTTTCCTTCACCGTTAAAGCAAGCGATAATTCACAAAGAATACACACATAACTTTTTAGAAAAGTCAGAGGTGCGTGCCCTTGGGTTTTGAACCTGCGGACATTCGTCTCGGCAGTCCGTTCCACTCCCAACTAGGCTATCACCGCTTTTAATTCAAATTCTGAAATTATTAAAATTCTGAAAGGAGTGAAATGCATACATTTATAGTAGCATCTTAGAATAGTGATAGGAAAAGATTTTATAATAATTAGAATGATTTCGCGAAGCTTTTATCATAATTTATGAACTATTTATCATGATGATACAAACACCCTATCATGTTCAAAGATAAACACCATAACAAAAATACCTGCCCAAGTCCCGTCATGTGAAAGATTTCATTAAATCCTATTTGCAATGAAAAACTGTGTTGCTTTTATCAATATTGTTTATTGTTTGTATTAAAAGTATTGTTTACACAAGTTGTTCAATAGTAGAATCAAAATACAATTTTGCATAACTGAGAACATGCCAACTTCACTAGTTACTGACTCAGCCATCTAATGAGCGTTTTGGGAAATAATCTTGCACAATGCCCTACTTATAATTATTATGGAATACTTACTGTAACCGGAGAGTCTACTCTTTGCACGTTGCTCTCTTCCACAAGGATTTCGCGGGCCTTTGCACACAACGCCTTAACCTCAGCTTCCATAATAATCTCACATCTTTTCAGCTGCTCGATTTGACGGTCTAGATCACTGGTGTCCGACATTTTTACACTAATATTAATCAGCGCAAATCTGCAAACACGAAGTAAGTTGAAAAAAAAATGGGTAGTTTCGTGAAAACCATGTCATGTTACGTGAAATAATTCTATGACGTTAGAAACATTTCACATGAATCACACGTAATAACGTACTTACAATTTACAAGAAACTTATTCCTAATGTCGTTTTGGCTTGTTACCATTAGTAAACGTATTTTTACATCAAACAATCACAATGCGTCCACCATTTAAAAAGACAAATGTTCATCGACATTCGACATTTTTTTAGAATCCATAAACAAATTTGATTTCTACTGGCGTTTCGTAGCCAAGTTAGTACCTATCTTTAGCATTAAACTGCGCGTGAAAAATCGTCGTGTATATTCGGTTGGAAGGTCGGATGTCCTGTCGGACGTTCGTTCAATGAACACTCCATAGATTATTATTAATACTAGAGAGAACACTCTATAGTGTGGAGCTTGACATTGTTAAAATTAATAAACTTAAATAATTGCCAAGAGAAAAAAGGTGATAAGCCGCTCGTGTCATTCGTTCGTTTCGTAGTTCGTACATTGTTGTTTTTGTTTTATTGATTTAGCGGTGGATTGTTGTGGTTTTGTTTGTGAAGTGAAAGAAGTGGTCTAATTGTGGTTTATTGTGTAAAAAAAAGAAGAAACAACATGGGCAACATACATACCGTCGGACCAAATGAAGCGCTTATAGTTTCAGGTAAGTAGTTATGACAATATTTGTTTATTTGTTTACAATTTAATACGACTTCATATACAGCAATTTTATGATCATGAGGTTGGTATCAGAACTAAAATGTTAATTACTATAGTAGTTACTAAAATATTCACGGCCATACGTAATGTTTACATTATGCAGTGATAACAAAGTAACCTCTTATTGTTTACGAACGATTTCGTGACTAGACATGAAAATATTATTTTAATTATCCTCGATAATTGTAATAAATTTTGGTTCTATATTTGTTCATTGTTGTGTAGTAGGTATCGTTTATTTATTTGTAAAAACCAGTCTAGACTCTTCCGATTATTTGAGGAAAAATAGCCAAAAATAACCCAGAAAACTAATTATACAAAATTACTTTTTCTTGTTTGTTGACACTAATTATAACTTATTTTACATACTTAATACACGAATATTAAAATGGAATCAAATTTATTTCAGAATATTTAATCAATTAGCTTAGCTACTGTAATAGTCTATTCTATTTATATACGTAGGGATATGGTGTTAGCTATCAATACTATTATAGTCCAAGTGGTTACACCATTGATTACTTATAGTAAACTGTAAAACGAGATACTACGCGACGCGGCGGCGGGGCGTCACCCATGACGTCAGACACGCTATTTAAGTCCTTATTGCCTACTGCCCTGTTTAATGTTTTATTTCATGCAACTCAGGGTTGTGTGACTCAATGGGCTCAATCAATTGTGCAATATTTTTCAATCAAGTGGACAAATTGCATTTATCATACATAAGTAGTCGGCTACATTTTTTCTCAATTGTAACGCGAAGATTTATAACAGTACGAGATAAGATAAGAGATACCTATCTGCTTATTTGTTTAGTTTATTTAAAATGGCAGCAAAAAAATCAAATTTTATTTGCAACTAGAAGAAGTTGGTGGAATAATTGCGTCTTTGTTTTATTATTCACTTATTAGGTACTAGTGGTGTAACGAATATTCGCATTCGCATTCGCAATAAATCATGCGAATATTTTGGCTATGACATGTGAAAATAATTTATAAAATAACAGTGCAACAGATTATGTTTACAATGTATAAAAATTAATTTTGTTAGTATTTATAGTCCTCATACAAAATAAAAATTATATATTTTGATAACAATAAACTTCCATCTTTCTAAACACACTTAATTATTTTTTTACAGAGATCACAACGTGATAGGATTTATACAAGATTGTTATTTATACAAGATTTCTCTATACTTAATCTATTATTAGTTTATACAATTATTGGAAAATATTATGAGAATATAACGCATGCGCATGCTCACGCCTTTTATCCCCGAAGGGGTAGGCAGAGGCGCAACTAGTGCACCCACTTTTCGCCAAGCGTATTCCGTCCCATGATGTGATAGGGGGCGAGAATATAACGAACACATAAAATCTTTTAAAATATTATAAATTATTGATGTTTTTCCTTCAATGTCAGTATACCTTTTAAATCCTTTAGTTGCACTGATGACTCACTATTTACTTAACCCGAATGGACTAGTTATATTTTTTTTTACCACAATTTGTGTTTTTTTCTTAAATTGAAATGATTAAGTTACCAACGTCGATATATGGCGTTGCAGTCTTTGGATGACGCTGAAGCATATCGGAAGCTTGATTGACAGGCAGGAAAATCCTCCTGACACGACGTCCGTGCTTACAATGTTGAAAGCATCAAGAAGACGATCGAGCGGAACAAATCCTCCAAAGTGTTGAGGGTCACATTGGTTATTGGTACATTAAAGTGCTGAGGTGCTTGTACAACAACGCCACCATGTCAGTCCAAGTACAAGAGCAGATCACGAAGGCCATTCCATTACACAGGCGTGAGACCGGTAGAATTTATTTCTCCGAAATTAATCACTGCCGCGTTGGACGACATCTTCAAGCTTTTTGATAAGAAAGGATTTGGAATTAGCTTCAATGACGACTATATTACTCACCTTTGATTTGCCGAAATATTGTCGTCTTGTCAGAATCATTTGAGAATCATAGCATTAAGCTCATTTACTCAAAGACCTCAACCGAGTTTCCCACCTGGTAGGCCTTAAAATGAACAAGACCAAATCTTGTCCAATGCTCATTTTGTGCATATGCCAATTAGTGTTCAGAACGCAACTCTCGAAGTTGTCGACGAATCTGTCTATCTAAGAAAAGTGGTTCAGTTAGTCAAAACCAGCTCGGTTGAGCAATATTCGCATTCGCATTCGCGAATATTGGAAATTGGACATTCGTTACATCACTATTAGGTACTTATACTTATAACATTTTATTACATGTCTCGCAGTTCGCATATTCACGTTTAGACAATTCAAGGTTAATTTTATTGATGCGATTTATGTTTAGTGTTTTGTTTGCATTCCATAATCGGAACCGCTACGACCGGACCGCTCACGTCTGTCTATATAATTATGTTCTTTTTGATTAGAGGCACCGTCCTGCTCTGCAGCATTGTATTGATAATATCATTCAAATATAACGCACTTACGTGATGCGTTATTGTAACCTAATCTAAGTTGTAGTTGGTCGTATATTGAAAGTCAAGTTGAATCACACCAAGCTTCCGTCCAAATCAACCAAATTAAGTGGAAAAACTTAAACTAAAGAGTTATTTCTATTGAGTGTTTGGAGAACCGCGTATAATCACCCAATTTGGTGCTAGTACACTTTATTAAGATAAAACGCCCATTTTTAATATTTACCAAGCAGGTGCGATCGTTTCGCAGATGTACAAAGGAAACAGCAGATAGCTCTTATTGTCTATTTTAGTTGTAAATTGCATGTTGGTGACAGACGATGTGCAACTCGCAAGCGACATATTTAGAACCTTAAGGTGGTCAAGCGTACACTTTTCTAACTTTACCTCAATTAGAACCAGAGACATAGAGAAAGAAAGGTATGGAAAAAAAGGAAATGAATAGCTGGAAATAGCGTTGAGTATTACTTGAGAAGGGTGAACGTGAGATGATTTCAAATGGTTGATTGGAAATCTGAATATGAATGCCTTTCATTCAAGAAAGAAGCAAATCGATTGGAAAATTCGGCCGGGCGAAATAGATTAAGAAAAACACACATTACACCCTTGTCTTCGGATGCGTAGGCAGAATTGTAACCAGGGAACCCACTTTTGGCCATGTGTGTTATGTCCCATGATGTGTTAGAGGGCGAGCCTATCGTCATATCGGGCACAAATTCCAGACACCGGATTGATAATTTTTTTATTATTTTTTATTTATTTTATTAGGTCTACCAACGGTTTCCAAAGTATTACATCATATTGGATTTCTTAGTTAATCTAAAAGTGACAAACCAACTTATAAGTAAACACAGCTTGCATTAAAAATAAGTTTATAACTTAAAGCTATATATGGAGCAGGAAATCCCAATAATAAATAAAAGATTTCGTATTTATTTTATAACAATTGATGATTATTACTAGAAAGTTGTAATTATTACAAAACTCTAAATACAAATAAATGTAATAAAAACCGTGAGGATTTTATTACTAAGTACATATGTAATTTTTCAAGAGGTCGATATTATTAAATATAAAATGTGTAGGTATAGGCAGTAGTAAGCGAGAATTAATTATAATTAAAAAACTTGGGACGAAAAGCGATCGTCTGGTTCCAACGAAGAAATATATCTCAATAACATAAGTTTTTATCTAATCGCGTGGAATAATTACCAGACAAAGTTATAATTTTACTGGTAATAGGATATATTTTGTATCCGCTCAGATAGCGACCACCGTACATAATCATCATCATCATCAGCCACATGACGTCCACTGCTGAACAGAGACCTCCCCCGAAGATTTCCAGACGGACCTGTCAAAAGCGGCCTGCATCCAGCGTATTCCTGCGACCTTTAGCATGTCGTCTGTCCACCACCGTACATAAGGTGCTAAAACCCGCCATAGTGGCCCACGTAAGTGTGCCGCGTGTGGCGCTGGTATAAAACGAGCGGCACTTTCAATACAAATAAATAAATCTGCGGTGTCTAGCTAAAAAATATACATTTTAATTTCAACCTTCGTAATCTGTCTCAGGGCTGCTTTTTTAATAATCAAAAGAAAAAAAAATACAACATAAACAAATTAAAATTGACAATTGCATAATTTTCCTTCAGTGAATATTCGTTGTATTCGTATTTTGACGATTACTATATGTAACTGTTGTGATGGTAGTTTAAAATAGCATGAGTTAATAACGAGCACCCAATTGCTGTAATTTCATTAAACGAAGATGTCACGGGCTTACGTAATGATTTAAAACCGTCGGCCGCTTGGTAGGTGTGTGTCGGGCTGTTAATATGTACTGGCGCAAGATTTGTGTCAAAAGAATGTCTGGTGTCTGGATTTTGGACGTTCACGCATTGCTGCATAAATTTCCAGTGTAAATGTCTTCTAATGGGCCCTAAGCTCATCTTTCTCTAGGTCACCATGCTACAAATCAGTTTCCAGATTTTCTGAAGTTCTTCTGGTGAAGCAAGTTCTTCTGGTGAAGCAATATAAATATCCATATAAAATCCTTTATTAAATTTGTATTATACAAATAAAATGATATAGGTTGGAGAAAAAGTTTCTTCGCATTTTATATGAAAACTCAAGACTTCTTTTTTCAAAGTTTATTTACATTTAATCTATACTAATATATAAAGCTGAGGAGTTTGTTTGTTTGAACGCGCTAATCTCAGGAACTACTGAACCGATTTTGAAAATTCTTTCACTGATAGGAAGCTACATTACTCCTGAGTGCTATAGGCTACTTTTCATCTCGGAAAAACTTACCTAGGCGGGCGGAGCCGCGCGCAATGCTAGTTACACTATATAGGTGCCATTTTGTTTGATGACTTTCTGCCATCTTGTAGGTAGTGCCATAATCCCGTTGCTGTAGAATTTTTGCGACTTCTGATTAAAAAAAAAACGCAACAAGTAGTTTTGGCAGTCGTCTTTTGATATTAGCCTGACACTGCCTAAAGAATTCTGAAAATCCCGAAACAGGTAGAACTCTGAAAGTGCAAGGTCAAGGCTATATGGTGGATGCATTAACACCTCCCAGCCACACTCTCTTAATTTTTGCTGAGTAGCTAAAGATGTGTGTGGTTTCGCGTTATCGTGATGAGAGACCACACCCTTTCTATTGATCAATGCCGGCCGCTTTTTCTCAACTTCTTGCTTTATTCTCATTAGTTGTTGGCAGTAGAGATCCGAATCGATGGTTCTGCCGGACGGTAAAAGCTCATAATGAACAATGCCCTTCCAATCCCACCATACACACAGCATCACCTTATTGCGAGTTAGCCCAGGTTTTGACACAGTCTGTGACCGACCTTTGACCACGACCTTTTTCGTAAGTTCGTGTCGTACGAGATCCACTTTTCATCACCAGTTATCAATCTCTTCAAAAACGATTCGGTTTCATTACGTCTCAATAAAGAATCGCAAATTAGTACACGGTTCATTAGGTTTCTTTCAGTGAGCTCGTGTGGCACCCAAATATCGAGCTTTTTTGTGTAGGTACCCAGCTTTTTTCAAATGGGTCAAACCTGTTTTGTGGTCAATTCTCCGTTCTTCAGCTATGTCGTAATTACTGATATGTCGATCTTGCTCCACTTTTTCAAAAATGGCGTCGACTTTATTCGTAACAGGGCGACCAGAGCCAGGTGCATCTTTGACATCAAAATTTCCGGATTGAAAACGCTTACACCACCTTTGTGCTACTCTTACTGACACTGCATTATGACCATAAATGTCACAATTTTTTTCGCTGTTTGTTGTGCATTTTTTCTTTTTTTGTAATAAAACTCTAAAATGGAGCGATTTCTTCATTAGATTCTGATTTTGACAGAAAGAAAAATAAATGAAAAATAGCTGAAAACAACATTTTACTAATTTCTTTCTTTTTATGAAATGTAACCTTTTTAATGTCATCAAAACCAGCCAGATACAAATAGTACAGCCAAAGAGATTTTATTATAAGTTTATACATACTAAATGTGAAAAGACTTTTTCCTCGTCCTATTATTTGACCGCTTCGCTATTATGCAATTCCGCAGTTTCTCTAAAAGCGTTCGTGTTTTACGGAAGTACCGAATAACGCCTGAATAGTAAGAATGGTCTAAAATGTGCAATCTAGAGTCTAATGAGGATAACGCAAACCTTTATTACTGTCATCAAATCTTATTTAGAGAAACAGTTACCTGTTTGTATATAAAAAAAATATTAAAATGTGGATTAGGCTGTTCTTGCGCTTATGGTAATAAAATTCTAAAATATTGTGTATAAATAAAAATAAATACTTCATTCATCACGTAGGCGAACATAGTTGCACTTATGATAAGTCAACATACATTTAATTAATAATAATTATTATTACAAAAAGTAACTTATATAACTTCATACATTTTTATAGGGAGCAAAATCAATGAAACATAAATAAAGAAGCCAAGCTCGGGCTGGCAGGAAAGAGCAGCTAAAAAAATATTGAACCCTAAACCAAGATATATTGAAATGGGACCACTTCCGGACCCTTATTTACTAAACAAAGAAGGAATCAAGGAAATACGCTCCCAATTTTCAGAGAAATCAGTGTACATACATAAAAAAAAAATACAAACACGAATTGATAACCTGCTCCTTTTGGAAGTCGGTTAAAAAAGTTGAATCATTTTTAGTAAAAACATAATGGGAGGAACGCGTCGAACGCGTGTGTACTTATGCGAAAAGGCTTTTTACCCGACCTATATTATAAATCTAATCATACAGTATGTTTATTGTATTCAGATATTTTTTATGTTTATCTGTTGAAGTTATTGTTTATCCGACGACTTACGCGATGAAAATGTATCGATAGGGAAACATTTATGATAAGCTGATAGTTGATATCAATGTTAATTAGATTTGTAAAGATTTGATGATGCTAGACGCTGCGATAGTCTCAGTAAAGTAAAATACAAGGATTACTACTTCCGATACCAATTTTGGTGATACATATTTTGATGAAAAATAAAACCGATAAATTTTTTTGACCCACCTTTATCTAAATACAATATAATCTTGGAATCTATATGTACTTACTATAATAATCTATACTATAATAAAGCAATAGAACCCGGTGTGTCTGTACATTATAAGGAATGTGATAAAAAAGAAAGTGGGCGACTAAATAAGAGTAATGGAAAACAAATCAGCGATTTTTATAATTCTTTTCTGTCTGTTTTTCTGTTTGTTTGTTACTGCACATCTCCGAAACTACGGATTTCGATGAAATTTGGTATGGAGATAGTTTGAGACCCTAGAAATGACATAGGCTTCTTATCCCGGGAAAATATAAAGTGGGACTTTTACTCCGGAAAAAAAATTCACGCGGAGCGGAGCCGCGAGCAAAAGCTAGTTAATCTTATTTACATTTTTTTATTTTATGGCTGACTGCCTCGGTTGCGTAATTGTACCTATTACGGTACGACTGCAATGCTGGGGTCTTGGGTTCGATTCCCGGCTCGGGCAGTGATATTGAGTTTTTCTATTCAGTATCAGCCCGGAGTTTGGATTTTGTACCCGATATGGCGATAGGCTCGCTCCCTATCACATCATGGGAAGGAATAACGGTGAAAACTGGGTGTACTAGTTGCGCCTCTGCCTACCCCTTCGCGAATAAAAGATGTTAAGTCTCATTATGTCCAGTAGTTACACTGGCTACAATGTTCTTCAAACCGAAACAACAGTGCATGCACACTGCTGCTTGGCGGCAGAAAATAGACATTGGTACCCACCCAGACGGACTCCTACATACGAGAGACCTACCAGTTAAAAGTATATTTGGCATTTATTATATTGATGGTCCTTCCTAAACTTAACTATCCTTATAACATATATAGATTAGGTTATAAATGCAAAACACATCTCAGATTTTCTAAGTACACATAATAACGGCTCTACCTTACTAGTAACAATGACGCTTTTTATTGATCATGCGGCGTACGGTAAAGGCATATTGTTTTTCCTGCCTTAGTAACACATATTCATTTATTCTATCGTCTACTAGATGTATAATAACCCGTTGGTAGGTTTTATGACCCATGAACAAGGAAAATCTTGATGGTATTTCTTTGAGAAGCAGTGAACCCACTGGGAATTCTGCGAAGTATTTCTCGGCGACATATACATATTCATAAGATTTTCCAAGTCTTTTTTATTAAATCTGCACCTTTTTCTCCAATCATTATTGCTGGTGCATTCGTATGAGCAACAATTGTCCTTGGCAATATACTACTGTCTATAACACGGAGTCTTTTAATACCATAAACTCTCAGTTCAGGGTCGACCACAGCTGTAGGGTCCGAGGATGGTCCCATCTTGCACGTAGCTATCTGGTGGTGCAGGGTCGCCGTTATACTTCTGACGGCGCACTCCCAATAGTTATCACTTCCGAAAGTAAAATGTTTGCATGTTGGAAACGGCTTCTTGTATAAAGTTGCTCCGTATTTTTTAAAAGGCGGTGTATCTATTAATTTTATTATATACCGGATGGCCTCTATCATAGTAGACACGTCATCAGGATGCGTTAGGTAATTCCCGTGTAATTTTGGATAATCAAAAGGATTTGCAGATCGCAATTGCAAAAAGCCCTTTGATTTTGGATGTAACAACATAAAAAGGACAGTAAAGCTTTCAACATTTTCTATCGGTTGATAGACATCTTTGTAAAACCAATCTTCAAGGTGCATACCCTTCGCTACTATATTGCCCTCATCAGAAGCAAGGGATGCGCATGAACCTAACAATTCAATGTCAGGGTAGTCACCGAGTTCCCTAGAGACATTAGTCTTGATGTACCCAATAGTCTCTACGCCAGCTAATGATGACATTGGACCGTCCCCATAATGGTCGAACTGAATAACATTATCGATTGTCGCTATTTTCTTTTCAACTAAGGTTAATCTAGTACTGTTTAAAACAAATGCCAGGCCAGGAAACGAGATATGATCGTATAGTGATTCACCTACTTTTAAATCTTGTATCACTGGTATGCCAAATGATTTTAAATGCTCTTTTGGACCAATGCCAGACAACATTAGGAGATGCGGTGATTCGATGGGACCGGCGGATAATATAACTTCTTTCTTTGCTCGGACCTGGTACACTTGTCCGTTTTTATGAAATTCTACACCGATAGCAGTTTTTGTCGTAGGGTCTATTAATACTTTAGTAACTCTACTGTCAGGCAATATGTGAAGGTTTTTCCGTTTCTTATTATTATGTAGAAATGCTTTAGCGCTGCTAGCTCGGCGTCCATTAGATATTGTCGCTTGAATATAGCTGAACCCGAAGAAGTCCGGGCTGTTGTAGTCTACTTTACGGTGACCGTAAAGCTTTGCCGCATCCAGGAACGCTTTAGATAATTTAGATCTAAAAATAAAAAAAATCTATTTAGATGGTTTTGTCGGAGTGTCGGGTCTGAAGTAATAATTGTTTTGAAATCTATCAAGATGTTCAAAATTTACAGTTGGAGTGACAGTTGCAAGTATGAATAAGGCGCAACGCCATTTAAAGTATTTCAGTTTTAGTTTACTCGTAGTTGAGTTTTGTTCAGTGTTCAACTGAATATCAAAGCTTCTATATGCTAATTCTGTGTTCAGTTAACTGCTAGGTCGCCACTATATTAGACTAGATGAAGTAGTCAATGATATACCAATCGTGAGTTGAAGGAATAACGTTGAAGTATGAGTAATGGGCTAATAGCTTCGCATTATTGCCCCCCCGTGTGTTTTTATTGGACACATAAATTTATATTTTATTTTGTCTTACCTAAACGGGACGTCTTCAACGTTCAATTCGCCAGTAAGTCCATGATAAGGCGAGTCTTTTAATCCTTTGAGATTGGCTCGTTCGGATTTCATATAATACGGCAACACGTCCTTGTAAGACCTGAAGAATATTTAGAATTAGTTAGTATGTGCTTTGACTTTCTTTTTCTTACACATTTTCTTATCCCAATATGGGGTTGACGCAGCAAATTATTTCAAGCATGTCGTATATAGGATTTAGCTTAGTTTTTTCGACTATCTGCTTCCTTGACATCAATCTCCCCTGGAGGATCTAGCCTCCTGCGGATAATTTTTTTAGAAACACTTACGCAAAGAGTTCACGACCTTGGTTTTGAACTCAAAATATTGCGGTCCATAGACAATATCTTTTTATTTTTTTATTGCAGTTAAATGACGAGACGAGCATGCGGTTCTTGCTCTTCATGGTCATTAGCATGAGGCTAAATATGGTACGACTAGATCAAAGAAGCGAAACTTTATCAAAAAATATATATAGTATATATCAAGTACTAAGCTGTGAGATGTATAGAGGTACTGCTTGCAAAATAAATTACTTATCAATTATAGAATGCACTTAATTTGCCTATTTGACTGGCCTTACCATCCATAGTTTCCACTGGCTGCTATCCTATCCCAATCAACAGGAGTTCCTCTCGTGTAGATCATGTAATTGACAACACTGCTGCCTCCCACAGCCTTGCCTCTTGGCCAAAAACACCTTTCATTTGTCATACCTGGAATGTACGTCAAATCGAGTTTTAATTTAGAGTTATAAAGTACGCTATATCTATGTTCTTGTTATCTATGCTTGAAATAAATATAGTCTTACTAAATATGATATACCTAGTCTTTTTCAAAATCTTGTATAAAGGTAGCCTCATATAATATATACATTATCCCTTAATGCTACTTTATCAATAAAAATCTGTATCCATAAGAGTTATATTCTATCTCGGCAAAGGATTTATGCGCAGGCGGAGTCGCGAGCTAAAATTGTTCAATATTTTTTTAGCCGTGTATTAGTTGATGACAATCAATGACAATTACAACGTAGCGGCGATAACCTAGTTGGGAGTGGAATGGACTGTCGAGACGAATGTCCGCAGGTCCAAAACCAAAGAGCACGCAACTTTGACTTTTCTTAGTTATGTTTGTATTATAAGTGAATTATACTAGTTTTAACGGCGAAGGAAAATATCGTGAGGAATCCGGCATTCCTGAGAAGTTCTCTATAAGAATTTCGAAGTCTGCCAACGCGTACTAGACCAGCGTGGTAGACTAAGGCCTTAATCGTCGCAGTAGTAGGGAGGCCCGTGCACAGCAGTAGGAAGTATATAATACAGGGCTGATATTATTATAATACATACAAATTGAGATGTTAATACACGGACCCTTAATTTTATTGTATTTATCTACGTTGACATCGATTGTCTTAATTTAACCAGGATGGTTGATATATTGGTATATTTTTTTTTATTATAATATATTTTATTCATAAATAAAATTGTTATCGGTCAAGTGTCATTACTCGTTACGTAGGCTGTTAATTGCTCGTTTACCGTCAAGGGCAACAAAATCTATATCAACAATTATGCAATTGAAAAAAAAAACATAGGAAATTATATCAAACGGTAATTAACCTTCTACTAATTTGAGCTCTGCGTACCGTGGATGGTGAACAATCATCAAACAATTTAATTATCTCTGTAGTGTTCGGTGTAATTGACAGGTCGTAATAAATTCATTATTTGTCATTCAGTTTTTCTTCCTAAATATAATTGATTTCCGTATAACATTTATCACGCGTAATTGTCTTGTCTATTAAGAGTTTGGGCGTATGAGATAGTTGCTTAGAAATTAATGATTTTGATGGTGTAGATTGATAAGAACACCATGATCTTTTAGTAATTACTAACCTACACACACTCCAGGCTGATACTCCATCAAATATTTCCATGTATAATCAGTCTGTTGGAAGATGGGTGCCAGTATAGGCACTGCGGTGAACCATGATTCGCCGTGACCAGCTTCCAGTAGTAACACCGACGCCTGCCGCCCTTCACTCAGTCGTGAAGCGAGAACACTTCCCGCTGATCCAGCTCCGACTACTATGAAGTCGTATTCTGAAAGCGGGCCTTTGAAACCTCGAAAAAAAATAGGAAAATACGAATAAATGTCATTGATAACAGAAACACTAGAGTGAAATTGCCGAAAAAATAATTCGATGTTTTTAATTATTACTTTCTAAACGTATTATCGCTTATACTTTTACTATGTTTGTGAGCTATTCATTGTTATGATTAAAAGATATTCCGTCGGTCGATCACCACCAATGGTGGTCTATTATGAGAAATAAGCGGTTGTCACGATTCTCTGCATCTTTCATGTCGCGACAAGCACTGTTCTTGAACATGAGCGCTGTCTAACAAATCGTTTTACAGAATTTATTTATTCCATTAAGTTTTGTTCTCGGCAAATTAGAGAGCGTAGTAAAGTACATACCGAAAGTAATTTGTATTTTTCATTATAAGATATAAGTGTTTTATTAACAGACTTCCAATAAGGAGGAGGTTCTCAATTCGTGTTTGTATTTTTTATTACTCTAGTGAAGTGTCCTCATTTTTTTGTACTTACATCTTTAATTTAAATAACTATAATGATGCGGAGTTACTTGAAATCCTTGAATATCGCTTAAGTTTGTTTTGGTTAAACTAAATAAAAAAATATATAGTTGTTACAAAGAGATAATGAAAATAAACATACCAGTCTAATCTAACCAATCCCATAACAATGTACAAAGCTGTCGCAGCAACTCTCAAGGAAGTGACCATATTCTTTGATCGTGATCACGACACCGTAGAGATAAAGGATTTTAAAAATACTTACTCATCAGACAGAGGATTATAAGATCAAAAATGTTTCATACAGAATTGAAATTTATTTTCTAAATAATATTTGAATTGTCTATAATGTCCTGTGCCTCTATAAAGAAATAGAGACACTTTAAAAGTTGCAATGCTGTGGTTATTTAGAAAAGTATATGTTCGTAAATATATTAATAAATACCTGTAAATTAAAGTGAAGTAACACTGAACACTTATCCTATTAATATTATAAACGCGAAAGTGTGTAAGTATGGATGTATGGATGTTTGTTACTCTTTCACGCAAAAGGTACTGAACGGATTTCGATGAAATTTGGCATGCGGGTAGATTATGTCCTGGATTAACACATAGGCTATTTTATCCCGGGAAAATATAAAGCGGGACTTTTATCCCGGGAAAACTCATTCACGCGGGCGGAACCGCGGGCAAAAGCTCGTATAATATAAATTATCGACGTCATTAAATAACTACACTAATTTTGTTGTTAACCAAAGGCAAAAGTGAACAGCGGTTAAGTTCAAGACCATTGTCGGCATTTCAATGCCTCGCTGTTACGAAAGCAAAATACTATTGTGATCGTATTTGAGACAACTTGTTTAATGTTGAAAGTGGTATAGACGTATGTTACCAACCTTTAGGCAGCTCATACTTGTCGATCAAAAATGAGAGTATGTCTGGTTCGGAGGGATTGAGATGTAGCTGCGGCGTCCTCATCATCACATCTATTATTCTGCTCTTCACTGTAGAATCAGCAACTCTTTTCCCCCGCGGTGTGTGCTCGCAATATCCACTACATGTCACGGGTGTCGCATATTCCTCTTCATCTACCGAAACGGTCGCTTCATCATCATCAAAATTATACCCGTAGCTTATATTATAACTTATTAAATATATTATAATGAATATATTTCTTTGCATATTTGAAATGATGTATTAATAAATGTAACTCTTTTCGCGAACTGTTCGCGGCCACGGCTAAAGTGGTTGTGTGTATTATGTTTCATGTGTTGGTTTGTTAGACCGGTTACTTATTTCTGGTTGTAATTTTTTTTATTCATTTTCAGAGCTTTGACCTCACCATTGAATACAGGTTATAAAAAAATGTTATAATAGATTTCAAATAAACTTACGAGTATGTAATCCTATGTTTTGTTTGTTTTTGCTATTAGCTACAAATTTTAGTGCGATGTGCATTGATGTATTAAAAAACCCGCGATGCTTCATTGAATACGGTTTATTTGTTCATCCATATTTACTGATTGTTCTAGTATGCGTTATGGTTTTAGTATCATATACGTCCTGTTAAAATGTTAATTTATGTTTTAACGTAAGTAGGTATAAACTATAATGATGACCGCTATGTTAAACTGATGTAACGGAGATTTTCTACAGGTGGCAATCCTTTTACTATTTCATAGATGGAGGTCAAGCAACGGTTCCTACGTTATAATAAATAAATTTATAAAAGGTCATTAATTCTTGAAGGTCTCTAAATCTTAACGGTTTGGAATTCCACCAACGAAAGCTGGTTTTGCAAAGATGTTGTAGGCGATGAAACCTTTTGCACGAAGACAGAAGTAATGAGAGAATCTTGAATATAATCTTTATATCAACTATGAATTCAACATTATAATTTTAGACCTTTAAGTTATGGACAGGCTTTTTATTCGCTGTTTCATTAATACGTATAACGCTAAACATGGCAAGTGAGTAAATCTAAATCAGTATTATTCGAAATTATCGACTTCGTAACAGCTACATCATTCATCTGTTGAGTTATGAATGCGACGAATTATGCGCCACTCAAACATTGTTGGATTATATCCAGATTCCAGTCATCTATCTATACTAATATTATAAAGAGGAAAGATTTGTAAGTAAGTATGTTTGTAACGAATAAACTTAAAAACTACTGAACGGATTTCGATAAAATTTGGCACACGGGTAGATCATATCCTGGATTAACACATAGGCTACTTTTTATCCCGGGAAAATATTTTTATCCCGGAAAACTTTTTCACGCGGGCGAAGGCGCGAGCAGAAGTCTAGTCTTAAATGAATCAAGATATATTGAAAAATATATAATAGGCATTTCGTTTTATTGTCTTTTTTTTGGAAGAGTTTTTGCACATTGTGCGTATTTATTAATCGGTCTGTTAGGCGACACCATAAACGTAAGCCGTAAAACGTCTAATTTATAAGTGTTTGTTCCGCTTTGAGCGCTGTGACTTGTCCTTCTTCAAACGAGGCTTAAAAAGAGTATTGTCCCTACGGTAGGCAGCGGCTTGTCTGTGTCCCTTACATCGCCGAGTCCATGAGCAGCGGTGGCCGCTTACCATTAGGCGGGCCGCTAGCTCGTCTGCCTATACTGCAATATAAAAAAAAAGCTAAAAATAATAAAGTGTTATCTTGGTATTTGATTTGAATATATGTACTTGGAGAAACTCATTGCTGTATTTCTAAAGGCCTAGCTAGAGGGCAACTTGTGCATTATATCAGGGTCAAGGCAACCACCTCTATACCGAGGATAATGATACTGTTATTAACTCATTACGTATAATATGCATCCATTATTTATATTTCTGCATTTTTCAGAGTTCCTTTATAGTCCATTGAAAAGTTAAATTTTTTTGGGCTTATTTTGCATTTTTTAGAAGTTGCAAATTTATTTTTTAGATGTTGCTAAAACATGTTAACCATGTGTGTGGGACGAATTAAATAGTTTGCCAGACAAACCATAAAAACCATCTGCACCCCATTTTCCAAGCTGGCAGCCACTGGACAAGGGTTGCGACCCCACAAACTTGGAATTAACTTTACATTAACGCCCCCTAGACATCTAAAAAATAAAATCGTGTCGTCTGACAAATGCAACCCTGATTGCATTTGTCCAAGTTTAGGTTTAGGTTCAGGTTTAGGTTTCGATGGACTATGAGTACCGAAAGCAGAGGTATAAGCCTAGCACTACAAAATATATGGGATATGGTAATACAAACAAACAAAAGTGTTGTCATAACTCAAGATAACTCATGATCACGATAAATAGAGGCTTAGTGAATTAGTCTACCAGAAAGGCGAGCTTTGGAAGTGCGGGACGACGTGACCTTCACGGAAGATGATCAGTTTATTAATTACTAGCCAGTGTGTGTGAATATGAACTATATGTTCGCTCATTATTTTATACAGAAAAAAAAACAACTGTATTTGAAATTCTCACGACCTTTAAGATATTTCAGAAATAGATTGTTTCAAGTTTCTTACGGGGTTTTGGCTTGTTTGGTTAAAGTAAGTTTGTAAACTAAAATCAGAGTATTACACGAGAACAACAAACTAGGTTGATCTAAATATTTAATACTATTATGTTTTCATTTTTTTGTCATTTAAATTCATCCTTATAATAATACTAGACTTCTGCTCGCGGCTGCGCAAGCGTGAAAAAGTTTTTCCGGGATAAAAACTAGCCTATGTGTTAATCAAGGACATGATCTACCCGTGTGCCAAATTTCATCGAAATCCGTTCAGTAGTATTTGAGTTTATTCGTTACAAACATACATACAAATCTTTCCTCTTTATAATATTAGTATAGATAAACGCGAAATTGATTTTAAACGCCTGGCAATTTTATTTAAGCTAAGTTCTAGACTTCGTTATTTTAGGCGATATCAAAACATGTGTTTTTTATTACCCCATATTGTTTTATTACATTTGTTTGATAACATTTTCTGCAGCTGTCCATGTCTGAGTAAAGCTAATTTGAGTGATTTAACATCTGACCACTGTGGTCAAAAAGCAGTATTTTGTGTCTCAAAACAGACCAAACCATCTAATATTACAATTAAAAGCAGACTGTTTACTGCTAATCGCTTAGATAAGTTTAAAGAAAGTATCTTTTCTAAAGTTAACAAAATAGAGTCAGAGGGCCATCCAAATAGGCTTTATGGTGAGCTTTTTAACTTAATAAATATATAATTTAATAAGATATTTAAAACTAAATCAGTGAATAGGACAATAAAGACTAAGTTTTGTGATTGGGCTACTGTAGGTTTACATAGAAGTAGAGCTCGACTGTATGAGTTATATGGTATGAGGCGATATAAGCATGACCCGTCCTTTGTTACTTATGTTAAAAATTATTCTAAAGTATTCAAAAAGGCCTGTATTGCAACAAAATCATTGTTCATAAGTAAAAAAATTGAAAAGTCATATAATAAGGTAAAAACAACTTGGGATATTATTAATTCCGAATCTGGACGGACTCAGCTACGCGATCATAATTTTGAACTGAATGTTGATAATAAAATCATCCGTGACAACGTTCACATAGCTGAATCTTTTAATAACTTTTTTGCTAGTATACCTATAACCACTACAAGTTCTTTGAATTCATGCCCATCTCAAGCTGAATTACTTTTAAAAATTAATATAAATGAGTGCTCGGTAACTTTTTGCTTTAAGCATATAAATCCTGGCCACATAGTAAATGTCCTTAAGTCGATTAACCAAAAAAAAACCTCTGATTTATGGGGAATTTCAGTCAGTTTATTTAGTAATATTATTCATATTATAGCTCCAAATCTAGCACTAATATTTAATAAATGCGTTGATGAGGGCAGTTTCCCAGACCTCATGAAATATAGTAAAATAATACCTTTGTTTAAAAGTGGTAATAAAAGTGACCCAAGTAATTTTAGGCCTATTTCTATATTACCGGCACTGAGTAAAATATTTGAAAAAATTATACTAGAACAAATATTACAACATTTTAAAACAAATAAATTATTGCACAGTCAACAATTTGGATTTAGTAAAGGTCGATCAACTACTGATGCTGGTGTTGCTCTTATACAACACATTTTTGATGCCTGGGAAAATTCGCAAAACGCAATTGGTATTTTTTGTGATTTGTCTAAAGCTTTCGATTGCGTTGAACATGCCACTCTATTGTGCAAACTCCGCCATTATGGCATTAGAGATACCGCTCTGAATTTAATAGCATCCTACCTTAGTAATAGATCACAGTGCGTCGATGTTAATGGAGTCCAGACTTCTGGCTCCCCAGTGCGTATGGGGGTTCCACAAGGCTCGATTCTAGGTCCTTTTTTGTTTTTGATTTATATTAACGACTTGCCTTTCTTCGTTAGAGGTATGTGTGATATTGTGCTATTTGCTGATGATACCTCCCTTATATTTAAGATAGACCGTAAAAAATCAAACTTTGACGACGTAAATAGCGCACTGTCGCAAATCTTAGATTGGTTTACTACCAATAATCTCTTACTGAATACAAAGAAAACCAAATGTATTCGTTTCACGTTGCCTAACGTCCAAAATCAACCGTTGGATTTATTTTTAAACAATGAACCTTTGAAACCAGTCGATTCCACAGTATTCTTGGGAATAACATTGGACCCCAAACTTCAATGGAACACTCAAATTTCTTGCTTGGCGGGGAAACTCAGCTCAGCCGCGTTTGCAATACGCAAAGTGAGACAATTGACCAATGTCAACACTGCTAGGCTTGTCTATTTTAGTTATTTTCATAGTGTTATGTCCTATGGAATTTTGCTTTGGGGCAGAGCCGCTGACATTGAAACAATTTTTATCCTACAAAAAAGAGCCATAAGAGCTATTTATGACTTAGGGGCACGAGTTTCTCTTAGGGAACGCTTTAAAGAAATGGGCATCTTGACAGTTGCATCACAATACATTTTAGCTAATATTATGTATGTAAAACAAAATATTGAATATTTTAGTAAAAATAGTGATCATCATAATATTAACACTAGAAATAAAGATAAATTAACAGTGCCAGGTCATCGATTGCACAGGGTACGCTGTTCGTTTGTGGGATTGGGTATACAAATTTATAATATAATACCACCAACTGTCTTAAATTTACCTTTGAACAAATTTAAGCAATTTATAAAAAACAAGTTATTAAAAAAAAGTTACTATACTGTTGACGCGTATTTTGATGACAAAAATCCATGGGAATAGTTGCTCGCTACGCAAGGATAAGATCTATTGTATTTAGGATAAGTGATTTGTGAGAGATGGATATGTGCGACTTTCCCGGATAGTCCTAAGAGTATATTTTTTACATACTACGTTAGTCATTTGATATACTCCTTTGTTGCATCAAATTTTTCTTGGTTAGCCACAATCTGAGTAGTCTTGCTCGCTTTAACGTCTGTGCTTGCGGCGGCGTCGTGTGCCGGGTCGGTCACTTCCCTGCAACATGGTTGAGGAGGCCGATGGCTGGCACATGCGTCATATTCGTGAACGGGTGCTGCTTGCGTGGACTGGTCTGCTCTGTTTGATGGTTGACTCTATTGTTTACTTAATAAACATGTAGCTGGTTATTTGACTTAGGTACTCTCCGTTAATTTTCGCATTTCATATCCATCTTTGAAATTGAATATTTATTGTTACTAGCAATTTGTAAAATACATATATAAAAAAAAATATGAACATTAAAAGACCTACGCTGAGTTTCTTGGTGCTTCTTCTCAGGTCAGTGGGCTTTTCCGAAGCACTGGTAGAATCTTTTAGATGATAAAAACATTGTAAAAAATGACGTGTAAAAGTGCCCTTAGGGGCCTAATTACTTAATAAATGATTTGATTTGATTTGATTTGAAGGTCTTACTATCTTTAGTTTTCTAAAAACTGTCTTGAAATATAGGCATATTGCAGTATTTTTTTAATAGTCACACCAGTTTTTTTTTATACAAGCTACATTGGCAATTGATAGGTATATTATTCAAAAATATAAAAATATATGTTTAATACTTCAAACCTTTACGTTGTTAAGTTATTGAGTTATCATAAGATATGGAAGAGGTAGTCACGTCACGCTCTTTAAATGGCGAAGTTCCACAGTGCGTCGCGTCGGTAAAATAAATATGTATTTTTTTTATATATGTATTTACCTAGATTGTTCTGTGTATTTATATCGATTATATTACAATCCTATTAGATATTCTGTTCCAATAATTATCAACTCATTACTTTTGGTCGCGGCTTCGCCCGCGTGAAAGACTTTTTTCGAGATAAAAGCCCTGCTATATATTTTCTCTGGATAAAAAGTACCCTTTGTCCCCCCCAGGTTCTCACTCTCAAACTATCTCCATACCAAATTTCATAGAAATCCGTTCTATGGTTTTTGAGTTTATCGCGTTCACACAGACAGACGCGGCGGGAGGGATTTTTTTATATGTTAGAATAACAGATATATGCAATTACAATGTAATTGGGATAAACGTACTAGAAGCATATCATCATCAGCCCTGTATTATATATTGCCCACTGCTGAGCACAGGCCTCCTCTACTACTGAGAGAGGTTAGGCCTTAGTCCACCACGCTGGCCTAGTGCGGGTTGGCAGACTTCACATACCCTCGAGATTCTTATGGAGAATTCTCAGGTATGTAGGTTTCCTCACGATGTTTTTCCTTCACCGTTAAAGCGAACGATAATTGATAAATAATACACACGTAACTTCGAAAACTCAGAGGTGTGTGCCTTGGGTTTTGAACCTGCGGACATTGTCTCGGCAGACCGTTCCATTCCCAACTTGGCTATCGTCGCGCTAGAAGCATATAATGTAATGTAATTTACGTCTCTAATCTCAATATGCCTGCTTCGTTCATTCCGCGCAAACATTATCAAGCTTGAGATGTAACAGAACATATGTATTTCTAGTTTCAGTATACTAATTCTAATAAAAAACAGAATCTTAATGTATGTATTCCAATAGGCAGTTTTGATTAAATTTAGATAAATTAAACGAAAAAAACCCAAAGAAAAAGGTTGAACTAAAGATTTTTTTATTTTACTTAATCATTAAACACATTATTATTATTTCCTCTATTCGCAAATATAAAAACCTGTAGCCTTTATTGTAAGTGATGTAAAGATTGTTAACTTTAGTTTATAAATAACTTAAAATATGAATGCAGTAATGGAGTAAACGAATCGGTGTTTGTACAAGCATTCTATAGAATAAGTAAATGTATATCTAACTAAAAATATAGGCTGGTTATTTTTGTACAGAAACCGAATGTTATTTCGTGTAAACATGTAGTAGAAGTTTATTGCACTAAGTACCTATTTTTAAGTTATAAAGTAATCGCCAATAAATTAAGTTTTTGTCGTCCATAGTGTTTATTTCACACGCTTTATCCCCGAAATGGTAGGCTAAGGCATTACTAGTGCTCCCACTTGCACTATATGTGTATTCTCTCCCATGATATGATAGGGGGCGAGCCTATCGCCACATCGAGCACAAATTCCAGACTCCGGGCTGATACTGAGCAGAAACACCCAATGTCACTTTGCCCGACCCAGGATTTGAATCCTCAGAGCGGAATCGTACAGCGCACGAAATACAACAGCGCAACCGAGGCAGCCTGTGTTACTATCCAAGTCCTTTTAATACAATTTAGCACCCTCATCTCTAATTATAGCTGGTGCATTTTGTATAAACTGCAGTTGTTCTTGGTATTATACTACTGTCTACAACACGGAGTATGTTTACACCACTCTCAGTTCGGGGTCCACCACAGCTAGGGGGGCCGAGGGTGGTTCCGTTTTGCATATGGCTATCTGATGGTGCAGTGTCGCCATGATACTAGACATCTGTGCTACCGTAAGAACGCATGATAAAAGTTATAGAGATTTAACTATTTTTAAATATTGTATCACTGGTATACCATAAGACTTGTCGTTTGGATTTTTATCTGACATTAGTCCCAGATTTAGGGACAATTTCACCGCTTGCTGATAACTGCTACTCGTCACATAAATGTATAAGCTAAGTAAATACAAAAGGCACACCCTAATCTATGTTCACAAATAAATTGAATTAAAATGAGTATAATACTATCTACATTAGCTTGTATTGTAAGAATTAACTAGCTGTTTAATACGATAGCTGTCAAATAAAATTTACTTAAAAACTGTGAAATTGGGTCTTAGTCAAAATAGTGCGACCGTTATTCTAAAAGTAACGGGTTTTTTTTCTAAATTAATGTGTAACAATAAAATTTAAATATCTCTTGTAACGGTCTTCATTATAATTATTATTATGTTATGCAAGAAGTTAGCGGTGCTAATGCCGTACGGTATTAACTAACCATAGATTAATCATTTTAACTGATTGATTACTAGTTTAATCGATTAGTGTTTGTTAGACATAGATGTGATGAGTTTATAACAATAAAATGATTAGTTTGTTTTGGTCAGCTGAACTATTGTCAATAATTAGTCTTTCTAAATTAAGTATAATGGTAGGCAGACAATTATTATGATGTTGGATGCGTTAGACGACCAAAAAATAATAATGAATATATGTCTCTTACATTCGAACTTTGGTGGTAACAGGAAATGGTGTACAGATTGTAATTATATTATTGTATACTAGCTTTTGATCGCGGCACCGCCCGCGTTTAAAAGTTTTTCCGGGATAACAGGCCTGCTTTATATTATCCCGGGATAAAAAGTAGCCTATGTGTTAATCCAGGAAATGATCTATCCGTGTGCCAAACATGGAAATCCGTTCAGTAGTTTTTGCGTGAAAGAGTAACAAACATACATCCATACATTCTTACCAACTTTCGCATTTATAATATACTAGTTTTTGCGCGCGGCTCCGCCCGCCTGGAAAAGTTTTTCCGGGATAAAAAGTAGCCTATAGCACTCAGGAATAATGTAGCTTCCTATTAATGAAAGAATTTTCAAAATCGGTCCAGTAGTTCCTGAGATTAGCGCGTTCAAACAAACAAACAAACAAACTCTTCAGCTTTATATAATAAGTATAGAAGTATAGATATAGATTGATAATTAGTAGGATGTAATTTGAGGAAGTGTGTGCGTATAAATAAAAAAAAATGGTCTTGAATTAATAATTTTATTACTCCTTTTTAGGAGTAAGACTGCCTCGGTGGCGTAGTTGTATTAAGGTGCGCCTGCGATGCTGATGTCTAGGGTTCGATCCCTGGGTCAGGCAAAGTGATATTAGATTTTACTATACAGTATCAGCTCGAAGTCTGGAATATGTGCCCGATATGGCGATCGGCTCGCCCCCTATCACATCATGGGACGGAATATGCATGGCGAAAAGTGGGTGCACTAGTTGCGCCTCCGCTTACCTCTTCGGGCATAAAAGGTGTGAGGGTGTGAAATGAAATGAAATGAAATCATTTATTCGAATCCATAAAATGTTACACATTACTTAGATTCCGTCAATTTTTACTCTACCACCGGTTCGGAAAGCAGTTTCCACTAGAGAAAAACGGGCAAGAAACTCTAGGGTTGCTCTTTTCAAAATCAGTTCAAAGGTATAAATAAGGTACAGTGTATAAAACAAAAAGAAATATATACGGATTTTTATTTTGTTTAGAGCAGTTCATATATTTACTTGCATAATAATAAATTCTCAATTCCCATGCCACCCTCTCAGGAATCACAACATAATTAGATAATCTATAAAGTCCAATAAAGTGTGTGCATGTATTGTCCTTTTTAGAATAATATGACGTGTTACTATTTATCAGGCCATTCGGGCTATAAGTCTAAAATTAAATAGTGAATATTAAAACAAATTGTAATATAAACTCACTCCTGTGTGCTTGAAGGATCAGATCAAATCATTTATTTGTAAATGTTTGTACATATTTTACAACACACACACACACACACACACACACACACACACACACACACACACACACACACATGCCTTTTATCCCCGAAGTGGTAGGCTAGTTAGAGGCGTAACTAGTGCACCCACTTGTTGCCGTGCGTATTCCGTCTCATGCGACAATATTTACATTAAATTGTATAATTAAATTTAGTTCGCTACCGAGAGTCGCCGGCCATAACGCTGCGTGCGTGCGAAAGATATCCCCTCCACGTCCCCACTTTTGTTCACAATAATATTTCAAATATGAATAAATGCTTTATTTTTCAACCAATTTTGATGCTGATTTCACAGAAGAATTACTTTTTCGTATTATATTCTGTTACATATAAAATAATTTACAAAATCAAACATAGGAAACTACCCTATAATATACAGTAAATCATTAAAATTTAGTCTTATTAAGTTTAGTTCCATTGAGTTGACTTGATCATGTCAGCTGCCTTTTCACCAATCATCATGCCTGGCGCGTGAGTGTGTGCAGACGTAGTGAATGGAATGACGCTTGTGTCGACAACTCGAAGTCGATTTATGCCATGTACTCGCAGTTCAGGATCTACGACAGCTTTAGGGTCGCCAAGAGGACCCATACGGCACGTGGCAATCTGATGATGTAGCGTGGCAGTCAGTGTGCGTATCGCGCACTCCCAGTATTCGTCTGAATTAAAATCAGCTTCAGGGCATGCTGGATACTTGGCCTGGTATAACTTAGCACCATACTTCTGGAACGGTGGCGTCGCTGTCAATTCCTGCACGTGTCGGATGGCAGCGATAAATGTCGCCGTGTCACTTGCGTGTGTTAGGTAGTTGCCGTATAACTTGGGATGACTAAAAGGGTTATTATTGATCAGTACAAGTTTTCCTACAGATTTCGGGTGCAACAACATTGGAATTGCGCTCCATGTATCTTTACCTGATTTATCTAGCGACCCAAATGCTTCGTCGAACACCGACTCTTTGATTCTCATTCCTTTACGAATAGCTCTACTGCCGTCACGGCCGCCGTCAGAAACTATCGATCCGCCGATGCTAATTAATTCTATGTCCGGGACTGGCTCAAGGTCTTTAGACACTGAAGTTTTAATGTATCCAATTCCTTCTACGCCTCCCGGTGTTGCTAGACTGTTATCACCGTTTGATAACCATTGCACTGCCGTTGGGATATTCAGCACTTCATGTTCGTGGAGTGTCAGGCCCGTGCCGTTTAGCTCAAATATCAGTCCAGGGAAGCTAATATGGTCATAGAGAGTTTGACCTACAGGAAGGTCCTGTATGACTGGTATGCCTACAGAGTTCAAGTGGTCTTTTGGTCCCACACCTGATAACATAAGAAGCTGCGGTGATGCTATTGGCCCAGCTGATAAAATGACTTCTTTGCGAGCCTTGACAGTAAAACTGAGCTTGTTTCGGACATATTCAACACCGTATGCAGTCTTTGTAACAGGATCTATAAGTATTTTTGTGGTCGTGGCTTCTGGCAGTATATGCAAGTTGCGTCTGTGCTTTTTCTTATGCAAGAATGTCTTAGCGGCGCTTTGGCGATGACCTTTGTTCAAAGTAGATTGTACGTATCCGAATCCTAAAGTTTCTGGTGCGTTGTAGTCCACCGTTGGATGTCCAAGTAACTCACCAGCCTCCAGAAACGCCTTTATTAGTTTTGTTCTGAAATTAAATATTTTGTTTACAAATAAAGTTAACCTAATGTGCGGTATAATATAGTATTTTGTAAGGTTTTAATTACTTGACAGGTACAAATTCTACGGGTACTTCTCCATTCTCATTTCTATGAGGACTCTTTTCATATCCTCCCAATCGCGCCCTCTCAGATTTCTTATAATATTTCAATACATCGTTGTAAGACCTGAAAATTCATACATTTATTTATCTTGTAGGCAATTGTGAATTAATGTCAGTGTTTCAATCAAGTAGGTACATAATAGTTTGATTCTGTTAGCTTGTGTAATGAGATTTATTTTATTACCATCCATAGTTTCCTACGGCAGCAATCCTGTCCCATTCCTGAGGTCTACCTCGCGTGTAGATCATGTAGTTTATGACGCTGCTACCTCCGACAGCTTTGCCGCGGGGCCAATAACATCGCTCGTTTTTCATGCCTGGTAAAATATGTCAATATAATTTTATTTAAATCGAAATAAATTTCTTAAAATAATGTTGACCTTTTTTACTTTTGAAAATAAAATATAAATGAGTGTTTCAAAAGATGACATTTGACAACGGTCGTTTTAATTTCATGAAAAATATTAACTTTTTATACTTATTAACTCACCCAAACAAACGCCCGGTTGGTGTTCCATGTAATACTGCCACGAGTATTCAGTAGATTGGAAGTATGGCGCCAATGCTGGTATATCTGTCGCCAACATCTCTGGCTTGCCCGTCTCCAGTAGTAACACCGTGATATTTTTGTCCTCAGTCAGGCGGGAAGCAACAACGCTACCCGCTGATCCTGCACCTACTACTATGTAATCATACTCGGTGTATGGGTGCTTTAGACCTGGAAAAGACGTTTGAACTTAAGCGAAACTTATAATTATAATGCAATGCAATGCAATCAGCCCTGTATTATATACTGCCCACTGCTGAGCACGGGCCTCCTCTACTACTGAGAGGGGTTAGGCCTTAGTCCACCACGCTGGCCTAGTGCGGGTTGGCGGACTTCACATACCTTCGAAATTCAGAGAACTTCTCAGGTATGCAGGTTTCCTCACGATGTTTTCCTTTACCGTTAAAGCGAGCGATAATTCACAAAGAATACACACATAACTTTTTAGAAAAGTCAGAGTTGTGTGCCCTTGGGTTTTGAACCTGCGGACGTTCGTCTCGGCAGTCCGTTCCACTCCTAACTAGGCTATCGCCGCTTCACACAAATATGTTTATTAAAAAATACTCGTAGGTAAATTACACACATTAAATTGTAATATGAACTATGTACTTTACAAAAGAATGAATTAAATAATTCTAGTCGCATGCCAAATTAGTACAAAAAATCAAGCACCGACTCCAAAGGTTTATTCATTGCACATAAATATAATCACACGAATGGCAGTGTATATAATATTGGTAGTATTTAAATTTCCTTATAACCCATGAGCAAAGTATAAGTTATTTTTTATAAATTGATAACAATGATTAATATAATGATTTTTAGTAAATATTATGACAGCTATTTTTGTCTGCAGTCAGCTTAAAACTGTAACTGCCAATACAGGTGTGAGAGTATACAATATTAGGTATAGTAACATTTGTCAGCGGCTGCGCTCTGAGATAAGATTTTGTTAGCCAGAAAGTATTAGGGCCTGAACTCTAAAGTTAGATCATTCTGGACCTAATTACGATTTTTCTGGCTACTGTGATGCCCCGTATACACATAGTGGGCGTCAGGTCAGCACCATAGTTTATTATTATACTGAAATTTGCGACAAAATCCGTCCAAGGGTTTTTAAGATAAAGTGCAAACTTGTAGGCATATTCAGACTAAAGGCAGACTACTGTTTATTTGTAATAAGTATAATGCAAAAAACAGTACAGCATTCATGAGTCAAGACTGTCCATGGATTTTTTTTGTTTATCTGATTTGATACTCCGATATAATATACAGTATGTAACTTGTAAGGTTAGTCGAGGGATCTGTTTAAGGAGGGTATTCATTTTTGCCCCAAATGTATTGTATAAAAGATATGACTTTATTTTTGTACGGGAATTTCAGCACCATGGGCTTAGAATGTGACAAAAATAACTCGTAAGACGATGTCATTTAATTTTGATGTTTGTGATTGATCGAGAGACGAATACGTCAGTCAAGTCGATCAATCGATGCCAATAAAACGAAACGGAGTCGTGTCGTGTGTTGTTGCCACATTCTAACCCCAGTAGGTATTTAAAGTGTGAAGGAAAACGGACCATACTTTAAGATCACACTCATACGTAATGGCCGATAAGATAGGTCAAATGTAGGTAGGATAAACAAGCGTTTTTGTTTTTTTTGCAGATGACTCGTGACTTTTGTCATTGTTTTTTTGGCGTATATTTTTATTAGTAACATGCAAGCATGAACTGCGGTGTGTTTAAATGAGTCCCTCCTCTAAAAACACTTTACATGTATATAAATAGTTCTATACAGGAAATCTCTTATTACTTTACATTTTTATAGTTAATTATCATATTAATTAATGTTTGCAATATACCTAGCTCAACAACGAATAGTTTATTTTTCGATTCGAAAAGAGATATCTGAGTTGTGGTTTGAACTTGTGTAATTTACGTCTTAACTCTACATTTATCTTAATTTTACGTATGTCTAGGTAGTAAAAACTAAATGGAAAAATAATATAAGCCATTTGTAAACCTCTAATCGTGGTCAAATACAAAAGAAAAAGTAGAGTGGAGGACTTATGCTTTCCTCTTAACCATGTCTATAAGTACTGTAGCAAAAACTACGCTTATTATCTATCTATATATATACAAATTTCGTGTCACATTGTTTGTTACCATGCTCCTCCGAAACGGCTGAATCGATTTTGATGAAATTTTATATTCACACTTGGTAGGTCTGAGAATAGGTTGTTATCTATTTTTCATCCCCCTAAGTGATAAGGATGGCTCACCAAATTTTTTATTTTTCGGCGAGTGTTTTTTTTATGATGTGGAATAAAAAAATACATAGAACCCTAAATTTTCTACCTTCTTCCATCATCCCCTATTTTTAATAGCGATATTAGTAATTTCATAACTTTTAACCGCGGTTGGTAACTGATCAATTATACATTTTTTTCTACTAAAATAAGCTCTAAAAAGAATTTATATAGTAAAACAACGTTTTCCGGGTCAGCTAGTTTTACTATAAAAACTACTCTTATAGATGTTTTTGAAGTTATATTTATAATTAGTATCATTGCAGTAACGAGGAAAAAACCATATCATTATGAAAAAATATCTAAGTGTCATTTAACCAGCAACTAAAGCTGACCATTGAACTTTTAATTTCGTTATTATATTCTCTACCTTGTTATGACTTATCATAAGTGCGTTTTATATGCCTACACTAAATGCTTTTATTTTTATTTTTAGGGTTACCATACCATACCATACTAGCCGTGTATTATATACTGCCCACTGCTGAGTACGGGCCTCCTCTACAATTGAGAGGGTTTTAGGCCTTAGTCCACCACGCTGGCCCAGTGCGGGTTGGCGGACTTCACATACCTTCGAAATTCCTATAGAGAACTTCTCAGATATGCAGGTTTCCTCACGATATTTTCCTTCACCGTTAAAGCGAGCGATAATTCACAAAGAATACACACATAAGTTTTTTTTAGAAAAGTCAGAGGTGAGTGCCTTTGGGTTTTGAACCTGCGGACATTCGTCTCGGCAGTCCGTTCCACTCCCAACTAGGCTATCGCCGCTTATAGGGTTCCGTACCTCAAAAGGAAAAATGAAACCCTTATAGGATTACTTTGTTGTCGGTCTGTCTATCTGCCTGTCTGTCTGTCAAGACCTTTTTTCTGAGGAACATGTAAAAAAAATTATATCAAATACTCGGGTCTACGGTTTCTTTCATCCTTATGACCATTTATGTCGCATATTTTGCGATTTCGCAAGGGAATCAAAACCTATAGGGATAAAAATATACTTCATATACATTTTTATATATATAATTTAGAGATAAACCTATACTTCTCGTAGACCTAGAATCATAAAATTTGGCAAGAGGCAACGCGAGTCCAACTCGCACTTGTCCGGTTTTTTTTATTTTCAATGGTAGGATCGTGACTGACATAGAACACGACACAGGCTATGGAGCGTCTGTGACGAGGTCATTATCCTTTTTAGCGTTGCTTTATCCAATTAAAACCCAAGCCCCTACGCATTGGAATGCAAACATGTACTTTAAACTTCACGTTTTTCGTTTTAAGAATATTTGATTTCACTCACCTCCAGGCAAAGGAAACGAGTCCCTTAAAAAATCAAAAGGATCCCCAGCATTCCTTGGCACGTAGTTATTGACTGCAGTTTTTAGAAGAAATTCTAGTACGGGACTTTGTATGAATGAAAACAATCTTCCACTCTCTTCTTCGGCCGAGACTATGAGCGATACTAATGTCAACACTAAACATTTATAAAACATGGCTCAAAATGCAGTTGGAATTTTCTAAATAAAAGTTGTATATAAAAGATAACGGTCCGTCTGTCGCTCTATCTGACGGTAAAATGAAGCGTGTCGGTCCATATACCTTTTTTTATTGCGTATACAGTATACTGACGAGACAAACAAGCATTCCGCTCGCCTGATGGTAAGTCATACGACCGCCCATAAACAGTAGCCACACCATACAGAACTTTTAAGTACAAAGTACAGCGTGGAACTCCACTGCGCTTGTCACCCTGAGACATTAGATGTTAAGTCTCATAATGCCCTGTAATAACGCTGGCTTTGTAGCCAGTGTCCAATGTAACAATGTCCTTCAAACCGGAACACAACAGTGCATGCACACTGCTGCTTTGCGGTAGAAATAGACATTGCGGTGGTATCTACCCAGACGGCCCCTCGCATACGAGAAACCTACCACCAGTAAAATACTAAATAAATTACTAAATAGTTGTTTTTATAATCGCATGATCTATTTTGATATTGACGTGGTAGTTTTCTTATTGGGAAAAGTCAAAAGTACATTTAAAGTAGCGTAAATCATGTATTTTATAGAAGTTGAAACAATATATTTGCAAGTGGCTGGCCTGCTGCGACCGCTGGAGATATTTGATGGTTGAATTGTCAGAAGCAGTGCAATTTTAATGTACTATCGAGTAACGAGATTATTCACAGGTCGTTTTGGGTCTCGACAATGTCTACATCTTATGGTATTAGCAAAGACAGTAGTTGATTTCATTGATACCTCAATTAACACATCGACCAAACTTTTGCTCTCACAATTTTAGGTGCTCTTATATTAATACTTAAGATCCCAAAATTTCAATACATGTAGATTGTAGATAATTAGATTTGCGTTTATTATAATTAAAATACCGTATCGAATTTTTGCTACTTCCTATTTACTTCTTTGATTTTTTTAGCATCAATGAGTTCATTGAACGAAATAAGAACCAGTTATCTGACGTTGTTTACTATAGAGTATAATTTTATTCTTACATATTTGTTTTGCAAATCAAATAAATATTTCAAATCAATGAGACAAAAAATGGCATGAATGGTGTTTAGTATCTTACTTCTTACTAATGTTATAAATTAAAAAGTTAGAAATAAAAATTAAATTTAAATAACCCCCGACACAAAAAACCCCTAAAAAGTAAAATAATAAAAGTGTTTGTGTCGTTTAAGTACCTAGTAATATTTTGACCCAAGAGTCCTCTTTTGGTAGATTATGTCCTGGATTTTAGAATCTCGGTCCACTTTTTTTTAACGATATCACTAGTTGTATGTAATGTAAATGATTCTAAACTATTACTTTTCACAACTATTGATTTTCAGAGCGACCATATTATTAGGCTTTTATACAGTACCATTGTGCGAAGTAGGCTTGAAGCTAGTGCATGCGTTTGGAACCCACATAAGAAGACCTATGCTCTTCTTTTAGAGAAAGTGCAAAAAGCTTTTTGCGATTTCTTTTTAAGTTTAGACTGAGTTACTATCCTTACTTATATCCAACTAAATACTTCCTCGCATGTCTTGGATACAACCTCCTTGAAACAAGAAGAGCTTACACCCAGATGTTATTCATGCTCAAAGTATTTCGCGGAGCAGTTGATTCCCCTGAGCTCCACAGTGAGTTAGTTGGGTTCTATGCTACAAACAACTACATTCGGAGTAGGAGACACAATCTGTTTGCCACAACCTCATGCCGTACGGTATCCCATGCGGTATCTCCGGTCCCTCGTGTGCTTGTTGCTCTTCACGCCCTCCTGGAAGCCTCTCCGTGCCTTGATGTTTTTGCTGACAATTTGAATGTCATTAAGTCTTACATTTTAGCCTATTGTGAAAATCACAGTATTTTGTAGTTAGCATTGTTTGCTGGATACATATTGTGTTTTAGATGATTATTATTTACTTTATTTTTTTGTTTTGTGTTCTTATTGTTATTATGATTTGCTTTTTTTTTATCTATTTGACATATTTAAATTATTATTATATTTGTATGTAATTAATTAATTAATCTTTATAGTTGTATGGATTAGTGTAAATGGTTTATTATAATCGTTCTAATCGAATAAATAAATAAATTACAATCAGACTTGAATCAGCTTATTGAATGGGTTCCAAAAATAAAATGTAGGTATTTGAATCCATCAAAATGCTACCACATTAAATTTACTCTGAAACGAAATCTAATTTATACTAATTATAATATTGCTGGTAGTATATTAAAGCAAGTACCTTGTGTTCGAGACTTGTGAGTTTATATTGATACCAAATTAAATTTTACTACTCAATACTCATATTGACGAAATGCTTAGTGCAGCTAATAAGTCACAAAAGTAAGGAATTTAAACAGCTTTAAACTATAATTTTACTTTACAATTGCTACGTACGAAGTAAACTAGAGTATTGTTGTGCAGTTTGGTTGCCTAGTTATAAAATCCATACAAATAGAGTCGTAAGTGTTCAAAAGAAACTCATAAAACACTTGGCTTATCGTAGATATACTCCCAAAAACTTAACAACACATATGTTAAATCACCTTAATATGGAATCTCTCAAAACTCGACGAGATATACTTAACATGGTACATTTACACAAACTATTAAATAATAAATATGACTGCCCCAATTTGTAGTCAAAATTTGTTTAAATGTACCCTCACTCCCTTCCCGGCAGCCGCCTTCCATACTACAAGTCCGTCGTTGCCGCACCAATGTGGGAAAACACTCTCCCATGCCTCTGTCAGCTCTCTACAATCAGCTTTCCATGAAAATAAAAATCCTTGATATATACTACGAATCTTTATCTTCATTCACCAAACTATTTTAGAAAAGATTGACGAATAATTCTGATAATAACTACACTTAATAAGAATTAGATATATCGATGGATCATTTTTTTTTCTTATATTTTTTTAATTTGATCTTTGTCATTAATCCTTAAAGCATGTTGTGGTTGCCTGTTATTCAAATTGCAATGAATCCAAAACTGTTTTATTCTCTTTATTTGTAATCGTATGTTTGTTAATTTCGTTGGCAAGCCGTAACAAATAAAATAAAATTTACACATAGGCTACTTTTTATCCCGGTAATTCGCTCCCATGGAAAATTATGTATATTTTAACTCTGATTCTATAAGTAGATGGCGTTGGCGTCGTCCTTTTTTTTTGGGACTTTTGTAGCGGGAAAGGCTTTTCACGCGGGCAGAGCCGCGAGCAACACCTAGTTTACCATAAAATGAAGTATCACAGATATAAGTTTTATGTCTAAGTATAAATCTAATGTCTAATTATGTTTACCAATTTATATGATGTGATTTCACACTGTTTTTATCGCCAAGAGCTCCTTATCATGTCAGCAGCCTTTTCTCCTATCATGACTGCTGGTGCATGTGTGTGAGCAGAAACAGTTTGTGGTATAATACTAGAGTCCACAACACGTAGTCTATTGACGCCATGAACTCGCAGTTCCGGATCAACCACGGCGAGCGGATCCCTATCCGGTCCCATTCGACACGTAGCTATTTGATGATGTAGTGTTGCAGAGAGAGTGCGTACAGCGCATTCCCAATATTCATCTGAATCAAACATGTATTTGCGGCATTCTGGATATTGCGCTGGATGAACCCTGGCTCCGAACTTCTGGAACGGAGGTGTCGCAGCCAAAACTTGTATGTGTCGAACGGCTGCAACAAACGTCGCTACATCTATGGGCTCCGTTAGGTAGTTACCATACATCAGAGGATGGCTGAATGGGTTGTTATTTTTCAATTCCAACGATCCAACTGATTTAGGGTGCAATAACATTGGAAATGCGCTCCACGTGTCAGTCTGGTCAATAGAGCCAAAGGCGCCATTGAAAATGTCTTTGGATATTCTCATGCCTCTTCGTGATGCTTTACTGCTTTTGGAGCCACCGTCCGACACTAAGGAGCCACCTATACTAATTAATTCTATATCTGGTATATCTTCGATTTCGGTAGATAATGGAGTTTTTATATATCCGATTCCTTCGACCCCACCGGCTGATGCTATTTCATTGTCACCAAATTGCATCCATTCCATGAATTTACTGACAGTGGCTGCTCTAGATTCCATAAAACTAACATCTGTTTTGTTTAGTGAAAATATAATTCCGGGGAATGTGATGTGGTCATAGAGCGTACGACCGACTGGGAGATCTTTGATGAGAGGTATTCCGTGTCGGCTTAATTGTTCCCTAGGCCCTATACCGGATAACATGAGCAGTTGTGGTGAAGCAATAGGCCCTGCTGATAATATGACTTCTCTTCGGGCTCGGACCTCATTTTTCAAACGGTTTCGCACATATTGAACTCCATAGGCCGTGTTTGTGGTAGTATCGATCAGAATTTTAGTTGCAGTAGACATTGGTAGAATGTGGAGATTTCGTCTCTTTTTGTAAGGATGTAAAAATGCCTTCGCGGCGCTGAGTCTTCTACCACTTCTCATTGTGGTCTGAACATAACCGAAGCCAAGGCTTTCCGGAGCATTGTAATCTACGGTTGGACTGCCTAGTATCCTGCCAGCTTCTAAAAATGCTTGTATCAAGGGGGTTCTGGAAATAAACGAATGTGTAAATATTGTAATTATTTTAGAAAATTTTCACGAAATCTTAGTTTTTGGTCTGTACATATACCTAATTCAGTATATCCAATTACGTATCGAATTCCGTAGCTTCATCAACGAAATTCATGTTCTTAAACCATTTTATCTGTATCAATAGTAATTAAGGTTCTTTAACAACCCTTGATTTTATAACAATGTATATATTAAGATTAAAAACTAAAAAAACTTGGACTCGTCGACGCCCGCGGCAGACACCGGTGTCCGGGTATATAGGGCAACCACGTATGTATCTATATATAAGCGGGCATTGAAGGGTTAATCATTATAGAACCTGTTATTATAATATGTAAACTTATAACTTACTTAAAGTTAATGAACTCTACATTCATCTCGCCGGTCGTGCCTCTGTATGGGGAATTTTGGAATTCCTTCAAGTTGGCCAGTTCACTTTTCTTGTAATATTCAAGTACTTCCCTGTACGACCTGTGATATTAAGAATGCCGGTAACTATATTGCCTTTAGATTTTTTTCTGTATAGACACTATTTGTATACTTATGGTTCATTTAAAAACCAGGTATTCATTTTATTTTGATTTTAGATTAAAAACGATTCGAATGATCAAACGTCGGGTCTCGTATCAGAAATTAAAATATGATAAACTACCATATTGCATAAACTCCTTACAAGAATATAGCAGCTTATATCTGTAACCGAAGTTGCGGCAACATACTGTTAGGCGTTGGTACAAAATTGTAATTGACTTTGTTGCGTGAATTAGATAATTTAAGCATTTGCTTTTACTGTTTTATATATTGCTGACATAAACTGATTAATGCTGGTTGTTACAGTTGCTTTTGTAATTCATCATCAATTGCATAATGCCAATAAAATAATGCAACATTACCATCCATAGTTGCCGGCAGCGGCGATGCGGTCCCACTCGGCGGGACGGCCGCGCGTGTAGATCATGTAGTTGATGACGCTGGTGCCGCCGACCGCCCGCCCGCGCGGCCAGTAGCACCGCTTGTTGATCATTCCTGCAACACGAGAGTTATTCGCGGTAGAACATCTGAAGTCGCCGAAAGAACTATGATTTACGCGTTCCCCTATATTTTATTAAACAATGTTCACGGCTTACCAAAACATGGTAGTCAGAAGTTCCATGAACACTATGGTTCGCCTAACGATACATGATTTGATAGGGAGTGCGCCTATCGCTACATCGGGGCAATTACGACCTTGGACCAACCCATGTGTTTTATATTAGTTTGATTGCTAATCTTCCGAATTTGAGAACTATGCCAGCTTTTCAGCTGTTCAAACGTGACTTTTGAGATTTATGTGATATACCATACATTAAATGAGTTTATGACAGATATGATTTCATGACTGCCTCGGTGGCGTAGTTGTATTACGGTACGACTGCAATGCTGAGGTCTCGGGTTCGATTGCCGGGTCGGGTAGAATAATATTGAGTTTTTCTAATCAGTATCGGCCTGGAGTCTGGAATTTGTGCCCGATATGGCGATAGGCTCGCCCCCTATTACACCATGGGACGGAATAACGGTGAAAAGTAGGTACACTAGTTGCGCCTCTGCCTACCCCTTCGGGGATAAAAGGCGTGAGTGTGTGTGTGTGTGATTTCATGACTCAGTTTTGCTAGTGAAAGAGTACCTACCGTATATTTTCCTGTACTCCATCCTACTAATATTATAAACGCGAAAGTTTGTAAGTTTGCATGTATGGATGTCTGGATGTTTGTTACTGTTTCACGCAAAAACTACCGAACAAATTTCGATGGAATTTGGCATACGGGTAGATCATGTCCTGGATTAACACATGGGCTATTTTTTATCCTGGGAAAATATAAAGCGGGACTTTTATCCCGGGAAAACTCATTCACGCGGGCGGAGCCGCGGGAAAAAGCTAGTTACATATAACCCACTTAACGTAATTCGTTCTACTAATATCAGATATCGTGCCGGGATTAAAAAAGAAAGGATACCTAAGCAAACCCCAGGTTGCGGCTCCATATAATATGGCCAACTGTAGTCAGTAGACTGGAAATATGCTGACGCGGCAGGGATGTCTGTGAAGAGCATCTCTGGCTTGCCGACCTCCAGCAGGAGCACGGTCACGTTAGGGTCCTCAGACAGTCGGGACGCGAGCACGCAGCCAGCTGATCCAGCACCCACTATCACATAGTCATACTCTGGCAGAGGAGTCTTTAAACCTGAAAAGAAATGAGAATAGTTTGTCTTAACAGATAAAGTTGAAGCTACCATTCACGCAAATAAAAAATCATTTTTTTAGATTTTGACGTTGCAATAAGTTGAATAGGTAACACGGGAGAGGAAATCGAGTGACCTGGAATCGCAAAAAGTTTTTTGTCATAATCCAGCTTGTTTTGTTTTTGAGGAGCTTTCTAGGTTTTACTTTGTAGTTTGCACTTGGACAGTTGACTGGCAACACATCTGTTTATTAGTGTTGTGTTTTATTATTATTATTCTTATAAAGTTGAAGAGTTTGTTTGGTTGAACGCGCTAAACTCAGGAAATACTGAACCGATTTTGAAAATTCTTTCACTGATAGGAAGCTACACTGATAGGAAGCTACGGAAAAACTTTTTCACGCGGCAGGAGCCGCGAGTAATACTAGTAATAAATATTTTTCTTCCTTTCAAGAAACACTTTTTATGTAAACCAGGCTTTAATCTTAAGCAGTGACATAGGATTATAAGTATAACAACAAATATATAACCTTTCATCGGTTCATCATCTTGAGGTGATACGTGTTTGAAAACAGACAATAAATCTATAATTGTGTTTTGTCCTTGACTGCCTCGGTGGCGTAGTTGTATTACGGTACGACTGCAAGGCTGAGGTCTCGGGTTCGATCCCCGGGTCGGGCAAAGTGATATTGGATTTTTCTATTCAGTATCAGCCCGGAGTCTGGAATTTGTGCCCGGTATGGCGATAGGCTCGCCCCCTATCACATCATGGGACGGAATACGCTTGGCGAAAAGTGGATGCACTAGTTGCGCCTCTGCCTACCCCTTCGGGGATAAAAGGCGTGAGCATGCGTGTGTTTTGTCCTTTAAATATATATTACTATCTCAAATGCAATTGTTATGTACTCAAACTCTTTGTTTACGGCACTTTTTGCGTGCTTAAGGTGAACGTACCGTTTTAAGACATCATTACATAGTTAAATCTTATATATAAAATTCTCGTGTCACAATGTTCGTTCCCGTACTCCTCCGAAACGGCTGGACCGATTTTGATGAAATTTTATATTCACACTTGGTAGGTCTGAGAATAGGTTGTTATCTATTTTTCATTACCCTTAGTGATAAGGGTTGTTCACCCTTAACATTTTTTTTAATTTGCGGACAAATTTTTTTGTTTTTATTTTTCTATAATAGGGCATTAAAAATACATACAACCCTAAATTTTCAACCCTCTGCGATCAACCCCTATTTTTTAATAGCCAAAAAGCTAGTGTTTCTATATAATTGATGTTTATGCTATTCATGTTAAATATAAAGTAATCTAAAAATAATGTTTCTGTTTTTGTAATATAATTTAGTTTAATTACCTAATTATATTTATAATATGGATATGTGCTTATAGTAAATATATACGTATATAATATTAAAATATCTTTCGTCTTTATTTCGACGGGACCTTTAAAACCTGATATAGATTTGTACTTTTGTTTGTCTGGTGATTCAGTTGCAAGAAAAAAAAAAAACAATTGCATACCACCAGGTAAATCATATCTGTCTCGTAGTATATCGAAAAAATCGCTCGATGACTTCGGCGCGTAGTTCGGAGCCACAGTTTGCATTATGATGTCCATAAACGGGTTTTGTGGAAACGATTGTTTCTCTATTTTTAATCTTCCACTCCTTGTTCCAGTTTTTTCGCTCGATCCATAGTGTGAGTCATCAGCGATGATTGCGTTCGTTGTCAATGAGAGTATAGCACAAATTGCTATTGCTTTTACGGTGTGATGCATCGTGCCTGGAAAATAAGATTATTTAGCTAGCTTTAACATTTATATCCATGTTTACTTATACATTTAAGTATGTATGTATATGTTACCTGCAATGTGTATAATCCGGCATTTTAGACAAAGCCTAGGCAATGTAAAGAATGCGTTAGGCTACCAGCAATGCAGCAATGTATGAAGGATTATACATTTTATAGAAAACCGAATATGCAGCCAGCAATGTGTGTAAAATGAGTTTTATGCTTGAAATAGATTTATTTCGGTCGGCATTTACACAACATCAGCCTTACGTAACCAACTTAAAGATTTATATGATATAATTTTTTTAAATCCCAAAGAGTAAGCCGAATGCGTCGTAAAGTACCATTATAATATGTTTTACTTGTCCGCCATTTTATAGGTAAGCACATAACATTGATAAATAGTAAATGCAGACCAAAATTTATTTACTTTACACATTACTACTATATAATGCCTGGGTTTTGATGTACATTGTCTAGGTAAATTATGCAATAGAAAATAATATTCAAATTTTATACATTGCCTGTACGCTCCAGGCATCCTATACATTGCCTAAGCCTTGTATAGAATGCCTGCATTATACACATTTCCGGTGACATATAATACCAAATTTAGGTATGAATATAATGCAATTTTGGCAATTTGGCCCAAATGTAAGGCAGTTTAAGCGTAAATATATTATTTGTCGTATGTGCTTGAGGATATTTATTTGGATACATCTCTGCCTATCCCTGAAAAGGGAAAAAGGCGTGATGCTATGTATGTATGTAGCGTATTATGTAGTAAAAATAAATGGGCGCCTCATTGCTTTACTGGCACTATATGGACTTTGAACCAGCAGATCGTCGGTTTGATTCTATTGATCAATCGTTTCATAACACAATTTGCTCGGGACTGGATCTCGCAGGGGGGGTAAACACTGAGCCAAATCCTCCTGACAAGATTGATAAAATGTGTTGCGCCGAACTCACATTACAAAAGAGGTAAAGTGAAATGGAAAAAGAAGAAATACGTGTAACATTCATAAATATTTTAATATTATGTTAAATAATTTGTTGTAAAAAGTTATTTAACATAATATTAACATAGTAAAATAGTCGTAGTGGACGATAGCCTAGTTGGGAATGGAACGGTCTGCCGAGACAAAGTCCGGAGGATCAAACTTCAAACCCAAGGCACACACCTCTGACTTTTCGAAGTTACGTGTGTTTTATTTATCAATTATCGTTCGCTTTTACGGTGAAGGAAAATATCGTGAGGAAACGTACATACCTGAGGATTCTCTATAAGAATTTCGAGGGTATGTGAAGTCTGCCAACCCGCACTAGGCCAGCGTGGTGGACTAAGGCCTGAACCCTCTCAGTAGTAGAGGAGGCCCGTGTTCAGCAGTGGGCGATATATAATACAGGGCTGATTGCATTGCAAAAAGTTATAATTCTGACAGTAGTGAAACGGGTGCATTCGTTAAGTGAGTGCATCCTTTGTAACAAGTAATTAATAAAGTCAAGTATGATAAGAAATTAATGCATTATATCATGGGAGTTCGTTGAACTCTTTAAGGTACGATTTCTCAGGATGCGGCGGACGCTAGCGGCAGATGGCCGACAGCAAATGCTGTCGGACTTTACTTGCCGTCGTATAGATTCCGAAGCCGACAGCAGGCATTGCAATGACGTCGCAGCATTACTAACTTGTGGTTGTGTGATGTGTCTTCAATTTCGATTTACAGTTATGAATATTCAAATGTTGCAAGTTTTATTGCAAGAACAAGAAGACGACGATGATTTATTATTGTACTAGCTTTTTCCCGCGGCTTCGCCCGCACTAAAGAGTTTTTCCTGAATAAAAGTCCCGCTATATATTTTCCCGCGATAAAAACTAGTCTAAAACCTTCCCAGGGTCTCTAACTATCTCAATACCAAATTTCAGTGAAATCCGCTCGGTATTTTTTCGAGTTTATCGCGTAAAACTCTTTTTACCCCCTTAGGGGTTGAATTTCGAAAAATCCCTTCTTAGTGACCACCTATGCCCTAAAAGGAACTCCCATGCAAAATTTTAGACTCTTAGCACTTGTACTTTCTGAGGTTTTATGATGAGTGAGTAAGTGAGTGAGTGACCTTTCGCTTTTATATATATAGATAGAAGGCTCTTATAAAACTTTGATAAAAACACAATAGTGAAAATTAATTATAAAATCGCTTTCTTCGTCTGTCAACACGTCCATACTGTAAAACTGTAAGGGCAGTACTGTGTTTGTTCGGGAGAGCCGCCTGCCGCTACGCGTCAAAACAATTAACTACCTGCCGCGCGTCATTTGCAGTCGTGTGTCGGAATCTGTCTCATACAAATGAATACTGCATAGTAATTCCGTCTGCCTTCGCGGCACGTGCTATTGCCGTCTGCCGTCTGACGCATCTTGCGAAATCGCAGCTTTAAAGACAAAAGTTTTTAGCATCTTTCCAGATGACATGTTAAAGGTAAAAAATTAGGACGAAGAATTACATGGTATGCAGCTTTTTGCAGCTATACATTATTATAATTAGCTGTATTAATTTTGTATACATTTATCACCTATTCTTATGTTCTGAAATATATTTTGAACCTATTGTTTTTCTGAAATTAATGTGCGCTCTTTGCACACAATCAAAATATAAGTATCAAAATTGTAATTGAATTAGAAAGTCGAGGTTAATATAGATGTGTGGTTGATTGTCTTATTTTGGTTTTCTTGTGATTGGATGGCCATTGAGGTCGATATTGTCCAAGGTAATAAAACTGTATATTATCTAATTGCAACAAATTATTTAAGCCAAGGCGATGTTAATAACATTTGTACGTACAGGTTACTGCAATTGCGTTGTATTTGTTTTGCAAAGATTTTATCATTATAAACCAGTGTTTTTGTAATTTTACATTTAATTTATGTTATGTGCTAGTTGTACAGTAAAGGTCGCCCTGTTGGGTTTGTGGATATTTGGATGGCAAATCGATGTTATCGATTCGATTTCCACGTCCAGAGATTAGAACATCTTAGTTGAAATTAAAAAAAATATATGTTTGCTGAGTTTATCGGGATTAGAGTTTGTGCCCCGGACTTGTGGATTAGTAATAATAACTGTGAACAGTGAGTGCACTATTTTCTCAGTCAAAATGTACATAATTGAACGGTATAGAAAACACGAATTTATTACTCGAGCAATCAATTAATAAATAATAAATAATAATAATCAATAAATTTGCTTTAATCTATACTAATATTATAAAGCTGAAGAGTTTGTTTGTTTGAACGCGCTAATCTCAGGAACTACTGGACCGATTTTGAAAATTTTTTCACTAATAGGAAGCTACATTACTCCTGAGTGCTATAGGCTACTTTTTATTCCGGAAAAACTTTTCCACGCGGGCGGGGCCGCGTGCAATGCTAGTGTAATTTTTTTTTTATCCGTAAAAAGCATATAAGCTTTGCTCGGAGCCGCCAACCCTCCTGCAAAACCTTTTTCGGGAGAAAAGTCTTACGGTGCACCTACGTTTCCGGGATAAAATGCACCAAATTTCATCAAAATCGGTTCAACTGCTTAGCCTTGAAAGTTTCTTTCGCATTTATAGTATACTAGCGACCCGTCCCAATTTCTAGGTAGAACATAATATGCTTTAATTTTTTTTTCTTCCGTAGTATCTGTTTTAGCGCGCTTCATTTTCTGGGATAAAAGTCCCGCTATATACTTTCCCGGGATAATAAGTAGCCTATGTCCTTCCCTGGGCCTCAAACTATCTCCATACTTATTTGCTCACGGTTCCACTCGCGTAAACCGATTTTCCGGGATAAAATTTCCGGTTTATATTTTCCGGGATAAGAAGTAGCCTATGTCCTTCCCTGGGTTCCAATCTATCTCCATAACCAATTTCATCGAAATCCGTTCGGTAGTTTTTGAGTTTATCGCGTGTTTCCGGGATAAAAAGTAGCCTATAGCACTCAGGAGTAATGTAGCTTCCTATTAGTGAAAGAATTTTCAAAATCGGTCCAGTAGTTCCTGAGATTAGCGCGTTCAAACAAACAAACTCTTCAGCTTTATAATATTAGTATAGATATGTAAGGAAGTATGGATATGCGTACGAAGGAATGCCAATATCCGGATTACTGGCACGTGGCGGTGATGCGGACGCGATACAAATTAACAACAGACGACTTATGATGGCGATAGCCATTTCCATAAGTATTTCCTGGTATCATGTATATTTTCGGAATGATAATGCAGGGACAGAGGAAATAATGCTTATGGTATTTTATGTACATTTTCTCGAGATTGCTACGGTTACTTATTTTTTTTACCTGGTGTTGCTTGCGCGCCCCCACGTAAAAGTTGTTGCTAGGATAAAATTCCTATCCTGCACAAAGTTTTATTTGTTCGTATTCGTATGCCTACTTCATACGAATACGAACAAATCAAAACAATCTAATCAGAAATGAGATCCGTAGAAGAATGCAAGTCGCCGACATAACCCAGCGTATTAGCAAGCTAAAGTGGCAGTGGGCAGGAAAGTGGGCTCGTAGAACTGGCAACAGATGATTTGGATTAATTCAATTAACATGTTTGATTTTATTAATTGTTTTTTTTAACACATCTTTGCATAATATTGTTCGATTTGTATTAAAATTAATTTTAATATTTTTCCGGAAACAATTCTGTTTATTTGGATAATCTAGGATAACTAACACTATTTAGAAATTATTTTGGCTACATAATATTTATATATTATGTCTAAGTCTAAGGAATTATTTTTCATTCAAAATTACAAAAAAAATTATGATTCTTTATTAGATTAATCTCTGTTGTATTTTTATGTGATGCTACATCCTAATTTATTACAAGAATATGATTTAAAATAAAAAATACACTTACCTCTTTTTTGAAATTAAAATAAAACTATGTTTAACTTGCCGAATTGATTAATTGTTATCTTATTATAGCGTAAATTCACAAACACAACTCATTACGCCATAAAATAGTTTAAGTAACCCGTTGCATCAGTCCATTAGTCAACTTTCGTGATATCAAATGTGAGGACGAACGTCTTATTGCGTAGTTAGTACCATGGTCCGCGTGCAACTGCCAACTGACTTGCGATAAAGCCTTGCTTGCTGCTCTTTAGCAAATTTTATAGCAGCCAAATACATGCACGTTGTACAGTCACCCACAAAAATAGCTGAAAAAAAAAACTTCTAATAGTCTGTATAGTTTTGTGTCTTTCAAACAATTTTTCTTTAAAGGGTTCATTTTATTTCTTGGTGGTAGGTCTCTCGTATGCGTGGGGCCGCCTGGGTAGAAACCACCGCAATATCTATTTCTACTGCCAAGCATCAGTGTGCATGTATTGTTGTATTTCAGTTTAAAGGAAATTGTAGTCAGCGTAATTAATGGGCATTATGAGACTTGTCATCATTATGTTTCACGGTGACGAGCGCAGTGGACAGCCACGCAATACTTTGAAATTCAAATTTTTTATGTTGTTGCTATTAATATCAGGTGTAGTGGAGCCACTTTGTCGGGCTTTGTTAAAAAAAAAAACAAATACTGTTTTTGGGCGGTCATATCGCCTACTATCAGACGAGCGACAAGCACGCCTCAGCAATCAACTGAAAAAGTGAGATAAAAAAAAACTTCTTTCTATTTACTGACATACAGGTATGGGAACCTAGTCCAGGAGATTGTACACAATATAAATTGTAACTGTAATTTCTGGTGCTCAATAAAGTTTATTATTATTTATAAGTGATTTGAAATTATTCATTAGTTCAACTATTTTTGGCTGACAGTACATGAAAAATAAAAGATAATAATATAGACTGCCGGCACTAACGATCTTATTCATAAACAGTTTATAAACCTATTTTAGTTATCGAATGTTTTGTCTTCTTCCTTCAAACTCAATTCAAAATTTGTTTGAAGGAGACAAAACATTCTATAACTAAAATAGGTTTATAAACTGTTTATTAATAAGGCCGTAAGACTCTAAGCACTAAAAATATGACATTGGATCCTTAAACGGTGACCGAATGTTCCGCTGCTTATGCGTACGGATCACTTTATGCATTCTGAATCAACTAATTGTAATGCCAAATATTTTGGTACAAAGCACGATTGTTTCCTTTATAACAAAGGCTCTGATACGTGACTTATTTATACGAGGAGTAAATTGGCAATTATTGTTCAATTTTGCAATAGGTATTTTAGAGATTAAATTAGTAAATACTTACTGGTGGTAGGGTTCTCATAGGACTGGTGGTAGGTCTCGCATATGTAAGAGTCCGTCGTGGGTGGGTACCACCGCAATGTCTATTTCTACCGTGAAGCAGTAGTGTGCATGCACTGCTGTGTTTCGGTTTGAAGGACATTGTAGCCAGTGTAACTACTGGACATAATGAGACAATTAACATCTTATGTCTCAGGATGACGAGTGCAGTGGAATGCTACACAGTACTTTGTAAGTCATGGTGCTGGATGGTGTTGCTGCTGTTTATAGGTGGTCGTATCACTTACCATCAGGTGAACAGCATGTTCGTCTCCTCATTCTAGGCAATAAAAAAAAAAGTCATGTTTTAGCAAATTATGTTCGTAAATAGAACGTGGAGAATTTGCCAACTTTAAGACATTAGTAATCTTAAACTAAAACCTTCCCTGAAATATATACATTTGAATAACGAAAACCCCATCCAAATCGGATCAGTAGTTTTTGAGAAACTCGCGTCCATACAAACTTACATACATACATACGGATCTAATACAGAACCTCCTTTTTTGAAGTCTGTTAATTATCCGGCCAATTGCGGGTCGACTCGTGCCTCTAAGGATATGTGTCCTAACACTTTTGGTATTTATTGTTATTTGTTGTCATGAAACAAAAATACATATTCTGTGAAAATTTAATTTAATTTCGCTTTCGGTTCAAAAGACAGAGCTTTTTAAAGGTTAGGCATGTCATAGGTATAGTAATTTCGTTTCGTGTGTACTCTTAAGATACTAAACCCTGTACATTTAAGTTAGTTACGAAGTCCTTTTAATTAACAGACTTCAAAAAAGGAGGTTCTGTATTCGACCCGTATGTATGTATGTATGGCCACGATTTTCTCAAAAACTACTAATCCGACTTAGATGGGGTTTTCATTATTCAAATGTATATTTTTCAGAGAAGATTTTAGTAGATATCATTTATTAAGATCTTTGGAGATAGACAATGGAACTCTTCAATAACTAACAGCAGATGACCCGCGAATGCTGCAATCGTATATCTAAGATGTATTGTTTACACGATTCCATAATTAACCAACAAAAAAGCAATAAATAAAAACGTTTTAACAAAAAATAAAACCGAATTCAAAATCACTACAAACCAAAAAAAGAAATTTAACTTTATATACGAATATTTGGTGTCGATGCCTACTTTAAATTGCCAGCTAAGCTAATAGTACGAGATCCGGCTGCAAAATCTATACGTTCATCACGTAGATACTCAAACTCAAATTTCTACATTCATTTTTGAATAGGACAATACATTGATAACAGGTTGCCAGTCAAAAAGTGCCCGCAAATATTTTTAATTAAAAAAATGGTAATTAATTTTCCAAAAAAAATTTCGTTCATGTTGTTGTTAAATAAAATATCGTTCCTATTACAGCAATGTATGTAGGAAATTTGAAAAGCCATGGGTGCTGTTGCCTACTCGGCCGCAACTACTTATCAGCCAGGTGTAAGCAGGTAATACTTTGTTGTATTTATACGTTCATGACGTATAGTCATGTTTTATACATCAAATTAAAGCTTAATTTTTTTGAATTATGATGATATACCGCTGCCTGTGAAAAAATCGCCGCAAATTAGGGTTGCTAGCCGTTCAAAATGCTAGGTATCAAAGATAAAATGAAAGAGACTTATCGCGCAACGCTATTCGTTAGACGAGGATGGCGAGTGTATGACCCTATAATTAGAAGCTGTATTAAAGAACTCCAATAAAATCAAATATTGTTTCAAATATCGTCTGCGTAATATAATTTTTTGTAATATAAATATCTAAAATTTTATTTTCCAGAATTACTCATTTTCAATAAATCAATTTATGAAAATTGCTGTTGCCTTCGTTTTGGAAATATTTTTCATTTACTAGTTCTCCTATAATATTACATTTGTCTATAGTCCAGCAAGTTTTTCAGTTATCGCGAGAAATCTACTTCCACTTCGGCTGCCGAATGGTCTGTTTTTCTTTCAATTTTAACTTCATAAATAAAGGAAATTTTTTATTTTAAAAGAAATAATTTTTTTTCCAAAATATCAATTTCTTACTTATAATTTTGGAGTAGCTGTAAAGTCGTTCCAACTACTGTTTGCACCGGTGGCTGAGAACCCTTTCTATCGACGCATGCGCAATGGCTCCAAAATTTCTCACAGCTGACACTCGCCATCCTCGTCTAACGAATAGCGTTGCGCGATAAGTCTCTTTCATTTTATCTTTGATACCTAGCATTTTGAACGGCTAGCAACCCTAATTTGCGGCGATTTTTTCACAGGCAGCGGTATATCATCATAATTCAAAAAAATTAAGCTTTAATTTGATGTATAAAACATGACTATACGTCATGAACGTATAAATACAACAAAGTATTACCTGCTTACACCTGGCTGATGAGTAGTTGCGGCCGAGTAGGCAACAGCACCCATGGCTTTTCAAATTTCCTACATACATTGCTGTAATAGGAACGATATTTTATTTAACAACAACATGAACGAAATTTTTTTTGGAAAATTAATTACCATTTTTTTAATTAAAAATATTTACGGGCACTTTTTGACTGGCAACCTGTTATCAATGTATTGTCCTATTCAAAAATGAATGTAGAAATTTGAGTTTGAGTATCTACGTGATGAACGTATAGATTTTGCAGCCGGATCTTAGACTATAAGTAAATACACGAACAAATAATACGAAAACAATGTTTAATTTAAATTAGGCATCGACTCCAAATATACGTGTATAAAGTTAAATTATTTTTTTGGTGCAGTGGTTTTTAAGTCTGTTTTATTCTATAACATTACCGATACGGTCTTGTCCGTTTTTTTACCATCATCCCATTGATGAGCTGAAGTGGCAAAGCAAAAACTGATCCGAACAGTACGCTATATGATCATCACTTTTTGAAAGTTAGTGTGAATGTATCGAGTAGTGGAAAACTTGACGTGACAAGTGTGTAATGAGTTTAATAGAGAGGAACGATGACTCGTTTGAGGTGGCTAACTGGATGAGTTATAACTGGACATTAAACACAAATTGATGAGGAGACGAGTGAAGCCGCTAGATTTATGATAAACACTACGCGTACTCATAAACACTAGCAGCACCACCAATATTTTGAACTACAAAGCACTGCGTGGTAAAGTACTGCGCTTATCATCCTGAGACATAAGATGTTAGGTCTCAGAATGCCCAGTAATCAATGTGGAAATACTATGGAGGTTGTAGACAAGATGCTTCTCTGTAATTGTTAACGCTAATAGAAAACAAAAGAATGTATGGGAATGACATATCGTAACGCCTAAGTCTATCGCTAGGATTAGTCGTTACCATATTTTTTACTGGGTTTTTTTTATTAGCGACTAGATTTTTGCCCGTGGTTTCGCCCGCGTGAATGAGTTTTCCAGGATAAAAAGTCCCGCTTTATATTTTCCCGGGATAAAAAGTACCCTGTCGCTGATAATATAGTTTTATATTGATGATTTTTTTAAAAAAATCGGTCCTGTTGTTTTTGAGTTTATTCGTTGCACACATACAAATACACAAATCTTTCCTCTTTATAATATTAGTGTAGGTAATGATTGTAGAAGGGCGTTTTGTCAACATAGTGTTTCCTCGGCGCTATGACATGTCTTGCAAACGAGCTTTTAAGAAAGTGTTACAACTTGGCTGTGTGCTCCTAACATTGTCAAAGTCCATGTCCATAAAATTACTTATTATAATAAAAACCTCTGATACTCTAGGTACCTTTTTGGTTTAACCAGAAGTATCTTAATTTCATCTTATACCTACCAAAAAGTTGTGCATTACGTTTGAACATATATTTACGTTTTTTTTTATTTGTACGATCAACGCTAAAAAACATTGAATAATTTATTCGTGCTATATTCAGTTTAATTTTAATTTTGACAAAGAAAACATAACTGTTATAATTGGTCAGTAGCATTCATTTATATTCATCAGAAATCTACATTTTTATATATCATTTCATAATTTTTTGTGTGTTTATGACTCCCGGCTTCAAAGCTGCACCTTTGGGGTTCAATCTCGGCTGATATGTCAATTTGTAGACTTAAAGCAGGCACCGCCTTCTATAGTGAGAAGTTCTAGACTTTTCTTTGTCCTATACGCTAGACGAAATATTTCTGGTTTTTAGGAATCGATTTGCTCGTTTTGGGTGATATTTTGTTTTAAGATAATGTTTTACTTTTCTTGACAAGAAAAGAGTCTACGTCCGTGGATGAATCAAATTTGTATCCACGCTTATATGTAATATACTAGCATTGCACGCGGCTCCGCCCGCGTGAAAAAGTTCTTCTGGATAAAAAAAAACCTTTAACACTCAGGAGTAATGCAGCATCCTATTAGTGAAAGTATTTCCAAAATCGGTTCAGTAGTTCCTGAGATTAGCGCGTTCAACCAAACAAACAAACCAACAAAGTCTTCAGGTTTATAATATTAGTATAGATTTTAATCTGTGTGTAGGATTTTTTTACACATAATAATTATAAATTATCACAATTGAAATGTCTATAACCTAAATAACTTAACATAATATTGATTGGAATACGTTTCACAAACTTAATGTTATTTATATTTCTCCTTGATAAATTGTCACGGATTGAATGCATTCGTATTTTATTTCCAAGATGCCTTTATCATATCAGCAGCTTTTTCGCCTATCATTACAGCTGGTGCGTGGGTGTGCACCGATACAGTCCGCGGTATAATGCTGGAGTCTACAACTCGCAATCTGTTCACACCGTGTACTCTTAATTCCGGGTCAACGACAGCGCTAGGGTCCCCCTGAGGCCCCATACGACATGTAGCTATTTGATGGTGGAGGGTCACAGTAAGAGTGCGCACGGCACATTCCCAGTAATCGTCAGAATCGAAAACGAACTTGCCACATTCTGGATAATGCGCTCGATGTATCTTCGCCCCATACTTCTGGAATGGTGGTGTCGCAGCTAACGCCTGTACATATCGAATAGCCCCAACAAACGTCGCTACATCCATCGGGTCTGTTAGATAGTTTCCATACATTCGAGGATGGCTAAACGGTTGCTATCTTTAAGGTCTAACCAGCCTACAGACTTTGGGTGCAGTAACATAGGAAATGCACTCCAAGTATCAGTACTGTCGATCGATCCGAACGCACCATCGAATATTTCTTCAGAAATTTTCATACCTCGACGAACAGCTTTGCTCGCTCCGAGGCCACCGTCCGAGACCATTGAACCACCTATACTGATCAGTTCTATATCTGGTATATCTCCAATTTCAGTAGAGACCGGTGTTTTTATGTAACCAATGCCCTCTACACCGCCAGGGGTCGCTATCGCAGTATCACCAAATTGCAACCACGAAAAAATGTTACTAATGGTGCTGACTTTAGATTCAATGAAACTTAAGCCTGTTGTGTTGAGTGTAAATATGATTCCAGGGAAAGTGATATGATCATACAGAGTTCGGCCGACTGGGAGATCTTGGATTACTGGTATTCCATGATCGCTTAATTGTTCCTTTGGCCCTATACCAGATAACATGAGCAGTTGCGGTGACGCGATTGGGCCTGCTGATAATATGACTTCTCTTTTTGCTGTGACGTCATATTTAACACGATTACGTACAAATTGTACACCATAAGCGTTTTTATTGGTGGGGTCAATAAGAACTTTGGTTGCAGTGGCCATTGGCAAAACGTGCAGGTTAGGTCTTCGTTTGTTTGGGTGTAAAAATGCTTTGGCGGAGCTTAGTCTTCTACCCATACGTGTTGTTGTTTGCACGTAACCGAAGCCGAGTTTTTCCGGAGCGTTGTAATCAACCGTTGGACTTCCCAATATTCTCCCAGCTTCTAAAAATGCATCTACGAGCGGTGTCCTGGAAATATAGTAGTCAAACATTATTTTCTGTTTAATAAGTACAACGTGTAGCACCTAGTTAAATTGTAATTAGTACTTTATTGTATTAGAATATTTGTTTTTGTCTGAAAATCGAAAACATAAATCCGTCGAAAAATTAACTAAAGAAAATATGTAGCCGTCTAGAAAAAAATAGCCGAATAAAAGTTGTTATACTTTTAAAGAGAACTCCACAGCCTATATGTATGCAGATGACCTAAAGATTATGAGACCAATAAGTAGACCTGAGGATCCATTATTGCTACAGAGTGATCTGAATAGACTTGTGATGTGGTGCAATGATAACGGAATGACTTTAAACGTTGATAAATGTTACCATATACGTTTCTCTAAAAGTATCAATACAATACAGAGTAGTTATAATTTTTTTAACAAAACCATACAATTTGTAGAGGTTATTCGTGATCTGGGTGTACACATGGATCACAAGTTACGTTTTAATACCCACATCGATAAAATATCTTTAAAAGGTTTCAGAAACCTTGGCTTTGTATTAAGAAATTGTAAAGATTTTAAAAATCCCTCAACAAAGATATTATTATTTAATGCATTAGTTAGATCTGGATTGAAATATTGCAGTCAAGTATGGTCGCCTTATTATGAGGTCCACTCTGGTAGATTGGAACGCATTCAAAAGAGGTTTCTTTATCATTTAGCATATAGTACCCATAAGGCTAGTATCTTAACGTCCTATAAAGAACGCTTGAAATATTTCGATATGAGTAGCCTAAGGGAACGTCGATATATTCTTGATATTATATTTCTATTTAAGCTAGCGAACGGCAAAATTGATTGTAACCAATTACTTAAGCAACTTATTTACAAAGTGCCATCAAGGATACCTCGTGCATCTAATTTCTCTCTTTTCGCACCCAAAATATTTAGGACCAACTTGGGAAACCAATCTCCTGTAAATAGATTCATGTCGCTTTATAACAAATTGTTCAAACATAATAACACAATAGATTTATTCTACCAAAAACAAACCACCTTTAAAAAAGAAGTTTTGAACTCATTGTAGTAATTTAGTGCATCCACCTAGTCCCACAGACTTCTATGACTCAGTTATCTTCATTTGTTTTTTGTTTTTTTCATTATATACCTTCTTTTTTACATATGTAATTTCTAAACACTTACCACCAAAAATATTTATAAATAAATAAATAAATTGTTATTCATAACTTCACTTAACATTAGACAAAGCAAAATTTTGTTTATGTTGTTATATGTTTAGTTACGTAGTCCATAAGTTTTTGTAACAGGAATTAATACCTACTTTAATCGTCCTGCTCACGCTTAAAATTTGCAAGCGGTGGCAGCCTGTAAGTGAGACAGCACTGTAGTAAGTGGTTATTAATTCGTGAATACTTTTTTACTGTGTATGGTGTATGTCTTGTTGGCTGTCCTATTAAATAAATAAAAAAAAAAAGTGATCGTCGGTATCACGCTTCATAACATAGTGGGTAAACTCACCCGCCGCGTCTGTACGCGATAAACGCAAAAACTACTGAACGGATTTCGATGAAATTTGATAAAGAGATAGTTTGAGGAAACCTGGGAGGGTTTAACGCTACTTTTTATCGCGGGAAAATATATAACGGGAGTTTTATCACAGAAAAAACTCTCTCAAGCGGGCAAAGCCGTGAGCAAAAGCTAGTATAATATCATAAAGAAATCGGCCGTATTAAACATAGATTAGAATTGATGGAGGTTTTCCAGTAAACGCGCTATGACGTGATTAGGTAAACGAGATTATCAGGGATATGGATTTTTTTTGGTATTACAAGCTACAAAGTTATGTGTGTATTCTTTGTGAATAATCGCTCGCTTTAACGGTGAAGGAAAACATCGCGAAGAAACATGTATATCTGAGAAGTTGCTATAAGAATTTCGTAGGTATGTGATATCTGCCAACCCGCACTAGGCCAGCGTGGTAGACTAAGGCCTTAACCCTCTCAGTTGTAGAGGAGGCCCGTGCTCAGCAGTGGGCAATATATAATACAGGGCTGGTATTGTATGTAATTAAGAGATAAACAAATAAAGATAAGATTCTGAAAATGAAAACGTATCCCGAAATAAAATATTCCTGTTTAATATCTAGACAATTACTACGCAGAAGAATGCTTCTTATAGAGATTAGTTTAATTTTAAATTATTTAGATGTAAGTACATTATTATTAAGTAATATGGGTATTTTATGCTTTTCGAAGATGTAATTTATCTATTTAATTGTACCGATTTCCATAATAATGCAGTCTGAATTTTAATCATGTAACAGAAATACACGAAAGCTCTACTTAGTGACATTTCTGTAAATAAATCAAAATAACTTAGTTTAATAAAAAAAAACATAAAAGTTAACATACTTACTTAAATTTAATAAACTCCACATTCATTTCGCCAGTCGTGTTCCGGTGTGGAGAGAGGTCATATTGTTCTAAATTCGTACTTTCCGATTTCTTGTAATATTCAAGTACGTCCTTGTAAGACCTGTGGATTTATTAATGAAAGATTAAGGGCCTGTTCCATAATGCAATGCAACCAGCCCTGTATTATATACTGCCCACTGCTGAGCACGGGCCTCCTCTACTACTAAGAGGGGTTAGGCCTTAGTCCACGACTCTGGCCTAGTTCGCGTTGGCAGACTTCACATACTCTCGAAATTCCTATGGAGAATTCTCAGGTGTGTAGAAAAGTTCCATAAGTTTCAAGTCAATTCTATTTGACCGTTACCAATAAAAAGCTAATGTAGACGTGATTTGACGGCTAGCATTTACTCAAAAGTTGTGAAACAGGGCCTCAGTTATAAAAATTCATTGATCGAAGATTTTATTAGAATTCTAAGTTTATTTAGAAGGTGGCTTAGGCGGACGTTCTTATATAGCCATGTTTATAATAATATAAATATCGTTGCTTTATTAATATCCTGAGGACTTTACGAGAACTTAAATTAATAAATTAATAATCTAAATCATTGAAGTTATTTCATTAAAAATAAAGGAAGTTGGTTATCACACGTCTGTGCTCTTTGGCACAGAGGACGTTCCACATATCGTAATTCGCTAATGTTTATTTAAACTGTTTAGTTAAAGTTAAATCTTACTTGTTACCTTCAGTTATTTTATCACGCCATTGTTTATGATTTAGGCAATGTCACCTTTCAGGGGATATTGACACTTAATATAATAATAATTGTTTGGTGAATACTTTTAAAGTGGACGATAGCCTAGTTGGGAATGGAACGGTCTGCCGAGACAATGTCCGGAGGTTCAAAACCCAAGGCACACACCTCTGACTTTTCGAAGTTATGTGTGTATTGTTTATCAATTATCGTTCGCTTTAACGGTGAAGGAAAACATCGTGAGGAAACCTACATACCGGTGAATTCTCGATAAGAATTTCGAGGGTATGTGAAGTCTACCAATCCGCACTAGGCTAGCGTGGTGGACTAAGGCTTAAACCCTCTCAGTAGTAGAGGAAGCCCGTGCTCAGCAGTGGGCAGAATATAAAATAAGGCTGGTATTATTATTATTTATGTATCTTTCCCGCGGGAAATCACGGCACGAAGGCCGGTCCTTTTGGAAGGCTCGCGTGGGGATATGGATCCAACACGTAGAGGCCCCTTTAAGATACATTACTCTAGTTGGGGTGTGTACACCTTGTAGGTACTCTCTTGTCTGTACTTATGGAGGAAATACAGCCAAAGACAGCCCCGCAAGGTGCAAGGACTATTGCAGAGAAGATGGGAATTATACCGGGTCTATGGATGGGATCTAGCTGGACTGGTTGCTGGGCTATTGATTGAGACAACGGGACGCCTGCCAAGTAAAATGTCTCAATCATTTGTAATCAAGGCAGACAGTGACTTGCCCCCCCACTAGATGGGCATCCCAAAAAGTGGCGCATGCCAAGGACGCAACATCCGTGTGGGTGGCTAAAGGGTGTCGAGAGGTGTGCACCGATTGCACCATCGCTGACGCGTCCCGGAGCGGGTTTCTTCGCTATTACGCAGCTTGAGCACTTCCACCCTGGAGCTCAGGTTCTTAGCTCTTGCGATTTCCACCCCTAGCCGGCCAGTTAAGGCAAGCCAAGGGTCAGGGGGTCTCATTTAGCCCCCACGGAATCGGGGTACGCGGTGTCGCCACTCACCGTCGGCTCGCCACAAAGCCGCCCCTGCGGGCTTATTATTATTATTATTATAGAATGCTTTTAAGATACTGCGAGGTACCCACATATATTAAACGTAAATTCTTTTTATGAGATTATTTTAAGCTAAAACATAATGACACTGGTTCCTGAGCTACAGCTAATGCTAGTTCAGTAACTAGGGTAACACCCATTATTTATGTCATGTTTTTTCAGTGCAAATAAACAATTTATTATTAATATGGAATTATCTTTTTTCATCACGATAAATGACTTTATATCTTATTAATTTGTAGTAAACATGAATCATAGGGCCTTCGCAGACGGCGCATTTAATATCTGCGCTTTTCTAGCGTTCACATTGTGTGTAAGAGAACATAGTTCCGACTGCATCGCGTTTACTGCGCATTTAAGTTACGTTTAAAGCAAAGCCGGCTATGTTTATAAAACAGAAATAAATGAATTGACCTTTCGGACGATTATGCAGACTGTTTTTTTGCGAGTATTAGTGACTATAAACAAAAGTTATTGGCTCGCTGGTTATTACTCAACAGGAACGAAGAGCCCTAAGACTAATATGTACAGTAAGAAAACAATTCGTCTTAGGATTTTGCGGTTCTCGCTTAGCAATCAAGCGGGAAATTTTCCAGGAGACTCTGTGAAGTAGAAGGATCTCGGCTTGTGCTGTATAGGTTCTGGATAAAAATATTTACAGAACATGGAACATGATGGATTTATTTTCTACTCCATACTTTCAGTATAGGTCTGTGAGTGGAAAAAAAGAGAGCATAGAATATTCTTTTAGTAAGACAATGTAATACTATGTTATATTACCATCCATAGTTGCCGGCAGCGGCGATGCGGTCCCACTCGGCGGGGCGGCCGCGCGTGTAGATCATGTAGTTGATGACGCTGGTGCCGCCGACCGCCCGCCCGCGCGGCCAGTAGCACCGCTTGTTGATCATTCCTGCAAAAAATAAAATCAGACATTAACACTAATTCAATGAAAAATAAGATTAATTATAATTAGATAATAAAAAGATAGCCTAGTTGGGAATGGAACGGTCTGCCGAGACAATGTCCGGCGGTTCAAAACCCAAGGCACACACCTCTGATTTTTCGAAGTTATGTGTGTATTGTTTATCAATTATCGTTTGCTTTAACGGTGAAGGAAAACATCGTGAGGAAACCTACATACCTGAGAATTCTCGATAAGAATTTCGAGGGTATGTGAAGTCTGCCAATCCGCACTAGGCCAGCGTGGTGGACTAAGGCCTAACCCCTCTCAGTAGTAGAGGAGGCCCGTGCTCAGCAGTGGGCAGTATTTAATACAGGGCTGGTATTATTATTATTATTATTATTATTAATAAAAAGTTAAGAACTACGCACACAAAGAAAAAATATTTAGTTTGTAGAAACTAATGATTTTGATGCTTGGCCAACTCAAACAATGGTCTCTCATTAAAATTGTCCTTGAATATATATACCGAGTACCGACACTATAAAATCAGCTAGATTTTTAGAGGTAAGTTAGATTAAATCAAACAATATAGGTATTTGTCCGCAGCGAAACCTTGCTGTAAATAGATAATTATACACTAAGAAATACGTACGTTTTTTTTAATATGCATAAAACATGTTTAGCTACGTGGAGGACAACATAGATTATAATTAAAATGTATAAATATAAAAAATACACTTCATCGTTATTGCACGGTTCTATACATATTCCAGAAAACATTTAACTCAACTTTTACGACCTTAAGTTTTATGCTAATGACGCATAATATGTATAATGCGAAAAAACTAAATAAAAAAGTTCCTCAAACGGAGTTAACCTATATTACGCAGTAACTTATGTTCGTGGACAAATAAAAAATAAGGTTTTTTTTAATAATTTTTCAGAGAAATAATAAGTAGGTATTTAATATTTTAAGATATTAAGAGACGACTAACAAAAGCCAGTGTAAAGATTCTTTAGTGATGCTCTGTTCACACTAAGGTTAATATCAAAAACCGTTTTCGTTATTATTATGGCGTATGAACTACGCGAAATCAAATGTCAAATTAAACATGAAATGATAAAATGTTGCGTCTAGTTGTAGCATATGATTATTGATTTGTATACGTTATTTTTCTTTTCATTGTCACCCTGCCATTTTTTTTTATATATATTTAGCATGTGTGCCTTCCGCTTCCCAAACTTGACATTGGCAGAATTGTCGTAAAAACTATTCAGTCAATCACAACAAATTGCAATCGGTGGCTCCAGTATTAGAGTGTATTTCTTATTATACTTGGCAATGATCCCGCGCGGGAATTAGATCTAAAGTAGGTATGCAAGATAAATATGTATTATACATTAACCACATGTTGGAATAATAAAATTTACAATCAGCCGCATAAGTAGCTGAACAAATTCAAAGGACATGTCCAAAAACGGGCCTAAAATGCTAACCAAGACAGTTTATATATATTAGGATAGAACTCCTAAAAACTAGCCTTTTACAATAAATCGTTTAATTTAAAGACCTCCGATTTTGAGATTTATGTAATTTTATTTTGCTTAAAAACTACACTTAATATGAACGTTTTTAAAAAAGTAAGTTATAAATGTAGGGGTCTAAAAATGTTTTTATTTATGGATCCAAGATCCATATTTTGCCCCTTTAATATCCCTTAAGTTTAAGCTTGGTTAGATTTTGCGGCCCAGCACCCACACATAAAGCGGAGATCTCCTTTCAAATTGTCTACCATACCATACCAGCCCTGTATTATATATTGCTCACTGCTGAGCACGGGCCTCGTTTACAACTGAGAGGGTTTAGGCGTTAGTCAACCACGCTGGTCTAGTGCGGGTTGGCAAATACAAATAATTTATTTTTCAATCTTACACTAAAGTACATGTACACATGACACAGTGGTACCCGCACTAGGCGAACCTGTATCGCGGGCTACCTGAGAGGATATATTTTATATACCAGGATATATTTTGTGACTTTGATTTTAACTTGATTTGTACTAAGTTGTCTTAAGTCACAGAGTTTACTCATCTTTTTATAGATAAATGAAAGGGCAAAAGATGAAAAGTTATAAGCAAATGTCGTTTTGATAGTGTATGGCTTCACTCTAAGTCGCTTTCCTTGATCACTTGATTTATATTCTGCAGAACTGGATAAACTCTCATGGAATCTAAAAGTTGCGTTTAGCAGGTACAGCTGGCGTATGCTCAGAATTTTTGCTTCGAGGTACAAGAGTTTAGTAGGATAACGAAATGGCTTTTTGTACATAACCTTCAAGACTGATCATTGAGCACGTTCCAAAGACATCATGTGGGTCTTACCCGCAGCTCCCCATACCGTAATACAATACCGAATAAGAGATTGACATAACGCGAATTATACCATCTTTAATATACCATACCATCTTTATCTCAAAAAAGCTCTTATGACGCGGGCGAATCCGCGAGCATAAGGTAGTAAATTTTTAATTTGTATATTATGTATAATCTTATGAGATTTTAAGGTTGCTGTGGAATGTGGCAAATAATTGTTGTATTAGTATTATGAATAACTGGCAACTTATTTAAGCTGATGTTTTCTACAATAATAGATAATGCAAAATATTTTTCTGTGTCCTCATAATAATTTTGTTGCATAAATGTGTAAAGAATAATTTATCTTAATTTTATTACATAAAATTTATGATAGCATTACAGATTTGGATCTTGGATCGGATTGGATCTTTGGATTTGGAGATCTCCTCTCAGTAGTAGAGGAGCCCAGTGCTCAGCAGTGGGCAAGTATGTAATACAGGGCTGATTGCATACAAACTATCTTTGTGTCAAAAATATTTTTTATATGACTATTATTATTTTAGGGTTGAACTGAAACTAAAATTTTGTTACCTTATACTGTAATCAAGTAGGTAAAGCTGTTGTTTATAGGATGATAAATTCTACAGACTGTCCATAATGTAGTAACACCACTCGGAGCTTTGAATCAGAAAACATAGTATGCCGCGAAATATGGTCGTTAACCTGAGGTATTACATGTTTACGCTCGTAATGCCCAGTATGACGTTATATTTAGCGAACATAACTGGTTTATTTTTTTCTATTATCTATATAAAAAGCGAAAGGTCACTCACTCACTCATCACGAAATCTCAGAAACTACAAGTGCTAGGAGTCTCAAATTTTACATGGGGGGTTCCTTTTAGGACGTAGGTGCTCACTAAGACGGGATTTTGCGAAATTCAACCCCTAAGGGGTAAAAGTGATGTCAAAGTTTGTATGAAACTTCTATAGTTTTAATAGTAGGTTTTACTCATTATTTAAAGAAATCAAAATCTTGTTAATTATTTTTCTAAACAACCCTTACAAAGGGGTGAAATAGGGGCGTAAGTTAGTATGGAAAATCTCTGATTTTTAAAGCTATCGACTCCAAACTCACATAATATGTTCTTTAATAATAATATAATAATACCAGCCCTATATTATATACTGCCCACTGCTGAGCTAGGGCCTCCTCTACTACTGAGAGGGTTTAGGCCATAGTCCACCACGCTGGCCTAGTGCGCATTGGCGGACTTGACATACCCTCGAAATTCTTATCGAGATGTTTTCCTTAACCGTTAAAGCGAACGATAATTGATAAACAATACACACATAACTTCGAAAAGTCAGAAGTGTGTGCCTTGAGTTTTGAACCTCCGGATATTGTCTTGGCAGACCGTTCCATTTCAAACTAGGCTATTGTCCTCTCATATTCTAAAATTAATTAGGCATCATTTTTTTATATTTAAAAACTACCTTCATTAAATGGAAAATAGGCGTTGCAATATTAAGTTTGTGAGGTCGCAGGTTTATAGAGGCTAATCTTTGGAACTACTGAACCGATTTTGAAAATTCTTTCACTAATACGAAGCTACATTACTCCAGAGTACTATAGTTTTTATCCCGGGAAAATATTTATCCTGGAAAAACTTTTACACGCGGGCAGATCCGCGAGCAAATGCTAGTGATAAATAAAGGCAATATTTCATTCATCACGTCTCGATATTTGAGGCGATCTTTAAAAATGAAATAAAAAATAAAGAAAATAATTTAGATTGCTAAACATTTCTTACCTAAACATACGTTTTTTTGTGGTTCCATATAATACGGCCAACTGTAGTCAGTTCTCTGAAAGTATGGGGCCATGGAGGGCACGTCTGTGAAGAACATCTCTGGCTTGCCGACCTCCAGCAGGAGCACGGTCACGCTAGGATCCTCAGACAGTCGGGACGCGAGCACGCAGCCTGCTGATCCGGCACCAACTATCACATAGTCATACTCTGGCAAAGGAGACTTTAAACCTGAAATTACATTGTAGCTGGTTATTTTAGAATATTTTTTGTTTTACAGAGTCAAGTTTAGTTGCCTTATTAGACTGTCATGAGTTAAATAAAATATAAATATAAATAAAATACTTTATTCATCACGTAGGTGAACATAGTTACACTTATGACAAGTCAAGATACATTCAATTGATTATATGAATAATTATTATTAATACCAATGGTCACTTATACAACTAGTTAGGAGTCATGGTCGAGACGGAGAAAAAAACTAAAATTGTGATTCAAGTAGAATGTCTATTTTTTGTTACTCATAGAATAATAAGTTCTATTGACAACCCAGTACCCACAATGAGTGGCAACACCATTCAGAGCTTAAAATTACAAAACATTGTGTGGCAGCGAAATGTGGTCGTTAACCTGAAATATTACATGTTCAACGTTCTGTATAGATATAAAGATATACTGAGAAAAGAAATATACTGGACTGTGAAATGCTTTGCGTATAAGTAGGTACCAACATTAATACGTACGCGTTTGGGGTCAGCATTATAAATTTAGCGACCACTGTACATAAGGTGTTAAAACCTGCTATAGTGGCCTGCGTAAGTGAGCCGTGTTCCGGGATCAGCATGTGTGTATCCGTTTCAAACAGGTCGGTATAATAGGGTAGTTGACTACTTTTTTTAAACACATTTATAAAAAAAGTCATCCTAAATCTAGCGGGAAAAGAATTTTCAAAATGCAAGCAATAATAAATTAGTTATAAAGATTTGAAGTTCGGTGGAAGGGGCATGTGTCAGATAACGGAAACAGCAGAATGTGACGTCACTCAGTGTCGCCAGCCATAAAGGCGCGTGCGTGAGAAAAAGACAGCGCGATATCACTACTACGCCCCCATTTTAGCTCACAACAATATTTCAAATATGTATAACTGCTTTGATATTCAATCAATTTTGATGCTGATTTCACAGAAGATTTTATTTTTCGTATTATTTTCTGTTACATATAGAATAATGTACAAAATCAAACATAGGAAACTACCCTATTGTGTCGACTATCGAGGGATAGCATCACCCTATCTGACAGGGACACTCTAACTGAACCTCTTCGCTTACCATCACGTGCAGTGGGGTGAGTGCGGTGCCCGTATGAAAAAAATAATGGTAATAGAGCTCTTCTATCCCTGTGTTTAATATAATATTATTTTACGCATGCTCACGCCTTTTATCCCCGAAGGGGTAGGCAGAGGCGCAACTAGTGCACCCACTTTTAGCCAAGCGTATTCCGTCCCATGATGTGATAGGGGGCAAGCCTATCGCCATAATAATAATAATATAATCCTGGGAGTAATCATTGCCGATGAAACCGTCTCAATGTCATGTCATGTCATATCGGGCACAAATTCCAGACTCCGGGCTGATACTGAATAGAAAAATCCAATATCACTTTGCCCGACCCGGGGATCGAACCCGAGACCTCAGCCTTGCAGTCGTACCGTAATACAACTACGCCACCGAGGCAGTCATTATTTTAAGCGTATTATTTATCTTATAACTAGCTTTTGCCCGCGGCTCCGCCCGCGTGAATGAGTTTTCCCGGGATAAAAGTCCCGCTATATATTTTCCCGGGATAATAAGTCTATGTGTTAATCCAAGACATAATCTACCCGTGTGCCAAATTTCATCGAAATCCGTTCCGTAGTTTTTGCGTGAAAAGTTATTAAATTACTAATATCGTTATTAAAAAATAGGGGTTGATCGTAGAGGGTTGACAATTTAGGGTTGTATGTATTTTTTAATGCTGTATCATAAAAAAATAAAAATGAAAATATTGGGGTGAACAACCCTTATCACTTAGGGGTATGAAAAATAGATAGTAGCTGATTCTCAGACCTACTGAATATGAATATAAAATTTCATCAAAATCGGTTCAGCCGTTTTGGAGGAGTAAGGTAATTAACATTGTGACACGAGAATTTTATATATAAGATAATATGTCATGTTATTATTATATGTTATTAGAAAGTCACAAGGAAATCTTTAGACCGCCCATTTTTCTTGTGTATCCCACATTAAAATGTTTTAAAAGTAGTTTAGCACTGAATGATAAAAAAAAGTAATAAGAGGATGGTTATAAATTTGTGTCTTATACTTACCTTTAGGCAATTCGTATTTGTCGCTGAGAAAGTCAAAAAGTTCGTTCGTCACTTTCGGTGTGTAGCCTCGTGCCATCGTTTCCGTCAACATATCCAGTATTGGATGTTGGGGATACGAACGTTTCTCTCTGTCCACCCTCAGACTTGCTGGATCAACATTCCCAGCAAATCCAAAGCATAATACGTTAGTTGCAACCAGAACTATCCACAGTGCGACCACATTTAAAGTTTCACGCATTTCTGCAACTTTAATATAATTAATATTATTTCTATTTTTTTATTAGTAAATATTTCGTATGAGTGTTAGTCTGCTCGAAGTGAGAATTGAAGTGTGTGCATAAAGGCGATTTATTATATATAAACGTTTTAGTAACGATTTTATAGATGTAAATTTAGAACAGGTTTCGTATAAAAAACAGTAAGAATACGACACGGTATCACGTTAACTTAAAATTATATAGGACTACTAGGTGAAGCTCGCGGCTTCGCCCGCGTGAAAAGCCTTTCCCGCTACAAAAGGCCCTAGAAATCGCTGTACTGATTCATAGTGCTATTTGTACGACGTCAACACCATCTATTTAAACATATTAAAAGCAAAGTTCGTTTCTTACGGGAGCAAATTACCGGGATAAAAAGTAGCCTTTGTATTCATCCAGAACATTGTCTATCCGTGTGCCAAATTTCATCTAAATCCGTTCAGCTATTTCTAAATTTAGTTTTAACAAACATCCAAACATTTTCATAAGCTTTCGCATTTATAATATTAGTAAGATAAGATTTATTATATTCCTAACAAATTTTATGAAATAATATATTGCTGATAATGTGGCTTTGTATTCGTGAAATAATTTAAAAAATCGGTCCAGTACTTTTTGAGTTTATCCATTACAAACAAAAAAAAATCCTCTTCATAACATTATATTAATTGAGTAATGATAGTTTGTAGAATAATATTAGCATCATAAATTTCTTAAACTGTATGACAAAAGACGCATAACTTAAAATTATGATTATAAAAAACTGACTGAATTTTCGTCATCGAAGGGTTGTAAATATATTGTCGATGGTACATGCATTCGAAAAGCTTATTAAAATAATATAGTTATACAATAACGAATTCACAATAAACTCACCTGATAAATAAATAAAGAAGAAAACGTATTCCCGCACCAACGCGTCGTCAGTAAACTAGATGCCCATCCATGGTTACAATGTTTATAGATCTAAGCCTTAGACCTATGAACGCTAGATGCTAAGGTTTTCCTGATTGGAAACCACCACACCGGCAATCATCTAAGGTGAACTCCTTGTTATAAGACCTTAAAATAGCTGTTGCGGTTGAGAGGTTAATACTATTATTATACAATGTTTTATCAATGAAATTACGCTGCAAGGCAAAGAAACCGCGACAATTACGTTATTGCATATCAATTCTTATACAAATTATTTAGTGACTTGTAAAGGGCCATGTCCAAAAACGGGCTTAAAATTCTAACCAAGATACTTTATGTATATTTGGATAGTACTCGCAAAAACTAGGCCTTTGCAATAAATCGTATAATTTTAAAGTCCTCCAATTAGGAGATTTATGCAATTTTATTTTGCTTATAAACTACACTTAAAATGAACATTTTGAAAAAGTTAGATATGAATGGAGGGGTCTGAAAATATTTTTTTAATGGATCCAAGATCCATATTTTCCTCCTTTAATATCCATAAAGTTTGAGCCTGGTTAGATTTTGAGGCCCAGCACCCATACAAAAATCTCCTTTTCTAAACACTTTTTTCTTATTGCATTGAATGACGAGACGAGCATACCGTTGCCTTATGGTAAGCGATACGATCACCTATAAACAGTAGCAACACCATCCAGCACCTTGAGGTACAAAGTACTGTGTGGCATTCCACTACGCTTGTCATCCTGAGACATAAGATGTTAAGTCTCATTATGTCCAGTAGTTACACTGGCTACAATGTTCTTCAAACCGAAACACAGCAGTGCTGCACACTGCTGCTTGGCGGTAGAAATAGACATTGCGGTGGTACCCACCCAGACGGACTCTTACATATGAGAGACCTACCACCAGTAAAGTATATATAAATTATTAAGGACGCGTTTCACAACTTCTGAGTAAATGGTATTCGTCACACAAATGTACAAATACAAAAGTCAGACTGTAATCTAGGCTCCCAAATAAATGGTATTAAAGTGTAAATTATCTACTTTGGCTGTTTAATACGATTAACGTTATAAAACTTTCTTTTTAAACTTCGTGTATAAAACGTAATGTGTGACAACGCTACTTTCGCGGTGCCGTGCATCTGTGGCGCGGCGCGCAGCTTAGTGCTGTGAGATTTAATTTGAATAACTTTTGATTTCGTAGGTCGATTTTGATAAAATGAATCTAATATATTGCATAGAATAAAACTTCATATTTTTCAGCAAGCAGTTAGATTTTGTTTACAATGACTGGCTATTGTGTGATATGCTAATGAAGAAAACACTTATGGTCTACGATTTTATTATATACTTCACATTTATAGGTATACATAGACTTGGTCACTATACAGAGTACTTCCGAATAATTTAGATAAACTAGACTTGATTCTAGTGCGTATAAGAAACCAATATATGTATGTATCGCACTGCTATTACAAGAGTGTATCAACTCAAAAAGAAGCTTTTTTCAGAAACGACGGAAAACTGATTACTCGCTTCCTGTTAAAGATTATAAAAAAGTTAGCACTATATTAAGATAATTGATAGAATTAAAGGATTTCTGTATTTAGGAATTATTTTAAAGATTGCAGGTTATCAAGATATTTAAAAAATTTGAGTTAATACTGTATTATCGGAGCAAATTTTTAAAAATTATGAATTATTTTTAGTTGTGTAGTTATTAGTGAAATATTTTGACTTACTACAAGTTACTTCGCTTATTTTTGTATGATTTTAGGTCACTTTTTTGAGTTAATATAATTTTACATTATAACCCTATTATTTTAAACTAAGGTTAGGACCTAAATAAAGGCCGATACTGAGGATAAATAATGTATTTATCAAAAGAAATAACTAAAAACTGAATTATACGAACATAATATGGCACTTCTTTATATAAAGAAATAATAACAGGGAAAATCAACATTATTTATAATTTTTGAGTGGATGATCCATATTTTGATTTAATTTGTGTGCAATGCAATGCGATCAGCCCTGTATTATATACTGCCCAATGCTGAGCATGGGCCTCCTCTACTGAGAGGGGTTAGGCCTTAGTCTACCACGCTGGCCTAGTGCGGGTTGGCAGACTTCACATACCCTCGAAATTCTTATGGAGAATTCTCAGGTATGTAGGTTTCCTCGCGATGTTTTCCTTCGCCATTAAAGCTAACGAAAGTTGGTAAACAATACACACGTAACTTCGAAAAGTCGAGTTAGAGGTGTGTGCCTTGGTATTTGAACCTCCGGACATTGTATTGGCAGACCGTTCCATTTCCAACTAGGCTATCGTCCAGTTATAGCCAATTAATTTGAGTAGTATGAGCTATTATAAATTATCTTTCTTATTGCGTCTCCCGAACTCCAGTAACTATTGAAAATGTCCTGTCTCGAGATCCCATTTATTTTTTAATTCAATCGACATTTATCTCCACACAGAAGACCCATATTCCTTGCAGGTACTTGTTTTTAACCTTGATATGTAGTCCTTACCTGTGTTTCAAAGTGTTTTTGCAATTTTACCATTCCAATTCTCTTCATTGCTCACCCTTTTACGAGTTCCTGCACTTCTGAAGCATTTGCCTCTGTAGTTCTATGACCTGCTAATTCACTAGTAGAAGCAACGGGACTTAAATTATTTTATGCTTCATCGACTGAGCTACTTGATGAAGATGAGCTGGAACTACTTGCAGAAGAGATACTTGACGAAGAACTACTTTACTGTTTCGTGGCTAACTGGGAACATTACCAACAGGTAATGTTCCCAGGGTGTTTTACATTCCTGGGTCAACGGACCCAGGAATGTAATGAGGGCGCAGTCAGAATCGTCAAAATCAGTCTGTTGACTGTGCAGGGGTGAAATGTATTCTTTTCTTTAGTTGGATGAAGTTTTTTCTTCATTTTTGTTGTTTTCTTTGTCATTCTCATCGATGAACGTAGTTTTGGTCGCCACATCATCTAAAATCCGCCCATGGTTCATGCTACAAATAAACGAAAAGTATGTACTTATGAAGTAAAGGAAACCTTTTTTTTCGTCACCTAGAATGTAGTAACTCAAAATTATTTTTTAAATCATAGAGATCTATTTTTATTTTGACTTTAATATAATTGTTTGAACGTAAGATTTTAAAAATTATTAGTAACAACAATATATTTTTGAAATTCTAATAAATTACCACAAAATACTAGTAAACAAAAATTCTTCAACAATACTGTATTAAGTCTAAAATTACTTACTAAACCAATAAGAACGTCTTTAGTCAAAATATTACCTAAAATCGATTTTTCGTTAATGGACAATAGTGTAACAACTCGAAATACACCAAGTTCATATTTAAGTTTAAATCAACAATAATGTATTAAGTTTAAATAATACTTGAATTTTTACATACCTGATTCAGCAATAGCGTTACAATCCAAAATAATGAAAAGCGACATGTCCTCACCACTCAAATTTGAAAAATAACTAAAGATGATGCAATATTGCACGGTGGATAACAACAGTCAGTCAATCATGAAGAGTGACTTTTAACGCCATTTCTTAATTGTTTCTTGGACTATTTGAACGACGATTTTATTGACGCGTAGGGAATTGAATTTTACATATGAAAAGTGACTTATCTCAAATTTACCCTTTTTTGAGTTGATACAGTCTTGTAATAGCAGTGCGGTATGTATATTCGGAGCGTGGTACAATAAAATATTTTGTTTAGCCATAAGATTCCAATTATGGGTGTAGGAAGTTTGATCTCATTAATAATATATCCACGTATTAGATGATACGGGATACCTACCGCAAGTGTGTTTCATAAGATATGCAGCCACTTCCTAATTGACCTTGTAATTCATATTTTGATTTCCTTGATTTCAAAACTGTATGAAAAGAACAAGCATTTATTGTTTAGATGATTATTGCAATGATGTTTGGGGCAGGCGCTTTCCAGATATTTGGTAGGTTCAGCAGTTTCTGAAGTCAAGACACTGGAAGTCAACAAGTCAAATCAAGAAGTCAATATAGGCCTACGATCATGCGGCAATTAGTAGTATTTTTTTATTCTTCTAATTTATTCTGAGTTCCATTCTCACATTAAATGATTAAACATTTTTGTCGGTGATAGGGTAGACATCACGGCAAAATATTTGTCTTGGTTAAGGGCAAAGGATAAATCCTACGGCCTCTCCTGCCCTAGTCGATTATTTGCCCCCTAGGCCATAGAGACTGTCAAATTATATATATTATACAACAAACCAATACAATAACGCAGTATACAGTCTAATAAAGAGAGGTATTGTTGAAATGGCAAAGATTATAATATGATCTTTTGCTATAGCGTTTTGTAAAGGAGCATTAGTTCTGAAGAAACCAAAGAATACCGTTTATTGATGATTATGAGTTTTAACGTTATTTGGTAACTTTGGTTTTCATTTTATCATTAAATGAATATATCACTCTTTAGCCGTGAAAAAGCTTGGCAGTTTGTGGTGCTTTAAGCAGCATGTGAAATAGCCATATACCCAGAACGTTGTAATTTTCTGAGCAGAGGCCGTTGCGAAGCGATACAGGCTTTATTCGCCTAGTGCACCCAAAGCCGGCCCTAAAGCCTTAAAGCTGGAACGAGTCAGCGCGACTTCTAGTTGCTCTGTTGGTTTAGGTTTAATACCGATTGGTTTCTATTTCTTCGTGAGGTTTAAGGCGCTATCCCACTTAAACAAAAAGTGTTCAGGTAATTGTGGCGATCTATAAGCATTTTATTTTGATCGAAAAAATCTTGCACGCGACAACGTAAATCAAACTTAGTTTTGCAAATCTTTTATATTTTAGTTGAGTACTTTATGGTTGAACTTTGGTTTTCTTTATTTGTATTGATGCCTACCCAATGATATTCCATATAATCAAAGAGAATATTTTCATACAAACATTTTGAGCCTGTTAATCTACCGTGAAATATTAAAACACCTGTGTAAATTAGAACATACTTTGACATGATGGTAATGCGCAAATTGGCATATTTCCTTCCAAAATATCGCTTTCTTTACAAAATTGCGAATTGCGATTACCGAGACGTCTTGTCACATGAATGTGTCAGATAAGGCAGCGACTTATTACCAATTGGTAATAACTTTTGGACGAAAAATTTGAGCCTGATGTCCGGTCTATAACTAACTTAATGTCTTTGCATATAACAAAGAGATAGATAAGTCATCAACACGCGCAACTTGAAGACTCGCGCAAATAACCCAATTGGGATAGTTTTATATACTACACTTAAACGTCAAATACTAGCTGTTTTCATTGTTCATACTGGTTTAAATACGTCAACTGTTGCACATACGTAATGTCAAGAATGTGCGTGCCGGACACCTTTTTCGTTTAATTTGTTAGGGTACGATCTTTGAGCATGCTAAATGCTCTAAGGGTATGACATATCTATACTTTTTTTAAATCATTGTGCATACCTCCTTACATAATTTGTAATCATATAATCATTAAATCATTTTCATAAATGTTAATGAGTTCGAATGAATTTAACGGAATACTTTATATTTGAGAATAATAAATATGGCTGCAAACGGTTGCCCCCAAAGCCTATAAAAATATCTAAAATATTCTATTGTGTGATCCACGTTTCTAATCAGGGTTTTCCAATTCGTAAATATAATTAGTCATTCACAGTATTTACGGAATTGAAAATCGCGGTCAAGTTTTGTATCACGGTTAAACAATTAATAGCTATTAGTTTTTAATCATGACCTAATAATAGCAGATTAGTTTAATGATCGCTAAATGTAATCGTTCTTAAGGTATAATGACGTGTACCAATGACGTTGTTGTATACTGCTTTCGCGGTTAGAATAATGAATTTCCGCCATATTGTTTTATGCCAGCTGGCCAAATGACTAAATCAGCTCTTTTTTAGTGTGAGCATAAAAGTTTAAAAGTATACATATAATTTATTTATGCTTAAGAGTTAAACATCTAAAATAAAACGGTTTTTATCCTTGCATGTCATACTCTTAAGTAACAGTTGACTGCTAGAGGTCACTAACTTTCAGGTACTCTTATTTTATACATATACAGCTCTCTTGCACTCACAGTTCACACGTGCACATTATATAATAATGTATTTTTTTACATTTCAAAACTTTAGGCACTAGCGTAATAAACCACGTACTTTTATAAATGATGGTAACCTTATTCTAAATGAGACTTTTATGATTAATGCACTATTAAATTTGATGATGTTCAACAGCAATGAAATTGATTAATTTATGAATCTGTCAAGTTTTTTATAAGAATGTTATATTAGATGAACGGATTAGTTAAAATATTTGGGTTTATTGTGATTATCAATTTATAACGCTATGATTAGTTTTTTAGATGACAAATCTGTTCGTCAATGCCATTTAAAAAAATAAATCTGTTATTATAGGGAACGTGCACGAACTATAGGAGACAACACAAAATCGACAAGAGCGACATCTGGATAAAAAAGAAACTTTTCAAAGCTATAATTTATTTATATTACGTCAAAAATGATAAAATATGGGTTCGGGCTGAATATTATTGATACCTAGAGTGGCCAGAATAATCTTTTTTTAGATGGGAGCTAGTTATTTTGATGTTATTAAAGCAAAATTAGGAGGTTATTTTCCTTTAATTACAGATTTGTTTGTATTGAATATTATCTTCAAAACATCTTTATTTTTATAAATTACGTAATGAGACATTTCTACATGCTTTTGGAACTCATAATTATGTATGTTTTATACAGCGTTTATTATTTTTGTCGATATGCACATAACCATGGAATGTAAGAACTTAGGTACTATTCTTGGGAACATAAAAGAATTTCACACCATTTGATTTTTTTATTCTATGCTTTAGAGCATCCAGATACACAGCAATACATTATCAACAAATTAAATGTTATATTTCATCCTTTTAATATTAATATTTTACGTCAATGCCAAGTATCGATGGGCTGGAAAAGAGTCAGATTGCGTGACCAGATGGCAGAACTTACGACGTGCACGTTACCTATAAGCTGGAAAAAAATACCGATGTTCTATTGCATAATATATTTTGTTTTCTCCTGGCTCTGAAGGACATTGTAGCCAGTGTAACTACTGGACATAATGAGACTTAACATCTTATGTCTCAGGATGACGAGCGCAGTACTTAGTAAGTCAAGATGCTAGACGGTGTTGCTACTGTTTACTTACTGTTGCATTGAATGACGAGACGAGCATGCCGTTCGCCTGATGGTAAGCGATACGACCACCCATAAACAGTAGCAACACCATCCAGCACCTTGAGTTACAAAGTACTGTGTGGCATTCCACTGCGCTCGTCATCCTGAGACATAAGATGTTAAGTCTCACTATGTCCTGTAGTTACACTGGCTAGAATGTCCTTCAAACCGAAACACAACAGTGCATGCACACTGCTGCTTGACGGTAGAAATAGACATGGCGGTGGTACCTACCCAGACGGTCTCTTACATATGAGAGACCTACCACCAGTGTATTACAGTGTATTACACTTTTAGATTTTTTAATTCAATTTAAATAACTCTTAAATCTATTTACGACTCATATGTTTTTTTATATCGTAACCAGTTATCACATATAACTTTTGAGAAACAGAAAGGTATGGTCAACAATACCTATACTTATTTCAAGGTAATGTTTAACTCTACTAGGTAACTTGATATGACTTTTTATGGTTTATTTATTGATGTATAGTATGAGCGGGGCAGGTAGTAATAAATCAAGTACACTATTTTTTATTAATATAGCACTCCTGCAAATTATTTTATTATTTATGTTAAAATTAAACACTGTTTTATAGAAAACAACCACCAATACACGACACACATAATTTATTTGAATTTAAAAGAAATTTGTTTGTAACGCCCTTTTTTACTTTAAGAGCGTATTGTTGACTCTTATAAATCATAATATTATTATTTTAAGTCGTTTCTTATATCACTTTACAATTTTTTTTGTTTGTATTAATAAACACAAATACAATTTTAGTTATATCCCTATAATTATACACAGTACCACGTTTATGACATGAACGTAATATAATAGTAATTTTGTGTCATAAACAAGGTTTTATTTGTAACACAAATTTACTTGTATAGTGCATTCTGTCCATTACATTTACAAATTAAATAACGATTCTAGTCATTAATTAGTGTTCTTATATTATATATTATATTGTTAACAATCACAGATGTGTTTTTTACATTATAAAATAAAGACAATATATTGCACTTGTATATTACGAAAATTGTATTAAATCTTTCCTTATAATATTAACTAGGCGATGCTTGCGACACCGCCCGCGTGAAAAAGATTTTCCCGGGACAAAAAGGAGCCTATAGCACTCAGGAGTAACAAAATCGGTTCAGTAGTTCCTGAGATTAGCGAGTTTAACCAAACAAACAATCAAACAAACTCTATAGCTTTGTAATATTAGTAAAGATAATAGTCTTAAATTAATTTTATATAAATTATTTGTTTCCTTATCCGATGTTATATTAAGTTTATTATACACTATGTGTTGCTCGCGGCTTCGCCTGCGTGACAGGCCTTTCCCGCTACAAAAGTCCCTAAAACGTAGTACGACACCTGCGCCGACTAATTAAAAAATCTGATAAAAATTTGGGAGCAAATTACGGGTTTACATAGTCTATGTTTTAATCCAGGATATGGTCTACCCGTGTGCCTTTCATCCAGATCCAATTAGTTACTTCTAAGTTCCAATAAACACAAACATCCAAACATTTTCACAAACTTTCACATTTATAATATTAGTAAGAAGTAAGATTGTGATAGGTGGGAAATGATTTTGCGCCTCCTGTATGGAAACGGTAATATGAATGTACAGGGTCATTTTGACATTGCGTTACTAAATGAAACCACATATTTATCTGATTGAAAATAACCCTTTCCATTAAGTTATTTTAATCATAAGTGTAAAATAAAAAAAATGTAAGGTTCGAACAAAATAAATATCAATAAAAAGTAACTTTAAGTTTACACGCCCTAATGCCACTACTACTACTCTAAGAGAATTCGTCGCAGCAGCAATATTACACTTTTAGTCAGAAAAACACTCTCGCACAATCCATATTCGCACTAAACTATAAAATGATAAAAAAACCAGGAAAGTAAAATTGAGATATTTGGTGAAGATATTCGATTCTCATGGATGATTTTTGGCATAATGTTAGCAGAGGCAAAGACGAGTAATAGTATGTGGTTTCATTTATTAACGCAATGTCAAAATAACCCTCTATAATAATACAACATAATGTTAAATTATAAACTTTGGCGCAATTATTTGTAAAGTACTTATTAATAACGCCATCATAATTTCCCCCAATCTTGTTTGATCATGTCTGCACCTTTCTCTGCTATCATAAATACTGGTGCGTTGGTGTGTCCGGACACAATTTCAGGCATAATGCTTCCGTCGATGACTCGCAGTTTAGCTATACCATGCACCCGTAGCCTTGGGTCCACTACAGCGGAGGGATCGCCTTCTATTCCCATCTTGCATGTACCACTTTGATGATAAATCGTGAAGGTGAACATCTGCGCTTGACATGCGAAGTAGGCGTCACTGCCAAACGGACCGTATTTTAAACAATCTTCAATAGGCACATCGTACAATTTTGTACCCATTTTCTTCATTGCAGGCTGCCTGGCAATGTCTATAGCCACTTTAATTCCTTCAACAATTTTCATCAAATCTTCTTCGTATGCGAAATAATTGGGTATCAACGATGGATGCACTTTAGGATTTCTACTTTGCAACGTAACTCTACCTTTCGATTTTGGACGCATCAACATGGGGAATACCATGAATGTGTCAGATTTTCCTAGCGGTCCATATGTATCAGCATATATTTGCTCATCGAAACCGAAATTGCGAGGTAGTAATGGATCTGAATTTAAACCACCTCCAATAAAAAGCAATTCCATGTCGGGCCACCCGCTTAAGTTAAATTTATCTTTAAGATCTAGGAAAACTAACGCCTCGCAACCGCCGGGGACTGAAAGCGGCCCTTTATGGTTTTGCATCCATTTGAATACTAAATCTAAATGACTCAGTATATATTCAGTTGATAGAGTCCTGTTCTGCGATTGTACCACGAATTGCAATCCGCCGGCGGCGATGTGATCCATTAAGTTATATCCAACCGGTAAATCTTTAACGACTTTGATTTTCATTGATTCCAAATGGTCCTTTGGCCCTATACCTGATAACATTAATAGTTGTGGTGAATTGATTGCGCCTGCTGATACAATTACTTCATTCTTTGCTAGTATTTTATACTTCTTATTTAATTTTTCTAACTCTACTCCTATTACTTTGGTATTGGTGGCATCAAAAAGAAGTTTTGTCACCATCGATCCTTTGGTTACATGCAAGTTATTTCTTTTATTTATAGGATGTAAATAAGCTCTACTTGAGCTATGTCTTGTGCCATTTTTCATAGATAACTGCAAGAATGATACTCCTGATGATTCGGCTCCGTTGTGATCGCCATATTTAAAGCCGAGTTCTTGTGCTCCTTTGACCCATGCTTTGCTTTTCGCTGTCCGGAAAGGAGCATGTTCTACGTTAAGATAACCTTTGTTACCGTGATATTTTGGATTATCAAACATAGGAATGTTGAAGTGTTCGATTTTTTTGAAATACGGCAGTACGTCGTCCCAGCCCCAACCATCGTTTCCCATCGATTTCCAATTATCGTAGTCCATTGGAGCTCCTCTGGTATAGATCATATAGTTTAAAACGCTAGATCCTCCTACAACTTTCCCCCGTGGCCAGTTGCATTGTTTATTTTCAAATCCTGCACAATACTTATTAGAGGGTTTTGTCTTGTAGGCCCAGTTTGCGGCTGTAAATTGAAGATAGTTCGCAATGATGGGAATGTCCATGACATAGTTTTCGGTGACCCCAGCTTCTATTAACAGTACCTTCCATTCAGGGATCTCAGACAGTCTATTGGCGAGGACGCAGCCAGCAGTGCCGGCACCGACTACTATGAAGTCATATTCCGATAGTAGTTTCGTTTGGTCCGGAGGTTCGTTGTCAAGCTGATCGGCGCCTTCGTTGAGGAAGTTTACCAGGGACATAAGCGGGTTGGTGAATTGTGTGTAGGTCGGGAGTAATAGGGTACACAGCACCGACAGAGCCACCGCCGATGCCGGCGCGCGGGGCTGATTCATCTGGAATTTAGAGAAAATATTGATTAGATACGTAAATCGGGACTGACGGTGGCGTAGTTGTATTGCGGAATGATTGCGGGGCTGAGGGTTCGGCTATCCTTCTCGAGTCGAATAAAATAATATTAAGTTTTTGTGCTCAGTATCAGCCGCAGTAGTTGCAGTATTAGCAGCAAATTATGGATATTATGCTCGATATGGCGATGGGCTCGCCTCCCTATGACATAATGGGACAGAATAATAATGCCGAAAATGGGGTTCACTAGTTGCGCTTCTACCAACCAATCAGGAAAAAAGGCGTCAGTATCTTTGTTTCGAGAGTTGACATGTGATTTATATTAATGTCCGACGCAAAGTTAAGATCGCGGTTGGCATTGATCTAGAACAAAAGGATACACGCAGTCGACGTGCCCGCATGACTGTACATTTAAATGAAGTCTGTGAGTTCATAAGTCGTTTAATTCAAGCAGCATTACTTGAATTTTCCTGTTCAGCAGGTTAGACGCGTATTTTTTCAAAAGTACGCTGCAATTTAAGTCATTTTGCTTTACTTTGCTATAAAATAGTACAGTACAAAGAGTAATTATCGTTATTTCTGGGTTTTAAGTTTTATTATTATGATGATAAAGTTATACCCATTGTTTATATCACTTTCATTGCGTTTATCTTCTTTTTTTTTTCTTCTAGTTTTGGAACTAGACCCTGGTATTATTACAGTTATCAGAAGCATCATACGTTTTTTATGTTTTGTTTTATGTATTTTACTTATTTATCAGTATGTATTAATAATTAAGGTTTTCACGAAAATTTACGCTACCAGTTGGCGCCACTTTGGCAAGTAGTCTCCATTCCGACAATGCGCACTGTTAAAACATAGTTCTTGCGATTCCCAATTTTCTTATAGATGTATGTTTCGACTCTATGAGTATAGAAAGTACATTATTTTATGAAAAATATAAATAATATTTCCTATCTGGCTCTGTCCTTTAGGATAATCTTGCCAATGTCTAAAATTCATTCTTGACTAAAGAAAATATAGGCACTTTGACACTTGACTGGCCGGTGCCTGGACCTGACGTCTCGGTGTTGCCACCTCGCGGGCGTTATTCCAGAAAACCCTCAAAGTTACTGTTTTTTTTTTCAGGTACGTTCGTATGGTGTTAAAGCGAAAAGAGTCTGCAAACTGCGTCAACAGGTATTATTTTTACGATTGTATAAATTATAGATAATATTTATTTATGTCGTAAATTATATTATACTATCCAACCGCCCCAGCTTCGTTTCGGTAGCAGAACATAATATGCTTTAATTTTTTTTGGCCGTAGTATCTGTTTTAGCGTGCTTCATTTTCCGGGATAAAAAGTAGCCTATGTCCTTCCTCGGGCCTCAAACTAGGGCCATAGGAAATTACTCGCTGCTCCGCCCTCGTGTAAGTTTTTCCGGGATAAAACGTAGCCCATGCCCTTCCCTGGGTCTCAAACTAACTCCATACTTATTTTTTCTCGATACCAATCGCAGAAAACGATTTTCCGGGATAAAAGGTCCGGTTTATATTTTTCCGAGATAAGAAGTAGCCTATGTCATTCTCTGGGTCTCAAACTCTCTGCATAGCTATTTGTTCGAGGTTCCACTCGCGAAAACGATTTTCCGGGAAAAAATCCCGGTATGTTATTCCGGGATAAAAAGTAGCCTAAAACCTTCCCTGGGTCCCAAACTATCTCCATACCAAATTTCATCTAAATCCGTTCGGTAGTTTTTAAGTTTATCGCGTTCAGACAGACAGACGCAGCTGGGGGACTTTTTTTTTATTGTATTGAATGACGAGACGAGCCTCCGTTCGCCTGATGGTAAGCAATACGACCACCTATAAACAGCAGCAACACCATTCAGCATCTTGAGTTACAAAGTACTGTGTGGCATTCCACTGCGCTCGTCATCCTGAGACATAAGATGTTAAGTCTCATTATGTCCAGTATTTACACTGGCTACAATGTCCTACATACTGAAACACAACAGTGCATGCACACTGCTGCTTGACAGTAGAAATAGACATTGCGGTGGCACCCACCCCGACGGACTCTTACATATGAAGAGACCTACCACCAGTGACTTCTGACGGCGAGTTGATGATTACATTTTAAATCGCAATAATTTTGCTATAATTTTTTTTGGAATGGAAATAATAAAAGTGATATACCAATAAGCGGAACACTAATTGAATATTGGTTGTGTACGTTATTAGAGGGTACGCTTGACGGATTATATCACAATATTTTCCGGAAATTGCATGCTTGGGTTTGGTCTTACTTGGTGTTGGTCCTCAAAATTTAACCAGACTCAAACTTTATGGATACTAAAGGGAAAAACATATGTATCTTGAGCCTCCATTACAACTAACTTTTTTAAAATGTCCATATTAAGTAAGTAATTACATAAATCTCCAAATCTGAGGACTTTAAAATTATACGATTTATTGCAAAGGTCTCGGGTTCGATCCCCGGGTCGGGCAAAGTGATGTTGGGTTTTTCTACTCAGTATCAGCCCGGAGTCTGGAATTTGTGACCGATATCGCGATAGGCTCGCCCCCTATCACATCATGGGAGGGAATACGCACGGCGAAAGTCACTAGTTGCGCCTCTGCCTACCCCTTCGGGGATAACGGGCGTGAGTGTGTGTGTGTGTGTGTGTATCCAAATATATATTATTTTACTTATTATATTCAAGGGGACCAGAAAACAGCTACACATTAAAAAACTAAAGAATAAAATTACATGGGTATTACATTAATAAACATGTAAGTTGTAACCATAACCACTGTTTACAGAATAACAGAAAAACGTTATAAGGAAGCAACAAACGTCTCATCCATGTGTAAAGTATCTTGGTTAGAATTTTAAACCCGTTTTGGACATGTTTATTGGCGTATGTATAGAAGTTACCATTTCCATACGTCAGAGTCACCTGTCATTGACATAATAATGCTCAATCGCGAATGAAAAAGTATAATTAAAGATTACATCGTCCAATGAATCTAAAATGGGTTTTTTTAATACATCAATGCTAAAATGCAATAAATCACAACACAGTAGGCTAAGGAATAATTGACGTATGATTGCATCGAATGCATTCGCCGTGTAATTCCATGGTAAGAGATGAGATTCGTGATATGTATGGTTATCAGTGACGCAGGCCGCGTGTTTCTTACCTATCATGTCACACGCTGTGATTACGCAAATTGACGATGTAAAACATCGTAACAGCTCGTAAACAACAATAACTGCTCATTACACAAGTACAAATTCCATACGTAAAGTTTTTTTAGTATAAGACGACTCTGGAAAATTTTGAATCACTAATGTTTAATGGGTTTTAAAGTTTGACAAAAAAATGATTTAATATGGCAAAGGACATGTCCGAAAACGGTTTTTTATTCGACGTAAAATCTAACCAAGATAATTTATACATGTTTGGATAGAACTCCCAAAAACCAGGCTTTTCTACAAGCTTTTATTTAACTTGCAATGTATGTATGTTTGTTCGGGGGGAATCTTGCAAGTCAATTTTGAAGCAGTTACCCTCAACCGATTGTGTTGATATTTAAAATTAAATGATTTTATTTTAAAGCCCTCCGATATTGAGATTAAAATTTCTTCTTTGCTTAAAATTACACAAACAAAGAAATAGTTTTTAGATTCACTCAACTTTTTAGGTGCTCCCACACAGCAGTTACATAACGTTATAAAACATTGTGTAGCACGATAATATTTTATAACAGTGAGTAACATTTTGCTACATGTTAAGAATGTTATATGTTATAAGCACTCCTACACTGGTTCAACTCGTTGTATAACATCGTATAACATTCTGTAACCATCAGTTTGGGTCTGCCTTTCGAGGAAGCTGGTAGTGCTGGCAGTGTTTCACCACTGCATCGAATGAACTGACTAAGGCTGTGTATGTGACAGAGTAGGCACACTGCAAACCTCCCCGCGCCGTTCACGTCCCTGTGTCGATCGGTTGATGTTTTATAACAAAGGTTATAATTTGTTATATCGTGTTGTAATTAGTTGTATAATATTTTGTTAAATGAAGTTGTATAACATTAATAACAATTTATAACTTTTGTTACAATTTGTTAAAAAAAGTTAGACGACATGTTACGCAACATTCTCTAACGTTTTATAACTACTGTGTGGGAGCACCTTTAATAATGATTTTTCTACACCAATAGCGGGCTGTGGCTGGAATTGCTCTTTTCGAGGATAGCGTGTCAGCTGTCAATTACTGTTCAGTCATCTTAACTTTTTGCACGTGTATGTGTGACCAATCTACGAAATATGTGGTGGTAGGTCGGTGGTGTTTACTGGTGGTAGGTCTCTCATTATGTAAGAGGCCGTCTGGGTGGGTACCACCGCAATGTCTATTTCTACCGCCAAGCAACAGTGTGCATGCACTGTTGTGTTTCGGTTTGAAGGACATTGTAGCCAGTATAACTACTGGACATAATGAGACTTAACATCTTATGTCTCAGGGTGACGAGCGCAGTGGAATGCCACACAGTACTTTGTTAGTCAAGGTGCTGGATGGTGTTGCTACTGTTTATGGGTGGTCGTATCGCTTACCATCAGGCGAACGGCATGCTCGTCTCGTCATTAAATGCAATAAAAAAAAAAAAAAAAAAAAAAAAAATATGTTAATTTGAATCCAGTTTAACCACGGTTATAATAGGATGTTGTAGGTCATATTATGGCATACAATTATAGGTTTCCCTAAATTATTTTTTGAATGTCAAAAGTACATACTTTCTAAAACATTCCGATGTTATTTTTCATGGTTGATTCTTTTGAGTGTCTGGAAAAACGCTTCTACAGCAATTAATATAGTAAAAAGTTAACCTTGAGGAGTTTTTAGTTAAGTACATGAAAGCTCTAACACAGTTATTAATATAATATATATTATGTACTTAAAATATTAAGGTAAAATATCTTCTATCAGTATAATGTGTGCAGATTTGTCAGCGTAGGCGTGTATAGAGGAGGGCCGGGTGGGCCGTGCTCACCCCAGAATTACGTGGTTCTCATCCAAAAGTTTTTGAGGCAGCCTACTGCTACTATAAATGAAGGGCACAAGCAAATCACAGGGAATGTCACAATTTTAATATTTTTAATTTTATTATAGAATCATGTCTTTGTCTATGGTATTTTGAATTTCAATCTTTAGAATTTAAAAAACGTTAACAGATGGCGCCAAAAATGCAGTTTTGTTTATGGCCAAAAAGAAAAGAACTGCGAATGTCCATAAAAATAATATACTCTCTTGTCTCAATAAAAATAATATACTTTTAAACTTTCAAATTGCTTTTTCTCAAAATTCATTAACTAGGACATTCCCTGTTATTTGCCAGTGCCCTTCAAATATTTAAACAATCAAAAATATCAAATCTGCAAGTACACAGTTCAGTCATTTTATTTTTTTAGTATGGGGCACTGGCCACCCCTGAAAATTACTCTAGTTACGCCCATGTTTGTCAGTGAGGGTGAAGAAGTATAAAATAAGACTTACATGTGTCACTTGTCGCCGATGTAGACATTTCTAATAGCAAGTGCAAAAGGTTACACGTTTTATGACATTTATTACGCAAAAAATCAATGCAACATTGTGTAACCTATAATAGACACATATCAGTAGTATTCAAAGATATCAGCATATTCACAAAATTGCACAATTCGTGTTAAAATAATGCGAGCTCTGAGTAATCGCTGATGGTAATTGATAATGTTAATATTACCGTCGTGCGACGCACCGTTGTGTATACAAATAAATGATGCTTCAATATTGCGTGGACATGTACTATAATATATTACATATTTCTAAAATTCCGAAATGGTTCTTTCCTAAGCGTTAAATATTTTGGCCTCTGAATATAATATTGTATTTATCATAAGTAAATATAGTACATACATACATAAACACTCACCTCTTTTATCCCCGAAGGGGTAGGCAGAGGCGCAACTAGTGAATCCACTTTCGGCGCGTGTATTCCGTCCCATGATGTGATAGGGGGCGAGCCTATCGCTAATTCGGGCACAAATTCAATACTCCGGGCTGATACTGAATAGAAAAATCCAATACCACTGTGCCCGACCCGCGGATCGAACCCGAGACCTCAGCATTGCAGTTGTACCGTAATACAACTATGCCATCGAGGCAGTAAGTAAATATAGTAATTTCGAAATAAAGATATTTTCGTATTCCTTGGTAAAAACTCAAATTTCTTCGTCGCGCCCTATAACATCTCTATAGAATTATTTGAAAAAAAAAGGCACGGAACCTTTTGAATCGGTATACGAGACCTTTTTGTTACAAAAAGAGTTAAAAAGAGAACACGACTGCGTATTTTTACCAAAATGATTAATAAAAATGTGTCTGTTGAAGATCACATTTTATGTAAATATTTATTCGATGATCAAGGTTTTTGCACTTTATTTTCAACTCATTTATATTATATAGTGTTAAAGTTCGTTGACTTAAAGATGGTGGATGGTGTTGTTACTGTTTATGGGTGGTCGTATCGCTTACCACCAGGCGAACGGCATGCGCTTCTCGTCATTAAATGCAATATAAAAAAAAAGATAGTCTATAAATACACACAAACACCTACACCTTACAAACCTTTTGCGTCTTTATGATACTGTGAAGTGTATCATTCAAAATGTTTGTGATATCGAATATCCCGCGGGGCTAGAACATAGGCTAGAATGGAAAAAGAAAAGACGACAGGCACCGCCGTGTCGCTTGATTGTGATTGGTCGAGAGAACAACGTCTTACGTTACGCTTTAAATTAGTAGAATGCAACATTTTTGCAGAAGATTGTTAAATTTTGGATGGTATTCATTTTTTGATAAATGTATTTAAAAAAATGTAGTCAACTACACTATTGTGTAATGACTTCTTATATTTACGCGAATGTTAGACATTGAAATAAAACTATTTTGCGGAAAATGAATATAGATATTGTAACATTAACATTAAGTAGTTTCGGCAAACAATATTTTACTGAGGTAAATTCACACATTGCAGTCACTTCCAGAGGACCAATCGGTCAGGTATGCAACAGATCCGTGCTGTGATTAATGACTTCGTAAAATTCTTAGGATTTTGCCAGTTATGTCGATTGTAGTGGATAGGACCTGGTTATGCCTTCCTTTGAAGTGTGTCCGACCTGTCATGTAGAGTTTGGAGATTTGAAAACATTCCTTAATGCAAACAGATTTGTTCAGTGACTGGCATACAATACGTCTCTCGTAGCTTGGACCTTACCGATCAATTAACGTTTATTTTTATATTTTAATGGTACCACTTAGAAATCCCATTTGCATGTCCATGGTATAGTATATCAAAGTACATCATGTAAATGAAGCAGATAAAATTCGAAAATTATTGCTTCTAATACCAAGCAGACAGCTTTTTTGTTTATTTGCGTATATTGTAAACTAGCTTTTGCCCGCTTCTCCGCCCGCCTTAAATAGTTTTTCCGGGATAAAAGTCCTGCTTTATATTTTCCCGGGATAAAAAGTAGCCTACGTGTTAATCCAGGACAAGATCTACCCGTGTGCCAAATTTCATCGAAATCCGTTTTTTTGCGTGAAAGAGTAACAAACATCCATACTTACAAACTTTCGCGTTTATAATATTGCCGCGGGCAAAAGCTAGTTTGTATATAATTCGTCATATGCATTGTAAATATGTAAGCTTGTTTGTAAATCTAGACTCGTTTGAAAATTACGGAACATGACTGCTCGTAAAAATGTAAAACATTCGCATCCGATCAACATTAACCAAACATTTTGGAGATTCTTTTAACTGTTTAAAATCTCTTGGATTATATTATGTACTAGTGCCTATTTCTCGCGGCTCTGCTCGTGTGATAAAGGTTTTCCGTGATCATATTTTTTCCGAGATAAAAAGGCAGCCTATAGCACAAAAACGTAATGCTTCCTATTAGTGAAATAATTTTAAGAAAGATTAGCGCGTTTCATCTAAACAAACAAACTCTTCAGCTTTATAATAATAATATAGATATGTGTAATGTTAGTGCGGGGATCATATTAAAATAATTACGTAACGTTTAATAAATGAATAAAATAAATAAATAAATTATTTTTATGATTTATACTTATTTAATAATCATACGTTAAAAATTCACGGAACAACCATGTAATTAATTGATTTTGAGAAATAGGATTCAAGAAAGTAATTTATTGTTCTCTAAGTCTCAAGTCAAAATTCGCTGCGATAACAAACCATTTTTATCTCTACTGCTAATTCATCAGAAACCATTTTCAAATGTGCAAACAAACGTAACGTAATATACGAGAAAATTCGCACCCTAATATTACCACATAATCATTGTAGTTAAAATTATCGAGCTATTTACAGCTAAAACTCATTTTGACCCACTATGGATTTAGTTCATCGGTTAACAATGTACTCTTGAATAGCTGTATCGGTATATTTTTTTACACAAGAGTTTTGAGTTTAAAAACACAAGGACACTCGTCTATATCGACTCAACCACAGTACACAGATATACAGTAGAATATCTTCATACAAACGGTCGGAACGCGAGTGATGCCTACGTGACTCGATATTAGTTCACATTAAGTACACAAAAAGTCGCGAGTGCGCCGCAGTGACGAACGAACCGTGTGATTGTTTTGTAAGCAGTAAGCGTGCATTTTGTGAATATTTGAATTAAATAAGAAGAAGTACTTACATAATATGGCAAAGAGCAATTATAGACTATATTGTGCTGTTTTTGGTTGTTTGAATTCATCAATAACGCACCCAGAGATATATTTTTTTAAATTACCTGGAAACTCCGAAAGGTAAGACTATAAATAAGTTTTTATATATAATAGCACGTAATTTGATTACTTTTTTAATAGGTAGGTATTTCGCTTTTTCCACCGAGTAAAATACCTGGATGAATAAATAAAGGAGTGGATAAGGTGAAAAAAGTGACGTACGAGTGACTTACCTACGCTCACGATAAAATAACTAGTAAGTTGTTTCCTAGGTTAGGTTATCCTACTTACTTAATATGTACTTAGCTGCTTACACACACAAACACACACTCAGGCCCTGTATCCCCAAAGGGGTAGGCAGACGCTGAACTCGTTGCACCCACTTTTCGCCGTGTATATGCCGTCCCATGATGTGATAGGGACACTTCTTATTTCATTCACAAATAATTTGATTTTTTAAATAATATCTATCAAAATATCTATCAAGTATCTTAGATTTAGATTAAATTAAAATACTGTAGACGGGCAGCCCTATCGCGTGTTTACGTACCGCGCGGCCGTAGGTAATTATATCAAGGAGAGGGCTGGAGTCATTATACTGCATAGATAATATTACCGTGACTCAACCATTAAACATAATCTCATGTTTTTGATACCATTAGACCGTGAAATTCTCAAATGGTAGCGTTAGCGGAAGTGTGCCGCCGATCCATAATATTTTTTTCCGATATGCCGTATTATATTTTTATTCGCACATAAAAATATTTCTGCTCATCAAATTTATAATAAAAATTATGCCAAAGTTCAATGTACGATTAACACACAGGTCACCGGTAAAGGACACTTTGAGACTTGTATCCCTGGAAAAGTCTTTGACATTGCCGTAAATATATATTTTTGCATGGATGACGAAGTAAACCGATCAATAAGCAATTATATTTGTTGAGCGTCAATTATGTTATACTAGCTTTTGCTCACGGCTCCGCCCGCGTGAAAGGGTTTTTCCGCGATAAAAGTCCCGCTTTATATTTTCCCGCGATAAAAAAATATTTTTGTGTCAATCCATGACACGATCTGCCAAATTGTGTGGCAAATTTCAACGAAATCCGTTCTGTAGTTTCGTAGATGTAACGTTCAGTAACAAACAAACAGAAAAACATACAGAAAAGAATTGTAAAAATCGCTGATTTGTTTTCCATTACTCTTGTTTAGTCACCCACTTTCTTTTTTATCCACATTTCTTTAAATGTACAGACACACCGGTTCTACTGCTTTATTATATGTATAGATTTGCGTAATTATACATAATATTTATAGCAACTGATTGAACTCGTAATCAACTTGGCGATAAGATTCTTTATTTATATTCGATCTAAAATATTTGACTCATCTTCATCATCAGTGGCCTCATTAGAAGAGAATGATGTGATAATCACTGCTTTAAAGTAGGCATGTACGGACGGCTGAATGTCGTCAGTCGTAGAGCCGCTTCGTTGAAGCGGTTTTGACTGCATCATTATTATAATGGCAATGTAACGCAGAGAGCGGTAACTGCCACACGACGTTCTGTTTATAAAAAGTAAGATATTTACTTTTTGAATTTCGAATGATTTGCAGTTTGACAGCCGGTAACATGGTTACGGTATGGTATGGTTACTACAGTTTGTATGAATAATTGCATTTTCTTATGCGCCATATCAGCTGAAGCGCATAAATTAAATCTAGGAGTCTCTGTCCCATTTTTGTGTTGTGGAAAGAAGAGCAACAGACACAAGGCATATTATAGTAAGTAATCATTTTAAAACAATATATAAAACCGCCTTCAAAAACCAATGAAACCGACAAATTATTTAATTTTACCTGTATAGGTACTATACTGGTTACCAATTTTGGCGTGGGTGACCATTTATTAATATTGTGTTTCGTTATGTTCATTACTTACTGGGAAACTTGTCGCTAGGGGTTTTATTTGCGGAAAGTTCCTCTAGAGTTGGTTGAGGGTAGGCAGGAGTAAGATTATAAATACCAAATCCTTAAACCAAATGCTTTCTACAACATGCTCGAAGAAAGTGTTCTGCTGACCCCGTAATAGATGGCACGGGCGTAGCTATAGCTTTCACATGGGGGGGGGGGTCCTACGATATAAAAACACCGTATACAACCCCCCCCCTTCACGTAATATATTAGAGTGTGGACATGTAGCCCGTTCATTTTAGAAGCTAAGGGGGGGGTCCGGATCCGCAAAATGTCAGCGGTCAGTGGCGTAGCGTGGTTTATTGTAAGCTAAGGGGGGGGGACCCGGACCCCCTGATCCCCCTCCCCGCCTTATATACGCCCATAGATGGGACAAGGGTCGTGTAAGAATAATAATTACCTTTACCCCAAAAATGCGTAATGCAATATTTTGACTGCGGTTCATCTAAAAATCATGTTAACCAATATAATATATTTTCCTCTTGTTTACATGCTGTAGTGATAGTGAATGTTGTTTCTATTACTCAGTGCAGGCCGAATCTACGGCGCGAGCTAAAGTATGTTTTTTTCCATAGTATTAACTGACTTGTCGTTTTCAAACATTTTAAAACTTGATTCGGTGGTATAAGTTAAATATCAATTAATTTAAATACGAAGTAGGTACAAATTAATTTCCCGTATCACTATCGCTCACGTGTCTACGCAAATGTATTCTTTCTTATATATTTAAACGAGCAATCCTTGTATATATATATGAAATTGGTATCTCGGCAACGGCTCGTCCGATTAGGAGGAAATTTGGATTTGAATAGTATGAGCTCTAAAAATGAAATTGGGGTATTCCGTTTTTTTTATCAACTCCAAACTTGTGGGGTTTGAAGGGGGAGATGCTAAATCGTTAAAATGATTGTAATGAAATTCAGTATTGGGATATCTTGAACGTTGAAAACAAATATGGGATATTCTTTTTTTTACTATTAACTCCTATTTAAGGGGGGTAAAAGGAGGGAGAAACTAAACTGCTGAACCTATTGTAATTAAATTTGGTATGGGAATATATTAAGCCTAGAAAATAAATACGGGATGTTAAATCTTTTCTTTTACTCCTGACTAAAAGGGATAAAAGGGAGGAGAAACTAAACTACTGAACCGGTTGTAATGAAATTTGGTATGGGGATATCTTTAACCTTAAAGATAACTATGGGATATAATTTCTTTTTAACCCTTAACTAAGGCGGTTAATAGAGGGGAGAAAAAACTACGATTGTATTGCACAGTATGGGGATTGGGGATATCTTGAACTTTGAAAATTAATATGACATATTATTTTTTCACTAACCTCAAAATGAGAGGAGTAAAAGGGGAGAGAAATTAAACCGCTGAACCATTCTATTTAAATTTGGTTTGGGGACCTCTTGAAACTTGAAAGTAAATATGACAATTTCAGTTTTTTATTAACCCCTAAATAAGAAGTTTAAAAGGGGACAAAAATAAACCTTTGAACCGATTATGGTGACATTTGATATAGATGTAGCTCAAATAAGGAGCCTAGCCAAATAAGGAGTTCTCGTAACCGACGAGCATGTATGAAGAGACTGATGACTGTAGAAGAAGCGAAAGAGGTATGCTTGGATCGTAGCACTTGGCGCTCCATAGTCTCTGCCTACCCCAATGGGAGAAAGGCGTGAGTTTATGTATGTATGTATGTATGTATGTAGCTCAAGTATAAATATGAGATATTCATATTTATTAACCACTAACTTAGGGCAGCTAAAGAGGGGAGAAACTAAACCGCGAAACATATTAAGACCCAATTTGGTGCGGATATAATTATCTTAAACCATTATAATAAATATAGGACATTCGGCTTTTATCAATTCGTAACTAAGTGAGACAAGGGATGAGAACTGAACCATGTATCTGCTCGTGATGTAATTCAATATGGAAAAATTATGAAACCTGAGATTTAATATAAAATCTGAACCGCTGAAGAACCGATTCTTTTTAAATTAGTAAGGTAACTGTAGGTATCGACTCATTTGACTTCAGTCGTGAATATTTTCTTGAAATGGAAAACATTATTAGGACCTTTTTTTATTGCATTAAATGTCGAGACGAGCATGCCGTTCGCCTGATGGTAAGCGATACGACCACCCATAAACAGTAGCAACACCATCCAGCACCTAGAGTTACAAAGTACTGTGTGGCATTCCACTGCACTCGTCATCCTGAGACATAAGATAAAAAAGACAAAAGACCTACTTTAAAGTAATAAATATAACGTATAGTATTAAAAACCACCCGAGCAAGGCTCGGTCACCCAGGTACTTGTTATTATTATACGAGCATTTAAAACAGTGACCACGGGATTGTTGCTTTTTCTTTTATTGCGATCGGTGTTACAGCGAGTTAATACGCAAGCACGAATGTCGTCGGAACCTCAGACTTCTTTTGTTATGCTATTAGAAGAATCAATAACTATCATGCCTCGGTGGCGTAGTTGTATTACGGTACGACTGCAAGGCTGAGGTCTCGGGTTCGATCCCCGGGTCGGGCAAAGTGATATTGGATTTTTCTATTCAGTATCAGCCCGGAGTCTGGAATTTGTGCCCGGTATGGCGATAGGCTCGCCCCCTATCACATCATGGGACGGAATACGCTTGGCGAAAAGTGGGTGCACTAGTTGCGCCTCTGCCTACCCCTTCGGGGATAAAAGGCGTGAGCATGCGTATAGCTATCACCCATCATTTAAAAAATAAATAATGATTTAAAAAATCTTAAAAATACGGATTTATAGAAAATCCACCTAAAAATAGAAAATAAATTTGAATTAAGAATAGTATAAAGAAGAAAAAAAAATATTTTATTGTAAAAAAAGCGTGGGATGCATGGTGTCAATAGTTATAAATATTTTATTGACATATATGAGTACGAGGATTATTTATTTATTTATTTATTTATTTATGCACTTCATATACAATCAATGTACATAGGCGGACTTAATGCCGTAGGCATTCTCTACCAGTCAACCTTAGGGTGGTGCAGAGATAAACAAGGTAGGTGCATCAAAGTTATCTGAAGCGGTGAACAGATTCAAGAAAGAACATATATATTATACGATAGATATACATATTACATAATTATACATATATTAAATGTAGACATAACTAAAAATAAAGATATAAAAATAATAAATATATAGAATACATACGATATATATATATATATAAATATATAATGAGTTAAGGAGGTGACTCTTCCATCCCATTCAGCAATAGTTGTCGTACCCTTATTTTGAAGGCAACCCGAGTCGTAGACGTTCTGATTTCGAGGGGGAGTGAATTCCATAGAAGTATAGATTGAATTATTTTGATAATATCTTAAAAACCACCCCACGCTTTTTTTACAATAAAATATTTTTTTTCTTATTTACACTATTCTTAATTCAAATTATTAAAATTGTCTTTTATTTTTTAGTTGGATTTTCTATAAAAGCGTGTATTTTAGTTATTTTAAACTATGATTTATTTGAATTTTTTAGTTTGAAATATTGAATTGTCATCGGTCCTTGATAAGTATGCTAAATTTCGAGCTAATCTAACGTTTTGAAGGGGGGTCAAAATCATGTTCAAAGTTTCCGTTACATAGGCACATACTAACATACATATAAATTCAGATTAGATGTGTTTAAATAATGCATAGCAGTTTATTTCGTTAATGCTTTTGGTTTTTACAATATTACAGATGAAATTCACACCTCCTTTTAATATCCATTAAAAATATTGGACTTAAAATCCTTTATTTTTATTTCATTAAGCTGTAATGAAACACGTGGTTTAGTAGTCACAAGTCACATTTTAATAACGATATTAAAATAAAAAAATTACATGTAATTACTATACTTACCGTGTTATAAAAATCGTTTTGGTTAAATTAAATTAATTTACTAAATAATGATAATTTTGAAATAGTTCCGAAATTATAAAATAAACTATTAACACACTTATTTAATGTAATTACTACTCACGTTTAAATTTGGAATTAATAACAATTCAAACACAACACGTTCCGTTTTACGATAGGGCACTGATACACATGCGGTAGGCTCCGCGCAATGTCGTCGCACGGCACAGGATCACGGACTCCGTACACGCCACTGTACGCAGTAGTGCCGATCCCTCTTGTTTTATTTACCTGAGGAAATCCGAAGCGCCCAGCCGCTGTGACACTCACCGTGACCTCTGCCAGGTACGTCGTACACCCGCCGGCGCATATTCGACGATTAGTGTGTCAAATCAGGTGTCAAGTACTGTGTCGGTATTGTTCATGTTTTGAGATTAAGTATTAATTTTAGGTGCACCGTTAATTGATTAACTGTAAATATATGTATTTGTGCAGTGTATCCAATTTTTTATCTGTTCCCAGGTCATTGACCAGGTTGAATCTTTTTAATATTGTCTCAAGTCATATTAATCCTGAAACATAATGTCCTTAACAGTTAAATAGAAAGTTGTGTAATAGATTTCAAGGAATCACGGTATTGTATTATTGTTTGAGCAAAGTTTATTTATTTTTTATATTTCAACACATATCTGCAATAGAAAACAAATTCCTCATTTTATAAAAGGCGTTTAATTATTTTACTCGCTAAGCCGTAAGGACACTATCTTTTGAAAAATCTGTGTATAGTTCATATAATTTTATGTAAGGTTCCAAAAAAAAAAATATTTTGTAATAATCGTAACTATGTTCTTTTTTGACAGTTTTTTTTGTGTTAAGAATTCATATATTTTGATTAATCAAGGTTTTAGTAAGATAACAAAAGGACATCATAATATTTTTTGACAATGGTTGCGTCTTATTTTGGACATAAATACATTTTCGTAGCAAAGATCTTTTTTATCGAAGTTGATTGCTTTTAGCGATAAGACCACCCATTGTGGAACCATAATATTATCTTATATTCTATTTCTTTTATGTAGAATTGTATGTTTTGTTGGTTTTACAATAAAGAGTTCTATTATTATTCCACCCCAATAGTCCCTTGCATAATATTATCTATACTATAATATTATAAAGCTGAAGAGTTTTTGTTTGTTTACTTGGTTGAATCTGTTCAAGTTCCACCTGTTTGGGTCTCTTCAGAATTCTTTATCACATCATGGGATGGAATTCGCACAGCGAAAAATGGGTGCACTAGTTGCGCCTCTGCCTACCGCTTCAGGGATAAAAGGCGCGCGCGCGTGCGTGTGTGTGTGTGTAAACTTTGAAAGAAGAAGTCTTGAGTTTTCATATAAAATGCGAAAAAAACTTTTTCCCCACCCTCATATGATTGATCGAATTAAGTTTACCTACGTTTAAAATAAGAATCTATATTTAGTTTATTTCTGTAACAATTTGTAAGATTTTATTGTTACTCTCTCATTAATTTTGCAAGACAATTTATCAGTTATCGAATTTTAAAAGATTGTATAGTACTTAAATATATTAAATAATTATATTAATGATTAAATAAATAAATATTAAAAAAAAGATTTTCTTTTATTAATTCTGTTTAATTAAATTTTATTCTCGGCTGACGTTATTGCCAAGGTCCGCATTATCTAGTTCATATTGTTATCTAGTTCAAGGGCTGCCGCTGGCTGAATGATTACCTTCGCCTTGTACGCTAAACAATAATAGAAGTAAACTATTCGTGGCTTCTTTTAGGACAGGAAAACGGAAATATGGTGTTCGATGCGTTGCGAGTTAGCATATAAAGTTTGTAGGTGCGTCAAATTTGACTGATACGTATGTTTTGCGAAGTGTTTTTTAAAAAAGCTAGCTATAAAAGAGCATTTAGCTCTATTGGTTGGGAACTAAGATTTAGTTGCCTTCTTGGTCTAGCGCAGGGCTGCTCAGCGTTTTTAACAGGCGGGCCAAACGGTTAATTCAGAAATTTGCCACAAACCACTGGTGGTTCTTATTTTAATTAATTTTAAGTCTTGTCCAATAAAAATCCTATATTAAGAAAAGGGGGTGGCGAATTGGTGTCCGCGTGACTCGTTTTTCCACGCACGCATAATTTTTGACCTTATCAGGGATTTTATAACTTGTTTGCATGGGCCATATAAAATTCCTCCGCGGGTCAAATTATGAGCGTGCGAGCGGTTATATTGGGGTCCCTGGTTTTACGCTCCCACTGATCAAGCCACCCGGAGAGATGGAAAAAATCCGGCGACCGCCACGACGAGTTCCTAGTGCTATACCAACTAAAAGCCCGCGGTGGTGGCCCTATTCGGCGCATTAGGGACTGGGTTTCTCCAGCAAGAAGTGTCGAACCATGATAAAATTATTATTATAATTTATTATACATATTAAATGAGTTCATATACAATTCCGTTTTTGAGTTGAATTACGTCGACAAGCTACTATGAGTATGAAGTCATGATATGAAATATGTAAATTATACTCCATCGGTTTAGGTATTTAACTAAATATAAACAAAAACTGACATATGATTCCCGGGTAGTCAACATTTTATTACGAAAGTATTTACGACGACTGTTGTGTCAATGAAACTATGCCGTACAACAAACACTTCAAATTATTAAATTCACTTTAGAAACAAAACGAATATTTAACAACAACTAATTATAAGAAAAAAAGCAAAAAATTTCTCAAATAAACAAATTTCTACAATGCGGAAATGTATCGATAATTGGTGTCTAGTTAATCGATTAAATTGAATGGCGGTCAGTTTTAATGACATGCTACGTGATAATCGTACTCTCAAATTTTGTAGGGTTATCTATTACGATCCATTGGAAAAATGTTTAGCGTGCCTGTCGTATTAGCTCTTTTACAGTTGACATCTTTTATAAAAGTATTGTAATTTATGATAATTAATTGTGTTCGCGCTTATTAATGAATAACTATAACTTTATACTAACCAAACAACTTTAATGAACGGGAATAACAGTACTAAGTGTTGTGTAGGTTATGAAGACATTTATTTTGGAATGAAGTATTTTGTAAAGAGAAATGGACATGTAAAATACCTTTTTATGGTTTGTTTACATTTAGTTAAATACCTAAACCGATGGAGTATAGTAATGTGGAATAACTGACGATAATGGAACCTAAACATAATAAACAGAACTCTGCTAAATATTAATTTGTTCACGTTTTACTTAAAAACGGCTGAATCGATTTCGATGAAAGTTCCATTATTATAATAAGTAAAAATCCTGTTACCGTATGCTCTGCGGGCTATGAAAAGGAAAGTGAAACAAAATTGCAACTTTGAACCGACCAAAGCCGTATGCAAAAGCCTATCGGCCACGGCGGCAGATCTCAACGGAGATCAGCCAGGTACGCAGGAGATATTATAGTGCACAAGAGTGTGCGCAATACACAGGTGAATTCTCTATGCCTTCATTTTCGTAGTCCGGTGAGACGGCAATCAGACATGACCGGAGAGAGATCTGGCGCAGGACCAACGGCTTTATTTGCTTTCCGAGGCACGGGGGTATTACACCGCCAACTTCCTGACTCCGAGCTGTGACTGAGTAATTGTTAACATTGAGAAACCCAGTCACAATCTTTTTGGCTCAACTCGGGACCTCAGCGTATTAGTCGCACTCGTCAAATAAATTTGACAATCTGTATTTGACATTGTGACTGGGTGGTTCCCCGATTAATAAGAAATGCGATTAGTAAGTTTGTACAAGGATCGACTTGTGCTCATAGATAAAATATTTGCTGCGTAAATTTTATATGAAATGAAATAATTTATTCAAACCCATAAAATGTTGTACATCATTTACATTCCGTCAATAATAACTCTACCACCAGTTCGGAAAGCAATTTTCACTAGAGAAGAACGGGCAAGAAACTCTAGTGTTGCTCTTTTGAAAATCAGTTTAAAGTATAGAATACAATGCATGATATAGAGAAAAAAATACAATTCAGTATTTGTTTACTTTTGTTTAGAGCAGTTCATTTATATACTTACAAAATAGGTAATACATTTTAAATTCTAACACGAGTGCATAAAACCCTCTCAGGAATCATGTAATAATTTGATCTGAATTTTTTTAAGTTGTCGTTATTAATCTAAGTTCAAGATACCCATAATACTTAGATATAGTAATTAGTTAATTAATTTTAATATATAATCTTAATTTAGCACGATTGATATATTACACGTTAACCGTAGTAAATTTAAAAAGGATGTTGCGTCGATTTTAAACGCGAATCAGTTATTAGAATTATAATATATTAATTATTTTTAATATCTAAAATATATTCATTATTATTATTGTTTTCCTTTGAATCAGACAATGTTAGCCTGTTCTGTTAAATCAAAGTTACGTTTTACCTAGTTTTTAAATATAATATTATTGGCATTTTATAACTTACTGTTTCTGTTTCTTTAAAATTCAAAATATTGTATCGTCTTTATCTTCCTTAACCTTTTACATAACATTAAATACTTAAATATAACTCACATGCTCACAACAACTATAATTTCAAATGTAATCTGTGGAAAATGTTGTGGGTAGCATGTTTTATTAATTATTTAAATTTAGATTAAGTATGATGTACCAATGTATCTAGAGACTATCCCGCCCTCACACCCGCCACTGTAACTCCTGTAAGCCAGGATCAGCAGTGGCACGCATTTTATGACACCGAGCGGTGAAGCTCGGCGAGTCTCAGGGAACACTAATATGTCTTAAACCCGCAACGAAAGTAATCAAATAGAAGGATAGGGAGGAGTTGGAAATATTAATTGTCCACTTCCCTCCATAGCAAAACGGGCGACAAAAATAATGAAATAAGGAGGTATTTTAACCTCAAGTTTAGAGACGCTTACAACTAGAAAAGCCAGTTGTAAAGCACCACGGATAAAATTTGAATGAAAGGGTCCTATCATATGAGCTGTCAAATTTGATTCCAATAATAGGCATGGCAAAAACGCCGGAAAGCACGGAAATTCCGTCTAGTCTCTACAAGGTCCATGTAGTATACAACCCCAGATGTTATTTGCATACTATCCAACATGATGTTGCGTTCATCATGCCAAAGACCACACTCCCAAAGTACGTGATGTGCAGATTGTTCATATACGTAACCAGGTGTCGAGCATGGGCACACAGGAGAGTCAACCAGCCTAAATGAAAATAGTTTGCCCTTAAAATTACCGTGGCCGGTAAGAAATTGCGATACACAATGATCTATTTCTAGCCAAGTTTTAGTTAGGCGATCGCGAACGCACGGAAAGTATTTATATAAATGACGCCCTTTCGATGATACGTCCCACCGATATTGCCATTCGTTTAACAGCTCATTGTGTACATCAGTGTGCGGTTTAAATAATCTATTGATTTTTAAGAGCTCACGCGCCGTAAGAAACCTTTTGTCCATATCCTCTCTAGTGGAGAAATACATAGCGGCACGACGCTGTACCTCCAAATCGACTGGGAGTACGCCCGCAAGGACAGGTAAAGCTTCCGTACTAACAGTTCTATACGCCTTACACAAGAATATCAACGCCAGACGTTGACTCTGGAGCAGTTTTCTGCGCACAGCACCGATAGTAGCCCTATCGGCCCATACAGGTGACCCGTATGTAATACATGCTAAGTAAGTCGCTCCATAAATGACTTTGAGTGTAGCGAAAGATAGTCCCCACGTAGAAGTCGATATCCTTGTCAAAGCGTAAAAGTTCCTTTTTGATTTTTCTCCAACGTTTCTTATATGTTCCAGAAAAGAAAAATTTATCTCTAAGATTAACCCTAAATAACAAACCGATTCTTTTCTTTTGACGGTGATATTATTAAATTTAATTCGTGGCGGTGATTTTAATATTCCTTTTAAAAGCAGTTGGAATGTTTTCTGCGGTGCGAAGGTAAGGCGGTTTCTTTCACCCCATTCAGATATTAATTGTAAACACGTCTCCGCCAAACTTTCTAGCCCCGATCTACTATTTGACTCTACGAGTAATAGGCCGTCATCCGCATATCCGGTTAAAGTGCACCCCACGGGTAAAGGAATCGAAAGAAAATCATCGAAGCCCAAATTCCATAAATAAGGACCTACAACCGAACCTTGTGGACATCCCATCGTCAGCGGCTTCGACACGGCGTGGTGGCCAAGTTTCAGTTTGGTTGTTCCGTACGAGAAGTATGTGTAGATAAGGGAATATATATTCCTATAGCAACCTCGTATTTTTAACTTGAGAAGTATCATAGGCCACCAAGCATTATCGAAGGCACCGGAGATGTCTAGGAAGATACCAAGTACATATTTATGTTCCGATGTACTCACCGTTCTTCTAACCGATATAGCCGCGTCAGTAGTCGACCTACCTATTGTAAAACCGAATTGGTTTTTGTGGAAAACTGGTCCGCCCGGTAAGAGACGAGGGATGATAAGACGTTCTAGAAGTTTACCTAAAGATGGTAACAGCGTTATAGATCTGTATGACTTGGGATCATCGGGAGACTTATCGCCGCTTTTAGGTATTATTCGAATGAAACCAGAACGCCATATTCGCGGAAATATACCTTCAGCAATACATCGGTTAAAAACAGTTAGTAACGCCTCACCGGCTGATTTACACGCTTCTTTAATCATCTTATTGGATACTTTATCCTCTCCGGAGGCTTTGTTTAGCGGTAAAGATGTCACGATGCTAATAAATTCATCAAACGTTGCGAGGTTTGAGACAGGAGAGTTTGGCAGTTCTGCGGCCCACATTCTAATTTGATTGTGATACTCGCTGTCGTTAACAGTGTCATCGGGTATAAGAGAATTTAATAGAGCTTCCGTGGTCTCCTCAATACCAGTCGTATAGCTATTATTAATTTTAATGTTATCAATGTAAGCCAGATGGATTGACCTATTTGCTTTAAACTCATGATACAAAGGAGACCACGGGCCCTCCTTATCCAAACGCGCGGCAATTTTACGCAATAAATTACCTTTAGATTTTTGTACTGCTGCTCTATAATGCGACCTGGCAATTTTAAGTGCATTAAAAGCAGATGTAAATACTTCAATAGTGTCACGACGCTTTTTAAGCTTATTAAATCTCCTACGCGCCCTACGAAATGTTCGCCGTAGGTGGACCAATGTATGCTACTGTTTTGTTTTCCTTTATCTATTAAAATAAAAAAATAAAAATAGTAAGCGAAAAGGGCAGACCAGTCCACACAAGCAGCACCCGTTCAAGAGTATGACGCATGTGCCGGCCATCGGCCTCCTCACAGTGCTGCCAACAAGATTTAAAAAAATCCGCCAATTTTGTTCTATATTTCCGTCAAAAATCCGTTAAACTTTTTATTCGTCAATAAGAGCCCTACAATTTTTCTTAATTTCTATGTACACGGCCGTAGGCCGTAGGGGGGGTGCGTAGCGTTTCTTGCCGCCTAAAACTTATACCCCCTCCCAGTAAAAGGCCATATTTCGCTAAAGGTAAATTTCCCGTTAAATATTCCGCTAGCCGTTAGAATAAATTTTCCCCTTTCAACGTATGCAAATCCGCTAGATATGACGGGAAATCCGTTAAGTTGGTAACGCTGCCTCCTCAACCATATTACAGGGAAGTGGCCGACCCGGCACACGACGCCGCCGCAGGTACAGACAGTTAAGAAGGCGTACGAAGTCTTGTCATGCAAAAAAGGGCAAAAAATACTTTAAATTGAATCAAACTTTGTTTTGTATGTATAATGACTTCTTATATTATACCACGAACTCCGGCAAAGCCTTGGAAACGTCGGGAGAAAATATTAATTAAAAAACCGCGATAAAATCCGCAAAATAGTTTTATTTCAATGTCAATTTAAAGTGTTATTTTTTCTTTTTAGAGCATTTAAATAAAAGCTATTTTTTATTATATTTTTTTACTTTTTATTTTTGTTATATTTCAATGTTGATTTTAATTGTAATCAAAATTCTTTAAACTGTTAGGAGCACACACATACTCTTACGCCTTTTACTCCCGAAGGGGTAGGCAGAGGCGCAACTAGTGCGATAGAGACAATACACCCGGGTACATACAAGATATCTACATAGATAGGTAGTATTTTTTATTACATTTATTCATATGACTTTCATATGTTAAATATTAAATTTACTATTGAATATATCTATACTAATATATAAAGCTGAAGAGTTTGTTTGTTTGTTTGTTTGTTTGAACGCGCTAATCTCAGGAACCGCTGGTCCGATTTGAAAAATTCTTTCAGTGTTGGATAGTACATTTATCGAGGAAGGCTATAGGCTATATTATATTTTCAAAAAATTTAGGGATCCTTACTAAAAGTCCAATAATGTAACCCAAGGTGTAAAAAATGACCCGAGAAAATCCTTACACGGCGTGTGCTGTGAAAACTATTGATTATAGAACAAAACAATGTATTACCACTTTGCAGAACATATAATTGCCTACAAAAATATTGCGTAACCATATATATGTCTAACTATTGTAGTTGTCTCACAATAAGTGTTTTCTTTTATTTTTTTTTAAATAATTAAAATGCCGTCGCTTCAAAATCTCTTTATTTTGTACCTTGGTATTACTCCTTATCATATAGTAGTATAGATATAGTATAGTATTATTAGTATAGATAATCTATATACTAATATATAAAGCTGAAGAGTTTGTTTGTTTGAACGCGCTAATCTCAGGAACTTCTCGGCCGATTATGAAAATTCTTTCACTAATAGGAAGCTACATTACTCCTGAGTGCTATAGGCTACTTTTTATCCCGGAAAAACTTTTGAACGCGGGCGGAGCCGCGCGCAAAAGCTAGTTTATTATATGTAAACCGTGAGGTTCTGTGTGCGATTTTTAGATGGTAACTTAATGTAACTTAACTGTTACCATCAATGAAAGAACTGGCCGTTAGACTTTCTTCAGAATCGAAGGTGGAAGTATTAATTGTCGTAAGGCACAAAGATGGACTGAACAGGAGAGCCAAAACACAAACTTTTAATATTCCTTGTTAAGATGCTTTCTAGACAGATACTTTTGAAGTTCACGTATTTAAAGTAAAGTAAATAAAGTGGATTATTTTTCCGACCCAAATATCGACCAATAGAATTGCACCATTCGACGTCACGTGGTACAACCTACATGGTATTATACTGATTATTTTTCCGACCCAAATATCGACCAATAGAATTGCACCATTCGACGTCACGTGGTACAACCTACATGGTATTATACTGATTATTTTTCCGGTCATGGTATTATACTGATTTTATTAAGTCGTCAAGTTTTTCAGGAAAAATCACTCGCGCTTCGCGCTCGTGATTTTTTAACCTGAAAACTCCTTCATTTGTTTGCAACGAACCTATCGGAAAATACCCGATAATTTTGAAGCTCTTGTGGTATTATATGTGATTATTTTTCCGACCCAAATATCGACCAATAGAATTGCACCATTCGACGTCACGTGGTACAACCTACATGGTATTATACTGACAATTTTTTTTGAATATTTTCTCTGGTCGTTACTATACATTATGAAACAATTTTTTTTGAATATTTTCTCTGGTCGTTACTATACATTATGAAATTCTTATTTGTTGACTGTTCATTTCATCTCATGGTGCAATTCTATTGGCCGACATTTGGGACGGAAAAATAATCCCCCGAATACCACACGAGCTTCAAAATTATCTGGCATTTCCCTCAAGGTTCCCTGCAAACAAATAAAGTCGTCAAGTTTTTCAGGAAAAATCACTCGCGCTTCGCGCTCGTGATTTTTTAACCTCAAAACTCCTTCATTTGTTTGCAACGAACCTATCGGGAAATACCCGATAATTTTGAAGCTCTTGTGGTATTATAAGTGAAAAGTTTGAATGCAATACTATATGTCTCAAAATTTTCCAACGTTGTCATTTACTACAAAACAAATTTCATGCCACAGTTTCCTTATTTTAAGATATATCAAATTTTTAAATGAACAAATTTATGGAGAATAAAATTTCCAGTGCTGTGGTATAAATAATGTACTTACGACATAGTTACCTTTACGACATTTGAAATTTCTGTCGTCAATATAAGCAGTCGCTTACAGTTTTTAACCCCCGACAATAAAAGAGGGGTGTTTGTTATAAGTTTAGGGTACTGTGTATCTGTGTATCCGTATGTCTGTCTGTGGCATCGTAGCTCTCAAACGAATGCACCGATTTTGACGCGGTTTTTTTTTGTTTGAAAGCTGATATGATCGAGATGGTTCTTATATTAGCTATAATTTATAAAGATCTGTTCAGGCGTTTGAAGATTATCAGGTCATTTCCAACTTTGAAAACTCCAATTGAATTAAAATTTGGTGTCCTGTGACTTTGGCAATATTTTTATGACATGTTAACCTTAATCTGATGCTGTAGCATCAAGTAGTTACTGCGGGTTACCCAACTCTTTAGCAACTTATAGCAGATATAACGTGTGTGGGCTAATAAGAATGTTCTCAACGAGTAGGTGTTAGATAGTTGATTATCATGGACGCATAATGGAGAATATAGTAATTTAAAAAGTTTGAAATAAAAAATTAAATAACATTGCAGTGATACTTTTTTTATGTTTTCGCGGAGAATGTGACTTATTACTACCGCCCAGTCTTCAAGGGGGGCGACTGAGCGGTTATGTTTGGTTCACCGTGCCTTACGGCTCGCACGAATCGGCTAATACAGAGAGTACAGAATGCCTGTGCTCGTTTCTGTTTCTCAATTCCTCCGAGATCTCACGTTACGCAGTACATTAACCAGCACTCTTTGCTAAAAATGAAGTTGCGTCGCAAATTACATCTTGCATGTCTTCTTTTTGGGGTGGTCAAATATAAGGAACCCTCATACCTATACAATAAACTCCGGTGGATATCAGGAGACAGAGATGGCTCACGTAGGCAATGCTCACTGCAGATCAGTATTCCGCAGCACAAGACTGCTGCTTTTAAGGGTACTTTTCGTTACGCCGCTGCCAAAATTTGGAACAACTTACCCCCGCCAATTAGACAATCTGGTAGCCTTTTCACGTTTAGGACACGTCTTCGCAGATATCTTCTCGAATCCCAACAAGAACTGGGCAATGTAAACGCTGACTTGTCCTTATTATTATAATGTTAGTTTTCCGTAGTGTCATAGTTATTGGTAGGTATTTATAATCTAAAGCGTATATAAACGACATTTGTACATTCAAGTTTTTTTTTCTTTAATATTATTCCACTGATAAATAAATTAGATACTTTAATCATTTCAATAATTTTTTTTATGTTATGGCTAATATTTTAATCGACGTGGCAATGGCATGGTTGCAATAACACTTGATGTCAGTTGACACTGACATTAGAGTTTTATATTGATCTGTATTACATTGGACAGGCAAAGAACTGGAGACCATACAGCCTCGCCATATGTGTAAAATATGTTTTTCTTATTATTATTTTTATTATTTTTTTTTTTTAATAATAAATTATCGTCGACACATGCACACACTTACACGTACATACACACTCACACACTCGAAAAGAAAGGTGCGCACGCACGATGTTCTGTGTATTTGTTTTTGGCTGACGTTGCTCTAGGGTCTAGATGAAAATCAGCGCCAAGCATTGATGGTTGGCATATGCTGATCTAGATCCTATTGACACTGTTGCGGTGGGACATATACCATCCACATTAGAGTGAGTACCTATCTAGTACTTGCAATAATAATGTATATATTATTATGTATTCACCACTCACCACCCAACTAGTGGCCAATAAATGTTTTTTCTTTCTTTCTTTCCTTACGACCCGGCGTTGAGCCGCCCGGAGAGATGTAACCATCGGCCAACTGCCGGGCCGAGTCCCTACCCATGTACAACGCACGGCATACCAACCAAAACTCCGCGGTGGCCATCTTCGGCGCATTAGGGACGGCTGCGGGCTTCCTCTGACGGAGTTGTCGTCCTCAGCCGCCCCTGCGCGGTGCCGCCTAGTGCGGCCCGTCTCCTGTTGTTGGGGGGGGGGGGGGGGGGGGCTCAGAAACCCCCGCGCACCGAAGGACGCCCTCGGCGTCAACGGCAGCGTGAGGCCTACCAGCCACGCTGCCATCCATCACAGGGATCGCAACAATGTGCTAATAAAGACACAAAGTTAAAGACGGACAGCCCACTGCCGCCCGCCTGCAATCCCCGGATTGCAGTGGTACCTACCTAGTATATCGCATACCTGACCAGTACGTCAAAATATTGTCTTTAAAGAAAAGGCTTTGACGCGACCTTTAAAATAAACAAGCTTCTGTAATATTATAACTAAATAATGTTTTTTTAATCGCAGTGTCCTATGGCATACTTGTAGGTCAATAAAACGTGCGGCGGTAACGATTATTGTTATTGTAATTAACTATGGAAATTTCTGGAACTCAAAGAGCTACAGAAATGTAATTCAGCGTTAAGGTTGAACTCCCGAAAAAACTCTTAACCTTAACTGAAATTGTGTACACAAGGGGGCGTTCATACGAACGTACGCGCAAAAACAATTTAGTTCTCTTGAAAATTCTTTAACTGCTTTGGTATTCCGCAAATATTATCAACATTCATATTATATACTGTTAGAAACAGAAGCGATTTTGACTTAAATAAAAATGATTTATCACTGATTTTACATAAACACATTTAACAGAAATACTTTTACAAAGATATCATCAGCAAATAACCGACTAGCATGAAAGTCATCAACTTACTCAACTACCACTGAGACTACGACTGAGATCAACTGCGAGAATGAGCGCGAATGAGAATGCATATCGATACGGCACGCTTTTTATACACCCAACTGTCACTTAGACTATTAGTTTGATATCTCTACTGGTATAACGGATTTTATCGCGGTTTTTTATTTAATTTTTCTCCCGACGTTTCGAAGGCTTTACAGCACTTCGTGGTCACGGGGCGGACTGAGGTGTTGGTGGTCCGAAAAGTTAGTGTTACAAATCTACCTTCAATTTACAATTATACAATTTTAAGATGTTAGTCATTGTTTGCGGTCCGGTCTACGCAGAAAGAGCTCACAATGTCTTGAGGTCTGGCAGCAGGTCTTTTGGGGCCCGATTTAATTAGATGTATTACCGGGTCCCAGGCTTGTGCAAGTTTCCAACCATCTTCTCTATTAAAATTAGGATGTTTTTTGATTTCAATAGCCTCGCGAATCATCCTAGGCAGGAATCGGTGTTCTTTGGCAAGGATTTGTGGCTTGTCGAATCTAAGGTAATGGTTGGAGCCTTCTTCTGAGTGTTCAGCTACTGCAGACTTCTTAGAGCGTTGGTGTTTAACATCAGCTATATGTTCTTTTACGCGGGTCCCTATATGTCTTTTAGTTTGTCCAATATAAGAGAGGCCACAGTCGCAATCTATCTTGTATACGCCCGGTTCTTGTAGAGGTATATGGCACTTGACAGGTGGTAATCTTATAACGACTAATCTTCTTAGGCGGCTTAAAATAAGTTTTTATGGAAGCGCGCTTCAGGATGTAGCCAATCTTGTCGGTGACTCCTCTTACATAAGGTAATACAACTGGGACACGATCAACTGTGGCTGGTTTCACTCGGTTTCTGTGACGGCGGCGTGGAATTTGGAGCTTGTTGTCTCGCAGTACTTGCTTGACATGTTTCAGCTCAGCAGCCAGGTGTTTCTCGTCACAGATTCCTTGTGCTCTCTGAAACAAAGATTTGCCCACGGTAGCTAACTGTTTTGGATGGTGATGAGATTCACCGTTTAGGTATTTATCAGTATGGGTCGGTTTCCTATACACAGTGTGGCTTAGGGACTGATCAGGATTACGGATGACTAAAACATCTAAGAAGGCAAGAGAGTTATCCTGTTCCAACTCCATGGTAAATTGAATTTTATTATTAATGGAGTTGAGATGATTTAAAAATACAGTTACTTTGTCAGATGGTAATATTGTGAAAGTATCATCTACGTACCGTTTGTAAAACCTTGGTGAGACCGGGGCTGTGTTCAGGGCTGTCTCCTCGAAGTTCTCCATGAATATATCGGCGACTACTGGAGATACAGGTGAGCCCATCGCTACCCCCTCAACTTGTACATAGAACTGATCATTCCACAACATATAGCCAGATGTGAGGCAATGTTGGAGTAGTTCTGCATATTCAACAGGGATGTTATTTTCTGCTAACCTCTTAGAAACAATTTTAATGCAGTCTTGTAATGGTAAACTTGTGAAAAGTGACTGGACATCAAAACTGACCATTGTTTCATTGTCAGCTAACTTAAGGTGTTTCCGTTATAATAGTTTAATTTCAATGTCTAACATTCGCGTAAACATAAGGAATCATTATCTCTACTGGTTTTTATAACAGGCCAGTATGTCATAAATACCCTTAAAAAAAAATGAAAAAATATTTATTGAAATAAAAGAAAGGTACAAAAAAATCATTGCCAGGGGTTCTCAAATTAGGCTGAGCCTGTGTCTTGAGAAACCAGTTAATATAATGTGATATAATTTGTTAAGCGCGAGTTAGAGAGCGTCTATATTTGGAAGTTGTGTGTTAGTGTGTGTGTGTGTGTGTGTGTGTGTGTGTGTGTGTGTGTGTGTGTGTGTGTGTGTGTGTGTGTGTGTATGTGTGAGTGAAGGAGATGAGGAGTCCAAGTGTGTGCTTGTGGTAACGGTTAATATACATAATATTGAGTTATCTCACGGAGTTATCTAATTCTTAATTTGGGATGAACACGAGATTTTACAGCATAGCAGTGAGAGCCGATAATATTTTCAGTCTCTTCATAGTCGAGATTAAGGAGCACATTCCTAATTTTATTCTTTGCTTCTTTTACACTCTTTAATATCACAGATTTTAACCATAGAGTTATACATTGTGTAGTGTCTAATTCGGGGAATCTTTTCGCAAAGTTTGATTTAGTGGTGAGAATAGGCAGCCGGAATACGTGCTTTTCCCGTAAATCGGAGAGAAATTCAGATTTTAGAGTATTTAAATGCTAACAATAGGCTCAATTTCAGAATTTGTTATTATGGCAAATTCATATCCATAATAACTACTTACTGACACACTGTAGCCCCTGCATCTCTAAAGTTGCCCGAAATTACAGTTCATTATTTGTATATAATACTCATTTTAATCAAAGTAAATATTAATGCATTAAACTTCATTAACTAAATGATATAAAATTTGATTGCCATTATACATAACGTTATACTGCATCAGCATACATGCTGATATTATATTAAATATGCACATCAATAGTCTTTGTCACTTTCTGATTACTTGCCATTGTTTGCACTATCATTGTTTTTGTTATAGACTAACTAGGGATGGATTTTGTCCACAGAGAATATGCTTGTAAAGTTTCTATCGCCCTTACAAAACAGTGGACTGTCCTCTATTTTATATGTGTCGTTGTCAAATACCTCTACAATACGATAAGGGCCTCGAAGTTTTGGTACCAATTTCCTACTTTTCCCCGCAGAAGGGATCTCTCTCTACCCGAACCAGATCACCCATTTTAGAACTAGCCTTCTTCCTGCGTTTATCAAAACGTTTCTTCTGCTCAAATTGCTTCTTTTCGATATACTGTGAAATCTCTCTTATATCTTTTAAGTTATTCTCTATATGCTCAGAATCATCTGTAATACTTAAATTTAGCAAAGCAAATTTACTTAAATTTCAAATTTATTTAGTTATGTATGCCAACTAAATCAATACCAAATATGAGCTGGTGATTTCCGATTCCCTTATTAAGAGTAATATTTAAGACCCTCTGTATTTCCGATACACTTTCATCCCATATTTCTTCCGGTTAATTGCGATTGGCTGCAGTTAAGACAGCTAAGCAGTGCGGTTATAGCGCTCCACCAGTCCATTGGCCCGTGGTGTCGCTACAGCATTCATGACATGTTTAATGCCTAATGAATTTAAATATTGCTGAAAGCGTTTAGATGCGAAAGAAGTGCCTCTGTCAGAAATTATTCGCATAGGAACGCCAAAAGTATGTGTTGTAAGTAATTAATAAAGTTGAGTAAAAAGATGATTTACTGACACGAGTGTTTATTTCGAAGTAAGGTAACTATGCAGGAAAACAAATAAATACCTATAAAAATAACACTAAAAATGACACAGCCACATCAAAGGTTACATTCTACACCAGTATGAAAATATATTTTTAACGCGGATATAGAATCAAGTGGTTTCGTGTTTTTTAATAGGTACTAATATAAGGTATTCGGTGAATGCATCTATTGATGCATTTAATTATTATTAAAATCAGATATGAATTCCTCTTTTTGCTTTGCACAAAAGGTCACAAGTGATTTATTTGCAAAGTATGAAAAACACGATTGACTTTTGGTACGGTTTGAAGGTTGCCGGCTCTTTTACCACCTGGAATCTTTGTGTGGGCACATTCCAAGCAAGAATCAACGTATTTTTTATGAACCGCCTCATTTTAAGGAACCAGAACTTACTTTTAATTTTATCAAATGTTTTATCGAAACTGTAATGACCTATATCATCGTGGTTGGCCTTTAGTATCTGCAATTGAACCCCTTTTGGCACAACCCAGCGATCCCCCACATCAGTCTTTCTATATGACAAACCTCTTTTAATCATAAAATTATTTTTAATTTCTAATATATTATATTATTTTGATTTTGAAATATATTTAGTTAGTTTATATATTTAGTTAGTTGCTGATATCTTTGTAAACACGTTTACAAAGATATCAGCAACTAACCGACCAGCATGAAAGTCAATGATCAACTTACTCAACTGCCACTAAGACTACGACTAAGATTTACTGCGAGACTGAGCGCGAATGACTGCGAATGGGGCAGCACATCGATACGGCACCCTTTTTATACACCCAACTGCCACTTCCACTATTAGTTTGACGTCTCGACTGACTTTCATTCCATTCGACCGCGCCAAATGGAGACGGCCACGTTCAGTCCTAACCGATCCAGAGGACGATATCACTCTGGCCATTCCCTGTAAGAACGAGTTCCTAAAACTCCTACACTCCACACGACCGCAGTTCCGTCCTCGCCGCCAAGGACCTCGCCGCGTTCCCCGTCGCCCCCCCGACCCTCTTAACAGTTCCGGCCCGCGTGCCGACGAAATAAATGGATAGGATTAGGTTAATCACCAACCTTCCACACTAATCGTTGATGTCTCATCCTCTCCCAGTGACCATCCTGAGCCGAGGATCGTAACCCGTTAGTGGGTTGCCCTCAGCATGGTACTTAAATTAAGAGTTGCGAGCGCCTAAAGCGTTCACCCGAAAGTCCGGTGTGGCCAGAAAAGCCGACCCGCGTCAGGCTACTGGCCGGTAGGACCATTCAAAAAAAGACTGGCTTTCATAACCGGTCAGTACGCTACAAATACCCTCTCAAAACTTTTTATCCTAACAAAAGTTATAATGCACTGAAGCTCGGGATCGCTTTGTTGTACTGTTGCTACCTAATTCATACTCTCAACACATTTTACTTCGACCAAATCAGTTTCAACGGGGTTTCTACTCAGCGCATCTACGTGTGACATAGTGGAGCCGAATTTGTAAACTATATTAAAATCATATTCCTGCATGATCTTGTCACTCTGGGTAAAACATTTCTCTTCCTATGTCACCTTCAGTGAATTACGATCAGTTATTGTAAACGATATGCCTAGTAAATAAGTCCTAAATCTCTGCAATAAACTGGCGACGGCTAAAGTTTCTAAATCGTATCGTAATCGCTTTACTTCTTAAGCGAGATTCCTCTGGCGAGGTCTGCCTGCTATAATTATAGGCCACTGTATTCAATGGCGCGTCTTTACTAGCTCTTTGTAATTGTATGCCAGCTATAGCTAAAATTGGACGTTTGATCAATTCGCCTTTTAAGGTAACAAACGAATTCTCCTCAGTGTCAAGCCACTGCCGCTTAGAGTTATTTTTAAGGAGCTGAGTAAGTGGTCGGGCTATTGAGGAAAAGCTTCTTATAAATCTGCGAAAGAAGCTACAGAGCCCAAAAACTCTCCGACTTTATGCTGATTGATTGGACGTGGAAATATATCAACAGCGTTAATTTTATTTTTACCCGGTCTCAAAACTCTCAAACTCTCGGCAGATACTTCAAATCCGAGATAGTCAATGGACTCCCTTAAGAAATGACATTTGGATAATTTAAGTGTCAAGCCAGCAATACGGAACAAGTCTAAGGTTGATTTTAATTTGTGGAGCCCTTCGTCTATGGTTTTAGAAGGAATTATTGTATCATCCATATAGGCGAATGCTTCCTTAAATCGTGTGTTGCCTATATAGTATGTAGTTAATTCCCCGTTGGAAAGATGGTGCATTGACAAGTCCGAAGGTCATTTCTATTAAACACGTAATGCCCATCGGGCGTTATTTGCAACGCGTTTGCGCCGTCAAGTGTTTTGAAGTTTCAGACATGCACAATTGGTAATAGCCGGACATAAAGTCTAAGGGACGTAATAATTAATAAATTAATAATTATTATATGGTGTATTTTATGGTGGGTAGTGTAGATGGCAGAAGACCTAGAGGCCGAGCACCTACCCGATGGTCTGACACCATCAGAGAGGTCATGGGGATCCCAGTCACGGATGCTCTGCGACAGGCACAAGACAGTGGAGTGGAAGCAGCTTGTCAGCGCCACCACCAAGGCTTACCAAAGCGGGCACGACCTTCAGTCATGAAGGAAACGACGAAGAAGAAGAATAATTATTAATAATTAACCGACAGCACACCGGTTGTTTATCAACCTCATCGTATACCATACGTGGAACGATAAATAGTCCGCGATATGGTACAAGAACTAGAAGATTCCAACGTAGCCGGACCGTCAACGTCTAGTTACCCGTCTCCTATACTCCTTGTGAAAAATAAAATAAATGGTAATTATAATTGTTCAAGTTTCGCTATCAAGTGGTTATATACGCTGCAATGTTAAGGCCGTTCACTACGATTTGCCTTATTAAGTAATCCTCCCTTAGCGATTGCCTTTATTTTATTTTCCCGCAAGATATTATACCCAAATCATTGATTAACGAATGGTGACTCTTGAGAATATATTACGTGCCTTTTCAAAAAGAACATCGTAACCGATTTTTTACAGGTTTATTTTTGTAGTCAAATACTGGAAATATATATTATAAATATTTTAGTATACATAGAGAAAATGCCTCTGCTGTAAAACTTAAAATTGTCGCGATGGTTACGATGTTTTTCCTGAAAAGGCTCGACAAATTATCGTTGACTATTTCAAGAAATGTAAGTCATTTGAACGGAAAATAAAGTAAAAAAAAAATATGATTTTAAAATAAACTTCATCAGTAGTGTGCCTGCATTTTATACAAATACTTATAAAAATTTTAATCAGGATTTGTTTTGCTCTTAAATCATTTAAGAATCATTTAAGTGACAACCAGTGATTAAATAAATTACACTGGTCAACACAGAAAATTTTTCTAGAGTATTTTTTATTTATTTATTTGTAAATTAAGTGTGCTGGTTATGAAAATAACACTGATTTTTTTCTAGCATCTCTAGTTTTAAATTTACACGCAGGTCAAAAATTATTATAATAGTATGATTTTTTTACACTACTTTATTCTAAGCAGTTACTGTGGTCGAGGAAAAAACATTTTTTCTTGAATGAGGTGCATGTATTAGATCCCGACAAAAATTCCACCAGTAGTCAGTCATCATATGTATGTCTCACCTCCTATGGTAACGTTCTTCCATTGTGCGAATATCCTAATGAAACCTTCCAACTTGCCCTTCACTATAATTTTATTTTATTTTATTATTTGAGGATTGCCAACAAAGTTTACAATAACACAAACATAATAATAACAATCAGAAAATAAAACTAAGTAGTAAATGTAACTCAGACTACAGGCAACCACAACGTGCATAATACAATTTTACTATATAATTACTCAATTAAACATTATAAGGAACTAGACAAAAAAGAATAGATTTATCAGAATGTTAGGGTCCAAGTTAATCAATCTCACCTAAAAGAGTTTTCCTAATTGCGTATAGTGAATTATGAAATATGTCAAGCTTAGTAATTTTCTTCGACAGCTGATTATATAATGTAGACAGTCGAAGTATAGGGGAGTGCTTAATAATCTCCAAGGTTATCAGGAAATCGATCCAAATGAGAATGTAAATAATGTAGTTTAATGCTCATGTTACACCTTAGAAGTTTCAAAGTTGACAACATATCGTTAACTAATTGTAAATAGTTTTCTGATTTATGATACCCAAGAAAATTTTCAATCACTGAAACGAAACTTTTCCAGGTTCACTTTTTGAGTTTGTTCATAGATTCGACAAAATTTGTGTCTTTTATCAGTTGTCTAATTTGTGATCCATCGAAAATGCTTGCTTTAAACTTTTCGTTGCTCAGCCCAGCAAATTTTTTCGAGAGATAATCAAAACATTCGCCAACTTTATTAAGGGCTTTAACAAAATGCTTCATAATACCAAGTTTAATATAAAGTGGTGGCAATATAATTCGATCTTCATTAACTAAAGGTGAATTAATTACATTTTGCTTACCAACTATTATTTGTTGAGGTAGAACCTCTTTGATCTTTTACGACGTAAATATAGTTTAAAATTAGCTGATTGTTTTTCTTTTTTATTGTCGTTTGTTTGTAGTTGATTACTTTTGTTAAACGACTTCCAAAAAAGGAGGAGGTTCTCAATTAGTGTTTTTTTTTTTATGTATGTATACTGATTTCTCTGACAATTGTGAGCCAATTTCCGTGATTCCTTTTTTACTTAGTAGATGAGGGTCTTGCAATGGTCCCAATTCCATATAACATGGTATAGGGTTCATCATTTTATGGAACGGACTTAATCAACCTGAATCATACGGGTAATTTCATTCGATGACTTAGAAGTGCCCCTATGAAAGTCTTTAAGCAATGCATAAATTGGCGTTATTTTTTATTGAATAAAAGATAATACATATTATGCATGGTGACCCTTTATACGAATAACAGGGACTTCCACTAGATGGAAAGAGATAAATAGGTATATGAAACCATTTATTCATAAAAAAGTCATAAATCGCGGTAACGTAGATTTGTCATATTGCTATCATTAAATGATCAGGCGCTTTTAGACAGATTCGATAAAATGTGGCTAGTATCTAACTATGATATCTATCTATAGACTTCTAATGGACCTCAAAATATTATAAATATTTGCTGTTTAGTCTTGAAGACGAATATATTAGGATGACGATTGACGAGTAGGATGCTTTTAATAGGTACGTATATTAATGTAATATGTGATGCAAGACGTCCATGCAAGTTTGTGATTTTACTAAAGGAAAGTAATGTTTAACTCCTGATTTAATAAATAATTAATCATTGCTACATAATGGAGCATTCAGATTTTCACACGATTTCAGGATCCACTAGAAATTCGGGGAATCTATACCCCAAACCAAAATCTAATCTAACTGCGTAAACATGTTCTAGAGATTACATTAATCGCTCAACAGTGAGCATTAGGCTGCTCTACCCGAATGATGGAGTCTTTTATAAAATATACCTAATATGACCGCTACGCTCACCCTCGCTGTATGTGGTAAAACACACTTCTATCGAAAAATATTTTATTTTTATTAAATACCTAGAATTACAAAAAAACAATCCATTAGAGTATTTCTAGCATCTTTTCTGTAAAATTCCGTGTTACATAATAATTAAATTATCCTTTCTGACTGACTATTTTTTCTTTAAGCTTAGATATAGTTTTCTGAAATAAAAATGAATACTTTTATTATTTTCAAAGGGGCTGGTACAATTTTTTGGTGAGTGCATCCTGAAGTTATTCGTCTTCATCATCGCCATTATCATTATCAGCTACACAGAACAGACAAAGCTTTAAGAATAATTTCCACTGCTGAACATAGGCCTCCCCTAGATTTTCAGACGGACCTGTCTTTTACTGGTAGGTTTCTCATATGTAAGAATCCGTCTGGGTGGGTATCGCCGCAATGTTTCATTCTACCGCCAAGCAGCAGTGTGCATACACTGTTGTGTTTCGGTTTGAAGGATATTGTAGCCAGTGTAACTACTGGACATATTGAGCCTTAAAATCTCATGTCTCAGGATGACGAGCGCAGTGGAATGCCACAGAGTAGGTACTTTGTAAGTCAAGGTGCTGGAGAGGTCGCTACTGTTTATGGGTGGTCGTATCGCTTACTATCAGGCGAACGACATGCTTGTCTCGTCATTCGATGCTATAAAAAAAAAGATGAGAAGACCTTGCCTAGTTTCCCGAACCCTGCTCAACCGAGCTGGTTTTGACCTCTATCTTGAAGTTAGACTTGCCTAACTGGACCACTTTTCTTAGATAGACAGATTCGTCGACAACTTCGAGAGTTGTGTTCTCAACACTAATTGGCATATGCACAAAATGAGCATTGGACAAGACTTTGGTCTTATTAATTTTAAGGCTTACCAGGTGGGAAACTCGGTTGAGGTCTTTGAACAAATGAGCATAATGCTATGGTCCTCAAATGATTCCGACAAGACGACAGTATTGCGGCAAATCCAAGGTGAGTAATGTCATTGAAGTTAATTCCAAATCCTTTCTAATCGAAAAGGTTGAAGATGTCGTCCAACGCGGCATTGACTAATTTCGGAGAAATAATATCCTCAGCCCTCAGCACCTCAACCCTTTAATGTACCAATAGTTTATGTGGCCCTCAACACTTTGGAGCCTTTGTTCGGCTCGATCGTCTTCTTTATGCTTTCAACATTGTAAGCACGGACGTCGTGTTAGGAGGACTTCCGAGCTTCCGATATGTTTCAGCGTCCTCCGAAGACTGCAACGCCTTGGTTATCGATTTGGTAACCTAATCATTTCAATTTAAGAAAAAAAAAACACTAAATGTGGTAAAAAAAATATGTATATAATAAGTTGGAAGTTTATTGTTGTCGAAATATATAATTTTTATTTTGTATGAGTATTATATACAAAATTATTATTTACACATTGTAAACATAATCTGTTATAGTGTTATTTTATAAACTATTGTCACATGTCATAACCACAAATATTCGCATAATTTATTGCGAATGTGAACATTGAAAAAGATGCGAATATTCGCGAATTCCAATGCGAATATCAAATTGTGGTAATTAATGTAGGAGTAGCGTTTAATTACAGTCGTCCGTATTTTATGGTATAATGGAGAACAAATGAGTCTTTGGTGAAATGCTTAGAGCAGATAAGATTGTACGTTTTTGGTGCCCAATTGCACCTTGCGATGCGGTGTGTCCATATATTTTTTGTAACTTAATCGTTCGGGAATCTAAAATAAAACGTATAAGGTCCTCAACATTATCGATAACTCCCATTTGTCACATCTAAATATTTAAATCAATTTTACGTTTACTGTCCACAATTCATCAGTCACATTAGTAATCCAACTTAATTTATGTGCCATGATATTTCGAGAAATGACATATAAAGAACGCAAAATTTTAACCAATGTATCCAAATAGACATTTCGTCTCTTGACTCTTTAGAAAAAAATAATGAGAGGTGTCAAGGGACACCCGGATGGAACGAAGTTCCTTTCGATTAATTAGTGAAGGAATTGTAATAAAATTTTATTTATATAACAGAGTGTGTATATATATAAATATTTTCCTATTTCCGTTCCAATACATAAGTTTCTAGAGAAAAAAACAAATAAATACGTGTGGCACTCGGAGACTGCCGCGGTAAAGCTATTGCATAGCATTTTTATCACAAATTTTGATTGACTAAACACAAATTCGATCTTACGCTTACCACATAAAGTAGATTTTTAAACGCGAGCAAAGCACGTTTAGTCTTGTTATTGATAAATAAGCTGAGCTGGAGTACCCAGGTAACCTCTGTCTGTCAGAGAGTCACTGGTACTCTCCGCGCTCTGTACCGCCTGAAGAATTTTCTTCCGCCTAAGACCAAGACAATGCTAGTACAAACCTTAATCCTCCCTGTTATTGACTATGGTGATGTGTGCTATTTTGATCTGAATGCAGATCAACTCAATAAACTGGACCGACTTCTTAATAACTGCATTCGATTAGTGTTTAATCTTCGTAAATATGACCACATTTCCTCTTATCGTTTGCAATTAAAATGGCTACCTATTCGTCAACGCCACTCTTTGCGTGCACTTACCACCCTTTTCTCTCTGCTTATGTCTCCTACCCCTCCTACATATTTATCTTCAAACTTCCAATATCTTTGTGGTAGCCATAATAGAAACCTTCGCTCATCTAATAATCATCTTCTCACATGTCCCCCTCATAGCTCTGACTTCGCTCATTCCTCTTTCGCTATCCAATCTATTCTCCTATGGAATTCGCTCCCTCTCGAAATCAGGGCGTCTAACACACGGCTAGCGTTCAAAGTGAGAGTTCGGCAACTACTTTTGAATGAAGCGTAAGAGTCACCACTTTAATTATAATATATTATATATTATATGGTATGTATTTTATATACTTATTATGTATTATTGTTTGTGTATGTGTCTTGTATTTAGGTTTATATGTCTTATTTATGAAGTTAAACACTGTATTTTTAATATACCGTTTGATGCACCTACCATGATTATCTCTGCACCACCTTAAGGTTGACTGGTAGAGAATGCCTACGGCATTAAGTCCGCCTGTACATTAGTTGTATAAAGTGCTAATAAATAAATAAATAAATAAAATAAATGTCAGTAACCAAAGTAGAATAAATCAACAAAATTTGAAAAAAGAATGTTACGTTCGATTCTTTTGTACTCGTGCCGTGCCAACGCTGGGGAAATAGCTTCTACGCAATGTATTTAAGGTTCATATTAGATTAGTAAGAAATGGTTTTAACGACTTTAATAAATAAAATAAATAAAAATATACTCGTTTCAAAAATTATAGCTTCTACGCATTGTATTTAAGGTTCATATTAGTAAGATAATAGCAAAAAGTGTCGTGACAACTTTCCGTCCAGCCCCCTTTCACAACGCGCGATAACGAACTTCGTTCCAATAAATAAAAACCATGGAGTATTCACTGGTTCACTCTCGTGTAAAAGCTGTATTATCAGAGATGAATAAGATTGATGTTTCGCAACTGTTATTTTAGCGCTACTTCTAGTTGCTTTAGTTATTGTTCTGAGAATTAATCCGAAAAAATAATATTTAGTATTGACAGAAGAAATTTGACAGAATTGTTAATTTAAAAAAAAATCAGTGTCAGTTTTACTCAATGAGATTTATATGCCGATATAAAAACTCTTCCACTTTTAAAAATATTTTACTCTTAAGGTTTTAGGTAGTATTTCTAGACTTGTATCGATTATTTGATCATAATGACTTCTTATATTTACGCGAATGTTAGACATTGAAATAAAGCTATTTTGCGGATTTTATCGCGGTTTTTTATTTAATTTTTCTCCCGACGTTTCGAAGGCTTTGCAGCACTTCGTGGTCACGGGGCGGACTGAGGTGTTGGTGGTTCGAAAAGTTAGTGTTACAAATCTACCTTCAATTTACAATTATACAATTTTAAGATGTTAGTCATTGTTTGCGGTCCGGTCTACGCAGAAAGAGCTCACAATGTCTTGAGGTCTGGCAGCAGGTCTTTTGGGGCCCGATTTAATTAGATGTATTACCGGGTCCCAGGCTTGTGCAAGTTTCCAACCATCTTCTCTATTGAAATTTGGATGTTTTTTAATTTCAATAGCCTCGCGAATCATCCTAGGTAGGAATCGGTGTTCTTTGGCAAGGATTTGTGGTTTGTCAAATCTAGGGTAATGCTTGGAGCCTTGTTCTGAATGTTCAGCAACTGCAGACTTCTTAGAGCGTCGGTGTTTCACGTCAGCTATATGTTATTTTACGCGGGTCCCTACATTTATTTTTGTTTGGCCGATATAAGAGAGGCTACAGTCACAATCAATCTTGTATACGCCTGGTTCTTGTAGAGGTATATGGCACTTGACAGGTGGTAAAAATTGACTAATCTTTTTAGGCGGCTTGAAATAAGTTTTGATTGAAGCACGCTTCAGGATATAGCCAATCTTGTCGGTGACTCCTCTTACATATGGTAATACAACCGGGATACGTTCGACTGTAGCTGGTTTCACTCGGTTTCTGTGACGGCGGAGTGGAATTTGGAGCTTTTGTCGCGCAGTACTTGCTTGACATGTTGCAGCTCAGCGCCCAGGTGTTTCTCGTCACAGGTTCCTTGTGCTATCTGAAACAAAGATTTACCCACGGTAGCTAACTGTTTAGGATGGTGATGTGATTCACCGTTCAGGTATTTATCTGTATGGGTCTTTTTACGATACACAGTGTGACTTAAAGACTGATCGGGATTACGGATGACTAAAACGTCTAAGAAGGCAAGAGATTTATTGTGTTCTAACTCCATAGTAAATTGGATTTTGTTGTTAATGGAGTGAAGGTGATTTAAAAATGCAGTAACTTTATCAGATGGTAAAATTGTGAAAGTATCATCTACGTACCGCTGGTAAAACCTTGGTGAGACCGGGGATGTGTTCAAGGCTGTCTCCTCGAAGTCCTCCATGAATATATCGGCGACTACTGGAGATACAGGTGAGCCCATCGCTACCCCCCTCAACTTGTACATAGAACTGATCATTCCACAATATATAGCCAGATGTGAGGCAATGTTGGAGTAGTTCTGCATATTCCACAGGGATGTTGTTCTCTACTAACCTCTTAGAGACAATTTTGATGCAGTCTTGTAAAGGTAAACTTGTAAAAAGTGACTGGACATCAAAACTAACCATTGTTTCATTGTCAGCTAATTGTAGGTGTTTAATATCACTGACAAATTGGTATGAATCCCTCACAGATGCTCTAGTGTTTCCTCTGAGTGGTGAAAGCACTTTAGCTACGTGCTGAGCCAGTCTATAGGTTGGCGAGTCAATCTGACTCACAATGGGACGTAGTGGAGCGTTTGGCTTGTGTATTTTTGGTAACCCATACAATTTAGGTGGGTTTGCACACGATGGAACGAGTAACTTTACGTCTAGATTTAACTTGTCGGAGTGATTCTTTGTTAAAGAGCCAGTAGCCTTTAAAATTTTGTTGGTCGGGTCTGTTTTGTCAATTTTATACGTACTTGCATCCGATAAAAGTTGTTCAATTTTATTGTTATAATCCGGGCACAAATTCCAGACTCCGGGCTGATACAGAGTAGAAAAACCCAATACTTATCACTTTGCCCGACCTGGGGAACCAACCCGAGACCTCAAAGTTGCAGTCGTACCGTAATACAACAACAGAACCAAGGCAGTCACTTATTTAAAATTAAATAAAAACCATATTTCTTCAATTACCTACTTAGAAGAATATTTTGATTTAATCTCTCCCTACCGCAATAACAATTTATTCACCAGTAAATTAACCGGTTATATAAAATTATAATAGGTCGGGGAAAAAGTCTTTTCGCATTTAGTATGTATAAACTTGTAATAAATTCTCTTTGGCCGTACTATTTATATCTGGCTGGTTCTCATAACATTAAAAAGGTTACATTTCAATAAAAGAAAGTAATTAGTTAAATGTTGTTTTCAGCTTTTTTTCAATTATTTTTCTTTCGGTCAAAATGAGTTAATCTAAGCAAGAAATTCAATACATTTTAAAATTTAATTATGAAAAAAAAAACCGACAGCGTCTATATCTGCCATCTTTATTTAATTTATTGAAAAACTGAAAAGATCGAAACAAGATTTTAATTTGAATATTTTGTTTTGGTTTTGAATAATCTTAGTTGACAGTGTTCACAAGCGCAGTCGGAGGCATCTGCTCACTCCGAGATTTTGTTGTTCTACCTATATCACCAACCAAATTATGAGAAGTGAGCATGATATGCCTCCGACAGCGTGGGTGACAGCACGTCGAGTTACAAAGTACTTATTGTGTGGCATTCCAATGCGCTCGTCATCCTAAGACAAAAGATCTTAAGTCTCATTATGTCCAGTAGTTACACTGACTGCAATGTCCTTCAAACCGAAACACAACAGTGCATGCACACTGTTGCTTAGCGGTAGAAATAGACATTGCGGTGGTACCCACCCAGACGGACTCTTACATATGAGAGACCTACTACCAGTAAAATCAAAATATCAGTGTAAGTCAGCATCACATTGGTGAGTTCCAACTTTGCTTAAAATTGTGCCATAGATATTATGTGATTTTAGAATGGTGTTCGGAGTCCACACATAAACTCGCGGCAAAGGTCATGTTCAAAAACGGGCTTAAAATTCTAACCAAGATACTTTATATATATTTGTATAGTACTCCCAAAGACTAGGTCTTTGCAATAAATAGTATAATTTTAAACTCCTCTGATTTTGAGATTTATGTAATTTTATTTTGCTTAAAATTACACTTAAAATGACCATTTAAAAAAAGTCAGTTACAAATGGAGGGGTATAATATTAAATCTAGAAAGTTTGAGTCTGGTTAGATTTTGAGGCCCAGTACCCATACAAAAAGCGTCTGTAAACAGTAAGTCGCCTTAAAAATAATTGTAATATCTACATCATTTAAAATGTGAACTGTTTATGGACAAAAAATATTCTTTCTTAAAATTAGGCAAAAACCATGTTAAAAATACAACACAAAAAAATAACGACACTTAGTTGTTTACGCCACACAGTTTCCACGAAGGTAATTATATTCGTTCCAGTAAGTCTCCTCTAAGAAAACTTCTTAAATAATTATTAAGTTCCCCTCAGACGTGTAGAGATCAGTAAAAATACAATGATAATATAAATCGAGATCTACGGACTTACTTAAACATTGCTATATTATTATTTACTTAATTTGCGTTTGATTTTGTGAAGTAAGGAGTATGCACTTTTATAATACTCTTTACTCTTTGCATAGTTGCTACTGGCAGCTAAACTTGTTATTCTCTATTACTATTGTTTTAATGTTTGATATATAAAAATTGTATTGTATGTAATACGGTAATAAATATGATTTAACATATTCTTTATAAAATTTAATTCTTTGCCTAGTTTCCAAATTGTATAATTTAATATGGTAGCAGAGCGTGGTTGTCATTGCGCATATCAAGTTCCATACCAAGGAAGTATGACGCAGGTCTAATAATTACTTACACACTTGCATTGCAGACTTCCTAAAGAGTGAAGCTTGTACTCAAGCAAAACTACATAGAGTTCCTGCCCCCCGTGCGAAACACGAGAGAACAACTCAGCTCCAAGAAATCGTTCATAGCGATGTTTGTGGACCCATCAGAACTCCTTCACTAAGCGGTAACAGATATTTCGTCACATTTATAGACGACTATAGCCGTTACAGTAGAGTTTACTTCATTAAAAATAAGAACGAAATCGTAGATAAATTTAATAGATTTGACTCTTGGTGTCGTAGTTGTATTGCGGGACACCTACCGTGAGTTCTCAGTTCGATTCCTGGATTAGGTAAATTGATATTAGGTTTTTCTGTTCAGTATCAGTTTGTATGTAGCAGTTTGGTATTATCCCTGTTAATTCCAATAGGCTCATCTCCTATTACACGGACTTAAAATAGCTGGCGAAGTGTGGGTGTCATTACATCTCTGCCTACCCGTAAACAGGAAGAAAGGAGTTGTTGTGTATGATTTAATGTGATAATACGTAGGCAGATCGCAAACTTTTTTGGTGTTCCACCTTTATATTCCTAGAACGGAACTAGTAATAGCTATTGTCAGAATTATATAGGCTTACGAATCGCGCGGAAATTACGTCGAAACAATGTCGTGTTCTGAATGTGATTCAAATGTTGACGTCATTACACGCACTTTTACCAGACAATTGTCTATAAGTGCTTCGGTAGCGTAGTATTGCGTGCGCTGTACGACAACCGCTCTGAGGTTCTGGGTTCGAATATCGGGTTGAGCAAATTTATATTAGGGTTTTTTGCTTAGTAATAAGTATCAGCTCGGAGTCTGGAATTCGTGCTCGATATGGCGATAGGCTCGCCTCAATCACAAGGCGAAAAGTGCCCTCTTTGCAACTCTGCCTAGCCTGTCTCTATATCATAACTAGATATACTATCAACAGAAATCTTCTTTGATTCTTTAAATGCAAAAAGTAATTATATATACCAATGTTTATCGGTGGACTTGATGCCAAAGGCATTCTCTCCCAATCAACTTTAGGGTGGTGAGGAGATAAATAAGGTAATGATTAATAGTACCTATCTCCAAGGTAATCTCGCGACAAGCTTTTATCTCTACATAGTATTAAACAAAGTTTGATTCAATTTAAAGTATTTTTTTTTAATTTTTAGAGCATTTAAATAAAAGCTTGTTTTAAAATATATTTTTTTACTTTTTATTTGTGTTCTGCTTTTAATATTATAAGTTTAACAAATAAATAATATTTCAAAATGTATGATATGAATATTGCATGCATTTTGTTTTTTTATGACTCAATTAATAGTATTTTGTAAATATTAATAATAGGTATAATCACGTTGAAAAATAGATACTCAGAACAACGGTTTGGTGGAGTTTTAAGATTTATTTATGTGCATCTTTTAGTTATTCAATTAATTATAATTAATTTAAAGCTCAGTTCATATTATAATGATTAAGTAATAGTGTATTTTAATGATTATATTTTTGTGATATAATATACCGAGCTAATCGCTTCCTCAGTCTAGTGGTAGATTAAATTATTTGTGTACAGGGAGCTCCCTGGTCAAATTTCCAGTTCGGGGTTAAACTTCGCGTAGGTATTAGATCTCCAGAAGGAGTTGTCGTCAGGGAGGCGGATAGTCGCTGTACACCTTTTTGTCTACATGTAACATGAATGGGTCGGCTCGACCAGGGTGTACCACAGTTACAAAAAAAACCAGCGTGAAGTAATACTTTGCTGTTGCATTTCGTATTGTGAGTGAGAATTCTGTAGGCCCAAGCATCCCCGTCTTTCCCTATTTCTTTTCTTACAGACCAGCAATGCACACATGAATCTTGGTCATGCGAGTAGGTGTTTATGAGCAGTGGAGATAAGAATATCCACTTGATCGTTAGCTGGCCCATGCCATAAAATATATGCGAATCGCTTCTTTTGATTGAAAAACTGCCGTACCAACCTCACTACGGGATGGGGTAAGAGCAGAAGATATAAGAAGTAGTCTCACGACCAAGGTTCTCTCGGAGCAAGGAAACATTTAGGTAAAATAAAATAATAACATTGAAACAGGCATGTGTATTGAATTTTAGCAACTTGCAATAGTAAACATTCTTCTAGAAAAAATTTACAATATTTTTTTATGCAATGAATCTAGGTAACAGTGGCTACCGTAGAGGATGCTCGTACACATACTTCGCTCAAAAGATTTTAGGTTTTTTAGTGGACATAATATTTGTGTATTACTTTTCAAAATTATGTGTCGCCTACGCTGGTGTTTGCTTCATAAAAGATTACACTCATTCCTTACCTACTAAAATGACAAGTCGACACAGTACAATGTTCAGTTTGGTTTTAAGTTCAAATGTGTGTTCATCCTAATTCCTAACACATATACGTAGATGTAATATTATGGAATACTTTGAAATATATTTAAAACCTCACTGTTTAGCGGTCAATAAGTCCATATCAGATATCTTTTTCAATAGACTGGGATACATCAACATGTTGTCTTAAATCATGGTCATCTCTTTGTAATAGGTATGCCCCAATCTTCCTTGATCATGTCAGCGGCTTTTTCAGCTACCATCATGGTCGGTGCGTTTGTGTGTGCTGCCGGTACATGCGGCATCACACTTGCATCCACCACTCTAAGTCCAGACACTCCATACACTCTCAATCTCGGGTCCACCACAGCTTCAGGGTCGTCTTTCGGTCCCATTTTGTTTGTACAACAATGGTGATAGATGGTATTCGTTATTGTCTTCATAGCGCAAAACCAATACTCATCTGAATTAAATTTGTGATGAGCACAATTAGGCAATGGTATATCGTGTAATTTGCTTCCATATTTTTGAAAAGCTTTAGTTTTTGATAGCTTTATTACCTTTCTAATACCATATAGAATTACGTTTTGGTCATGACCTTTGTCTGAAAAGTAGTTCGCATGGATGATGGGCTTGTGATAAGGATTCTTGTCTCGTAGCATTATTCTTCCTTTGGATTCTGGTAATAGAAGCATTGGGAACACCATCCAAGTATCGCGGTCTCGGATGGGACCGTAAACCTTCTCAAACACTCGATCATTTATTGCGAAAGCCTGTTTATATGTCGGCTGAGAAACTAAAGATCCTCCGACGAACAGCAATTCTAAATCTGGATACCCGTTTTCATTATGAGGGTCCTTTGTATCAATGAATGCCAGGGCTTCAGTGCCGCTAGGGGCTGATAAGGGGCCAGTGTGGTAACTGAAATATTCAATAATGTTGTCGATAGAGGCCACGCGTTCAGAACGAATGGAATCAGTTGTGTTGATGAGGAAGGTTAAACCACCTAGAGCCCAGTGATCTTGGAGGTTGTACCCAACAGGCAGATCGGCTATCGTACTTATATTCTTCTCTGTTAAATGATCTTTTGGGCCTATACCACTGATCATCAGTATCTGGGGAGAATTTATAGCACCACCAGATAAAATTACCTCTTTCCTGGCTTTGATAGCGTATTTCTTTCCGTCTTTCTCGAATTCGACACCCAATGCTTTCTTTTGTACTGAATCTATTATAATTCGAGTGACCATGGCGTGTTTCACGATTGAGAAGTTCTTTCTTTGTTTTATAGGATGTAGGAAGGCGCGGCTGGCACTCATTCTGGTACCATTGTTCATCGTGAATTGTATCATTGAGTATCCGATTTGGTTTTCTCCGTTGTAGTCTACTATCTTGCCACCAGTCTCGATGCCCGCTTTTAGGAAAGCTTCAGAGAGCGGTGTTCTCCATTCGGGATATTGTAATGACATTTCACCTCGGTTGGAGTGGTATTTCTTGTCCTTTGACAGTTCGGGTATTTTCATGTTTTCTGATCTTTTGAAATATTTGAGCACCGATTTGTAATCCCATCCTGTGAAGCAGAATAAAGAATTAAACTAAAATAAACGGGCATATTATTTTCAAATAATAAAAAGGATTTGTATGTAACTTTCAATTTGAATTATGAATTCATATTAAAATATGAATTCTTGTTTTATTACTTTTTTGCCTTTCGTTGGTACGTAATAGACCCAACAGAACAAACATGAAAACGCCACCTATAACTCAATAAACATGTTCGTGCCATCTGTCATTAAGGAGTTCTATTCTACACCCGTAGGCATGACCAGGTACAGAATATCCTTGCCCATAGTTAGCTACTCATCGAGTACTATCGTAAAACAAACAATAACTCATTTCCTATACATATTCTGTGTAATTTTGTTAAGTAACTTGCTGTATCTTCGAATTCGAAGGTCCGATCCTAATGAAATCTATATGGAACAACCATGAAGTTATATCAAATACAACAATTTTCAAAATTGGCTCATAATTGGCGGAGACACACATACAAAAAAACTGTCGATTTGAGAACCCTCTCCTTTTTTGAAGTAGGGTTAAAATATTATATTCTCGTGTTACTATAAATTACGTTGTTAGAATAAAATAAGTTTTAATTATTTTAGAATACAGATCATTTTCGATTGTTTGGTATCAACTTTAAATTTGAGCAGTTGTGAGATGGATCATGTCTGCACAACTCGGTCCAATTATTTTCTGGAAGGTATTGTTACGGCCGCGTTCCGTTTTAACCGATCCAGAGGAAAACATCACTCTGGCCATCCGTCATAAGAACGAGTTGTTAAAACTCTTACACTCGACCGCAGTTCCGGCCCGCGTGCCCACGACGACAATACAAATGGATAGGATTAGGTTAAAACACCAACCTTCCCCCACTAATCCTTGATGTCTCATTCTCCCCTCAATGATCGTCCTGAGCCGAGGTTCGTAACCTGTTAGTGGTTTGCCCTCTGCATGGTCACTCCATTTAAAGGGTTGCGAGCGCCTAAACCGTTTACCCTAAAGACCGGTGTGGCTAGAAAAGCTGGCTCGCGTCCTGCTACTGGCAGATAGGAACAATAACAAAAACAAAAGGTATTGTTACCTGGGTTGCCATTAGCCGCCCATCGGTCGTAGTCCTTCCTGTTGCCTCGTGTGTGCATCATGGAGTGAAGGACAGACGATCCTCCGACAACTCGGCCTCTGGGCCAAGCGCATCTGCCACCGCGCATGCCCATGCAGCCAGATTTCTAGAATTCATATATTTCAATTAGTTACATTACTCAAGTTATTCTTAACATCTAATCTCTCAAGATGACAAACGCAATAGACATTTAAGTGCGAATAGACATTATGATGTGGTATTGTATAAGTTCTGGACTGCCTCGATGACGTAGTTGTATTGCGTGCACGGTATTATTTTTGCTCTGAGGTTCTGGGTCTGAATCCCGGATCGGGCAAAGTGATATTAAGTTTTTCTGCTCAGTATCGTCCCGGAGTCTGGAATTTATTCCCGATATATCGATAGGCTCGCCCCCTATCACATCATCCGTCCCATGATCCGTCCCTACACACAGGCGAAAAGTGGGTGCCGTGGTTGCGCCTCTTCCCAAAGGAGTGATGTTTGTTTAGTTTAGAGTAAGTTTGAAATAAATAACGATAATAATACGTAGTAGATAAATTTTAAGAACTCGATAAACAATAAAGCTATTTAAAAAAAAGTGGTTTTATAAAGCTACATATTCCTGTTAATGGGTAAAACCCATCGGTCTATTTTTATAACCCTTATTAAAGTTTCAAGGAAATATTAGAAACATACTTGAGTCGAACCAATTTGACTTTGTGATAAAATATAAGTATTACAAACTATGTATTGTACAAAAATAATAATAAACAAGCTTTTAATTTTGTTTTAAATAAAAATATTTTCTTGATTAAGTATTTTTTGGCAGTCAACATAATATATAATTAATTTTAGCACACACACTCACGCCCTTCATCCCCGAAGGGGTAGGCAGAGGCGCAACTAGTTGCATCCACTTTTCGCCGTTACTTACATACTTGCAATGTATGTATGTTTGTTCGGGTGGAATCTTGCAAGTCAATTTTGAAGCAGTTACCCTTAACCGATTGTGTTGAAATTTTGCTTGTAACACGTTCAGTTTAGGTGACAATGCATTGTTACTAAGTGACGTCGTTCTGAAGCCAATATCGCGGACAGCCTAATATGATGGGTTAGTTATGTTTTGTGCATGTCCATAATATGGATATCAAATGAAAGGGTTTGCTGAGAAGAATACAAATAATAAAATTACCTCTCTAAATGCAATATGGCGGACGACCCAATATAGCGGACTAGTTATTTTTTACGCGCTCCTATAATATGTGTATCAAATAAAAGGGCTTGCTAAGAATAGCTCGAAAAATATCTAAAAAGTAAAAAAAAAAAAGAGAGGTGTCAAGGGACACCCGGATGGAACGAAGTTCCTTTCGATTAATTAGTGAAGGAATTGTAATAAAATTTTATTTATATAACAGAGTGGGTATATATATAAATATATAAATATTTTCCTATTTCCGTTCCAATACATAAGTTTCTAGAGAAAAAAACAAATAAATACGTGTGGAACTCGGAGACTGCCGCGGTAAAGCTATTGCATAGCATTTTTATCACAAATTTTGATTGACTAAACACAAATTCGATCTTACGCTTACCACATAAAGTAGATTTTTAAACGCGAGCAAAGCACGTTTAGTCTTGTTATTGATAAATGTCAGTAACCAAAGTAGAATAAATCAACAAAATTTGAAAAAAGAATGTTACGTTCGATTCTTTTGTACTGTGCCAATTGTTTTGTGCCAACGCTGGGGAAATAGCTTCTACGCAATGTATTTAAGGTTCATATTAGTAAGATAATAGCAAAAAGTGTCGTGACAACTTTTCGTGAGAATGTTTTCCGTCTAGCCCCCTTTCACAACGCGCGATAAGGAACTTCGTTCCAATAAATAAAAAGGAAAAGATTTTTTTTAAGAACAAGCTTTTATTTAAATACTCTAAAAAGATAATAAATGTTTTAAATTGAATCAAAAATTGTTTTGTACTATGTAGAGATAAAAGCTTGTCGCGAGATGTACTTGTGTAGATAATACAATAATTATGTAACTTGATCTTGACAAAAGTGATATATGAACTTTTTACTGGTGGTAGGTCTCTCATATGTAAGAGTCCGTCTGGGTGGGTGCCACCGCAACGTCTATTTCTACCGCCAAGCAGCAGTGTGTATGCACTGTTGTATTTCGGTTTGAAGGACATTGTAGCCAGTGTAACTACTAGACATAATGAGACTTAACATCTTATGTCTCAGGATGACGAGCGCAGTGGAATGCCACACAGTACTTTGTAACTCAAAGTGCTGGATGGTGTTGCTACTGTTTATGGGTAGTCGTATCGCTTACCATCAGGCGAACGGCATGCTCGTCTCGTCATTCAATGCAATAATAAAAAAAAATGAACTTTAGGTAATGAGGAACAAAGTACAATTTTTTAAGGTTATATGGTTTTTCCATAAGTATTGACGGCTGATGTCACACACAGGCGGATAGCGGACAAACGTTAGCCCATTGAGAAATAAAAAAAAAAGTAAATCATTCACAATACGTACGCACGGGACGTATAACAAGCCCCTTATCTCTAATCAAATCAGCATACAATAAACCGTAGTACGGCGGTGTCGTGTTTGCGTTGGAACTATGACGAGGCTCATTTCAGGGCTCCAGTGGCCTATTGTGATCCCCGACTGTTGTAAGAAGGTTATTGAGTACATTTTTATACGACTTTGATGATGCAACCAATTAAGTTAGTACTAAAATACCAGTGACTAATAAACCATAGAAAGTTGTTACTATGTTTTATCCTCGATTGGTGTTAATTTGTTATACGTGAGATATTCGATTTTGGATTTTTGGCAACGTGGTCTTCCTTTGTCCTCTCTATGTGTATCTATACTAATATTATAAAGAGGAAAGATTTGATTGTTTGTTTGTTTGTAATGGATAAACTCAAAAACTACTGGACCGATTTTGAAAAATCTTTCTTTAATCGGAATCTACATTACTCCTGAGTGCTATAGGCTACTTTTTATTCTGGGAAAATATTGTATTATAGCAGGTGTCTTGTGTATTATAAGGGGATAGGCAGACGACGTGGTTTACATGCGTCAAGACATTTGTATGTACCTACTACATATAATATTATATATAAAATTATGTACACATTAATTTCTGATTGCACCGTATTTACAGCACGTTTCAGTTGCGTTTAACTCTTTAAAAAAACGCCTTCTGCTAAACGCCACGCTTTTTTGTACAATAAAATACATTTTTTTCTTATTTACACTATTCTTAATTCTAATTTATTTTCTATTTTTTAGTTGGATTTTCAATAAAGCGTTTTTTAGTTTTTTTAAACTATTATTTATTTTTATTTTTTTAGTTCTGTTTTACTATTGTCCAACAGATGTCACTAAAAACGAAAGCGCCATCTTTTGACAAGTAAGATATTTTTACGCATAAGAGTAGCCAGTTTAGTTGTAATTCTACTACGATCCAACAGATGTCACTAAAAATAAAAAATATATAATTTGTCAAAAATCTCATTTTGCAAATTGAATAATGAATGGCATAATCTTATCAAATTAGTGTATTACCATCGGTCGTCGACAAATCTACAAAGTTCGAATAAAATCTGACCGTTTAAAGTGGGTCAAAATCGCGCCCAAAGTGGTCGGTTACAAACATACAAGTGAAGCTAATATAAAGCGTGTAAAAAGTAATACCGGAGTTTCTTTCTGCCTTTCTTCTTCGGGTCGTCATCGCTTAGGTAGCTAGTGAAAGGCTGGTAGGTTAGCTAGGTTAGGGCCTGTAGTGTCCTCAACGGTGAGGATCGACGCGTTCCTCCCATTATTTTTTAATTAAATGATCTCTTTTTTATATCCCCTTTCCTGCCAGCCCGAGCTGGCTTTTTTGTTTTTGTTTATTTCTCATCATTGATTTTACTCCCAATAAAAATGTCGGTAGTTATATAAGTGACCATTGGTATTAATAATAATTATGAATATAATCTATTTAATGTATCTTGACTTATCATAAGTGCAACTATGTTCGCCTACGTGATGAATAAAGTATTTTATTTTTATTTTATAAGGGTCAAGTTGATTATAAACATTAATTTTAGTATGAATATTTTATTATTTCATAAGAGTCAAGATTATTGTTAATTGTTATATAATAAAAGGACAATACCAATAACAGAATTAAGGTACCAATTTATCAATTTCCATTCGTTTATAATATTTATAATGTTACTAACATAGTTTTATGAAGTTACTAACAAATATTAGAATAATGTGATATGGACAAAATAGTCTGATGTAAATAATAATAAATAAAATAAATAAATAAATAATTGACGTTTTTTATTTTTAAATTACAAGAAATTTAATATGTCGACGCTATATTATGCTCGTTGGTCATGATGCTATATCCGTAAAATTCTTATCAAGTTTAGTTATTTTTAATAGTGCATATTGCTATGCCGAATATCGTATTACTAATGTCACGGAATTACATTAAAATAAATTGAAATCCTCACGTTCACAGACACACAGATACACACCCTAAACTTATAACACCCCTCTTTTTCTGTCGGGGGTTAAAAAGTAAATTATGCAACTAAAGTCGCTTAGGTACATTAGTAGTTTAATTTTAAATTATAATCCGAAGAATAATCACGTATCTTCGTTCGACTGCAAAATAACCTCGTATAAATAATATTTGATATTCATCGAACGTAGTTTTCGAACAATAGGTTTTCAAACGCAGAACAACGAATATGCAGCATCTTATGATGTTGTAGGTATGTACTTGTGTTGAATTCTCAAATAAAATAAATTAAAAATGGTTCAAAGCAATGGGGAAATCGTATGAAATAATTTGTATAGACATTTCATTTTTTTAACACCCAATAACTAAGGCCCGTATTGACAAACGTTAGTAAGTACGGAGTAATGCTATTGGCTTATATTGTGAATTTAGTTGGGTGTCTGGAAAGAGGGGTTGCATTGACCCCATATTGGATTATAAAGGCAAGAGGAAGAAGAAATACGCAGACTAATAATAAATATTATATAATATTTCTTGGTGAATGACGCATTGTATTCTTCTCCGCATAGTTGTTAAAAACAGGGTATGCTACACTATAAATCTATGTTCAGACATAATACATGAATAATAAAATTATATAGACGATAATGATGTTCTTCTAGAGTTAATTATCGTTTCAAGATTGCTAATGAGCTCTTTTAACTAATGGTGCAATTTCCATGCCTTTTATTTTATGATAATAGGGATCTATCTAAAGCGTTAAGGAGTAGTCCAGCAAACATATCTATAATCTTTTATTAAATTACATGATGTGTATTGTAATAAATAATACCAGGCCTGTATTATATACTGCCTAATGCTGAGAGGGTTTTAGGCCACAATGCTGGCGCGGTGTTGGCAGACTTCAAAGAATATCTTCGTAGGATTATCAAGTATCCTCACGATTTTTACTTTATTTTTAAGGGAATGATAATTATTGATAAATGCACACGTAACTTCGCAAAGACAGATGTGTGTGCCGCGGGTTTTGAACCTGCGGACATTCGCCTCTGCCGACCGTTCCGATTCCAATTAGGCTATCGTACACTTAGCCATACTTTCCTTGCATATTATAAAACAAAATCCCCCGCCGCGTCCGTCTGTATGTCTAAACGCGATAAATTCAAAAACTACCGAATGGAAACCCCAGGAAAGCCATAGGCTACCTTTTATTCCGGGAAAATATATAGCGGGTCTTTTATCCGGGATAAACTTTTTCACGCGGGCGGAGCCGCAAACAAAAAGTAGTTGCACATATTTTATGAAAACACTTAAAGGTCCGTGGCTGTTAAGTTAATATTTGATTAAAAAGATTTAGGATTTTCGGAGTATAAAGGTGGCACGGAGAGTATGTTTTCTTAAAACCTCTTATAAGCATAATTCGAAATTTAAAACTCTTCAACCGACCGTTTAATTTACCTGAGAAATATTTTTAAAATCTCACGTGAAACCTGTATTCGATACTGTTCGATAAACTTTTGTCAACTTGCTAGCGAAATTAATTGAGACAAAAACAGGTCATCCATACTAATGTCACAGTACACATATATATTTACTATGCTAATGTTTTGTTTTGAATAAAATATACATCTTGATTAAATATCGTAGATGCGTTTATTTAGATTCAGCGTTTTAAATAATGTATTATATAAATATATTCATAAGATGTTTTAACGGTTCCAGTGTCAAATATAACAGCCAAAATATATTACAATTTGTAAATCTATGGTATGTTTTTATTTTATAGCAATGCTTTAATAGTTACTTACTTAGAAAATAAAAGTCTTCAGTAATCGAAGGATTTTATCAAAATTGCAAAGTAAGGACATGCACGTAGATTGCAGGGAAAAAACTACTTAAATAAGAATAAATAGAGGGTCACGCGTTAAATGTCAGGTTAATCTAAATTCATCTAATACATCGCAGACAATAATGCGTCCTTTGTTTTTATGTACAGCAGTGGCGTAGCTTGCCATAAAGGAGCCCTATATTAAAATTTTGTTTGGGCCCTTCCAACGCCAGATTTGTGCTTTCCTTAAGTACAGGCAATCGTAAACGAGGAAGACCACATACACGTTAGGAGGACGAGATTGTAAAAATAGGTGGACCACACTGGTAGGATGTTACGAAGAACCAAGAAAGTTGGCACTCTCTGGCGGGGGCCTTCACCTCAAAAAAATATGTTTTTTTAAATTATTATTAGTAGATACTGAAAATTTGAGAAATATAAGGCTTATTTTTCTTTTTTTTATTTATTATAAGTACAGGCCACTTAGCTTGTGCCGCCCCGCATGTCCCGCGTCCGCAGGCCTATTATGCGGGAGTAAAAAAAAACCGCTAAGCTTAGCGTATAGGCTAAATGATACGGGGCCCCTAGAGCTCGGGGGCCCCATATCATTGGTACGGCTGATACAGCGGTAGCTACGTCCCTGGTGTACAGTCACTAGGTAATGACGCTTGCAATAATCTTTTAACTAAAACTTCACCTGCACCTAATAGTATAGTCATAACTGTCTACAAATTGTTTTTCATTGTATTTTTATAAATGTTTGGAGTCGGTGCCGGTCATAAATAAAAAATCGAACAAGTGTTAACCAACGCGTCATACGATAGCTGCCTACGCAAATATATTATTACATATCAAAATATCCTTATAATACCTACACAAATAAAATTGTAATATGAACTAGAAACTTAGTTAAGTTAACAAAAGAATGAAATAAAAATAAAAATTGAGTGCCAAATTAGTACAAAAAATCAGGCACCGCCTGCAAAGATTTATTCATTGGTCATAAATATAATTACACGAATGGCAGTGTATATAATATTGGTATTATTTAAATTTTCTTATAACCCATAAGCAAAGTAAGTAAAAGTTATTTTTTACATTATAGTAGTTTTTGAAGTCGGTACTATTTTTTGTTAAAAAGTTTTTAGTCAATCAGTAGCTAAGGTATCAAGTAGGTGTATAAGTTCAATAGTTCGCCAATTTTTTTTAATAAATTAATCAAATTTGAAAAGTTGGTATTATAGTAATAATTAGAAAGGACAGGCAGATGATATTTATTTGCGTTATAATGCACGCAGTGCCTTTGTTTAAAACGGTTTGAGAGTTAACGACATTGAATTTAATTTAGCCGTACATGTAGTTCCTGCTACATTCTACAAATAGTTATGTATTATGTTATATGCAAATAAGTAGAATGATATTATGGGTATGTTCCTCATGATAGCTCACTAGTCCATATATCATAGGAATTATAGTTAATACTATAATCTATACATGTAAAAGGCTTTGTCCTGAATGACTGACTGATGGATTAACGCACAGCCTAAACCGCTGATCGTAGAGACCTGAAACTTGGAGGGTGTGTTCTTTATATGACGTAGGTGTCCGATAAGAAAGGATTTTTCGAAATTCTACCCTTAAGGGGATGAAAGAGGGGGGAAAAGTGTGTTTGGGACAACGTGATTCCTTGGTCCAATCTACTTCATATATTGCATAAACCTTTTTAACAGGATTGATGGCTGACGTGTTTCGTATTTTATTGAAATTCATCCCCTAAGGGGTTAAAAAGGGGTGGCGAAGTTTGTACGCGATAAACTCAAAAACTACCGAACGGATTACGAATTTGGTATGGAGATAGTTCGAAACCCTGCAAAGGTTTTAGGCTACTTTTTATCCTGGGCAAATGTATAGCGGAACTTTTATCCAGGAAAAACTCTTTCGTGCGGGCGAAGCCGCGGGCAAAAGCTAGTAATATTATAAAGCTGAAGAATTTATTTGTTTGGATGAACGTGCTATTCTCACGCATTATTGAACCGATTTTGAAAATTCTTTCACTAATAGGAAGCTACATTACTATAAGCTACTTTTTGTGCAGGGAAATTTATTTTTATTCCGGAAAAACTTTCACGCAGGCGGAGCCGCGAGCTATTCTATACATATTATTGTGTAGATTTAAATAGTTTATTTGTAGTTCAATTCGGACGTGTATATAAAAGTATTTCTACGACCCTAGAAGTGGGAGTAAAATATATAAATATATTATGCAAGTGAATATTAACGCCATTAACTTTTTGTCGGGAAAAAATGATCGATCTTTGGGAAAAATCGATACGGCTTTCTTTATAGGAAGGATGTAACACACTTGTGGAACCGGGACTAGAATTTGATCTCGGTATCCCTGATTTTCATTCCTCACCCTTAGATAAATATAATATGGCTTTGTTATTTTATTGACACTCATAGTTTATAGGGTAATTAATAACTAGCTGACCCGGCAAACGTTGTTCTGCACTATACATAAATTATTTCTAACGACTATATTGGTTGTTAAATAAAAAATAACGAATGTATTGTAAGTGTGTGGGGATGGGGTCTATAACAGAAAGAGGAATGGAGCGCTGTAGATAATAATAAAAAATTAAAGGTTGTGAATGACTTGCGCATGTATGCATAAAAGTTCTATGAGGCGGACGTAGCGCCTTCTGTCATTCAACATAAACAATTTCGTTCTGTTTGAAATACGAACGACGCGGCGGTTAAATTATTTGGATACTAGCTTTTGCTCGCGGCTCCGCCCGCGTGAAAACGTTCTTCCGGGATAAAAGTCCCGCTTTATATTTTCGCGGTATAAAATTAGCCTATGTCCTTTCTAGGGTCTCAAACTATCTCCATACCAAATTCATCGAAACCCGTTCAATAGTTTCGGAGATGTGCAGTAAAAAACAAACAGAAAAACAGGCCGATAGACAGACAGACAAGAATTATAAAAATGGCTGTTTTGTTTTCCATTACTCTTCTTTAGTCAGCCCCTTTCAATTTTATCATAATTTTTTCAATGTACAGACACACCGGGATCTACTGCTTTTATTATAGTATAGATTTTTCATACAAAAATCCTAAAATCGCGTTTTTTTTATGGCATTGAATGACGAGCTGAGCATGCCGTTCGCCTGATGGTAAGCGATACGACCACCCATAAACAGTAGCAACACTATCCAGCACTTTGACTTACAAAGTACTGTGTGGCATTCCAACGCGCTCGTCATCCTGAGACATAAGATGTTAAGTCTCATTATGTCCACTAGTTATACTGGCTACAATGTCGTTCAAACTGAAACACAACAGTGCATGCACAGTGTTGCTTGGCGGTAGAAATAGACATTGCGGTGGTATCCACCCAGAGGATCTCTTACATAATGGGATGAGAACCTACCACCAGTAAAATAAAAAATGGGAGGGTGGTGTAGGAGGGTGAAATTTGGGGTTTAGGTATTATTTGACGCTAAATAAAAAAAATACAAAAAATTACATAAAAATAGAAAAAAAATCAGGATAGCAACACCCTTATCACTAGCTGTATGAAATATACTTTATGGCTATTCTCATACCTACGAAATATACATACAAAAAAAAACATCGTAAAAATCGGTCAAGTCGTTTCGGAGGAGTGCGACCACAAACACCGTGTCACGAGCTTTTTGTATATGACGTAGATATTGATATTATTGTATATAAAAATTGTATTGTTTAAATTAGGAGTTAAAATATTATTTATTTTTTGCATTTGAATGACGAGACGAAATTACTACAAATTGCAACACAGTTTTTGATTATCCTTTACGATTTTATTCATGGGGAAATTAAAGCTTCTACTCAGCCCTGGGGTGAAGGTGCATAGATCGTGCATTAGTGTTTGTGCCATCGACCCAGCATTCGTGGACGAATGAAAGATGGCCAGGTCGGAACTAATACATTTATTTTGTTGCAACTGTTACGTACTTTTTGCGCATACGCATTCTATTTCTTTTAAATTAAGTAGTGTCTGCCTCGGTGGCGTATTTGTATTACGGTACGAGTGCAATGCTGAGGTCTCGGGTTCGATCCCCGGGTCGGGCAAAGTGATATTGCATTTTTCTATTCAGTATCAGCCCGGAGTCTGGAATTCGTGCCCGATATGGCGATAGGCTCGCCCCCTATCACATCATGGGACGGAATACGCTTGGCGAAAAGTGGGTGCATTAGTTGCGCCTCTGCCTACCCCTTCGGGGGTAAAAGGCGTGAGTATGCGTATGCGTATTAAGTAGTGTAAGGATTTGCTGTTCGGAGGTTTTGGTAAGTTATTACCTCGTTACAATGTGATCATGCGTTAACGTCTTATTGCATTTAAATGCTCTAAGGTTAACGTAGTATTGCGCAAATGTTCCACTACCACTATAAGATGCTAGGATCATTTTGTACCCCTTGTACTTGTAATTGATAAGGTAATTTTATTTTACAAGTAATGCATCGTGCTTCATCTGCAGGTCAAGGCCCAAACAATGTGAAAATACTAAACATGTAAAGTGTCTCCATGGAGCATAATAAATTTCTTTTATAGTCATAATTTATAGATTTATGTACATCATTAAATTATATTTATGGGGTTATTTTAAGTGACATTGAGGAAACACGCGGGGTGTTGCGGTTATAACAAATTACCCTGGCACAAAAAACTAAAACGCAAAAAAATAAAAGTGTCTTTGTTGTTTAAGTACCTACCTCGTAATATTTTAACCCAAGCGTCGTCGCGTCGGGGGACCGCTAAAGAAGTATTTTCATCTCCTGAACAGATCTTTATAAATTATAGCTAAAAACAGTTTCGATCACATCAGCTTTCAACCAAAAAACACGTCTAAATCAGTCCATTCATTTGAGAACTACGATGCCACATACATACATACAGATACACAGGTACACGCCCTAAACTAATAACACTCTTCTTTTTCCGACCTGAGTTAAAAATAGATTTGTAAATTGTTCAAGAAGTATCAATATATTTACATCTTCGTGCTCTGATCGGCACGTTATGTCTATGTTTTCTTTATCGTTATATAATAATGGGCATTATAAGGTGCCATCTTCTATTTGAAGTTAGGAAGTCAAATGCTAGAATCTATTGCTTAACCAAGTAACATAATACCGCCCATAGTTGGTTCAAACAACACTGTTCTTTTATACACACACACACACACACACACACACACACACACATACTCACATACTCTCACGCCTTTTATCGCAGAAGGGGTAGGCAAAGGCGCAACTTGTGCACCCACTTTTCGCCACGTGAATTCCATCGTATGTTGTGTAAGGGGGCGAGTCTATCGCCATATCGGGCATAAATTCCATACTCTGCCTGATACTAAATAGAAAAACCCAATATCACTTTGCCCGACCAGGGGCTCGAACCCGAGACCTCGACGCGGTAGTTGTACCGCAATACAACTACACCATTGAGGCAGTCCTGTAGCCGTAGTCAAGATGCATTTCTAGAACCGTTAAATAATAGAAATCCAAAAAATGTGTGGGAATGACATATCCTATCGAAAAGTCTAAGTTATAGATAAATTATAATCTAGGTTTAATAAATTACAACTCAATTGTCCTTGTTCGTTGTTCGGGTTATGAATTTTGTTTCCTCCACCGTAATTCGCTTGGAATACTAATAAGTGGCCATATATCACTGATGACCCTAACGGTCGCCTTCGGAAGAAGATGATTCGAATCGTAATTGCGTAAGACCGTGATTATTTTGGTACTTGCTTTTCTATCATCGTTGTTAAATAAACGTGTTACAAAACAAAAGGAACCTAGTGGGTTCCTAGAAAAATAGCGTACGATTCTTGTTAACAATAATTTTTCCGACTTTATAAAGCTTAGGCATTTGATATTTGATCAAACGTAGATTTTTTACGCCTTATATATCGCGTTAGTAGGCGTTAGACATTAACCCCAGCGTCAGTGCTTTTTGTCTTCAAAATCTTAGTGTAAATGTGTACTCACACACACTCACATACTCAAGCCTTTTATTTCCAAAGGGGTAGGCAGAGGCGCAAATTGTGCACCCACTTCTCGCTGTGCGTATTCCGTCCCATGATGTAATAGGGGGCTAGCCTATCGCCATATCGGGCTCAAATTTCAGACTTTAGGCTGATACTGATTAGAAAAATCCAACATCACTTTGCCCGACCCGGGTATCGAATCCGAGACCTCGGCATTGTAGTCGTACCGTAGTGTGAATGTATGTCGCAGATTTAGAGTCTTGTCTTCGTTGGTATCCGCCATAATGGTGATTTTCAATCAGTGCGCACACCCGGCGCAGTCGCCGTCTCGAGAGAAAGCTTCCGTAGTATTATAACGCCCTTTGAGAAACTAATTATGCCTCGATAGCAAAGAGAATATAAACACTACGCTCGATCAAGCGTTCTACTGACAGAAAAAGTATGACGTTTCACATTGACATTGTCAACTTAATCCGAATTAGTGTTGCCAATCGAGATATTAAAACTATACCAGAGATAAATGTCATAACGTGGTCTTGCTCAGTATAATTCCCTTACATGTATTTACAGTAATTTGTAATTAAACTCACTAATTATAATATTTTTTGATATTACTGTGGATTAATTTTAGTTTTTTTAAACTTGTATTTATTTTTAATTTTTTAGTTTAAAATATTGAATTGTCATCGATCCTTGATATGTATGCCAAATTTCGATTTAACCCGACGTATTGTAGGGGGTCAAAATCATGTTCAAAATTTCCGTTACATACATACTAACATACGTATGAAGCTAATAAAAGCGTGTTAAAAAGGACATACTTATCAATAATATTGCATATCAAGGACATTTATTGTCTAATGATCCATTTATATACACTTTTCCTCTGGAGACACCTGAGTAGTCACGTAGCCTTTAATTTATGCACAGAGGACTGCCTCGGTGTCGTAATTCTATTACGGTACGACTGCGGTGATTTTTTTTGTTGACACGGGTATATTCGTTTACAGATTTCTGCCGGACTCACCGACCGACCTACTAAAACCCGGCCATTCTACCTACTATCTCTTCCTTATATCGAAGGTCGCGGGGTGCGCATGAGCATACAACCGCAACCCTCGCAGGAGTCGGCTCTTAGGGCTCATACACATAAACACGACACGGCGTCGCGTCGTGGGACGGCGCGACGCCGTGTCGTGTCTATGTGTATGAGCTGTTAGGCAGAGCCTCTCGCAGTCCGAGGAACATGACCTCGATAATATCATAGGCGTGCATGTAATACTGAACGCCAGCCTCTTGGGCCTAATACAGCATCAGTAAGAGTAGCACAAAGTGGGCTCAAGCGTTTTCAATCCGGAAATTTTGATGTCATACTTGCACCTCGCTTTGGTCGCCCCATAACGGATAAAGTGGATGCCATTTTTGAAAAAGTGGAGGATGTTCGACATATCAGTAGTTACAACTTAGCTGAAGAACTGAGAATTCACCACAAAACAGTTTTGACCCATTTGAAAAAAGCCGGATATACAAAAAATCTCTATATTTGGGTGCCACACGAGGTCACTGAAAGAAACGTAATACACCGTGTACCCATTTGCGATTCTTTATTGAGACGTAATGAAATCGATTCGCATTTGAAGAGATTGATGATGAACTGGTGATGAAAAGTGGATCACGTACGACAAGAACGTACGAAAAAGGTCGTGGTCAAAGGTCGGTCAGGCTTCACAGACTGTGGTGAAACCTGGGCTAATTGGCAATAAGGTGATGCTGTGTGTATGGTGGGATGAATAATGCCCTTCCACATTGTTCATTATAAGCTTTTACCGTCTATTAAAGAAAACATACCTGTGGCTCAGTGTAGTAATTCCAATTGGCTTCTGTGAACTGCAGGAGTGTCGCCAGCACCGGAATGTCCATGAACATCTGCTCGTTGCCGCCGGCTTCGATGAGCAACACCTGCAAATACGACACTGTTACGTAATATGTAATTGTGGGGCAGTGGCGTAACTATAGGGTGGCAGAGGTGGCAAAATGCCACGGGCCCCCGGCCGCCCCGCCCCGAAAGGCCGCGACCTCAGATATAACATATTTTTTTATGCGGGGGGGGGGGGGGGGGGGGATGTATACGCGTCTTATTTGTTCAAAGGAGGTTTTCCACACTACGCCACTGAGATTTTGGTTTCCTAGGACGGGGGTCCTATGTGAAAGCTATAGCTACGTGAACGTGACAATTTTTGCTTGGGCCCCAACCAATGAATTTGCCACGGGCCTCAGATGATAATATAGTGACGCCACTGTTGTGGGGCATAATTGTGTTGACTGGTAAAGGGTAAAGTCGTCCCTCAGTCGAGACCACATATCTGGACCATACTTCATTTACCATCTGGTGCAGTGGGGTCACTTTGCCAAGCCCAAATAATAAAAATCGACAAAGAAAACTGAAGTAATTCAAATAAATAGAATTCGGGAGGTGACATCTCTAATACAAAGATTGGCCAGAGACCACCCGCTTTCCTTCGTTTTGATCCACTCAAATTCTACTATTGCGTTTACAACTGGTTAGACGGTATTTCGATGAATGATTTTGTACTATGTATTAAACTTTTTTCCCTGTCTATCTGTTTACCTTTGTACTTATGTAGGAGCCCGTTGGAATTTAAAGGATGTTTGACACTATTCAAGGTACTATCCAATGAATGTTCCTAATTTACGCATCGTAAGATGTTGGTATATCGCTATTTTCTGCCATGCAAAATGTGTTATTTTCTACCGACTTCAAAAAGAGGCGGAGGTACTCAATTCGTGTTTTTTTTTTAAATGTGGTGATACTGAAATCGCAGCGATTAAGTTCAACACTTGGCCGTTTTTAACAATATAAATCTAGGCATTATGTAATGAAAAAGATAGAGTAACACCTTAAAATCCTCGACCTCAGTGAGCCTGTTACTAAGCACGCAGCCAGCTGTACCGGCCCCGATGATTATGAAGTCGTATTCCGGTAGGATGGTGGTGGCGTCCGGCGGCTCTCCTTCGTACAGCTCCGCCGTGTCCCGAAGGAAGCCTGATATCGCGTCGAAGATCGTACCACGTTGCGCCGTGCATCGTGTTAGGATATATGCAGCACTGGAATAAGGATTATGTTATTGATTTAGAAGCTGATCGCGTAAGATTTCCTGGAATGAAATTTCTATCGAAAGAGGATGGATTATTTTTCCGAGTTAAAAAGCAACTGTCACTTGCTGATCTAATAACCATGTTTGTGTAAAAACACTCGATTCATTTCGGCATGAAATATGGATAAAAAAATACACATAATATTACTTTCGCATTTGTGATATTGAGTACAAATGGAGTTCACAATGAATAGTTAACAATACAAATGCAATTTACTTCATTGCAAATTCCTCGGCTTTCCTCAACACTATTTTCCTCATTAGGTAACATTTCTAGGACGTCTGTAAAACTTAGAAGTATTTTTTATCTGACCTTTACATTTAGTAGACATAAATATGTAATAAAAAAGGATTGATTTAAGATAGATCTGATAAATTTTTAGATATAATATTGATTGTACTGCAGTACCTATACAGTAAAATCCTTGTGACTACTATAGATATGTGGTTTCAATAGGAGAAACATCGGTTTAATAGTAAAATAAATCAAACACAAATAATACCAATTACTTATGGTTGTTTTTACATTGGTAGGTAATGCTTAACGTGTTACAAGACAGGTCCTCTTTTGAAAATGTCCAAAAAGGTATTTATTCGCTTAAATATATTCGTAAAATTATACTTGGTAATATAAAGGTTTTGAATATTCAATCATTTATATACAGTTTATCATACAACGTACATATAATAAACCAAATATTTTGTTCATAGTTGGTAGGTACGTATATTTATATAAATTAGGTAACTATATGTAAACATTTTTGAAATACCTAAACACGTATGGAAAACACTGTTAGTATTCTCAGTTTATTGCAATGTGATGTCGATTATAATACATCGAAAAAATGGGGAGTAGTTTGCTAATAACGCGGTAACGATACATTATAATTATTTATTTCAATTCTGCTGGTACAATTATCTAAGCTTAGTCGTGCGTGCAGTCAAATAATTTTTTGATAATCACACACGCACACACACGCCTTTGAGGCGCATCTAGTGCACACACTTTTCGCCGTGCGTATTCCGTATCATGTTTTGATAGTCGCGAGCCCATCGCCATATCGGGCACAAAATCCAGGCTCTGGGCTGATACTGAGTAGAAAAACCTAATATCACTTTGCGCGACCCGGGGATCGAAACCGATACCTCAGCATTGCAGTCGTACCGTAGTACAACTACGCCACCGAGGCGAGATTTACTTGTGTAGATAATACAATAAATTTGTAATAATCTCGCAACATCTTTTATATCTAAATAGTATCAAATATAGTTTGATTCAATTTCAAGATTAATTTTTTTCTTTAAATAAAAGCTTGTTTTTAAAAATGTTTCTTTACGAATGATTTATTTCTCCAATGGTTTGATTTGTCACCCATACGATTTGTCATACAAAAGTTTTCTTACAAATCTGGTCATTATTGAATTATCATCATCATTAGCCCTATATTACATACTGTCCCACTGTTGGACACGGGCCTCCTCCACTACTGAGAGGGTTTAGGCCTTAGTCCACCACGCTAGCCTAGTGCGAGTTGGCAGACGTCACATACATTCGAAATTCTTACAGCGAACTTCTCAGGTATGCAGGTTTCCTCACGATGTTTTCCTTCATTGTTATTTATTGCATTATACGTTTTGATTATTTGATTCTTCGGCATTAATATTTTCTTGCTTTGCACCGGAAAGATTTTATCCTCGGAGATTTTGGTGCAGTTTGCAACAATATCTGCAGATTTTCTGGAGAATTTTGGCAAAGTATCAATGTAGTAAGACCTATATTATTGCGACCTAAATAAGTTTCCAGAAATGGAACGTAAAATATTTAAGGCCCGGGTAACTGGGTATCTAACGCTGGTTCTATATCTATATAACTTCATAAATACATCTTCGGATTTTAACAAAAAAAAAAAAAACGGTTTTCCGCATCATCTATGTTCTCCGGAGATTCTTCGGTTTTTTTGTTGTCTTCGGGCAAAGCCCTAGACTTCGATCGTAGACATTTTTTTGTATGACATTGTACTGATTATGGCCAGATGTAGTTATAAAGAGAAAAAATATTTTATTTGCAATTACAAAGCGATCCTGGAGGTGATCTTGATGCTATTTTGGGTGCTCCAAAGGTTACATAGATAATTTGTGTTATATAACAAAAATAATAAATGAAGTATTGAAATTCCGTCCAAGACATGTGGCCTGTTTACTGGGGCTGAGTGTTAAAAGTTATACAATAAATGGCCTGTTTCATAATATTCAAGGAAATGGTATCCGCTAGAGCCATGTGACGATAATATTTAATTATTTATTTCATGTCGTTTGTTAGGAAAGCATAGTGACTTTTGCATTTGTTCGTCTTATACTTCCACGAATAGCATTTATTTAGAAACTAGCTTTAGGTCGCGGCTTCGCCCATGTGAAAGATTTTTTTCCGGGATAATAGTCTCGCTATATATTTACCTTGGATAAAAAGTAGCCATTGTGCTATTCCAGGCCATGATCTACCCGTGTGCCAAATTTCATCGAAATCCGTTCAGTAGTTTTTGCGTTAAAGAGTAACAAACATCCATACATTCTTACAAACTTTCGCGTTTATAATATTAGTGGGATAGTAAACAAAAATAAAAATAACTATTATTGAAATAAACAAATTTAACGCAAAATATTATTACTTATATAACGTTAAAAATAACGACCTGTTATTGAGTCTCTATTAATCGTTATTCATGTTATTGTGGTATATGGTTATTAATACATTAACCGTTATAATTTTAATATTTAAAATCTGTAACAGATTTTTTGTATAATTTTATAATAAACCATGTAAAAGCTTTAACCCTTCTCCCAATTCTATCAACCCTTCAATTATGGCACTGTGTTTAAAAAGGTACACACACACACACCTTTTGTCCCCGAAACCCCTTCGGGGACAGAAGGCAGAGGCGCAACTAATGCATCCACTTTTCGCCGCGCGTATTCCGTCCCATGATGTGATAGGAGGCGAGCCTATTGCCATATCGGGCACAAATTCCAGACTCCGGGCTGATACTGAATTTAAAACCCATAGATTACGTTCAGGGCACTAGCCATCAAGAAAATTTGGGTTTTTAATGGGAAAAGTGGATTCACCATATTGTGAGGCTTGTGGAGTTTTTGATGACGTACATCACCTCCTGATGGAGTGTACCAAATACGAAGACGAAAGAGAGTCGCTGATGCATAGATTTAATTTAAATAAATATGACATGGGTAGTTTTATACATATTTTATCGGAACCCACTTCAAAAGTAGCCAGTGCGTTGTTTAAGATATTTATGCACCAGTAAGTTAGTTGTTTTTTTATCATTAACAAGATTATTTTGTAAGCATTATTTCGATTAGGATACGATGGGACTGACATTCCACCTCTGGATAAAAGTCCCTAAATAAAAATAGAATAAAAAAAGGGGCAGTCTAAAAAGGTACATTTAAAAATATAAGGTTTTTCTCGTGACTTTGCCCACATGACTACTCTTTCCCGCTACAAAGTCCCTAACCGGCTGTATCTATCCATAGCGCCAGCTGTACGACGCCAGCGCCATTTATTAAAAAGATCTAATTGAAATATTCACTCCGGGAGCAAATGACCGGGATCAAAGTAGCCTATATGATAATCCAATATTTGATCTATCCGTGTGCTAAATTTCATCTAAATTCGTTCAGCGGATTCTGCGTATACTTCTAACAAACATCCAAACATTTTCACAAACTTTCGCAGTTATAAGTAAAAAGTAAATTATACTTAGTAAGATAACAAAATGCCAACATAAATTTAGGCTTGTAACGGTCTTGGGGTTTTTGATTTGCCTGCACGTTGGTCGCCAGATTTAATGGTCTTGGGGATTTTGATTTGCCCCACGTTGGTCGCCAGATGTAAGGGGCTAAGGTTGGTGATGGTGGAAACACAGTCTCAGGTTTCAAGAACGTTTATTCGTGTTCAAATAGTAGATGAGAATTTTTACAGTGTTGTGGATAACCTACTATAGGTGAAACGTCCCACGACGTGGAAGCGTTCGCTACTACTAAACTACTCGTCGGTCCCAAAAATAGTCCCACGCAGTGGAAGCTAGGTTCGGAAGCCGGATTTGTAATTTGTCTATTAAGGAATATTTGTGCATTTAACCAGCACGGTTCATAAAATTCCTCCGCAGGTCATGTTTCGCCGGAGAATCTTGATATCGCGATTCACAATTTGTACGTATCCGTAGTAGCGCCATCTCTTGGCGATGTGATGGGACTACTATTTTGAATGATGTGTTACAGGCGTTAATAAAACATTATTTAATGGTTGAATAAAATTAATTATTTGCTAATTTATATTTCCATAATATATCCATCTATTTTTAGCAATATTGTGGTTGGGGCCTTCGTCAGGCCAATGTCAAGGACGGCAATTCGCATACTAAAACAATACTGGCGTAATATGCATGAATTATATAATAGAAAACTGGATATAGCATGACGTGCTGACGAAGATTGCGTTGAAAATCGTCTAAGCTATTTTTTGGCCTATGTTTTCATAACAAATATGTTTTTTTTTTAATCTTATTAAAAAGTTATAGCTAAATATATGATGAAATTTCGTGCTTGTATTCCTAGAGGACATAGAATTCCTCACGCCTTTATCCCTGAAGGGGTAGGCAGAGGCGCAACTAATGCACCCACTTTTCGCCATGTTTATTCCGTCCCATGATGTGATAGGGGGCGAGCCTATCCCCGTATCGGGCACAAATTCCAGACTCCAGGCTGATACTGAATTTAAAACCCAATATCACTTTGACCCAATAGCACTTTGTATTTTGTAATATAAAGATATGGCAGTATAGTATACAATAGATAATTTGTGAAGCCCATTTAGACATTCTTTAACTATTATAATTAAAGTCTATGATATAGGAATACGTACCATATAATAATTTGAAAACGCAACATTGATAAAAACGAATACACTTTTCACACAATATTAATAACTGCCCACTGTCTCATTTGTATAACGCACTTGACTGCAGCAAAACGACATATAATGCAGCTGATACATCTGTGTCATTAATAACAAATTTATTTGCAACCATTTCAAACTAGTTCTCAATCACTTTTAGCGTTATTAAATTATTATAGTAATTAACTGTACAGAATTGTGGTACATTTAAAATTCGGGTTTTGTTATTTTAATACTTTTAATATGAAGATATTAGATGCAAGTTGAATAGTAATTGAAGGATTCCCAGACGTTAAAAGAACGGAGAAGACTTATCAATCGAAATCCCCATTCGTCCGTTCAAATGTTAATACACGATACTTCCCAAAGTATCGGTCTTTGTGTATGGTTGTGATTATATCGGTATAGACTGTCTTATTCATTCCATACTAACATTATAAATAATTACTGTAAACTTACAGAAAATAAACAAATTCATGAGTAAATAATAATATTATGTCGTACATGTTTTTATAAAGCCGACAAATGACAAAGTCCCTTGATAATAATAATGTTATAGACATTGCTCAGTACTTACTAACCCACAATACTTGGCGAAAGCTTTGGTGCAGACTTTTAATAAAGTAGATTGATCTGCCTTCTAGAAATCCGCGTCGTCCGTGTACTTATACAATATTGATTCAAGAAAGGCATTATGAAGATTGTAATATTTCTTTAAGTATTATCTTAAACTTACAGATTCGATTCCAGTGAAATTTTCGTCGACTAGTCATATTGAATGAATTACCTGAGAAGTTCTCTATAAGAATTTCGAAGATATGTGAAGTCTGCCAACCCGCACTAGGCCAGCGTGGTGGACTAAGGCCTAACCCCCCCTCTCAGTGGAGGAGGCCCGTGCTCAGCAGTGGGCAGTATATAATACAGGGCTGATTGCAGTCATATTGAATGACAAAATTATTTTTGCGATGAATGTTTATTATTTCTTAAAATGTTTAACAGGAAACATGCGCGTCAAAAATACTTGATTACTTTGTTCAGAAGATATACCTAAATAAAAATAATTTAAATCCTGAATTTTAACTTTTTTGTGTACAAAATGAATCAGCAAAGTTGCCAGTTGATAGTTTTTTGTTTGATAGGGGTTAAGTGCCGCTCGAAACGGGCCATAAATGACGCAAAGGAAGCTATAGAGCGGCTCTACAGTGGCTAATTAACTTTATGTATGGATATAACTTATATAAAACTTTTTAACAATATAGCACCGACTTCAAAAACCACAATAAGGTAAAAAACAACGTGTGCTTTGCTTATGGGATATAAGGAAATTTAAATAATACCAATATTATATACACTGCCATTCGTGTGATTATATTTATGTACAATGAATAATTCTTTGGAATCGGTACCTGATATTTTGTACTAAAAGGATAAAACTTATATAAAACAGAAAGTTTTGTCGGATAAGAATGCTTTATTTAATTACTGTACACATCCCCGTGGGCTACTTGGCTCTCAAATCACTTTAGACTCGATACAAATTTAGAACCCCATTTACTCCATAGCAGTTGAATTTTGAAATACTCTTCTGGTTTCATTATTCCTTGTATAGATAAAGAAAACGTCGGTATGATATTTATACCTAGATAGACAGTGAACGTTTCAAACGCGTCGAAAAAAATAGAGGCCAATAGTTGCCCACTAAATGAGTTCGAGTGAATTATTTTTTTTTGTTTCCATGGATATAATTTTCTCCCCATTTTAATAGAAACCATTTAATAACTGGTATCATTATGCGCGCACACAAGGATACGCAGAATGATACAGCGATAGCGTATGACAAAGTTGTCACGCATACTAGCTTAAGAAATGTTGGCCTGTTTGTTTTAGTTTCATTGCAGCGCGTCACTCTGTCTAGGTTTATAATTTATCAAAGAAGTAAACCTATGAATTTAATTGACTTTGTACGGGCATAAAACGTGATTTTTATGGCTCTCGCTAAGATCTTAGTTTATTAACTACATTTGTGTTATTTCGGTAAGTGTGGGGTCGGCGCTATGTTTTTGAGTTTTATTGTATAGTTCAACAGACGAGCAAGTGTGTCACTTAATATTCAGTGAACTATCTACACAGCTCGTTAACAGCAAAGACATCAGAAGAATCATGACTAAATAATCTTGCTTTAAAGGAAATAATTATGGAAGATGGTGTTTTTGTGCCTCTGAAAATCTCTCACCATTATTATTGAGGGTGTTAAAATAAGTCGACTTCTGTAAGCGATTTTTACCGTGGCATCATGGCAAGCTGACTTCTGCAAATATTGAGGCTGAAGGACTTACGGCAAGGCCTGTGTATAAATTATTGAAATATTACCGCTTGTAGCTACCGCACTAGGCCAGCGTGGTGGACTATGGCCTAACCCCTCTCAGTCTTAGAGGAGGCCCGTGCCCAGCAGTGGGACAGTATGTAACACAGGGCTGGTATAAATTATAAGTATACCGCTAGTGTAAACGCATCTGGAAGTTCTTGCACAATATATTGATATAAGAACTTGCTACCCTAAACTTAGCATTAAATAGACAGTAAATGTAACAAAACGGGCGTACACTTCTGCGTACGCGCATTTATAAAGAGTAGACCTGATTGACATTACATGAATATAAAAAAATATCATTTCTTTAATATTTTCTACGCATACGCATACTCATAATAGTGCATACACACTGCTGCTTGGCGGTAGAAATAGACATTGCGGTGGTACCCACCCAGACGGACTCTTACATATGAGAGACCTACCACCAGTAAAAAGTTCATATATCACTTTTGTCAAGATCAAGTTACATAATTATTGTATTATCTACACAAGTACATCTCGCGACAAGCTTTTATCTCTACATAGTATAAAACAAATTTTGATTCAATTTAAAACATTTTTTATCTTTTTAGAAAAAAAAACGCATGCTCACGCCTTTTATCCCCGAAGGGGTAGGCAGAGGCGCAACTAGTGCACCCACTTTTCGCCAAGCGTATTCCGTCCCATGATGTGATAGGGGGCGAGCCTATCGCCATACCGGGCACAAATTCCAGACTCCGGGCTGATACTGAATAGAAAAATCCAATATCACTTTGCCCGACCCGGGGATCGAACCCGAGACCTCAGCCTTGCAGTCGTACCGTAATACAACTACGCCACCGAGGCCATCTAACATTTTCTAGCCTTGAATATATAATGAACGTAGATATTTAAATAACTTATAAATCATTTATTACATTTTTTTTTTTTTTTTTTTTTTTATCCTTTGTTGTAAGAACTAGGTTCTTAGCAATAAATTACAATCTAGTCTATAAGACTAATAAGCAATATTATTCTAACTTAATTTTCTAGGTGATAAGTTTACTACAACTAAGAATAATGATCTAGGCACTTTCTTAGAGTCTGATAACATAAAAAACACCTTGTTCGTGTGTTATATATACTTAGCACTGACACTATTATTTGTTCGCTGTAATGATGCACTACACTTTACTACACTAGTTCGAAAGGTTTAGTTCTTTTTAGTCTTCGCACAAGGTTCGTGTTATCGAGTAGCTTGAATGCCTCAATGTTCACATGTTGTCGAAGTCTACATTCGTGAGCTTTCGCAAACTTTTTGATGACTTCCGTGACGGATTCCATTTTAAGATCACGATGGAGGTCGTCATTTCTTATATACCAGGGAGCGCTGACAATATCTCTCAGGACTTTATTTTGGAACTGTTGGATTATTTTAACATTGCTCGATTTGGTACAGCCCCAAAGTTGGATTCCATACGTCCAAATTGGCATAAGAATTTGCTTATATAGTAATAATTTATTATGTATTGATAAACAAGACTTTCTTCCCAGTAACCAATACATATTTTTATATCGTATATTAAGTTCTTGTCTCTTCTTTTTGACGTGAGCTTTCCATCGCAGCTTAGCGTCAAGTGTTATGCCAAGGTACTTGGCAGTGTTTGCATATGGGACCTTCAAACCGTTTATATGTACTGGATGATAATTTTGGCCTTTGTTCGTGAAATCGACATGAATTGATTTTGTTTCATTTAATTTAATTTTCCATTTTTGTGTCCAGTCATAAATTTTATTTAGGGCACCTTGTAGTTTTTCTGCTGCTTCCTTATGATTTGATCCAGTAGCCATAATGGCAGTATCATCTGCAAAGGTTGCAATAGTATTATTATCGGGTTCTGGTATATCACTTGTGTATAATAGGTATAAAGTGGGACCTAGGACGCTTCCTTGCGGGACCCCAGCTTTAATTATTTTAAGCTCGGAATATTCATCCTCTTGCTTAACTCTAAACATCCTGTTTGTAATGTACGATTTTAGTATGTCCGAAAAATCTGATGGCAGCATTTGTCTGAGTTTTTGTATCAGACCCTCATGCCAAACTTTGTCAAAAGCTTGGGCAACGTCTAAAAACACGGTCGCGCAAACTTTTTTTTCTTCGAGAGCTTTTTCTATCCTGGTAGTTATTCTATGTACCTGGTCTATAGTAGAGTGTTGTTCTCTAAAGCCAAATTGATGGTTTGGTATAAGGTTATTCTTACAGATAATATATTTTAAGCGCTTCAGTAAAAGCTTCTCAAAAAGTTTTGATAATATAGGTAAGAGAGAGATAGGCCTATATGATGATGCTTCATGGGGTGGTTTCCCTGGTTTTGGGATCATTATGACTTCAGCAACCTTCCATGCTTCCGGTACATACTTTAACAAAAATGAGGCATTTATTAGTTTCGTTAGTTTTATTATCGCTTTGCGTGGAAGGTGTTTTAAGATTTCTCCTGTTATGAGGTCATAACCAGGCGACTTCTTTGAACTAATACTGTTATGGATTATTCCAGAAACTTCTTTAGGGGTCACAAGCTTGATTCCTTGGTTATGTGAGGAAATTGTGCACTCAAAAATTGGATGTTCCGCTGTTGCTTTATTTTCTTTGAAAGTTTCTTCTAAATATTGTGCGAACCTTGAAGCTTTGTGCTCATTGCTTATGGCCCATTTTCCGTTCCCATCTAGGATAGGCGGAATTTGAGTGTTCGGTCTTTTAAAGTTTTTAGTAACTTTCCATAGGGAGTAATCCGTGGTGTGGTCCTCGGTTAACTGGCGCAGGTCATTGTTCAGACATTCATCTTGAAAGTTTCGGATTTTCCTACTGAGCTTTTTAGTCAATTTATTCAGCAGAGATTTATCTGGTGGAAACCTTGTTTGTTGCCATCTCTGTCTTTGTTTTCTTTTCTCCGATAGCAGATTTACGATCTCTTTAGGATATACGTTGCCCTTAAATTTCCTTTTTATTTGCGGAGTGTTATTCCACGCGCTTTGCTGTATGTCGACAATAAATTTATTGACTTCACAATCAAGATGAGCTTGAGTGATTAGTGGGACTTTTAAGTCTATTAAACTATCTAAATCTAGGGCAAAGCTTTCCCAATCTGTGTACTTATTAACTAGAGTCACTTGACTTTCCCGCAGTAATATTTTATGGCTTAATTTTAATATTATCGGAGAATGATCTGAGTTCATGTGAAAGCCTTCTTCCATACTAACATAATTTCTCGATATGTTTTTGCAGACAAAGAAATCTATAAGGTCGGGCACTTTTTGGGTGTCTGTATTTACATAAAAATTTAAAATGGATGGTCTTAAGATAATTTTTGTGATATTACGTATTCCTAAAAAACTAATGGGGTTTTTTTCTTTAATCCAACCCATTAAAGCCAAGCTTGTTTTATACGTTTATTTACAATTTAAAGTAACATATAAAAATAAAAGAACTAGTAATGTCTGAGAATTTAAGTAATTGGGCACGTCGAAGCTAGCTTGTTCAACATGAATTATAATTTATAACCTGAGCCCTGAGTAAATTTGGCCAGAAGATTTAAATCTGAAAAATTGGCTGTCGGTCGTGATTTAAACCAGCGACCGCTGTTTCGCCGTCTCGGCCTCGGCTGGCTACGCCAAGTAAAGTTGAGAGTCGGTATGCGAAATTCGTCACCGCTATACTCGGCCCTGTGTACGGGCTATCGAAGTATCAACTTTGTATTGTGACTATTCTTGGAGCGGAGGAAATAATTGGCACAGCAGAATAAGCGGTCAGAAAAAATAGTCTGAAACGGATAGTTGGGGGATCGAGATAGCAAAGAAGATCAGGGAGGGACTTATCTTTATTGTAATTGAACTGTGACATTATACTTAGTTACTTTTATTATTTAATTATTACCTTATTATTGCATTTAATTTGACTTTTGCATTGTATTTGATTTTTGACTTGGAGATTTTTTTTGTTTTTTGTGTAATTTTTTGACATTTTTATGAATTTTTGACCTTTGTTTGTTACTGTACCAATTGACTATTTCATTTTGATTTTTTTAATTATAAATTTATTTAATTTTTTACTTTTATGCAAGCAAAAAGCGATTTTGTAATGTTGCTTATTTTAAATTTAGTTATGTTATTTAAATACTTTTTAATTATTTACATAGTTTACCAATTTTGTTATGGAGGTTTATTCAGACTCCAACCATTTATGTCCACATTGCCCCACGGACAGTCTGCGTCGTTTTACAAAGCGTGGTCTATCGGTACATATTACCCGCAAACACAAATCGGCAGTCGTATCCGCTTTACCACAACCCCCGCCATCCTCGCCATCATCACAAGGGTCAGTGGTCCACAAGGACGTGCCACGTGTGGTTTTGCCAAATCCCAGTCTTTTAGAGCCATTGGGAAGCTATAGGGCCAATGTGCGCATTTTAAAGCATATTCCAAAAGGGGCCAGGAATCTGGCTGCCGGGAAATTATCTACTATCATCGAAAAGTGCCTTCAAAGTAACAGTCCCGATGATTGGTATGCACTACTTTCTTTTGCATATTTCGCTCTCAAGGTTCCTGAGGATAGCGGGGTTACGGAATCGCTTACCAGTAAAGTGAAGAAAAACATTGAGGGCACTTTCGATAATAAGTTACCCGGCGTAAGGTCACATAGATCCCCGTCTATATACAAAATGATCGAAACCAAAGTTTTCGACGGGGACTTAAGAGGGGCAGTAAGGTTTCTAACTTCAGATTGTACACTGGTGCCCTCAAACCCTAGCACGCTTGATAGTATGCGGGCCAAGCATCCGGATCCTCTTCGCCCCATCTCCTTTACACCTGCCACGTGTAGAGACATAGCGGTGTTAAAATTCACTTCTAAAGACGTCATGAATGCTGTTACTTCTTTTCACTGTGGCTCGGCGGCGGGATTGGATGGTTTGCGACCGCTGCATTTAAAGGAGCTGTTGGGAATCTCTGCGGGAGACAATGGACTGTTGGATTCTCTGACGAATCTGAGCAATTTTCTCCTAGAGGGTAAATTATGTAGTATTGTATGCCCCTTTTTATACGGGGCATCGCTCTGTGCACTCATTAAATAGGACGGTGGGATACGGCCTATTGCTGTAGGCAGCGTAATTCGCCGTCTTGTGGCAAAGCTGGGTTGTCATGTAGCCCGCGACAAGGTGGCTAAGTTACTGCAGCCGCATCAGTTAGGGTTTGGCACGCCGCTGGGGTGCGAAGCGGCCATACACGCTACTCGTATTTTCGCTATGGATCCGCAGCGGGATGGAAACATTATTTTAAAGCTTGACATTAAAAATGCCTTTAACACTGTTGAGAGGAACGCGATGCTGATTGAGGCAAGGGATAATACTCCCTTTTTAAGCCCATTCCTAGACCAGTGCTACGCTTCTCCCAGCAACTTATACTACAACGGAGACAGGATTATTTCGCAAGTAGGTGCACAACAGGGTGATCCGCTTGGTCCTTTACTTTTCAGCCTGGCAATCAACACAATAATGGGCGCTTTGGGGGCTCCACTTAATGTCTGGTACCTCGACGATGGGACAATTGGCGGAGACCCTAACGTTGTTATCAAAGATTTGGAGGTCTTGATACCTAGGTTGAGAGATATCGGACTCTTAATAAATAGCGCAAAATGTGAGTTATATTCTTGTAGTGCCGTTGCTAGTGGACGCATTGAAGACATTAAGAAAATACTACCCGATATAAGAATCCTGGACAGGCAGACTTTTGAGATTTTAGGCGCCCCAATCTTTCAGGAAGGCGTGCCCGTTTCCCTACGCACTAAAAGAGAAATGCTCACTTCAGCCCGACAGCTTCTCCCGCATTTATCCGCTCACGTGGCTTTTGCCCTCTATCGTAGCTGCCTCTCTGTCCCAAAATTGGTGTACTTAATGAGAACAAGTCCAACTTGGTTTTTTCCCGAAGAGGTTGATCTTCTGGATAATGAAATCAGGGAAGCTCTAGAAAATATTTTGAATATTCGCCTCGATGATAAGCATTGGCTACAAGCATCTTTACCTGTTAGGCATGGGGGATTAGGTGTTAGGCGTGTGAGAGATACCGGGGTATCGGCCTTTTTGGCATCCGTGCACGGGGTTTTGGGACTGATCACTAACATATTCCATGTACAGGGTGACAGTATCCTCACCCCTTTTGCTGCGGAGGCTTTAAGCGCCTGGTCGTCGATGTGTCCTACTGTCAATCAGCCTCGAAACCTAAGTATGCAGTGTCAGTGGGACGAGCAGGTGTGCAATGCAAGAGTCGCTGACTTACTTGGAACAGCGATGGGAGCCGACGTTGCTCGACTCAAGTCGGTTTCTAGTTTGGAGTCGGGGGCCTGGCTTCATGCAGTTCCATCACCTCATTTGGGGACTCTCCTGGATGATGGTTCGCTGAGAGTGGCCGTTGCGCTTAGGCTTGGCTGTAACATTTGCGAGCCGCACGAGTGTGCATGTGGGGCGCAGGTTGACGCCACTGGCCATCACGGTTTGAGCTGCAGCAGATCAGCTGGTCGATTTCCACGGCACCACATGCTCAATGACATCATTCGTCGTGCCTTGGTGACTGCCGGCTTGCCTTGCATTTTGGAACCGCCTGGTTTGAGTCGCTCTGACGGGAAACGGCCGGATGGGCTGACTCTAATTCCATGGCGTAAAGGTCGTTGTCTTTTGTGGGACGCGACGTGTGTTAGTACATACGCCGCTTCTCACTTGGCGCGCACTACGCATAAAGCCGGTTCGGCTGCCGAATGGGCGGCAGGTCAAAAACACTCGAAATATTCCACACTCGAACGGACATATAATTTCATTCCATTCGCTGTAGAGGTTAGTGGGGTGTGGTGTGCGGAGGCTAAGGAGTTTGTACGGGAACTGGGGCAACGCTTAAGAAAAAACGGCGAGGATTTTCGTTCTGAATCTTATCTGGTGCAACACATATCTCTCGCTATACAGCGTGGTAATGTTGCAAGCGTCATGGGCACTTATGCACCGGGTATGGTCCGGGGCGGCCTCTTTGATTAGGTTTAAAAGAAAAAAAAAAAAAAGAAAACGATTAATATTGTAAATTTAATTAAATGCGTGACCTAAAGTGGTATTTATATCTTTATTATGTACAAAATTACTTTAATAAAATTTATTTATTTATCAAAAAAAAAAAATTAAACTTTTCTGCAGACATATCAGACGGAAATACCCATGACAATGCATAACATACATAATACACGTGTATTTTTTTCATATTAAATATTACGAGCAAAAATTGTGTTCAACGTCACGATTAGGTACTGGGTTCGAAGCACGTCTTCTGTGCCCCGACTAATAAGAAACTCTTAGTTATGAAGCAATTGTTCGTAATTTGATGATATTATGATGTTTTTGTAATTCAGATAATTAATTTGCTTTTTGTTCAGGTGTACAATTGTCTGCGAAAAAATTCGCAGTCTATAAATATAATTGAGTTCTTTTTGTTGCGTGTAACAAACACTACAATATGCGTTCGCAGTCTTGTATCAATCTATATTTATAATATTATAAAGCTGAAGAGTTTGTTTGTTTGAACGCGCTAATCTCAGGAAAAACTGGACCGATTTTGAAAATTCTTTCACTAATAAGAAGCTACATTACTCCTGAGTGCTATACTTTTTATCACGGAAAAACTTTTCCACGCGGGCGGAGCCGCGCGCAATGCTAGTTAACAATACATTTCCATGTTTTGGTATGAAGTTGAATGTCACGGGTAGTGCCTTAAATCAAATACCTATTCTGATTCTCTAAAAAAAAAGCTAACTATCCTAAGATGGCTAAGACTAAATTGTAAATGGAAGATTTATAACATCCATTTGAGTAGTATTGTGGTGAGGTGGCGAGTCGATTCTATCCTAAGGTAGTTCATATTCCAAGCAGTATCTTGAGAGAAACTTAGAGTAATTACAGTTTGAAATATTTATTTGGAACGTTACATAGCAATAATGATGTGATTTTTCGTAGTATACATTTTTTTAATCTTCACAAGGTAGCTTTAAACCCAGTAGAACATGTTTGATTTTGTTTTAATCTGATGTATATATGTTTAGTGGGGTCGTATGCAGTCGCACAGACGGGTCAGTTTTAATCTGATTGTGGGAGTATACTTGGCGTTCTTGTCAAAATAATTGCGACTTTTGGAAAAGCAATATCGACTTTGTGTTCTTTATTTTTTTTAATTATTTTTTATTGCTTCTGAATGACGAGACGAGCATGCCGCTCCAATGATGGTAAGCCTTACGACCGTCCATAAACAGTAGCAACACCATACAGAACTTTTAAGTATAAACTACAAAAATACAAACACACGAATTGATAACCTCCTCCTTTTGGAAGTCGGTTAAAAATACTGCGTTAAAAATACTGCGCTCGTCATCCCAAAACATTAGATGTTAAGTCTCATAATGTCCAGTAATTACGCTGGCTACAATGTCCTTCAAACCGGAACACAACAGTGCATGCACACTGCTGCTTAGCGGTGGAGACAGACATTGCGCTGGTACTTACCCCTTGCATACGTGAGACCGACCACCAGTGAAATGTACTAAGTTATTGTTGGATTGCCGAAATAACCGAAATAACGCAAATATTCACTCAAATACGCCACCTGTGGTTCCACCAAAACATGACTAGTTCAGATTAATAATGAATTGAGAAAGATTTCAAATACTTTCTGATTGTGTTCATAATACCGTTTAATCCAGGATTATGAACGTATGTTTCAATGTCATGTAGGGCGGGAATAGATAGATATTCTGTAATATTTTTCACTAATTATACTATTATTATAGATTCAGGAACTTGGGTGTAAGTGTTCTCATTATAGAGTAGAATAACATACTGGATAAAATAGACAACGAAAAAAAAAAATATTTGCATAATTTGCCTAACCTTCAGACCAATAAAAAATTGGCGGAAGTGTTATAAGTTCTGTTTAACGATTAATAATATGATTAACGTTGCGTATTAGAATGGATAGTTTTTATTAAATCTATCGGTGTATGTACTTCTAATACTTTGATCGACGCGACGTTTGTTCCGTAGTCATCCTTTTGATTACAAAGCTCCTCGAATCGTGATTTCGTTTCTTATGTAGACCAAAATAGAATAATTAGAGTCATAATAACAGTATTAGTTAGTATAACTATAAAAAAATAGCACCGACTTCAAAAACCGCTGTAAGGAAAAAAAATACTTGTGCTTTGTTTATGGGTTATAGGCTAATTCTCTGATTTCGATCCAATTTGGGGAAAATGGAGAGAAATTTTAGATTTTGAAAATTTTGGTGGTAAATGAAAATATTGACATATATTAATATCATGTCCGCCAACCCGCACTAGGCCAGCGTGGTGGACTAAGGCCTAACCCCTCTCAGTACTACTACTGAGGAGGCCCGTGCTCAGCAGTGGGCAGTATATAATAAAGGGCTGATTGCATTGCAATATCATATACATAGATCTTACAATTGCACCGAAAAATAACGGGAGATATAGGCCTCTGAATTTTTTTTTTGTGACGCTAATGATTTTTTGATTAATGGTTATGACTATTTTGTGACGGTAGTGAGATAGTGTTTATTGGTAATGACTTTTTAGATGGCTTATGATATTATTTATCTTTTGATAATTGAAAAATCAATCACTAGCTATATCTGATGGTTTAGTTTTCATTATAGAAATCCTTTGTGGTCCTATAAATGAAATAATATTAATAAACTAAAAGTTAAAACCAATCTTCTAATCATTAACTATGAAAAATCTTTAAAATCAGTCTTTGTAACTTCTACGCATACTTCTCAAAAATAATGTAAGTAAATATTCAATGTTCAACCTATTAAACTAGTTTTTTTTAATAATTACAATCATAAATATGTGCTTTATGAGCAGTTATTAAAAAAAAATATTTTGTAACAAATCTTACACATCCTTTTTTTATGCACTTCTTCTGTATATGAATTTTAATTACGCTAAATCTCACATTCGTCCTTGTGCGCTATGTGCGTAAAACGGGGTTCAAAAGTTTTTATTTACGTAATTATATATATGTAGATTAAGTTCTAGCTATATAAGCAATTATCTTTAGTTTTATCAATTTGTGTTTACATTATTTTATTTCTATGAAATCACATAACACGGAGACCATATATTTTGCAAAATGTCTCTTAAAAACATAAATGAGATAATTAATCAATTAATTAGATATAATTTAATATTTTTTAAACATACGTTTGAAACACAAAAATGGTTAACCTACCTGGTATATAGGAAGGAAAATCAATAATGATTTCTTATGTTTGCGCTAATGTTCGACATTGAAATAAAACTACTCAATGGATTTATTCGCGATAAAGTTGTTAATTCAAGTACTCCCGACGTTTCAGAGACTTACAGACTTCATGGTCATGGGGCTAACTGAGGTGTTGGTCGTCCGAAAAGTTAATGTTACAATATCTACCTTAATTTTTGGATTACAATTTAATAAAACAATTGTTATTGACGCAGAATGATCTCAGTGTCTTGAGGTCTGGCAGTTGGTCTTTTGGGCTCCGATTTAATTTATTTTATTTATTTATTTATTTATTTAATATTTGGGAAACAAACAGAAAATATTACATATAAATAACAAAAGAATGTGTTACAAAATCCAGTGAAGTTTCCACTAATAAATAACGCAGGTATAAAAAGAGTGAACAATAATATTATTTAAATTACAATGAAATAAAATAAAGCTAACAAAAATAAACTAAAATTACATTCTAAAGAAAACAAATTATTAAGTATAATTATGCCAAAAAATTGAGTCGGAGAACTAACAAATTAATTTCCACTTAAAGATTTCATAATAGATCGTTTAAAATTAGTAGTGGACATGAAGAACATATCGATGTCGGAGAACTGCATGTTATGGGTATTACTAGCTCGTCGTATGAATGTATTTGCACCATAATTTGTTGTAGATGTCGAAGCTTGGAAAACTTTTTTTTCACGAGAATTAACACGTGGACATCTGAACGATAATCTACTTAGAAGGTAAGAAGAATCAATGTAGTTGTTGATAATTTTAAACAGGAAAACTTGGTCCCTTATCCTTCTACGATTAGTCAGAGATATTATCCTAGGGAGTTGTGGTAAATTTGAGTAATTGAACCGGTATTCAAGATTTTTAAGGAATTTGTCCTGAATCCGTTCCAATCGGTCAATGTAGATTTTGTAATGCGGATTCCAAACTACCGAAGCATATTCCAAATGAGAACGCACAAAACAATTATACAGGAGTTGAACAGTAGATATCTTTTTAAAGTCTTGACTTACTCTAAAAATAAATCCCAACATTTTGTAAGCTTTATTAACAATTTCAGTAATGTGAGAGTCAAACATAAGTCTAGAATCCAAGTAAATACCTAAATCTCTTATAATAGTAACCCTCTTTATAACTTTATCATTGATACTATAGTCATAGTGTATGTTGTTTTTTTTTACGGGAATAAGTAATGATGTTACATTTATCCGCATTGAGGTATAACTGATTAGCTTCACAATAAACAGATAACCTATTCAAATCTTCCTGTAACAGTAAGCAATCGTCCAGGGTTCTTACCATTTTATATATCTTTTGGTCATCTGCATATAAACTAAAATTAGAATTGTTAAATATTTCACGAACGTCATTAATAAAGATATTAAATAGTAGAGGACCTAGATGAGAACCCTGAGGGACCCCCGATGGAACCGGTGTAAATGTAGAGCAAAATCCTTTAACTGTTACAGCCTGGCAACGATCCCTCAGATAAGAATCCACCCAGCGTAATAGATCACCATGAATACCAAAACAATATAACTTTGACACAAGAATGTCATGATGGATTCTATCAAATGCCTTGGAGTAGTCAGTGTACACTACGTCAACTTGGCAACGATCTTCCATAGCACTTGTGATAAAATCCACAAACTCACATAAATTTGTTTCCGTGGATTTTTTACTGAGGAAACCATGCTGTTGCTCTATTATATGTGGTCTAATAAGAGGTGTAATTTGGTCATAAATTATATGTTCGAACAATTTCGGTATAACACTCAATTTAGATATGGGTCTGTAGTTTGCTATATTATGTTTGTCCCCTGTCTTAAAAATGGGTACTACGTATGAACGCTTCCAAATCTGAGGCATAGTTGAAGATCTTAAAGAAAGATTAAAAAGAATAAACAAAGGTAAACTAAGTTGCTTATGGCATTCACGTAAAAATAATGGCGGGATACCGTCCGGACCTGTACCCTTCGTGACATCAAGAGTTTTTAGATATTTCAACACAGTGGCCTCAGATATGTAAAGAGAAGAGATATCTGCACATGTTTTGCCACAAGGGTTCCTTTGAGATAATACAAAGTCCCCTTTGGTGAAGGAGGAACTGAAATGACTATTGAATAAGTCACAAATTATATTACCTTCTGTGGAAGAGATGTCATTTAAGAATAATCTGTCCGGTAGATCCCCACCCTTTTTCTTAGACTTAATGAAAGTCCAAAAATGCTTACTACAGTTCAGAATATTACTTTCACAGTGCTCAATATATTCGTTATAACAAGAATCAATTAAGATCTTCTGTCTTTCGCGAAGCACAGAAAAAGAACAATAATCAGAGTGTCGTTTATACCGCTTCCACTTTCTATGAAACTTTAGTTTTTCCTTTATAACCTTAATTAAGGCAGAAGGATACCAAATCGGATAATTCGATTTACTATGTAGTAATTTTAACGGTACGAACTTCTTAATAATCTCTTCAAGTTTTTGATAAAAATCAGCAACGGCTGAGTCAATTGACATACCCTGAAAATATAATTTCCAATCAATTTTACTTAAAGCTACATTTACTTCAGAGTAATCACATTTATGGAATAGTTTTATTAAACGAGGTGGCGAACGTAATTGTTTGGAACTCATACCCAGAATAGTTATATCAAGAGACGGATGGTGTCCGTCCTCGTTGACAATTTAATAAGATATATATTTGGATCCGTCCATGTGCAAGCTTTTTTAAATTTCAATAGCCTCGCGAATCATCTTAGGTAGGAATCGGTGTTCTTTGGCAAGGAGTTGTGGTTTGTCGCATAACATAAATGTTCAGCAACTGCAAACTTCGTAGAGCGTCAGTGTTTCACGTCAGCTATATGTTCTTATACGCGGGTCCCTACATTTATTTTTGTTTGGCCAATATAAGCTCCAAATTCCACGCTGCCATCGCAGAAACCGAGTTAAACCACCCACAGTCGAACGTGTCCCGATCGTACTCCCATATGTAAAAGGAGACACTGACCAGAATACCTATACCATGAAGCGTGCTCCAATCAAAAAAATCTGATTAAAACATTTATTAATTCTTATCGGAGAAAATTACCGCGATAAAAAGTAGCATATGTGTTAATCCAGAACATGGTCTGACCGTGTGCCAAATTTCGTCCGAATCTGTTAGGTTGTTTCTGCGTTTATAGTATTGGTAAGATTTCAGGATCACCACCATCGGATTACGGTCATTATCGTCACATTAATAACTAATGGTAAATTGTGGTAATGACAAAATGGTAATGACATTTTGGGTTATTTTGATTATTTATCTCGTTATTGTTAATGATATATCAATTTACTTTATATGACATTAAAATAGTCCTAAATAGAACGTTATAGAAGTAGAAATATATTTTTTTATCTATTATTTCCCCAAATTTTTGCCGTTATGGTGAATTCCACTAACACGCGACAAAGCTAAATTTCAAAGGCAATTTCGTAAAAATATTTCCCAGCTTGAGTGTAAGGGTTTCTCTCTCAAGATCTCAGGGTCGACTGAGCGCTAAAGAAGCGTCCGGGGCGAAGGGAACGTGAATAGAGTGTACATATAAAAATATATTTGCATTTCTTTCTGTGCTTACGGTGATCACCTTTTTTCCAGTGACAAAGACAAATATATTTTTAATTTTATTTGTGTATGTTTCAAAAATATAAAAAGGCAGGGAAATAACTCCTAAGTAATCGTGTAATAAAATGATTATACTTTAGATATACAAAACTGTAAATTCTTAAAGATATTAAACGATATTCTTTAGAGTTTAACTTATGGACCCTTATGGTGGTGACATTTGCGGGTATAGTTGGCAATTTATCAATTTGTCTTTAATCCTATGATTTATTATTAGAAAATACTGCTTAGTTAAATGTATTACGATCAACTAATAGTCATTGAATCTCCGAAAATATAGATACTTATTTTTTTATACGGCTGAACATCAAATTGGCGCGAAATCAGAGAATCAGCCTATAAGAAAATTATTTGAATAATTCCAATATTATATACACTGCCATTCGTGTGATTATATTAATGTACAATGAATAATTATTTGGAGTCGGTGCCTGATTTTTGTACTAATTTGGCAAATGGCTATACTCTATTGGTTAAGGTATTGAACTAAATGTAAACAAATAATGACATATCATTCCTGGGTAGTCAACCCTTTCTTATGAAAGTGTTTACGAAGACTGTTGCGTCAATGAAACTACGTCGTACAACAAACACTTAAAATGATTACTTTCAGTCTAAAAACAAAACAAATAATTAAAAACATCTAATTATCGGAAACAAAACAAAAAATATAATAAATAAACAAAGAATGATGGCAAGTTTATACCTGATTGTTTCAGTAAGCGTCTAAGATTAAGATATGTAAAAACAAATATAATTTAAATAGCTAATATTTATCACAGTTTTAGTTTTACTGTTAAAGGCCACAAAGTAATGTTTATAATTAAAAGTTAATCATTTGTACTTCCGGTTACGTTATTTGTGATTTGTAGTGATATATAAAAAATGTTGCCACTTGAGAATAAAAGCTGCTGAACGCGGTAGATATATTTATGTTTTATTTTAATAGTAAAGAAGTGGTAATAATATGTAATAATTATTTTTAAATACTAATAGTGTAATAAAATAAACACAAATCGCCTTTTTGCTATTAAGTGTCAAGTTCGCATAAAAAATTGTTCCATTACCCAACCTACTAAGGTAATTATAAAAAAAGTAATAGCAACCCAGCCGATGACAGCGAGCGTAACATTATGACGTTTATACTGTTTGTGTTTGCGAAACATGTTTGGAAATCGCAATGGCTGCAGTAAATCAAAATCTTCAGCAAATACTAATACTCCACAAGCTGGAACAGGCCAACTAGGCTATACTAATGTTTGTATTTTGTGTGGCTGTTCACTTGCACGACGGCAAAGTGATAAAGTATTGAAGGATAATCCCACTGAATTGCAGCAGACTATTCTGATAATTCAAAACCAGAAAGAACCACAACAGGTGTGTAGTTCCATTTAATTTAAAAGTCTAAAAGATTACTTTATGATATAATATTATGTGTAGTAGTTATTGGGCTTTTAGGATTTCCATTTTTATTTAACCTGGTATGTTTTGTTCAATGGGTTACATTACATAACTGTAATTTTGTTTATTACTATGGACGTTTGTTTTAAAATATTTCCTTTATCTAGGACTGGATTTTGTATCAGAATTATACATCTTATTTCTGTCACACAGATAACATCTACAGACTAAGTATGCCATGTTGTTGGTTGCATACCAAAAGTGAAGCTGTCCGTAATATTCAGGCTACCGAATTAAGATTACGCGATGGAACAATAGATCAACATGAAGATGTTGACGATGAGGAACATATCTCCGGGCTGAATGCAGGGAGTTCAATATAATAGAACCAACCCAGTGAGGACTCTCATGTTGTTGATGATGCCAGGGCATAAGGATCACAGAATATGGAGTCCAGAACAATATTATTACCTAACTACAGGAGAGCGGCCAACACCGGTAACCACTGTCTTTTTCCTGACTGCCCAACTGTTGGTACTTTACAGAGTGTGGCTGATAAACTATGAGCCATCAAATTATGTAATAATATGTTTTATGTGCCACAATTCGCCCGTGTCTGTGGAGTCCATTTGTTTAGGAGTTCATGGGATGAATTATATCAGAAAATAGCATTAATGTATTTATTGTTGATCAAATGCAACACATTTTTTAATTTGTGAATGCATTCAACCCTACATTAGATTTCGAAAATGATGAGGAATAAATAAATTGTTAATAAATCTAAAGTTTGTTTTATTTAACCGAAAGCCTATCTATCAATGGAATTAGATTTTTTTTACCTGAGATGGACCATGTCAAATAAATATAATACATACATAGATATTTATGATTTATTGTGATGTAGATCACTATTTCAGAAATTAAGGTCTGGGTGTAGTTTAACATTGTAGAACTCAGCTATTAAATATTATTAGTATTTGTATGTCAAGTAACCATGATTCAAATAATTAGTACACATGAAAACTTATTCTATTTTAGTAACAATTAAAGCTGTGTTCTAATAAACATCCATTTTCTAATTAGTAACAGAATCATAGTATGTTTGAGTGTTCAAAGTCAGTGACCTAGCAGTGGGAGTAGAGTAGCCCACCCTCAAAATAGTTTAATAAAATATACACCTACATATTGTTTTGATTAGAAAAATCATTAAGTAGTTAAGTATTCATTTTAAGATATATTATATGATATTAATTAAATACAGTCTATATCTGCTGTCATATCTCATTGACAGATAACCTCTAAGTATGAAAATGTTAAATAACGAATAAGATTTTTTTGTGGCCTCCTAATAGAAAAATTATTTTTGATTTAGTTCAGGATAAGTATATTCTATGGTTCTTACATTTTTTCATTCCAAGACGCGTCAAATCGATATCAGGTAAAACGTTGTATGGAAACTTGCCATCATTCTTTCTACAATGCGGAAATGTATCGATAATTGTTGTCTAGTTAACCGATTAACAGTAAATGGCAGTCAGTTCTTATGGCGTGCCACGTGACATTCATACTTTCAAATTTTGAAGATTTTTTATCTATTACGATCCACTGGAAAAATGTTTAGCGTGCCTGTCGTATTAGGTTTTTTACAGTTGACAGATCGAGATCCTATGTAAAAGTTTTGTAATTTTTAATAATTGATTGTGTTTGCGCGTATTAATTAATACTTATAACTATATAATAACCAAATTAGTTGAATAAACGGGAATAACAGTGCTAAGTGTTGTGTTGGTTATGAAGACGTTTATTTTGGTTACAATGTATTTTTTAAAGAGAAATGGGTAGGTAAAATACCTTTTTTATGATTTGTTTACATTTAGTTAAATACCTAAACCGACGGAGTATAGTATTTTTTATATATTTGCGTAGGCAGCTCTTGTATGACGCGTGGGTTTACACTTGTACGATTTTTTTATGACCGGTACCGGCTCCAAATAATTATTCATTGTACATTAATATAATCACACGAACGTCACGTATATAATATTGGTACTATTCATAATTCCTTATAACCTATAAACAAAGCACAAGTTATTTTTTTCCTTATAGTGGTTTTTGAAGTCGGTGCCTTTTTTTGTATAAAGTTTTTATTTTTCGCTTTTTAGTAAATAGGTAATGCAATGAAGTTTCATATTATAGCTATTGCTATTATGTATTAAAATGTTGTCATTTATTATAATAGGTGGAATTCCCAAAGTAGTCTTGATTCAATATTTGATGATCAAACAATAGATACAAGCCTAGAAATACTAGCTCAAGAGTAAAAGACTTGAAAGTGAAAGAGTTTTATATCATTTACATCGACGTAAAGAACTCTTTGAGTAAAACTGACTACTGAAAATTTAAAAAACTAACAATCCTGTCAAATTTCTGTCAATAGTAAATGAGATAGTAAATATATATTTTTCGGATTAATTACAGAATGATATAATGTACCTACAGTTTAAATTTATTTCAGCACGCAATTACATATAACATTAAATTGATTTGAAATTAAATATAGATTCTATTGTGTTCATGAATTAAAGGAGGTATAAGACAAGTCCGTCTGGAAATTTTTAGGGGAGGCCTATGTTCAGCTGTGGAAATTATTCATACAGGTTCTTTCTTCTGTGTAGCTGATAGTGATAATTATGATGATGAAGACAAATAACTTCAGGATGCACTCACCAAAACAATTGGACCAGCCCCTTTGGAAAATAATAAAAGCTTTCATTTTTATTTCAGAAAAATATATTATTTTAGCGTCATAATTTCTAAAAAAGAAAAGATACAGGTGTCCTTATTTTAGAACTATTTTCATTTAAAATAATAATATAAGCTTGTTAAAATTTGAAATGTCAATTAAATTCAACTCAACAGAAAAATATTATTTTCATAATACTGGCAACACAATTCCAAAGCATGCAAAGGTACCAATTAAATAAGTTAATTTTAGAAATATATTAATTTTAGAATATGAACATCAACATTTGGGGTATCAATTTTCTTTTTTTTGGCAACATTTTGATATAATGGCGTCTATAAAATTTTTGAATTATTGTTTTTGCTTTAGCTATTATTTTATGTCAAAATATTAGATTAATCGTAATAATTGCATGTGAAATGTTATGTTACAATGTTTCTTAAAATTATCCGAGATACTGTGACATCAGTTTATTGCACAAACCATCATTTTAAAATAAAATATCGAGAGATGCTAGCGCTACGATTCGGCCTTGAGCACTGACGCGGGATGTTTGGTTACTAGGCTAAATAGCCTAGTTTTACTTGCCTCACTAAGCGTGTATGTTCACGGTTTCTATGTGTTATTATTCTAAGCTTACAGCATACCGCGAGGATGAGCGGAGCGGTCATATTAGGTTTAGAATGGTCTTATGACTCTGAACGTAAACTTATAGGATCATCGGGGGAATGTCACTAGGATAATCGTCGGGGTAGTGTCACGCTAGAACAACAGCTAATTTCTATATTATAATATAAATAAAAGACTCCCATCATTTGGGTAGAGCAGCCTGATGCTCATCGTTGAGCGGTTTATCTAATCTCTAGAACATCATTATGCAGTTAGATTAGATTTTGGTTTGCGGTATACATTCCCCGAGTCTCTAGTAGATCCTGAAATCGGGTGGAAATCTGGATGTTCCATTATGTAGCAATGATTAATGATTTATTAAATCAGGAGTTAAACATTCCTTTCCTTAAGTAGACTCACTAACTTGCATGGACGTTTTGCGTCACATACATATTACGGTAATATACGTACGTATTAAAAGCATCCTGCTCGTCATCATAATATATTCGTTCTCAAGACTAAACAGCTCATATTTATCATATTTTGAGGCCATTAGAAGGCTATAGATAGATATTATAGTTAGATACTAACCACATTTTATGATAGCTATATGACAAATCTACGTTACCGTGATTTATGACTTTTATAATTAAATGGTTTCATATACTTATGTATCCCTTACTATCTAGGGGAAGTCCCTGTTATTTGTATATAGGGTCATCATGCATATGTATTATATTATTGTGCTTTAATTCAATAAAAAATAGCTCTAATTTATGCATTGCTAATCGACTTTCTTAAGGGCACTTCTAAGTCGTCGAATGAAATTACTCGTATGATTCAGGTCTATTCAGTCTGTTCCGTAAAATGATGAACCCTAAACCTAGATATATTGAAATGGGACCATTTCGAGATCCTTATTTAGTAAATAAAGAAAGAGTCTAGGAAATAGGCATACAATTTTCAGAGAAATCAGTGCACATACATAAAAAAAAAATACAAACACACGAATTGAGAACCTCCTCCTTTTCCGGAAGTCGGTTAATAATGTTTTGGTAGAAACAACAAATGAAAAGGTAACAGTTATTTTGTTTTTATTTACCTAAGTTGTAACTCTTAGAACACATCGGTTTGCGAATGTACTTATTCCTGGACATACCCATATTATTTAATAGCTTTTCCTCGCGGTTCCACCCGCTGGAATAAGTTTTTCCGGGATGAAAGTCCCGGTTTATATTTTCTCGGGATAAAAATTAGCCTATGTGTTAATCCAGGACATGATGTACCCGTGTACCATATTTCAACGAAACCCGTTCAGTAGTTTCGGAGATGTGCAGTAACAAACAAACAGAAAAACAGACACACAGAAAAGAATTATAAAAATCGCTGATTTGTTTTCCATTACTCTCATTTCTCATTTTCTCATTAGAGTCACACCCTTTCTTTTTTATCTTATATCTTTAAATGTACAGACACACCAGTTCTACTGCTTTATTATATGTATTGATTTAAGGTTGGAATTTCAGCTTGGAATTCATGATTTTCAGAACTTTTTTGTAGTCTAACAAAGTTTTTCTTCACGTGTTGATATAGATATGGTTTGCTTTAAATTCAAGCAATAAATTTATTGAGACGAAATTGATATTAATATTTTTAATGAATAACATTTGACAATTAATTTATTATCTAGTTTATTTTCAAGGAGCGCTCCCATTAAAACGCGCGTCTTTAGTTTGTTTAGAAAATTGTGCTTCAATTAATTAAATGAACATGTCATAATAATAATACTGATTACTACTTTTATAACTGACGTAAATAGTCAAGGGTACGGTTATATTAATTTGGATGTAGGTATATGCTATAACGTAAATGGAGGTTCTAAATGTTTAATGTATAACGCCATTAATGAAATGATAATTATATGTAGTAATATATTGTTGAAACTGGTTTCTTGTATACATTGTTCACAATGAACGAGTTTCAACTCGTGAGTTCAAACGACAAAAAAAAAGTGGGTTGTTGTAACTGGTATTACTACTTACACACACACACACACACACACACACACACACTCACGCCTTTTTTTCCCGAAGGGGTAGGCAGAGGCGCAACTAGTGCACCCACTTTTCGCCGTGCGTATTCCGTCCTATGATGTGATAGGGGCGAGCCTATCGCCATATCGGGCTCAAATTCCAGACTCCGAGCTGATACTGAATTTAAAAAACCCAATATCACTTTGACCGACCCGGGAATCGAACCCAAGACCTCAGAATTGCAGACATACCGTAGTACAAATACGCCACCGAGTCAGCCCCACCGAGTGTTACCTTATTATTGTGATGTATTTATATTTTTCCGGCGTTCTACTTAGTACTTACTCGTATTCATTTCCCGAAGTACCTACGTTTATTTTTGAGTTTCTTTCTTTAATCTTATCACAAGACTTCCTCTCGTGCAAAAAATAATGTCTTTGGTAGAAATGATCTTCAATATATTTTAGGATGAAAAATGTAAGAACAAAGCAGAGGTCACCTCTAGTATTATCTTTATTTTATGGAATTCTATACGAATCAAGCCGATAAGTTAATTTGTTTTTTATTTTTATTGTCCAGTATTTTTTTATTAGAAATTATATTTAAATACGGATAATATTTTTAAAAGTAAACAATTGATTTTCTTGGTCTAACCTCAAATCTAAAACTCATTGGCTTAGTGTTGCTTAACAACGCCATCTACTCGTGAAGTTTTATTACTCGCCAATAGATGTCACGAATTGTCATATTTATCAGTTAATGTTTAAGTGGAATTACTGAAAACACGGATAAAACGTCATTTTCTAAAAATGAATCCTAGCTAGATCGATTTATCGCCTCAGGAACCCTCTGCATGCTAAATTTCATGAAAATCGTTGGAGCCGTTTCCGAGATTAAGATTATATATATACAAGAATTGCTCGTTTAAACATATAAGATAAAAAAATAGCCAAGGGTATTTAAGAAAATCAAAAGAAAAATAACGAAAACCCTGCGCCGCGATGCCTCGAACGTTATTTATTATAGTGGTGATTGTTTATCAAGGTGACCCGTTTTATATTTATCCCCTTAGCATCGAGTTAAACTTATCCTATATAAATTTAGAACTGGCAAAATATAATTCTTTGTTAAAGTTTGTTGAAAAATATATTTGCCTTTTTATAGGAACGGCCGTCTTATGGCAATATTATCTCGGGGCCATCTGCTGCATAAAATATGTGTTATCTATACTAATATTATAAAGAGGAAAGATTTGTATGTAAGTATGTTTGTAACGAATAAACTCAAACACTACTGAACGGATTTCGATGATATTTAGAACAAGGGTAGATCATGTCCTGGATTAACGCATAGGCTACTTTTTATCCCGGAAAAACATTTTCACGCGGGCGAGGTCGCGAGCAGAAGTCTAGTATTATAATAAAGGAAATATTTGCTATGAAGCATTTTGGAGGACCTGCGGAGGTTACTTGACAAGGTTTTTAGGCCTCCGAAAATCACACGAAACGCAACAGTAAGCTGTAATTTCGCATTGGTTTTCCGTGAGACAGTGGTGCTACCCCGGTCGAGCCGGCCCATTTATGCTGTAGACAAATATGTCTACAGTGTGGCTGTACACTTTTAAAAACTATATATTCAAATACTTTAAAAGAGATGATTTAAGGATTTAAAAGAGTTATTGCATGATTTCTGAATTTTTCCTAACTGTTACTTATTGCTAATTTATTGGTAATGAGTTAATAATGATGCGGTCAACCGCGACGTACATAGTAATTAATGATACATCCGAATTCCATATGGGCAAAACCAAAGTTTTTGTCGTTTATTTTTGTGAATTGACGCAAGTGATACAAAAACCACCATTATTGCTATGCCGTCATTTTCATGGTACAACGAAACCAATTAACCAAGAATGCCTACGGTTAGTTCTTTTTTTCAGTTGTGTACAGCAACATTTGAGTTTGAACCTGTGAACGCTGTCTGTATAGTCTGTATTTGTTTGATCAACATAAATAACATATAACAAGATGGAGATCGCAGCATTGCCCGAATGAGGGACCTTTCCCGGAAAATTCCCGAGATTTTTTATAAACATCAAGGGCATCAAACCGCAAACTCAAATTATATTGTACAACGCTCTAGTTCGAAGTCACCTAGAGAACGCTACCGTAGTTTTGAGCCCCTTCTACAGCGTACACTCACAACGTGTAGAGAGTATAAAGAGAGTGTTCAATAGACATCTGGCTTTTCTCACTCCTGGTTTTTCCCATAGATGTCCATATAATCTTAACTAAATTTAAAATGATTTCTCTCATTAATCGTCGCAAGCTCCAGAACATGTGCCAGCTTCATACGATTGTAAACGGCAAAGCTAATTGTAAGTTGTAACCATATACTCGAACGTTTTATCCTTTCAGGTCCATGAAATCATCCACGAACTCCAACCCGTAACATTCTGCAAAGTCCATTTTCTAAAACTAACCTAGGTCTACAATAATTCTGTACAAGAATTTGCAATCAGTATAACCAGTTTTTAAAGGATTGTAAAGAATTAGACGTGTTTCATTACCCCGTCTTCAAGCACAAGTGAATACGTCAATTGCTTTTATAAGCCTCACAATGCTCACACATGGTACATTGCATTTTATTTTCTTTTTTAACAATCATAGAAGATATGTTTTTGTTTATCAATATTTTATCTCTAGTTAAATAATATGTTTATTATTATTAAGTATAGCATTGCTGTTTTGATGTTCCATTTATATATTAATTCGCTAAGTACTATGGTGAATGTTATGTACGCCGTACTTGTTGTACATATCAGTGACTATATTATTATATTCATTCCAATGTAATTACCTGAAATGTTTTAATATATACAACGTGGCAGTGCTAATAAATAAATAAATAAACGTCACAAACGTTCGCTTTTTACCCGACTAGGGCGGAGCCAGGAAGGGTAATGATTTTAACACCCTATGTATGTATGTATCCATTTTATGTTCCACTCTAGCGTCGCTCCTATTGAACCGATTTTGACAAACGAGGTGTCTATCGATTCGTGTTTATTGTGCGATGGTTATAGGCTATATATGTTTCCAAATTTTTTATTTGTTTTCCAATTACACGTAATAGAAGAATGGTATTTGCATTTAAGTTACATATTGAAAGTGTGATTCAATGGAATCATATACGTTTTATAGAACAATTAAAGTGGTATATAAGCTTATCTACAGATTATTCCTTAGCGAAACATTTCTTTTTTATTTAATTTTATTGATAAATTCATAATAAGTTAATGGTTAGCTAAGTCTGAAATATACATAGCAAAAACTAAACAGAATGGATAAAAACTACCTTTTTCAAAACACATTAATTTCATCCATCACGATGTTTAAACATATTTGTCGGAATGTGCCTGGAGCGGAGTCTCATCACTGCCACTAGCTCCCGTCTGCTTAAAACACAATCAGTAATCTTTGGAGACTGTAACGGTTCAGGTTGTATCGTGCGGTACCAAATGCCTTTTTCTTGGGAACGCTTATAAAAGAACTCCTTACACACCTGACTACAGTGACGCTTTATTTGTATAAATCGGTATAATGAGGTGCAGGACTTGAAGGTATACCCTCCGGACCCGCCTCCTTAGCCAATAATTAATTATCCTCGCGTTAATATATAATCATTTAATGTTAATGACGACCGACCGATCATTGTGTTGCGCTTGCCTTTAAAATTATAAATTATTTAAATTGTGCGTATTGCTCGAAAACCAAATAAAATTCAAAAATTATGTTTGTAAATGTAGGCGTATGCACTCTGTACACCGTTTAATTATAATTATTTATTTGTGTTCTCTTCTCTAATTATGATTTTTTTTTTAGGTGTAGAGTTTAGTGTTTTTTAAATTCCTTCAATTGGATTTTATCTCAATTTAACGGTGATGTGTGTGCATTAGCTTATATAACTAATCTGACTTTGTATGCAAAAGACTTGAAAAAAAAGAATATTATAAAGATTCAATGGACAAATGATGACAAAAAAGTAAGCCCGGAGTTTCTTTCTGCCTTTCTTCTTCGGGTAGTCATCGCCTAGGTAGCTAGTGAAAGGCTGGTAGGTTAGCTAGGTTAGGGCCTGTAGTGTCCTCACCGGTGAGGATCGCGACGCGTTCCTTCCATTATTTTATTATTATAAAAATGATTGTTTCTTTTTTTTTATTTTATTTTTATCTTCTCTTTCCTGCCAGCCCGAGCTTGGCTTCATTATTTATTTTTCATTGATTTTACTCCCTATAAAAATGTCTGTAGTTATATAAGTGACTTTTTGTAATAATTATTATTATTAATTGAATGTATCTTGACTTATCATAAGTGCAATTATGTTCGCCTACGTGATGAATAAACTATTTTATTTTATTTATTTTATTTATTTAATAAGTATGCAGTGTCATTTACAAAAAGATCTATGTGAGAAAGAACCCGTTGCACCTTAATAATCTTATTCTAGGGTCTCATCGAAATAATTAGGCCTAAAATCTTATAAGCCAAAGACGCACCACGAATGGTAGTCATACACCGCGCCAAATGTTGTAAAGAGCTCTTTGAGTCTGTGAAGATCACAATATTATCATCTAAAATTGATTCTGCGTAACAACAGGCTTCGAAAATAGCAACTAGCTCGGCTGACATTATAGAAATTTCTGACCCAATCTTAAAACGTTCCCTGGTATTTGTTTGCGGGTCAAAGTACCTATATCCGTTTGGACTATCGATCCATCCGTAAAAAATAAATTCTTTAAGACTCAACATGTTTCATTTTTGATTCGACAAATAAATTTCAACTAAAGTACAATAATATACTTATTAATATGATAGTGAGTATTAGTAATAACAAACAAAACAATAGTAGGTTACATAAGGGCCATGTCTGGATTTTAGAGACAAAAATTGGCACTAGCCGGTTCAGTTTTTGTATTCACTTCCAAAAAGGGTATAACTAAACTGTAGTCTAGTTCTACATTTATTGTAAAAACCAATCTGCTAGGTTACTCCCGACTCCAATACCAATCGATTGTATATTGGCCAATTGGATTTGGTACTCTTGAAAATCATAAAAGCGCCACATTGGACCAATATTAGGTGGCTATTAAGTGAACTAAACACAATTGGAATTGACATTGGAAAATTCGTTAGCGGTACTCTTGACGTGATTTTGACTTTTAATATTGATATTAGATTGCGGTACGATTGCGTTGTCAAAGGAAATTTTTCAATCAGAAAATAGTAACTTTGCTTTTATTGTATTTGATTTTCATTGCAAATTTTTCAGAATAATTTATTGAAATGGCAAATTTGGTGTTCGCCTATAACTTATTGCACAGTGCCCGATTACGGGAATTAAAAAGCAGGTAAAATGAGCGAAGAATGTCGAAGCATTTCAGTAAAATATTGACCTTACCGGACGAGGAATTTGGAGCAAATTTTCGAATAAACAAAACTTTATTTGAAATGTTGTATATAGAATTGAAACCATATGTACCCTTCCCCAAGAGAAATAGTGAAATTCTACCTAAATTTAAAGTTATAGTTAATCTAAGTATACTTAGATCAATCTTTATCATAATCATTAACCTAACCTAAATATTTCAAATCAATAATCTGAGTAAAATAAATATTACTCAGGTAAGTACTAGTTTCTAAATTCAAGTTCGTGTTTTAGCGTTTAGATATTGGTGGCGTTGTCCTTTTACGCCACTGGAAGTTACCAGCGGCAAGTTGGAGGTACTAAGGGGCTCACTATGTCCCAACAGTCGGTATCCCGGTGTATAAAGCAGGTGACGGCATGCGCACTTTTTAAAAGCCCCTTTGCCATGCCCGAGTGGTTCTCCACCAAATCAACTAAAGCTTAAATTTTGCGCGTAAGTTGGTCTAGACATTTTTCATGCACATAAAAACCATTTTTAAGCTGTATGGTACAGAATAACTTCGCCTTTCTAAATGTAAAAATTGAGGCATAACGAATTTTGACAACCAAACACTACTTTTTCAGTATTTCGCGAATTTATTTACGTATTTCAACCAAATAAAACAAAATTAATTTTATATCAGTTTCCAAAAAAATGTAATTTTCTACACTCGAAAATGGTTTAGTTATAAGCGAAAACAAAAACTAACACAACTTATGCCAGTTTTGACCACAAACTCCTGCTACAAGACACAATATCTTGACCAAAGCGCCAAATAATGAAAAACATCACGTTGGCACTTGAATCAGCATACCTTGGTCACTTACCTTGTTAAGTAACTTTATGTGGACTGTGTAATAAAGAATGCAAAATAAAATTACAAGCAAAACAACAAAATAATAATTTTAGTTCCCGCTAATAGTTGACGTTTAAAAAAATCAACCCATGGCAAAGGACACACAGCGTACAGCCTCAGTCTTTCAAATACATTAATTTATTTGATTTTTTTAATAAAACGTACGTGGAAATATTAAATATTGAAAGAAGAATGAATTTTAATTATGGAAAAAGGATTTCAAGCGGTAATTGCTAAGTTTTTCAACTTTAATGTTTGTTTTACCGGTTTCTTCCAAGCTTCGGACATCTCTAATGTCAGCTAACGGACGAATCCGTTATCCAGCGACCATATACCCAATAGACGTCTAATAATAGGCGATCGGTTTCGGGTAACACATCTGACTAATAGATCAGATGTAGCTTGTCGTTCAATATCTTCAAGTCAGTTGTGACCACAACTGTGAGCTGTAAACACTTCCACATTATCGATTTACTAAATTCTATAATCGCCCTTTGCACAAAACAGTGGTGTACTAAAAACAACCAAACTTTGGGTTTTCACAAAAATAGCATTACTTTTCTTATTTATGTCAATAATTTGACTTATCAATATTTTTTTTTATATTATCGAAATTCATCTTATACCGGCCATGATGTATTTAAAATTTTAACATTGAGGAACGTTACTGTCAAATTATATTTGCATTTCTTTCTGACTTAAGTGCATTTTACGCTATCTCTACTGCTTAGTTGTTTACTGTGGTTGTTTAGCCATTATATGACAAGTGACGCACCCAATAAAAATAGTGTTTCTATGGCTACGTAAAACATAATTATGTCGACAGGCCCAATCGTAATGCAGGTACCCCGCTTCCTCAAACCTCAAGTAGTTGACAGAATTAATTTGAAAGAAAATATTGGGCATTAGGTTCTTACGTAGTATTACTTACTCTATGCATTAGGTGTCTAGGGGCTATATAGTCGCTGCCGTTACCCAATGACAATACAATTCTAATTTTAATCCAATTACAATAAATTGCGTTTCAAGAGTACGAAATCATTTGACGTACACATTGAGATTAATATTTCATGAGATTTTTTACTAGGTAGATAAAATTAAAAGAAAAATTACTGTATGTTTTAATTATTTTCCGCCGACACGCGTGTCAGTAAAAAAACACGCTAATGTGTATGTATTCATAAAAAAGATTTTATTATAAAGGAAATAATTGAATGAGTTTTTTTTTATTAACAACTTTGAACCTGTTTCTTTTTACATACAATATTGTGTACGGAATATAATATGCAATTAGGGAGGCCGGCATAGTTCTGACGATCATTGAAGATATTTAATCTAAGACGTTTGTTGATGGGAGGGTGCGGGATATGAGGTCTAAAGATGCACCACCTTACTTTGTTGCCAGTTATCAGGAGTCGCGTTCCAGATTCTTCTCGGAGACATGCTAGCAGAATTGTCGCATTTATCGACATTATATTTTGATTTATAAATTGACTTATCAAGTCCCTTCATTTTGTTATGCCCATATAAAAAAAGAAGTAAATATTGCGTCGCCATTGGTTGAAGCTAAACAACACATCATATCAATATCATGTTAAGACATATTGCCTAGGTCGGAGAGAATTAAAGAAAAATAAATATATGAAATATTTCTTTACACTATGGTACTACTAGATATTCCTACAGCCATTTATCATGTGATTGCGATGATGACATCTCTATAAATATTGCAACATAACCTTGGCTCCATTAATGCAATAGAACGACCCATTAAATATTTGTTTTATCCCAGTTTATCTTATCGGCATCTGGTTAGGGCAATGTAATTTGTAGGTATAGTTAACTGAAAAGAGGCCAATGTAAAATGGAATATTAAAAAGTATATAAGTCAAGTAAGATTATTAGTCAGTAAACATTTTTTCTAAAATCTGTAGTGTAAAATATTAAACAATAAGTGTGCGATTTTGAAGTGATAACTTCGTATGGGAGGGTAAACCGCTTCGTAATGTAACGCGTTACGGCGCCACTCTGTCAGGCTTCGCGAATGCGGGCGGCGGCAGCGGCGAGCGCACGGCGGCCAGTAGGTGGCGTCGCTATTTTTATAATCAATAAAAGATTTTATTAATAAATAACTTTTCCTCACATTATCATATTAATATACATAAAGTTTAAGTAATAACCTAAGCTTTTCTCAAGTTAAACAATTTAAATATTCAATAGGTCAACTTAGATTAGTTTAAGTTATCACTTCTGTCGAGCGTCCCGAGACGCACACGTTTTTACACGCTTTATATTAGCTTCACTTGTTTTTACATATTTAATATATTTTCTAAAATTCACTTAATGACACTTAATTTCCATGTTTACGATCTAGACTTATACCGAGGATGTAGGTTATTCTCAAAAGCTTATATATCTTATTTTTTTTATTTACGTTGAGCAATATTTTATAAATTGTACAATTTATACAATTCTAAGATTAAACTGATAGTATATTTTATTCTTAGCTCAGAACCGTGAAATAATATATATTTTTTCTTATCGCCAATAATAATATCCGAGGTCTACAAATAATATATAATTTCACAGTAAACGAAGTATTTATTATGCATGTTTGAAATATAACGTCTTAACCATAAAGATAGTTATCTAGAAAATGGCATCTTTGGGATTATAATAGTATGTACATGTAAAATTAAAAAAAAAATTTTTAGTTAACAAAAATATATTTTTCACATAACAATTACAACCAACAATTATTTTTTATTAATTAAACTAGTTTTATTATGAATCCGTAAAATGGCCTCATTACGGATTCAAGAGTTAATGGAAGTGAACATGTTTTATGGCATTACTAGTTAAATAAATATAAATTTACGTTAACTATCTTAACAATAAGAAAATACTATACATATTTACATATTATACTGATTCTAATAACATCTCGTGATATCCATATTATGTTAACGATCTTTTAAAATCTTGATTATATTTTTAAATTTTGTTTTTTTAATTTCCTGTCGTAAACTGTATTTACTTTTCGTAATTTATTAGTTGTATAATATTTGTAATGTATAATATAACACCTGTACATTTGATTATATATAAACTTCGTACATGTTCGTTAAACTCAAATTAAGAGGCTATAGGTTGCACCAAAAGCCTCTTCGATAAACATGAATTATTAAAACACTGAGCCTGCCCCAAGAACAATAAAGTAACGGAATGTTTGCTCATAAGTAGTCGAAAGTGCTTGTAACCATAGACAATTTTGATTCATCGGATTTTTTCATACTGTATTGTCGAATTGACTAAAAGTAACCAAATTAAACTTATTGATACTTATGTTCATTAAAAATAGGTATCAGATGATGATTAGTATTTTGGGCTAGTCATTACATAATACTAATTCTTAATTCTATTTATCCATAACGTACAAATCTCATTGAGTAGAAATAACAAATTTATAATAAAATTTGTATACGTTTAAAATAACAATGTACATCTTTGGAATTGGTTTATAATAACGCTTATACCTAGTAGATGGGTATATAGTAATTGGTAACATATTACAGCGTTTGGCGTACCGTCATCGTTTGTGTTTCAACCAGTCCTCCTTTATCATATCAGCGCCCTTCTCACCGATCATGATCACTGCGGCATTCGTGTTGCCACTCACTATCGTTGGCATTACACTTGCGTCTATCACTCTCAGACCTTCAATACCGTAGACCCTCAACCTTGGATCCACGACTGCTTCCTTGTCCCATGAGGGTCCCATCTTCGTAGTACCCGATTGATGATAGATCGTCATCGATATCGTCCTGACTTGGCATTCTATGTATTCATCTGACATGAATGTATGCTGTTTGCAGTTTGGTAACGGTTTGTTGTACAATCTCGAACCGAACTGCTTGAAAGGCGACGCGTTTGCCACTTGTAGTGCGATTTTAATACCGTCGACGAGACGAGCGACATCTAGCGCGTTCTCGTGATACCTCGGGTTCATGATCGGGTAGTGGAATGGGTTGGAACTCTTTAATCTCACGTATCCTCGTGTGTTTGGTCGCAGTAGTAAAGGCATAATAGTCCATGCATCTTTGTTGGCTATTGGTTTGTACACATCGTCGTATATTTCGTCAGTCAAACCCAAAATCTTTCGTACAATTTGTCCATTATCGGAAGAAAAGGACGCAGGCGCCATATGAAACTGTATATCTGGCCAGAGACCAGAACTATTTGCATATTTGGTATTAACAAACGCCACGCCCTCTAATCCTCCTAGCGTAGTCATAGGACCTCTTTCATTGACCACGTAGTTCATACTAACAGGGAAAGCTTGGAAACGGTTTTGTACTATCGCTACTGGCTTGTCGACTAAGAATGTTAGACCTCCGACTCCGACGTGGTCCTGTAAGTTTTCCCCAACAGGCAAGTCTTTCAAAACTCTAATCCCGACATCCCTTAAATGATCTTTAGGACCAATGCCTGAAAGCATGAGAAGTTGGGGACTATTTATGGCGCCTGCAGACAATATGACTTCCTTTCGAGCATAAACTACTCTCTTATAACCATGCCTTACATATTCTACACCATACGCTTTCATAGTGACTGGGTTGATGAGCACTCTTGTTACTTGCGTATTTAACGAAACGTCGAAATTTTTACGAGTCCTAATGGGTCTTAGAAATGCCTTAGCGGTACTGCATCTTGTACCACGTCGTATGGTCCCCTGGGCTATCATAAAACCCGTCTGTTTGGCTCCATTTATATCTCTATTCTCATATCCTATTTCTACTCCCGCTTCAACAAAGGCTGCGACTAGTGGCGTCCTCCAAGGCGCTTCTTGAACTGTCAAATATCCTCCTTTTCCATGATATTTACTCTTTGCCAAGTAAGGATTTCTGTTGTCTTCCGATTTGATGAAGTATTTCAGTACATCCCGATAGCCCCATCCAGGGTTGCCGAAGGATTCCCACTGATCGTAATCAAACTTGTTTCCTCGAACATAGATCATGTAATTCAGAACGCTTGAACCGCCAAGCACCTGGAAAAGTATAGTGGAAATTAAACATAGTTATTGAATCAACTGCAGTATATTTTTTTATTATTGAACAATGTTATTATATTGGTGTGTTGTCTATTTTATTTTTATGTCTATTTGTGTCGTTTATTTGCATAGAAATGTAATCAACATTTCAGTCTAGTGACATTGCTCGTAGTTTACTTGTTATAAAATTCTCCGAATGTGTTTTTTGCTATTAAGATATTGAAAGGCGCAAAATTTAAATTCTTCTCACGCACTGTCCACTGAATTGAGTTCATTATATATTCAAGTTAATTTGTAATACCTTGCCCCTGGGCCAGTTGCATCTATGTTTTTTGAAGCCGAGGCAGGCGTACGCCGTGGGCTCGGTCTTGTACTGCCAGTCTAGCTTCGTTAGCTGCAGGTACCCGGCTAACGAAGGGACGTCTGTTATTTCGTTCTCGTCCGGACCTGAAACGTGAATTCAATATTTGCTAGGAAAGTTTTATTCAAATTAAATTTGAGTTATCTACGTATTCAGACTTTAAGTAACCGATTTCTTTATTACAAGTGCGGGTTCTGGTATGAAATAGTGATACCTTAGGATGATTCCGTTTTATTTTTTATTTGATTGGTATCAATAACGGCCATGAACGTATTCGTAGTTATAATTTAAATTATGGTTTCAACTCACCGCTCTCCAATAAAATAACGTTCCAATTCTTGACTTCAGTGAGTCGATTAGCCACGACGGCACCCGCCGATCCTCCTCCAACCACAACGAAGTCATACTCCCTTCTCGGCTCCTTATCCAACACCTTCGCTTCGGGGTCATATGAGTTGTAATTGTGATAAGTCAGCGCTCCAAGCAGGAGCGGTATTAACCACAGTCCAGTCACACTGACGGATTTCAGCGCTGTAGACGCTAGAAGTACGTGAACACCCATTTTCTTCTATCACAGTTTCGGTATCTAGTGTGCCAATATTATAGCATAATAAAATTTGTTGGTTTATTATGAGGACTAGTTGGTTTTATGTCTGTCTGGTGGTTTGCTTTTTCGCATCGGTAGGCTTGTGCGGGGTTGGTGTGGTCGTCGCATGTTACGCCACATCGCAATGTCGCCTGGTGATGAAGTACCTTGCTGGTATCTAGAAGTAACCAGAGAATAATATTAGTAAATAGGGAATAAACTTTCTTAATTACATTTACCATTTCCTCATGATTATTTTCTATTGTATACTGCATAATAGCTCTCAATCTATAGGTAGAGCCTAGATTTTCGTTATTTATCATGTTATTTGGTAGGTCTGCAAAATTGATATTATTATTTTTTTAAGGCGGATACGCTAAATCTTCCATGCTTGTGTTTAAATGCAAAATGTTTAACTGTTGCATCGTATTACATAGTCTTTTGTATATTTATTCGTTGTATTTTAATTTTACGATGCAAATGTGCTTCATCCATATTATAATAATTTCAATCTTCAGACATATCTCTATCCAGATCGAATTCTTTTTTTAGCTTTATGTAGTACTATAGTAAGTTATGTAAGCATCAAAAATCACATAAATGCACTTAGGTAGATTTTATTGCTTTTTTATAAAATAATCTACGGGCAATGACCTAGTGCTAAACCAGTTGCTAAATGTATTTTCATTATGAATTCGATAGACTATGTTTGTAGCTCTAAATTATGTCTCTATAAAAAACAAAATAAAAGATATTTAAATGGTTTTTTTTTTTTATTGCATTGAATGACGAGACGAGCATGCTGTTCGCCTGGTGGTAAGCGATGCAACCACCCATAAACAGTAGCAACACCATCCAGCAACTTGAATTACAAAGTACTGTGTGGCATTCCACTGCGCTCGTCATCCTGAGACATAAGATGTTAAGTCTCATTATGTCCAGTAGTTACACTGGCTACAATGTCCTTCAAACCGAAACACAACAGTGCATGCACACTACTGCTTGGCGGTAGAAATAGACATTGCGGTGGTACCCACCCAGACGGACTCTTACATATGAGAGACCTACCACCAGTAATATAGTATGGTAAATAGTTTACACGAGTGTCTTTACTGTAATAGGGCTGATATTAATAAATTTGTTTTATTTTACAGGTAAATTAATCAGCTATGTATAACAACAAAAAGTACTGATGATCTGGTAAGAAATACATACTCAAATCTATTTTGTAGACATTAGCTTATAGTATGCCTAAAGATAATAACACTAGTCCTGTATTATATACTGCCCATTGCTGAGCACGGGCCTCTTCTACAACTGAGAGTGGTTAGGCCTTAGTCCACCACGCTGGCCTAGTGCGGATTGGCATACTTCATGTACCCTTGAAATTTTTAAAGAATAGTCCTCACGATGTTTTCCTTCACCGTTAAAGCGAACGATAATTCATAAACAATACACACGTAATTTTAAAAAATCAGAGGTGTGTCCCTTGGGTTTTGAACCTCTGGACATTGTCTCGGCAGACCGTTCCATTCGCAACTAGGCTATCGTCCACTTCATATATCCTAACGGCAGACTTATTGATAGGGTATTCATTCCCATAATAGTTTTTTTGTTTTTTATTAGCATTAACGATTGTAGAAAGGCATCTTGGCACTGGCCCCAGATATAATTTGAATTGCCCCAGATTTAATTGGTTTCCAGGTGTCATGTCACACTGCATCAGTTCGCACCCTGTAGCGATTACGTGAAAGTGAATGATTGATGAAGTTGATTGTATTGGAAAAAAATGTTTTATTGTTCACAATAAACCGCGTGTATTGTTTAAAATGTTAGGCAAATACAATGTTTAACATGGATTTAGAAAGTGTTGGGGTTACCACACGGGACACAATGGATAATGTGTTTTAGTTTTATAGCGTTTGGGTAGTAATTGCATACTAGGCTTTTACAAAATAAGCAAGATTTTAGTTAAAGTTTGTTAAAATTGGCTTAGTAACTATTGCTATGAATTTGGAATTACGGTAAGTACAGTCAACCACACAAGTAGCTGAACAAATTCCAAAATTTAAAAACTCTTATAGACGTTTGTGTTTTTACGCATTTCCGTTTTCTCTTCAGAAGAATAAAATAAAAGGGATTTACTTTACTTCGCACACAGGAAAAAAATGTTATGATTAAACTTAAGGCGATTATGAGATTTAAAAAAAAAGCAATGAGAGGTGTAAGGGACACCCGGATGGAACGAAGTTCCTTTCGATTAATTAGTGAAGGAATTGTAATAAAATTTTATTTATATAACAGAGTGTGTATATATATAAATATATAAATATTTTCCTATTTCCGTTCCAATACATAAGTTTCTAGAGAAAAAAACAAATAAATACGTGTGGCACTCGGGGACTGCCGCGGTAAAGCTATTGCGTATCATTTTTATCACAAATGTTGATTGACTAAACACAAATTCGATCTTACGCTTACCACATAAAGTAGATTTTTAAACGCGAGCAAAGCACGTTTAGTCTTGTTATTGATAAATGTCAGTAACCAAAGTAGAATAAATCAACAAAATTTTAAAAAAGAATGTTACGTTCGATTCTTTTGTACTCGTGCCGTGCCAACGCTGGGGAAATAGCTTCTACGCAATGATTTAAGGTTCATATGAGATTAGTAAGAAATGGTTTTAATGACTTTAATAAATAAAAATATACTCGTTTCAAGAATTATAGCTTCGTCGTCTTCTTCGTCGTCGTGACAACTTTTCCGTCCAGCCCCCTTTCACAACGCGCGATAAGGAACTTCGTTCCAATTGTTCAGGTATTTATGTGACTGACTTTACTTATAATATTAGATATTAATTAATAATATTGTACAAGAAACAGGGGATCAGTCAATAGTAATTATGTGATTAATGTTCAATTAGTCTACGATAAATTAAGAAACTGTAACTTAATTTATAAATAGCCGTATGATTTTCAAAACGGATTAACAAATTGTTGAGAGCAGAACAAGATCTTACACAGGTTAAATAATAGTTTATTATTCAATTACACGGCTTGTTACTCAATTTAGATCAAAAATGAGTATTTCTCAAAATGATTACTAAAAATCATAAGGAGTAAAAAATAATAGGAATTGAATGGATTATAATTTAAAATCCCGTGTTTCATTGATGACAAGTTTATTGAAAAAGATTTGAATTTAGAACACCGGATGGTAAAATTGTGTTTTTAATGATTTACTGTAGTTTTTTGTGCAATGCGATGCAATCAACCCTGTATCATATATACTGCCCACTGCTGAGCACGGGCCTCCTCTACTACTGAGAGGGGTTAGGCCTTAGTCCACCACGCTGGCCTAGTGCGGGTTGGCAGATTTCACTTACCCTCGAAATTCTTATGGAAACTTCTCAGGTATGTAGGTTTCCTCACGATGTTTTCCTTCACCGTTAAAGCGAACGATAATTGATAAACAATACACACGTAACTTCGAAAAGTCAGAGGTGGGTGCCTTGGGTTTTGAACCTCCGGACATTGTCTCGGTGGACTGTTCCATTCCCACCAAGGCTATCGTAGGCTTTTGTACTCAATAATAATTAAGTTATACGTAAACGGGTAATCAGTGTATTAAAACGTAAAGAAAAAACTTCGTAAACCTTTTTAAACACTTGCGCGCACGGACAAATGTGAGATTTGGCAGAATTAAAGTTCAAAGTTGATCGCAGGGACACGCTGGATGCAGGCCGCTTTCAACAGGTCCGACTGGAAATCTTTAAGGGGGGCCTATGTTCAGCAGTGGACTTCATGTGGCTGACGATGATGATGAAAGTTCATATAATGAAGGAGTGTAGTAAAATGGACGATACAAGTGGACGATAGCCTAGTTGGGAGTGGAAAGGTCTGCCGAGGCAATATCCGAAGGTTCAAAACCCAAGGCACACACCTCTGAATTTTCGAAGTTACGTGTGTATTGTTTATCAATTATCGTTCACTTTAACGGTGAAGGAAAACATCGTGATGAAACCTATATACCTGAGAATTCTCCATAAGAATTTCGAGGGTGTGTGAAGTCTGCCAACCCGCACTAGGCCAGCGTGGTGGACTAAGGCCTGACCCCTCTCTGTAGTAGAGGAGGCCCGTGCTCAGCAGTGGGCAGTATATTATAAACAGGGCTGATTGCTTGCAGTAAAATAAAATTTATGAATTACGGTAGAATTTCGACCAGTGGGCGACCACTAGTAATAATAAATCTCTAATAAATTGTCCGCACCACCGCTGGGTAAGAACAATGATCATGTCGCGGCGCAGCGCGGTGTTATGACCAGCGTGGAGAATGAATCAGAGCGTGACATATTTCGGCCAATTTCTTTTTTCGTGCGTAACCACCACGCCATGATCTTTCAATTACCATGGTTGAATGTCTCGCCGCGTGGTGCTGTTTGTATGGGGGTAATGACTTACTACTACTATATATCGCACCTTTAGGATGAAAACGACACAATTCAAAAAAAACGAAAATTGAGTTGTCATAAAATTACTTAAAACGAAATTTACAATACAACAATAGTTCAAACACCGCCATATTCAAGCAGGAAAAGGACAAAACTATTATATCGGTGCCTTTTTAATTATATTATCATAAAAAAGGGACCAGTTTTAAATCATTTTATGACGATAACTCAATTTTCGATTTTTGGTAATTGTGTCGTTTTCGTTCTAAAGGTGCGAATTATATCTACACTTCTATTGATGGGCAATGCGGTGGGTTTAAAATCGGTTGATTGGGTATAAACCCGTTAATTCACGTATTTATACCCGTGCATACCCAGTTCTTTATTGGTGTTCAAAGTTTATAAGTTGTTTACACAAGCACCGGGTTTAAACCTTGTCATTGCTATCTCTGCCTGTTGAGTGCACGTTGGAGTTAAATTTTGGTAAACTTACTAAAATGTCTTGGTTCCCATTTGATTTTTTAAACGCATACGCATACTCACGCCTTTTATCCCCGAAGGGGTAGGCAGAGGCGCAACTAATGCACCCACTTTTCGCCATTTTTATTCCGTCCCATGATGTGATAGGGGGCGAGCCTATCGCCATATCGGGCACAAATTCCAGACTCCGGGCTGATACTGAATAGAAAAACCCAATATCACTTTGCCCGACCCGGGGATCGAACCCGAGACCTCAGCATTGCAGTCGTACCGTAATATAACTACGCCACCGAGGCAGTCAGTGAATTTTTAAAACACGATCTTTTTGTCGGATACCTATTATTGATTTGTTTTGTCAATTCCAATCATTGTTTTTATCATCAACCACAGTAAGTCTACTACTGAAGATAGGCCTCCCCCAATTTCCAGATCGGCCTGTTGACAGCGTTCTGCATACATTATCATGTAAAAAAAATATTTGAAATTCGAATGATGGATGGGAATTGAAAATTTTAATTTAAACCCAATATCGGTATAGTTTTTTTGGTTTATGTTGCAAGATTACATTTTTTGATTTATCGATATTACAAGTTAGGAAAGTGCATGAAAAGATTGATGAAGGTAGAGGAAGCGAAAAAAGTGTGCCAGAATCGAGCGAAGTGGCAATCTCTGCCTACCCGCATGGGATAGAGGCGTGAGACTATGTATGGATGTATGTACCAAGTTAGTAAAACGTATGGTTAGAGAACGAAGCCTATAAGCGGCAATATTAACTTATATGCGATGACGGTACAAATAAACAAATGTTATATAAGTTGTGACCACTTGGGCTGTAATCGGTGGCATTAGGTGAAGGTCGTTTCTCGAACTTTCGATTGTGCTGTCATGTCACCGACAGTGTTGACACCGGGTGAGTTGGAGAAAGTAGGAATGTTTGGTTGCGGAATTTTAGTATATTGATTGTTCTGTATAGCTTGTTGATTGTTTAATTATTTGAAACAATCTGAGCCCTATGGCTGAGACAACTGTCTAATTAATTTACAGGCGCATAAGCGTAACTAGTTCGTTGATAAGAGCTGGCATAATTTGTGGTTCTACCTACATTTATCTAATGCCAAAAGAAAGAGAAATTTCATTAAATAAATTTAAAAAAAAAATTAACATTGAACCATAGTCCGCTGCCCTACGATTCCTCTGAACGCAATTAAAATTACTGTTAATATTATTAATTTCTATCATATTTAGACTTTAAACAATTATGATTGTCATGGAATTATACAATAAGTCACCGAATTACATCAAATACAGAAGACATAATTAATAAGTTAGATATTTGTTTACATTTTCAGAACAAGACTTGTAAATAGTCTGTACAACTTTATGCATAACTTGATATGTTACCATTGCATTGATAAATATCTTATTATATATTCTAAACGCGTTCGCAACAGTAATCAGGAAACTGGTGTAATGGGTGAAGGCCATGCCGAAATTACTTTCACTCTTGCGCAACACGTGGGACGTGGTCGCTTGACCACTTAGTGAGGCGATGACACGCTAAGAGGTGACCTTTGGTGTGCATCATTGTTTTTTATAGTATATAAATAATATTAGTAATATTATAAAGAGTAAAGATTTGATCTTTTGTTTGTAATGGATAAAATGAAAAACTACTAGACAGAATTTAAAAATAACAATTAAATCAATGAATAATTATATTTTCTGTTGTTCTATATGTAACCACGAAAATCTATACTAATACTATAAAGAGGAAAGATTTGTATTTGTGTGTTTTTGTATGTTTGTAACAAATAAACTAAAAAACTACTGGATAGATTTTAAAAATTCTTTCACCAATATAAATATAGTAACATAAGCTAATTTTTATCCCGGGAAAATATAAGCGCGACTTTTATACCGGAACATCATTTCACGCGGGCGGAGCTGCGGGCAAAAACTTGTATAAAATAATGTACAAAATCAAATATAGGAAACTACCCTATTGATGAAGTTTCATTAAGCTATCGGCAACCTATCAGGCAAGGACCATGCCGAAATGAAATTGATTCTGAGCACATTTTGTACCCGCTGGATAACACCGTATCTGCAGTTTATCCGGTTTCTTTTTCGATGTATAGGAGAGATGTTTTAAGCACTCCTATCTTATAGAGGGGCTAATGATTAGATTCACAAAGCAATATTATTATGAGAGATTCAATCGCGACTGGCGAAGGTTCGTTTCCTTTTCATAATGACGTAACAACCTTGCGGAAGTTGTGTTTGAACGTTGGTATTAAAGAAATCACTTGGGCAAAGGAATTCTGCTTTGACATTTTTATTTTTAAATAATAATTATTATTGATTGAAATAGGATTATTGGATGGGAAATTTGTATGTGTTTATTATATAATGTAATAGTACGGGCCCTGTATTATATGCTGACCCATTGTAGAACACGCGTTTTATCTTCTACTAAGCGGGTTCAGACTTCTGGCCTTAGTCACTGGACTAATGAACTGTCATTAAATATATTTTTTACTCACAGTAAGAATTTGAAAATTTTACGAAACAAAATAAAGTGACTATTATAAGTAACATACATAGCTTCACGCCTATTTCCCTTTTCAGGGGTAGGTAGAGATGTATCACACCCATATTTCGCCAGCTATGTCAGGTCCCATGTAATAGAGGACGGACCTATTGCCATTTACCAGGCACATTCCCAGACTCCGGGCTGATACTGAGTAGAAAACTCCAATATCACTATTACAAATAACATAATTCAAAGCCAGACTACATTCAAATGAGATGTTTGCAAATTATATAACAAAATTCATAAAGAAAGTGTAACATCTCGCATAATCTCGGAACTGAGTTGTGCATAATAACATTTTGTGCATAATTTGTGGACGTCATTTGTCTTCATTATGAATACAATTATATACAACTATGTACTAATTACATTTACAATTCGAGTGAGGTGCACGTTTTGTTACGGATGGAGTACACTTTAAATACATAGCTTAGTTAGTTAAGTAATAATAAATTTATGCGACGTTACTCGTCTCCATTGGTAGTAATGTATATGGATTGAGGTGGTGGTTATAATTGTTTTATTACATACATTTATAATATCACGCCTCTATTCCATAGGGGTAGGCGGAAACTATGGATTGCAACTTTGCTCGATTCTGGCACACTTTCGCTTCCTCTACCTTCGTCAATCTTTTCATGCACTCCCGCCGGTGCAGGGTACTTTTGACTTGGCCTTTACCTAGAACGTCAGATATCTGACATTCAAAGGTTCGGTGCGGTCGACCCCTGCCGGCCCTTCCATCCACACTCGCCTTATATGTCCTCTTTGTCAGTCTCCTATCATGCATCCTTTCCAAAAATTTATTATAATTAAATATTATGAAATACTACGAGCTAAACAACTATATTTTGCTCACCTTCGTAGAAGAAGCTCCTGGGATTAAAGTAACCTATTGCATTATGTACTTATTGTATTACGACAAAAATACAGAACATAAAACGTTTCCCCAAATTATACATTTAAATAAAGAAAACTCCATCCAAATTGGATCAGTAGTTTTTGAGAAAATCGCGGACATACAAACTTACATAGGTACATACGGGTCGAATAAAAGACTTCCTTTTTGAACTCGTTCATGATCAGGTCTTCTAGATCGCCCCGTACATTCAAACTTACAAACAAATTTTACTTTTTCCTATTATCAGTGTATATGAGTCAGTAAAAAGCTTTTAGTAGCTTTGGAGTTGGACTAGTCAAGTGTGTGCAACAGCTTATTTATTTGGAATTAAGGCGAGATACTCGCCGTGTTCCGGATCTTTTACTTTTTACGTAATTGTCATTGTTCCATAAAGCGGTGTTTTGGTTCACAATAACTATGAATAATACTTTCATTGTTTGATGCTATAAAGGCGGTCGCTTACACATTCGCGTTTAGTTATTGTGTATGTTTAAAATTTTTCTCCCATATTATAATAATCTAAAGTTTTTATTATTCTTCATATTTTTTATATGGCATTAGGTTTTGAAAGCGGTTTTTCCCGCGTACAATTCTTTTCCCACTATAAATTCTAATTATGAATATTTTCGGAATAAAAGTAGCGTTTATTCCAGAATTTGGTATATCTGTGTGCCAAATTTCATCCAAATGCATTCAGCGGTTTTGCGTTCATTTCTAATATCCGAACACCTTTACCGAGACAATACACAAGTACCTTCACAAAATTTTCCATCTATAATATTAAGATAGTAGTATTATTAAATAGTCATGTACATTATCTAATATTAAGTGATCGTTACCGCCCATGAACATCTACTTTCCAAGTGGAGATTGTAGCTGCTTTGATGTTTTAGAGAAGGTATTTTGGTATGCGCAGGGAATTTGTTAGGGCATCGGTAATATTTATAATAATCTAGTCAGAAAAAAGTTATATACTTATCCTTGATGCGACAAGTTGCATATTTTTTTTATGTGATCATTCACCATTTTTACACCGGGTAGCTATGCAGCATTCGATCAGCATTCTCGATGTTTCAAGAATTTTTTACAATAAGCTTAATAACATTGTTTGACTATGATCTCGTAAGAGTAGATCAAGCTTTTGATTATATTAATTAACGATTTTTATTTACCGTTCATGAACAAGACGAATAGCGGTGAAAGTTATTTATTGCTTAGGAAGTACGAGATGGAAGTTACTGAGCCTCCGTCAAGTTAATACTTATTACGTACGCGAATTGTTTTACTTCCACGCCGAAGTAGAGATCAAACCCTCGTTAAATTTTCGCGTTTTTGAGACAAAGACTTGTTTATTGATCTCCGTGAATTTTTGAGCCTAAGCATGTATGTGTAATTACTAGAGACGGGATTGTATGCATTTCATATTTTGGCCATTTTCAGTGGTTTTGAATATAATGGATTAAATCATGGAATGGTGCATATTTTCGCCATATTAGGTGATCTTATATTACAACTTTTCATTAGGATAACTAATAATAAGTGAAATGCAAATGAAAGCGGGACATTTTGTGTATCTTAGTGACGATCAGTTAGTTTCTTTTCATTGATTGATGTTGCATATTTTGATGTATTTAATGCATATTTTTATAATGTTTTATGCATATTTCGGGCTTTTTAAGTTGCATGTAATGCGGTCTTTAGTAATTACTTATTCAAATAATATAACGAAATGCTAAACTTTGTTATCTTTAAAAAATGAAAATATACTAATGCAACTATTATAATTAATAATAGTATTTTGTTAAATAGAAAAGGTAATGTTTTTCACTTGTCATTTACTGTATTTATTTTATATTGCGTAGTTTTGTGAAAATAAATGCTATGTGGTAATTTTAAATTTTAATACTTAATAAATATCCTGTCGTAATATTGAGCATTTGGCGTAGTTGTATTACGGTACGACTGCAATGCTGAGGTTTCGGGTTCGATCCCCGGGTCGGGCAAAGTGATATTGGGTTTATCTACTCAGTATCAGCCCGGAGTCTGGACTTTGTGCTCGATATGGCGATAGGCTCGCCCCCTATCACACCATGGGACAGAATACGTACGACGAAAAGTGGGTGCACTAGTTGCGTCTCTGCCTACCTCTTCGGAGATAAAGGGCATGAGTGTGTGTATGTTCTTCCAAAAATCTGCAATTTCATGTTTGTTTCTGCGGTACCTATATTGGTTTTGTATATTAGTGTATTCCAAAACATGTGCTAATGCGAACATCTAACAACGAAACGATTGCGAATTGCAATAAATTCGCAAGTAGCCTCAAATCATTGTTTAAACTTAGAATTTGTTTAAGTTGTAAGTATAATATTACAAATTTACAGTTACAAAAGAAGTTGTTGATATTTTGAAACACTGTTTTGAAACTACGACATAGAGCAAGGTCACAAATATGTTAAAAATATGTTACACTACCTTTTTTTTTCTGTATGCATTCTTATTATAACTGCATAAGTCACAGGATTAACCCATCGTCTCATCATACGAAATTCGAGACAAGTGAACCAGGTTTCATGCAACAATTGTGCATGCAGTTACAAAAGGTTATCTTATATAACGACTGGCATGGTGTCGCAATGTCGGCTGCCTTGGTAAGGTTCGCGGTCGCGGTCGACCCCGGCGTTCTTATTTTGAATATCGAAGGTATAAGATTGTTTTTAATAAACGTTTACGGATTGGGGTATTGGTTTTGCGAGAAAGATTTTTATATTTTTTTTTTTATGGCATTGAATGACGAGACGAGCATGCCGTTCGCCTGATGGTAAGTAATACGACCGCCCATAAACAGTAGCAACACCATACAGCACCTTGAGTTACAAAGTACTGTGTGGCATTCCACTGCGCTCGTCATCCTGAGACATAAGATGTTAAGTCTCAGTATGTCCAGTAGTTACACTGGCTACATTGTCCTTCAAACCGAAACACAACAGTGCATTCACACTGCTGCTTGGCGGTAGAAATAGACATTGCGGTGGTACCCACCCAGACGGTCTCTTACATATGAGAGACCTACCACCAGTAAATATGTACAAATATGTACCATATGCCGAATTTATATTAATCCTACTAATATTATAAACGCGAAAGTTTGTAAGTATGGATGTATGGATGTCTAGATGTATGGATGTTTGTTACTATTTCACGCAAAAACTAGCGAAAGGATTTCGATGAAATTTGGCACACGGGTAGATTATGTCCTGGATTAACACATAGGCTACTTTTTATCCCGGGAAAATATAAAGCGTGACTTTTATCCCGGCAAAACTCATTCACGCGGGCGGAACCGCGGGCAAAAGCTCGTAGGTACATATTACAACGCAATCATTATTAAGGTCATGATTATAATATTACTTGTATTTGATTTATTTGTGTAGGTTTTTAGCTTATTTTATCATTTGCTCGCGACACCGCCCGCGTGTAAGAGTTTTTGCGGGATAAAAAGAAGCATTTGCACTTCCCAGGGTCTCAAATTATCCCCATACCAAATTTCATCGAAATCCGTTCAGCACATTCGGAGATGTGCACTATCAAACAAACAGAAAAACAGACAGACATACGGGCAGACAGACAGACAGAAAAAGATTCTAAAAATCTGTGATTTGTGTTCCATTACGTACTCTTCTTTAGTCATCCCCTTACTTTTTTACTATTATTCTTCCAATGTACAGATACACCGGGTCCTACTACTTTATTATATGTATAGATAAATAATCTAAAGGCAGACCCCAAAAAACATACTACATACTTAAAGATGTTATTGTGTTTTGATTTAACGGAAATTGTAATCATTTAGAAATAATCAGTCGATGTAGCAACGAAATGCTGTGGTGAAAATAAAATCATTAAATCAAATGCAAATATAGACTTGTTAAGTTTAATTTACACCTTGTTGTTTTTGGTTCACAAAATTATTCGTGACACTATTAGCGGACGTTAAAATATTTTAACGCTGTATAAATAGGAAATAATTTGAGTGGAATAGCGTTCGCGTGTTTTGAATGCCGTGCGAGAGTGCACTTTAATGTATGGTTGTTATTGTAATAGATGTCGGAACAAGTATTATTGTACAATATGACATAACACTTGGCTCTCGTACTAAAGCGGTGCGACATTGCATAGTCATGCATGATGTGACGTTTGCATATTATGTTTGTCGAAAATTTAGAGTACATATCTAACTAGCGTTTGCTCGCGGCTTCGCCCTCGTCAATGAGTTTTTCCGAGATGAAAGTCCCGCTATATATTTTCTCGGGATAAAAAGTAGCCTATATCCTTTCCAGGGGCTTAAGACATGCAAACAGGCAGACGGGACTTTGTTTTATAATACGTAAGGATCTAACTTAAAAAAAGTTTATAAAGAATGTCTTATTGCATTCCGAACAATATTTTTATATATTAAAAAAGTAAATACTACCAGATTCATCTATGATGTATTGTATACTATATTGTGTTCTAATTGTACCAACTTTATCGCAAATAAAGGATTCATTCATTCATTCATTCATTTTTTAAATAAGACTATTTTAAGTTTTAACCCATCTATATTCCCTATGTTCACGGGGGAAGAAAACGTCACTTGCCAATTAAGCGAAAATCGTTTTAACGCGTCTACCATAACAAGAAATTTGATTCTAATAAGCTGTCTTTTCAATCTTTTCAATATTCACGTATTTTCCCATTCTTTCAATACTCGTGCATTTTAAAACAACGATGAGATAAACACGAATGTGTCTTAACTATTACAATATTGTTTATCACCTTGACTGCTATAAAAATAGTAAAAGAGTCAGTCGACAGCGCGACGCTAAACAGCGCCCAGTTACCTAGTTTTGAAATTTGATGGGCGGTTGCCGCAAATTGATTAGAATGTGGTCGGATGGATTGCGTTTTATTTGAAGTCTGAATGTGATTCTTTATTGTTGCAACGTGGACTTTTGTTATCTGAATAGTTTCATAAATGGTTGGCAGTAGTATGAGCTGTAACCGTTTGAGTGTTGACAGTAAACGTAAGTTTTTTTACGGTCATGGCAAAGTGATCCCACTGTACCAGATGGTAAGCGGGGGATCAGATAGTTTTGACTGACGAGAGACGATTACTCCTCGCCAGAACTGCCTGTTCGAACCGGGTATACACAGGCTGATACCGGAACGCGACACTTACGAAATATGTCCTACCACCAACATCAATACGAATATAACGTAGTGAATCAAAAAAAAAATACAAACACACGAATTGAGAACCTCCTCCTTTTGGAAGTCGGTTAATAAAAAAGATTTATTTATTTGCCCCCTGCTATTGCAGACGTTCATGGGCGGCGTTGATCACTTACCGTCAGGTGAACCATATGATCGTTTGCCAACTATATATTAAAAAAAAGTCTTTGTTGAGGACTATTTTACTGGTGGTAGGTCTCTCATTATATAAGAGGCCGTCTGGGTGGGTACCACCGCAATGTCTATTTCTACCGCCAAGCAACAGTGTGCATGCACTGTTGTGTTTCGGTTTGAAGGATATTGTAGCCAGTATAACTACTGGACATAATGAGACTTAACATCTTATGTCTCAGGATGACGAGCGCAGTAGAATGCCACTCAGTATTTTGTCAGTCAAGGTGCTGGATGGTGTTGCTACTGTTTATGGGTGGTCGTATCGCTTACCATCAGGCGAACGGAATGCTCGTCTCGTCATTCAAAGCAATAAAAAAAAAAAAAAAAAAAACTATTAAACTGTGAAACAGTTGGTGACTATCGAAAATATATCATGCTGGTTGACATTTTTTGGAACTCAATTACTGTTAATATCAAGTATCAGGTGCAGTAGACTAACCAGGAAAAAAAAATGGGATATATTTCGTTTTAATTTTATTTTTTGCTCGTATAGCGGTATCAATTTACAACGTTTTACAAGAAAAGATTTAAGTGAACACAGTGGCTATGCGTGGGATCCTTCTGACGATGTTTTAAACTTTTGCGGAGTAAACATCATAGTATGATATTGTAGTATGTAATACTAGGTTTTGCCCGCGGCTCCGCCCGCGTTAAAAAGTGTTTCCGGGATAAAAGTCCCGCTTTAATTTTCCCGGGATAAAAAGTAGCCTATGTGTCAATCCAGGACATGATCTACCCGTGTGCCAAATTTCATCGAAATCCGTTCAGCAGTTTTTGCGTGAAAGAGTAACAAACATCCATACTTACAAACTTTTGCGTTTATAATATTAGTGTAATGTAATATAGTCATATTATGTCGTTCTTCATAAGAACATAAATTGTATGCAGTAGTTTATTGTATTCGTATACACGGGGGATCACTTTAATGCGACATTGGAGCGATTAAACAGTCGCATCTTCCAAGATCTCAAGAGATAACTTGCGTTATTAACCTTTACTTCCACTTTCTCTTTTAAATAACAATGACAACTGCATCGAAGTTCTGATTTAGCAGGTAAAAGTTTAGGAAATGTCAAATCAAATTGAGAGGTTCTAAGTTACAACTTGTGGCCTTCGGAGAGCGGTGAACAAAAAATGGCGGTAAAAAGACAATGGCAGAGTTCAGTGGCATTAAGATGGCTTGAGTGCATCATTTCTCAAATATAAGCTGATGAATGAATGAACGAATGTTAGAGGTTTGAATCCGTAATCCACCGATCAACCCAATCCTCCCCGTTCTTACTAAAAAATGTAAAGTTGTGACTTAACGATGATTTTATTTAAGACTGACTTATCAACTATGCCAGATATCTAGCCAGACTATTCATGCTGTGGAGTGTACATGTGGACAAAAGGGTCTACAGCATGGTTGTACCATTTCAAAATCTTTGTACAAAGACTTGACAATTATTATTATGCTTATAAGCTTAAGCCAATTTGAAAAAGTATATAATTATATATGTATGTGAAAGGTGAAAATTACCAAAATGGTAGACAGCATTATTAATATTCAAGTATGTAAATATTAGTACCAGCACTTATTACACAATTCAGCAAGGGTAAGCCGGCAGGAATTTTAAAATTTGGACTCTGCCATTGTGTGCGACTATTCAATTTTCAAACACGAACGCTAACACCGGTGCTGAAGTCTGCGTTTCCTATTTTCTAGCTAAGCCACGCTTTCTGTTACGTGTCGTGTTACGTCATCGCCATTGGATCCACTTTCCAGGGGTACGATTCGGGGACGCTATTTGCATTGACTGTTGTCATCGATTTCGTGATAAACTCATGGTCACCTTATTTACATACTTATGATTATTTTATACTTTGGTGGAAAGAGGTGAGGGTTAGGTCACAGGGTTTGGAAATTAATTAATAAATGTAATTAATGGGTTATATTGAGAAGATAATCGCTTTCGTAATCTTTTTACCCGCGGTATATTATGCCGATTAATATCTAGGAATTGCCATCAAGTCAGGCTAAGTCTACTTATTAGAATAGCATATAGTCTTTGCGTAGTAGTAGAACAGTGAGGTTAGATAAGTTCTAAACTTCCTTTTCAATCCTGGTACGGTAAATAATTCGACCGACATTGACGTCTCTTATTTTATTAACCCCCGGCAGAAAAAGAGGCTTGTTACAAGTTTAGGGTGTGTATCTGTATGTATGTGTGTGGCAACGTAGCTCCCAAACGAATGGACCGATTTTGACGCGTTTTTTTTTATTGAAAGCTGATGTGATTGAGATGGTTCTTAGCTATAATTTATGAAGATTAGTTCAGACGTTTGAAGATTATCAGCTCGTTTCCAATTTTCACAACTCTGATTGATTTTAAATTTGATGTACTGTAACTTCGGCAATATTTTTAAAACCTGTTAACCTTGAGCTGATGCTGTAGCATCAAGTAGTCTGCAGGATACACAACTCTTTGTGCTTGCTGTGTACTTGTGCTTTCATATAAAAAATATCCGATTTACACATGCGAATATAGGTTGTAAACATGTAACCAAACAAAGCTATTACAAAATTGTTGCTATCCACTAACTTCACTGCGGGGTCAAGGAGAGCACGCGGGCTTATTGCCTGAATATTATGTTTATCGCTATTAACATCATATTATGTGATGAAATAAATGAATTCCTTTTTTGGTGGCCCTGATTCGCTTTAATGTGGCGTTTCACAATATTGAAATTTCAACAAAATTAAAGATTTGATTTTGGCTCGACAAAGTTTGAAGTTTTGTACAATTTCAATAGAAAAAAGAGAAACGAGTCCTCACTCCTCACGGGTAACCAATGATTGGTATACAATCATCATCATCATCATCATCAGCTACACGACGTCCACTGCTGAACATAGGCCTCCCCTAAAGATTTCCATACATATATATATATAAAAATTTCGTGTCACAGTGTTTGTTACCATACTCCTCCGAAACGGCTGAATCGATTTTGATGAAATTTTATATTCACTCTTGGTAGGTCTGAGAATAGGTTGTTATCTAATTTTCATCCCCCTAAGTGATAAGGGGGGGCATTCCCAAAAGATTTTTTTTTTTCCGGACAGACAATTTTTTATTGTTTGGCATTAAAAAATACATACATCCCTAAATTTTCTACCTTCTTCCATCATCCCCTATTTTTTAATAGCGACAATTAGTAATTACTTTTAACCCCTGTCGGTAACTGATCAATTATTATTTTTTTCTACTAAAATAATCTTTAAAAAGTTTTTATATGGCAAAACAACGTTTGCCGGGTCAGCTAGTATATATATATAGTTGTATACAATACCAGATCATAATGTTCATGAACTTAACTATCTCCCGTGACAGCCGGTGTTACCGTTTAAGCCTCTCTATTGAGGTGTACGGTCTGTGTATAAGTACCGAAATACCTACCCCTCTAGTTTTGAATACTCTTATATAATAGTTATCTATACTAATATTATAAAGAGGAAGGATTTGATTGTTTGTTTTTTTTTTGTTTGTAATGGATAAACTCAAAAACTATTGTACTGATTTCGGAAATTCTTTCACTAATATGAAGCTAAATTACTCCTGACTGCTATAGGCTACTTTTTATCTCGGGAAAATATTTTTATCCCGGAAAAACTTTATAGCAGTAGTCTATATATTATATAGGACAATGTGTATGATGGTAAGGTTGGATTAGATCGTAGTTTCATTAATGAACAAATAAATCACTAATTCGTTTCACTAGTTTACTTGCGACATCTATTCAATAAGCAGAAGGTTCATACAAATATTGTTCGGAATAAAACTAGATATCGTATTTTATCGCGGATTTAAGTTTTATTTATACGGGGCGGACGGAGTTGTTGACCGTCCGTTTTCGGACGACATCCGAAAACTAGTTTTATTTCGATCTAACATTCACGTAAACTCATCATTATACAAATACTGGGCGATGCTCGCGGCATAGCCCGTATGTTAGAGTTATTCCGGGATAAAAACATTTTCCTGGGATAAAAAGTAGCCTATAGCACTCAGGAGTAATGTAGCTTGCTATTAGTAAAAAAAAAAACAAAATCGGTTCAGTAGTTCCTGAGGTTAGCCCGTTCAACCAAACAAACAAACTCTTCAGCTTTATAATATTTTATAGTATAGATTATGGTGAATAAATAGACAAGCACAGTCGGTACAGCGCGTTTGCCCGATCTTAATGACTTTTATTTCGCATTGTACATTTCCTTCCGCGTGCTGTGTAGTTTACCATGAATCGACCATTACGTTATGCAATGCGCACTTATATTTGTCGTACGCTAACATTGCCTACAGCCGAGCAAGTATGGTTGGTTGTAGACATGTACGTCAGCAGCATAAGTATCTGGACAAAATCCAAATTTCAAATCTATATACCTACGCGTTACTACGCGTTCGTTTGAAGTAAAGCAAATCACTTTATTTTATTTTTGTGAAGAGAAAAAAAATATTAGTAAGAACACAAAAGTATGTAGGTAATTTGAAATTTTGAATTTGTTCAGCTACTTATGCTGCTGACTGTACATATGAATGTAAAATTATACGCATTGCTATTTTTGAAAAATCTTAAATGGCCTTCTCATATTTATGTCCCCTATTATTATTTAATCTAGCTGTAAGTTTTCCGAAAGTGATAAAATAAAATGCATGTCATTCAATGTAAGCCTCATTTAGACGTTTCAATTATTGTTAGAAATAATCTGACGCAATAATTGCTTAAAAGTTACCCCGCCTGAACATGCGTAATGATGAGGCAATGCTCCCCACGTTGACGTATATGAATCTTTTGACAGATATTCAAGAACTTGGCGTTACTCGCGGCTTCGCCCGCGTGAAAAGCCATTCTCGCTACATAAGTCCATAAAACACAGTACGACATCAGCTCACTCTACTTAAAGAATCAGATTTAAACTATCCATTACTGCCCATGGGGGAAAATCGTTTAGTTGTTTCTGTGTTTACTTTTAAAAAATATCCAATCATACAAACATCCAATCATTTTCACAAACTTTCGCATTTGTAATATTAGTAAGAAAGTAATAATAAGTAGTCTGATAAGATTTTACAAGAAGACTAATACAAGGATATTAAGTTATATAATACAAAGTGTTTTTACTAAGCTTAATACCCATGGAAACAACAAAAAGTTTAGTAGTTTTGTTTGTACGTGTAAAAAGTACATTCTCAATTTTATGGTGTTTTTATGTAAGTATTGTAGATAAAAACAATTTATAGATTCGTCTGGCGAGTCAAATGATGGGTTCAGTAATTTTTCCGCGTTGTGGCCACGCAACCGTAACATGGATAAATCGATAATTGTACAGTCAGAAGCATAAATATCTGTACAAAATCAACATTTCAAATCGCCTATATACGCGTTAAGTTAAACCTAAACCTTTTTTTCTTTGTTTGAAGTAAAGTAAATCTCTTTTATTTTATTTTTGTGAAGAGAAAAAAAGATTAGCAAGAACAAAAAAGTATGTAGGCGATTTGAAATTTTGAATTTGTTCAGCTACTTATGCTGGTGACTGTACATAAAAAACTGTCAGGTTACCCATGTTTTTAATACATTGGTTTGTTTGTAGAGTATTTGATTTGTGGGAAGGTATGATGATAATAAAATAACATTAATAACAGTTGCTGAGTAATTATGAGTTTAAAAAAACTAAAGTCCGATTTTGTAAAATACGACAAGAGAAAAAATGAAATACTGCTGAATGGAATCATAGCCTGTTTCCATCACTGTCATTACTCCATACGAATACAATACGTAATAGACATTACGAAGTTATTATTTAAAAAATAAAATAACGCTATCATATATGACACCTCGATTCGAATACGAAAGGATTCCACTGTTCCGAAAACCTCAAGGCTGAGTAACAGATGACCCAGAAGTAAAAATAAAATAGTAATTTGCAACTCGTTACATAAATATGGTCGAATGCATCGAAGAGTTGCAGCTGACCTTAATAGTGTTCACTCAGAGGCCGACAGGATTTAAAATGAGCACGAAATATTAGAATGTAGAAATAAACCGTAGTACATAAAGTTATTACCTATATAATTTAATATTGAGTGTCTTGTATGATGGTGTAGTTATTTTAGGCATTTATGCCTACCGTTGACCTTCTAGTCGGGTAAAGTGATAATACATTTTCTGCTTAGTATTAACCTGAAATATGTAATTATCTATACTAATATTATAAAGCTGAAGAGTTTGTTTGTTTGTTTGAACGCGCTAATCTCAGGAACTACTGGACCGATTTTGAAAATTCTTTCACTAATAGGAAGCTATATTACTCCTGAGTGCCGTAGGCTACTTTTTATCCCGGAAAAACTTCCACGCGGCCGGAGCCGAGCGCAATGCTATATTCGATAAATGGGAACAGGCTCACCTATTGGATTATTACATGGAACCTAACATATTATATCGGCACGCTATGATGGCCGTTTTGACAGATTACAATAGAGAGGTGAAATCTCAATTCATTATCGAAAAAAATATACTAGCCAGCGATCCTATAAGTGATGATCATCGATCGTATAAGATAATATTTATTAAATTTTGAATTTCGAAAAACAAACCCGAGTTTATCGTAAAATTATAAATTTAAATAAATTTTACTGCACGTCACTATTGACAATAATGTACAGCATTTAGCTCCTTCAACGTAGTTATGAATTAATACGAAACTTGATGAGCGGACAAAAGTCAAAACGCCCACCATAGCGTGCCGGTACGATAGTTGGGTAAATATAAGCGCTGTGATTGACTGATCGATTCAATACTTTCCGAGCAGTATACGGGCCAATTTCACCGCTTGCTCATAAATGCTATTTATTGTCGTTGTTGTCACATAAATGTATAAACCGACCAAATACAAAAAGTAAGTGTCGTAAACCGCTGATCCCAATATAACCATCCTAGTTCTAATAGGCTAGAGGTTTGTAGGCTACTGACAAAGTTATCAAGAACGCTTGGCACACAGTATCATTATCATAATAATCAGCCATAGGAAGACCAATGTCTAACATAGGCCTCCCTCAAATATTTATAAACTGAATTGTTGGAAGCGATCTCCATCTAACTAATTAGACTTTCGGAATAGTATTAGTTACACTGTATTATCAATGTATTTCCAACATTGTTTTTATATTTACGGACTACTTGGTGGCGTAATTTTACTGCACGCGCTGTACGACTCCACTTTGGGTTTTTACACTTTGGTACTACTCAGTATCAGCCCGGAGTCTGGAATTTGTACCCGATGTGGCGAAAAGCGTGAGCATTAGTTGTCTACCCCTTCGAGGATAAAGGCGTGAGAGAGAGGAAGAGGAAGAGAAAGAGAAAGAGAAAGCGAAATAGAGAGAGAGAGAGAGAGAGAGAGAGATCGAGAGAGATAAAGAGAGATATAGAGAGATCGAGAGATAGAGATATAGAGAGATCGAGAGAGATATAGAGAGATCGAGAGAGAGATAGAGAGATCGAGAGAGATAGAGAGATAAAGAGAGAGAAAGAGAAAGAGGGAGAAAGAGAAAGAGGGGGGAAAAAGAGGGAGAAAGAGAAAGAGATGGAGAGAGATTTAGAGAGATGGAGAGGGATGGAGACATATGGAGAGAGATGGAGAGAGAGAGAGAGAGAGAGAGAGAGAGAGAGAGAGAGAGAGAGAGAGAGAGAGAGAGAGAGAGAGAGAGAGAGAGAGAGAGAGAGAGAGAGAGAGAGAGAGAGAGAGAGAGAGAGAGAGAGAGAGAGAGAGAGAGAGAGTATGTGTGACAGAGTGAATGTGTGTTATAGCCATTTTTTTATATTTCTATCATAACACGCATAAGATAGCCACAGTAGTAACCACAGAACATACGTGACACGCACTGACACGCATAATAGTGACACAGTCACGGTGCAGTTTCCACTTAAGTTGCGTAAACTCACAAGCCTTCCTTCCCCGCTGATCTATTACGTGTTTATAACGTTTGTCATATATAATTATGCGCACACGCATGTTTGTGGAGTAAGTTTGTAAAGATCCTGAACATATTAAGTACCTCAATTTTAAAGGTAAATAGATGTAAGTTTCCACAAGAGAAGCTCATAAGTATCGTATAAAACCTAAACAAAACCGAGGGAATTACAAAACCAATGAAGGTTATTTATTGTATTTGTATTTAATATTAAATTTAAAATTTATAGCTGAAGCTCTATTGATACTTTTTAAGGCAATTTCAAGGACAACGAGATTCCGCGGCCCCGGCTCACTATCTTGTAAGTTATTGAAAATATCAGCATAGTTAATTATGACGTCTCACTTGGATAATTCGATTTACCGTGTTTGTTGATGTTACGCTATGATATTTGCCTGAGTATTGACGTTTTAGTAGTCAAACTCTACTATCAAATAACTAATATCAAAGTGTCTGCGATTTCGCCTTTTATTTGACCCAATATGGCGTTCCACTACTTTACTTTAACCTCAATTATATTTCTGAAAAAAACTTACGTGGGTTTAACCACGAACTAACGCTGGCTGCAGACCAAGAACTAAGTTCAGCTAATTTGTTTAGCTTAGCTCGTTTGCCTGAGAAAATTACACATTAACTTAGTTTACATAGTTTACGGTCACAAATATGAAAAAATATTTCAGCTATGCGGGCTAAGTTAAACTAGCTAAGCATAGTTTTCGGGCTGCAACTCGCATATAACTTGTGTTTAAAGCACGTAAAGCCGTTGGTCCTGCGCCTGATCTTTCTCCAGTCATGTCGGATTGCCGTCTCACCGGACTATGAGAGTGAAGGAACAGCGAGTGCACCTGTGTATTGCGCACACACATGTGCACTATAATATCTCCTGTGTACCTGGCTGATCTACGTTGAGATTGGCCGCCGTGGCCGAAACTGGATAGGAGGAGTACATTACATAACTTGTGTTTGATGAGAGTGCAAGTAAATGTAAGTTACGTTGGGTTAAACATTCAGGTTTAAATAAAAATTAAAAACAATTATTATTCTAACATACATAACATAACGTAAGACCGACTCTAACAAATGATACATTTGAATAGATTAATTACGATAGGTGACCTACATTTGTTTTGAATACATCACATACGGTAGGTGTGTCACGAACCAACTCATAAAAGATGCGTATGCGCATGTAATTGCTATTCATATTATTATTATGTCGAGCTTGCAGTAATTTATTAACAGCAATTACAATTTAAAATTACGGTTATGACGTAATAGCGAGTAATTTTTGCATAATACCAATTGGTTAAGCTTAAGCGCCGCTTATTATTTTTTAGGACATGTCTCCATTAACAACTGGTTTATACTTTTTGTTGTATGCTTAAATGGGCATAGATAAAAACATCTGATTGATGATGTTAGGTAACATTTTATGATTAAGCGAAAATTATTCATCGCTTTTTGGTTCTCTAATTTTTGGTGTGGAGTACTAATAATAATAGCCTGTGATCTAATCTTGCATAAAATGTATTTTTTTTTATTAGCATTAACGATTAAAATATTTAGTGCACCGACCTATTCAATTAAGTATTTGATTAAAATCAATACACAATAATATATTTGTAAGCTACACATGTATAGTGGTAATTTTAATTGTATCGAAGTTTTTTTTAGTTTTCAAAGACGCGAATGCAGATTAGCTTTGTATGCAGTGGACTTTATTTTCTAAAATCTAGTTTAGGAAAGAGGATTACCGCCTAGCTCGTGCGATGGAATTCGCATCCGCATCTGCTTAATAAATAGCAGCTTCTTCGGCTCGCCGCGCCGCCCGCGAAACACCGACAACGATTGAGTGTACTCCGTCCATTTTACTATGACATTGCCGTTTTATTATTACTTTGACATTTACGATTGCAATTTTTCAGACCCGTCACCTGCGATAATCTTGTATTATGACATGCCGGAAGAAACGTTGACTGTTATGATGCTCGATACACAAAAACTTTTATAGCCCACGGAAAGTGAAGGTTTGATTGTGATGACGTTGAACAAAGATGTCAGATGTATTGTTTGTGACATGCAGATTTAATTACACACAAAAGTGTTATGAATACTAATATATTACATGGGCGTAAGTTCTTTGCTGTATTTCGACTAGTTTCCTATTTTATATTATCCTATAAATGTCTGACTAATGGGAAAAGACTTTATTCCACTGTTAATTAAACAGAATAATTTTATAATATGTATTTTATTTTATTTGGGTGGCTCACAGCTAAGTATAACAATAAACAAAAAGAAAAACTGAATACAATAAGCCAATCACGAGCCACCACAGAGAGATTTTAAAAGTTAAAATACAATTTCTTTAGTCTAATTACTCTAAGACTACTTAGGTCACTTAGATTAAGTTGAATATATGCTTTAACGACCAGTAACTACTAAATAGTTAGTCGCCATGATACCCAACAAAACCTCTGATTAAAACTTTTCTCGCAAATGCGATGCTACTACAACTACAAAATAAGCCTACGCTCACATCATATGGTAGATCATAAAAACCTTACAGATCGAATCCTGAAATTATTACCTAATTTGTTCGGGCAAGCGGAATGTGAAGAAGATTTTTACGTCGCGAATACCGAAATGGAATATTTGAATTTATTTTAGTCGAGAAGTGCTGTAGTGTGCTATCTGTATCTGTATCAATTTTATTTTTACTATTTTGTAGACCGTCAATTTAGTCCTGAAGAAATTACGTAATGTTTTTCACTTTGTAAAGACACAGTTTCAATTAAACGAAACCCAAGTTACTAGTGTTACTTTGTTTATAAATAGCGTTAAGATTCTAGTATCATGCAGTATAAATACTTTGCTTATAATTTGAAACTCCTTGAGAGTGTTGAACTGAGTTTACGGTCACTGTTTGATTACGGTCGACAATGGTTTATGATAACATAACTTGCTCAATATGGCAGGTTACATTCGGCCGGTTGCCATAGCCTAGTTTTAAGATGATTTTTTAGAACTAATAAATGTAAATAAAATTTAATAAGGTTTAAGATCAACTATCGTAGAATGAATTGAGGAAGCACAATTTATGCCATTCCAACTACCGGAATGAACCGAAATATTGAAATTAGTAGTGTAAGTTACACTAATTTTGTTATTTTCTCCTTGTGTTTTATGTTGTATTACTTTGTTTACAGGTAAATACTGAATTGCCAAATTGACTCCTTTTGAACAACTGATAAGGTAGGTAATACGTTATATAAATAATTCAAACCGATTATCATTAATGGATCGCCGCCATAAAAAAAATGTTAGAAATCAAACATTTCGCAAGAAAAATATTTAGATTTACAAAGCTCTTTACTCAGTTACCTAATTGAGCAGTACATAAGATAACAAGTTCGTGTCTGTTAATTAATGTTAATTGACGTTTGGCTTTCATTACACAACATTGTGTTGTTAATATCGAATATTGTGTTGTCTAACCGACGGCCTTGGCTTTGTTTTGTGTAGTCATACTGTCGCTATGTAATGTGTATCAGTGCGACGACGTGAATAACGAATCAAATTAACCTAATTTCATTCAATTTTCAAAAGTGGTTGGTGGGTGCGCTTAGTTGTAATTGTTTCCGTCATATGAAGGTTATATTTGTATTATGTTCGTAATTTGTGTTATGCTTAATTATTGCTTATTTTTAAAGAAATATTTTTGTATATTATTTTCATAGGGTAAATTATAATCAAAATTAAATGTATGTTAATCATTTTATTATGGTATTATTTTAAAACTGATTAGCTTATTCCATTTCACATCATAGTGATCAAAAGTGGGTGCCCGAGTTGCACCTTTGGCTTCGGGGATAAAGGTGTGATCTGTCTGTGTTTTAAAAGTATATGTATGACGAAAAGCGCACGTAATAGCGCTAAAGTTGCTTATGTCATGTTTCTCTATGAAAAGACATCAACGCGCAAGTTTTTGCAAAGTTTATCATTCAATGTGTTACACATATTGTCTTTTATTAAATTGAATTAAAATAATACTGGGCTATTGTTCGTAATGAAAAAAATATTTCGCGTATCAGGAAGTGGATTATTGTCATATTATTTAAGATATTACAGGCAAATACTTTCGATTTTCTATACGCAACACACTCAACGTAAGTGACAGTAAAATACCTAAGTCCATTATAGAACATATGCACTAAGTTACACTTAAGATTTAATCATAATAACTGAAATATACTTACATTCATTGCTAATGATTTCCTTTCACACACTTTTAAAAATTAACTACAAAACTTAAGTCAAAAAGCACAAAGCACTTAAACTTCAAGAATTCGATAAGCTCATGATAAAATAAACACTTATGAGTCAATACATTAGGGCGCACTAGCTGCACTCGATAAACTGAGAAAGTTGTACAACACAGTAATTAGCTTGACATGACGATTGTGAAGGCTGTCTCTCACGGTGGCTCGCGTCAATGCTCTCTGGTCTTGAGATCTTACAGCATCTGCATACAGAGAAGAAACTAGGTAATGTAATTGTCGAACAAATTGTAATCAAGTACAGCGAACAAAAGTTAATTATATAGCCTAACTCTAGAAGGTAAATCTGCACTAGAAAACTAGGAAACAGTTTGATAAATGCACTCGGAAAATTAAAAAGCAGTATACAAAAAATGAAAATGCATTAACCACAATGCTCATAGTTCAATTTCAGATTGAATAACATTTACCGAGGTCAATACAACCCTGACAAATTAGTTCGCTTTGCATGATTTGAAAGAGGAAGTTTAATAAGATCGACGTGAACGACCATGACTTGTGGTTATAGGATCAGTGGGGTAACTCCTGAAACTGATTCGATTGTTCGATTGTTCCTGGATTCGAACTCGATTCGATCTCGATTCGAACTTGAAATGCGCACTCCCGACGTCGATCGACTAGCTGATCAAAAACGGCCGTTATCAACTCGTCGATCGAGTATTCTTTCACAGATTATAGCTGTATCCTGTAGATCACGTCATATTTATGTGGCTATGTTCTATGGAGAATTTCATTACAATAATTTATATTTAATTTATTTTACTTATAAAACGATGCTCCAGTTGTTGTTACATACATATTTATATAAATATAAGAAATTAATACGTTGTTTATTGAGTTTTTTGTAATAATTCAGCAACCAAAGATAAATTGAGTTGCCCAAATCTATTTAGTCTATGCTATGAATTATCAAAATATCTGACATTGTCAGCGTCACGTCACAACTATATAAGTCGTAGCGGGAAACTCAAAATACAGTTTTTGGTTAAGATTTAGAATCTTGTAACAGGAGTTTGAGGTCAAAACTGGCATTAATTGGATTATTTATTGTTTTCACTTATAACAAAACCATTTTCAAGCTTAGAAAATATATTTTTTTGGAAACTAATATCGAATTATTTTTATTTTTATATGGTTAAAATAAGTAAAGTAATAATAATTTACTGGTCTCTCATATGTAAGAGTCCGTCTGGGTGGGTATCACTGCAATGTCTATTTCTACCGGCAAGCGGCAGTGTGCGTGCACCGTTATGTTTCGGTTTGAAGGACATTGTAGCCAGCGTAACTACTGGACATAATGAGACTTAACATCTTATGTCTCAGGATGACGAGTGCAGTGGAATGCCACACAGTACTTTGTAACTCAAAGTCGATTAGATTAATAATAATAATAATAACCCCGCAGGGGCGGCTTTGTGGCGAGCCGACGGTGAGTGGCGACACCGCGTACCCCGATTCCGTGGGGGCTAAATGAGACCCCCTGACCCTTGGCTTGCCTTAACTGGCCGGCTAGGGGTGGAAATCGCAAGAGCTTAAACCTCAAGCTCCAGGGTGGAAGTGCTCAAGCTGCGTAATAGCGAGGAAACCCGCTCCGGGACGCGTTAGCGACCCGCGATGGTGAAATCGGTGCACACCTCTCGACACCCTTTAGCCACCCACACCGATGTTGCGTCCTTGGCATGCGCCGCTTTTGGGATGCCCATCTAGTGGGGGGCAAGTCACCGTCTGCCTTGAATACAAATGATTGAGACATTTTACTTGGCAGGCGTCCCGTTGTCTCAATCAATAGCCCAGCAACCAGTCCAGCTAGATCCCATCCATAGACCCAATTAATTCCCATCTAATCTGCAATAGTCCTTACACCTTGCAGGCGCTGTCTTTGGTTGTATTTCTTCCATAAATGCAGACAGAGATAGTACCTGCATGGTGTACATATCCCAACTATATTAAAGTATCTTTAAGGGGCCTCTACGTGTTGGATCTGTATCCCCACGCAAGCCTTCCAAAAGGACCGGCCTTCGTGCCGTGATATTCCACAGGAAAGATACAATAATAATAATAAATCTTTATTGACAAAAAGTTAGATACAAAATGGTTGGTGGCGCTGGCTCCTGTGCTAGTATAAACTGTATTACAGGAGCCAGTGTCTTCTTAAAAGTAGTACATTCACATAAAATTTTGTCAATCGAGTAGCTAAATTACATGCTTTTCAAACAAATTAAAATAAACAAAAACTATTACAATTTAATATGTGTGTGTGTGTGCTGGATAGTTTTGATATTGTTTATAGGCTTGAGTCTGGAATTTGTGCCCGATATGACGATAGGCTCGCCCCCTGCCACATCATGTGACGGAATACGCACGATGAAAAGTGGGTGCATTAGTAGTAGCGCCTCTGCCTACCACTTCGGAGATAAAAGGCGTGAGTATGTGTGTGTAAAGATAAAAATAAATAGATATCAGTTTCCAAAAAAGTTACAGGCAAGTTCTAGGCTCAAAAATGGTTTTATTATAAGTGAAAACAAAAACAAACAAAAAAATATCCTTTTCAGTATCAGCATTTAAATAAAGTTTGAACATAATATGATTTGTAAATCAGAATGATTATAATGGTTATGGTATGAATATAATAAGAACTAGACTTCACCTAGTGGTCGAGATTAGACTGCATTTCATAAAAAAATATGTAACAGGGCTTAATGAGATAAAAGGAAAAAGTAGATTTTTATCTTAACATGTATATTATTATTTTATAAAAAACTAAGAAACAACTAAATTAAAAAAAATCAAACAATAAGTCAGCTTCGCCTATTGTACCTACTCCTCCACGGACTTTGAACAAGACGTTGCCGTGCATTTTGCCTACGTCGTAGCTCATCATTTCGAGATGATGATGAGGCATGTATGACATTGTCTGCAATGCCTGTCTCCATGTCTTCAGCAATAATAATAAGAGATGGGCAGTTATGCAAACTTCGAAACTCATCGAAATCCATATTAATTGCCCGATTAGTAAAACGGCCCATCCTAAGCAAATTTCTTCTTCTTCGATTGTCAATACGGTTAGCTTCTTTAAAAACATTAAAAAATTATTGAAGACTAGCCATAATTGCACAGATATTTTTAAACATTCTCACCAAAACACAAAACAACTTCAATTGAACCGTACACGGCACCTATTTAGCAATCGTAGAATTTGACAGATAAAGTCGAATTGACAACTCGATTCACGATCGTACGAACGAGTGGAGAGTAAGCATTTCTCGATCCTAACGGATTTTTTTGATCCAAGTAAGTTCCAATTTGAGGCACGGCTCGATCGTGCGCTAGTGTAGATTTCGGGAGTACCAAAACGCTTGAAACCGAATCAAACTCGATTTGATTTACGATTCGAACGTGTCAGGAGTAACCCCACAGAACTATTAAATGTGCATCAAGAATAGGAAGTTACCGTCAATGATATTAAATGTCAGCTCTCTACCAAGAAAGAGCTTATGTCAGTACAGATTACAGGCTTAACGAGGAGAAAAAATGTGCTTATAATAATTACATAACAAAATGCAACTGCGAATGACCCAGCATTATTCAAACGAGGATGAGCTGAGGTAATTTTCATTTAGGTCTTTACACGTAATGCTGTTTTCACGCAATAGGTCAGCTGTTGTATTAGTTGAGAAAATTATAAATTTTAATTCGTCCCGCGTAACTTTTAATTGCTAGTGTTCGTTTTACACCGTACTTAAACATAGAAAGGTTGCTTTAAATGATATTTTATGTAATTTTACAACTAGTACTTAAGTTACACGTAAAATTTTCAATAGTTTGAAAATGTAAACAAAGATAAATACAGTCTACGAATAAATTACTGTAGATGTAAAATTTATGATTCAAAAAAAATCGCGCATTAATTACATCAAAATGATAACGTGACCTAACTCAACTCAAACCTGTTGCTAAATAGTCTAGGATGTAACAGACATAGTTTAGTTATATAACATCTACAACTGACTGGATAATCTACTATCAGTTACGTTGGGTTAGGTAAGGCGTTACAACACATTACTGGGATCGGCATAATAAAAAAAAAACAAACACGATAACTGGCATGTAAAAAATAAACGTCAATTAAAAAAAAATATGCAGAGGTACTGACGTAGTGTTCAGTTGGTACCGACAGGCGATAGGGTCCGCGACTGGTGCGCGGCGCGACTCCGCGTGGTGAACTGTCGGCGGCGCGTGCGCCGGCGCACCGGCCGCCCCACGCGCAATCACCAGGGATTACAGAAAATTCGTAATGTGTGTTACGAGGTGCCTTATGTAGAGTTGTGGGTCGGCGACTCGCGCTGTCCGATTCGATATGGTTTGTTTTCGTCTCGTCACTGTGTGCGGTGTGAGTGCTTCGAGAATATTGCAAGCGGTTATGTCATCTCGCACGCGGCAAGGAAGCTTATGTGACATCGGAAAAATATTTTCTTGGTGCTGTGAAGCTTTCCGGAATGGATTTTCGATTGCATTTTTATTGCAGAAAGGGTGTTAAGACATTTATGAAATAAAATGCATAGGTAAGCATAATTATAAGTGTAAAAAAATCTAGAATGATATTACTTTAAATAATTTAGAATGCAGATTCATAAATGCGTGAACAATAAAAAAAAAAGAATTATCTACAACCAACCAGTAAACTCATGAATATAGAGAAAGGACAGCGTTCTTATACCGCTGTCAAGTGAATATGGGCAAAATATAGGAAAGGCATAGAGATCGTGCGGCCCTAGACATAGAGCATATATAGGCTACAGAACCATAGAAAAGAGACAACCAATAGCCGCACAATCGCTTTATCTTAATATATATAAATCTCGTGTCACAATGTTTGTCCTCAATGGACTCCTAAACCACTTAACCGATTATAATAAAATTCGCACACCATGTGCAGTTCGATCCAACTTGAGAGATAGGATAGTTTAAATCTCAAATTATAGTCGCAATTTTAATTTATTGCTAATTATTTGTCTGTTATTATTTGACAGTCACAATTATCTTAACTCCAAATGATTCTAACAGATGTCGATACCTTTCGACTGGGTTGAGTAAGTAATCAATAGATGGCGCTGCTATGAATGATTCTATCAGATGTCGATACCTTTCGACTGGGTTGAGTAAGTAATCAATAGATGGCGCTGCTATGGTAAATCTACGAACGTGTCATATAAGCTACATTTTAAGCGGGACTTTTATACCGGGAAAACTCATTCACGCGGGCGGAGCCGCGGGCAAAAGCTAGTGTATATATATAGAGAATAATACATTTTGTGAGGCTTTACTCAATTCTCGGTTCTTTCTCAATGAGTAAACTAGTTAAGGATGACGTGACCGACCCCACGTAAAATGTATTACCAAATGTCTATTGGATGACGAATATATCTATCGTCGCGCAATATCATATTACACATCGCGTTGTACGTTCCCGCCTCAGTCCTTATTATATAACACTTTGAAGGACATTCGATGTTCCTAGTTCGTTGCGTAAGGACACACTTATTTTGACTTGAATGCCAAAGTCATGCAGGTAATAATTGTGCTGACTTTACTTACTTAATGGAAGTAGATGCACTATGCATGCACTGTTGTGTTCCGGTTTGAAGGACATATTTTATTTTTTAATTACTTAACATCTTATGTCTCAGGGTGACGAGCGCAGTGGTTTGTAATAAAATTATGTGCGGTGTTGCTACTGTTTATGGGTGTCGCTTACCATCAGTCGAAAGGCATGCTCGTCTCGTAATTTAACTACTATAAAATAAAAATAAAAATAGAAGCAGACGTCAATGAGTATTTATTGTAGCGACTTGTTTAAGGTTTTTTTTTTTTTTTTTATATCGTAGAATGACGAGACGAGCATGCCGTTCGCCTGATGGTAAGCGATACGACCACCCATAAACAGTAGCAACACCATCCAGCAACTTGTTTTACAAAGTACTGTGTGGCATTCCACTGCGCTCGTCATCCTGAGACATAAGATGTTAAGTCTCATTATGTCCAGTAGTTATACTGGCTACAATGTCCTTCAAACCGAAACGCAACAGTGCATGCACACTGTTGCTTGGCGGTAGAAATAGACATTGCGGTGGTACCCACCCAGACGGCCTCTTACATAATGAAAGACCTACCACCAGTATGGTATGGTAAATCAGTTGTAGTTTCAGTATTTTTCTTTAAGCTATGAATCCTGATGGTTTATGTGTTGGAATGTCTTGTAGGGCCATCAAAATTAGTTGAAATATATAAAAACAACTCTTAAGTCGTTCGGTATTGGCAGGCTGGCCTCCTATTTTGGGAAATAAAATAAGCCTGAAGAAATGTCAGGGCTCTAGATTTATTTCTGCAACTCTTTCGAGGATACATGCGTGAACATTAGTAAATGTATCTTATGTAAGTAGTATTACCTTTTAAAAAAGTTAGAAATTGCATCAGATATACTTATTTCCTTGTACAATGCATAAACGCCTGTTATAACACTTCGTGAAGAGATTTGATGATAAAGTCGCGAGTTGCAGATACTTGTTGACGCAGATCACATAGCAAGAGTTTGTGACAACACATTTATATCGACGGAAATTTAATTGTAATACACTTGTATATTCTAAAAAAAAAAGTTTTTTTTGTATAGTTTTTCACTGCAATTGTAGTTAAGTACGACTTACTAAGGCAGTTACGACTGCCTTGGTGGCGTAGTTGTAATGCGTACGCGTTACGAGTACGATTTGCGCGCTGAGGGCCTGGGTTCGAATCCCGGGTCGGGCCAAAAACATTGTGGCTGGGTTTTTCTATCTTAAAAATTACGCAGTCACAGCTCGGAGTCAGGAAGTTGGCGGTGTGATACCCCCGTGCCTCAAACAGCACGTAAAGTCATTGGCCTGCGCCTGATCTCTCTCCGGTCATGTCGGATTGCCGTCTCATCGGACTATGAGAGTGAAGGAATAGCGAGTGCACTTGTGTATTGCGCACACACTTGTGCACTATAATATTTTATTTATAATTAATAGGAACCGTTTTCGTCTTATCTCTTGTACCGTATCGTTGTTAAAAAAAAGGAAACTTCTCCTGATAACAATATAGTACATGATAGTGGCAACCTGTAACCTGTGGTTATTATTTACTGAAGACCCCCTCACCCTGGCTACAAGACATTATTACACAATATTTAATATTTATTTTCCCATTCCTGAGTAAATGTAACGGTATTGAATTGTTAATTTTCATAATCTTTGTACATATTGATTCTGCTGGAGAATATATTTGCATTACTGATAATATTTACTATAGGTGTTGTAACCTTTGTTTGCACAGTATTACTAGTCATTACATGGAGTCCATACAAATAATATTTCATTTCTTTTTTATGGTAAAATAATTTAATTTGTGTCGTAATATTATGTCATATACTGCAATTCTAAATGCAATATTTGAAAAATGTTATTACACATTACAATTTTGTTTTCGTTTACAATAGACACCGGAAGACAGATAAACGTTATTGAGAGACATGATAAAATCTTACTGGTTGGTACGGATAGTAGGAAAAGGCATTTTATGTAATCCATGATTAAGAATACCAGCGGTTCAATTTATGTTGATCATCATCGGAACTTTCAAATGCTATAACAACAAGTATATATACTAAGGTTTAAACTTTTATATATGACAGCATTCCATATAACAGTTTTTTTGGGTGTTTCATGTATTTCAATGAAATAGTAAGCTCATTTTATATGAACATGCTAATGATAATTTAATGGACATAGTTAATAATAATGTTACGAATTACCAATGAGAATATTTGAAGTAAAAATCCTGTCCTATTAATATTATAAATACGAAAGTTTGTGAAAATGTTTGGATGTAAACGCAGAAATAACTAAACGGATTTGGATGAAATTCGGCACACGGGTAGACCATGTCCTGAACTAACACATACTTTTTATCCCGGTAATTTGCTCCCATGGGAAATAATGGATATTTTTAATCTCATTCTTTAAGTAGATGGCGCTGGCGTCGTTTTGTGTTTTTGGGACTTTTGTAGCGGGAAAGACTTTTCACGCGGGCGAAGCCGCAAGTAACACCTGGTACATTATATTTTTTGCTAACTAAAGGATAGGATGTCAGACGAGCATGCCGCTCCTTGGACTGTAAGTAACATTACTGCAATTAATGTTCATCATTCAGTGGGGATAATTAAATAAATAACAGAAGCTACACCACCTTAAACTTGAATTACAAATCTTTACTTTGCATCGCGCTCGTTATCTTGAGACAAGGCTTTCGATAATCCGCCCGTGACCATGAAGTTTGCAGACTTGAAACGTCAGGAGTTAAAATTAAACAAATTAATCGCGAAAAATTTAGTAAGTAGTTTTATTTCAACGTCAAACATTTGTGTATACATAAAAAATCATTAATTCTTGTAATCCAGGAATGACTCTGGCTGCTATGTCCTTCAAACCGGAACACAATATAACATGCACAATACTGCTTGGCCACAGAACACTATTTCTGCATTATCTACCGGTGGGAGGTCTCTCATTATGTAAGAGGCCGTCTGGGTGGGTACCACTGCAATGTCTATTTCTACCGCCAAGCAACAGTGTGCATGCACTGTTGTGTTTCGGTTTGAAGGACATTATAGCCAGTATAACTACTGGACATAATGAGACTTAACATCTTGTGTCTCAGGATGACGAGCGCAGTGGAATGCCACACAGTACTTTGTAACTCAAGGTGCTGGATGGTGTTGCTACTGTTTATGGGTGGTCGTATCGCTTACCATCAGGCGAACGGCATGCTCGTCTCGTCATTCAATGCTATAAAAAAGAAATATTTGGTTATACCAACCCTCTCTCGTATACAAGAGACCTGCCACTTCAAAAATCTTTTAGTATTACAAAAGGTTATAATAAATTAAAAGAGACAATCCATGAGGATTCTTTTTCAACTTATTTTGTGGGTTAAATACTTAAAACCTGCTTCTTGTTCTTTAACGTTGCTGTAATACGTTACCCTAAACAATAGAGGAGCGCTTATTGCAGACCTTCGACGCTGCGTTCAATAGACAGCATTAAATAACGAGATAAAAATAAAATCCGATCCAAATCAGCAGTTGTGACATTTTAAAAGTGAATGTAAATACTCCAAGTCTTGTGACGTCACAATGCAGGCATTAAAGTGTAAGGAAGTGCGATCGGTTTCTGGATGAAATGGAAAGTGGCGAGCGTTAATGGGAGATGTTACGTAACTCATGGTATGGCGCTTGGCAAGACACGGCCGTCTCTAGGCATGCGACGTGACGTAGATATAACAGAGCTTACAAGTACAAGGTTTCAATACTTGTAAAGTCGCTATTATACTTCGTAAGCTCGAATTGCGAAATTCGAGTAGTCATTCGGTCATCCGAATACTAGCTTACAACCAAGTGTAACCGCGGCAAAAGTGTTTTGGGAGAGAAACACGCCCGAGTGGTAAATGTATGAGAGTAATTTGACGTAAATTTCATAATTATAATGTATGTTTCGAGTCATGGAAATACAAAATTCAGAAGTACTTCCTAATGTTCATGACAGAAAGCATAATGAAATGGAAGTGACCCACATAGCGATATTTCCTCGTTCATAAAACTACTTTTACACTATTATGTAGCCCGTTATACGATAAGTTCGTATGGTGTTGCCAGACAAAATTTAGAAAATAATGGGATAAAAAAAGCAAAGTCTAATTAATCACAGTGTATACCGAAGTTTGTTTCGACACACACACACACACACTCTCACGCCTTTTATCCTCAAAGGGGTAGGCAGAGGCGCAACTGGCGCACCCACTTTTCGCCATGCGTATTCCACCCCATGATGTGAAAGGGGGCTAGCCTATCGCCATATCGAGCACAAATTCCAGGCTCCGGGCTGATACTGAATTTAAAACCCAATATTACATTGCTCGACCCAGGAATCGAACCCGAGACCTCAGCATTGCAGTCATGTCGTAATACAACTACGCCACCGAGGCAGTCGGCAAAACTTACATTGTATTTCTACAAAACGATGGAAAATGCATTGTCTGGCAACACAAGGTAGTAATGAGATCCTTTGTAGTTGGTGTTGCGAACAGTGGCGGAAATATGGATGGCGCGGCGCCGCACCGTGTGTAAAACCACGTAATCGGCGGCAACGCAACTTTACACCAACTAACATTTAAATACAGTTAATTACAGTCATTGGCAGTAACTTGACTGCCACGATGGCGTGCTGAGGTCTCGGGTTCGATCCCCGGGTCAGGCAAAGTGATATTGAGTTTTTCTACTCAGTATTCAGCCCGGAGTCTGGAATTTGTGCTCGATATGGCGATAGGCTCGCTCCCATCACATCATGGGACGAAATACGCACGGCGAAAAGTGGGTGCACTAGTTGCACCTCTGCCTACTCCTTCGGGGATAAAAGGTGTGAGTATGCGTTGCAGTGACTTTAGAGATTTCGATGATTGATTATAAAGGTAGATCGTTATAATCCTGCGTGTCTTAGTGTTTTTTTTTATTCGGACACGTCAAAGTTACCCACCTACAGCTGATGGTAAGTGCAATGGGGCCTAGATAGTGTCGACTAATGATTATCCTGCGTCAGTGGACACAATTATGAGTGTCACGCTTCTCGTTGGCATCGTTTATATTTGAGTTATAATGTGCTTGATCCAGTCCAGGTAAACGAGCGCTTGTGATCGACTCGGTATCAAACAAAATATGTTTAGTATTCATTACATTATACTTTTTATGTTGTAGTCAGAAGTGGTAACATGTAGCGTGGCTTTATTCTCTACCAGATATTTTTCTTGCTCTTGCTACGTACTCTTCAGTATTCTGTGCTCCTGTCCTTATTGAACTCCAGCATGGGGATAGTGCAATACATTTTCAAGCATGCATGTTATAGAAGTATGAACAGTAGGCAGTTTTGGCTCAGTTTTGACTGCAGACCGCTTGCATGACGTCATCCCCGTCTGGTGGAAGTTCCTACCAAGATACGTGTAATGTATGTAAGTATGTTTTGTTTTATTATGCGTATTACATTTTAGTTTGAAATTTTAGAATGTTGAGTTAAATTTAAATAAGATGCATTTTCATAATTATGAAATACTTCCGTAAAAAAAGAACTAATGTCTAAAATGTTATGCACAGGCGCAAAATTCAACCAAAAAAAAAAACTCATTTCCATCCAAGTTAAAGCTTATTAATTTTTTACATCATTCAACTGTCAATCAGAAGACAACAATGTTTTCTATAATAACCTCATAAACGATTTCATAATAAACCTCTTGGAGCGATAAGTATATCGACATGGAGTGGCGAGAACCAGTCGTTCTTTATGGTTGGTACGGCGCGGCGCGAGTATCTTGCGGTGTTATATATAAGTTTAGTTGGCATACGAGATGCCGGGCGCATCGTTGCCGTCCGTAAATATGTTTGTATGTGTACTGTAAATATTAGCTACCTATTCGGGATTAATTGTAGTTAATTAAAAGATAGGACGAATCGAGAAATGTCCTCCTTTTTGGAATGTAAAAGGAGGACAATGAAGAATTAGGTAAACATAATTCTTTAGTAGAATTTACAAGACTAGTTTTTTTACCCGACTGCGAAAGAAGGAGGGTTATGTTTTTCTAGTGTATGTATGTATGTATTTATGTTTGTATGTTTGTATATTTATTTGGCACGCCCTACAGCCTAAACGGCTTGTCGTATTTTTATGTGAGTGGTATCAATAGATTCGTCTTAGTCGTGAAAGTGACACTGGGTACATCAAAATAAAAAATAAACAAAAATAAGGGTTTTTGGCGGCAAAAAGTGATCTCGAAAAAAAAATGTTTTCAAAATACATCGAGTGTCATATCAAAATAAAGATTTTTTGACGGTGATTACGAATATATATATAACTTATATGTTTTATTGAAGTTTGGAATAGGAAATGCTAATTAAGGTGCTTGAGAACTAAAGAGATGGAAATAAAAAAAATCTGCTCGCTCCGAGAATTTGTTGTTCTACCTATATCACCAACTAAATTATGAGAAGTGAGCGTGTTATGCCTCCGACAGCGTTTGTGAACACTGTCAACTAAGATTATTCAAAACCAAAACAAAATATTCAAATTAAAATCTTGTTTCTATCTTTTCAGTTCTTCAATGAATTTAATAAAGATGGCAGATATAGACGCAGTCGGGTTTTTTGTTTTTCTTAAATATTTTTTTTATATTGTTACTGAATGACGAGGCGAGCATGCCGCCTGGTGGTCATCGTTACGACCGCCCATAAACAGTAAAAACACCATACAGAGCTTTTAAATACAAAGTATTGCGTGGCTCTCCACTGCGCTCGCTAACCTGAGACATTAGATGTTGATAAGTCTCATAATGCCTTGTAATTACGCTGGCTACAATCTCCTTCCAACTAAAACACAAAAGTGCATGCACATTGCTGCTTGGCGGTAGAAAGAGACATTGCGGTGGTACCTACTCAGACAGCTCCTCGTATACGTGTGACCTACCACCAGTAAAGTAAAAAAACGTAATCCTCCTAGCCAGTTTCGGCCAGGGCGTTTAAACTTAACGGAGATCAGCCAGGTACGCAGGAGATGTTATAGTGCACAAGTGTGTGCGCAATACACAGGTGCACTCGCTATTCCTTCACTCTCATAATCCGGTGAGACGGCAATCCGATATGACCGGAGAGAGATCAGGCGCAGGACCAACGGCTTTACGTGCTTTCCGAGGCACGGGCGTATCACACCGTCAACTTCCTGACTCCGAGCTGCGACTGAGTAATTTTTAAGATGGAAAAAAAAACCCAGTCACAATGTTTTTTTTGGCTCGACCCGGGATTCGAACCCAGGACCTCAGCGCGCAAACCGTACTCGTAACGCGGACGCAATACAACTTCTTTTAGCCTGATAATTGTGTATTGATACCAGTCCTGTATTATAGAATGTTTCACTACCGAGAGCGGGGCCACTTTACTACGGAGTCTTTAGACCTTAGACCACAACACTCGCCTAGTGCGGGTTGATACATTTTCAGAATAAGGAGACGCAAGCAAGCCGTCTCTGATGTTAAGCGTGACAACATGACCGCCCATAAATAATAGGTGCGCTTAGAATGTGGCAAAAAACACAAGACGACTCCGTTTCGTTTTATTGGGATTGATTGAGAGACTAATACATAACACGTGACTGACGTATTCACAAATCTTATCAGTCACAAATATCAAAATGAAACGACATCGTCTTGCGAATTGTCTTTTTGCCACATTCTAAGCCCACAGATTACGAAGCGCATTATGAGAGATGAAATGTTTAGGGTCGGTTTCACCGATTCATAATAGAGTTCCAGATAACTCTTCAGATCTTTTGTTTTTTTTTTATCGCAGGGAAAAACGCGTTATCGATACCACCACTGTGGGGAGAGTGGAATGGTTATGTTGGTTTCACCGATCTTACGGCCTAATGTCGACGGGAGTGTAGCATCATCCAAGCGAGCATTGGACCGAGTCCCTAACACTATGTACACCCTACATCGGCATACCAACCAAAACCCGCGGTGGCCTTCTTCAGCACATACGAGATGGCCCCGGGGTATCTTTTTTTTTTTTTTTTTTTATCGCGGGGAAAAACGCGTTATCGCTACCACCACTGTGGGGTGAGTGGAATGGTTATGTTGGTTTCACCGATCTTACGGGACAATGTCGACACTCGGGAGTATAACATCATCCGAGCGAGCATTGGACCGTGTCCCTAACACTATGTACACCCTACATCGGCATACCAACCAAAACCCGCGGTGGCCTTCTTCGGCGCATACGGGACGGCCCCGGGGTATCTTGTTGCACGAAGATAGCTGCACGGAGCTGTCCCGGCGCAATGCCGTATTACGGCCCCTCTCAAAATGAGGGGGGCTAAGAAGCCCCCGACCTCCAAAGCACGCCTTTGGCGTCTACGACTGCAGGAGACCGACCACCCGCAATGTCGTCCACCTCGGAGTCGCATAAATTGGAGTAGCAGCCCCCCACTGCTCGCCCCGCGACTCTCTCAAACCCCATTTAGTCGCCTCTTACGACAGGCAGGGGATGCCGTGGCGGAATTCTCTAGATGCCCCCAGACCACAGGGCACGAGGCGCCGGTCAGTCGTCCACCCGGCGCCTCCTTCGTCTCCTCTGGCTGCGGGCGGGATCGTTCTGCTCACGACACCCGCTCGGCGCTTTCCTTCCGCGAGATGACGCACTCACAGAAGGAAGCCATCGCTCGCCATGACCTCCAGCCGCCGACCATGGCGGAAACCACGGCTGGCAGCGAGAGGTCGCCTCCGACGACTGCTCTAAGAGCGCTGCGTTGTAGATTCCAGGCTGGGCACTCCTCGAGAGTGTGTTGGACCGTATCCTCACGGCCGTTGCTACAATGGTGGCACACGGCGGACTCCTCCTCCTCCTCCTCCTCCTCCGATCCGACACAGAAACGAGCCGAAACACCCATGGCCCGTCAGTACCTGTGTCAGACGGAATGTCGGCGCACCGTGGCGCCTGTCAAGCCAGCTTAAAAAGACAGGTCGCACTGCCGCGACGGTCCTCAAGCCCGCACTCGGGCTCTCCAGCCTGGTATGCCACTCCTCCACGGCGACGCTGCGGATGGAGGCCAATTGGGCCGTGACCTCCCTAGGGGCCAGTCTCCGCCCGAGATGGGATGCCTCCTCACGCCAGAAGAATACGGACGAGAGGTATTTGGTATCCAAATCCCATGGCAGAATACCGGCCAAGACACAGGCCGCCTCGTGGGAGACTGTGCGGTAGCCCCTGATGAGTCGCTGCGCCACTAAACGCTGCGGCTTGCGCAGTATAGCGACGCATCGAGCATTCAGGGACCCGGCCCAGACGGGACAACCGTATAAGGCCATGGACCGCACAACTCCAGCGTATAAACTTCGGCAAGGGTTACCGGGACCTTCCAAGTTTGGCAGCAGGCGTCCGAGCGCGCCTGCTGCCCGCAGCAATTTCGGCGACAACATCTCAAAGTGGGCACGGAAGTCCCACCGGCTGTGCAACACCAAACCCAGATATTTCATTGTGGAGCCGATGGGTATCCGCTCCCCCTCCACTATGATATGGGCCTCCGAAGGTGGCCTCTTCCGAGGCCCGTGGAAATAAAGGGCCTCGGTTTTGTTAAGGGCCACATTGAGGCCCAGCCGCCGAATCCTGCTCACCATTTGCTCGGTACCAGACGAAGCAAGCAGGGCAGCCTCCTGGAAGGTCCTAGCCGTCGCTGTTACCAAGGTGTCGTCCGCGTAGCAGACGTGACATGTTACGCTATCCAAAAAATAAATATGACACAATACTAGTAACTTTTTCTGGCAGATATTTTTATTCGAGAGCTGTGAAACCAACGTTGTATATTGCGGATAAGTTCCGAATTGCCGAATAAGTGCCGAAGAGAATTGGGAGGGGTTATGAGTACTCATAAATAGTACGAATTTTAAGTCTCAATTTTTAAATGTGATTCATGGCATTGAATTGTACTCTATATCTTGAGATATAAGGTTTAGTCCATAATGACAAGTAATTACAAGGCATAAAATGATCTTTTATTTCTGAAAAACATACATCTAGTAAATTTAATAACAATGGTATCTGTTGTAAGAATATAACATCAATTATAACTTATTTTAAATAATAATATATTTTTGAAATATAGGCATACAATGTATAACGATATTTAATATTATTAATAGAGTCTGATTGTTAAATAGTACATTTTATAGATCCATAAACATTATTTTGTGAATATAGCCAAGAATAAATCAATTGCAATGTAATTATAGTAAGGACAAACTAATATGGCCGGTATGACATGACACGGTTTTGAATTTTTTGGGTAGACGTTCTCACAGAGTTATCGCGTCGGGAAAAAAATTGAATTGTCATACCGGCCAGCTTAGTTTGTCCGAACTATACAGCGGTTCATTTAAACGTTGCTTCATCGATTACATTTTGTTGTATGCAGTATTGTTTCACTATTGATAGTAATTGTTTTGACTGGTGTGTTTTTATTTAATATCAATGCATTTTATCTATTAAATGAGTGCTTAATCCATTAAAAAAGATAAGGAGACTCCATTACAGTTATAGAGCATCAGAAAATACATTAAAGATTTTAATTAAATAATAATTTGTTTATCAAACAGATATTTTGTAACATCCACCATACCACCACCACCACACCAACCCTATATTATATACTGCCCACTGCTGAGCACGGGCCTACTCTACAACTGAGAGGGTTTAGGCCTTAGTCCACCACGCTGGCCTAGTGCGGGTTGGCAGACTTCACATACCTTCGAAATTCCTATAAAGAACTTCTCAGTTATGCAGGTTTCCTCACGATGTTTTCCTTCACCGTTAAAGCGAGCGATAATTCACAAAGAATACACACATAACACTTAGAAAAGTCAGAGGTGCGTGCCCTTGGGTTTTAAACCTGCGGACATTTGTCTCGGCAGTCCGTTCCACTCCTAACTAGTCTATCGCCGCTTTTTTGGTAGCATCAATGTTCTAAAATTCATAATAATTAGAAAAAAATGATTAATTTTTCGTCAATTCCTCAAGCGTACAACTTAATTAAGAATTATAAATAAATTAATTTCTTCTAATATTAAATATTATACAGGGTCATTTTCACTTTAAGTCAGAATTACACTCACCCACACGCCATATTCGCACTAAACTACAAAATTATAAAAAAAATCAGGAAATTAAAATTGTCATTTTTGGTGAAAATATTCGTTTCTCATGGATGATTTTTGGCACAATGTTAGCAAAAGCAAAGACCAGTATGTGGTTTCATTTATTAACGCAATGTCAAAATGACCTTGTATAATAATTATAATAAAGACTAATAATTTTCATAATTAGGAGCTTTTCGTACCTAACTAATATCGTAAAACGAAACGAGTGAAATGAATCTTAATGACTGGATTTTAATTAACGTTTAATTGCAATAAGTGCAGTTAACTGACCGTGTAATTATTTATGCTGTTGTTAGCTTATTAAGGATTTTCTTTGTAATGCTTTTTATTGGGTATAAATGGATTTTGTGTGACTAAACTAGAATGATGTAAGTTTATTAATGACGGTAATAATAATAATATATATAATGTTAATATCATTATATATATTCAAGTGGAAGTATTAACACAAGTAATCACAATATCACGGAGCACCAGTGAATATAAAGGAGATAGTTACTACTATTTCATTATTATGTCTAGCTTGAACAGAAGGAAAATCGCGTGAAATCTTGCTTTCCTGGAGCATATAAAGCATTTTAAGGATATCGAAAGACCAAGAACTAGCGCCGATGGCTAAAGCTTGTTGGTATACAGAATACACGCCACAAGCAGTGTAAAGATATTATTATTTGTAAACCGGAAAGTTAATATTATTATAATTTAGCGCCACCTAGTGTCGATTGGAAATACTATTGTTATTTATACATACAATATCATGTTCGTTATTTTGCTATTTCACAACAGATGTCGCTGTCAAAAATATTTTACACTATAAATTCAGGTCAAGCTCAGAACTTTTTATTTTTTATTTGACTTAAGAATATAAGAGGGGAGATTAAAATGGCAACTGATAAAATTATATTATAACTAAAACATCGCCTAAATAAAATGGATAGAGATTCATAATTTCGACATTTAATACATACATAATATTGTGCTTATGTTAATTTATATCTTTTATATACATATTCGCTTATCAACGATAATACGTGCCTTTTTTAATAGTTGCAACATTGTCATTATGATTTTGATGGGTGAAGTGAAAGAAAGATTTTTTAAAACAGTTGCCTTGACGGGCCTACCTTATTTATCTCTACATCACCTTTGACTGAAAGAGAATGGCTACGGCATTAAGTCCGCCTATATACACTTGTGTATAAAGTGCAATATATAAATAAAAATAAAATAAATGATTTTGTGTTTGTTCGTCTACATACATACATAGCATCACGCCTTTTTCCCTTTTCAGGGGTGGGCAGAGGTGTATCACACCCACATTTCGCCAGCTATGTCAGGTCCCATGTAATAGGGGGCGGGCCTATTGCCACTTACCGGGCACATTTTGAGGCTCCGGGCTGATACTGAGTAGAAAAACCCAATATCACTTTGCCTGATCGATTCGTCTATTCAAGCATTATTGTGACTGCGATAGATTTTTTCGTCCAAAGTAATTTAATTTTTGCACTGCATTTGGCACACTATCTTTTATGTATATGACATGCCATAGCATCCTTAATAGCCCGATATTAAGATAAGGAAATAATAACCATGTATTTTTGACATTTACATTTAATCCTTTCAAATATGAACAGCTTTTAACACTTGTTGAAACACTAACCTTTTAAGTATGTACAGACTTAATAAATAATATTAGTCACATTACACTAGCATTTTACCTACAATAGTACTTTTATAATGTTTTTCACACTTTAACACTGTCATAACACAAGCCAATCTTCTTTGATCATGTCGGATGCTTTCTCCGCAATCATTATGACAGGAGCGTTAGGATTTCCACTTATTATAGTTGGCATTACGCTGGCGTCCACCACTCTCAAGTTCGCCACGCCGTGCACCCGCAGCCTGGGGTCGACGACCGCGTCTTGGTCGTGCTTCGGGCCCATCTTGCAAGTACCAGTCGGATGGTAAATGGTAAAAGTGAAATGCTTTAGGCTGCACTCCCAGTATTCGTCGCTGAACAGAACGTGGTGTTGGCAGCCCGGCAACGGAATGTTGTGGGGTTTAGAGCCGTATTTCTGAAACACTGTCGTATTTGATATCGCCATGGCGATTTTTATGCCTTCAGTCAACACTTTGATGTCTTCTTTGTACGCGAAGTAGTTGGGCTCTATCGATGGTGGCTGGAACGGATTTTTACTGCGCAATTTCACCCAACCTGAGCTCTTCGGGCGCAGTAGCAAGGGAAGTATAGTCCAAGTCTCAGCGTTTTCAATAGGCTTATATACGGTGTTGTATACTCTATCGCGGAGATTCAAAATTCTACGGATTTGTTCCCCGCCGTCAGAGTTCACAGAACTGGGGGCGAAATGAAATTGTATGTCAGGCCATTTGCCAGACGGTGGTGCGTACTTGGTGTTGACAAAAGCCAGTCCCTCGACACCCTGCGTCGTCATCGGCCCCTTCTCATACAGGATATAGTTCATGGCGACAGAAAACGTTTGAAAACGATCTTTCTTAAACGTCACCGGCTTGTTGACCACGAATGTCAGTCCTCCCAAGCCGACGTGATCTTGCAAATTGTGGCCGACTTTTAAATTTGCTACCAATGGTATCCCATGTTCTCTCAAGTGGTCTGCTGGACCGATACCGCTCAGCATCATGATTTGAGGTGTTGCTAATGCACCGGCTGACATTACCACTTCGCGCTTGATTCTCACTTTTTGTTTTTGCCCGTTACGGATGAATTCTACGCCGTAAGCTTGTTTCTTGACTGAGTTTATTAGTATCCTGGTGACTTGGGCTCCAAGCGCGACGTGTAGATTGTTTCTATGACGGACGGGTCTTAGGAAGGCCTTCGCGGTGCTGCAGCGGCTACCGCGACGCATCGTCGCTTGTGTCAACATGAAGCCAGTTTGCTCTTTCCCGTTGATGTCGCGATTTTCGTACCCCAATTCCATTCCAGCTCTCAAAAAACTAACTGATAGTGGCGTTCGCCACGGAGCCTCTTGAACAGTCAGATATCCACCAGCCGCGTGATATGGTGTGTTGACTAAATACGGGTTCCGATTGTCCTCTGACTTCAAGAAGTATGGCAACACTTGATCGTATGACCATCCGGGGTTGCCGAGCGCCTCCCACAGGTCGTAGTCGTTGCGGTTACCTCTCACGTATACCATGGCGTTGAGGACGCTGCTGCCGCCGAGTACCTTGCCTCTGGGCCAGTTGCAGCGGTCGCCGTTCATGGCTAAGCAATACGAGCGGTTGTTAGAAGGGGTCGTTTGAAACTTCCAGTCCATGTCGGAGAGTTGTGTGTAGCCCGCAAGAGCTGGTATGTCGGAGATCTCAGTTTCGTCTTGTCCGGCTTCCAATAACAGCACTGTCCAGTTGCCGATTTCTGAAAGTCGCGACGCTACCACGGCGCCCGCTGAACCGCCGCCTACTATCACAAAATCGTAGATCGGCATCACCTGGAATTGGGAAAAGAAGTATTCTTAATAGTGTAAAATATAATAGTTGTTAATGTAGATTGTATAACTTTTATACAGTATCTATGTGAAAAAGATAATTTATTCGCGTTGGGCAACTCGCAACGGGTTGAGTAAAAGTATGAAGGTACCCAATTTTGTGATAAGATATGCACCCTTCTAAGATTATACATGTGTTGGCGAAACATGTATATCCATACTAGCATTGCGCGGCTCCGCCCGCATAAAAAAATCTCTTTTTCTGGGATAAAAAGTAGCCTATAGCACTCAGGAGTAATGTAGCTTCCTATTAGTGAAAGAATATTCAAAATCGGTCCAGTAGTTCCTGAGATTAGCGCGTTCAAACAAACAAACACTTGAGCTTTATAATATTAAGTATAGATATGGGCATTTATTATACAACAGGAGGCGTTATAACAGCTTATTATCATACTTTTAAAAGAACGCAATTAATGTGTATTTAGTGATAATTAAAAGTAACTTACAGCATTGATGTCCGTAACGTAAGACTCCGGGTCGAATTGTTGGTATCTGAAGTACGTGATCCCTAATGCTAGGAGTGGTATCAGACCCAATACGGTGATGGGCGACGGTGCCAAACTCGCTAACGCTCCTGCCGCCTCCATTGTCGCAAGACATCTACTACTACACTAATATTTACAACTTATACTACTAGTCTTATTTCTCTTATATCCAATCTAATTTCTTTTTCTGCTCCTCCTCTGACAAAATCTTAGGCGTGTAATTCCTTATGCCAGCTTTCTTTGGCGTCGGACCCGCCTTCAGTTTAGCTTTCTCAGCATCACTCAAATAACTCTTCAATCTCGCACTTTTCAGTTCGTCTTTCTGTACCTCGAAAAGTTGCAGTTTGTAGCGTTTCTCTTTAGGGATCTTGACCGGTTTGTATATTTCTTTGTTGATGTCTTTGTAGTGATCGTTTTTGTACAACGATGTGCAGTAATATCCACTGGTGGAAGATCTATCGGAGCGGCATTCGTAAGCGCTAGACCCGCTTCTGTACCCACTGCTTTCTGTGGACGATTTGTCACTGTTGAAGCTGTCTGCGCTCCGTCTCGCTTTGTGTCGTTTGTAGTCGTAGTCTTTGTCTTCGTAGTCGTTTTTTCTGTAGTCGATAGAGCTTCTGTACTGTATAGGATCGTCGTATTTGTCCTTGTACCGCCTCACTTGGACGTTAGCGTGTGTGTAAGACTGCTCCTGACCCATGGTTAGACGCGCGACCGCGCTCTCTTCTAGTTTGGTTTCTGGAATAAAAAGAAAACAAATTTAATAAAAAATGAATGATAGCTATTCATATTTGTGTATGGATACAAATATTTCGATTGCCGAAACTTAGTTTCATACATTTGTTATTTTTTATTATCAAAATGTTTCCTACTGTAAATGTATTTAATTATACAATCGGTATATTTTACTGAATTAATTATAGTTACACAGCAAAAATATAATATCTTAATTACAACAGATTTTGGATACATAAAGTAATGAAGCAAAATGAACAAAACACGCAATGACTTGAGGCGAGCCACGTGTCCAATATGTCTATGAAAACATGTCTCCGTATAGCTAATTAAATATTATTAACATGAGGTAATACGATATTGTGATTATAATTTTTATACTTCAGTAAGTTCATAGCATGATTTTTTATATGATCATGGTAATGAGTACAATCAGCTATTTTACAACTACTGTAATATTCGATTAGTTAGTATAGTTTTTTATATAAAGAGTGGCCAAAAACAGCGTCAGATATTCAACCAACAAGTCTGCGATAGTTGACTTGAAGGAGAGTGGAGCGAAATCACAAAGTTTCATTTCCCAGCTCATCACCCGCTGTTCAGTCGAGTCAGTTAAGACCCTCCTGATGGCAAAGTGTCGAACAAACCGCCGGGGTATATATAGATAGCGTTGCGACGAAACGATAACCACTTTAAAAACTGAGCAGCGCCATCTATTGGCGATTTTTGTAAACTTTGTTGGACAGTTCAACGACCGTGGCCTTGATACCGTTACAATAAAGATATAGCTGTAAGACGAGTTCATAATCAGTTAAATATGTCTCTAATATAAATACTATTGAATGCGGCATTGATTGTGTGTCAGTGGAACAAGGCGCTCTACATGGGACCGACCGAAATGACGCGCGGAGAAATTTTAACAGGTTTTAAAAATTACCTCGCGTGTCGTTTATGGAAAGAGAGACGTTTATTATCAAATCTAAAACATCCTTTTATGTCTTATCCTGTTAAATGGATTTTATTAAAAAAAATAGAATTAGAGAGTCTTTAAAATAATGATTGCTGCATTCCAAGATTGAGTTTCTTTCTCTCTTGCGGTTTCCTGCAAAATCAACAACTTTTTACAGCAATAAACTTTCACTAGTAATTTCAACCCGCCTAATTGTACTATCAACGCGACGTTTATTCCTGTTTTATTTTCATAGATCATTGCTTCAATCGTCTTTGTGAGTTTTTACAACTAATGTAGCAATGCGTGTAACCGAAAATGTTCACTAAATTGTTCACGCTAAATTTCACTCTCGAACGTGTTTATACTACATGACACGTGTTAATTGCTGTTTGTAATAGAACAGCTGATGGTCTGTCACTTTTATCTTTAGAAACTTTGCCAGTGTGTCGTTTTCGACTAGTTAAAACTGTGCCCAGAATAGATATTGGTTTATATTGAGATTATTTGTAGTATGCTTTGTTGAATGAAATGTGTTTTTTGAATCAATAAGAGAAGTATGGTGAGCTATAAATAGAAATAAAGTTAATAAAGGTACTTACTTAGACGATAAGAAAGTTATACTAAACTGCAGCTATTGTGATATGCCAAATATACATAAATTGATGCCAGCAATATTTCTTTACAGATAATATCGTATTATTTTATTCGTTGCTGCAGTTTGCGTGATTTACTGTGTGTTTAAAGTTTAAGTGCGTGTGCTATTGTAATATTCTTTTAATAAACAGTGCACTGCTTGCTTTTGGGTTTAGTATATAAAATAACATTTGGAGATGCATTTAGTGTGCGCAATCACATAAATAATTTCGCACCTTTAGAACGAAAACGACACATTTCCAAAAAATCTAAAATTGAGTTATCTTCATAAAATGACTTAAAACGAAGTTCTCAATACAGCAATAGTTCAAACACAGCCATATTCAAGCGGGAAAAGGACCAAACTGTTATATCGGGCCTTTTTTATTATATTTTTATAAAAAAGGGGCCAGTTTTAAGTCTTTTTATGACGATAACTCATTTTTTGTTTGTTTTGAATTGTGCCGTTTTCGTTCTAAAGGTGCGATTTACTCCTTAACTCGCGCAGCTCGAATTATCCTAACCTAAACATTCATGTCGCTTTATTAATCTTTAGGCGTTAGTTGGAAGATGGAACACATTACCTGGTAGCCTCGTTTTGTGAAACAGGTTTGTGATTCCAGGCAATTTATGAAACTTTTATGACGTTATAATCCCGTAGTGTTATTAATTTATGAAATGTGTCCGAATTTAAACCTAATAGAAACAGCGGAGACAACACTATACTAAGTAGCTATAAAAAATGTCTAGGCTACTTGGTAATTTTCAAGGGATGTAAAAATCGTATATTAACAAAATGATACTCTAATGCTAGTGCTACACAGTCATAAGTGTATCCATTAAATACTTCAATATAATTCGCAAATGTACAACTTTTGAAAATGATTAGATGTGAAAATTTGCGTCATTAACTGTAATCTGCCGATGCATTACAAATGTCTAAGAAAACAGTGTAGCAAAGTAAATTAATAAAGGCATTGCACGTTATGTAAAGCGAAAGTTGAAAATCAAGTGTTGATAAAATATCAACGTTCTGTACCAAACACATCTTTGCCAATGCAATGGTTGAATCGAGATTGCCTTTTTTCCTTTCCCCAAGGATTCCAAGCCACGCGACTGACGTATCCACGTTGAAGTGCACACTTAAATATATATTTTTTAAATATGATATTCATCGTTTTTCTGTTAACTGTTTTTAGTATTGTCCTTAACATACCTACATGATGCAAAGCTCTTAAAAGTTTACTTAATGATATTTATTATAATTTACTACAAATTCACTAGAAATTGTGAGATTAATTATGACTATTATATCCGTTGACGCAATACTCGTCGTTTATGTAATACATCTAGGCTTTTAATTTGTTTGTAAAAGACCTATTACGTGATCATCTAATTACATAGCATTTAACCTTTGTTTTCTTGGTCAAGTGAATCGCCTACAGTGGCAGGTCGTGTTAGTGTCAAAAGCCCAGTCTTCGCCTTGTCAAGTAATTTGTGTGACCGCACCGTCACTAACCGAATTACCGACATGAAACATCTCTGCTCACCGTGGTGAATGTTCTTTTATGTTATTCTTTTGTTTGTTTTAGTACGTAGCCATGTTTCATGTTGGATTTTCGTTGTTGGTTTATTATTTTCCATTAAATGTACAAGGTTGTATCATGTATGTGTTTATTTTGTTTACTTTCACCAATATAATATTCTTCGATTTTTGCAACCGTTTCTTATTAATGAGGAATATAATATACAAAATATCAATAAACGATAGACACAATATCAGTAAAAGTAAATAAGATTTTAGGGTATCTGTAAAAAAAATACGTATAAGGTCAAACTTTACGACGGTAAAGTGATTGCATCTGCAAACATTGCTTTCAATGTTGTTACATTCCATTGGTCCGTAAAATCCTTTGAGCCAATGTTTGTTTTGCATTCATTTCGGTATTTTAAAAGGCTTTTCACGGACTTTATGTAAGTTGTTTAATTTGTTTAAATAAAATTTGGTGATAATGTAATTGTAGTTATTTTTGACATCACAAAATATGTTTTTTTTTAATTAAGTATATTTTTTCCTATTGATGTCTGTTACACTATATTAAATTATTGTGAGGTATTGAATGTAATACTTTTTTCAATAAATCTGTACATCGAGTGCTGCTTAAATATTATGCAAATTATCTTGGGTCGTAGGGAGGACGCTTTTCTACAATCCTTAACGCTTATGGAAAACAAACAAATGTATGGGAATGACATCCTGGCGATGGACTTATCATTTCTATTTCTACCAGCGCGGCATTAACAATTGAAAAAAGGCGTATTGGCTACGGCCCCGGAGTTTTTACGATAGAAATGTAATGTTTAGTAACCACACGAACGCTACAGATGTTATAGCACATATTTGTTACATTTTACATCACTACCAGAACATCACGCAAGTTGGGTTTGCGTATACAGATTAGCTAGAATTCTGCACTGTTAACACTCGATCCCAGTTACATAGCAACAATGCGTAACGATTTCATAATGGTTTTCTACATAAATTTAACGTAATCGACAATTACTTTTGGTAAAAATGATTATTTCAGATGTTAATGTGCTATAATTTGTGTGAGATACGAATATGAAGTGAATGTTGTGGGTAGGGTTACCATATGACAGGCAGTCATCATCATCATCATAGTATGGCATCACATAATGGTATAAGTTAATATTTAAAGTTAAAATTCAATATCCACTTTGACAGCCATTCTTCGGCCGCCGGTGTCACCTGGTGTATGACAGGTGGTTGCCGAAGTTGACAGGCATTTTAGACAGCAGTGCGGCCGGCATTAATTTTAAGACAGGCATTTATTAAAATTCATATCCTTTGAAAAATATTTGTTTAAAAGAACATTTGTTTAATTAATACTTGTCTCTATCATAATCTATTCTCTTTTACTTATTACCTACATATTTTTACGCATTTTTCTGGAAAATCAGGCATTTTGGGCACCCTATACAGGCAACTCTAAATAAATGGTAACCCTAGTTGTGAGTAAATATGACCTCAGCAACAAATTATTGTTTCTAGCATAAGGTATAGTAGTACTTAGTAGTAATGTTTGGTCATACCTAGTAATGTTCTAAAGACCCGTATAGCGTATATGATTTCAGAGAATGTTTTATCAAGCATTGGTTAATTATAGAATATAATTTGCCATCAGTAGTTTACAAGTAATCACCATATAAAGTACTTTAGTATTCTGCCATTCTAAATTTATCAGAGCAAGACGCCTCTTATTTGAGCCACGTCTTACTTTAAATTGAATTGTTTTGTGTGAAGCATTTCATTCAAGTCGTTTCGACGTATGCTTTTGTAAAAGGGATACCGTTATATTACTGAGTTACACTTATCTTAATTATCGACTTCTATCTCTTTGATCAACTACATGGATATGTTTTAAAATCACATTGCCCACTTAATTTATGAAGATTTACAATTATATTTGCAGGTTTTAGAATTTCAACAATTATTTTCAACTCTTTATGTACAGGACGGTTTGCGTCTTTAATAGTATATTCAATGTTGCCCACATTTTATATATTCACGGGCAAAATTTTAAGCATTACTGCCACATCGAAAGGTGCCGCTCATGTAATGCAATGTTGGTGATATTTATTTGGGAACGTTGTCGTAATAGTAGAATGTGAAATACCTTGACATAGGTGCGTTTATACGCCGAATAAACAAGTGCTTGCGTTTAGCAACCAATTTTGTAAGTAGCTAAAGTATACAATTATATATATCAAAGCTAAAGTATATATATCAAAAGCGGCCCGCATCCAGCGCGTTCCTGCGACCTTTATCAAGTTGTCTGTACACCTTGCAGGTGTGTTTTATTACGAGAATATTATTTTCTATGAATTAATTTGTGATGGCACGTCCGACTACAAATTCTGCAATGAATGGCATGAAAATTTCTTCATTGTTTTTAATGTCTATTTTGTTTTGTAGAAGTTTATGTTTGTTATTAGTGGTATGATTTTTTTAACGTATATTATTCTTCAGAGAAAATAACTCTAGGCATTGACAAGTTTTAAATCATAAGCCAAAACTATTCTGCAATGTGTATTAACACAATGTTTTGCGCTGACTCCGCATTAAATGTAAAGGGCAAGTAGATGTCGAAATAGGATAATTTACTTACGAAATCAAACATGACTTACTTCAGATCCATTAAGAACATTCTTTGTGTGTTTTTACTTACTAAAACCTTTACATCAATAAAGATTATTGATATTACAGATATTTATATAGACGTAGCCTCCATTTTTATTACTTCATAGTTAAAGTATATTTGCATCTATTTTTATTCATTAATACAAGGAATAATTAAAATACCTAAAAATGTATGGATGTGGATTATGGTTTAAGTATAAACATTCCAAAAACGAACGCTCAAATGTTTATTGTTTTATAGTGCAAGCCGCACGAATGCTAGCCTGATTGAATCACTTCGTCACTTTGAATTCAGTACGGGTACATCCGTGTTCATAATAAAGTTGTTAGTATTCTACTGACTAGTATTTTTTATACCAAAACATCAAGTTAACGTTCTGTTTTGGTTTAACAGTAACTTTTATACATGTGAGCATTGATATATTACAATGCTTAAAAAAATATTTAAGAAAAACAAAAAACCCGACTGCGTCTATATCTGCCATCTTTATTAAATTCATTGAAGAACTGAAAAGATAGAAACAAGATTTTAATTTGATTATTTTTCCGACCCAAATATCGACCAATAGAATTGCACCATTCGACGTCACGTGGTACAACCTACATGGTATTATACTGACAATTTTTTATGAATATTTTCTCTGGTCGTTACTATATATTATGAAACAATTTTTTTTGAATATTTTCTCTGGTCGTTACTATATATTATGAAATTCTTATTTGTTGACTGTTCATTTCATCTCATGGTGCAATTCTATTGGCCGACATTTGGGACGGAAAAATAATCCCCCGAATACCACACGAGCTTCAAAATTATCTGGCATTTCCCTCAAGGTTCCCTGCAAACAAATAAAGTCGTCAAGTTTTTCAGGAAAAATCACTCGCGCTTCGCGCTCGTGATTTTTTAACCTGAAAACTCCTTCATTTGTTTGCAACGAACCTATCGGAAAATACCCGATAATTTTGAAGCTCTTGTGGTATTATAAGTGAATATTTTGTTTTGGTTTTGAATAATCTTAGTTGACAGTGTTCACCAACGCTGTCGGAGGCATAACACGCTCACTTCTCATAATTTAGTTGGTGATATAGGTAGAACAACAAAATCTCGGAGTGAGCAGAACCGCAGTCGGGTTTTTTGTTTTTCTTAAATATTTTTTTTATTTCCATCTTTTTAGTTCTCAAGCACCTTTATTAGCATTTCTTATTCCAAACTTCAATAAAACATATAAGTTATATATATTCGTAATCACCGTTAAAAAATCTTTATTTTGATACCACACTCGATGTATTTTTTTTTTCGAGATCACTTTTTGCCGCCGAAAATCCTTATTATTGTTTATTTTTTATTTTGATGTACCCAGTGTCACTCTCATGACTAAGACGAATCTATTGATACCACTCACATAAAAATACGACAAGCCGTTTAGGCTGTAGGGCGTGCCAAAGAAATATACAAACATGCATACATACATACACTCGAAAAACATAACCCTGCTTCTTTCGTAGTCGGGTAAATAGAGGTCTAAACTCTCACATTTATTTGACCACATCATATATTGATAAGTTGTGTCATAATGAAAAACTCGTTAAAGTTATAACATAAAGTTTATAAAAGGCTTATGTCTCCGCAAAATGTAGATTTGTCAAAAACAGCCACGGGTCATACAAATATTTTCCCGTTGCTATGGATATTTCTAAATCCAAGAATATATCTTGCCTATTTAACCGCAAAGTTCGTGAAATATTCCACGCATGACTTTCAAAGGTAAAAAGTTCAAATCTTCCGGTAAACGTTTCCTATTATTATTTCGCAGGATGCCCCAGCGCCTAAAGCGCTCACCCTAAAGTCCGGTGTGGCCAGAAAAGCCGACTCGCGTTAGACGTTATTGTCCGTTAGGGCCATACAAAAAACAAAAACAAAAGCCGCTTTGGCTAGCTATCGCCAGTACACATTTGTGGAAATTATATTATTATGAATTTTAGAACTGCTTTGTTTGTATTGATCTCTTTCCATGACATGGCATTTTAATTGACAAAATTATTTCATGTTGATATTTTTTCTGCATACTTAGTGATATTTTTTCTTTTTTTATAAGTAAAAAAAAATATCTCTTAAGCGGTTGCTTTATTGGCGCATTTCAAAGGTAACGAAGAAGCTAACAATCAGATATATTTATCTGGTTATGGTTACTAAATACTCAAAGGGTTATGGAGATTACTAGTGGGTTAATAATTGTGGTTATATATTTTTATAATTGTTGAAATATACTGAACCATATATCCGTAGGTCTATGTATTCTTCGGTTGTGACGTGAATGCGTCAATTGCAATATTAGACGTATTAGATCATCAGTTTTATGTTAATCATTAAACAGCAAAGTTAGAATAATAAATTAACAACATAAATATTCAAAGCCATGGATGGCCTGAATTGAGCAAGGCGTTTATGGTGTGTCGCTTGTATTATAAGTCGCTTACATAATATCTAATATGTATTTAATATCTAAAACTTGCGAAAATAATCTTGTTTCATAATAGCTTAAAGATACAGAAGTCGGTTGAAAAATTCAATGTAATTTTTATATTCATTAATATTACTTTTCTGATTATAATATAGCAATTGTAGACAAATAATTTACATTTTTTAATAAATAAATTGAAGATAATATCGGCAATTCCTAATGAATGAACGATGAATCATTTCCCTTGGTAACAAAAAGGATGAGTTACTGCCAAGTGCCCACCTTAATGAAATAATACAACAGGCGAACGTGCGTCAAGTCACGCCCAACCGTGGCAGGACTATAATGAATACTTTAATTAATGCACTATCAATTTTATTGCAAACTTTATTTGGAACATCCACTACGGGCGACGGCAAGTGGGACAGCGGTTTCGTTTCCACTGGCCTACGTGCAGTTTACATCGTCTGTATCGCGGGCCACATCAGCACAATCGACATCTGACCTTGCTCCTTTATCACAAGGTATAAAATTGGCTGATACGTCCCATTCGTCTCCAGGTGTTTGGTTCCATAGGCAACTCAAATGATTGATTCCGTGTTGGAGAAAGCTGAAGATCGTTCGGCTCGTGTTTGTTTGACTGAATGGTTAGTTAGCCACTGCGCGTGCGTATTGTGGCGTAACCCAAAACTATGGTAGACACTCTCATTTTCTATTGACACTTGCATTTTTGGATCGTGAATGTGATGGGCGATGTTGCATAAGTTTTGGTAATAAATTTAAACATGATAAGAATATTAATTGAATTATATAACACGATAGAACGGCGAAGAAATTAGAAATTATGATTACAAAACATAACAGTAATTTAGCTTGGTAAATGCGCATATGAACGTTTGTTCAATATACTTAACTAATTTTTCTCTTAGATGTTTGTCTTATACTAAAACTTCGTTCCAGATGACGAAACACGGCTCGAAATCATTACGCGAAAAGCAGTTAAGTTAATGATGTTAAATGAATGGATTAATAGATTCTTACCTCTATGCTACGTTATTTCGTAATAGGCTAACGGAAATATACATTTAACTTGTGTCAGTCATGCTAATTGCAAATTATTTCAATAAATTACACCCGGCTAATAACCGTGACAGCGTGATGATGATTCTTTGTTTAACATTTTGCCATTTATCAAACTTTTTTCCTCGTGGCCTTCATGTCAAATATTTGAACAGGTCAAGACCATTTTACAGAAAGTAGGTAAATGCTTAGTTATGCGTAAAATTCCATGATTGCCATAGACCAAGAACAAAAATTCTTTATTTGAATCTGTATATTTTTAAAGTATATGAACAAGTCGTTTGGTCAACTAAATCAAGCACTCTTTCCACGCCCCTTTCTCTTTTATTGTCACGGAATCGCGAAGCATTACGGTTTCACGTGTGTTAGGTTTCTTAATTCGCAGATGATTTTGTTGCGTCTTGTTTGACATGTCCTCTTATGGGTCACACCTAGTTACGCTCATTGTTTGAGTTAAATGTTTGCGTTTACCGTCTTCTACTTAATTGCGAACGTGTGTAAATCATGTTTAGTGAATACTCCAGCTTATTATTAGTCTTGTCAGTCAGTCCTTTAGGTGTTGAATATTTCCGTGGAGATATTCGAAGTTTGTGTTGTTTTTTATCGTTAAAAACAGTTTTGTGTATATTGTTATTTAAGCCTTTTTAGACAGACTCATTTCCTCAGGTCGTTATCACATGGTATTTATACATTATTTTATGTTGGTTCGGTGTAATATGTCACATTTATTTAGTGTTGGCCCTGTTGATTATGCTATAATTAGTGGGATAACCATACAAGCCATCTAACCAGTCATGTAGAAAGGGTTAAAAGCATAATCTGAATTCCGCATTTACGGAAAAGTACTGCGTTTACTCGCATTTCCGGTTCTCATGGAAGTTCCAATAGTAGGAAATGCATCGATGTTTCCAGTATGGTTTGTTTGTATTTTAAAAAGTACAGGATACTGTATTACGATTAAAGCGAGATAAATAGGGAATTAAAAGAATATTATCAATGTATATTTTACACGGTATATAAGCTGCAACCAAAATATATTGTACTGATTTGCTATTAGAAATTAAAAGTAATATTTGAGTCTATTTTTGTTTATAACTACGAAGAAGTAATTTATTTGCATCGACATAAAAAACGTAGCAAATAAATAAAAAAAAAAAATTCTATGAAAGCTGTCTTTCTTTGCCGCATCATCGATGCTCCAAAGGTCGCCATTAAAGTCATTATCGTTATTACTGGTTATTTGGCCTCAAGATTCTCCGTGGTCGCAATTATCTCGACAGGTCACAGCATCTGTGTCGCCAGGTGCGGCATCACCGGGTCACTTGATATCGCTTGGTGCATGCCATTTTGTATAATTTTCATTGTTTATCTCTGGCAATTATAGTGTTGTTCAAATTGATGTGCATAATCAAGGAGATTTTGATCATGTAAAAGTTTGTTACACCATCTCATCATGTGTGGGTTTGAATGATGTCATTTGAGGTTTGTTTGTATTCCTATAGTTTATTATGATGGTATTTATATTTAAATGTTCCTTGCTTAATAAATATATTGGAATCGAATGGAATCAGTATCTTTTTCTGATTCTAAATATATATATAATTTTATACCGTAAAGAAATGTCGCTTAAGCCAAATAGCCTTTCATCCCTCGATATGTATTATATACAAAAGCTTATAGTCGATAAAATGTATGAATATAGCTCCAGCCAGTACTGAAGAGTAGTTTTATTTGTCGCTCTTCTATAACCATCTTTAGGTACACTTCATTTTAGATTTCCAACCCACAAAAGTTTTGTATATTATGGATAATACAACCAGAAATGATTTGTTTTATGAATGTAATATCTATAATAATATATAAAAGTGAATTTCACTCATTCATCACTAAATCTTAGAAACTACAAGTGCTAGGAGTCTCATATCTTGCATGGGGGTTCCGTTTAGGACGTAGGTTCTCACTAAGACGGGATTTTGCGAAAATCAACTACTAAGAGGGTAAAAAGGGGTGGCAAAGTTTGTATTGTTTAAGATAAAGTCACCCGCCGCGTACCGAATGGATTTCCATGAAATTTGGTATGGAGATAGTTCGAGACTCCGGGAAGGTTTTAGGCTACTTTTTATCCCGGGAAAATGTATAGCGGGACTTTTATCCAGGAAAATCTCTTTGGTGCGGGCGAAGCCGCGGGCAAAAGCTAGTGTATTATATTTTCAGCTCGAACCATAAACTTCGAGGAGTAAAGTTTATGGTATTTAAGGAGAAAACATTTTAGCGGTAAAGGTAAACAAATACAAGAAATAGATAACGGTATGAGATAGGTTGCGTATGTTGGAAAAGGACGAAATACATTGGAATCCAGAATAACTGGTGAATCAGGAAACTCATGCCAGATGCGAAGGAACGAGTCATATATGATTTTGAATTCTGCACCTTATTGCAACGGACTATAGCCGAATTTAGTTTGATGGATGGATGGTATTATACTCCGTTCACGGAGTAAACATTTAAGCTAATGGAGATGTTACTCAAAATGCTTTTGTGTTATTAACATTCAAATAAATGACTAATGGAAATGAACTTTACAAGACTCCAACTTACATTTAAATTATATTCTTGATGTTAGTTTATATGTGGGTTAGTAAGATTTTTCACAAATGATGCGTTTTTTTTGTTGTGAAGTAATTAATATAAAGTGATTTATTGTGTATATATGTATAGCTATTAACCATTCTTTTAAGATAGCTAGCGCATGATCCTACGTTGATGTTTTATCCGTATTCAACCTAAATGAATAACTTAAATATACTAAACCCAAAGTACAATTGACCAACCAAAGCACTCCAAAATGGCGCTACCATTTTACGAGAGATAAGTGAATCTTCGCAGATGAAGCAACAGATTACAAATTATGAACCGATGACCATGACATGCCCAGCGGTGAACGTAGTCAAGAAGCACCGAATTATACGGAGCGCATAAGTATGTCGGCCAATACACCTGGCTAGCTGCTTTCCATGTACGAATTAATTCTGTTGGCGAAGCTGCGTGCTGGTTGGAATAATTTATGATGGTCTGTGTAAGCAAAAGAACAATACGCTGTGACATTTCTAAATGATGTAGTGATTGTCGCAGAAGATGGGAGATGGTATGTTGATGGGGTCCGAAATATACCTCATATTTGTGGCCTTCTTATCGGTTTTATTTAGTTTTTTTTTGAGCAAAATACCAAATACAATCTAGATCTACCATTACATTAAGATATCACCGTACCTATAAGAGTCTTTTTCAGTCATGTTTATTTTATTAAATGTACGACGTGTCTTTTGCATGACATGACGGGCATATACCATTTATTTTTTTGGCTGACAATCCCTTGGATTATCATCATAGCCCTCACGTAATCATACGAACTAGTTCATTATCTTTCGCCGTAATGCTAATTTTGCACTTATTTAAATACGTTACCGAACGTCTGATTTACGTGAAATCGAAAATATTGTGCAAACGCCCGAATTGAATAGATTAGCCGCATTTTTAATGGCTCTTCACATGTATTTCGAGCAAGAAGTTCCAGGTTTTTACGATTTTAGAAATTTTTCATTTACATTAGCACCAAATTAGTCTAGCATGCGGCCGCGCATATCTACTTAGTAATTGGCGGCCCAATACAGAGTGTAAACAGCTTGTTTTTAATTAATGACACACTGTGGAGCATAGGCCCCTCCTAATTTCTCGTTTGCAGGCGCGTCTGACTTAAGCCTCTTTAAATCCACGGCATTTTTTTCTTTATTTGAGCTTGAATCTTGAAAGATGCGACTTTATACAATTCATACACTTCAGTTTTCTTATGAGAAATTCAAATTAGGTGACCTATTACTATCTGGAATATGTTGTTTTAGAAATCAGTGAATCCTATCTTTCTTTTATCAAACTTCGTCTTACATAATAAGCGTAGATCGCCGTTATTGCTGTTAAATCAACTTGCTAGCTAACTGTCGGGCGGCATGCAAGCGTGCATATTATGTTGGTTTTGTATGTATATTTTAAAAGCTTGTAACATTTACCTTGTGGGTATGGTCAGTTCATGCAACTCAAGAATTGTAGAATAAGATACTTATTTGCTAGTTGTACCCTACTATATTATATCAATTGTTGATTTCTATAAACTTTCATGCTATTTGTATTATATGCTGATTGTACTAAATATTCAAGATTAATCAACCATTATTTTGTCAAAATACACTTATGATGAAGTTTTGATAGCACTCATGATCCAGCGTAATAGCTAGTCATATCGTCCACATATCACGACGGCGTTAAAGTGAAGGTATTTCAAATCGACTTCGGCTCGGGCCGGTCATATCGTGGCAAGGAAATGACCTCTGAGATCCATGGCTCTTCAGGAACTAATTACACCTGTTGTTATTTTATTCTAGTTCGGCGTGGCATGAGCTTGATGTTACAATTTTTTATAACATTTTGGCAATTTTTGAATCCTGTTTTTGTGCACTGTCAGTACATCGGTAACATAAAGAACACTATTGTTAACCTTGAAACTGTTGGCAAATAAAGTATTGCAATCTGATTCAATATTAGCTAGAAAAACATAAATACAGTTGTAAATAATACCTACATAAATATTTCGCTCCATGTCTTGGAATAAGCTGTCGGTGCATAAAAGTACGTTCATAACGGGTTTTATATTTATAAATTTTAATACAACTTGCATAATAACCAACTATTAAATCAAAGGTCGTAGAATATTGCAAAACTGTTTACCTTGGATCCATTTTGATATCCATAATTTGAAGAATCCAATTCCAAATTGCAATTATAAAATGGTCAGTTAAAATGAACACCACTGTCTAACTGGCCAGCAGGCCATGGACCTCCTGTCACTTTTTTGAACACTGTTCTAAATTCAATTTTTTTTTCGGAACTACTAAGTCAAATCGACAGAAATGAAATCACAAATCACAACAAACAGGATTGTCCCCAATTGTATTTTTTTAATATACCGTTCGGAATTTGAAATGTCGCGGTTGATAGAAAGCCGCGAGTGTTCGTTCCGGTCTGAGACTTTCATCGGACGCGTGCGCTGACGTGCTTTGGCTCACGGTGAGTGAGACTTGGACGCGGCAGCTAGTGTTGATACTGCTAAGGAATTGCCTAATTTTATTGATTATTTAAAAATGGAATTTGTTTTTTCTTTTATGTAATAAAAAGTTACGTTTGGTTCATCCAGCCGATGACATCTCTTTTTGCTTTTCTAAACGTTAACTCGATAGGCAAGAATTTTTCCAGTGTTCAAACAGATAAATATGCATCCAATATTCCTTATAGTTGTTATGGTTTATGTGCATTTACAGTCGTTCGTAGATTATAAAAAATGAATGCTTGTTTACTAGTATTATAATTAACTCAAATAAGAGATAACAAATCTAGGGATATTTATTTCTTTTTGATAAACTATGGTCAGTTTTTGTTGTATGAATGCAACCTTTCACTAATCGGACTGATGATACTGTCTTTATCTCTATTTAGTAGTTAGAAAGAGAAAGGTGCAGTGAAATTTACTCGTACGCAGGTGCTTTTTGGAGAAATGTGGTATTAGCCCTGGCGGGGAACCGTAGGTGTGAGAGCGCATTAAATACGGTGTAGTTTGAAATCTTAAATAAGGAATTTTGAGTGAAAATTGTCTAAATTGAATTACATTAGGATGCGAAAATAAATTCAATTTAATTGCGGAATTTAAAAGCAATAAGACTAAGAGCTTTTTTTAAAAAAAAAGTATTATCGGCTCGAAAATGTATTTTGTAAACACTAACGGACAGTTTTCTTATTGACAGTAACAGTCAGAGCTACTGATAATTTTGCCTTAGCTAAAACGTTTGTTGTTTATCAATTATCGTTTACTTTAACGGTGAAGGAAAAAATCGTGAAACCTGCATACTTACTTGAGAATTCTCCATAAGAATTTCGAGGGTATGTGAAGTCTGCCAACGCGCACTAGGCCAGCGTGGTGGACTAAGGCCTAACCCCTCTCAGTAGTGGAGTAGGCCCGTACTCAGCAGTGGGCAGTATATACAGGGCTGATTGCATTGCAAAACGTTTGTGCTGTGGCCAATCTTATGGCTTTCACTTAGCGACTTTTGTGTTCTGGCTACCCTTATGGCTTTGACTTTACTTGTTACTTTTGCAGTTCATGAAGAAACCGCGTTACCGAGCAGCTACTTGTTAAGCACTAAAACGTGCAAAATATGACAGCAATGTAGGTTAAGAGATGGGTTGCTGAGATTACACTCAGCTGTGTTGCGGTATGACCCGCTGCGAACGACACTTAGCGAAATTTTATTGTTGCAATATGTTTTATGTAGTTTTGCTTGTAGCCATAAAAAGATGTGCTAATTGCAATTAATGAAACATTATCAAACGTTATTTGCTGTTCTTCATAATATAGGAATAAGCATTCATTTTTTATCTAAATAATTAATATGATCGAGTATCTGAGTCTGATCCAAATTTCTATGAATGCAACGTAGTTATCTCTCATTCAACTAACGAAAAAAGATAAGTAAACGAAATTTATCTCTTCTTAAAATAATATCATTGCTCAGACCCATTTGTTACAATAATAGTAAAATACTAAAAGTCGATAAAATTTAACTCATTGCAATAAGGATTTGTAAAGCGTGTGTAGACTTTTGATTTATTTTATCATTTGCCTAAATATGGCATACGTGATCGCATATGTCGGCTCCGAGACCTTAAATCTAACCTGTTAAAGTTAAGAAAACGTTTGCCTTAAACAGATTGATTTCATTCCATCCGGGATTCACTCATTCTAATTCCATTTATCGCGTTTACATATCGTATGTATTCGAAACGCTTATACAATATTATTTGGTTATTGCATAATACGCGCTTGCGATTAAGTACCGCAAGAGCTTGCGCGTGCGAACATGCGATTGCGAGCGCGTACAAAAACTTGCTCGCTTAGCTTTCAGTAGTATCTGTTCTGTTTTGTGTGAACGTAACAGCTCACACAAAAGAAATTGGTTTATGTTTGTTTGGGATAAATTCCATCCGGTGCTTGATTACTTGATACGTTATTTTATAAAGCGCCTATTTACGCACGTGATTGTTGTACCGTGTTGCAAGCTCTTACACGCTAGGCGCAGTTTTTTTTTTTGGGTAGGCGATCCTGCAGTCAACACCGGGGGAAACCTGCTAATGGGATACTGGAGTCCCCCGGCTTGACGACTGCAGGGGCCTGGGAGGGGAGTGGAGTAGGAATATGGGAGGGAAGGTGGGGGGAAGGGAGGAAGGTTCCCAGGATGGGCGGAAAGAGAGGGTGCCAGGAAATGTTCGCGGGCCCTTTTAGGCCTCAATGTATTTTCAACCAAGAGGTATACACACTGAACTCGTGCCTCGACCCACGGCTATTGTCCCCCCGCGCATGGGCGTGCATTGGGTGCGAAGACCCAGCGCACAAGAATTGCCTCGGAGGGCGGCTAGGCGCAGTTAGAGCAATAAAAAACGAGCCTAGTCTTACCTGTGTCAAAAGTAATATAACTTTAGAAATGAAAAAAAAAAACTAATTTATGTAACTAAAACAAATATTGGTAGTCCAGAATTTATATTCATTACTATTGATATTTCTATTTTTAACTCTTATCCAACATATAGATCGACGCCATCTATCGTCGAATAGCTGAACTTTTGTTACCTGAACTTTCCGTGCGTGAGTCTAAATATACTTCCAGTATTTAGTCACAGATGGCGCTGTTATTATAATATTTTTACAACTTGCACTAGACCATTGATGATTCATTACTATCAAAGAGATAACTTCTTGATAAAATTAATTGTCCTTATATTGAAGACCTCTTCAGAAGTTTTGGATATTTTAGGGATAAGTACATGTTTTTCATGAAATATTATGTTCCGTTATTTTGGTATTCTTTCAAGTTTATTAAGTTTCTACCGGCACCGTTTGAAAAACTACGTCTTTTATATTTTTTTAATATTTCCATAGGAAAAATGACGCATCATTAATTATGATTTGTTAATTTGGAAGTTAGTGAAATCACACCAATTTGTTAAACGCGGCGACAGTAAAATACTTAATCAACATGACCGAAGTTTAATTGAGTTTGAATTTTATAAGTTTTCCGCATTACGATAGATTCTCGACGTTTTTAAATTCAAATATTGATTTAAATAATAATTGGGCACGAATCTTGTGTTTAATTACTGTTTTATGTAATGTGATTAAATTATTTCCTGATTAAATAAGTCGTGACATTAAAAAGGTCGCAAAAGGTAAGCAGTCGGTAAAGTATTGCCTCATGTTAAATAACAGCATTAATAGATAAAACAAGCTTTAAATAAATATTTGTGTATAGGTACAATGTAGGTATAGAAGAAATAAGCAAATCTATTTTTTTTAAATACATGTCTGTTTTATAATTTATCTCAGTTTAGAGTGGAGGAACACATCGCAGGGTAACCTGCATATCATAGTTCTCTATTACAATCCTTACATAGTATAAAACAAAGTCGCCCGCCGACTCTGTACACGATAAACTCAAAAACTACTGAATGAATTTCGATGAAATGGAGATGGTTTGAGACCCTGGGAAGAACTTAGGCTTACTTTTTCTCCCGAAAAAAGACTTCCACGCGGTCAAAACCGCGAGCATAAGCTAGCTTTTGAATAAAAAATACTACATTACGCCATGCGAAAGGTCTATACTGTACCTACCTATTTCGTATTATAATTGCAAGGATATTGTGTAAAATACAATAGGAATATATTATAATTAATTTATTATTCTATTATTGTAGATTAATATCATTGCAACCATTATACATTTGTAACATTAATTAGGAAATGTGTATTTTAAAAATATAATTTATGCATTTAAGTTCAACGTGTTATTGCAAAATACCTTTCCAAAGGCAATGGTTGATGTAGGTAAGTTAGTTCCTATATTATAACGGATAATGCGCATTTGATCAATTTCAAATTATAATAGTATACACTCCACAGGTGTTAATTTTAGAAGTCTTGAGCAACGTCAAATAATGATATGCATTCTCATAGCAGCAGTTGCAAAATGAAGAATCTGAATAAAACATGTTAGTGGGGCATATATGTTGCAAACTGTAACACACAAATTTACTCATAATCTTACTAATATTATAAATGAGCAAGTTTGTGAAAATATTTGTACGTTTGGATGTTTGTATGTTCGTTAGAAGTAAACGCAGAAATATCAAATCGGGTTTGGATGAAATTTAGCACGCAGGTAGATCATGTCCTGGATTAACACATAGGCTACTTTTTATCCCGGTTATTTGCTCCCATGGGAAAAAATGTTTTTTTTTAATCTGATTTTTTAAGTAGATGCCGCTGGTATCGTACATGTGGCACTGTTATCAATTTTCTTACGTTGTCCGTTTTTTTTCTGGTAACTATACAATTTGAATATAAAAATGAAGATGATTGACATGTTACAATATTTTTATATAACATTCTATATTTACCACAGGAACTACAGAGGAACAAAATGCAGGAATAGAAAGGCTCACTAACTTATTTGTAGACGTAAAAAGAAATAATAAGAACATTATAAGCGAGCAAACGAGAAATCTCCGGGAGAAAGATCGATGCTCTCGGGCCGTGTCGTTGCGCAACGTGCAGTACCGATCGCTAATAGCCGCTTGCCATGCGCACGCGCATCATCCGTGTATCAAGGCCTTGATTCTATTTAATTTGCATATGAGTTTAATACCGTGTTTTGTTTCTATATTAGGGAATCATAATTTTTCAGTGCTGTTTTAAATTTTAGCTGAATACAAATAGTATATGTATTTATATGTAAACTTTTCTATTTATATCAACAACTTTGTTTTATATAATGTTGCATACGGTGCATTTATGCAGAACTATTTATTATATTGGTTCTTTATAATTCTAAATCAATTTGCTAGAATGACTTATCGTCGCATAGATATGCACTCGCAGGTCTAGGCCTTTCTCAATTACCGAAGAAATGTCTGTACATGGTGAGGAAAATCCTGCTGCTTCAGAAGATGTACTTGGATGTCCTATACCTTTGTTTCAATCAGCTCATTGTCCGCTTTCGTATTCCAAACTAGTTTTTGCCGCGTCTCCGCCCGCGTGAATGAGTTTTCCCGGGATAAAAGTCCCGCTTTATATTTTCCCGGGATAAAAGTAGCCTACGTGTTAACACATAATCTACCCGTGTGCCAAATTTCATCGAAATCCGTTCAGTAGTTTGTGCGTGAAAGAGTAACAAACATACATACATCCAGACATCCATACTTACAAACTTTCGCGTTTATAATTTTTTTTTTATTCTGGTTTAACAATTGTTTATAATTATATACAATATTATCGATGTGTTTTCACAGAAAGGTGTCAGAGGGGGGCGAAGTTCCGCTATTTGATACGTAGTTCACCCCCCTCGTTTATAATATTAGTAGGATGGTATTTAAAGAATTACGACGAGCCAAGATAGTCTTAACTATATCTAGAGTCTACTGTATCATTTATATTGCACTTTCTTAGCTCAAGTGCTCGACGATCGTTTATAAATTATACTCAGTCATAATGCTATGATAATATAAATCGGTATAGCGTACGAGTAACTTTCATCTCTTGTCTGTGGTGCAGTAACTGGGTCTAATTAGCGCCGGTTGTGTACTCAGCGCTATCATATCTATCATTTGTGTACGTACATTCCTTTTTTTTTAAGATTAGTACTCACTAGCTTTGCTCGCAGCGTCGCCCGCGTGAAAGAGTTTTCCCGGGATGAAATGTAGCCCATGTCCTCAGTGTCAAACTATCTCCATACCAAATTTCATCGAAATCCGTTCTATAGGAGTTTATCGCGTTTAGACAGACAATCGAGCAAGGGCACTTTGTTTTATTGTGTAAGGATTCTTTAGTATTTTGAATTTTCAATAGGCTAGTGTGGTGTAGGCCTGATGCTTTTTAGAGGTAGAGAAGGCCCGTTACAGGCAACTGGGAATACATAGGTGATATTTTTATTTTTAAAGTTGATAACTTTTTTAATGGCATAGCAAAGTTACTTTTACCTTTGCAGCCACGTGTAGTTTCAGGCAAATTAATGAAAACATTACAATTGATCCAAAAAAATAATTATTATAAGATGTTTTGTTATAAGAAAAAATAATTAAGCCGGAATTATCTTTGTTTATGATCCATGTTTTTATTTATTGATTCCATTTGATAAAATATTACAGATAGTGATTTAAAAAATGCAAAAATAATGCGGTGATGTTTTGTGTGATAGTATTGTTTTGTATGTTTTCACTGGTAGATGAACAACTGGCATTAATTAATCTCGTTAGACTTCATTTTAGTGAAAGTCCGTAAAATACATAGAGATTGTTTCAATTCTTTTTTAGAAAATTTGCGGTTACGTTTTGCGTCTCAACGATTTCAAGGTGCAATATTTTTGTTTATTTTACGAGCAGTGAATGTGTGATTCATACGAACAAAATTGTTATGCAATAAATGTAATTTAGACTTCCTCGGTGGCGTAGTTCGGTTTGAAGGACATTGTAGCCAGTGTAACTACTGGACATAATGAGACATAACATCTTATGTCTCAAGATGACGAGCGCAGTGGAATGCCACACAGTACTTTGTAACTCAAGGTGCTGGATGGTGTTGCTACTGTTTATGGGTGGTCGTATCGCTTACCATCAGGCGAACGGCATGCTCGTCTCGTCATTCGAGGCAATAAAAAAAAAAGTTGTATTACGGTTTGACTGTAATGCTGAGGTCTTGGGTTCGATTCCCGGGTCGGGCAAATTGATATTGGGTTTTTTAAATTCAGTGTCAGCCCGGAGTCAATCACATCATGGGACGGAATACGCACGGCGAACAGTGGGTGCACTAGTTGCGCCTCTGCCTACCCCTTCGGGGATAAAAGGCGTGAGTGTGTGTGTGTGTGTGTGTGTAATTTAGATAAAAAAAAAGCGAAGTGTTAGATTAGATTCACGTGGATTAAAGCTATTGTAAATGTTATACGACACTGAAGTTCTATAATGGGAAATGTTTTTATATGACTTCAAAAAAGGAGGTTCTGCATTCAACCTGTATGTATGTATGTACAATCCGAAAACTGCATGATCAACCACCTTAAGGTTCTAAACAGGTCACTTTCGCGTCGTCTGTCAGCAACATGCAATTTACAACTAAAGTAGACAATAAGAGTTATCTGCTGTTTCCTTTGTACATTTTTCAAACGATCGCACCTCTTTGGTAAAATATGAAAAATGGGCGTTTTATCTTGAGAAAGTGTGCTAGCTCCAAATTGATTGATTATACGTATGTTTGTATATACGCGATTTTCTCAAAAAATCACTGATCCGATTTGGATGGGGTATTCGTTATTTATTCTGATTTTACTTTAACACACTTTTGATATGTAATGGAAAATTAATAAACTTGCGATTCTATGTTGGTCGTATTGCACGGATTCCGTTTTAATTGAACACTGGTTATCATACTCGATAGAGTTTCGATCATTAATTCATCGCTTGGATGGCATTTAATTTATGAATCTTGATGGTGTTCATCTAATGTGAAGTCAACACAGACTCCCATTAATAAACTTCAAGACAAATCTTTAAATTTCTACCAGAGTTAGGCCTAATTTCACCATACTCTGTTAGATACTTTGACAGCCTGTTAACTGTCTTAACGGACTGTTAAGGTTTTTGAGTGTCCCACCATGCCTTAACAGGTGATTATCTTCCTTAACATGGCGTTCTTTAATGGGACGCGCGATACTTTAACATTCGCGTAAATTCTAATGCCTGATTAACTAACGCCCGTTAAATAAGAAACATGTTGAAATTGAACCTTAGACTTCCAATCTTAAATTCCTAAAACTAAGGCATATTATCTTACTTCATACTTCCTACTATTATACTAATATCACTATCCATTCATAATTCTAAGACCGTTTGAGGACATTCTAAAAAAAATACATTAAAAAAATTTTTTTTTTTTTGGAGCCCTTAAATACTCTTTGGCCTTAGTCTGGCATATTAAAGTTATAGAAGACTAGGTGTTGCGCGCGGCGTCGCCCGCGGGAATAGCATTTCCCGCTACAAAAGTCCCTAAAAGCCACGAGCAAGAGCTTGTATCATAATATAAGTAAAGGCACATCTTTTCAGGTGAAAAAAAAGAATAAATTAAATGGATAAACTTATATTTCCATATTGCTGCACTGCAATGTCACAATATTCTTTGTTTTATAATTCGCTTATGACATTTTCAAACGTTCTTATGTAAATCGTTGCAAAACAATATTATGTCCATAGAATATTTTTTAATTATAATGTAAATTGTATATATATGTTAATATGTATATGATGAATTTGGTATGTAATTATTTTGAGAAATTTACAGAAAGGCGTATTTTAATGAATTATGGATGCGCTTAATAACTCTCGTATATTTTAACTATGTGTTGCTCGCGTCCTCACCCGCGCGAATAGCCTTTCCAGCTACAGAAATCCTTATGTAGCTATCCAAAGTACCCACCTATAAGCTAACGCAATCTAATTAAAGATCATAAAAAATATCAAGATTTTCGACGATTCAAGATTCTACGAGAGCAAGCTATCGTAATAAAAACTCGCCTTTATGCTAATCCAGGACGTGATCTATCCGTGTGAAAAATTTCATCCGATGAATGTGATCTGTTCAGCGTTTACTTTTAACAAACATATAGATATAATTACAAATTTTCGCATTTGTTAGTACACGGGGAATAACGGGGAGACTGAACCACCTTTTCCTTGAGGTTTGAGGGCGGGTGGCCATTAAATTCGAGCAAAAAGCTCGTGTCACAGAAAACTGATGGTAGGTCTCTCGTATGCGAGGGGCCGTCTGGGTAGGTACCACCTCAATGTCTATTTCTACCGCCAAGCAGCAGTGTGCATGCACTGTGGTGTTCCGGTTTGAAGAACTCTGAAAGTCAGTAAGATAAGAAGTAAATTAAGATAAGAATATTTCGAGTGACGTGGGTAGAAGTAGCTTCCACACGTGCTTTCTACGACACGAGTTAATATAATTTTTGCGTAATATCAAATTAATCGTGTTAACAGTGATATACGGCGTTATGATGATTTATCGTATTGGGCCTCATCGTGCATGTTAATTGGACTCTATATTGGCTGTTTACTTTTCTTTTATATGTTTTTAATTTAGAGATTATTGGGACACGTGGAGGATATTAATCTACGATTAGGTTGTATTTTATTTAATTACGTTCTATTTAATATGTTTAAATGATCAATAATTGAGTTACCAATATGCATTGGCAACTCAAATTGTATGTAATTTTATATTTTATACATTTCATAAACACGATTGTGCTTAAAAATAAAGGTTGCCATTGACCTCGGGTAGGCAAAAGTGTTACTGTGTGTAAGTGCTAGGAACATTAAATCCGGGTCTGCTGTTCACGTTTTTAGGTCAACACGACACAAAAACCTCTACTCGAAACGAAATAAATTGTTTCATTATTTGATATACACGTTGTCTTCTACTTAGAGATTTTTAAATTGGTGTTTCGTGAAACAGAGTTAAAACTTATACCAGATGTCTCGTTTGTAATAACTCCAAACGGGATAAAACAAAAATCCAAAGAATACGGATTCCCATAAAAATCTCCTTAAACAAAACAAACAAAATAGAACTCTGATTTTCCACCTCAAATCAGTTCTTTGGGCAATGCCTACTAATACAGTTCTGTTCTGCTCTGGACCAATAGTTTTCCTGGCCAGATATTTTGTCTGTCATAATTTCCCATCATGTTTTTAAATCCTCACCTAGTCTGCCCCTTGCATTCTATTGGAGTAGCTAGAGTCATTTTCTAGGGGGGCGGGAAGTGTCCTAGCCTCAAAAATAAAATGACTTCTGTGTACTTGCCAATATAAAAAAATTACACACACTCACGCCCTTTATCCCCGAAGGGGTAGGCATAGGCGCAACTAGTGCAACCACTTTTCGCCGTTCATATTCCTTTCCATGATGTAATAGGGGGCGAGCCTATCGCCAAATCGGGCACAAATTCTAGACTCCGGGCTGATACTGAATAGGAAAACGGAATATCACTTTACCCGACCCGGGGATTGAACCCGAGACCTCGACATTGCAGTCGTACCGTAATAAAACTACGCCACCAAGGCAGGCAATAAAATTTTTATCAGTTTTAAAAACTTATAGTAGCTCATAAAATACGTAGGAAGCGCGGCCGGGGTCAACTAATATACATAATTTCAAAACTGTTATGCATTAACCACTACTCAAGAAGCAATTGCAAGGAGGTTTGTGACTAATGCTTCTGAGAATCGAAATTAATTTAATGCTCATTCAAATTAGTTGAACGTGTAAAGTAGTTGTTGCAGCCATTTTAAGTGACACAACATACAGTATTATGTCGTATAAAGGATTTTGCCGACAACTTAAAAATATATCTAATTGCTCGTTGCTCCGTCCGCGTGGAAGTAATTTCTTTACTTACAAACATTAAAACATAAGAACATACAAATATCTTTTAAAATTTTCGCATTTATAATATATATATATATATTTTTTTATTGCATTGAATGACGAGACGAGCATGCCGTTCGCCGGATGGTAAGTGATACGACTACCCATAAACAGTAGCAACGCCATCCAGCACCTTGAGTTACAAAGTACTGTGTGGCATTCCACTGCGCTCGTCATCCTGAGACATAAGATGTTAAGTCTCATTATGTCCAGTAGTTATACTGGCTACAATGTCCTTCAAACCGAAACACAACAGTGCATACACATTGCTGCTTGGCGGTAGAAATAGACATTGCGGTGGTACCCACCCAGACGGACTCTTACATATGAGAGGCCTACCACCAGTTAGTTATTACCACCTATTAGTACGATTAATGAATTGCTATAATCATTACTTGATCGGTTTTCTAAGAATATTTGATTCTGTGATGCAGTTTAAGGAATTCTTATAGTACCTATAGCGCTTTGTTTAAGTTTTAATGGTTTACCCGCGAATGAAGTAAACAAGAAACTGATATTATGCATGAAAAGTGGTCGAACGTTTTATGCGGACAACGCAGTTTCTCTCTACTCTTTCATATTTCTCGTCGTCTTAGATGAAATGGAAAATTAAAGAGCTAATAGTATCGATTAAACATACTTGTATTTTCTCGTGACTTCGCTTGTAGGAGATTTTTCGCGGTGTAAGAGTAATCGAGACGAAATAAATACGATGTATGTCGTTTCACTATTATAGATTTTTATTTGTGCGGGACTTTTGAAAAATACCTATTATTTCCAGAATTGCAGACTAATTAAATGACGAACATACAAACTTAATTTATTTATAATATTAGTGTAGCATGTGTATCACAAAGAAAATAATACTTGAAAATAATGCACTGTTGTGTTTCGGTTTGAAGGACATTGTAGCCAGTATAACTACTGGACATAATGAGACTTAACATCTTATGTCTCAGGATGACGAGCGCAGTGGAATGCCACTCAATACTTTGTCAGTCAAGGTGCTGGATGGTGTTGCTACTGTTTATGGGTGGTCGTATCGCTTACCATCAGTCGAACGGCATGCTCGTCTCGTCATTCAATGAAATAAAAAAAAAAAACTTAGTTCTTATTTTCATTGCAATATTTTAATCCTTGGACGCCCGCGGTGGACACCGGTGTCCATTTATATAGGGAAATTTGCAATTTGCAATGAAGATAAGAACTAAGGCTGGTTTATTTCCAAACCAGCCTTAGGCTATGAACCGTGAGATTTTAGAGTCTATCCTCATGTCCCATGCCGGTCTCTCATAGTTTATTATGGTATAAGAAACGAGAATGTCTAACATTTTGTAATTTGCAGCTTCGGTACGTTCACAACGGCCTCCAAATTTCTGCTCATAAAATGTATGATGTCATATATTACACATAGGTATATGTTATACGAAATTTTATGATGGAAAGTTAATCTAATGTTACGTTATTATAAATTTAAGTGCAGTTGGTAAAGGGTTACATACTATGAAGACGCCCTTGAAATTATTTAGGTTATTGAGTAATAGCTCTTATATTAATAACGCAAGACAAGCTCCTTAATCATTGGTTAATAATTATTATTAAAAAATTATTAACCAATATTAAAGCGACGATAGCCTAGTTGGGAATGGAACGGTCTGCCGAGAAAATGTCCGGAGGTTCCAAACCTAAGGCACACACCTCTGACTTTTCGAAGTTACGTGTGTATTGTTTATCAATTATCGTTCGCTTTAACGGTGAAGGAAAACATCGTGAGGAAATCTACATACCTGAGAATTCTGCATAAGAATTTCGAAGGTATGTGAAGTCTGCCAACCCGCACTAGTCCAGCGTGGTGGACTAAGGCCTTACCCTTCTCGGTAGTAGAGGAGGCCCGTGCTCAGCAGTGGGCAGTATATAATACAGGGCTTATGGCATGGCAATTATTATTCACATGTCAGCCCCATGTATTACATACTAGCTTTTACTATCGGCTCTGCCCGCGTGAAAAAGTTTTTCCGGGTTAAAAGTCCCGCTTTATATTTTCCTGGGATAAAAAGTAGCCTATTTTCTTTTCCAAGGCCGCAAACTATCTCCATACCAAATTTCATCAAAATCCATTCAGTAGTTTCGGAATGTGCAGTAAAAAACAAACAGACTGACAGACAGAAAAGAATTATAAAAATCGCTGATTTGGTTTTCATTACTCTTCTTTAGTCAGCCCCTTTCTTTTTTATCACATTTCTTTCAATGTACAGACAAACCGGGATCTACTGCTTTGTTATAGTATAGATACCTACCTCTATTATTCAATTGTTTATATTGGAAATTTAAACCAAGTTAAAGTAGCTATAACGTCACAATAGTAATAGTAGAAGCTAATAGAGTTTAATATGAGAAAAAAAATACAAACACACGAATTGAGAACCTCCTCCTTTTTTGGAAGTCGGTTATAAATAAGCCGCTATGTCTTTAATAATGGGTGATGATCGAAGTCATAATTTCGATACATTCAATCGATGAGGATAATCGGTATGCCATTTTCAGTTACGTCCACGGTCACTGTCTGAACAATATGAATATTAAAAGAATATATAAGAAAGGGGTGGGCAGAAAACTGGGTAGGCAGAGACGCAACTAGTGCATCCACCTTTCGCCCTGCATATTCCGTCCCATGATGTGCTAGGGGGCGAGCCCATCGCTATATCGGGCACAAATTCCAGACTTCGGGTTGATACTGAATAGAAAAACTAATATCTCTTTGCCCGACCCTGGGATCAAACCCGAGACCTCAGCTGTTAGCATTACAGCAGTACCGTAATACAACTACGCCACCGAGGCAGTTAGGCAATATTAAAAGAATTTCGTCATAAAAATAATTAATCATAATAATACCATCCAGCTAAAATAAAACTGTCACGTCTATCATTTCAAAGAATGTAGAGTTCGACGTTTGTTGGTAAACAAAGCTTATGATGAGTCAGTGGCGTATGATCGTAAAACCAGGTATTGACATAACTGCGTATTTACAATGGAAAGTGAAATTCGACTTAAGTTAGGTGCGAGTATGTTATATAACTTACGCAACTTACGCAAGCATAATCTGCAGAATCCGTGTCGCCCTTTGTTGAAATTAGTTTGAGAATGGTGGTGGTAGGTCTCTGTTTAAGAGGCCGTCTGGGTCGGTACCACCGCAATGTCTATTTGTACCGCCAAGCAGCAGTGTGCATGCACTGTTGTCTTTCGGTTTGAAGGATATTGTAGCCAGTGTAACTACTGGACATAATGGAGACATAGGGCGGTATTAATAAATCAATCTCAAGTTTGAGTTACAACTCAAGTAGACATAATGTATTGAACTATTAATATATTATGACTACTTGAGATGTAACTCAAACGTGAGATTGATTCAGTAATACCGCCCTTAACATCTTCTGTCTCAAGATGACGAGCGCAGTGGAATGCCACACAGTACTTTGTTACTCAAGGTGCTGGATGGTGTTGCTACTGTTTATGGGTGGTCGTATCGCTTACTATCAGGCAAACGGCGTTATCGTCATTAAATGCAAAAAAAATAAAAGGATAAATGTACAGTCAATGGCAAAAAATTGTTCTAAAATATTTGATGGTGTGACTCTATGGGATTAAGTTGATTAATTTGTATTCAGTTTCGGAAGTGTATATTTTTGAGTTTAAAATATTTAAACGCAATGTTTTGGTTAAAAAAAGGTGAATATTCCAATAAAAATATTCGTGACAGATTTTTGATTAAAAGCGATTAAAGCCAAACGGATTAGGCAGAATTCAAATGCAATTTATCGATAGACCTATGACTAATATGTAATTACTACACAAACATCCTAAGACGTCTAAGAACCTTGGAGCGTATCCAGATTAGGGTAACAGTGTCCTTGGACAAAATAAACTAGGCCGTTATAAGGGAGGGAAAAATTAAGGTCTTTAACTTGCTGGTCATGACGGGCATCTAAAAACACAGGGAAACTGTATGTTAAGATTTTGATTTACGATAGCAATATAAAGATTAGCGTCTCAATACGATACGGTGTATCATAAAATTATAAATATGAATGCTGTTATACGACGACTCATAACATTTCTTATCTGAACGATGCAAAATATGTTCTTAATTTAGAACCAAATTTAGCAATGAAATGAAATAAATTTATTCGAACCTATAAAATGTATTAATATCAACATTGCACAATATTAATATAACAAAACATAATAGGTAATAACTACTAAAATATATATATACAAAATCCTACCAATATTATAAACGCGAAAGTTTGTAAGAATGTATGGATGTATGTTTGTTACTCTTTCACGTAAAAACTGCCGAACGGATTTCTATGAAATTTGGCACACGGGTAGATCAGGTCCTGGATTAACACATAGGCTACTTTTTATCCCGGGAAAATATACAGCGGGACTTTCATCCTGGGAAATCTCATTCACGCGGGTGGAGCCGCGGGCAAAAGCTAGTTATACATATACGAACTGCTAGTGTGAGATTTTCTTAATTTTTTTTTTTGTAATTTGTATATGACTTATCCACAACTTATGTGAGCGATTGTACTAGAAGTAAATTATGAAATGTCTTACACAATATTTAAGAAAAATAAAATATGGCCCCTGAAACTATGGTTCTGTCACCATTCATTACCGATTATAATTCGGCCGGACTGTACAAAACAACATTAACAAGATTTAAAAAAAAGTAAATGTCGACTACTTTTTTGAAGTAGATGTTAAGATTTTTTTTTAGCTGCTCATACTTTATTCATTATTTATTACTTTGTTACACTTTTGAATAAAATGATTTAAACAATTTATATCTAACTAGCATTGCGCGCGGCTCGGCCCGCGTGGAAAAGTTTTTCCGGGATAAAAAGTAGCCTATAGCACTCAGGAGTACTGTAGCTTCCTATTAGTGAAAGAATTTTCAAAATCGGTCCAGTAGTTCCTGAGATTAGCGCGTTCAAACAAATAAACAAACAAATTCTTCAGCTTTATAATATTAGTATAAATGCTGTGATAATTTATTAGAAAACAGCATCAGAAACTTAGCTCGTGTTGTTTCATCCGTGGTCAAGTAAAGTTAACGGTCTTATTATACTGAACGAGCGCGCAGCGCCTTTGCCTCGCTTTGAATTCGTTTACAATTCTCCAGTGTGATAAGACCCTTAACCTTATCCGACATGTAAGAAACAACCCGGCCTTAATAATTGATTATGTTTTGTACCCATGGTGTCAAGGTTCAAGCTCGGAGTTATAGCGAAAATTTCAATAATTTAATCAATGTTGGTCATAATTGTCCGATTAATTGCTAGAGTGCAGAGCCTATTGCAAGAGTGTAACAGATTTTGGATAACTTTGAAGGAAACCCAAAGATGACATCCTACTACGAAATTGATGATCTGACCCAATTAACTGGCCCGTTTTTGTACCAGAATGTATCAGTACCAGAGAAATTCAAGGTTATGTGAAGACTGCCAACCCGCACTAGCCCAGCGTGGTGGACTATGGACTAAACACTCTCCGTACTAGAAGAGGCCCGTGTACAAGTGCGGGTCAGTATTGAATAGGTATATGACTGGTATTATTATATGATTCTGAATAATTTATTCTGTTCTAAGTATATTATGTATATAATGGGAATGGGTTCAGTTCGTAGATTCTGACACCCATAACCCAAGTCATTTGGTTTATAATGACATGCTAAATAAAACCAATAAGTAAATAAATTAACTCAACTTTGTACGAATTGTATAGGAACATACAGTTGCATGAGATGTCGTTTGCGTGGAATTTTAAACTCATTTCTATATGACAAATGTATGTATAACCCGCTTATGCGTGTATACAGTTCAGTACCTCTGATTTTTTAAAATCTTTTATTCTTTCCTGGCAGATTATAAATGTGTTTACATAGATTACTGGTTTGAGGTTTCTGATCTCGGAAGTCCTGGGTTAGATTTCTAAATTTGGTAAAATTTTTAGGTGTCATTTTTAGATTTTTTCGTATGTCATCATTTATATTAACACGTACTCGCAAACATGACCTAAATTAATACACTAATGATGTCATTATGAACATTAAACCATAAGTTATTTTATGGGTTTAGGGCCAATTCATGTAAATTTTATATGACAGTTATCCTATTAAACAGCTAATGTAGATAATACTCGTTTTAGATTTTGAGCATAGATTAAAGTGTGACTTTTGTATTTGGTCGGCTTATACATTTAGGTGACGAGTAGCATTTTGCTGTGAACTCTGTGCAATCGGCCCTTAGTCTGAATTATTGCTTTAACAGGTCTTAGCCGTAAGATTGGTCAAAGCAACATAACCGTTCAACTCACCCCCAGTGGTGGTAGCGGTAACGCGTTTTTTCCACGCGAGAAGAAAAAAAGACAGAAATTAGCCCCGCCATTTCCAAAACAGAAGGAATATTGAAGAGTAATGTTTAACCCCGATTTAGATACTCGCCGAATACCAAACAATAGTCACGAATACCAGTGTGTAAACAGCTTATTCGATTATATTCGTTACTCATAATTCATAGTCATATTTATTCGCCCATAGTTCAAATGAGCCATTAAAAGCATGACTATGCATTTCCATAAATTGAATATAATATACTTTAAAATATTAAGTTGGTAACACACAAAAACCTTTGGCATTTAGTCGAGGACACACTTCACTCTGATACTGAGTAATAATATGCTGAAATACTAGATTGACCTGTCGGAACTCATGTGAGATGTGACTCTAAATAACAAAAAAGACGAAGGTAACTAAAATAGTTGTATTGCGTTTTTTGATATGGTAAGTACGTTATTCGATTACTCCTGATTCTCAATGATCGATCTCTACGTTAGGCCGTAGGGTAGGGTCGTAATGAAATCTCTGAAAACTCCCCTAAAATATGTTGACGTAACAGATTTTTGACTTTTTATACCCTGCTCATTGAGGAGAATATTTTATCAAGACATTTAGGTTCACCGTCATAAAATCATGTATGTATACTAGGAATTCTTAGTTAATTAAAGATGTATATTTCAACGTGAAGTAAACGTTCAGCGCCCCTGGTAGATTGCATATATTGTATACTTCACACACACAGAAGGTTGCGTATTTTTACTTGAATCATAACACCTTGTGGGTGCAAAATAGAACGTTTCTGTTGGTTTCACCAGTCTTACAAGTTACAACCCAACGTCGACACTACTGTACTGTACTGGTGGTAGGTCTCTCATATGTAAGAGTCCGTGTGGATAGGTACCACCGCAATGTCTATTTCTACCGCCAAGCAGCAGTGTGTATGCACTGTTGTGTTTCGGTTTGACGGACATTGTAGCCAGTGTAACTACTGGACATAATGAGACCTAAAATCATATGTATCAGGATGACGAGCGCAGTGGAATGCCACACAATACTTTGTAAGTCAAGTTGCTGAATGGTGTTGCTACTGTTTATGCGTGGTCGTATCGCTTACCATCAGGCGAACGGAATGCTAGTCTCGTCATACAATGCCATAAAAAAAAAGAAAATGCACTTGGGAATATACCATCGTCCGAGCGACCGAACCTCTAACACTATGAACAGTCAGCCACATAAGTAGTGTGAACGGATTCAAAACTTTAAATCGCCTAGATACGTTCAGTTTAACTGAAACATTTATTTTATTTTTGTGAATATATACAATATTTTGGTAAGGACAGAAAGGTGTGTAGGCAATTTGAAGTTTTGGATTTGTTCAGCCGCTTATGTGGCTGACTGTACACCCTACACCGGCATATCAACCAAAACCCGCGGTGGCGAGCCAATGCAAGTCTACATCATCTATTAATAACTTGTATTTAGGGCGTTAAGATTAGCGATTTTTTTCAAAAACTTGTGGGAAAAGTTTATAAATCATTCAGAAGACTACGTGTGGAGCCGCGGTGCGGGCGTAACCTTCGGTTTCACGACCGAGATTTCAGCAACATATTCAAAATATGAATGTGTTTTGTATCATCAAACAAGTTTCTTTTGGCATTTAAAATCACTGCATTATTAATGTTAAAGAAACATCTTTGTTTTTTTCTTTTCCAATTTTAATAGTATGATTGTATTAGATTAGTATGTTTTGAAACTGTGACGTTATATTTTTTTATCGTATTCAAAAAGGAGGGGATTACTCAATTTGTCCTAATATTTTAAGTAGTATGTGTTGAGGGATTTTAATAAATTGAGGCACAGATAGATCATATACTGTATTCTGATAAAACGTTTAGCAATAATTGTTGTAATTTATTTGATTGTTACGATTGAACAAGAACTAAATTAGAACTGGATAAAGTGAACTAGTCAGGAATAGCTCTGGAAATATATAATGGACCAGACTAAGGCCCACCATCTTAGACAAGTAGAGCTTTAAATAATGATAATGATTATATATTATTGGAACAGCTGTTGGTAGTTTCAGGTACTGCGGTCGTAAGTCATTGCTTGTATCTCGTTATTTATGAATTTAAAAGTAAAAAACAAAATTCAAATGCACTTTTTAACTCTGAGCCAACATCATAACTATTTACAATAGACATTAATACAACTTTGAGTAACAAATATTAATAAATTTTAAGCATCGAAACTGTTTCAGTTTTATTGTCATTGTTGCACTCACAGATACACCATCTTTGTTTAAACATTCTTCTACTGGACAAAGGCCACATTTCTACAGCAATTTGCTTTTTAACTCGTCAACGCCCGCTTATATATAGCTATAAGCTAATTTACTTATATAAATGGACACCGGTGTCCACCGCGGGCGTTGAGGGTTTTTTTTTTAATACTTAGCTCGGCAAATTGACTTTACTGCACCTGATGTCCAAAAAAAATGTTAGCCGGCAAGCGAAAAAATTTACCCCTAACGTGATTAAATACTTGTCTGTAAATCTCATTGGCCCAAAAAGTTGGTTGGGTTTTGATGACGCCTTATTTTTATTCAGTCGGTTTTACAATGAAATGTGTTCAAAAAACAAATTCAATATACTCGCGCGCGCACACACTTGCACGCACATGGGCCTCTTATCCTCGAAGTATTAGCCATAGGTGCAAGTAGTGCGCCCACTTTTCACCAAGTGGATTCCGTTCCATGGTATTATGATAGGGGGCATCAAATACGCGCGAACTGAAATAACTAACTTAGGACCTTACCAATAAACATAATTAATCAGAGTTTACGTCAATCAAGTGACTGATTAATATTCTTATTGATAAGGGGGTTTACCACTCACCAATTAAATGTGGCAGACAGTGTACCAAACAAAAATGATCCTTTATAGTGTAGTCACAGGGTGCACATGTTTAGTTTTCACGTGATGAAAGCGAGAGTGCGTCGCGTGTCGCGAGCGTTGCGCGCGCCCGCCTAGTACCCACTGCGCCGTGCACTGTTGCGCGTGCGCAGATACCTCTCCTACCTCTAAGGCTGTGTGCATATTATCTGATTTTAGTATAGCTGGGGTATTTTTTGTGGAATTTTGGTCATCTGATAAGCGATCATCATGAACGAGTAATCTGGATTCATTATCAGGAAATTTAATGTTGAATATGGGTAGTGGTTGTGAGAATAACGTTACTTTTTAATACTACTGCAATTTTCAATCGTATTTAAATCGTTTTCACTGGATTATTCATTATAATAACTGAAAATATTTTGTGACGCATGTTGCCTAACAATGTACGATTTTAGATTTGTAACAAGTTAGTAAAGTTGCAAATCTAATGTAGTAGAATGTTACCTTAATTATAAATCACCATTAGATGTTCGCTGGATTCAGGCCGCTTTGGCGGTTTCGTCTGGAAATCTTTAGGAGAGGCGTATGTTTGTCAATGGACTTCATGTGGCTGATGGTGATGATAATGATGGTTCGATATTCAATCTGGAATCAGTTGAAATCATAACAATAGGTTAAGGATTTACCAACATTTCTAATCTTATGTATCAATCTATCATTCCAAACAAATAACACCATCAATGTAACATCGATCGTCAAGATCGCGTTTAAACTTATGCTAGGTTGACTGTCTCTCTATTTACTTTTAAATTTCGTTCTTATTAATCTTAATCATATTAAAAATATGAAAGTTTGTAAATTTGTTTATATTTGTCTGGATGTTTGTAAAAAGTAAATGCAGAAACTTCTGAACGGCGTTGCGTTAGATTTGGCAAACAGATAGATCATGTTCCGGTTGAACATATTGGCTTTTATCCCGGAATAATAGACATTTATACACGGGAAAGATTTTTACACAAGTGAAGCCGCAGGAAACATCTAGAATAAAATAAAATTAGATATGTAGTTTTCAAAAGGCGGATCTATAATTTTGGAAATTGTGAATAAAGTGTATGATACATAACAGTTCGTTAAACAAGTGAATAGGACAAGAAGCAGGTACTATTATAATAGAAATTTGTTGGATAATTAGATTGTTTTTTGTTTGTACACGCCAAGCTTTCGAACTATTGCTCCGATTCTGAAATTTCATCACTGAGAAGCTTTCTTAATCTTGAGTGTTGAGGGCAACTCTCGCGGACGTTTCCGCGGGTAAAGCCGGTCAGTAATTAACAGTCACTAATAGTCTCAGTGTTCTTATTATTTTAGTTATTTGCTGTTGCCTGTGTTTAGTTGTATATAATTTCCGCTTATATCGAAAATCTAGAAACATATATCCTTTCATTAATGTGTACAATAATAATATATCAATGTGTTAATAGTTAAAAATGTACATTTAACATAATGCATAGCATGAAATCAAAATTGAATATATTACAACTGTTCATATGCATATGCACTGATGAATTAAAAATAGAATATAATCTGAAAATGGTCTGATTTTAAATAATGTACAATATTTTAGCGGAAAAATATTTTCATTATATTTTGTATTTGTAGACTGATTTTAGGAACCTGTAGAATGATTTTATGCGATCAGAATTCGTACTAAATTTTCTTTTATCGTATATTGTTGCCGGGAGCAACACTTTTATTGTCTGATACTAGCTTTATTGTCGCGTGTTAGCAAGCCGTTCGATACTTTGTCAATCATTTCGTTAATATCATAATGCTAAAAATGTTGAGAAATATTCGTATGCGCGTTAGACTCATTTGATTATTGTTTTATGTACGTGCTCGCTGCTTCGCCCGTGCGAATGTTTTTTTCCGGGATAAAAGTCCCTTGACATATTTTCCTGGGATAAATAGCCTTTGTCCTTCGCAACGACTCAAACTATCTCCATACCTAATTTTGTCGAAAGCCATTCAGTAGTTTTTGAGTTTATCGCGTTCAGACAGACAGACAGTCAGACGGGGCGGGGGACTATCTATTATAATATGTAAGGAAGTGCATTGTATGTTAGATTTATGTAGGTACATACAATCACACATTTTCCCCCCTTTATGGGTATGTTCCCTCTGTGTTATTACAACTGCCTCGGTGGCGTAGATGTGTTACGGTACGATTGCAATGCTGAGGTCTCGGGTTCGATCCCCGGGTCGTGCAAAGTGATATTCGATTTTTGTATTCAGTAGCAGCACGGAGTCTTTAATTTGTGCCCGATATGGCGATAGGCTCGCCCCCTACCACATCATGGGACGGAATACGCACGGCGAAAAGTGGTTGCATTAGTTGCGCCTCTGCCTACCCTTTCGGGGATAAAAGGCGTGTGTGCGTGTGTGTATTACAACCAAATTTCGCCAGCTGTTAGGTCCCATAAAAATACGCATACGCATACTCACGCCTTTTATCCCCGAAGGGGTAGGCAGAGGCGCAACTAATGCACCCACTTTTCGCCATTTTTATTCCGTCCCATGATGTGATAGGGGGCGAGCCTATCGCCATATCGGGCACAAATTCCAGACTCCGGGCTGATACTGAATAGAAAAACCCAATATCACTTTGCCCGACCCGGGGATCGAACCCGAGACCTCAGCATTGCAGCCGTACCGTAATACAACTACGCCACCGAGGCAGTCCATAAAAATAATATTAAATTAATGTTCTATGAATTTGTTATTGGTTATCTGTTATGTGTTTTTCTGTAATTGTGTAACATTGTGTATTACATGTGTATACTGTACATACATATGTTTGTTTTTTATGTAATTACAGTAATAATTAATACAAATTATAAAGATTTCTCGAAGTTAATTGCAATATTCGCTAGAGTCTTGATTAAGATCTCGTTCACGAGTGTCCGAAATTTCGTAACAGTCGTCAGAATGGTACCAATTTATATTACTTTTGTAACCGAATGTGCCATAGGAAAGAGGGGTTTATATATCGTAAATTCCTATCTAAAGGAGAAGAAAGCAGCATCCATACATAAAAATATAATCTAACACAGAGCTAACACGATTGTTGTACTAAAAGTATAAAAAAATAGCAGTGATTTGGAAACGTATTGACGAAGAGTAGTATTGTTTTCGTTTATTATTACTTGACTGTTAGTAATGATAACAAGGAACGGACGCAGGAATGACTGGCTGGCGTTGTTGGATTGCGTCCGTGGTAAGACTTCTCTCTGAAGTCTCGGGTTTGAATCATGGGTCGGGAAAAGTGATATTGGGCTTTTCTTCTCAGTATCAGTTCAAAGTCTGGAATTTGTACCCGATATGGCGATAGGCTCGTATATACGGCGAAAAGTAGTTGCCCTAGTTTCGCTTCTGCCTAACCCCAACGGGGACAAAGGCGTGGTGTGTTTTGTTTTTTATTTCCTGTAATGAATCGGTATAATTATTACATTCCTACAAAATGTACTATTGTAATCAGTCGCAACTCTGTCTCGAATATCTTAATAGATAATCTGCTTAGTTTATCAAGAATGTTTCCTGGTTTTAATACTAAGTAGGCTTAGTGGAAAGTCCAAGTGTTTTACACCATGTCATGGAATGATAATCTTACAAGATAGAGTAAATGATTTGTTTGTGTTGCTTGTTTCCTTTTCCTTGAGTATTTTAATATTTTTTCGAAAATAGATAATATGGAAATGATGACTGAAATAAAATACCAAAGTACTAACTGCATATTCATTTGAATTGAGGTGCTAAATTTCATGGTACTGGAACGTAGAGCATTTTTTTTAACAATGTGAAATCAGTTTACGGATTTCTGCCGAACTCACCGGTTTAAACCGTTCTACCGACTAAAACCCCGCCATTCTACTGTCTCTTCCTTATAGTGAAGTGCGTGGGGTGCGCATGTGCATGCAACCGCAACCTTCGCAGGAGTCTGCTCTTGGACGGAGCTTCTCGCCGTCCAAGGAATATGGCCTCGGTTGGATCACGTAGAGCCTGAGATATCAATACCTGTGTTTCAGATTAATCTTGGTCTTCCTTTTATCTAAAATGCCCGAGATTTGACCCTTATAGTCTCGATGCTGTCTATTCTTATCAACCCTTCTTGCTACTCGCTTCGAGTATCTGTTTCTTAGTCAATTATTCATCCGCTCCGAATGCACAAACTACCCTAATTTATATCTCAATTTACGTCACTACGTTCTCGTTCTCTGCTATATATTTCGTGTTAAAGCCCGCCATAGTAGCCCACGTAACTAAGCCGCGTTTCGGGATCAGCCTGTGTATATCCGGATCAAAAAGTCGCCGGCCATAACGCTGCTTGCGTGCGAAAGAGATAGCGCGATATCCCCTCCACATCCCCACTTTTGCTCACAATAATATTTCAAATATGAATAACTGCTTTATAATTCAACCAATTTTGATGCTGATTTCACAGAAGAATTTCTTTTTCGTATGTTTTCTGTTAAATATAAAATAATGTACAAAATCAAACAGAGAAAACTACCCTATTGCGTCGACTGAGGAGGAATAGTCATCACTTGTCAGTCGACATGCTGTCTGGATCTCTCTCCAGTTGCCATCCGGTGCAGTGGGGTCCCTTTGCTGAGCCCGTATAGAGATATATTTAAGTCTAGGTAACATCAGTGCCCCTAGCCAGGTTTCACCCCTCAATCTTGTTCTCTATCTGGTTAACAATCAGCAAGTTATACTTTGAGTCATTTCCTAGGTGACGTGTGTCCGTACAAACTGGGAATCGAATAGAAAGCGAAATAATTTGCTTGGAAGTGATTTGATCAAGTGCGTACGTAAAGATAGATTCGAATCTGTTTTGCATAGGGTTGTGAGGCTCGAGTTTGTTTTGTTTTAAATGTGACTCAGGTTGTATTAATTCTACACGGATTTATCAAAATATGAAGTTAGTTCAATCTGGATCTGAATACTTCAAAGAACTATAAATGTCTGGGATGGAATTTAGTAAACATTTCCTAAGTTATTCTTTCGGTGCAAGGATCCTTCAAAAATCAGAAGAAATTTATAGTGACAACCCTAATAGAGTTGCGTGAGAATTCGTCTATATCTTCATGCTTTGTAAAATTAATTGTAAATTGAAACTGTGCAACGTGTACAGCCAATATTATACTTTATGACTGTTAAGTTGAAGTCCAAAATACAAGTCATCAAAGATTTCTACATTTTTTTTCCTTTTTGTTATAAGCATACATTATAGAATTACATAGTCTTTATTGTTGAAAATATACAGATTACTTTTGAATTGAAATTTGTTTACAAGCGTCAAAAAGAAGGCTATAAACATCCATTTGACTTAGACCTTGATACCGTGACTTTCTCTGAAAATCGTGAAAGATATTGAGAGGTCATCGTGCCCTGGTTCTTTCTTTTGTTGCGTGTTTATCTTGAGTTGTAAGTTATCATTATTTTTATGTTTTGATGAGAGACAACACTGCAAATTGTATGTTTAATGAGCTATCCTTATTTATGCGTTTTGAGCTACGGCGCGCCGTTGTGTTTGATTTTTTTTTATTGCTTTGAATGACGAGACGAGCATGCCGTTCGCCTGATGGTAAGCGATACGACCACCCATAAACAGTAGCAACACCATCCAGCACCTTGAGCTACAAAGTCCTGTGTGGCATTCCACTGCGCTCGTCATCCTGAGACATAAAAGTTAAGTCTCACTATGTCCTGTAGTTACACTGGCTACAATGTCCTTCAAACCGAAACACAACAGTGAATGCGCACTGCTGCTTGGCGGTAGAAATAGACATTGCGGTGGTACCCACCCAGACGGACTCTTACATATGAGAGACCTACCACCAGTTTGAATTTCTAGTCTATGTGATTTGTGATCCTTATTGCAAGATTTATTTGATACTATATCGCGCAGCTACAAATGCAGGCCGTAATATATCCGTTTACAATTAAATCTAGTGATTCAGGTCGCAAATCTTCCATTTATAGCTAATTAATGACTATCAGAAACTGTAATCTAGTGTTTTCGTCATAACTGGGTATACGCTACCATAGAGAACATGGATGAACTTGGTCGTAAGATCGTGATGGCAACCAATTTTGTGTTCTGTTTTGTAGGAAATTGTAGTCAATATAATTATAATGTTTCGATATGACGAAATTAGGTCCTATATGATAGAGGGCCAGCTTATTGCCATTTACTGGACATAACACAACGCTCCTTATTAATACGGAGACTACACGACGGACTTTTGCCTCAGGAAAAGTCCTTTACGGATTGAGCCGCGACCAACACTTATTTTATAACTATCTTTAGCTAGCAGCTCCGCCCGCGACAAAAAGATTTTCCGGAATAAAAGTAGCCTATGTCCTTTCTCAGGTTCTAGACTATCTGTGCACCAAATTTCATTGAAATCGCTTCAGTAGTTTAGGCGTGAAAGCGCGACAGACAGACACGGTTACTTTCGGATTTATAATATTAGTAAGGATTATAAGTTTTTGATTGATGTGGTGGGCGATATCGGAACCGGCGGCGTACGAAACTGACAATTCATTTCCCTTTATGTAAAGGTAATACGTGCGGTTAGGTCATTTGCGAATTCAATGATCTGTTATCTTACGTAATGTTAAGTCTTTTAATTTATTGCGGTTCAGTATAAACAGGTAATGAGTGTCAATAATTTTAAACCTTAATAACATGGGCATAGACAGACAGGTCCTTCTGGAAACCTTTAGAAGAGGCCTATGTTCAGCAGTGGACTTCATGTGGTAGATGACGAAGAAGAAATGACAGTTCATCTGAAATTATTTTTTTGTTTTAGATAGTCTAGTGTGTTTTAGAGAATTATAGGGGCTATAGAGGTTATAAAGATCTTTATATGTTCTCTGTATATAGCATTTGAGGAAAGAGTTATCTTCTTAATTTTTTTATATTGACCAACATTTATGTAATCGTCCGGCGCTTGCAGATCTATTTATTGTTAAGATATTTTATATATTTGGCAATATATGACATAGTCTAAATCTCATTTTATATTACATTGTAAACTCTAGTCTGGGGTATAAGTACTTTTAGTATACTAAGGTATAAGTACTTTTTTCTGGGGGGTTTACATGAGGCTCGCAGCCCACTATAAAAACAAAACTAAATCCTTCCTGCAATGCTTCACCTTTTTAACCGACTTCATTCTTCGGGAGTTCCACATGGTACAATAGGGGCACCACACTTGGCGTATTTGAGCCAATGTTTGCGTTATTTGACCGATCAACACCAACTTTTTACATAAAGAACACAAGTCGATATTGCTTTGACCAAAAGAGGCAAATATTTGACAAATCTGCCAAATGTAGAGCCACTATAAAGTAACACCACAATTAAATACTAGCAAGTATAGGCGTAGTTGTGTGCCCGGGTTCATGTTCGTCGAGATGTTACGACGTATTGCAGCATAACACTCGAAAAATCTTTTTATTATTGTTACACAAGGTTATTTAAACAAAACTATTTATAATCATTATTTAATTGAGAGTAATGCCGGTTCCAGCGAGCGTAAATTTAGTTTCTTCGTACAAATTTAATACATTCAACAAAGTATTATATAATTGTAATGATGACTTAGCATTGATCTAAAGATAACTTCTCATTTGTGTTAAATATGCACGTATTACATGAACGTTTTGATTATCATCAGTAATTGTGTCCTCGTTTATTTGAATCCGTATTGCATTAAATATTGTATGAGATTTAGTGAATTTGTTATTTATGAATTGGTTACGATTTGTTGGTTCATGGTACCGGAAACCTAGAAAGAAAGAATGAAGTTTATTATTGGACAAATAATGCATACAGGAAACAAAAACATGAAATATTATTTACACAAAAGCTATAATTGAACCAACAATAACAGTAGAATGAAGCACCAGGAGCGTATACTGTATACTCAGTATGGTATAATGTAGTCAGTTAAACCTATAGACAATGATAAAATGGCCTCGCTCATAACTTAAGACTAATCAAAGAAATAAAGTTAATCAAAATGCACATATTTTATTAAAAAGATTATATTATGAAAGCTGGAATTTTTAATATAATGTTTGAAAACATCATAATTATTGATTAAGTTTGATTTATCGTATGGTCTTTTTTTATTTTATTTATAGAGTTTTGATACGATATTCCTGCGACCTTTACAAGGTCGTCTGTCCACCTTGTAGGAGGACGTCCCACGTTGCGCTTGCCAGTACGTGGCCTCCACTCGATGCTCCGCTGGATGCAGGCCGCTTCTGACAGGTTGGTCTGGAAATCTTTGAGCGACGCCTATGTTCAGCAGTGGACTTCTAAAGGCTGAAGAAGAAGAAGATACTATATTATAATGCCGATCTATAGTGGATGTTTTATGTAATAAGTATTAAAATAATAATATTTTATCGTAAATCACCGGATATCCTACGGCATATGATTTATGACAAAACACTTTTTTATTACAGCATACATGGATTCGGAGTATTACTGGTATATCAATGTCCTGTTGAATTATTATTACATAAACGCTTTAATTAGGATTTAATTCATGTAGTAACGTATACATTTATTATAAACTTTTTTTCTTTTCAGGTAACGCATATGTACTCAATTCATCGCTATAAAGGTCAGTCAGTTTGTAAGGCAACGAAGTCAGTTACAGCGCCGTATCATTTTCCCTCTACTTTTTTTTTTTATTTATTTATCAATTTACAAAGAGATCAATTTTACATATCAAATATCTTAGCATTGAAAAAACCACAAAGATTTGTCTACAATGCTATGTTCTGCATCGGTTATCGTCGAGCATCGGTTAACGCAAGGCGTACTTACAACCAATAAGTACACCCTACATGTCCATAGGTGACAAGAGCTAGGTAAGCGTAGTAAAAAAAAATAAAAAATGTGAAGGTCACTCTTAGATTTGAAGAAAATACGATTTTAGGGTCGATTTAATAATTTTATGGGTTAACTTGTTTTTTAGTATTGAGGGTAGTTGATTTATAAGCCGATTACTTTTTCATCACTATCATCATCATCATCTTCATCGTCATCTTATCTTCATTCTACTCCAATGAGGGGTCGACATATCAGACTTTTAACACACGTTACAGAACTGATTCGCTGTCTATCTGACGATAGCCCTCCCCAGGAGATGCGATCACAGCTTTATTTTTAATTGTATATCAAGTGATCTATAAGTAAGCCCAGCTGCGAGTGAAAGTCGAGTCAGCAGTTACCAATGCAAATACTCACATCGAAGGAAATAGATTGCTGCCGGATGCTGCGCTGAGAGGAGCGGGCTGTTGTCGTGGTTTTGCATGCCACTCGTCAATTGTCCCTGCTACTGACATTTCCTTATAACGTAAGGCAGTTTTAGCTTTCTATTTGTATATGTTAGATAAATACTATACTATGGACGAGTTATGATGAGCTTCAGTCTCTCATATTATGTGACAGTTCGTCCGGGTGATAATGTCTATTTCGGCCGCCAGGTGGCGTTGTCTTTATTTAGATGCGTGTTTTTAAGCAATTGTGGCACATTAATCGTGTTGCTACTACATGCCGAGTGGACGCCTCAGTCTGTAGTTAAAAACAAGTGGGTTCCATTTTATATTCTTACTAGAGTTTTGCTTGCGGGTCCGCCCGCGTGAATGAGGTTTTCCGGGATTAAAGTTCCACTTCATAGTTTCCTGGTATAAAAAGTAGCCTATGTTGCTCGCTGATAATGTAGTTTTATATTGGTGAAAGAATGTTTAAAATCGGTCCAGTAGTTTTTGAGTTTATTTGTTACAAACATACAAAAATACAAATCATTCCACTTTATAATATTAGTATAGACTAGCTGTTGCCCGCGGCTCCGCCCGCGTGAAAGGGTTCTTCCGGGATAAAAGTCCCGCTTTACATTTTCTCGGGATAAAAAGTAACCTAATTTACTCCTTATTACATCAGCTACCTGCCAATAAAAGTCCCGTCAAAATCGGTCCAGCCATTTCAGAGATTAGCCGGAACAAACAGACAGACAGACAGGACAGACAGACAAAAATTGTAAAAAATGTTATTTTGGTGTATGTACCGTATATATATTCATATACATGTAGTAAAAAACGGGTATTTCAATATTACAAACAGACACTCCAATTTTATTTATATGTATAGATGTATAGATTATAGCATTAGAGATCTAGAAAAGAACTAGTACTGGCTGATTCTATAATATTCACAAGTATTAATTTGTTGATGTAAATAAAATTATCTAAGCGCTGTGGGATGAAACCAGTAAAATATGTAATTATATCAATTATAATGGTTAAAGTGCTATTAAGGAAGTCAAGTCAGCTTGTATTAAGTGGTGTACGTCGAAGCATCGGCATGTTCAGTTTAAGTTCGGTACGCATTGGGAGCACTATTATTACATACGCTTTTTATCCCCGAAGAGGTAGGCAGAGGCGCAACTGGTGCGCCCACTTTTCCCCGTGCGTATTCCGTCCCATGATGTGATAGGGGGCGAGTCTATCGCCATATCCGGCACAAAATTTAGACTCTGGGCTGATACTGAATAGAAAAATTCAGTATGACTTTGCCTGACCCGAGCATCAAACCAAGAACTCAGCATTGCAGTCGTACCGTAATACAACTACGCCACCGAGGCAGTCCGAGCACTATTATTAAATTAAAACAATTATGACGTAATTGTTTTAATTTGTTGTATAAAGACATTTTGAATATGTGTGGGATTTATTAAAATCATTTGCCTGGAATTATATCACCCAGATGTTTTCGCAAGCAGCTGGTCATAAAAATTCTGGTAAATTGTTTCTACAACTAACCTAAATATAGCTCTCACCATAGTTTTGGTAATATAATTAAATTACAACAAGTTTAAAACACAAGGAAAACAAAAAAGTATGGCGAATTACTAGGGTAATGTCTAACCTACCTGCTTATGACAGAAACCTCAGACAGCGTGGTATTGCTTCATTGTTTTTTTTTATGTCACATACAATATGGTCCTAATGAATGCCTGCCTTTATGAACCCCGTGTTCATTACTTTCCTATTAGATTTTATATGTTTATTGGCGAAGCTATGAAAGTTAGCCCGCGGTGGGATGCCGGCCGGCGTTTACGTACACCTTCATTGATACTTTGTGTTTTATTTTCTTTATAATACGGAACGTGAGTCTTAATGAGTTCAATATTGAATTATTGCTCGTTTATGACTTTACTAGCTTTTGCCCGCGGCTCCGCCCACGTGAATATTTATTTTATTTATTTACTAGCTGTTGCCCGCGGCTCTGCCCGCGGCTCTGCCCGCGTGAATGAGTTTTTCCGGGATAAAAGTCCCGCTTTATATTTTCCCGGGATAAAAAGTAGCCTATGTTACTCCTTATTACATCAGATACCTGCCAATAAAAGTCCCGTCAAAATCTGTCCAGCCATTTCAGAGATTAGCCGGAATAAACAGACAGACAGACGGACAAAAATTGAAAAAAAAATGATATTTTGGTGTATTTACCGTACAGTAAAAAATGGTTATTTCAATATTACAAATAGACACTCCAATTTTATTTATATGTATAGATTTATTCGGGTAACCAAAAACCCATGGTGTTAGTAAAAAATATAATAAATATTATATTATGTTGGTAAATAATTAAAATATAACAAATTATTACGTGGTGCATCGCTGCACCATTCCATGTGAAATGGCACAGCAACGAGCCACATAACCACAATCCCGTATGAGTTTCCCGGGATAAAAAGTAGCCTATGTGTTAATCCAGGACATGATCTACCCTTGTGCCAAATTTCATCGAAATCCGTTCCGTAGTTTTTGCCTGAAAGAATAACAAACATACATCCATATATACATCTATACATTCTTACATACTTTCGGGTTTATAATATTAGTAGGATTCGACACATAAGTGTTTAGTTTATTTTGTAGGTTATGAAGATATTACACATCTATGTTTTTATGTTCAAAGTGCTATAATTATTAACGCTCTGTGTAAGTTTACTGATGGTAGGTCTCTTGTTTGCGAGAGGTCGTCTGGCTAGGTACCACTGCAAAGCCTATTTCTAACGCCAAACAGTATTGTACATGAACTTTTCTGTTCCATTTTGAAGGACATTGTAGGCAGCGTAATTACTGAGCATTATGATACTTAATATTTTATGCCTCAGGAAGACGAGCGCAGTAGAGTGCCACACAGTACTTTGTAATTCAAAATTCAGTATGGGGTTACTGTGATATCCTCTCCACGTCCCCGCTTATGCTCACAACAATATTTCAAATATGAATAACTGCTTGATTTTTCAACCAATTTTGATGCTGATTTCACAGAAGAATTTCTTTTTCATATTATTTTCTGTTACATATAAAATGATTTACAAAATCAAACATAGGAAACTACCCTATTCACGTGGTATATTATAAGTGATATGGAATTTGTTCAACAATTTTGGTTGCGGACTGTACATCAACCCTTCAAGTTCATGTTACTAAATGTTTATTCTTTTTGTTTGTTCTAAGCCTCACCATCTTAATTACATTGCGAACAATAAAAGCCTCGCAATTACTGTTTTACAGCAAATAATACGAAACGTCTATCAGTGGCTTACGAGCGAACTAGAGACGAATGAAATAGTACTTTTAGACAACAAATAGGATTCCTAGTTAACTTCATGACTGTTGTTATATTTGACAACGACAAGCTCCGTTCAACCGGATACTATCTCTGCCTTATAAAAATGTAAAGTTTGGCGTTGTTTTGTTAACAAGATTCATCATCAGCCCGTTGCAGTCCACTGCTGGACATAGGCCTCTCCCAAGATACGCCACAGAGCCCGGTCTACTGCTTTATGCATCCAGTCGCTGCGGGCCCTCTTGTGCAAGTCGTCCCGCCATCTTGCCAGAGGGCGTCCCACGCTACGTTTGCCAAGACGTCAATTAACAAGGTTGCCAGACTCAAAAAATATAATATAAAAATCGCTATTTTTCCACATTTTTTTTACGGTAATGCAACACATTTTTCCTAGTTTCTAGGCGTTAATATTTTATAATAATATATTCACAATCGAGCATATTACTCAATTGCCTTCTGCTCTAAAAGTCCCTTCCAAAACCACCCAGTTAAAATTACTACACACTTGAACCGTTTATATAACGTGTGTGTAATCCATATGTAGTTGTACCGTGAAATGTAACGCATTACCGCCTGTTTAATGACCAACCTGTAGTTCTTGACCAAGCATTACGTGAACGTTACGCTTGTAATATGATTAATAATTTGATAGTTGCGGATGGGCATAACTTGTTAGTAAAGAATCGTAATGACACGTGGTCGTGTCCGGTTTTGGAAGGTACTCGATTTGATAGTTAATTTCGCAGGAAATATTATTTTGCATGGAATTTGTTGGTTTTATGTTTGTAAATGTTATTTGTTCGGTTAAAGCTATAAAGAAGATATTTTCATACTCGGGCTTTTATTTTCGAAAACATAGGCAACTTGTGCACCCTTTTTTCGTCATTTGTTTATTCCGTCCCATTAAGTCATGGGGGCTTTGCATAGAATCCTACTAATATTATAAACGCGAAAGTTTGTAAGTATGGGTGTATGGAAGTAGTAAGGGATTCACCGATACTGGAGCAGGTTCGACGGCCGGTCCGCGGCGCTCCGGCGGCTGATGGCCGACGTTTTCGATTGCTCCAGATTCGGCCCGCGGAACCCGCGAATAAATCCGCGGATTACTTTAATACCTACCGCGGATTAATTTGATACCTACCGCGGATTAACTTGATACCTACCGCGGATTAATTTGATATCGACCGCGGATTACTTTGATAACACCCGCGAATAAAAATTATATCGTCCGCGGAATCCGTTTCATATCACCCGCGAGGTAGGTATGAACCACGAATTTGTTCATGGTCTACGGTTCCCTTAAGCTTGTACCTTTTCCCTGTTCGTTGTGCTTTTAACTTTCTACTTTCTATCGGCGATCCTTTTTTTTATTTGAAGGATGCAAAGGTCTTTGTCGCGTATTTCTATTAACTCGTGTTTCTACGCAAAAGCCGTTTAAAATTACTTAATAGTTACCCTTTACGCATTACGAGCATTGTTTATGATAGATAAAGCAACATTTTCCCTGTTTCGTTGTGTTATTGACTTTCTACTTTCTATCGGCGACCCTTTTTTATTTGAAGGATGCAAAGGTCTTTGTCTCGTATTTCTATTAACTCGTGTTTCTACTTAAAAGCCGTTTAAAATTACTTAATAGTCGCCCTTTACGCATTACGGGCATTGTTTATTATAGATAAAGCAATCGTTACAATACACCATACCTTTCTCAAATTCTAGGTAAAACCCTTTGGGTCTTCTCATTGTCATAATAATTACGGTTCCCATTATTCACATTACCTGATATTACGTATTCAACGGAACATTTAAGGTGAAAGTCGAAACGTGTTGGATCTTGTCTGCAAGGAAACAATACTCCCTCTCCATATAAAAGACCGACTCAAAATCACATGGTATCGTATTCCACTCTGTGCTCTGCTCGAAGTGTGATCTCCAGTTGTGTGTAACAGTGAAGTGATAGTAAAATTGTGAAATAGTTAAATAGTGAAAGTGTTATAAAAATGAATGTAAGTACCTTTATATACTTTGATCTAAAAGTGTTGTAACCAGATGTTTCATTAATTGTTTATGCCATGTGTTGTCCACCAGGTTAATACATTTTAGCTATCTTTGATGTCTTATTAATTTATCATTGTTACTAATGTGTACATGTATACTTCGCATACCTATAAGTATTTATCATACAGTACTTACTTAACCGATAATTAAAACAGTTTCATTTCGTTTTGTTACAGTTTTCTGAAAATACTTTCAAAAACTACTATTATGCTGAAGAAATCGACGAACCTAGTGATGAAGAAGGTACACTCGCCTTTAAAGTCAAAAAAGCGATAATAGCAAATAAAAGACCGATCGAATGCAACAGCATTGATGAGTTCTTCGAAAAACCAAAAAAGAAGAAGACAACAACAAGAAAGTCATCCAGTGTTGGTCGATCGACGAGCGGGGGTGTTTCATACATCCGATCAAACAGCGATGACAACAGTTCTGCATCACATCTCATAAAAATTGAGGTGTATGAAGTGAATAAAATAAAAAACATCGCACCGACGGAACATTGGAAACACGCTGATGTGCGAGTTAAATATTACGCGGAAAACGACAGTGATAAGAACTTGCAAAGTGTCAAGGACACTATATACAATATAACCAAACAGTTGGCTAGTAAGGACGATTGTGTGAAATATTTTATTGACACAGACAAATGAACAAAAGTGCCAGTGCGTGTCAATGTTTTAATATCATAACTTTAATCATATGCTTTGTACTACTATTATTGAAATAAGAAACTATTATTGTAATAACTGTACTTAAGAATCTACCTGTTTAAATTTAACTTACATTGTATTGTATTTAAACTTTGTACTCTTTTAAGTTACATACTTAATAGATTAATTTGTTTTTGATTCTAGAACTCTTTGTGAATTGTGTTATTGCTAAGTATTATTGTAAATAGTTATAAGTCTTTTTAGTGTTTTTTCATGCTCATGCTTACGATTGTAAAGTTATTGGGAACATTCATAAATTGTTTGGAAGAATTATAAGCATTGTATGGGGTTATTAATCTTCAATAAAGAAAAATCATTCAATCATTTTCATATTTCATTTATTCACCTCAAAACATGATTTAAATAAACCATTTAAAAACACATCATTGCATATTGTATTATCACTAAATAATACTTGAAAATCTTTGAGACTCTTACCATAGTATTTATAATACAGATACATTAAACAGTACTCTCCACAAACTATAGTAAAGTCATTTTGAATTCGACTTGTATTGTAATTCCACATTCTAGAATTTCTCGCTAAAAACATTCGGTGGTATCCTTGAGGTGGTCGACCGTATGAATCAAAGTACTGTCCAAAACCATTCTTATCTATGTGTATGGCGACCCAGTGAGAACCTGGTTTGTTATCAGAGTCTAAGTTGCTAACTACGTATGTAGGAGTTACCACATATATTGGTAGACGATTGGCTGCATATACATTATATTCAATACTTGGATCAATTTTCTTTAAGTAATTCTGTATTTCTATTGTATTCATTTTTATTCACCGTATCGCTGCAGAATCTTATCAGGTCGAATGATAAAGTGGTAATGTCTTATATAAGGTTAACAAGACACTATTATGGTACTTATCAGCCAAGTTGACTCTTGTTGTGGGGTTGCAAGGATTATAGTAAAAGAAAGAACTTAATATTTTATGAATTCGTTTTATTGGTAACTTAAATCTAACAACAAATCTGAATTACATTATTCACGCTTAATCTAATCTTAAACAGTTAATTTTGTGTTCTTAACTACTATAATCTACTGAAATATTGCGGTTTTTATCTATTTCAATAACATTATCAAACTCCGCATAAACAATGCAATTAATAGTTTGTGATAAAGCTGTTTCAAAACGCACTTCTAATCTCACACTACCATGCTTTACAAGATTCCAATGACTTGCAGAGTTTGCTGATAAATCAGGTGTCAAATCAAACGCTAACATACAATACCCTTCAGCGTATTGTTCTCGGGATATCCCATTACCTTCATTGAGAAAGTGTATACCTGTTCCAGAAAACAATGTATGATATACTGAAGTAAAAATTTTGTTCTCAAATGAGGGTTGTAAAGCCTTTGATGGTATTTGTTGACCGTCTATATATAAACTAAACGTATTGATGTCGTAATTTTGAAAGTTAAATGGGTTCTTAGTGAGGTTTCCATTGAAAGCAGCGTTATTTACAAATCCCACTATACACCTTTTAGGTAATTGTCCTAAGAAAATGTTATCTAGAGTTTTTCCTTGAACACCTGATGGTATTGTTAAAACTTTAACTTCAGCTCGAGTAATGGGGTATTTAGCTGTGGTAGAAGCTAAGACCTTTTGATGAGCTAGTAACACGCTGGGATTGATTCGTGCTCTACGAATAATCAAAGATGCATCCGTAATAGATACCTTTAATTTAAGGTCACCTGTAGAGGCCATGAGATTGAAATTTTCTCTAGAACGAATTAACTTAACACATATATCAACACCATTGATTAAAAATTTTTCTTGATTGAATAAATCACCATGTAAGTGACCAATCATTTCCATTTCTTTACTTTCACTAGCTAATTCTTGCCTCTTAGTAAATCCTTTATTAGTATCATCGGTGGAATCCATTTTTCCAGCTGTATCTTCATACCATAAACCACAGGTGAGGTGAGATTTTTTTGCTGCAGGAGCATAGTTCAATAAGTTTTCTATATACGCACGATAAGCATATGTGTTATTGGGTGGTGATACAAGTTTTTGATTTAAGTAGACATCAAGTTGACTGAAGAGTGAGTGCAACCAATTATTCACCGGAGCAACGACTGTAGATGCGGTTAGTTTGGTGTTATCTTGATTTACTATTTTCGCTTTCAAGTGAAGTAACGTATGAGATAAATCTATGTAGTCATCTCCTGCTCCAGGAATTTGAAATTCTATAGGACCATCATCGGCAAGAGATGAAATTGGTTTATAATGGATCCAAATTCCACTTTCAATGCTAGTTTGAGTTGACGGCAATGCAAACAAATCCAATTCGGACTTTATACATTCACAGGAATGACTATGTAAAAAAGACATTTTGATTAATTGTTAGAAAATATGTCCTTGATTTGTTTTTGAGTAATTTTTGGTTTTTGTAGAGCTTTCACTTTCGCGGTCAACGACGGACTGACTCCAGGTAGACGTTTTCGTTTTGTTATATATCCGGATCCAGACATATTGATTTTATCTATTTTTTCATCAGCCTTACGTTTCAAGTTGGAACCAACTTCTTTAAGACGTGCTTTTATTGAATCTTCCATTGGTCGCGCACTAACCATATCTGTCAATAGACCAACACCAGCGCTCAATGCCTCTTTACCAACAGCTCGAACACCGCTAGATAATAATGGTAAAACTGACCTAAACAATCCCCCAAGAAAACTACCAATTCCATGTCCTTTTTGATAAGGCGCCCCTTTATATACCACCCCTATACCTGAACCAGCCTGATGAGAATAATAGCGTTGATAAGGACATATCATGTTTGAGCGTTCAAAATGCATTATAATTTTTTAAAATGTAGTTTAACACACACCGTTCCAAATTGAAATGGTATCTTTTGTCCGGTGCTTGACCTTATATCTATTTCAATGGTATCGAATTCTCTTCGCATTACCGATAAGTAATGAGGAGGTGAAAATACATGCATTTTATTGGCACCATAGATGTATTTTGAAGGATCTAATGGTATTACTCTCAGAAGAGGTGTCATTACATCACCTACAATTTGAGGTTCAACTATATCACAGTAAACGAATAGTTGAGATGGTAACCCTAAATGTAAATTAGCTGGACATTTAGCTAAATTCTTTTCAACAAGGTTTCTGTTTGGTTCAAATCCCAACTGTAAGCCTAGTTTAGGAGATAATGTTACAGATTTTATTGATTCGTCTAACACAGAAACAGAAACAAATTTAGATATATTATCGTAGCGGAATTTGATTTTTTCTCTTATATTATTTAATGCTGATAAAATATGGTTAATATTATCATAGTTTGTGGCAGGTATGTGGGTCTTATAATAAACTGTAGATAGTTTGTCTTCATTGGGCATTTTCATGATTTTTGTTATGTAAATAACATTCTCATGATCTTGAACAGTAAACATGGTGCATGGATATTGGAATTCAACGATTCCTACACACCATTCTCCTTCCAATATTATGGGTTTGGGTAATTTTGTTGAAAAAATTGATGTTTTGTTCTCAGGAAAATATTCCATTGAACTATTGCTAAGTAAAGTTAAATAAAAATCTTTAATCATATTTTTTTTAAACTGGAAGCTAAAATCCAACTATTAAATTTGTTTGGATAACCTTTCCACTTAACTAACACTTGTTGTCTGCTGCCAGAGTAACGAGAGCGAATTATTTTATCAATCTTGTGTTCAATGGTGGGGTCATAAATGACCTTTTGTAATTCTCGTTCATAAAACGTTCCTACTATCTCCTCACCATCTAAATCTTTTATAGTATAAACGGGCCACGGAGTACGTTCTATTATAGAAGAAATCACAAATATTTCATCGCTCCAATTAGATTCATAACCTTTTTGGAATACATGTTTATATTTAGTTATTCTGACATGGTCACCGACATGAAACATAGGTAGTATAGTTTTTGATGATTTTTCAGATTTTTCATATAAATTACTCCAAACTGTCATTATATTATTAGAATTAACATCTGAAGGACACATTTTAATACTAGAATGGAAACTATGATTGTAAGAGTGTATCAAATTCTGCAAAATATCAATATATTTATGTGTATTCTTGTGTGTAAAATAGCGCCACATCTTCATTTTTAGCGTTCTTTGAAATCTTTCTACAATGCTTGCTTTGATGTCTGGATTATTTGTCGTATAGTAATTTATGTTTTTTGTTTTAAAGTATCTTTGAACATCTTTCGATACAAATTCAGTACCTTTATCAGATTGAATGTGAGTGGGTGTAGTATTAGCTTCATTAAATATACTGTCGAAACACTTTTTTACGGTTTCTGAATTTTTCTTTTTCAAGGGTCTAGCATATGCATATTTACTAAAAACATCAATAACACAAAGAATGTAGTTGAAACCTTTATTATCTTTAGAATAAGTCCGCATGTCGCTTAAGTCAGCTTGCCAAAGTTCATTGAGATTAGAGAGAACGTATTTGTTCCGAGCGAATTTTCTATGTACTGGTTTGTGGAGTGTATACGTCGATTGGGATTGCAACCAGTTTTTAACTTCTTCCTTTTTCATTTTACCTTTCATAGCTTTTGATAATTTGTCGATATTGCTATATCCAGCTGGGTGTGATACATCATAATAAATTTGATCTATTTCTAATAAGGGGTCCATTTTTCCCAATCAATCTTTTTCTTAATTTTATTTGCGTGTTTATCTTCGCTCGTTGGCGTCAAATATACCTCTGTGTTTTGTGGCGGTTGTTCTTCGATGGCTTTTTGAAGTTGAGCTATGTAATCACGTCTTTTTGGATTGCCAATATATGTTAAAGGTACTTTTAAATCCTTTAACGCTTTAGCAAATTTTTCCCAACCAGGTGGGTCGTTGTTTTTTAATGGTCGCAGTGTATCGCTTACTAAATCGATAATGTTACTGTTAGGAATCACTTCATTATCTACAATCACTGTGCCAGCATCATTCCAATAAATTTTGTTTTTATTTAGTGACACCGAATTCAATAACAACTCACCTTTTTTTACATATGTTTTTGGTATTAAATTTAAAATTTGTTTTGTTGAGTAGGAAGGTTTTTTTTCGAGTGTAAAACTTTCTTGTTGCTTCTCTTCATCACTCAGTGTCTGACTGACAACTACATCTTTATTCTTGATATCATTATTTATATTAAAAAATTTCCAGCTTTCAGATGTGGGTTTAATGTTATCGTCATTTGAAGTTATTATAGGGAGGTCAATGGGACGACGATCTTCTTCCATAAAGTGAAGATATCTTTGTAAAATTTGTAAGTATAATTTACACTTTTTTCGATCATCCATATTACTGTCGAGTATTTTTTCCATTTCACTATCTAAACGAGAGGTAGGATTTTCATTTCTTTTTTGATTTAACTTATCTATTAAGCTTGGATCAACTAACAGCATTTTTTTGGCGTGTTCCATTTTTAAACTAGTCCACTTATCAATCCACTCAAAATAGAACCCAATATAATCGGAAGAAATGCACCACCTTTTTGAACTATAATATTCTTTCTTATTTTATTTGTACTTTTACGTACCAATTTTCGTAGTAGATTTTTATACTTTTTTAGTTTACTCTTTGATTTTTCTTCAAGTTTTATATTTCCTTGTAAAACGTTATGAATACATTCACATATAAAATTAATTTCGTTTTCGTTACAGACTTTTAAAAGAGCTTGTTGATGTTTTGGTTTAAGTTTATAAAGAGCATTTAATAAGTGTTCATGCGTCTTTAAGCGTCGATCCATCATTTGTAAATGACGGGTATTGGTTGGTTCTTGACATATTTAAACTCTTTTGTGGGAATGTACACTGTAGAATGACCATCAGATGGAAATATCTTTGATTTAATTCGACACATGTCAAAAGTGTCTTGTTTTAGATCTATCATCAAATAGCCATGTGCTTCTTTTGTAGCATCTCTGTAAGCATCTTCTATGAATTTGCTATTTTCTGGTGATACTTGTCGTGCTAAGTAACGTATTTGAGTTTTATCACGTGGGTTTTTAAAATAAATTATGTAGTTTGAATTCAAAGAAATGTCTCTTTGTCCTTTACCTTGATGAAATAAATTTTGAGTAATGTAAAATACACTCAAGTTCCTATGATGACTACCTTTGGTAAATATGTCAACAATGCGACCATCAGATTCCCTCATGAGATCATCGATAATAATAAGGTTAGCTTCCTTTCCATCAAACATATTCAAATCTGGTATACCCTGATAATAGTTTACATTTGGTAAATTATATAAGGGCTGCATTTCATCAAAACACCAAGTAATTTGATGAAAATTGGTGTTGCACACCTCATTAATATGTTTAATAAAGTTTGTTACAAAATTAGACTTTCCACATCCACTTGGACCTGCAACTATGGCAGTAAAAGGATGATAAAAATGAAACATTTTTAAATGCACGTGTGAACTCGAAAAGCGTTTCGGGATGAATAAAACCAGAAGTTACGATTGAATGTATTATATTTGATTTTGTTTTACATACAAAGATTACATATACAAATACTTTGAAAAATGATCACATACAGTTCATAGCTGTTTTGAAAAATATTACAGTAAGAAAATTATTATAAAATAAAGTTAAATCAGATATAACAAATAACTAACTACATACATTAAAATTTTCATCTAATTTTTCATGATATTATACAAAACAGTTGTCATAGTAAAACAATAAAAAAAAAGATAGTACATAATAAAGACAGAACTTTAAGTTATTAAAAACCACAATTAAAACACACACACACACATTAACATACATATTTTCGTTGTACAGAAATCGTTGATAAAATCAAATGTCCTTTATTTTATAATGACCCCATGCAAGAGTATCTGTTGAATTTTCTATTAAATAACGTTTTGTGTCATTGTGTGATAAAGATATTTTATTAATTTTTTGTGTATATATAGCATGTTTAATTGATTTAAATCTTATCATTTCACTGTATTGCGTTTTCTTTTCATATAAACATGATTTATAATCGGTAAGACAAAATTTTTTTGTTACACTTTTGTTAATCCCTTTTGCTTTACATATACATTTATTCTGCACATCCATTGCATACATTTTAGAGCGAAGACCTACAAACTCTTTAAGAATTTTACCGTTATTTTCGTCTTTAAAAAAACCTAACCGTTTTTTATTCAATAATGGTAAACCATATTGATTATTTGGTGGATAGTCGGACGTATCAAAGTAGTTGACTAAATCAAGTTTTATATCAGCATAATAATTTTGCGTAAATATTTGATATATTAAGCTATCGGTATCAGTATATAGTAACTTAATATTATCTTGATATTTCATTTTCATATAATCGTAATGGAAATCGTATAGTAATGTTTTAGATATATCTAAAATACAAAAACCGAGGTAAATTGGTTTATTATATAAAACGTTAGTTTTATTTAATTGTATTGCAACTAAGCTCTCTGAGAATATAGATAAACTATGGAATTCTGGTCTTGCTATCAAAGATTGAGCACCTTGAGTTTTGCCACGATTTAACCAATGATTAATTAATTTGACATTAACTCGTTTTCTTACATTTTCCATTGTTTTACCAAAAACAGAATTATTCATAAGTTTAAAAAAATCTTTCTCAAAATCTGAAGTGGCTAATGAACGCATATGAGTATTCAAGTCTATGTAACTTTTCAACCACGCGGATTGTTCAAATTTTAAAATTCTATGTACTTTAACCAATCGGAGACCATTTTTTAAACATTGCTTAAGGTTTCTATAATGAATGACGTAATTTTTTTTATTTTTTAAATTTGGGATCAGTTTCCTGTCTTTGCTGTTTCCTAAACATACGTTTTCTGGACAAAATGGAAAATCTGAATGAAAATCATGTAAATTTTTTGAATATTCTAAATCTACTTCCAAAATTAAACCATGTTTGGCATCATCGGCTATATTAAAATCTGTATTTATATCGACCCATTCAAATTTGCCTGTTGGGAGACATTGGGACATAGCCCAACCATAAAGGTTATTTGCGTCTAAGTACATCAAAAATGAAGATGGTTTATCTGAATCGTATTCCGACATAAACATGTTATTTGCCACTGCATGTCTATTGCTGCATTGTGATATACCCCCCCGAATATTATTCGCTATAAACGTAACCTTGTCGATATCTGTTAAAAGTTCTAAATTTATTTTGGTAAAATTTAACATAGCATCCCAACTTAAACCAGGTGCTGTATAATAGTGGGCAGGATCTAAACCGTATGTTTTAAGACAGACATCCCTAAAGTTTTCAAATATATCTGCTAACAACAATACATCTGTTTTTAAATACAGGTCTGAATATTCACCCATGTTTTTACAATTAAAATGATTCCACACGTCTTGAGCATGATGGTATTCACTTTCTGTAATGTGACTATCATTTAAAGAACTATAAAATTGATCGCGAGTGGGAAGAGAAGTTATTTTTAAAGAATCAAATGTCGTCATGTATTCGTATGGATAAACACCTTTTCTTATTAAACGTTTAAAATCTTCTTCACATGGATATTTTAATTTGAGTTCACGAAATTGTTCAAGTAATAAGTTCTGAGCTAATTTGTTAAGGCTACTTGACATAAATTTAAAAGAATCAAGAAATCGTAATTTTATAACTCTGTTATTGATTTGTAAAACTTTAGAAAAAGAAATATATTTTTCCTTGTTCTCAGGAATAAGTTCAATGTCACCTTTCTCGAAATCAAGACCATGCACTATGAAATGAGCGTCATAATTACTTAAATTATGTAAAAACACTGGCACAAAATTAGGAGCTTTATATTTCTGTGAGCATACTCTATGAGCTACACCTTCATATGCACCAGTATGCCAATTATAAGATATTGTTCTATCCACGTTTAATGTAGTAGTACAAATGTAACAAAACTCACTTTGATTGATATTTATTTTATTTTCTTCAGTTAACGGTAATGGTGATTTGACAAAAGAATTCTTTCTACAAATATTTTCTAAATCTGCATAAATGAATTGCATAAATTTTAGCGCACAATCTTGCCCTGTATAAGACCTATATACTGAAAGATTATCATCATAAGAACATTTAACATAATACCCAAAACTATACGTTTCATGTTTTTGAATATTAACAGTTGATGATTGATTTGGATTGTTAGAACAACTCTCTATTGGTTTTAAAAATGCTTCAAAGTCAGCATACACAACGAATGGAACTCTTAATTTACGTTCATAGTTGTTAAATGAAATTTGGTTTGATGGTATTAATTCATTAAACCAGTTTCTTTTTCTATCGTTTTCCGATGGTAAATTTGTGCACACATTGAAACAGTCATTTTCTTGGTGTCGTTTTAAATTATCTAATGACGTGAAATTTAATAAACACCCATCACAAATATGAACTGCATGTTCAGAAGTCGATAACTGTTTAGATAATAATCTCGAGAGGTTTTTAATAAAACAGTAATGACCTTTAGAACCTTGAGATATATACAATAAGTTTAAGTGAGTAGTTTTACGGTGTTTCGTAAAGTGTAATGGACCCACAACTTTATTTGATTTGCTTATTGAATCATATTGTAATCCAAAAACATTAATACTTATACTATTTAATTTTTCAAACTTATGGATGTCATTAATTTTTATAGGAAACGATAGGTTATTAAATTTTAGTTTGTTTTTGTGTATTATATAAGATGATACCCTATTGGAACTATGAGTAGCTGGAAATAATCCTGACAAAACTGCCCAACGAAAGCATTCGTGATCGTTATTTTGAACATTGATTACAGCTTTCTTATGTTTTATATCTAACGGTAGGTCTATGTATGAAGATCCACGCAATGGGTTAAATTTGTTGACATTCATATCCACGTGATTTATTTTAACTAAACTCCATCCACTACCTTTTTTTTGGAAATTGGTCATTTTGTTTGTTATTTCGGTAATTATAGATGAGAAAATAATATCTTTGTCATCACCTTGACAAACAAGATAGTTTGAAATTTGAAAATCAAAAACATTGTGTAGATTTTTTGTTTCTTGTGTGAAATCCGCATTGAGAATAAAATTAACTTTTACAACAGAATATTCTAAGATAGATCGTTCTAGTAATGTATAAATTATTTTTTTAATATTTTGTAAAAATAATTCAGGTGATTCAAGCTGTGTATCAGAAACTAAACTAGATTTTACTCGATATGTAATAATTCTATTACCGAAAGCACTATCAATGAATTGAACATTAGGTAGATTATTATCTCTTCTAATTAAATTATTTTTATGTTTATTGCTCTTATAGTGACTGGTTATATATTTTTTTGACACATATATGTGACACTCAGGACATTCAATTTTATCATTATGCTGTTCTGTACTTACATTTAAAATGTTATCCAACGCCGATGTAGATGTCGAAGGAGCTTCAAGACGAATATTTTTTCTTCTCTTTAATGGATCCTCTTCAAACAAATCAGTTGGCGCTAATCTTTTCCTGCTGCCTTCTCCATTCTGCATAGATCTGATGGATAAGTAAACTGTTAAAAAAATGTTATCTCACGAAATAAATATGCTATGTTTCTATTATTTAAATAGATACTAACATTATTTGTTATTTACACTGTAAACAATATGCTTTCATTGATAATACACCATCAATATCATCCTCATCGGAATGAGTTTGTTTTGAGATTTTATGTCCACTACATGGTGTATAATAAGGAGAAATATCAGGATCTCCCAACATTGATTCTGGCAAAACATTTAATATATACCAAAACCGTATGAAACGATGATATTTATGTAAAATTATCTTTTTATCGAAACTCGCAATCTCACTCTGAGATAAACTAGAAATATCAAGTGAGTGGTACATTTTGGTTGCACTTCAATGTTAAAAATATAAACGGAAGAAACAAGTTGAATGATTGTGCAAGATGTTCGAACCATTATAAATACTTTAAGTGTATCCCCTCTTCATGGCTTCCCAAAACATGTTGCAACTAGTCTTAACATAATAAAAAATGTTTTACTCACGTTTCAACTTGTCTTTGTTCCATTTTATCACAGAGCTCGTACAGTTCTTTGTCGTATTGCGATGACATCAGATCCATTGATTCGATGTTTTCGAGAAGTGCGACGAGTTCCATGTTGTATAAATCACAGCTTGTATCCATGGTAAGGAATGTCTCAGTATTTCAACGCTTATATACTACCCAAAACAATGTAATTACATTCTAAGCTATCCACTTTTTTCCAAACAATTTATGAATGTTCCCAATAACTTTACAATCGTAAGCATGAGCATGAAAAAACACTAAAAAGACTTATAACTATTTACAATAATACTTAGCAATAACACAATTCACAAAGAGTTCTAGAATCAAAAACAAATTAATCTATTAAGTATGTAACTTAAAAGAGTACAAAGTTTAAATACAATACAATGTAAGTTAAATTTAAACAGGTAGATTCTTAAGTACAGTTATTACAATAATAGTTTCTTATTTCAATAATAGTAGTACAAAGCATATGATTAAAGTTATGATATTAAAACATTGACACGCACTGGCACTTTTGTTCATTTGTCTGTGTCAATAAAATATTTCACACAATCGTCCTTACTAGCCAACTGTTTGGTTATATTGTATATAGTGTCCTTGACACTTTGCAAGTTCTTATCACTGTCGTTTTCCGCGTAATATTTAACTCGCACATCAGCGTGTTTCCAATGTTCCGTCGGTGCGATGTTTTTTATTTTATTCACTTCATACACCTCAATTTTTATGAGATGTGATGCAGAACTGTTGTCATCGCTGTTTGATCGGATGTATGAAACACCCCCGCTCGTCGATCGACCAACACTGGATGACTTTCTTGTTGTTGTCTTCTTCTTTTTTGGTTTTTCGAAGAACTCATCAATGCTGTTGCATTCGATCGGTCTTTTATTTGCTATTATCGCTTTTTTGACTTTAAAGGCGAGTGTACCTTCTTCATCACTAGGTTCGTCGATTTCTTCAGCATAATAGTAGTTTTTGAAAGTATTTTCAGAAAACTGTAACAAAACGAAATGAAACTGTTTTAATTATCGGTTAAGTAAGTACTGTATGATAAATACTTATAGGTATGCGAAGTATACATGTACACATTAGTAACAATGATAAATTAATAAGACATCAAAGATAGCTAAAATGTATTAACCTGGTGGACAACACATGGCATAAACAATTAATGAAACATCTGGTTACAACACTTTTAGATCAAAGTATATAAAGGTACTTACATTCATTTTTATAACACTTTCACTATTTAACTATTTCACAATTTTACTATCACTTCACTGTTACACACAACTGGAGATCACACTTCGAGCAGAGCACAGAGTGGAATACGATACCATGTGATTTTGAGTCGGTCTTTTATATGGAGAGGGAGTATTGTTTCCTTGCAGACAAGATCCAACACGTTTCGACTTTCACCTTAAATGTTCCGTTGAATACGTAATATCAGGTAATGTGAATAATGGGAACCGTAATTATTATGACAATGAGAAGACCCAAAGGGTTTTACCTAGAATTTGAGAAAGGTATGGTGTATTGTAACGATTGCTTTATCTATAATAAACAATGCCCGTAATGCGTAAAGGGCGACTATTAAGTAATTTTAAACGGCTTTTAAGTAGAAACACGAGTTAATAGAAATACGAGACAAAGACCTTTGCATCCTTCAAATAAAAAAGGGTCGCCGATAGAAAGTAGAAAGTCAATAACACAACGAAACAGGGAAAATGTTGCTTTATCTATCATAAACAATGCTCGTAATGCGTAAAGGGTAACTATTAAGTAATTTTAAACGGCTTTTGCGTAGAAACACGAGTTAATAGAAATACGTGACAAAGACCTTTGCATCCTTCAAATAAAAAAAAGGATCGCCGATAGAAAGTAGAAAGTTAAAAGCACAACGAACAGGGAAAAGGTACAAGCTTAAGGGAACCGTAGACCATGAACAAATTCGTGGTTCATACCTACCTCGCGGGTGATATGAAACGGATTCCGCTGACGATATAATTTTTATTCGCGGGTGTTATCAAAGTAATCCGCGGTCGATATCAAATTAATCCGCGGTAGGTATCAAGTTAATCCGCGGTAGGTATCAAATTAATCCGCGGTAGGTATCAAATTAATCCGCGGTAGGTATCAAATTAATTCGCGGTAGGTATTAAAGTAATCCGCGGATTTATTCGCGGGTTCCGCGGGCCGAATCTGGAGCAATCGAAAACGTCGGCCATCAGCCGCCGGAGCGCCGCGGACCGGCCGTCGAACCTGCTCCAGTATCGGTGAATCCCTTACTACTTATGGATGTTTGTTACTCTTTCACGCAAAAACTACTGAGCGGATTTCGATGAAATTTGGCACACGGGTAGATCATGTCCTGGATATTAACACATAGGCTTATTCTATCCCGGGAAAATTTAAAGCAGGACTTTTATCCCAGTAAAGCTTTTTAACGAGGGTGGAGCCGCGGGCAAAAGCCAGTACAATATATAGTAGCTATTAAAATATTAAAATTGACATACACAATAAATTTACTGTCTTCCTGGATAATAATGTTTAAGTTTTCTTCACAAATACCGTGTAATACCTCGCTTACAAAGCTCGTAACTTTCCCAAAGCGAGCTATTAGGTCGACTTGAGCCCACACAATAGATACTGAATGACAGTCGCGTTGCGCGAAGATTACTTCCGTTTGGGCTTGCTAATTTTGCATACTGCGGCTAGTGACTTGGGCAAGTTTATATCTCATTTATATTATGACGTTCTACAGTCGGATAAAATTCGGATTTAGCGTTAATTTTTTAAGCATAGAACATTTATCGGGCATCTTTATGATTTCAACATCTGCCTTAACTTTCTGTTGCAACAAATGCAAACTCATAACTAGTTTATTTATATTTGAAGCTGCATCATGCTTGCCCTTATTCGTTTTTTAATGTGAATTCATTATTTCATTTAATTGTTTTTAACTGTGACTCAAACGAAAATGATGGTCTTACCTCCCGGCAGGCAACGGTTTAGCTGTCTGCCGGGTATTGTTACAGTCCAAAGGCGGCGGATTCCTGATACCTTTACCAGGTCTTCTGTCCACCTATTAGGTGAGAGTCCAACGTTCCGCTTGCCGGTACGTGGTCTCCATTCGACAACTTTTTGCCCCATCAGTGCTACGAGATATGTGCCCTGCCCACTGTCAACTTAGCTTACTAATTCGCTGGGCTATGTCTGGCAGTTTTCGTTTTACCACGGATCTCCTCATTTCTTATTTGATCTCGTAGAGAAACACCGAGCATATAGGGCTATATTTGAAGAGGGCTTCATAGCTTTTTGAGTGACCGTGCGCCGTCTCAGTCGGCCTATAGCCAAAGGCCACGTCTCAGAGCCGTATATCATCACTGGTTACACAAATTGTCCGTTAGTAAATAGAAATTAGCTACTTAAAGATCTAGGGGTATATTTTAATTTTGCAACTTTTGCTCATTGTCAGCGTCTTTGTGTGAGACGTTCATCTCATTACTATTCAATGACCTTTGTAAAACAGTATTGTGTCATACAAACCCGATGGACGATAGTAGTTGCAAATCAGGTTTTGCTACCAGATCTGCTTTTTTAAATATATCAAATGTCTGACTTTTTATTTAATTCAATTCGCTAATGATATAGAGATCACAATTAATGTTATCTATAAATAGATTCATACGTAATGAAAAACCTGGATTGCTAAATTTGGTTGGTAGTCATCAGCAATAACCATCAGTTATCTTTACATATCTCAGTCTTTTTCCATCTGCACTTATCCCACGTCAACATGGGGTCAGCCCAACATATTTTTTCAAGCATGTTTCAGATAGGATTTGGCTCAGTTATAACCCAGCACTTCCTGTGTGACGTAATAACATTTAGGGATTCAAAATTAAAAAATCAAACACACATCACGACTTTATCACCAACGGGGTAGGCAGAGGTGCAACCACGAAATTCACTTTTTACTATAATAATGTGTCCCGTCCCATGGTGGGACAGGGAGCAAGATGAGGGATCCGGGCTGATACTAAGCAGAAAAACCCAACATCACTTGCCTGACTCGGGATTCGAACATTGACTTCAGAGCGGTGCTCGTACCGCGCCTACCTAGGGATCTAATTCCGAAAATAAAAACAAATGCTATCAAATCTGGCAATCGAACTAAAATACCTCCTGGTCCATAGGCTGTATATAAAAAAAGGTCGTGTTCATACATTAAGTAGTCACACCGCAGCACACGTGTTAATGCTGGTACGAATATGATTATTGCATAAAACGACCTCATAACGCGAGTCACGTCTTGATAACGCAATGATTGTGCGAAAAATGATACCTGTATTGTTCCGAGATACATGTATTGTCCGAGCTGTTACGTAACTTGTCGTAGCTTTTGTACTGAGCAGTGTGACTTGGCCTAAATTTAAGATGACGAATAACAAATGCCTGGTTCCATTTACTATACTTATAGGTTTATTTCGTGTATTTTATAGTATTTTTAATGTAAATCACGTTGTCCATTTTTTTTAATTCCGTTGAATGACGAGACGAGCATGCCGTTCGCCTGATGGTAAGCGATACGACCACCCATAAACAGTAGCAACACCATCCAGCACCTTGAGTTTCAAAGTACTGTGTGGCATGCCACTGCGCTCGTCATCCTGAGACATAAGATGTTAAGCCTCATTATGTCCAGTAGTTACACTGGTTACAATGTCCTTCAAACCACAACACAACAGTGCATGCACACTACTGCTTGGCGGTAGAAATAGACATTGCGGTGGTACCTACCCAGACGGACTCTTACATATGAGAGACCTACCACCAGTACATATCTCAGATATTAGTTCAGTTCAAAACCCAAGGCGTATTCTTTGACAACGGTCCCATAATCTTAGAATTCTTTACAAGAATTTCGAAGGTTGTTTTTGCAAACGAATGACGACGCGGGTATGTGAAACTGTATTAATCGCATGTTGGAGTAATTAGTCTTTTTTTTTATCGCAGCGAAAAACGCATTATCGCTACCATCACTGTGGGTTGAGTGATATGTTTATGTTGGTTTCACCGATCTTACGGCCTCAATGGAAAAACCTCGTCCGTTTACAACAGTGGGGTTGTAGATAAATTATGTAATACAGGGCTGGTTTTATTTATATCTAGGTAGTTAAAAAGTTTTTCCGGGGTAAAAGTCCCGCTTTATATTTCCCGGGATAATAAGTAGCGTATGTGTTAATCCAGGACATGACCTACCCGTGTGCCAAATTTCATCTAAATCCGTTCTGTAGTTTTTGCATGAAAGAATAACCAACATACATTCATACATACATACATTCTTACAAACTTTCGCGTAGGTATATAATATTAGTAGGACAATTTTTTAATACCAAATGGATGACCTCAAGGTAAATTCGCTTCCCAACTTCAACATTTACAATTCTAGAGGAATTATTGTGTTGTTGTATTGTGTGATATCTATACTAACAATATAAAGATGAAGAGTTTGTTTGTTTATTTGGTTGGTTGAACACGCTAATCTCAGGAACTACTGAACCGATTTTGAAAATTTTTTCACAAATAGGAAGCCACATTACTCCCGAGTGCTATATACTTTTTATCCCGGGAAAAAATAAATTTCTCGGAAAAACTGTTTCACTCGGGCGGAGCCGCGGGCAAAAGCTAGTATTTCATAACGTCTAGCAATGATTTTCTCTTTACTAATTATATGAACATTTACGACTACTTATTAATATCTGAACTTCCTCGCGATAAAACGGTCAAGCGATTAACTAGACTTCCTAATGGGTTTTTATAACTCTAAATTGCTAGGGAATTATTTAATAACATGTTATGCATTATTGCTGAATAATAATGACAGTTAAGCGTCTTTATCATTATCAACAAGTATGGCATAATTTAAGTTGTAATTTGTTGAAAGCACCTATAGATACGATTTATATCTCGATGACTGCCTTTTAGTGGTTAACTAAATCAATCCAAAGGTCTGAAAGCAATTGCCAATAGCGAAAGACAGCCATTTGTATTGCTTCTTGTGTAACTACAAACGTCGTCTCTATTTGACCTTTTTTTTCTTTTATGCCTTAGATGTACAAAAAAGAATTTATAAATAAACTAGGTGTTACTTGCAGTTGCTTCGCCCGCGTGAAAAGCTTTTCTTGCTACAAAGGTCCCTTGAACACTGTAGTGATTCATAAAGGCTCCTCCTGTACGACGCTTTCACAATATATTTAAGGACCAAATTAAAAATTCCATTATTTTCCATGGGATCAAATTACTGGGATAAAAATAACTTATAAGTTAATCTAGGACATGGTCCACCCGTGTGCTAAATTCCATCCAAATCTGTTCAGGTGTTTCTGCATTTATTTCTAACAAACATCCTAATATTTTCACAAACATGTGTATTTATAATATTAGTAGCGTAAGAGAGAAAGAAATCATCATCTTCAGCTTGTGGACGTTCATTGCTTTGAACATAGGTTAAATAAATTTTGTTCCTTGCTTAAGAATCGCAGTATCGATGAAAACCCGTCATAGGAGGTATTCAATCCATACGCGTTCATAATTTATTCTAATACTTTTACGTTTATTTTATTGCATAAGCCGACATATTATGATCATCCAATGTCAAATGTTCTCCATCAGCCATAAACAGAAGCCCAATAATAACAAAAGAATCATGGGTTCTTGAGAAAAGTCTACAGGGATTTGAGTCAAAATCGTGTCGAGTGACAGAGATAATCAGCGCTCGTCAGTTGACACTCTATCTGGAGTCTGGACCTCTCTCCGTCCACTTACTATCAGGTGCAGTGGAATCTCTTTGCCATGACCGTAAAAAAAATATCACCGCAATACATTAATTCATTTTGAACTGAAGCCTGTCTTTATTGTGAAAGGATTTAAGAGGTATTAGTAACGACCCGTAGCAACAACCGACGAGATGATAAGTCAAGGCTTTTCGCCATTAGATATCAGCCTTGGCTCATCGCGGAATATAAGTGATATCACGTTCATACTAACGTAGTGTCTGGACTTATTTTTATTTCGATGTTTGCAGTTTTTTTTTAATATAAAATAAGCTATTAATTATTATAAGATACTAGTATTGCTCTCGGCTACGCCCGCTTGAAATTTTTTTCTGGGATAAAAAGTAGCCTATAGCACTCAAGAATAATGTAGCTTCCTATTAGTGAAAGAATTTTCAAAATCGGTCCACTAGTTCCTGAGATTAGCGCGTTCAAACAAACAAACAAACTCTTCAGCTTTATAATATTAGTATAGATAATAATACTAGCTGACCCCGCAAACGTTGTTTTGCCATCAGTTACCGACAGGGGTTAAAAGTTATTAAAAAAATAGGGGTTGATCGTAGAAAGGTTTGAATGCTGTATCATAAAAAAATAATAACACAAAATGTTGTCTAAAAAATATTTAAAAAAATTAAGGGGTGGACCACCCTTAACATTTAGGGGTATGAAAAATAGGTGTTGACCGATTCTCAGACCTACCCGATATGCACACACAATTTCATGAAAATCAGTCGAGCCGTTTCGGAGGAGTTTGGCAACAAACACCGCGACACGAGAATTGTATGTATTAGATAAGTAAAGATTACGAAGCTGATGCAATTAATTTAAGTTTATATACGAATTTAGCCTTTACCTTTAAACATTTTCAAACTCAGTTGAAAAAAATATTAATTTGACAGACCCTGAACGGGTTTGCCGCTCGTGAATATTGACCACGTATAACGTTAGAGTTCGTCATGTTATCGATTTGTAACCATGTTTGGCCATTCCACAATATTTTTCAGTTTGACGGACGTTGAAACTCAGTTACCAATCTTACTGCCTTGGTATCCAGCCCTTCCTGTAGACAAAATTGTCTGTAAATTGTAACCCAGCTAGTACTTAGAAAATGTATTGACTAACAGCGCCATCTGTTATGAATATCATGCATTATATAAAACTGTTGTAAGTGAAATTATTGTGTCTTATCTGTAGATATGTGCTTACTTCCAACTTATACACATAAGATGGCGTTATATACTCATTAAAGAAAAATAAATACTGAACAGAATTATTTTTGTAACGGACCTGTGAACGGAATGCAATGTAGCTAGCACGAGTTTACGAACTATCGTATAGTTAACGTATTGTTTTCGACTAAGTAAATTTTTGTATGGTAATTTGAACAGCGCCCCATTGAGCATTTATGGAACTAAAATACGACACCATTGTGTGCGTGCAATCTTCGAATAGTAAACGTGTAACCATGGTAACGGTCAACTTAAAAAGTTTGGGAATTGACCAGAATTGACAGTACGAATCTGTTTTTTGACGTTTTAGTATTGTCAAACAAATAAGTAAACGTGAACTTTTTTTTTTTTTTTTTTTATTCTTTTTTATTTAAGAGACTTTGAGTCAATTCTGACTATGTCAGTCTCATAGTAATTACAAATTGTATTTAAAACATAATATTCTTAACTTCTAAGAAGTCTATGTACATGTACATAGATCAATCTAGCTGCTTCCGATCTTGGCGAAGATAAAATAGTTTGAAAAATACCCACATCATAAGAATTTACATTCAAAGATTCAAATACTTCTTGTCTCATGGCTACACTCCGTACACACTCTGTCAAAAAATGCTGAATATCCTCCGCAACATTATTGCACAGTGGACAATTTGGTGAATCTGTTTGCCTCATCAAAAATTTAAATTTATTTAAAGGAATGTGTCCGGAGCGCAACCTATGAGCAACCACAATTAATTTCCGGCTTAAACCAATGTTAAAAAACCATGGAATATGGGGAGGTTCACTCACTAAGGTTCGATACCATATACCTTTCTCTCGAGAAACAATATCAAAATATTCTTTCCAATCAGACGAAATGCGACGCCTATATTTAGGGAGCAACTCTGAATATTCAGCCTTGATATAAACTTCGACACCATTTGATATTGCTTCCCGAGCCAGGTTATCTACCACCTCGTTCCCGCGTATGTCAACATGCGATGGAATCCATTGCATAGCCAGGCTCACCTTCCGAATCACCAGCTGATAAATTTTATCCAAAATGGTATAAGCGATCGATGCGCTTCTGTAACCAGAGGCACAACGAGCTATATGTTGCAAGGCGCTTCTGCTATCAGACAGAATAACCACCTTTCTTAATTTGATGCTGATGATATAAGACAATGCCTCAGATATTGCAAAAAGCTCTACTAACATTATGGAAAGTTGAGAATCGTTGACTATTTTATAGGATTCCCTCACATTGTGGAGAGGGTCATAATATGCCGCGCCGCTACCATGTTGCGTCTGAGAACCATCTGTGTAAACTTTTAAAAACCCATAATATTTATTGTTTAACATGTACAATGAATTAAGTTTAAGAATCTGATTATTATATTGTGTCTTTGGTTCTGAAATATTTTCGATTTGTGTTTGAATGAAATTCATATCAAAATTTGACATCCAAGTATCCAAAGTGAACATGCGCAAAGGACCAGCCATATTAATTTTCTCAAATTTGGTTTCATTGTAAACACTTGCAAGAAGTGGTTTCTTTTTTCTTCTAAAATAATTTGAAGTGGATAGGTCTAAAAGGTTTGATAAAACTTTAATAGTAATGTTATTTGTCCAGGATTGAGCCTTCAAACAAAACTTAGTGGCTAGATATTTCCGACGCAGGTGTAATGGAGGTACACATAATTCATATTCCATTACTTGTATTGGGGTAGTTTTAATAAATCCTCCTATTACTCGCAAAGCTAGATTTTGTGCTCTATCTAGTTTGAGTAAATGCGTCTTTGCAGCATTATCGTAGATAAAACTAGAGTAGTCAATTCGACTTCTAATTAAAGCAATATAAATTCGACGAAGATGGAGCGGATGCACTCCCCAGGATGCTCCAGCTAAAACCTTAAGAATATTAATATATTTTAATGATTTATTGTGAACTTCATTGATGTGTCTGTTCCATAAAAGAGACTTATCCAACCAAATTCCCAAGTATTTCGTACAATTTACCAATGGAATAATTTGATTTTTGACAGCTACTGAAATCTGATCATGTTTTCTTCTCCTACTAAATAGACATACCTGACTTTTTGTAAAAGAGATTTCTAAACCTATACGACCTAGTAATGTAGAAACAATTGTTATACAATTTTGAATTTTAAGTACGCTGGAGTTAACATTTGAATTTTGTGTAAAAAATACAAAATCATCTGCGTATTGTAAGGTGTGTACAACGGGATCACTTGATTTGCACAAATCTGAGGTTATTATATTAAATAAAAGAGGAGAAATAGGGTCTCCTTGTGCTAATCCTTTCCCTGTGCAACGCATAATAGTGCTGTTGATGTTTTCTTTATTGCACACTATTTTTAAATATCTTTGTCTTAAAAATGAATACAAATAGTTACAAATTTTAGATCCAACCTGTAGTTCATCTAGCTTAAGTGCCAACTGGTCAACCAAGACATTATTGTAGGCATTATCAATGTCTAAAAAACACGCAAGTGTTGGTATATTCTTAGCAAAACCGCACTGTATTTGGGATACAAGTCGAACAATGCAGTCTGTACTGGATTGTCCTCTTCGGAATCCTGAAGTGGTATCATTCAGAATTCTATTTTTTTCAATAAACCATTCTAGACGTTTTGATAACATGAGGTGAAAAATTTTGCAAATACATGACATTAATGAAATTGGTCTAAGTTTGGGTGAAATGTTATTGTTATTATTAGATTTAGGGATAGGTACTATTTGAATATCGCGCCACTGATCAGGTATTAATGAATGTTCAAATATAAGGTTGTATATCTTTAACAATAAAATTTTTCCTACATCAGGAAGGAAATATAGCATAGAGTACGTTACGTTATCGGTGCCAGGCGAAGTATCTTTTTTTTTTAAACAGTTATGTAGTTCTTGGAGAGAAAATTTGCTTTCTAATAAATTGTTTTTGGACTTAAAAGATAGTTTAGATGATTCTACAAAATCTGGGGCTAATGATTTCAATAGCTGTTTTTTACTCTCATCTGCAATTTGACATTTTAAAGTTCTAACTCCTTTTACCCATCTCATTTTTCTCCACATTTCCGATAAGGTAGTCGATTGATCAATCCCACTAGTGAACTTATTCCAATTTTTAAACTTCTCTTGTCTCATAGTTTTTTGCGCTTCAGCTATACTTTTAGACAATTTATTCAGGTTATCTGGAGTAGGATTTCGTCGAAACTCTTTTAAAGCTAGGCGCCGCTTTGCAACAGCTTGGGATATAGATGCACACCAATAATGTTTTGGTTTAAAAGACTGGCATGGATTTGTATTAACTTTGAAATAGGGTATGCTTTTATCTGCTGAATAATTAACTTTTTCTATAAAATAATCATACAAATATTGGATATTACTACTATCTGAGGGAAAAATACTTTCACTAATGCCATCGCTAAATGTCTCCCGGTAAAGTGACCAGTTTGAGAGTTTAAAATTACGACGCTTAATATAAGATGGTGATTCTGCATATTCTACAGAAAATTTAATTAGGATGTGATCGCTTCCCAAACTTTCATTTGTAACAAGCCATCTGAATAGAATGGCTATATCTGAAGATACAAATGTTACATCCGGTGTACTCTCTTGTAAGATACCACTGACCAGTTTAATTCTTGTCAATTCCCCGTCATTTATTGAAACAAAATTATAATCTGTACTAGAGTCAAATAATTGGGTGCCTCTAGAGTCTAGTTTGTTGGACCAGCTTGAGTGATGCGCATTAAAATCTCCCGCAATAATAGCTTTTTCCTTACAAATCGAAAATAAATCATCCCAATCACATTGAGAGGTCCTTACAGAAGGTGGACAGTACACAGACGCAACAAATTTTAAAAATGTACAGTTAAATATCTCTACGCAAATAATCTCAATACCAGAATTTCTAATAGATATAGGTAAAATTTGTGCTTTAATTGATCGGTGAATAACTATCGCAACTCCGCCGTAGCCATCAACTCTGTCTTTTCTGAAGACGTTATAACCATTAAAATTAATAACAATATCAGATGTAAGCCAGGTTTCACTAATTAAGCATATACCAATCTTTTCTTGGATTAATAAAAGCTCAAACTCGTGTTTTTTAGGCATGAGGCTTTGAGAGTTCCATTGGCCAAAAGAAAATCTCTTTATTGACGAATCCCCGGGATTTTGGAGGTTGCGGCTATATGTGTAATTATTGTTATCCATTAACGGTTGAACTATAAAACATTCTAAACATGTCGCAGTTACTCACAGCCCTTTTCAAAAAACTTTTGATTTCTTCAAAAAGTATTTTACAAACTTGTATGAATTTTTGTTCAAAACTGATTTCAGTAAAAATGATTATCCTTATTCTATTCCATAGATCTTTAAAACCTGACTGATTACTTTGGTCTTCATAAACTCGTTTGTTCTTATCATCCTTTTCACTTGATTTGCTAACTGATGGAACTGTTTTTCTATTATCATTGTTATTATGTATCTTAGTTTGATCTCCAGACTGTAATTTATTATTGGAAGAAATTCTCTTCTTTTTAATCTTCCTTCTTTTTTTATTATTAGTTGATTCATATACTATACTATCCTCATTTTGGACTTCTTCTTCACTGCTCCTCATGATATCTTCACTATTTTCATTATATTCTAATCCACTTCTCACTTCCTTTGAATTATCTTTTTGTATTTCAAATTCCATATCTTCTGTTCTATTATGATCATCCTTCGCTACTCTTATTTGAGAACTTTCTCGCTGAAAAACTGTATAGTTATTTGCGACTTTTTTTCCTGCCACATACTTCGCTAAAGCAACTTTATAGGTACATACTTCTTTGCACATTATACGCCTAATTTCCTTTTCTTTTACGAAAGCGGGACAATTTTTATAAAAGGCCATATGATCACCTTTACAATTTACACATTTGTATGTAGTGGTATCACAAGTTTTGTGGTCTCCGGTACATTTCGGGCACAGTGGTTTTTTGACTGAACATACACGACTTAGATGACCAAATTTCCAGCAAAAGGAGCATTGTGTCACCGGAAAGGTATATGGGTCGACTTTGAAACGGCAATCATATCCATAGACATAACTAGGTAGTACTCCGCCTTGAAAACAAAATCTTACTGTCTCACTATCTATCCATTCACCATTATCACTCAAACGTTTAAGTCTTTTAACAGACATTATTTCAGAGTCACTTTTAAATGACTTGTACAGCTCTTCTTCTGTAACCTCTAATTCTAAGTATTTTACGACGCCATATACGAGGCTCACTTCATCTGTTAGACGGCATCGATAACCCAAGTTTTTAATTTTTGTATTATTCAACAACTTTTCAGCGTCCTCTCTGCATTCAAATTTAATTGTTACTTTATACGAATTTCTATATTTAATTTGAGTAACATTGGGTATATTTTGTTCCTTTAATAACTTTGCAAATTCAATTTGTTTTGGTAAAAATTTATCTGAAGTAATACAAACCTCAATGGAAGTGAGATCTTCCATATTTTTTTGTCTGACAACTCTTCTGTTTTTTCGCTGTACTAGCATAAATCCATCTTGTTCGTAGTTTTGGACAACATCCTGCTCATCACTGTTATTTCGTGCCCGCTTCTCCGGTCTTTGACTTAAATTATCTACACTCTTAGATAACACTGCCTGTTGTATCATATTTAATTCTTCACACTCACGTATATTAACTCTTATAGTTCCGTCTACACTCATATCACATCTATTATCGTTACGAGGTCGAAGACCGACCTCGTCCAATTTCGACTCGCTAATGAGGGTATATCGAAAAAACAAACGCAAATAATTAATATGGTTCTTATAAACACGTGCGCTCACTGTGACGTGCCGCGCGCAACTGTGAAACGTGAACTTACTCGATACGAATACTTTACGAAACGCGTAATTTCCTGCTAGGAGTACTGATAAAGCTTCATTGTTATTTACGAATCTGTTCGATAGATGGAGTTGCAAGTCATGGTCCAGTAAGTATAATTATCAAAGGAAATAAGCGTATGTTATTAAAGGGTAATATAAAACTTAATACATTAATCATCATCATCAGCCACATGACTTCCACTGCTGAACATTGGCCCTAAAGATTTCCAGACGGAACTGTCAAAGGCGGCCTGCATCCATTTTACTGCATTAAAACATACACTGCTGCCCAGTGACGCTTGTTGAAAATAAAACATGTATCATTGCTTTGGACGCCAAAGAAACTACTTATAACATACTTACTCTTTTTACAATTGCTTCAGAATTAATGTCCACACATTCTTAAAAAATGAAATGTAAAACATTACTTAGATTCAGTAAATTTTTACTCTACCACCAGTTCGGAAAGCAGTTTCCACCAGAGAAGAACGGGCAATACTCTAGTGTTACAGTATCTCATAATTATCTAAAAGATTGATTTATGATATTTTTAACTTTTTTAGATGTTTTAGTAGTAACTAGTAAATAATTATCAAGGAGTACTAAATAGCTGCTTTCGGGCACAAGCCCTAGCAGGCGTTTCACGAAAACCATAGAAGTTAGAGCTTATTTTACAAGTAGTTTTTGTATTGTTAATTTATTGACACGTAGGATAACTATGTTCCTAAAAGTTATTTAATATTTTTTTATTAGAGTGTATTTTTTCGTTTTATAGGAAATAATGTACATGATTTTAGGAAATTCAGGATTAAAAATAAAAAGTACCAACAAAACTATTTATTTACAAAATTTACAAAACTATGAATACCTATCATCTAAATTCTACAATATAATTTTTTAATTATTTAATAATCATATAATTGTCATTTTCTTACATAAAGTATGTAATTTGCATGATAGTCTTCTAAGTTTGAGGTTAATTGTCGTTAGCGCCACATTTAAAATAACTAAGTACTAATACTATAGTTATTATGGTTATACCTGTAGACTAGAATTGGTAAAGGTAACTTCATTAATCCACTCCATATTAACAATACGTTGACACATGAACACGTTTGGTATCTCCCAAAATTTACAAAATTAATAACCTACAAATATTTTAATCATCATTATCTTCTCTTATTACATAATCTCGTTATATTACTTTCGAATCCTATTTGTTCTAATTTTGTACAATTAGAATTTCGTCGTCTTCTTTTCCTGCTAGGTTTTGGAAGCCAATCCTCTTTGATAAGATCAGAACCTTTCTCTGCAATCATTATTACAGGGGCATTAGTGTTTCCATTTGTAATCTTAGGCATAATGCTTGCATCTATCACTCGAAGTCCTTCGATACCATACACCCTCAATCTTGGATCTACAACTGCCATGGGATCGCTGGCTGGTCCCATTTTCGCTGTACACGAAAGATGGTAAATAGTCATTGTGTATTGACGGATGTAGCAGTCCCAGTATTCGTCTGTGTATGGAGGTAGGTGCTTGCAGTTCGGCACAGGTTTACTGTGAAACCGAGCGCCGAATCTTTTCATGGCTTTCGTTTCTCCCACCGCTACAGCGGCTTTGACTCCCTCTCTGAGAACCCCTACATCGTCAGGATGTGTTAAATAATTGTGAACCATTATAGGATAGTCTAGAGGATTCTTCGTGCGCAGCTTTATAAAACCCCTGCTCTTAGGTCGTAACATCATAGGGAATATACCAACGACATCCTTGTTGTTAATTTCTCCAAATACTTCATTATAAAATTCATCAGTGAGACTGTGCGCCTTCTTCACTTGAGTACCGCCGTCTGATGGGGTCGAGCAAGACGTCAACATAAATTCTATGTCGGGCCAATCATCTGATGCATTTGCATATTTTGTATTAATAAAAGCAACGACTTCTAGTCCAATACTTGAAGTTAACGGTCCGTCTTCAGTAACGGCGTAACGTAAAGCTGAATTGACGTTAACCAAACGGTTCATCACCAAACTGACTGGATAATCGATTTGGAATATAACGCCTCCAACGGCAATGTGATCCTGTAAGTTTCTCCCAACGCCCGGAGAATCGTGGATCACATCAATTCCCACTTCCTTCAGATGTTCCGCCGGCCCGACTCCAGACAATAACAATAGTTGTGGAGAAGCGATAGCCCCAGCCGCTAGAATGACTTCTCGTTTCGCATAAACAACTTGCTTTTCGCCGTCTCTGAGAAATTCTACTCCATACGCTCTTTTCGCGTCTTTATCTATTAGGACTTTAGTGACGTGCGAAAAAAGAGCGATGTGTAAATTTTGTCGTAGTCTGACAGGTCTCAGAAAGGCTTTGGCTGTGGAGCATCTAGTTCCTCTTCTGATGGTGAACTGGTACCATGCGTAGCCGGTTTGTTGAGCTCCGTTGACATCAACGATGTCGTATCCCATTTCTTCACCTGCCTGAAGTAAAGCAGCACCGATTGGCGTGTTGTATGGAGAGTCTTGTACCGTCAAGTAACCACCTGAAGTGTAAATTTAAACGACGGTTAGTATAAGTGTATGTTACTACATTAGCATTGTTTTATTCAATGCGAAAGATGTTACTAAATTAACTTTTCTCAACTGAGATAATTTGTCACTTATTTAATAACTGTAAACATCCCCAAGTGACAGGACCCGCCGTGTGTTGCGAAAACTGAATACGAAAACCAGTTAGCTACCTTAATCATCATAGCGCATTGGAGCTTATTAGTCATAATGTAACGTAATTCACGCTCCTGTCGTTGTGCGTGAGAATCTAGGTTAGTGCACATAATTCCGTCCTATGGCGTGATAGGGGGTGAATCTGTCATATCGTGATCTAATACCAAACCCAGGTAAGTGAGACATAATATTTTTCGAATCGCAAAATTCACTTAATTTTTTTATTGTCTGAGCATAGAATTTCACCGTTCATTGACCAATTATGTCACATTACAGAGTATCTGAAAAAGATAATGCACACCTGTACTATGATGTCTTTTGTCTTTCGCCAAGTACGGATTCCGCTGGTCTTGGGACTTTTTGAAGTACGGGAGAACGTCCTCGTAACCCCATCCAGGATTTCCCAGAGACTCCCATTGGTCGTAGTCGCGTCTGTTTCCTCTAATGTACAACATGGTGTTAAGGACTGATGATCCTCCAAGCACCTTGCCCTTGGTCCAACTGCAACGTTTGTCTATCATGGCCTGACACGCTGTGTCTTGGGGTTGCGTTCTGAAACATTTAGAAATGCGTATTAAAATTGAGTAAATATTTTTCCGGTCATCAATCAATATTAATAATAAAATTATTAATATTCATAATTTTGTGTTAGGCGGATAATAAAACTACATAGGGCCGGCGCATATATGGCGGAGCGCAGCGCAGAGCTGATCATTTTTCACTGTCAAACTATTATTGACATTGTTCTCGTTAAAATAATATCCAAAAACAATTAACACAACATTAATTCCTCAATCGAAGCGACTACATGTAAAATGTAACGCCCAGGAACGCGACTGCGCGAGCATACGCGCTACTCAACGCGCGTTCGCTTTCGGTCGCCAAGCTCACCGAAGCGGCGCTCGCGCGGCACGGGCGGGACCCGCCATTTCGTTGTCAACATTCGTATCGTATAGTACAAATTTCGTCAACCCAAAACCTTCTTTCCTGTATAATTCTTCTCTTTTTTAATTCATCTTCTTCCTCTTCTGCAAGTTATTTAAATAACATTACGTCCCAATCAATCATTTTATTCACGAATTTACACATTTGGACTCTCGAAAAATTGCAAAACTTATGACGACGTTTTGTCGAGTATGCGCAGTGTAACGCATACTGGTGCATCCACTCGCAGTCTCGCGGGTACTCGCACATTCTCAGGTAAAAATTTGCATAATGTGTCACACGCTTAGAAAACTTCGCGAGCATGTTCTGTCCTGCGCTCCGCCATATGTGCGCCGACCCATAAAGAACCTCTCTATTGTATTTTTGATTACAGGAAGTTAAAGTTATACTTTTTCAATGGCGTAATATTATTATGTTTGTAGAATATAATGGCAAAACTTCAAACAACATTTTTTTACAATAATATTATTATGTTTGTAGAATATAATGGCAAATTAAGTCCGCATTTTTTTACAATAAATTGCATAATGTGATTTTATAGCAACATCAAAAGTTGTAAAAGTCGGTCTGCGCTCACCGCCAGTTATTTAAGTAAAAGTAGAGCACCATATAAACACTTACCGATACTTCCAGTCGAGTTTGCTCTTATGTAAATACAAAGAGAGTAGCGGAACATCGCTTATGTCAGTCTCGTGACCGCCTGCTTCCAACAGTAACACATTCCAGCCTTCGACTTCAGATAGCCGATTAGCTAGTACAGATCCCGCAGACCCTCCTCCAACTATTATAAAGTCGTATGTTTCGCGAAGATATTTCTGGTTGAATGGCCTCTGTTCAGGGTCTAGGAGCTCGTAGTTGAAGTACGCCATGGCAGCAAGCATGATGGGGATGAATGTCAGCTTGCTGAGGCCGCCGATTGCCAGAGCTGCCTTCGCGGCTGTTGCTGCGACGGTGAATATCGCCATTGTTCAGAGTCGCATCATCCGTCTGGAAATGAAAAAATATAATTTAATTATAGTACAATAGTCAGAAGTTGATTTCCCTTACTTCCACTAAGTAATTCAAATTCTGTAGAACAAACATTCTGGCATTATCAGGCACCAACGTTATAACCGGTTACTATTAAACATCTCACAAAGTTTATCTATAGCTTCATTTTTCTATGTAAATGAGGGAGCAAACGATCAAGTGGATTACCTGATGTTAAGAGAACATGGTTGCCCATAAACAGACACAAAAGCATTGTGTTATTAATTCAAGCGGAGCGTGAAGAAGCAATTAGTAGGCTAGCATAATTCTGCCGACTGTCAAGGGATAATTTCCTCCTTTTTTTTTTCTCTTTAACAACTTCGCTCAACACTAAGTGCAGTGGAGTCACTTGGCCGAGCTAATAATAAAGAAAAAGATAAAGTTTTGCATGTCTTTGGATATTTTAAGGACTTCTACTCTATATCTTCTACTGGTGTTAGGTCTCTCATTATGTAAGAGGCCGTCTGGGTGGGTACCACCGCAATGTCTATTTCTACCGCCAAGCAACAGTGCATGCACTGTTGTGTTTCGGTTTGAAGGACATTGTAGCCAGTATAACTACTGGACATAATGAGACTTAACATCTTATGTCTCAGGATGACGAGCGCAGTGGAATGCCACACAGTACTTTGTAAGACAAGTTGCTGGATGGTGTTGCTACTGTTTATGGGTGGTCGTATCGCTTACCATCAGGCGAACGGCATGCTCGTCTCGTCATTCTATGCTATAAAAAAAAAAAAAATAGTATTCACTTACTTACTTACGTATTTTACTTCTATTCTATTTATATAGCAGCTGATACAAATATTTGTTTCATAATGGAATGGGTGATAAACGTTTGTATGTATGTAGGTTAAAATGTGAAAAGATATTACCAATAATTATAGAGTTAAAGGACGTGATATAAACTAGAATTAAATATAGTTACGTATGAATTTAATAGTCAAGCTCAATACGTACGTATCACGTCAATGACATGTAAAAGTATTTATAGCAGGAAAAGTATTAACTGAATGAAGATTGCGAAAGTGGACCGCAGTGATCCAATACTTATATGAATGGATTTTTGGTTGCAGCATGCCGTTCTTCCTTTTTGTATAAAAAGTTAATATCTCTCTATATATATATATATATATATATATATATAAAGAAAACGTCTCACAGTGTTTGTTACCATAATCCTCCGAAACGGCTGAACCGATTTTGATTAAATTTTATATTCACACTTGGTAGGTCTGAGAATAGGTTGTTATCTATTTTTCATCTCCCTAAATGATAAGTGTGGCCCACCCCTAATGTTTTTTTTTTATTTATCGGAGAGAACTTGTTTATTTTTTTTATGTTGTGGCATTAAAAAATACATACAACCCTAAATTTTCTACCTTCTTCCGTCATCCCCTATTTTTTAATAGCTATATTAGTAATTTAATAACTTTTAACCCCGGTCGGTAACTGATTAATTATTCATATTTTTATTCTACTAAAATAATCTCTAAAAAGAATTTATATGACAAAACGATGTTTGCCGGGTCAGCTAGTCTTTTAAAATAAAGGTTTGAACTCAAAAGGTATAATTATTTCTAGCTGCTAAAAGTGTGGGTTGCTTAGTTTTAGGAAAACGGCTGATCCGATATTAAGCTTATTAATAACTCGATGATTAATTATAATGCGGTATTGGAAAGTGCAGTAGCTTATAATAAATACGATTACTAAAAATAATGAAGCAGTTTATGGGTTTCATACCAATTCCTTTCAAATCGAGGAAAGAGGACTACAGTGCTACTCAGACATAATAAATTTGTCGTCAAACGAATATTTGACACGAGCTCTTTACTTTGTTGTTGAAACAGAATCGTGCTTAACTTACAAATGGACTGACTAATTATACGAAATAATTTTTTCATTCTTTGTTAATTATCGCTCGCTTTAACGTTGAAGGAAAAGATCGTGAGGAAACCTGCATACCTGAGAAGTTTTCTGAATTTGGAAGGTATGTGAAGTCTGCCTACCCGCAATAGGCCAGCGTGGTGGACTAAGGGCTTAACCCTCTCGGTTGTAGAGACCCGTGCTCAGCAGTGGGCAGTATATAATACAGGGCTGGTATGGTATGGTATTTCTTAATTACTTAAATGTCATTATTAGTTTTTAACACCAATACCATCTCCATCATTGTCTTAAGGCAAATTAGAATGTTTCTTGTTTTGCATTTTCATATTCATCATAGGCCTTAGTTTACTCGTGAGGTGATCATCAAAATAACGTGCGTCGGTAGGTAAGTAATTAACACAAAATCGGCAAAAGTTCTAGATTTAGCTCATTCTCTTATAGCTAGCAGAATCCACAGGAATCAGTATCAGATCGGTTCTAGGACGTAACCGTTGTGTAATGTAGATAGCATTCCGAGGATTATGTGATGATATTAATCTAGTGGCAGCCAATTGAATTGTGAAGTGTAAATTTCTGAATTCGATTTCCAGGTCGAGTCGAGGAATCAACATTTCTGCGAGTTTTTCAATCCTAAAAATACTTATGTTGCAAGTTGGGATTTGTCTCTGAGATGCCTTTATACCTGAAGAGGTAGGCCGAGGGGCAATCAGGGCACTCACTTTTCGTTATGTGTGTTCCGTGCCTATCCCCATATCAGGCACAGATATCAGATTTCGGGCTGATACTGAGTAGAATAATCCAAAATTATGTTCCCTATCAGTATATACACACACACACACACACACACACACACACACACCGCCTCTTATCCTAGAAGGGGCAGGCGGAGGCGCAACTGGTGCACCCACTTGTCGCCGTGCGTATCGTATTCCGTCCCATGAAGATACATTATTGCGCAGTGTATCTTAGGTACGAGAGTTTACCGTACAAGGGTTATAACGTAACGTTTACGTAACGCAAACCACGCAATGTGTTGCGTTGCAACCAGCATTCATAGTATCTTCTTTGACCGTGCTCTCACTCGAGGTTATAATTTGAGCATAAAACGTTATCTTGCGATCTGTGTGAACGTTTACGTTATTGTTTTGTTGCATTTAGTTTTTTTCTTGTTTGCAGTTATAATAATTCATTGTGTATAATACTAGGTGTTGCTCGCGGCTTCGTCCCCGTGAAAAGCCTTTCCCGTTACAAAGTCCCTAAAACAGTACGACGCCGGCGTCATCTACTTAAAGAATCAGATAAAAAACGACTATTATTTCCCATAGGAGCAAATAACCGGGATAAAAAGTAGCCTATGTGTTAATCCAGGACATGATCTACCCGTTTGCCAAATTTCATCCATATACGTTTAGTTCTTTCTGCGTTTACTTCTAACAAACATCCAAACATTTTCACGAAGTTTCGCATTTATCTATACTTAATATTATAAAGCTGAAGAGTTTGTTTGGTTGAACGCGCTAATCTAACTACTGAACCGATTTTGAAAATTCTTTCACTGATAGGAAGCTACATTACTATAGGTGCGCTATAGGCTACTTTTTATCCCGAAAAAACTTGTCATGCGGGCGGAGCCGCGAGCAATGCGAAATAAAATAAGAAAGAAAAATAATGGTGACACTAGTAATCATCTTACTCTGACTAATAAATGCGAACGTTTGTGAATATGTTTGGATGTTTGCATGTTTGTTAGAAGTAAACGCAGAAACAACTAAACGTATTTGGATGAAATTTGGCACACGGGTAGATCATGTCCTAGATTAACATATATTTTTATCGCGGTCAATTGCTCCCATGGGAAATAATGGATATTTTTAGTCTGATTCATTACGTAGATGGCGCTGGCGTCGTACTATGTTTTAGGGACTTTTTTAGCAGGAAAGGCTTTCCAAGCGAACGAAGCCACGAGCAACACCTTGTCCTACATAAAACAATGTTAATCATTTGTAATAACTAATTTTGATTAATTGAATTAATCGTATAACATAATACATTACAAAAACTAAACGCCCAAAGATCAATATTGTTCACTCATTGCAAGCGATGTTTTTATTATAATTAGTGTGAACGGGGTCGTTGTTAAATCTCTTTGTGTGTTTGCCACATCGATAATGTCGCAAAAGTATGTATAGCGTTATATAAATAAAATCAATGTGAAAAATCAGTTTGATCGGTGGGAACTAGCTGTTCGGGTATTGAGAATTTATGAGGGCATTTGCAGGCGCGCGGGCAAGGTATAGCGCAATGCAGGTATTGTTAAAATGTGGAAATCTTACTGGTAAAATTATAAGTTTAAGCATTTTTTTTTATTGCATTGTATGACGTGACGAGCATGCCGTCCGCCTGATGGTAAGCGATACGACCACCCATAAACAGTAGCAACACCATCCAGCACCTTGACTTAGAAAGTAGTGTGTGGCATTCCACTGCGCTCGGCATCCTGAGGCATAAGATGTTATAGATATGTCCAGTAGTTACACTGGCTACAATGTCCGTCAAACCGAAACACAACAGTGCATGCACACTGCTGCTTGGCGGTAGAAATAGACATTGCGGTGGTACCCACCCAGACAGACTCTCACATATGAGAGACCTACCACCAGTTTTGCACATTTTTGGCTGAACTGAACTGACTGTCTCGGTGGAAAGCCTTTCCCGCTACCAAAAGTCCCAAAAACTCAATTGTGTTTTAATGGACGCCGGCACCATCTACTCAAAGAATAAGATGCATTATTTTCCATGGGACGAAATTACCGCCATATAAAGTTACTGGTGATAGGTCTCTCATATGTAAGAGTCCGTCTGGGTGGGTACCACCGCAATGTCTATTTCTACCGCCAAGCAGCAGTGTTCATGCACTGTTGTAAAAAAAAAAGTACACTGTTAATCCAGGACATCAACTACTCGTGTGCCAAATTTCATCCAAATCCGTTTAGTTGTTTCTGCGTATACTTCTAACAAACTTGCAGACATTTTCACAAACTTTTGCATTTATAATAGTAAGATGTGACGAGTAGCGTTTATCATCAAGCGGTGAAATTAGCTCATAGCACCTACTGCATACTTTGCGAACACCAAAAAACTGAATAGATTTCAAAACGCATACAATATTTATTTACAAAATAATGAGAGTAATGTAATAATGAGACTTAACATCTTATGTCTCAGGATGACGAGCGCAGTGGAATGCCACACAGTACTTTGTAACTCAAGGTGCTGGATGGTGATGCTACTGTTTATGGGTGGTCGTATCGCTTACCATCAGGCGAACGGCATGCTCGTCTCGTCATTCTATGCAATAAAAAAAAAGAATAAAAATAAAATAATAATGTTAAAATTACTTTACAAGTTGCTGGCGTTCATCAGTTCAAATGTTAAAGTTCATGTTTGAATGGTCATTTACTAATTTACAATCGAGGCCTTGACTGCAAGGATGGCCTAACCATAATTTTATTTGCTAATATGCTTATAGATGGTCATTTTTTTTATAATTTTATGCTTTTAGCGATAGTTATGTTTAGGTAAGCATAGCTTAGAAATCACTTATCATTAGGCGATTGTCATGTTCGTCTCGTTTTCTTGTATAAATAATGAAAATGTATTTAAAAGCGCGAAATGGTTAGTTTCATTAATTTGATTTGATTTCATTTGTACCAAATTACAAGGTAAAATTTAAAATTATGTCATCAAGTTTCATTGCCAATCTCATTAAATAAACGTACAGGTCATACTGAACATAGGCCATTTTTGCTTTCATTGACCAATATGCTGTAACCTTCGTAATGGCGGATATGACAGCGAGAGGATGTTAAGTTATTCAAGTCGGTCATCTATGTATAGATTAACTAAAGTTGGCACGTTCACAGTACTTGCACAAAAACAATTTTACACAGTATGTTAAAAAATAATGAAAATTATTATAGTTGACGGGAAATATAATATTTTCTTTACCGACTTCCAAAAAAAGGAGGTTCTCAATTCGTGTGATTGTATGTTTTTTTTATGTATTTACACTGATTTCTCTGAGAATTGCGAGTCTATTTCCGTGATTCCTTTTTTATTTAGTAGGGTTCGATATGGTCCCATTTCAATTTGTCTTAGTAAATCGCTAAAAACGCCTCACGTCATTAATGGAAGTCCCCTTAGATCATACACAGACCTTGCTCTTACACAGAGTACGCACACAGGCACGTGTTTTATCCCCGAAAGAGTAGGCATGGGCGCAACTAGTGCATCCACTTTTTTCCGTGCGTTTTCCGTCCCATGATGTGATAGGGGGCGAATTTGTTGCGATATTGAGCACGAATTCGAGACTCCGGAAATCAAACCCGAGACCTCAGCCCTGCAGTCGTATCGCAATATAACTACGCCATCGAGGCAGATATACATACATTCTTTTAAAATACATAGGCCACGAAGGTGCTTGGATGTCGCAAGCAGTCTCAGTTTCTATACATAGGTACATGCAATAGATAGGAGACACGCAACATTAACGTGGAAACAATGCTTCTAGACAACTTAATTTTCACATTCGTCTCGTTTGCATACGGTTAGGACAATGGTGGTTTACATAAGGTGACCTGAATACTCGGCATCCTCTATCCGTCACATACGTTACTTCAAAGGTTAGTCGGTGTTGACTGCCCAACCGGTACGACTACCACTCTGAGGTATGGGGTTCGAACCCGGGTTGGTTTAATATTGTATTTTTCAGATCAGTATCAGCGGAGTCAGGAATTTGTGCCCGATATGGCGATAGGCTCGCCCGCTATCATAGGACGAAATACATACTGCGAAATGTGGGTGTCGTAGTTGCGCCAATGCCTACTCTTTCGGGAATTAGGGATAAAAGGCGTAGTGTGTGTGTTAGTCATGAGTTTTGAGGGATATAGGAGTGACCTAATAGAAGGGTTTCATAAAAATCTCCTGAGATACTTATTTTAAAATAAATTTTAAAGGTTTTACATCTATCTGTAGTGCTTTGCAGCTGGCTGTTGCAGTTGTAAACGTTCCTGTAATTAAAGTTTAAATTACCTACTCAGTTCATTATTTAGACTACCGCTCTGCCACAGAAATTAACAATTAGTATGTTACAGCATAATAGTTACATAATAGGTCAGTACAAGTTCTTCATCTCTTTAACCGTAAATATCAATGGAACGCCTTTATTATTCGTAACATATAAACCGACCTGCAATTAAAGTTCACTGTCCTCGCCTTCTTTCAGATAGCGAAATGCAGCCGTTTATTATACAACGCAATGCCCACGCATGAACAAAGTAAGAACCAAGATATATTGAAATGGGACCATTTCGAGGCCCTACTTTAGTAAATAAAAAATAAATATAATTTCACCTACTTACAGAACGTAACACAGAAACCAGACAGTTTGATCAAACGATAGTGCACTTCCGCTGGCTTGTAATAGAGTCCAAAATTCTTTAGTGGAAAGCTTTAGGTACATGTTCAGAGAAGGATGTGTGCAACCGGTTCAGACATTGTTTACGTGTGAGGCGGCACGTTGCACTTTCTTATGATATAAGATTGCATCTCGACGAATTTCCGCAGGTTTAAAACCCAAGGGCACGCACCTCTGACTTTCATAAAAAGTTATGTGTGTATTCTTTGTGAATTATCGCTCGCTTTAGTGGTGAAGGAAAAAATCGTGAGGAAACCTGCATACCTGAGAAGATCTCTATAAGAATTTCGAAGGTATGTGAAGTCTGCCAACCCGCACTAGGTCAGCGTGGTGGACCTAGGGTTAAACCCTCTCAGTTGTAGAGGAGGCCCGCGCTCAGCAGTAGGCAGTATATAATACAGGGCTGGTATGGTACACCATCGGTCATGATATTTGTGCCTTGTTAAGGAAGATAATCACCTGTTAGGGCATTGTAGAACACTCAAAAACCTTAACAGTCCGTTAAGATAGTTAACAGGCTGTTAAAGTAACTAATAGAGCATGGTGAAATTAGGCCTTAATCAATTAGTAAAAAGTACGTTACAACTAATGTTTTAATTGCAGTATATTAAACTTATTCATTCCATTGACGGTGATTCATGTCACCATTAATAAATTATTCACATTTCTATTAGTAATTAAACGTTTCGTCACCAATTGTCGGAAGTCTATATTATACAGGAAGACTATATTGTACGTTCTAACGACCTAATGTTCTACATTTTATAAGATTAATTAATCTAATATTAACTAATAATGACGTAAAATCAGGAAATATTATAGAAAGTAATTTAATAAATTTACTTTATGATTTAGCAAATATCATAAATATTTATAGCCTAATATATTTCGATGCACCAGTTGTTCAGTTATAAAGTCGAGCAAAATATGCAAATCGAATTTGAAAGTTACATGAATATTATGTGTAACGTAGATATTTTATTTTGCAATGAGCATCATAATTTGTAGATTCTGTCAGTAAATTACAGAATGATATTGCGATGTCGGAACCCGCTGGATGCAGGCCGCTTCGGACAGGTCGGTCTGGAAATTTTTGGGGGAGGCCTATCTCCAGCAGTGGACTTCTAAAGGCTGAAGAAGAAGATAATGATATTGAAGGGACCACCGTAAGTGGACGCTGTGTCCGATAGTCGTTTTAAATGATACAGTCCTTAAAACACAGTGCGATGCCAGCGCCATCTACTTAAAGAATCAGAATAAAAATATCTATTATTTCCTATGTGAGCAAATTACCGGGATAAAACGTAGCCTATGCGTCAAACCGGGATATAATCTACCAAATTTCATTCAAATCCGTTTAGTTGTTTCTGCATATACTTCTAACAAACATCCAAACATACAAACATCCAACATTTTCACAATCTTTCGCATTTATAATATTAGTAAGATTATTAAGATTTGCCGGGGGCTTGCCATTTAGTCGCTATAACCGATGCGTCGTTATAACCGTTTTCTATTGTAGTTAACATTGTATGTATGACGCACACTTCTGTTACTAATTTCGATAGAAATTTAGCTGTCGGATTTTAGAGCTTTATGGATATAACAGGATAATTTGTTAAACTTATATAAAACCTGCACCGTAATCTGTTCAGCTGTTCTGACGTGAGGGGTTTACAAATTGAAATAGTGTAGATACTGTGTATAAAAGTTTCGGTTACCTTAGAATTATGGTAGCTTAGGTCTCGAATTCATTTGATTGCTCAGGAAAAGGACGGCTTCTTTAGCCAAGCCACTCAAGCGCGCACACTCATCTGAACAAATTCAAGCATGCTCTGTCTTCCGCACAGTAAGGCTAAGGCTTTTTTGTTCTCTTGTAGTGCTGAATTGCTTAGTGCTTACGTAACTTGTATTAAGGGTGGTTTCGTTAGTAATCAGAGTTATTTTATCTCAGTATACTAGCAATCATCCATACACATAAGTACGCCTACTTGAGCGTCGCCTGATAGGCTTGGCACACGCGCCCGGTCTCGCCCTTTAGATCCATCGATTTCTCAAGAGCGGCGAAACATACATGTAAACTTAATTATATTTTTAATATATTCCGTAAGTAAGGTATGCAACAATTCCAAGTCAAGGTTTTCCACCTTTATTAAAGTGCAGACTTTAACCCACTTTAACTAGCGGCACTGAGATGAAACGCTTAGACGACCACTATTGCAGAAATAATTACAGTGTTTATTCTGTAAAACATTATATAACAACACTTAAATATTTGGGTTGGAGTAATTTATGCAATTTACAACATTATTTAATTACCGGTAAAAGTGATTTTAGTGTTGTAACGATTATTTGATGTTCCTGTGTGTGACATAAGCTCGCGTCTATTTCCCTTTTGGGGTAGACACGGAGACTACCACTTATTCGTAGAGCTTTTTCAGTGGATAGAGCTTAATTATATATGGCAAAGTTTCCAGCGTAGTGCATGTAGGCCTAAAATCCTCTCAGTAAAGGAGGTCCGCACCCAGTAGTAGTGGGACAGTATAGGGCTGGTTTTTTTTATAAAAGTTTGTGGTGGTTTTAATTTCATTTGTTAATGTCAGATAAGTGGCCGAACGAAACTAAGCCTAATAATTTATATAAAGAAAATTCAAAGTGTGTTCCATCGACCGCACATTGAAACCGAATGAAGACATATTTATTTATAATTGAGATAACTTCCTCTATTGCATTAGACTCTATGATGAATAGATAATTATGCAAAATATAGAGATTTACTCAAATGAGGTTTTAATTAGAAGCCATGGAGAAATAACGAACCGTGCTATGTTATAAAGCTCAGCTGCAATACTTCCTACTAATATTATAAACGCGAATTCGAGACCTAAGGTACCATAATTCTAAGGTAACCGAAACTTATATACCCAGTATCTACGCTACGTTTTTATATACACTATTTCAATTTGTAAACCCCTCACGTCAGAACAGCTGAACAGATTACGGTGCAGGTTTTATATAAGTTTAACAAATTATCCTGTTATATCCATAAAGCTCTAAAATCCGACAGCAAAATTTCTATCGAAATTAGTAACAGAAGTGTGCGTCATACATACAATGTTAGCTACAATAGAAAACGGTTATAACGACGCATCGGTTATAGCGACTAAATGGCAAGCCCCCGGCAAATCTTACTATCTTACTAATATTATAAATGCGAAAGATTGTGAAAATGTTAGGATATCTGTATGTTTGTTAGAAGTGTATACAGAAACAACTAAACGGATTTTAATGAAATTTGGTAGATTATATCCCGGTTTGACACATAGGCTACGTTTTATCCCAGTAATTTGCTCACATAGGAAATAATAGATATTTTTATTCTGATTCTTTAAGTAGATGGCGCTGGCATCGCACTGTGTTTTAAGGACTGTATCATTTAAAACGACTATCGGACACAGCGTCCACTTACGGTGGTCCCTTCAATATAATTATCTTCTTCTTCAGCCTTTAGAAGTCCACTGCTGAAGATAGGCCTCCCCCAAAAATTTCCAGACCGACCTGTCCGAAGCGGCCTGCATCCAGCGGGTTCCGGCATCGCAATATCATTCTGTAATTTACTGACAGAATCTACAAATTATGATGCTCATTGCAAAATAAAATATCTACGTTACACGTAATATTCATGTAACTTTCAAATTCGATTTGCATATTTTGCTCAACTTTATAACTGAACAACTGGTGCATCGAAATATTTATGATATTTGCTAAATCATAAAGTAAATTTATTAAATTACCTCCTATTCTATTTCCTGATATTACATCATTATTAGTTAATATTAGATTAATTATTCTTATAACATGTAGAGCAATAGGTCGTTAGAACGTACATATAGTCACTTCCGATAGTCGGGGACGAAACGTTTCATTACTAATAGAAATGTGAATAATTTATTAATGGTGACATGAATCACCGTCAATGGAATGAATAAGTTTAATATACTGCAATTAAAATATTAGTTGTAATATCATTCTGTGGAAATTTAAAGTACGTTTTATTAATTGATTAAGAGGCCGTATACGAAATTTCAACTATTTCAGTCAACTTTTCATCGTGATTATTCAAAAAATAAACTGATCTGATTAATTTATAATACATCATCGGAAAGACTATTTCAACACTAATAAAATAAACGAGCCACATTTTTCATACCTTTCTTTAATTTCAATCTATCCACCAAGTTCCAACGTCTGTTTCAGAAATTTTGTTGTACGGAGACTCAAACATGTTGCCGTTTTCAATCAAAATTGTGCTTTAAACTAACTAAAGAAAGTGTTAACGTAGGGAAACTTTTTTATAGCTACTGCTTTTTTATGCTAGCCACTGGCTATCGCGCGAAAGAAAATCACTTTCATTTTGTATGATTTTACGTTGAAAATACAGAAATTGTCTCTTTCATAATTAAGGCGACTTTTATACCAATAAACAGTAACTTTGGTTAGTCAGTTTAAAGCACAATTTTGATTGAAATCGGCAACATGTTTGAGTCTCCATACAACAAAATTTCTGAAACAGACGTTGGAACTTGTTGGATAGATTGAAATTAAAGAAAGATATGAAAAATGTAGCTCGTTTATTTTATTAGTGTTGAAATAGTCTTTCCGATGATGTATTAGAAATTAATCAGATCAGTTTATTCTTTGAATAATCACGATAAAAAGTTGTCTGAAACAGCTGAAATTTCGTATACGGCCTCTTAAGGCCTAATTTCACCATGCTCTATTAGTTACTTTAACAGCCTGTTAACTATCTAACTATTAACGGACTGTTAAGGTTTTTGAGTGTCCCACCATGCCGTAACAGGTGATTATCTTACTTAACATGGAGTTCTATCATGGGACGCGCGATATTTTAACATTTGAAAAATCAGAAGCGTTTGCCTTGGGTTTTGAACCTGTGGGCATCCATCTCGTCAGACCGTTCCATTTCCAACCAGGCAATCGTCCACGATATTTGGTATATTATGAATATTTTCCTGATATTTGTTAGGGATAAATTCAACTTGCATAGAAGCCTACATTACTGGACATTATGAGGCCTGATGTCTCATATCTATCACTTAGTATCGGAGGAGAGCGGCATGCTCGTCTCGTCCTTCATTTGTCAAACATCTTTAATATAATATGATATTGGCAAGTTTCGTACATTCTTTAAAACGCGATCATTATTTTTCTGAAGTAACGCTTGCAATAAGACTTAGAACCCATAACTGACCCAGCCATTATGTTTCAAAATTTTGTAAATGACACGCAATCGGCAATTTTTGTGAAATATATACATGTACGTCGTATGAATTGCGCGTTTATAATTCGCTTTTCGTTAATATTTTAGGATCTCTTTGGCATTTGTTTCTCCTAAACATCATAATAATTGTATGCTATACGCATAATTTTATTCAAAGGAAATTGATTGAAGATTGTTTGTGATTTACATATTAACGCTTTTACCTTAGTTCTTATTAAATCGCAAAATATCCCTCTATTTTTATTTGGGCTTTGATTCAAAACAGCTAAACCCATCTTGACGGGAATTTCATTGACTTTTTGAGGACTTTTCATAGCGTACCTAATCTAAGCAAAATTTTATCCTAAGATAGAATCTTTATGCGAATGGAGTTGCGAACAATACCTATCTAGTTAATTAATGAAACCTAATAGACTTTGTAGGTTGTCCAACTTGTTACATTTTCAATGCGTTTAGATTGTCCTAGATATTGAGTGGTTAAAAGCACTTGCACGTTAGTGAGTGAATTTATTTGCGATTTGGCCCTGAGTTTTCCTTATAGCCTCATAAGTAATGCCGGCGTAGGTACTTAAACTGTAAAATAGTGTAATATAAGACTGCCTCGGTGGCGTAGTTGTATTGCGTACGTGTTACGAGTATGATTTGCGCGCTGAGGTCCTGGGTTCGAATCCCGGGTCGAGCCAAAAACACTGTGACTGGGTTTTTCCATCTTAAAAATTACTCAGTCGCAGCTCGGAGTCAGAAAGTTGGCGGTGTAATACCCTCGTGCCTCGGAAAGCACGTAAAGCCGTTGGTCCTGTGCCTGATCTCTCTCCGGTCATGTCGGATTGCCGTCTCACCGGACTATGAGAGTGAAGGAATAGCGAGTGCACCTGTGTATTGCGCACGCACTTGTGCACTATAATATCTCCTGCGTACCTGGCTGATCTTCGTTGAGATTGGCCGCCGTGGCCGAAATTGGCTAGGAGGATAACGTTTTTTACGTTATAAAAGATCAAAACAAATCGGACCTATTCTTTAAAAAATACACATGAGTTTCCTAGGATTGGGATTCGTGCCCAATATGGCTATATATTTTTTTGTACTATTACATCATGGGACAAAGATTAGTTCCTCGAATCAATTGATTGGGAAAAGTAATACAAATAATATATTCCTTAGTTAGGGAATAAAAATATAGCAATATTTGTACACAGTTTTCACAACTTAAGAAATAAAGGAGTCCTCTATTTTTGTATATTATTTATAAACTTATTTGTAAATTAGTGTGACCATAGATAGCCCGGTTCCTAAGAATGCCCACCATCCATGTTTTCGATATATTTTTTGTATTGTAATGCAAAAACATACTACAATTTGTTAGTTCTCTTATTATTAAATTTTATAGTATGTAATATGTTGAAAATTAATTAAAGGCTTCTCTTTTTATTTTTTTCATGAAGATTTTAAAATTAACTGGGCCTTCCATGGTTCCGTTACCTTAAAAGCTTTTTACTGACGACCATTGTTTTTATACCCTGGTTAATGCTTAATTATAGAAGTTATACTTGTATGCATATTACCTGTCAGGGCTTTTGATAAGCGTTCTTTAATTTGAGGTCCATAAAATAAAGTATAGTTTATTATACGCTCGCTCTCGCTTTGTTTGATAACATTACGATCGCGGTGACCGCATTATCTTACCGGCACTCTGCAGATGTATGTCAGTCATGAGAGAAAGTATAAAAATAATACTAGATGCAACAGATTAGCGAACTGTCGGGATTTTTGTGGCGTAACCTTAGCCGATACACGTAGTAACGGACCACGAGTTAAATAGTAGCAAATTTTAGTGCGAATCTTTTAAATAAATAAACATATAACAGTTTCAAACATTATGTTATGTTTATAAGTAATGAGCGGAATTTTGGGTAATGCTAGGATATTTATTTTATAATTAATGTAATTGCAGATAAAAGCTCTCTGTTACAATTTAAAATTGGATACAGACAAGATGTAGTGTCAAGAAGTTATGTAAATTTAGTTAAGATTTCTAAATAAACTGTTATTACAATTAAAATAGGAATATAAAACGAAGTTGTAATAAATGGACTATTAAAAAGCTATACTAAAAGTTAAAAAAAATAGAAGCAAATTTATTTCAACTTAAAACATAACAACGTACCTGAAAAAACAAAATAAAACAACACACAGTTATAAAACAATTCCACCGTTTCAAATCACTACACCATGAAGTTTTTTTTCTATTACGATTACCGAGTCTATAAGGCTGTACGGTTGTGCGCCTGCGCACTCAGACGACACCAAACTGATCGCTTGCAAGACAGCTACGCCAGCTTACACAATCTGCCGGGGCGGGACGGTCAATGTTAATCGGCTAATATGGGGGATTAGGAATTCAATTGAGTTTTTACATACAAACACAGATACGCCCTTTATCCTCAAAGGGGTAGGCTGAGGCGCAACTAGTGCACCCAGTTTTCGCCGTGCGTATTCCGTCCCATGATGTGATAGGGGGCGAGTCTATCGCCATATCGAGCACAAATTCCAGACTCCGGGCTGATACTGGGTAGAAAAACCCAATATCACTTTATAATATCACCACCTCGCCTCAATGCCTCGCCATAATGCCTCGGTGGCATAGTTTTATTAAGGTAAGACTGCAGTGCTGAGGTCTCGGGTTCGATCCCCGGGTCGGCATCTAAGTGGTATGGGAGTTTATGTTTATGTGTAGTGGTATATTTGATTTTTTTTTTTTTAATTATCGATTTATCCATGTTACGGTTACGGGCACCAAGCCACGGTAACGCAAGCCAGAAGTGGTAAGAAAGAAAGATAACATTTGTCCAGACATTTTATTACAGTTTTGCCCTTGGCTTCGGCCGTTTTAGAGGTCATTCTCTGAATAAAATAATCAGGTTTTTTTTATTTTATCACCTACCACCACTGTTTTATTTTATAATAAGCTCGGCAAATTGACTTCACTGCACCTGGTGTTAAGTGAAGTGAAGGCCAAGGAAGATGTCAACCGGCAAAAGACAAAAGTATCCCTTGACGGTCGGCTCAATTATGCCGGCCTGATATTTGCTTCTTCACGGTCCGCTTGAAGGACCCCATGTTGTAAGACTGGAGAAACAAGTGCGCCGGCAAACTGTTCCACAGCTTAATGGTGCGGTAAAAGTACGAATTTTGTATAAAAGTGACCCCACCAGCTAAAGTATTTATATTTTACAAAAATCAACCATCAATGGAATCAGTAAGACGCATACAGGAAAAGCTGCGATTAACAACTAGTATTCAAAAGTCAATTGTAAAGGTATTACTTGCTAGAAATGACAAATTATGTAATGCTTAAAATCGACCGCGACGGGCAGGTTGTTAAATAAACTTCCGTGCAAATGTAAGGTCGGCACGGTTTCTGGTCGAGTATCACTTTCTAAATCTAGAGCATCGTGCAAATGAAATTTAAGGTTACTGAGAGTTTATTTGATACTTCTTTTTTACAAAGATATCAATGGAATTATTTAACCCTGTTACGTCAAAGAGGTTACTCTAGAAGATAGTGGTTGGTGAGCACGTTTAATTTACGTTTCCAACAGGCCGGAATAATTGTGTTCACTAGCGAGGGGACTGTCTATCGTCAGTTAACACAATTAAGGTAATCGACCAACTAGGTCATTACCACCTAAGAATCTCCCATGCTAGAAGATTTATAGCTAATTTGTCGACTTTACCATACCATACCAGCCCTGTATTATATACTGCCCACTGCTGAGCACGGGCCTCCTCTACCACTGAGAGGGGTTAGGCCTTAGTCCACCACGCTGGCCTAATGCGGGTTGGCAGACTTCACATACCTTCGAAATTCCTATAGAGAATTTCTCAGATATGCAGTTTTCCTCACGATGTTTTCCTTCACCGTTATAGCGAGCGATAATTCACAAAGAATACACACATAACTTTTTAGAAAAGTCAGAGGTGCGTGCCCTTGGGTTTTGAACCTGCGGGCATTCGTCTCGGCAGTCCGTTCCACTCCCAACTAGGCTCTCGCCGCTATTTCAACTTCGAATGACGCTTCTCGACTTCGCTTGTCGACTTTAATTAGGAGTTTATGTGAGTGAATCTCCGCATAACACCTGGAGAAGTAGGAGACACTGAAAACCACCGCTGCTCGGAACTACTGTCCCGGTGACCGGTCAACAAAAGCTGAGCGTCCTTTTGCCCTTTTATAGTATTATATTATTGTTATCTATACTATCTATATCTATATACTATTATATAAAGCTGAAAAGTTTTTTTCTTTGTTTGTTTGAACGCCCTAATCTCAGGAACTACTGGACCGATTTTGAAAATTCTTTCACTAATAGGAAGCTACATTACTGCTGAGTGCTATAGGCTACTTTTTATCCCGGAAAAACTTTTCCACGCGGGCGGAGCCGCGCGCAAAAGCTAGTGTTTAATATAATCTATTCGGTCAGGAGTCAGGAATTTGTGCCCGATGTGGCTATAGGCTCGCCTTCTCAGTTCTCACATCATGGGACGGAATACTCACGGCGAAAAGTGGGTGCACTAGTTGCGCCTCTGTCTACCCCTTCGGGGATAAAAGACGTAAGCGTGTATGTTTAATATTTAAATATATATAAAAAATACGGCTTTCCACAGTAATTCGTAATCTGATCGATATTCATAAGGATGCAAATAACAAAGTAATTTACGCTACACGAATGCGTGCATGATATTATATTAAGGAATTATACAAGGTACGCTTTTGAAAGTTTGGTACATTAGAAAAGGTCATTTATCAAGGTATCGCATGAACTGTTAAAAAAAACATATTCACTTGTCGTGTATGTTATACATAGACAACTAAATGCTAGAATCGCCTTGATCTACTCCAAATACGTAGGAGTTAAAATTATATGAATACCTAATTCATAAAACTTATACAGGGTCATTTTTACATTGCGTTACTAAATTAAACTACATATTCGTCTTTACTTTTGCTAACATCGTGCCAAAAATCATCCATGAATATTGAATAACGAATACTTACACCGAAAATCCCGGTTGTAGGTTTCCAATTTTTTGATCATTTTGTACTTTAGTGCGAATATGGCGTGTGCGTAAGTGTGTTTCTGACTGAAAGTGTGATGTTGCTGCTGGGACGAATTTTCTTAGAGCAGTAAAAGTGGCATTAGGGCGTGTAAACTTAAAGATAATTTTTACTGATATTTAATTTGTTCGAAACTTACACTTTTTTATTTTACATACATGGTTAAAATAACTTGAAAGAAAGCGTTATTTTCAACGAGATAAGTACGTGTTTTTATTTATTAACGCAATGTCAAAATGACCCTGTATAATATTGCCTTTGTGATTCTGTTTACTTTTCTATTTTTTTATTCGGGTCCGGCAAAGTTACCCCCTGCACCGGATGCTAAGTGCAGTGGGGTCTAGATAGAGTGTTGTCTGACGAGAGATGTTTCTTCCTGGCAAGTCGACATCGGATTATGCCGGTCTGTTTGAAACAGGATATACACAGGTCGATCCTGGAACGTAACCCACGTACGTGGGCCACTATAGTGGGTTTTCCACTTTGTATACGGTGGTCGCTATCCGGGCGGATACAAGTATACGACCAATAGCAAGATTTATACAAATGTTAATAATAAAAATCTGTTGGGATTCAGGGTTAGGATACCGTCTACGGAGAGGGAGTGAGCCTATATCTCACTTGCTTTACATGAATGATCTCAAATCGTTTGCATCAAAACAAACTTAATTGATTGAGTTGTTAAAAATTCAGTTATTTTTAGGTTTAGCAACTCAATCAATATGGAGTTTGGTGTAGATAAATGTGCGGTTATCCATGTGAAGCGAGGAGAGGTTGTGGTCTCTGATAACATACAAGTCTCAGAGGCTGTAAGACTTAAATCCCTTTCTAAGACGGGAACTTACAAATATCTGGGTATGCCTGAGGCACTGGGTATTATGAGTGCCGACGTAAAACAATCGGCGGGGGACCGTTTCTTCGGCCGTCTAACAAAAGTACTTAACACGTTTTTGTTAGGTGGAAACAAGATTCGTGCTTTCAACGGTTGGGTTATGCTGTATTCATGTACTCTTTTGGCATACTCAGATACACTCAGACCGAATTGGACACCCTGGATCGAAATGTCCGGACCCTGTTGACTGCACATCGTATGCACCACGATCGTCAGTGATGAGATTGTACATCCCGCGGAGATGCGGGGGCCGAGGTTTACTTAATGCTAAGGACTTGAATAACCGTGAGGTATGTAATCTCAGGGATTGTTTCCTCCACAAGTGGGCATGTATAAGGTTTTAGTCATAGTAGATAAGGGATTTACCCCGCTTTCCTTGGCGAATGAGAACTGGCGAAAACCTATGTCGATGGGAATTAGGGAACGCGAGGAGATATGAAAGAGCAAAGAACTACACGGTCGGCTCTATCGGGCCCTTCACGTGCCTGATGTGGACCATCTTGCATCCGTATCTTGGCTACGTTTTGGGAACCTATTTGGGGAAACTGAGGGTTTTGTCTTTGCAATTATGGACGAAGTTATGAAGACTAACAATTATAGGAAATACATCCTGAAGGATGGTACGGTCGATATATGTCGGGCATGCCACCGTCCCGGTGAATCAATCAGTCATGTGATTTCCGGTTCTTCGTATCTTGCTAACGACGAGTACTTGCATAGACAAAACCTAGTAGCCAATATCATACACCAGCAAGTTGCTCTTCGGTATGGTTTTGTGACTCATGAAGTGCCATATTGTCAGTATGTGCCTCAACCAGTTCTCGAAAATGATCATGCAACGCTGTACTGGGATCGATCTATTATCATGGACAGGACTTTTGCTGCCAATAAGCCTGATTTTCTAAAAGTAGATCGATTGGCGCGCCGGTCAATAATTTTTGACATCACCATTCCGCACGACGATAACCTTGTTAAGGCCGAGAAGGACAAAATATCTAAATAATTAGATTTGGCACACGAGGTTACCGACATAATATGGGAGGTGAACTCCACAATTATTGTTCCGATTGTCGTTTTTGCTCATGGGTTGATACCAAAGAGTTTCGACCAACACCTCCAGAGGCTCTCAATTGGTCGTTGGATCAAGACCCACATGCAGAAAGCACTACTTCTGGACCCGGCACGCATTGTGAGGAGATTCCTCACTTTGAATCCTTGACCACCGGTGGCTTGGGTCTTGAGCCTCGCCATCGGAGGGTGATTAACTATTATTTTTTGTTATATGTATTAATGTTTCTTTTTTGGTATAGATAGAAATGTAAAAAGAAGGAACGTTAAAAATAAACAGACATAAAAATTAAAATAGCTCCCAATACAAAAAGCCTCTATAAATTTAAATAAAACTATTCTACGGATTTTATCGATAAAATCTGTAAAATAGTTTTATTTAAATGTCTAAGATTCGCGTAAACATAAGAAATCATTAAGCCTCTAAAAAGTTAAAGAAATAAAAGTCTTTGTTTGTCGTTTAAGTACCTAGTAATATTTTGACCCAAGCGTCGTCGCGTCGGTGGACCGCCAAAGAAGTATTTTCCATGGTTCGGTCCATTCGACCACAATGTAAAGATGACTCAAAAAATCTTTACTTTTTGAATACTTAACTCTATAGTTTATTTAAGCGATTTTTACGATATTCACGTAATGTATTGTTTATAGTTCAAAACTACATATAAATTGAAGTGTAAATTGACTTGATAATTCCCAATTATTAGCACACATGAGATTTATCTGCATTTCGTAAAACACCCGTTGGCCATTGGTATGCGCGTGCGCATTTCACGTACATTTCGCCGTTATATACATAAGTCGCGTGGGTCAAGGTCGTTCGCGCCTAGTATTCTAGTGTGCTGGTGTCGTCATCGTGGCCTTGTTGTGATGGCATATGCTGCACAAAGGCGGTATCTTCTGCGATTCTTCTGGACCTTATGATAAGTGACACAATAAGTGACGTTACATTCTGGCACAGCTACCATATATAATCTAGTCTTGTATGTGACCAGGGCCAGTGTCATACTATTTATGTGATAAATGATATTCTAATGATTAATGAAATATATGACTTATCGAGTCTGCTTCTAACTGCGATCAATGTTTTTTTTAAAGCACTGTAAAGTGGTTTCACTGCACCCGATATTAAGTGAAAACCAAAGAAAATGTCTACCGGAAAAAGATAAAAACAACTTCAAACGGTTGGCATGTTAATGCCTGCTTGATTGCTTCTTCTCGCTCCGCTTGAAGGATCCCAAGTTGTAGGAAAGAGGGAACACGTATGCCGGAAAACTATTCCACGGCTTTATGAATCGACTGCGATATGTTCTATCCTATGACGGAATATAGATTTCAAATGAAATTATGGCCCTAAGTGATGACACTGCGTACTTGAACGATCGCCAGAATTCATATTCATTGCACCACATGAAATCTTGCATTGCTTGTTTAGCATTATAGCAAATATTTCGAGACGAATGTACCTAACGCCTTGCAAAACTGTTTTACGCTATGATTTTCTCCTATTTTACAATACTTTCGCAACTGTTAATATTATAGGCGTACGTGAGTATGGACAGGCATCTTTCCGCTGCTCGGCGAGCGGAATGGTTGCGACAATGCTCGTAACTCGATGTATTTGGGGGAAACCCTCTGAATGGCTTTCGCTGTCCGATGATTGTAATTAAACAGGTTCATTGTTGACTTTAATTGCAGTGTGTAAATTTTGGCTAAGCCGTGTAGCTGCGATAATTAATGATTTAAAAAAAAAAAAAAATATTATGATGTCAATTTTTTTAAAGATGTTTAGTGAAGTAAACGCAAGAAACACTTAACAGATTTGGAGGGGTTCTTGATAGATCAAGTCTTGGAGTACAATAATGCTACTTTTCACACGGAAATACATAGGAATCGCATTTATAACAAACAATTTATATCGGTAATGAACATGATAATTTAAAAAAATCCACAAATACTATTAATTAGCATTCAAAGTCCGCTTCATGTTGTGTAAGCATCTTATACAACATAACGAGTCATGGTTGCGCGGCCAGTTAGAGTAACAAGTTACAACATAACCTTGGATGTGAGGGACGTTGGGACTGAGGTACCTTTTCTTTTGGTAAGGTTATAGTGTGTTTCAATACTCTGATAAATTATTAAATTTATACAATACCTACTTCATTGGGTTTTGAGAGAAGTATCAGATTTATTATTGTACTAACTTGTCATAAGCTATCTTCGTAATAAAAAAAAAACATCATTTCTTCCTGTAGGAGAAAACAGAGAGTAATAAGCTTTGCAAATAAAAGGTTTAAGAAACAAAATATGATATCAGTAAATAAATTAAAACGTTGACTGCCTCGGTGGCGTAGTAGTATTACGGTACAACTGCAATGCTGAGATCTCGGTTTCGATCCCCGGGTCGCGCAAAGTGATATTGGGTTTTTCTACTCAGTATCAGCCCGGAGTCTGAAATTTGTGCCCAATATGGCGATAGGCTCGCCCCCTATAACACGACGGAATACGCACGGCGAAAAGTGGGTGCACTAGTTGCACCTCTGCCTACCCCGTCGGGGATAACGGGCGTGAGTGTGTGTTTATATTGTATTAAAAAGTTGTTAATTATAATTCAATACTGTCCATATTGCTGATGCATTGAGCACTAATCAGTAAAAGACATACAGGCAATTTAATCTATAAGGTACCAATAATGGACATTTAGACGATTTTGAATCGAACTTGTTCGTTTTTAAATTCCTTATGTTGTTATAACTGCCAAGCTATGCAAATCTTAACTTGCGTAGTAAAAAAATCGCATCTATAAAGTCTCTATGATATTCCGTGAAGGTGGATAGATCTATTGTGCAAGAATGAGAGCCCAAAACTGGCGGTAATAAGCACTCTGAAGAAACATCGTCTCATATGAAATGTGTCATGTGTAATAAATAATGAACACGCTACAAAAGATGAATCTCCATAGTTTTATGGTCCCTCATACTTTAATTATAATTTGAAAGTCTAGGGCAGATATTCAAAAAGTGCGCATTGCACTTATTATTATTTTTTAAAGTTTTACAGTGTTATAATGACATTGTATTATAAAAGAGATATCGATGCAATGCTATTATTGTTTTTAAGCACTGAGTTTGTTACAGTGTCGTTATAATCTGACTAATATTATAAACGTCAAAGTTTGTAAGAATGTATGTATGTTACTCTTTCACGCAAAAACCACTGAACGGATTTCAATGAAATTTGGCACACGGGTAGATCATGTCCTAGATTCACACGTAAGTTTTTATCCCGGGAAAATATAAAGCGGGACTTTTATCCCGGAAAAACTTTTTAACGCGGGCGGAGCCACCGGCAAATTTAATATAAAAAAAACTACGAATGGCTGTGTATGGCGCGAACCACAATCAGCATCGTTTTTGTTCATCTAAATCTGCAAAATATATATCAACAGCAGTAATATATTATACAGAATCTTCGATGTCCGTTTGTTTTCACGCTTGTGTGCTTATTTGCAGAATATTTTCTAAGACTATATCTGCATCTTAATACAATAGAACGTTACCTAATAGAGCTGTCTATTTGTCGACTCATGCATAAACATAGTATGTACATGAATGTTTGTGGGTTCGTCCATTAAAAAAGAATCATCCGTATCGTAGGTCATTTGCATTTTTTGTAGCTAAAGGTCTGATTTTAAATGAAAGGCATTGAGATTATGAAATGAAATGAAATGAAATAATTTATTCGAACCCATAAAATGTTATACATTATTTAGATTCCGTCAATATTAACTCTACCACCAGTTCGGAAAGCAGTTCTCACTAGAGAAGAACGGGCAAGAAACTCTAGTGTTGCTCTTTTCAACATCAGTTCAAGGTATAAAATACAATGCATTATGTAGAGAAAAAAAAATACAATTCAGTATTTGTTAAGTTTTGTTTAGAGCAGTTCATTTATATACTCGCAAAATAGGTAATTAATTTTAAATTCCAACACTAGTGCATAACTATCTCAGGAATCATGTAATAATTTGATCTGAAATGTTCAAGATGTCGCTATTAATCTAAGTTCAAGATATACCCCTAATACTTAGATATAGTAAGCGAAAAGGGCAGACCAGTCCACACAAGCAGCACTCGTTCACGAGTATGACGCATGTGCCAGCCATCGGCCTCCTCAACCATATTACAGGGAAGTGGTCGACCCGGCACACGACGCCGCCGCAGGCACAGACAGTTAAGGAGTATGTCATACCCAAGCCGCTCACAGATGGAAACAAAGAAACTTTATTGAAACGAAAAACATGATTCCAAAGAAAATCATATGAAAAAATTTAATCCCAGGCTTTTTTATCCTCTATGTATTCTGAAATCTTGTAATAAGCTTTATTACATAACTTTCGCTTAATAGTTGTTTGGAATTTACCAATGTTTAAACACTTAATTTCAGTGGGAACTTTGTTATAAAAATGTATACAGTAACCCTTAAAAGATTTGCTGATTTTTTGGAGCCTTGTTTTATGATTAACTAGATTATTTTTGCTTCTAGTATTTAAGCCATGGATATCGCAAACTTTTGGAAAGTTTTCTATATTCTTATGTACGTACATTAAATTAGCGAATATAAATTGTGATGCTACTGTCATTATACTTGTTTCTTTGAATTTTTCTCTTAGAGAACATCTAGATTTATGAATTATTAGAATTATGTTATTGAACTCTGAGAGAAGCTAAGGGAATAAGAGAGTTTTACATGCAGTGGATGTGAATATGGAAGCTGTAACGTCCTGCTAGTTTTTGTAAGGTGCAATCCGGGCCGTATCAGCACATTAATTGAGGCAAAATTATTGTGGTAACAACATCAATCACTGAATGACAACTTTCAACTCAAGATCTATTTTAGAAATATCTGCATAACACGATCCTTGTGACATATTTCATACGACAGAAAAACTCACTAATGAATTGTCGTATACAACACACAAAAGAAAACCAATTGCAAATCTTACTTGTAATCATTATTACTTAATATTATATTGTATCTTAGATTTCATCGTACATTATATTTCATATATTGCAATGCGGAATAGTGTTTCGTCACGCGGGTGGTCAAGGGATCGTCTTCAAGGTTCGTTGTGCAAGTAAATGGTCAGTTTTGGATGCAATGTCTATCGAGCGAGGTTAATTTGTGTGGTGAAAATCTTTGATGTCCTTCATGGGCAAGATTTAAACTTTGGACGCTGTTAATTTGAGTAGAAAAACGTTTGAAGTCATTAATGGACAAGATTAAGATTTAGCAGTAAATTATATAATAATATAGAAGAAATTAGATAGGGTAAGACAAAATGCCTAAATTTGTCCCACCCTTTAAAGTGAGTGCATTATGGTCTTGTGAAATTATGCATAATTTATTAAATGTTTTTAGGAATTACGGGGTCATAAAAATATTATGAAATATACCTTCGAGTTACAAACTTCCTCCCCTGCTTATTATCCGTAAAATAGCGCAACAATAAGTAATTATTTACATTGTATAATAATTATGCTTTTCAACTACGCAACGATTTCAGCATTGGGCATTGGCAATGGCGAATGCGTGTCCGTCATAAACATAATTAGCATAGTGGTTTTAAACTCTGTTAATTGGAGCAAAATGGACTATATTTTCTAATCAAGGGCTTTGGCAACCGGTTTTTGTTAGTGATCGTAGTGGGGGCCCTTAAATTCAATATGAATAACTTCTGCTCGTGCCTTCTGACACAAAGAAGGCCACGCCCTTATTTAGGGTTTATGCTTACTGTGTAATCAATTTCATTAAAATCTGTTCAATGATTTAGCCGTAAGTGCAGTAAATGACAGAAAAACAGGGTTACTTTCGAATTTGAAATTTTAGTATATATAGATGAAAACTAGGTATGAAGTTATAATAAATATTTATGATATTGTTAATTTAACTTATGACAATTATGCTTTTGGTACAACAAGTAAGAACATTAAATTCTACTTGGCTATGGACATAAGATTGTAAAGATTAATGAACTTAAAGCCAATTAGTGTTTTATTCATTTTTAGCGGATGACTGCCTCCAAAGCGCTTCTTTGTAACGCCTCATTATGCAGGTTAATGTAGTGTAATGACTGGAAACCAATATATGTAGTATAAATATTAATGAAGACATTTTTAAATATTAATAACAAAGCCAAATCTATTGTGCAACGTTCTTGAAATGTGTATTGCACCGACCCCACATTTGTAGCAATTGGCAGGCAGGCTCAAATAAGTACACATTCCTTGCCAATTTTGGTTATCAAAGATATCATCCGGAAGACAATTTTCATAAGACAATACATCAAGTTTATAATAATAATCCCTTCCTAGCCGATTTCGGCCACGGCGGCCAATCTCAACGGAGATCCGCCAGGTACGCAGCAGATATTATAGTGCACAAGTGTGTGCGCAATACACAGGTGCACTCGCTATTCCTTCACTCTCATAGTCCGGTGAGACGGCAATCCGACATGACCGGAGAGAGATCAGGCGCAAGACCAACGGCTTTACGTGCTTTCCGAGGCACGGGGGTATCACACCGCCAACTTCCTGACTCCGAGCTGCGACTGTGTAATTATTAAGATGGAAAAACCCAGTCACAATGTTTTTGGCACGACCCGGGATTCGAACCCAGGACCTCAGCGCGCAAATCGTACTCGTAACGCGTACGCAATGCAACTACGCCACCGAGGCAGTCAAACAGACATCAAGACATCAAGTTTACTGGTGGTAGGTCTCTCATATGTAAGAGTCCGCCTGGGTGGGTACCACCGCAATGTCTATTTCTACCGCCAAGCAGCAGTGTGCATGCACTGTAATGTTTCGGTTTGAAGGACATTGTAGCCAGTCTAACTACTGGACATAATGAGACTTAACATCTTATGTATCAGAATGACGAGCGCAGTGAAATGCCACACAGTATTTTGTAACTCAAGGTGCTGTATGGTGTTGCTACTGTTTATGGGTGGTCGTATCGCTTACCACACGCATTGTGAGGAGATTCCTCACTTTGAATCCCTGACTACCGGTGGCTTGGGTCTTGAGCCTCGCCATCGGAGGGTGATACACTTTTTTAAATTTTATATGTATTAATGTTTTTTTTGTATATATAAAAATCTTAATATATATAAATCTCGTGTCACAATGTTTGTCCTCAATGGACTCCTAAACCACTTAACCGATTATAATAAAATTCGCACACCATGTGCAGTTCGATCCAACTTGAGAGATAGGATAGTTTAAATCTCAAATTATAGTCGCAATTTTAATTTATTGCTAATTATTTGTCTGTTATTATTTGACAGTCACAATTATCTTAACTCCAAATGATTCTAACAGATGTCGATACCTTTCGACTGGGTTGAGTAAGTAATCAATAGATGGCGCTGCTATGGTAAAATGATTCTAACAGATGTCGATACCTTTCGACTGGGTTGAGTAAGTAATCAATAGATGGCGCTGCTATGGTAAATCTACGAACGTGTCATATAAGCTACATTTTAAGCGGGACTTTTATACCGGGAAAACTCATATTATATAAAAATTTCGTGTCACAGTGTTTGTTACCATACTCCTCCGAAACGGCTCAACCGATTTTGATGAAATTTTATATTCACACTTGGTAGGTCTGAGAATAGGTTCTTATCTATTTTTCATCACCCTAAGTGATAAGGGTGGCACACCCCAAGTGGCACTAAAAAATACATACAATGCTAAATTTTCTACCTTCTTCCATCATTCCTCTATTTTTTAATAGCGATATAAGTAATTTAATAACTTTTAACTCCGGTCGGTAACTGATCATTTTTTTTTTCTACTAAAATAATCTCTAAAAAGAATTTATATGGCAAAACAACGTTTGCCGGGTCAGCTAGTATTATATAAATAAATATTTGTATATGAAAAAAAAAGGAACATTTAAAATAAAGAGATAAAAATGTCTATTACATGATGAAACTATACTAATAATTATTATTAAATATAATTGTAAACATTCGACAATTCCAAAAAAATAAATATGGATGAGTAAAATAATAACTTCAAGTATTAAGATTAGCTCGTTCCAATGGAAAATCTAGTTTAAATCGGTTTCGATGTGTGCGCGTGTAGCAAAGCGCGTTCTTGTCATTAAAATATCTAAAATCGAAGTTGTCAAAAATGAAAATGCGTCCTTAAGGAAAAGGCTTTATTTATATTTTCTCAAGAAACGATTTTGTGACGATTTTAAAATTAAGTGGGCCTTCAATTGTTCCGTTACCTTATTTATTTGTTGTAAAAGGTATTCGCGAGGAATTATTTTATGGAAAGAGGGTATTCAGCAAGCATTATTTTGCTGATAGAACGTAATTATATAATGTACCGTGATGGTACATAGGGACAAAATCGAAACTTCGCGTGACGATGGAAATATGCACAAGTACTCACATCTGCCACTGCCACGCGACTTCAGGAAACCGCCTTGGTCTGCTGCTGCACTCCGTGACTATTATACCAGGGCACTACACACAATTAGTCCACACGGTGTACGGATTTTGGGTGCTCAGACAGCCCAACTTACATAGTTTATTCAATTAATTATGAAGCGCGCCGGGGATCGTGCCGCCATAGATGCACCGACCTTGGTTACTACTCCATCCATTCGATGGCGCGGGCGCGCGGCCTCCCGTTGGCTACCGGGAATGGCCCGTTTAGTTGGCGGCAAATGTGTGCGAATTTGAATCGCCTTCGCTCTCACACACATACCACCATCACGCGAATTTAAGGATAAAGTCTTGTTGTTACATTTAACATTAAACTACGGTTACGAAACATTCCGCCCACCAAAATACATTAATGTATTTTTCATTAATAATATTGAAACAAATTAACCTAACTGAAAGAAGGCATATGATACTAACTTATACTATAAATTAAAAGTTTAATTATTAAGTTAGTCGTTTTGATTTGGCAAAGGACAAAGTTTGACTAGAGGCCTCGTCAAAAGAGAGCCTTCAGCCGTACGTATCGTGGCGATGCGGACTACACCGTCAGGACTCGGATGTAGTTCTTCAACACGAGCTAGCGGCCAATGTAATGGAATCGAATTATCAGCTTTCACAATAACTACTGATCCTACGCTTAACGGTTTTGAATGTTTGGTCCACTTCGCCCGCTGAGTCAGAGAATGAAGATATTCATGCTTCCAACGGTTCCAGAAATCCTGCTGAAATCGTTGAATCAGTTGCCATCGACCCAAACGATTTATGTTTAATGAAGTTACGTCTTCATCGGGGACAGACGTTAAGGGCTCAAGAGTAAGAAAATGCCCGGGTGTTAAAACAGCAAAATCATTAGGATCTGAACTCAGCGGACAAAGAGGCCTTGAATTTAACATGGCTTCGATTTGTACAAAGAGTGTTGTCAACTCTTCAAAAGTTAAACATTGATCGCCAACGATACGATACAAATGCGATTTTACGGATTTTATCTGTATTTCCCACACTCCGCCGAAGTGGGGACTTGAGGGCGGATTGAAGCGAAATTCGATTTGATTGGCATGAGCAGCATTTCGCATATACTCATTTAATTGTGCATTAGCACCAACGTAATTTGTCCCGCAATCAGAATGAATTATGCTGACCCATCCACGTCGCCCGGAAAACCGGCGCAAAGCAGCCAGGAAAGCATCCGAAGAAAGATCCGAGACTGCCTCAAGATGTACTGCGCGAGTCGCGAGACAAACAAATAAACATAAGTAAGCTTTAGTGATTTTTGCACCCCGATGTTTACCGGTTTTAATACGAAAAGGGCCGCCGTAGTCGGTCCCTACAACAGAAAACGGTTTAACCTGATTTACACGAACTGAAGGCAGGTCACTCATGAAAGGTTCAAGTGGGGATGAATGCGTTTTATAGCACGATACACATTTGGATAGACAGTTGCGAATGGCACGTTTAGGGGATAATATCCAAAATTGTTGCGACAGAAGATACTGCGTCGTGTTCACGCCGGCGTGACAATTTTCACGATGAACGGCTTCTATGATGAGATAAGTCAACCTAGAGATACGCGGGAGTAGAGCGGGGTGCTTGTGTTCGAATTCGAGACCAGATCTCGCAAGGCGACCGCCCACCCTGAGAATTCCCTGCGTATCGAGAAATGGGTTCAACTTACGCATTTGTTTTGCTAATAATTGTCCTTCCCGCAACTGTCGAATTTCGTTTTCAAAAAAATATTGTTGACTGTGCTTGACGACGATCAACAAAGCGGCATGAAGCTCAACACGATCTAGAAAGCGATTTGAGCAACGAATTTGCTTATGCCGTAAGAATTTAATGAATCTTAACCACCAACAAATGATGCGTTGAATTTTCCGAATCGAAGAGTAACGGATGAGAAGAGTGTCGATAAATGAATTCTTCGCAACGTCGGAGGTAAAGAACGTTTTTAAGACCTTTTCTTCGGACTGAAGGAGGTCCTCGTTAGGATTAACATCAAATTGCGGCCATCCATCAGGGGGTAAGCGAAGCCAGGCGGGACCCGCCCACCATAAGCTATTGTTGACAAAATCTGATGGTAACTGACCACGAGAAGCGATATCTGCTGGATTATCTTCGGAAGCCACGTGGCGCCAATGAACATCTGGAATGACATCGTGGATGTGACTAACGCGATTTGCCACGAAAGTATTCCAACGCGAAGAGTGAGAGCGAAGCCATGAGAGTACGACGGTGGAATCAGACCAAGCGAAAATGCGAGTAAATGAAAACTGAGGTGAGAAAACGTCTAAGACAAACTTCAATAGGTCAGCGAGAAGAACTGCTGCGCAAAGCTCCAACCGAGGAAGGGAAGTGGACTTTGTTGGGGCAACTCGCGCCTTTGAACAAACAAAGAAGGTCTGAATGTTGCCCTCAGCGTTCACGGTTCGTATGTAAATCACACCACCATAGCCAGTTTCCGAGCTGTCTGAAAAGCCGTGCAACTCCAATGAACTACAATCCTGTCCAGGAATGAAACGGGGAATCTGTAACGATGCTAACAATGGTAATTGTTCAAGATAACGAGACCAAAATTGGATTATATCATCAGGAGGGTCTTCGTCCCAACCTATCTCAAGGATCCAGAGACGCTGGACTAACACCTTTGCCACCAAAATTAACGGGGACAGAAAGCCAAGTGGATCATAGATACGTGCAAGCTCACTAAGAATGTTACGCTTCGAACATTTCTTAAGCTGAGGAGTTACTGAAAAGAGAAAAGAGTCATTACAAGGATCCCACTTAAGACCTAATACCTTGAGAGTAGGGTTCTCCTCATCAACATCCATGGATACAGGATCGGTAAGACAATGTTCTCGTGGCAAGTCAGCAAGTAACTTAGGAACATTATTAGCCCATTTTCTGAGCTCGAAATGTCCCTTTTCTAATAGTTCGATTATTTGAGATTTCGCAATTTGAGCCTCACAAATGTTACTAAATCCGGTTATGATGTCGTCGACATAAATGTCGGATTCCAATATTTGACTCGCAAGTGGTAAATCGTCACCCTCGTCATGAATTAGCTGTTTGACGGTACGGCATGCTAAGAAAGGAGCGGAAGACACACCGTAGGTCACGGTATTAAGACGATATTCCTGAACAGGTTGGTCAGCATTAAATCGCCAAAAGATGCGCTGATAATCACGATCAGACTTCCGAACGAGAATCTGACGATACATTTGTTTCATGTCCGCAGTGAAAACAACAGCATGAACGCGAAATTTTAGAAGAATTTCAATTATGTTGGTTTGCAATTTAGGACCTACGAGCAACACATCATTTAAAGATAATCCTCTCGCATCTTTTGCTGAGGCGTTGAATACAACACGAAGAGGAGTAGTGCTGCTCTCCGTACGAAGTACAAAATGATGAGGAATAAAATATTTTCCGCTACTCAGCTCTTCAGTCGGTACAAGGCTCATGTGACCCTGATCGAGATATTCCTTCATGAAGTCGCAGTATTTTTCATACAACTCCATATTCTTAAGAAGGCGTTTCTCAATGGAATGGAAGCACCTCAAGGCTGTGTCACGAGATCCGGGAAATGTAGTCTCATGCTCTTCATTTCTGAAAGGCAAGGATACAACGTATCGACCGGTGGAATCTCTTGCCTGAAGGTCTTCGAAGATTTTCTCGCATCTCTTGTCTTCGACGGTGAGAGGTTTCGAAGGAAGAACGCTCAATTCCTCCAGCTGCCAAAATTTCTTCAACTCGTGATGAAGTTGTGGCTCCTCATGAACGAAGAATGAATGTGGTTCAGGCTCTGCGTATCCGACATTCCCAACCAGCAGCCAACCAAATACCGACTTAAGAGCTGACGGTTGATTGGAATCGCCTTTGATTGTTCCCGGCAATAGAAGCGAAGCAAAACACTCCGCACCGATAAGAAGATCGACTGGACCAGGTTTATGACAATTTGGGTCCGCTAATTGCAACGCTTTAATATGATGCCACGAAGATTTATCAAGCCGAATTGATGGCATCTTACCACAAATACTTGGCAAAGTCAAGGCTTTGATGGTAAAGAGAGGTTTATCATTACGTCCAACATCAAGGTGTACGATACCTGACACTGGAGCTGACGAATGACCCAATCCACTTACCGTACGTGACGTGGAAGTACTGGTGAGACCCAATCGATGAACGGCATTCTCGGTGATGAAGTGACTTTGACTGCCAGAATCAATCAAAGCTCGAAAGGATTGAAAATGTCCTAATGAATCACGAATTTGAACAATAGCGGTAGATAATAAGACAAAGGAATGTTCACGCATACTAGTCAACACGCGAACCTGATTATCCGGTTTTTCACTATCCGGAACATCGACTGACGAAGAAGTGGATGAAGCTTCCTCGTGAAGAAGTGTATGATGTCGTTGATGGCATTTGTAACACCTGAACAAAGATTTACAATCTTTGACGCTGTGAGACGGTTTTAAGCAATTGAAACACCAATGATGGGTTCGCGCATGTTCACTGCGTTCCGCGACCGAAAGTTGTACGAATTTATTACATTTGTTTATCGAATGATCACCCGAACAAAATGAGCACTTTACGGATATCGCTACAGGTAGATGATAAGAAGGCGAAACGGACTTCCTCTTAGAGGCGGATTTCTCTGTACTATTGGAAAGAAATACTGTCGTTTTCTTCTGAAACTTCGAATTATTCGACGACGTGATTTTAAGCGGTTTCGGTTTATCTGATGATTTTCCTACATCAGAATTACCCTGACTACTCGACGAAAAATGGTTATCTCGAATTAAAGCATCAGCTCTATTAAACAAAAAGGTTTTCAACTTCTGGTACTGCGGTAATTCAGTAGCCTCCTGTTTTTGTTCAAAAGAACGCCGAGTCTGGGTATCTAATTTCGACAACACCAAATAACACAGAACGAAGTCCCACTCGTGAGTAGGAAGGTCGAGACTAGACAGTACGTTTAAATTTTCATTTATTAAATCTAAATTACGACGAAATTCGACAGGTGACAGAGATTTTAAATTAATATTTAAGATTTCTTTCCAACACGTAAAAGAAAACTCTCGTTTATCTCGATATCTAGCGACCAGCGCTTCATACGCGCCGCGATAATATTTGCCTTGAATGGGATAAGATCGAATAACACCTAATGCATCCCCACTGAGACATGTCTCGAGATACTGCATACGTTTCGTGTCCGAAAGTGATTCATTATTATGAATCAACGAATTAAACAAGTCAAAGAATTTTGGCCATTCTTTTATTTCCCCGGAAAAAGATGGTAAGTTAATTTTAGGTAACTTGACGTCAGACCCTGACGAAGAATTCGCTTTTTTATCGCACGGTTCAGCGTTAGATTCAGGAAATAATTTTCGATGGATTGCCAAAATCTCAAAAAGAATGTCATCGAACTCGCAACGTATTTCATCCTCATGCTCGGAATCATCATCATCGATAACACACAAAATGTCCGAATGGGCGGTCTCAAAACTATCAATGAATTTAGGTAACGCAGAGAAATGAACACTAAATAAATCTAAGGATGACTCATCATCTTTTGCTAATTTAGCAACTTCCAGAAGTTTCTTCAAACGATTTAAGGGGAGGGTGCGCTTGCGGCGAAGCACAGACAACTCCTGAGTCCTTGGGCGATCCAAGGTCGACTTAGATACACTCACTTTAGGCTTACAAACGCGTACCCCACGAGACGACATCATAAATGATTATTAAAACGATTAAACAAAATGTTAAACTTAGCAAACTTTATACTCACAGCCTACCCTGTTACGGATGGAAGCGTTATACGCGATAAATAGGCCTAAATAATGCCGGGTAGTAAAACGCACGAGTTCGAATAGTGGGCACAGCTAATGAGTGAACGAATGTACCTAAAGTATGTAGTACCTAATGGTACACAACGAAATGGAACCTAAGTAAGAAAGAAGAATTATATACCTCCGAAAATTGTTACAACCTACTTGTTTGTCGCGGGAAATAGTACTATACGAATTAGTTGCAACGATTAAAGTATATAGCACTAACGTATTTATACACGACAATAGTAGGATTGATCGAATGGCTTACGTATATAAAGGATAGTAACGAAAGTATATAAATGTACTTATGCCGCTTATTATGATGTAGGTAAGCACCTAAATGTGTTTGTTTTAATAAATAGACGTCGCTAGAATTAAATACGGATGAACGACACCTCTTGTATTAAAACCGATACGGGATTGAATCTGCGTACAAGCCAGCTTATGTGTTAAATTAATATGACGAAGTGTAAATGTGAGAGGATCGAAACACGACGAAACACCAACGAATTTAAAAGAATAGATGTAACGAAGGTAACGAGACGAATAAATCACAATAAACAAACGTAAATAATTATAACACATCGGCTAGTACGAGAACGTTTTCGAGGTTTTGTATTTACTATGTAATACATAAGCGGCAAACGTACGTCGGCGCAACTCAAACTGCAAAATGGCGGATATTAAACGAATACGATTTAATTATTTGCATCGGGAGAATGATTTTACCACGATTAACTGTAATAGCGAAATAGCTACTCACACCAATAATATTTTTTAATATTATTAACTGAATCGGTAACAATTACAACAATTAGGCACTACGAAGTAATCTCGCCGCGATATAAGTACCTAATTTTAGCACGTGTAACAATTTATTTTGTTACCTATATTGCAAATGAATGAATTTGATTACAGAAATCACTGGGAAATACAACGGATTAATAGGTTAAGCAAATAATCATATGCCTTCGCTAGATAATTAGTTTGAACTATGTATGAAAACGTGTAATGGCGGGTTATCGTAATGTTTCGACTTTCGAGACAAGTTTTTCGAACTAACTCAAACTAAATGATTGAAATAGCGGACCAATAATGTTCGCTATTCCCGGGTTTCGGCACCAAAATTTGTACCGTGATGGTACATAGGGACAAAATCGAAACTTCGCGTGACGATGGAAATATGCACAAGTACTCACATCTGCCACTGCCACGCGACTTCAGGAAACCGCCTTGGTCTGCTGCTGCACTCCGTGACTATTATACCAGGGCACTACACACAATTAGTCCACACGGTGTACGGATTTTGGGTGCTCAGACAGCCCAACTTACATAGTTTATTCAATTAATTATGAAGCGCGCCGGGGATCGTGCCGCCATAGATGCACCGACCTTGGTTACTACTCCATCCATTCGATGGCGCGGGCGCGCGGCCTCCCGTTGGCTACCGGGAATGGCCCGTTTAGTTGGCGGCAAATGTGTGCGAATTTGAATCGCCTTCGCTCTCACACACATACCACCATCACGCGAATTTAAGGATAAAGTCTTGTTGTTACATTTAACATTAAACTACGGTTACGAAACATATAATATTATAAAATAATGAATGTATTGGTATATTACTTATGGTTCTTCGAGTTTTAGTTCTTCGTCTAAATAGTTCTTAAATAAAACAAAATATATGATTTTTTATCTGATTGTAATTTTAGGATATAGTTATAATATCAGTTCCATAATATGTACAGTTCCACTGCTGGACGTGTGTTTTCTCTATTAATGAGATAGATTAGGTATTTTTCATACTACCTTGGCCTAATGAACATACATACATACATACATACATATAACACACACAACTTTAATTTCTCACGGAGCAATTATGGATTTGCAAATTTTTCACGATATATTTTGTCTTCGTCGCGTAAATATTCCAACTTCCTTTTCTATTTAAAGTTCATCTTTCAATTCATTATACCTTTTTATCATATCTGCTGCTTTCTCAGCAATGACTAGAGTTGGTGCCATCATGTTACCTCCAGTGATACGCGGCATTACACTAGCATCAACTACTCTCAAATGCTTAAGACCGTGTACTCGTAAATCTTGATCGACAACGCTCGTTCTGTCTGAGATTGGTCCCATTTTAGCAGTGCCTACTGGATGATATATTGTTGTAGCCATATGTCTTATGTAACACATCCAAAATTGTTTTGATTCTATAGAGAAATCTGAACAGCCAGGTATATCAAATGTGGCAATTGTAATTCCTAGTTTTCGGAAACTTTCTGTCTTCACTAATACTCTTATGAAATCAATAGCTTTAAATAAATCTTCAATGTCATCAGGGTGGTCAAGATAATTTGCATTAATAACGGGTGGTGATTGTGGATCTGCATTAGGTAGTAAAATGCTTCCTCTAGATTTAGGATGCAGTAGGGTGGGATAAATACCTAACAAATCACTTTCTTCGTTCAACTTTATAATGTTTTTTACTATTTCGTCTTTATATCCGACTCTCTCGAAGTACGTTTTTAACATAAGCTCGTCCTTTTTGGGAAAGTATGTATGATGATATTGTATGTTTGGGTAATTTAATGAGTAATTAGTATTAAAAAATCCCATAAAATCGGTTATTCCCAAATTAGAAAACGGGCCAGATCTAGTCAACATGTATTGCACAAAGAATAAACTGATAGTTTTTGGCGTAAGAATTGTGTTCAGGTTAGTAGTTAGTAATATAGGTAGAAGAATATGGTCTTGCAGATTTTGTCCTACAGGCAAATTAACCAAACAACTAATTTCTTTATCTACTAAATAACTTTTAGGCCCTACACCAGACAGCATTAGTATTTGTGGTGTTGCAACAGAACCAGCTGACAGTATCACTTCTTTATTAGCATTAATATTTACCACATTACCATTTGCGTGTCGTATCTGAACGCCAGTTGCGATTTTCGTGATGGGATTTATAATTACCTTCTGTACTTGAGTGTTTTTCATTACACGCAAACTTTTACTCTCATTAAGGTACACTTTACCAGTGTTTAGACGTTTTCCTCTAACAACAAGCAATTTTGTAATTCTCGTGCCTATTTTAGCTTCGTCGTCGTTCTCGTTAAATGTGTAGCCTAATTCTTCCCATGCTTGTCTAATGATATTATACCAGGGATTTTCTGGGTATTTATATTCGTTAAGTTTGAACTTTTTTTCTATTATTTCGTAATGTTTTTTCAAATATTTGTATGTCCATTCTGGATTTCCTAGTTTTGCCCATTCGTTATAGTCGTTCGGGTGACCTCTTGTATAAAGCATTGCGTTTATTGAAGATGAACCTCCCATTGTTTTACCTTTACTCCAGATGCAACTATTGTATTTCAATCCCAAACAACTATTTTTATTTTTCAATGTCTTGTAATTCCAATCCATTGATGTATTTTGATTGAAAATTAAAAAAGCTGGAATCTGAAAATGAACAGTATATTATGAATATATTTCATACACAATAAATTATAATGTAATAACCCAATATTTTATGATGTATAAATTGTATAATGGGAAATGATACCTCACTGTCGATCCCAGGATCGTCACCGGACTCGATCAATAGCACAGACCATGACTGATTTATAGTTGTCAAACGGCTTGCTAGAACCGACCCGGCTGTCCCAGCACCAACCACAATAAAGTCGAATGAGGAAACTTCTGTAAAGTTAATAGAAGTGGTGGTAGTTTGTGGATGGTAGGATATTGCATCCGCCCGTATACCGACAACCGTACACAAGGTGTAAAAACCGCCAAAGTGGCCCACGAAAATGTGTCGCGTTCCGGGATCAGCCTGTGTATATCTGCTTTCAAAAAGGGCGGCATAATTGTATCAACTAGTGAGGGACAACCATCTCTTGTCAGTCGACACTCTATAGTAGGGTAGTTTCCTATGTTTGATTTTGTAAATTATTTTATATGTAACAGAAAATAATGCGAAACAAACTTTTTATCAAAAAAAATAAACCGCCGAACAAATCTGAAAAGCGAAAAGTAATAAATATTTTTTATTTAACTTTAATAGCTAAGTTCTCAAAGTAAGTAATTTTGGGTCGACGCCAAATTATTTTTCCTTAGATTTTGAAGGGTATACATTTTTGATAAATGTATAAAAAAAAGTTTTTCAACTACCCTATTTATATACTTGGACCACATTCACTTTACCATCAGCTGCAGTGGTGTCACTCTGGCGTGCTTATGTTAAATTAGTAGATAATGCTATTTACAACTTTAACTTTAGTAACCAAGTGTTGCTCGCGATTCCCTCCATATGAACGTATTTAACCAGATTTAAAGACCCACTGTGTGTTTTTGGCATAATATATAGCCTAATAGTTAAACCAGGACTCTATGCATCCGTAAGCATACAAGCCGATTCAGCGGCTTATTATGTGCTAGCGAACCTCCAAAAACCTTCCGAATCTATCTGTTTTAACAGTGCGTACAGCTCATGTTATGAATTTCTTTAATTAGATAGAATTCAAGTTTGAGCAGCATATTCTTATTTCTAGTAAACAAATGTATTCGCATATCAATTAATTTAACTCACATGAGAATAGCATTTAATTTAAATGTATGATGTCATTACATTTAAAGCCCAAAAATTTAAAACATTTATAGCGACTAAAATTTTGTTTCAGCACTATTATTGTTTACCCGTATTATTAAATAAATAAATGATTATTCATTACCGTTGTTAAGAATTTGTTGAGAGTCATCCTTTGGCCAACTATAGTCATCAACTATTCCGCAATGTGCAGCTACTATAGCCGTGACGGCTTTTACGAAGAAGTTTCCGGTCACGCCAGAAAAAGCTGCAGGACACGTATTCGTTATGCTTGCTTCTAATGCGTCCATTGGTGATTGCTCCTGTAATGTTACAATAGTAAATTAACGGTTTGTTTCATCATTCACAGTAACAGTCCAAATGATCTGGGGGCACTGTAATGCCCCACCAAGACGAGCTGAGCGAAGCGCAAGGGCACTACCTACCTTTTCTCGAAGCGCTTCGTGGTTTTTTTTTCAACCCTTATAACTTGGGTTTGAATTATACCAGACAAACAAAATTCTCGGGATATGATGTTAATAATGGACTTATTAAACATATAAACTTTATACATAGAGAGTAGAGTATACTCTCTTATCCTTGAGATTTCATTGATATCTAAAAAACCTCGATTTCGTCACTGACTCGCTCACTCACTCGTGATCATCAAAATTCTTAGGGTACTTCCTGAAGTCCTAGACAGCTGATATTTGGTATGTATGCTAGTATTAGTACACAAACAATAAAAAAAATCTAGAACTTGGAACCAAACCCCTTAAACTAGGGGATGAAAGTTTGTATGAAACTTCCGCAAATTTTGATGCTATATGTCTGAAAATTGATATAGGAACTACTTGTTATAAATAATTAAATACATATTTCAGGATATTTATTAATTCAACCCCCCACCTTTTAAATTAGGGGGACTTCTTATTACAAATTAATAAATACTTGTTTGAGGTTTTACAAAAAAAGCATCTTATAATAAGGATATGAAATCCTACCAAAAACATTTTCATGTAAAATGTTACCAAGACGAGTTAATAATATGGCTCGCACGGTCAAAAAGTTATCAGATGTCATGTAGAGCCAAGCTTCTAACTCTACAAGCCCTAACTTAACCCTAACAAACTCGACACCTCAGTCAAAACATGTAGCTTGGCCGTTTCGTTACTACAAGGACTATTGTATAACAGCAAAGTAATGAACAGTGAATAAATTTTTCACCTTACGCCCATGTGACGGTAGCCAAACGGCAAAGCCGAGGAGAAGATTGTGTTTTACGGTCCATGAAGAAATTGGCTGTTAGAGGTTATTTTTATGTGACTACTGCGTATAAACAGAATCAGAATGTCTAACATCTCTATAAACATACGGTTAAAATGATGCTACCTATAAAAAAATTCGAAAGTTCCTGTCAATATAATCTGAGTAATAACGCATGAAAGATTATAATTTGAGCTTTGAAATTACGAAAGCATTCTCTATAATGTGGGTATCATCATCATCATCATCAGCCACATTACATCCACTGCTGAGCATAGGCCTCCCCTAGACGGACCTGTCAAAAGCGGCTGCATCGAATGTGGGTATATTAAGTATTATATCTTTTTTGGAAAATTAGACAAGAATTATTACTGAGTTCTGGAGTATACTGTTAGGTACATTACCTACTACAATAATGTTTGTTCTTAGTATGGCAATTTTTGTTAATAACTAACATAGAAATATTATGTACTTATTCAATAACACCTGTAAACTACCTATGCTTACAAATAAAGAATTTGATTTGATTTAATTTGATAGAAATGGCAAAATACTCTGTCTTAAACATATTAAACGCACGTATAACTGTACCATTAAAATCTTTACTCACATATAAATTCGTCGGAGACCTCTCTATCTCGTCGCTCGATGCATTGTGTTCCATCTCGCTGGGTACGCATTGTTAGCACGTGTCGTCTGACATCTCTTTGTATCACTTCATTATAATGCACATATTACATGAACAAAACATCAGAACAAAAGATGAAGAATATACAAGTATTTTTAGGAGTACAACGGCAGTGCGGTTGTTAGAATTTTATCCACTTACTTTAATAATAAATAATACCAGCCTTGTTTAATATACTGCCCACTGCTGGGCACGGGCCTCCTCTACAACTGAGCGGGTTTAGGTCTTAGTCCACCATGCTGGCCTAGTGCGGGTTGGTAGACTCATATTATATACCTTAGAAATTTTTATAGACAACTTCTCAAGTGTGCCTCATGGTGTTGACGGTTTACTTTATTGAAATGAATTCGATTTTTAAATAATCAATATCATCATCAACCACACGAAGCCCACTGCTAAACATATGCCTGCCCAAAAGATTTCCATACGAACTTGTCAAAAGCGGCCGGCATCGAGCGTGTTCCCGCGACCTTTATTAAGTCGTCTGTACACCTTGCAGGTGGACGTCTAACGTCCAAATAATCTACAACCATAATATAAAAGAAGAAACTGACTGGCTAACTGATCGATCAACGCACAGCTGAAACTGCTGGGTTTAGAAGCATGAAATTTTGCACATATATAGGTTGAAAATCTATACCTAAGAGGTTAAAATAAAAAATGTGCAAGAGACGGTTTTAATGCGGACGTAGCCTCGAGCAAAAGCTAAGTGAACATAAATGTATGTATAGATAAGCCACTTCTAAATTGTCATCAAATATAGTTGTACAGCGAACTTGCTTTTGCCTTGTTTGAGATATTGTGTTCTGTTACTATTTGATAACACACAATATTATATAAAAGTTTTGTGATAAAAACGTTTTTGCTATTCAATGTATTTTTTTAGGTTGATAAGATTACGAAACTTTGTTATTTAAACAAATAAAAAACTTTTTATGACGTATATTACATCTACACAATACACATTATCACTAAAACAGCCATATCGCACCTACACATTAATATTAATTACAATAACAATGTATCTCCAACCACACTTATTATTAAAATCAACTCCGCCCTTGTTGCTTATGATGTACAAAATGTTTAAATCGCATCAATTTGTTTCACGATTTTTATAACTCAGTACGTTGGTTCAGCCAATATTGTTTTATCATATCAGCGCCCTTCTCAGCTATCATTATCGTGGGCGCGTTAGTATTACCTCTTACAATCGATGGCATTACACTAGCATCTATTACTCTCAGTTTCTCTACTCCTCTGACTTTCAACTCTACGTCTACAACTGAACTCTTGTCGCTATCAGGTCCCATTTTAACACTACACGTAGGATGGTACAGCGAAAATGTTAGTTCCCTCGCAATACATTCCAAAAACTCATCCGTTTCTTTATGAAAATCTTTACACGCTTCTATTTCTATCCACGCCGGTTTAAACCCTGCTTCTTTAAATGCTTTTGTGTCTCCCAATTTTAAAGTGTTCTGTTTCATAGATCGCAAAACTGTTTGTAAATCTTCGGGATGTTCAAAATAGTTGGCATATATTAGAGGATGCTCGAAGGGGTTCTTGCTTTTCAGTAAGATTCGTCCTATAGACTTTGGCTTAAGCAGAGAGTTGTAAACTATCATCGTAAACGTATTCTCATTCATTTCTTGGAATTTTTTAACAACTTCGTCGCTTAACCCGTGTACGCGGAATGCGTCGACTAAATTGTGTATGCTAGGTGGAAACACAACATAGTGTCCTTGTACGTCCGGACTGCTTGCCTGCGGATCTGTTGTGTTGAAGAATGAGATTACCTTGTGTGGACTAATATCAGCCAATGGCCCTCTTTGGTATAAAATATATTCAGCCAACGCACCTATGATATTAGGCATAGAATTAAATTTTTTATCACCAGGCATTGTATAAAATATTGGTACGAAAAGATGATCTTGCAAATTTTCACCAACAGGTAAGTCAGCTTTCACTTCAATGTTCATGTCTTCCAAGTGTTTACGGGGACCTACGCCGGATAATAATAATAACTGAGGCGTATTTATTGCACCGCTGGATAAAATCAGTTCCTTTCTGACGTTGACTACGATGTCTTTACCTTTTTGATTTAGTAATACACCGCTTACAATATTCGTTCCCGGCTTGAACAAAATTTTTGTGGCAACTGTATTCTTGATAACGTGTAAATTCTTTCTATCTTTGATGGGGCCTAAAAACGCTCGTGCTGTACTCAATCTCTTACCATCTTTAATATTAGTCAGCGATCTTGTAATTCCCATTTGATCGGCGCCCACAATTTCGCTTGCATTTTTAAGTCCTAGTTCGAGGCTTGCTTTAATAATAATCTCTTCAAAAATATTGTTTTCTGTGTCTTTATTAACATAGTAATAGCCGTCAGTGCCGTGGTATTTGGCATTTTCTTCGGTGATTTCTCCCATGAATTTTTCGCTTTTAAGGAAATAAGGTAATACGTCATTGTAACTCCAGCCAGTGTTTCCTTCAGCTGCCCACTCGTCGTAGTCTAGTTTATTTCCTCGGACATAAAACATGGCATTAATGCTACTGGACCCTCCGAGAATCTTGCCGCGTGGCCACGCGCAACCTTTGCTCTTGTAACTTCTGCAGGCGCCATCTTGTGGTTGAGTTTTATATCCCCAGTCGTTGGGAGAATCTAAATTATTGTAGAATAGCTGCGGCATCTGAAATTGTACCAGTATTGCTTGATTAGTTTACAATATAGACTTTGAACTTGGTGATTGTTTGTAACTATTTTTATTTATTGCAATGAAACTATTTTGCGAATTTTGTCGCGATTTTTAATTTATATTCTCTCCCGACGATTAACTTTTTGGACAACCAACACCTCAGTGCGCCCCGTGACCATGAAGGCTGTAAAGTCTTCGAAACGTCAGTAGATAATATAAATTAAAAACCTCGATAAAATCCGCAATATAGTTTTATTTCAATGTCTACTATTTTTATTGTTTAGGGTCTCTTACATCTCAACTTATTTGACTTTATTATATTTTCATTATTTTTTTTATGCTGGCTCGGCAAAGTGGCCCCACTGCACCTGATGGTGCGTAAATAGGATCCTGATAGAGTGCTGAATGACGAGTGATGATTATCCGTCGCCAGTCGACACAATAGGGTGCTTAAAAATGTATGCTATACAAAATCTAATTGAAAAACGATTTTCAAAACTGGCGCAATAGTAAGTAAGTTATAAAGCTTTGAAATTTGTTGGAAGGGGTAGCTGTCAAATAACAGCAATACTGGTCTGTGACGTTACCAAGCGCCGTCGGCCTTATGGCCGTTATCGCCACCTGCGTGCGAAAGAGATAGCGCGATATCTCCGCCACGCCCCCACTTTTGCTCACAAGAATATTTCAAAATTGAATAACTGCTTTAATCGATTTCAATCGATTTTGATGCTAATTTCACAGAAGAATTTCTTCTTCGTATTATTTTCTGTTACATCTAAAATAATGTACAAAATCGAACGTAGGAAACTACCCTATTTGGTATGCCGGCCTATTTGAACCGGATATACATACACAGGCTGATCCCGGAACGCGACACACTTACGTGAGCCACTTTAGAGGGTTTTAATACTTTGTGGTGGCTATCCGGGCGGATACAAGATATAACCTACCACCAGCAAATACGAAATAGTATACTATGCAAGTTTCACCAATATTATTTAAGTATACGAGAATTACCTCTGTACCCAAATTGGGATTACCGCCAGCTTCGACAAGTAATACTTTCCAATTGTTCACTTCGGTGAGACGATTTGCAACCACTGAACCGGCAGAGCCCGCTCCGATCACTATAAAGTCGTAGCTTGGATCTGAAATAACATTTTTATTATCCTTACTATTAATATTATAAATGCAAAACAAACACTGTCTATCTGTCGCGCTTTCACGCCAAAACTACTGAACCGATTTAAATGAAATTTGGCACACAGATAGTCTAGAGCCTGAGAAAGGACATAGGCTACTTTTTATCCCGGGAAAATATAAAACTTTTATTCCGGAAAAACTTTTTCACGCGGGCAGTGCCGCGAGAAAAATCTAGTTAATAATAAAGTGATACGAACAAATGTTGATATCAAAGAGTTCTAAGATTATATAGAGCAGATATTGAGAAAATTTTCATACAAAAGTTTTGAGCCTGTTCGACAGTAACTCAATCTACCGTGAAATAGCAAAACACCCATGTAAAATGTATTAGAACATACTTTGTCATGATCGTAATGCGCAAATTGGCATATTTCCTTTCAAAATATTGCTTTCTTTAAAAAATTGCGCATACCGAGTTGTCTTGTCACACGGACGTGTCAGATAAGACAGCGACTTATTACCAATTAGTAATAACTTTTGGACGAAAAATTTGGGCCTGATGTCCGGTCTATAACTAACTATACTGTTGAATGTCTTGGGTTGATATTTATTTGATTTTGTAATCGACTTTCTGAGTTCAGTATTGTATGTACTTTATTATGTACCCATTATCCAAGAGATTATTAAAATTAAGTTCAAGACATCGACTCTGGTCTAAAATGTATAATAGCATAGAAAACAAGATTAAATAATTTGAATTTACAATTTTTAAAACATGAAATTCCCAGTTACATCACGTCGATCTCATAAGTTCTATGGAATCCGGAAATTTAAGTTTTAGAAGTGTTTTTTTTTTCAATGAGCTCGCCTGCCAAGGTATTGGTAAACTGGTGGTAGGTCTCTCATATGTAAGAGGCCGTCTGGGTGGGTACCACCGCAATGTCTATTTCTACCGCCAAGCAGCACTGTGCATGCACTATTGTGTTTCGGTTTGAAGGACATTGTAGCCAGTGTAACTACTGGACATAACGAGACTTAACATTTTATGTCTCAGGATGTCGAGCGCAGTGGAATGCCACACAGTAATTTGTAACTCAAGGTGCTGGATGGTGTTGCTACTGTTTATGGGTGGTCGTATCGCTTACCATCAGGCGAACGGCAAGCTCGTCTCATCATTCAATTCATTAAAAAACCATAAAAATAATTGGTTAACGTATTTGTGCAAAACGTTCATTCAAGCATATTTTTGTATGTTTTTTACTGCAGATATTTATGAATTTTGAAATGGAATTAGTGTTTGCTTATTTGTTGCAAGAAACTATTGAATGCTTCTTACACAAGCTCATACTTTATCCTCAAAAAAGTAGGCAGAGAGACGACTAGCGCAGCTCCGGTTTGTAAAGATTATTTAGATTTGATAGGTGTTGAGCCTGTTGCCATATCGTGGCTGGTTGATAAACTCCCTCGTATGTAAACTGTCTTAGTAGGTACCTAATAGCATAATGTCTATATCGGTGAAGAAAGCATTGTGCAAACACCATTGTATTCAAGTTTGAAAGATATTGGAATTATAGTCACATAGTGTAATAATTGGGCAATGATATCGATATGTAGTGCCAGTGCTTTGTAATTCAAAATTCTGGTTGGTGCTGCTACTATTCACGAGCAGTCTTGACGCTTAGCATGAGGCAAGCAAATTGCTCAACCTGTCATTCGTTTGCAAAAGCGAGTCATCCAAATTTGTTTTTTAACTATAGCTTTATTTATTTTCAGGTACGTGTTGGAGATGTACTTCTTTCAACAATTTCCAAAGGTATGAGAATTAACAAGGATGTCCTAACCCAGAATACCGTCTTGACATGGCCATTGTAAGTTCTTTTCCGATGGTGTTCTTATTTATTACAATGAAGAGACAATTAATTCCTACGACTAATGGCTCCACGACTGACCATAATAATGAGTAGCATCATAAGCAAGAACGTAGATATACTAAGTGCTCGGTAATATCTGGTTTCGAACGGGTCAGCATAATTATGTCGACAGGCGAGGGATAAATCTGTCGTCAATCTATTTGGACGCATTCCATTTATCATAGGGATCAGTGGAGGTATCTTGCGATGCCCTCATAAAAAAGGAAAAAAAAGTGTGTGTGTACTTATGTACACACACACTTTTTTTCACACGTTAGAAGTTATACTTCTTTAGCGTAACAAGATAAAAATATTTTTAAATAACGCGCCAAAAGTAGTATAACTTCAATATCTTTCGCCTTTTTCTACGTTCAAAATTCAAAACTAAAATGTTGACTATAGCTAAATTCAGGGCGTCGGTTTTTTGTGACGGTGTGCGCGCGCATCGTAAAAATTTACTCTCATTTTTCCCTAACGCGCTAAAAGAAGTATAACTTTAAAAGTTCGTACATTACGCAGGCAGGCTCTTGTGTATCATTGGACCTATGGATTCATGTACAATGATTAATGAAAGAGCATTTTTCGGGTCAATTAAATAATGATTACTGATAATACTGTAAGTTCTCACCTACAGTCTAGACCTTTCTAGAACATAAACTCATTCAAAACTGTTTTGAAAAACCACTAACCCATAACACTAATTGCATTGTACATTGTATAATAAATGGGTTCAAAGACTCATTCATTGTAAGTACCATAATTGCAATTTGACGACCTTCGCGTGTTCGTAAACACATAGGTATTATAATTTCTTGCTGAGATCATGTTGCGGACTGATAAACTCAGGCTTATTAGTTTTTTTTCCTGGTATGGCAAACACGGGACCTGATGAGTGATAGTCCAAATATGATGTCTGGCATAGAATAACGTCACTTAACATCAGGTGCATAGAATCGTCTTTGTTGTGCCTTGAATAATTATAATTTAAGAAAACGTTGCGTTCCTCGTCAGTCGTCAGAATGATTCCGGCGTGTCTTACTGGAGGCATTCGCAGAGCTCGTACGCATCTCGTCGAAATCAGCCAGTGTGATGGGTTTTTGAAGAGATGTAAGGTTCAGACATGGTTTTGTATAGTCACTTAGTCGATTACAAAATGTATCTGGTACTTTCTTATTAATTAATAAAAATTTATTAATTAATAAGAAAATAATTAAATCTGGATTAATAAAAATGATCTTATGTAAGTATTTTCTTATATTGTTTGTTTAGTATTTATTATTCTTGTTCTCTTATCTTTGGTACATTACCTAGCGCTACATTATGAAATCCTTTTCAAGTGGAAGCCATCCTTAATTTAATTAGTAGTGGTAGTTGGTGAGCCCATTTCAAGCAACCTCCGCATAATTTAATTATTAAACTTCGTTAAGATAAATAGGATAGTAACAACAATGCGAAGTGCACGAAGATACTTGCCATCAAGTACAGCTTGGGTCGCGTCAGGCGGCCACAGGTGGTCCCCAGATATGGCGCACTGTGCTGCAAAGAAGCTCGTCAGTGCCTGCATAACAACCGGCCCTGCGACCTGGTAGCTGTTCACAATGGTCGACGTTAACGCCGGGTCACACGCCCACATCTTGAACTGAAAATAAATGGAAATTCATGAAAACCCATACACATTACAGTTACGGCTTCTGTTTCCGAAAGGGTACGAGAGGGGGTAGATGCCCTCACTTTTCAACATGTTTAGTCAGTCCTATGATGAATACTGCTTGGCGGCTCGGTGGCGTAGTTATATTGCGGCACGACTGCCGTGCTGAGGTGTCGGTTTCGATCCCTGGTTAAGTGCTGTCGGGTCTATGTTCAGTAGTCCGGAGTTTGGGATTTGTGCCCTATATTACGATAGGCTAGACTCCTCTAAGTTAGAGGTGGAACTGAACAGAAATCCGATATCACTTTACCGGGGATCGAACCTGAGATCTCAGCACGGCAGTCGTGCCGCAATACAACTACACCACCATAACAGTCTTGCGAAGATATGTTTATTTAAATTTTAAACAGTCGTTGTATTCTCACAGAATATAATTATAATTAATAATAATATAATAATAATAATAAAGCCTTTATTTCCGAACTTTATATACAGTTGTGAACATAATATGCACTTTTGTTACAGTATGTCTCTCTGCTCGGTGTGCCTTACGGCATAGGCCTCCTCCAACGCCTTCCATTGCTTTCTATCTGCCGCCACTCTTAACCAATGAGGACCTAAGGTCATTTTCAATTCGTCTTCCCATCTTCTCACTTTGCGACCTCGGCTCCTAAAGCCATCTCTTGGGTACCAGACTGTCACCTGTTTGCTCCATTTTTCGATTTTGCAGCGGAGAATGTGTCCGGTCCATCTCCATTTGAGTTGGTCGATACGTGATAAGATGTCTGTTATTTTAGTTTTACACCTGATGTCTGTACTCCTTACTTTGTCCTTTAGTTTTAATCCTAACATGCTCCTTTCCATGGCTCTTTGACATCTGGCAAGTTTGATTTTTATGATGTATTTGTTTTGATTTGATAATTATAATTAGTATACATTAAAATACATTATGCGCATTTAAAATAAATGCGTTTTTTATTAGGTCATGAGCGGTTTTGGTATTCTGAGTACAATCTTTGAATAGACATTGCGTTAGACTTAAACAGAAATACAGAGATAACGCGCGTTGTACAAAAGCTACTTCATATAAATTGTAATAATAATAGAATAAGTTACAGTTCTTTAAATAGATGGCGCTGGCTTCGTACTGTGTTTTATGGACGTTTGTAGCGAGAAAGGCTTTTCACGCGGGCGAAGCCGCAAGCAATAACTAGTAGCTTTAATAGAACTGTAGGTATAGGCAAGTTTATTTTATTTTTTTGTTATTTATTTTATTTAAGGACCTCCAACGAAGGATACACGATATATTATAATAAAAAAATGATGTAGCATTTACTCAATTTACAGTGTGACGTGCTTCTTCAATTACTAGAGTTTTTTATGGCATTGAATGACGAGATGAGCATGCCGTTCGCCTGATGGTAAGTGATACGACCACCCATAAACAGTAGCAACACCATCCAGCACTTTGAGTTACAAAGTACTGTGTGGCATTCCACTGCGCTCGTCACCCTGAGACATAAGATGTTAAGACTCATTATGTCCTGTAGTTACACTGGCATATCACAGCATACATTTTAAGTATTAGTTTATCGGGTGTGTACGTAAATAAATTAATTATAATTGTTTAATTTATTCATTGTTGCTTTTCTCATCTTATTTTAAGTTTTTATCAACGATGATAACATGTTTATTGTGAGTTAATAAGGTGTGTTGTTGCGCGCTATTTCTTGTAATTGTTTTTCTTTATATGGATTGAATTACTATCATGTTTCTATGCGATAAATGTTGAATATACTTAGTTGCTATTATTATAGGGAGCGTGCACGAATTATAGGGGCAGCACGAAATCAACGCAAGGAACTTTTCAAAGCTATAATTTATTTATTTTGTTATATTACTAGCTTTTGCCCTCGGCTCCGCCCGAGTTAATAAGTTTTTTCGGGATAAAAGTACCGCTTTATATTTTCCCGGGATAAAATGTAACCTATGTGTTAATCCAGGAAATTTCATCGAAATCCGTTCAGCAGTTTTTGCGTGAAAGAGTAACAAACATCCATACATCCATACATTCTTTCAAACTTTCGCGTTTATAATATTTTAAAGTAGGATTATGTCAAAAATTATAAAATATGAGTTCCGGCTGAATATTATTGATACCTAGTGTGGCCATAATAAGCTTTTTTTAGATGGGAGCTAGTTATTTTGATGTTATTGAAGAAAAATTAGGAGGTTATGTTCCCTTAATTACAGATTTGTTTGTATTGAATATTATGTTTAAAACATCTTTATTTTTATAAATCACGTAATGAGACATTTCTAAATGGCTTTGGAACTCATAATTATGTATGTTTTATACAACATTTATAATTTTTAACGATTTTCACATAACCTAGTAATGTAAGTAGTTTTTTTTATTTAGTAGGCGACCCTGCAGTTAACGCCGGGGGAAACCTGCGAATGGGATACTGGAGTCCCCCGGCTTAGCAACTGCAGGGGCCTGGGAGGAGAGTGGAGGAGGAATATGAAAGGGAAGGTGGGGGGAAGGGAAGAAGGTTCCCAGGATGGGCGGAAAGAGAGGGTACCAGGAAATGTTCGGGGCCCTTTTAGGCCTCAATGTGATTTACAACCAAGAGGTATACACACTGTGTGCCTCGACCCGCGACTAATGTCCCCCCGCGTATGGGCGTGCATTGGGTGTGAAGACCCAGCACACAAGAATTGCCTCGGGGGGCTAATGTAAGTAGTTAGTTACTAGTCTTGGGAACATAATAGAACTTCACACCATTTGATTTGTTTATTTTTATTTTTTGGAGCATCCAGATGCACAGCAAAACATTATCAACAAATTAAATTAATTTAATTTCATCCTTTTAATATGAATATTTCACGTCTATGCCAAGTATCGATGGGCTGAAAAAGATTCAGATTGCGCCACCAGATGGCAGAGCAGAGAGCTACGACGTGCACGTTCCCTATTGTTGTTCGATGATATTATATTTATTACCTAACTCTAATTCTGTATTGTTTATCGATTGCTTTAATGGTGAAGGAAAGTATCATGAGTATATCTACATACCTGAGAATACTCCAAACAAATCGTATGTAGGGTGAACTCTGCCAACCTGCATTACGCCAGCGTGGTGCACTAACGCTTATAAAACTTGAATAAAAAAACGAAATAACCCACGATACGAAAAACCTCTAAAAACAAAAATAAACAAAGTGTCTTTGTTTGTCGTTTAAGTACCTACTAAAAATAAAAAAACGTGTTCGTTTTAAAAAAATTGCAACAGAGTGCACATAACAAAACACATGCCACAGATGGCACTAGTGTACAATAAAGTGTTGCTGTCATATTTTGATTTATTACTGACAAGTACCTAGTAATATTATGACCCAAGCAACGTCGCGTCGGGAGACCGCTAAAGAAGTATTTTCATCTCCCTGTACCGGAGTTCGATCCCTCAACGCGAGGACGGTTGGGTCAAATTATTACTAGGTACATAAACGACAAACAAAGACGCTTTAATTTTTTTACTTTTTAGAGGTCTTTGTGTCGGGGATTATTTGAATTTTTAATTAATATTTGTTTCAAACGTTTAAAATTCCTATATTCTCCATCATGGGGCCTTCATAATCAACCATCTAATACCTACTCATTGAGACCATTCTCATGAGCCCACACACGCTATATCTGCTATAAGTTGCTAAAAAGTTGGTATCTCGCAGACTACTTAATGCTGTAGCATCAGCTTAAGGTTAACATGTCATAAAATATTGTCGAAGTCACAACCAAATTTTAAATTAATCGGCGTTGTAAACGTTGGAAATGACCAGATAATCTTCAAACGCTTGATATTCATAAATCATAGCTAAGAACTATGTCGATCACATCAGCTTTCAAACATAAAAAACCTTGTCAAAACCGGTCCATTCGTTTGAGAACTACGATGCCACAAACAGACACACAGATACTTACACACCCTAAATTTATAACACCCCACTTATTCCATCGGGGGTTAAAATTACATCTTTTAAATATTATTAACACACACATGCTTTTTTCCCCGCAGGGTCAGGCAGAGGCACAACTAGTGCACCCACTTTTCGCAGTGTATTCCGTCCCATGATGTGATATGGCAAGCCTATCGCCATATCGAGCTCCAGGCTGATATTAAGGAGGAAACCCAATATCACTATCTGGAATTCGAACCCGAGACATTAGAGTGATAGTTGACTTTTTGAGTATAGACAATTTGACATTTGTAATGTAATGCAATCAGCCCTGTATTACATACTGCCCCCTGCTGAGCACGGGCCTCCTCTATTACTGAGAGGGGTTAGGCCTTAGTCCACCACGCTGGCCTAGTGAGGGTTGGCAGACTTCACATACCCTCGAAATTCTTATGGAAAATGCTCAGATATGTAGGTTTCCTCACGATGTTTTCCTTCACCCGTCATCGTTAAAACGAAAGATAATTGATAAACAATATACACGTAACTTTGAAAAGTCAGAGGTGTGTGCCTTGGGTTTTGAACCTCCGGAGATTGTGTCGGCAGACCGTTCGATTCCCAACTAGGCTATCGTCCACTTTATTTAATCTTATTTGGCATGTAAGTCATTCCAAAGATCATCGCTACTGCTACTTAAATATAAGATATTCGGAATGTTGTCAATCGACCAACACAAGCATCCCTTTACTAATAATAATTTTATCGATTACTGTTGTAACACAAAGGTTTCCTTGTGCGCTCAATAGATGGCGCCAGCGTAGAATTAGATCGCTATATGGTTTACAAGCAAGCGAAACTATATAAGATCGCACATTTTTGACTGTAGGTACTCGAACTATATCGGTCGGGCGGTAAATCACCCAAATACGCTAATCCGCAAAACAAAATATCTATTCGACCGCGTCAAATGGAGACAGCCGCGTTCCGTTTTAACCGATATAGAGGATGATATCACGCTGGCCATTCGTAATAAGAACGAATTTCTAACACTCAACACGACCGCAGTTCCGTCCTCGCCGCGCTCCCCGTCGCCCCCACGACCCTCCTGACAGTTCCAGCCCGCGTGCCGACGAAATAAATGGATAGGATTAGGTTAAACACCAATCTTCCACACTAATCGCTGATGTTTCATCCTCTCCCAGTGACCGTCCTGAGCCGAGGTTCGTAACCCGATAGTGGGTTGCCCTCAGTGCATGGTCACCTAAATTAAAGGGTTGCGAGCGCCTAAAGCGCTCTCCCTAAAGTCCGGCGTGTCCAGAAAAGCCGACTCGCGTCAGGGGCACAGGCCGTATTAGTCAGGTTAAAAAAAAAAGACTATTCGTTCGAGCTAGAATATTATATTGGGAGTATACAATTGTATCCACTTGTCTGGATCTCTCTGAATCTCTGCAATATTATTAGAGAACCTTAGTTCCTTATTGTTCAAGTATTATAATATCGTCTTATCTCTTGTACCATATAATTGTGAACGGAAACTTCTTCTCATAACAATATAGTACATGATAGTGGCAACCTGTTGTTATTAATTACTGAAGACCTTCTCACCCCGGCTACACTGTTATTTTACTTTATTCTTTACGTCAAACAATTTGAGAATAAAAGGCGCAGATTTATCATAGATTAAAAATACTTTAAGCGCGCACATGCCATACCAATTAATAATATGATAATTTTTCCTTATTTTGATCCAAAAATACCATCCTTATCTGTTATTACAATGTTTACTTACCCCTTATTATTAACTCGGTAATATCTTGAACCGCACGGTTATAATGTAACGTGTATAACCCGCAAAATCACGATCAATACTAGCAGCTTGTCAACACGTTCCTCATAATAAGAACTGATTTCAATTCATTATCATTAAATACAATACTTTTAATGCACTATAAACTTATATTTTTTTTTGTTTTAACGTGACGAAGTATACTATGGAACTGTGTTAGTCCAACTTAGTGCAAGTAGAGTTTGTGGCTAACGGTACATTTATTATCCCCTCTATGTGGTCGGTGGTCAGTTTTCTAAAGCCAATATGTGAATGTTTGTTATGTTTAAGATGAAATGTAGAAATCGGTTTTAGGATTTGAATCTTGGCATAGATAGATCAATTCACATACACACACTCACGCATTTTATCACCCACTTTTCGCCGTGCGTATTCCGTCCCATGATGTGATAGGGGGCGAGCCTGTCGCCATATCGGTCACAAATTCCAGATTCCGAGAGGATACTGAGTAGAAATCCCAATATCACTTTGCCCGACCTGGGAATCGACTGCAGTCTTAAATCAAATCCTGGATAAATATAGGTCTTTTTATTCCAGAACAGAGTACTGTGGGACTTTTAATACGGTAAAAAATGTACTTGGTCAGGAAATCATACTATAGTAGTGACAAACTAATATGGCCGGTATGACATGACACGGTTTTGAATTTTTTGGGTAGACGTTCTCACAGAGTTATCGCGCCGGGAAAAAAATTGAATTGTCATACCGGCCAGCTTAGTTTGTCCGAACTATATATTGGTTTATGCAAGACTATTCTCGCTGATCCATTGTCCGGAAGAGGTAACATATAAGCTGGTTTTGAGATGAAGTTGAATATTAAGAGTTCTTTAGATGACGTAGTCGCAAAACAACTAAGAGAAAGCGTCCAAAAATAAATAAAAAGTTTGCGCTTGCGGAGTTTCGAGCAATTATAGTTTGAAATAATATGACTTATAGGTACCAACGCCAAAATTTGACTCGCTCTGTTTAAGAGTTTGAACTCGGCTAAAATTGATCGCTAATATGTATCCAAACCATTGAAACATGATTGTCATGCGTCAGATTAATTTGTCAGTTTTGATCGCGAATGAACTGGTCAAGAGTCAGGACCTAGGAACAATATTAATGACAATGCATTCTGAACGTTGACGCTTCCTTTATGTATATTTTACCGCCAATCTGTATAATCCGATATTCTATACAATGCTTGCGTTATATGTACACATTGCCGATGACATCTATACTAATAATATTATAAAGCTGAAGAGTTTGTTTGTTTGAACGCGCTAATCTCAGGAACTACTGGACCGATTTTGAAAATTCTTTCACTAATAGGAAGCTACATTACTCCTGAGTGCTATAGGCTACTTTTAATCCCGGAAAAACTTTTCAACGCGGGCGGAGCCGCGCGCAATGCTAGTATTATATAAAAGGAAGACCATGAATATGGGTTAAAAATTATAATGTTATTTATAGGGCACATTAATAATCGCGCGCTGTTACGTGTCCGTGACTCGTGCATTAGTTCGCAGCTAGATACTGTACCTTCTGCATCGTTAAATATATAAATGGTTTACTGGATTTACAGGTTGTAGATCTCGTATGCGAAGGGCCGTCTGGGTAGGTACCAACAACCGCAATGTCTATTTCTACCGCCAAGCAGCAGTGTGTATGCACTGTTGTTTTCCAGTTGGAAGGACATTGTAGCCAGTTCTGTATGGTGTAACAAGGGCCGCGCCGACCCAAGACAACGGCTGTGTGCGAAATCTATGAAGCGCCTCTGATTTTTGTCATCCTCTTCCGACGTTAATATTTTTTATTATTCAAAGTTTACCTTTCTTGGCTCATTGTGGAGCGCAGATTTTTTTTTATTCAAAAAAATTCTTTTTGTAAGGCGTTTGTAATAAGATAATATGTAGTTGGCTATTACAGCGACTGCGGCGGTTTTTTTTGATTTTAACACTAAGCTCATAAACATTGGGATCAAAGGTCAAAATTCAAATAGTGTAAAGTTAAACCACAGGCGTGAGTATTGTCTTCCAAGACTTGTACCTACTCAACTATAAAGAATATGTTGTCATATAACAAATATAATTTCAATAATTAACGCTGGCATTTCATCCTGATCCCGGCGCCCCTATTTCTTTGGCACCTGTGTGCGCCGCACACTTCGCATATAGGGACGGCGTGGCCTTGGGTGTAACTACTGTTTATGGTCGCTTATCGCTTACCATCAGGCGAGCGGCATGTACGTCTCGTCATGAAAATATTAAAAAAATGATATTTTTTTTTATCAAGTCTAATCTGATACAGATCAAGGAAGCTATAGCTTTATATCCGGATATTGATTATGGCTTTCCTGATCTAGAGCCAAAGTACTAAATGGTGTGCGAGCTGAATCTCTTGGGTTCGAATCCCAAGTCCCAAGTCCAAGGTGACGCTTTTAAAGATGTTTTTGAAGTCATGCAGGCGGTTTTAATAACTCAGGCAAGATTTTCCTTAATTATTTTTAATAAGTGGACGGTAGCCTAGTTGGGACTGGAACAGTCTGCCGAGACAATGTTCGGAGGTTCAAAACCCAAGGACCTCTGACATTTCAAAGTTACGTGTGTATTGTTTATCAATTATCGTTCGCTTTGACTCTGAAGGAAAACGCCGTGAGGAAAAGTACTTGCTGAGAATTCTCTATAGGAATCTCGAGTGTATGTAAAGTCAGCCAACCCGCACTAGGGCAGCGTGGTGGACTAAGGCCTAACCCCTCTCAGTAGTAGAGGAGGTCCGTTCTTAGCAGTGAAAGTATATAATACAGGGCTGATTGCATTGCTTTTGTAATGGAGTGTGTTACACTGATGTCAATTTGGGGTAAGATAAAATGGTTTATCAATTGGCTAATGCCATACATATTTGATTGATTATTTTAATTGTCGCGGACAATACGGTATTGTAATTGCTAATAAGCGCCCTCTGTGTTATTATACGTTCAACCGTACATTATATCTGTGACTCCTATTATCGTGAACCAATTTATTAACTACTTAATGTTATTATTAACTTTTAAATGTTTGTGTAAACCAGTACCACGGTATTGTCGTTAGATGGCGTTACTTATTGCGAAAAAACTTTACTTTTAAAACAATATTTTTAATGTTGTCATTGCGAATTTTAAATTTTAAAGCAGGTTTAGTATGTAGTAGTATGTAGGGTTTAGTGGTTTTTTTTTATTGCTTTGGATGACGAGACGAGTATGCCGTTCGCCTGATGGTAAGCGATACGACCACCCATAAACAGTAGCAACACCATCCAGCACCTGGACTTACAAAGTACTGTGTGGCATTCGACTGCGCTCGTCATCCTGAGACATAAGATGTTAAGTCTCATTATGTCCAGTAGTTATACTGGCTACAAAGTCCTTCAAACCGAAACACAACCGTGCATGCACACTGTTGCTTGGCGGTAGAAATAGACATTGTGGTCGTACCCACCCAGATGGCCTCTTACATAATAAGAGACCTACCACCAGTAAACGCATAGTACGCATATAACAATACTAGACCTGTATCATATAACGCCCCACTGGTGGGAATGGACGTTCTCCATCACGAACAGAAACAAATAAGAGATTATAAATTTACAACGACGATATACGCATACATCACGCCTTAATCCCTGAAGGGGTAGGCAGAGGTGCAATGCACCAACCTTTCGCCAGGTGTGTTGATGTGATAGAGGGCGAGCCTATCGCCATATCGGGCACAAATTCCAGACTCCGAGGTGATATTAAGCGGGAAACTCTAATATAACTGACCGACGCGGGATTCGAACGCGGGACATGAGAGCGGTGTGCGCAATAAAACATCAACCAAGCAGTCGATATCACATTTTGATACTAATTTGGAGAAGTGGAACAACCTAAGCAAAAAGACGGATTTAGCAATAGGTGAAGCTATCATGAAATAGAAAAAAAAAGAGAATCAAATTTTTATCTTCTAACTCATTTCTTTGTAAATGGTAGAGTCACTCTGTAGACATTTCTGTTTACAACATGAATTAATAGGCCTGACAGAAAACCGAAATTAGTTATAGGCTTTGATGGTGCATTACGTACAGCCATAGCAGTTAAATTACAAGTCAACATTGCTGTACTCCTCTCCTATTTAGTTCCCATGTTTGAAGTTTAGCAAAGTTTTTTATACCGTTGAATGACTAGACGAGCATGCCACTCGCCTGATAGTAAGCGATACGCCTGCCTGTGCAGTAGCAACACTATACAGAACATTGAATTCTAATCCACATTCCAGTCCACTGTGCTCGTACCCTTTCACAATTGCGCTGGCTACAATGACCTTCAAACCGGAACACAACAATGCATGCACACTGCTGCTTGGCGGCAGATATATTGCGGTGGTACCCTTAACCATCCCTAGAGCCCCCCGAGGCAATTCTTGTGCGCTGGGTCTTCACACCCAATGCACGCCCATGCGCAGGGGGACATTAGTCGCGGGCCGAGGCACACAGTTCAGTGTGTATACCTCTTGGTTGAAAAACACATTGAGGCCTAAAAGGGCCCGCGAACATTTCCTGGCACCCTCTCTTTCCACCCATCATGGGAACCTTCCTCCCTTCCCCCCACCTTCCCTTCCATATTCCTCCTCCACTCCCCTCCCAGGCCCCTGCAGTCGTTAAGCCGGGGGACTCCAGTATCCCATTCGCAGGTTTCCCCCGATGTTGACTGCAGGATCGCCTACCAAAAACAAAAAAAAAAGCCCTCCCTAGACGGCCATTTGCATACGAGAGACCTTCCACCAGTGAAGTCTATCATAAGGTACTCTGACAATGTGAATAACAATAGACGGTGGTAATCACTTACCAATTACCATCCAATAACTTGCAAGCTCGTTTGCCTGCCTATTAAAAAAAACAATACAATCCAAATGAATGGACTGCATCATAATTGTATTGCATTCTATTGTTTCGGTAAAAAATATAAATTTTGTTATTATTAACTGCAATTATTTTCGCCGATGCTATTTAAGCTATTGTGAGGTTGTCATTACAGTAATTTTTGAAAATAGTCTTTGTATATCTTCGTAGAATAACCTTGTGAAGTGACTCAAGAAGCGGAACCTGCCCCACCCACCAATCCTATAAATACGTAATTGATTGAGAACTCAGGACAAACACAACTTTGCTAGTGACCCACTCGCTTCTTTACCAGACTATCCTATAAAATAAAATTGCTGCTATGCGACAGAAATGAAGAATGCGTAGGTGGATAGGTAAACTATCAAAAGAGACACTTACACTTGAGAGACTTAGCACCTCCTAGTATACGGATAACTTGATATGATTACCAATTACTGCCTCGATGGCGTAGTTGTATTACGGTACGACTGCAATCTCGAGGTTTCGGGTTCGATCCCCGGGTTGGGCATAGTGCTATTAGATTTTTCTAGAATTCAGTATCCGCCCGGAGTCTCGAATTTGTGCCCGATATGGCGATAGGCTCGCCCCCTATCACATCATGGGAAGGAATACGCACTGCGAAAAGTGGGTGCACTAAATTGCACCTCTGCCTACCTCTTCGGGGATAAAAAGCCGTGGGTGTGTGTGTCTGTGTTTGTGATTACCAATTATAGCAATTACGACCCTTTTTGTAGCATTATATATGCGTTGTTTTCGGTGTAAGCCGGTGTACTACATCCATTAATACAGGCCGGCATAATTCTAGCAACCGGCCAGAGATGCAATATCTCTTCTAGGTCAATAATTAAAAATATTTTATGTCCCTACAGTAATATACATCACATGTAGTGATTAATACACATTTGCCGCGCCAGGAAGTAAATATATAGGAGAACTAGTGAAAAGTGACCAACCCATTATCACCCACAACACCTAAATATTCATGACCAATTACTAGTTCCAGTTATGATATTTTTTTTTTTTTTTTTTTTTTTATTGCATTTAATGACGAGACGAGCATGCCGTTCGCCTGATGGTAAGCGATACGACCACCCATAAACAGTAGCAACACCATCCAGCACCTTTACTAACAAAGTACTGTGTGGCATTCCACTGCGCTCGTCACCCTGAGACATAAGATGTTAAGTCTCATTATGTCCAGTAGTTATACTGGCTACAATGTCCTTCAAACCGAAACACAACAGTGCATGCACACTGTTGCTTGGCGGTAGAAATAGACATTGCGGTGGTACCCACCCAGACGGCCTCTTACATAATGAGAGACCTACCACCAGTGCATATGTAAACATTTTAAAGATTCTAATTTAAATTCTCTTGCGTGAGTTATGGTGTGAATAAATAAATGTTTCAAGTTAAATAGTTGGGCTGAGAATTAGAAGTAAATATTATGGGTAACTATTGTATATTTAGTCTCAAGAAATGTTTTCACTACAACTTACAAATATGTACATATTAATTATAACTACACAACTACGTTCAACATTTAACAGGTTAATTACTTTCATACCACTTAACATACTTGGAATTCTTGATTACACCGGATATCTACAGTTCAGTGTGCTGGGGCAGCCAGTATTTCTTGACCATATCAGCACCCTTCTCACCGATCATGATGGAAGGTGCGTTGGTGTTACCTCTAATGACCGATGGCATAATACTAGCGTCCATAACTCTCAGCCCAGTCACGTTACGCACTCTCAGTTGCGTGTCGACGACAGAGGTCGGGTCACCGTCAGCGCCCATCTTGACGGTACTGGTTGGGTGGTACAAGGAGAAGGTAATCTCCCTAGCGATGCACTCCAAGAACTTGTCACTGTTCTTGTCAAATTTCTTGCAAGCCTCAAGCTCGATCCAGTCCAGTTTCCAGCCACCTTCCTTGAAGGCCTTAGTCTCACCTAATTTCAAGCTATGCTGTCTGAAAGCCCTGATAACGGTGTATAAGTCTTCAATGTCTTTGTAGTAGTCAGCGTACAGTAGAGGTTTGTCAAATGGATTCTTGCTCCTCAGAAGCAGGGTTCCAGCTGATTTAGGTTTCAAAAGAGTGTTGTATACCAGCATGGTGTACTTGTTCTCGTTCATTTTACGGAATTTGTCGTGAACTTCATCGCTAAGTCCGTGTTTGCGGAACATATCAAGCAAGTTGGACGATTTCGGTGGGAAGACGAGGTAGTGGTATTGCATGTCGGATGCAGGCGAGTTCGCGTCGGTGGTGTTTTCAAAAGCAATGATACGGTGTGGGCTGGTGTCGATGAGATCGCCAGAGTTTTGCAAGAAGTATTCAACGAAGGTGTTGATGATCTTAGGCAGGGAAATTTCCTTGTTGTCTCCATCAGCAGTGTAGAAAATAGGAACAAACAAGTGATCTTGTAGATTTTCACCGACGGGTAAATCGGCTTTGACTTCAATGTTCATGTCTTCCAAGTGTTTGCGTGGTCCAATACCAGACAGCAGCAGAAGCTGAGGCGAGTTGATGGCTCCAGATGAAACAATAACTTCTTTCTTAACGTTCACAGCAATATCTTTTCCATTTTTGTTCAGCAGGACTCCACTTACAATGTTGGTGCCGGGTTTGAACAAGATCTTAGTAGCAATAGCGTTTTTGATAACGTGGAAGTTCTTTCTGTCCTTGATGGGAGCCAGAAAAGCCCTTGCAGTACTGAATCTGGTACCATCTCTAGTAGTTGTTAGTGATTTCATCACACCAATTTGACTGTCTCCGTTGACGTCAGTCAAGTTCTTCAGTCCTAATTCGACGGCAGCTCTGATGATCATATCTTCAATCTTGTGCATGTTTCGGTCGGCGGATACCTTAAGGTAACCACCTGTGCTATGGTATTTTTTGGCCTCTTCGTCAAATTCGCCCATGAAGTTCTCACTCTTTTTGAAGTATGGTAGGACATCTTCGAAGCTCCAGCCTTCGTTACCGTCAGCTGCCCATTCGTCGTAATCGGCTTTGTTGCCTCTCACGTAGAACATAAGATTGATACTGCTGCTGCCACCGAGAACTTTACCGCGAGGCCATGCACAGCCCTTGCTCTTATAGGCACGGCAAGCTCCTTCTTGAGGCTCAGTCTTGTAGGACCAATCTTCGTTAGTTCCCATGTTGCTGTAGTAAGGTTGCGGAATCTGCATGAAAAAAAGGATGTTATTCCAAATTCGATTTTTCAACACCCATTTCAATTCGAGTATTTAAGGAAGTATATATTGAAATTAAACTACTATAACGGATTTTATCGCGGTTTTTTATTTTATTTTCCTGCAGACTGCCCGCCCCGTGACCACGAAGTGCTTCAAAGCTTTCGAAACGTCGGGAGAAAAATAAAATAAAAAACCGCGATAAAATCCGTTATAGTAGTTTAATTTCAATGTCTAACATTCGCGTAAACGTAAGGAATCATTAAGAAATATATACTTATATAAAATATATTTACCTCAGTCGCGAGAGTAGGGTTGCCTCCAGCTTCTACCAAAAGCACTTTCCAGTCGGATATTTCGCTAAGACGATTCGCAACAGCCGAGCCAGCGGAACCGGCGCCCACAACGATAAAGTCATAGTTCGGGTCTGAAATTAAATTGTAAAGTAAATGTATAATTATTTATGCCTATTTCCAAACTGTATAATAAATTAAAAAGGTGTAAATAAAAAAAATTAAGTGAAAAGTACAGCACAGAATATTACTTGGTTTCCATATGATATTGACCACATTGATATATTATGTGCTATTTTGAAAGATTTTAACCTATATCACTTTTATAAATGTTAAATTGTTAGGATTCCTACCTTCAAGAACAGCTTCGGTTGCATCGGCGGGCCATAGGTGGTCGCCAGTAATGGCGCACTGCGCGGCGAAGAATGAAGTCAGAGCCTGGGCGAACACCGGACCAGCTACTTGGTAGCTGTTCACGATGTTCGTGGTCAAAGCTGGGTCGCACGCCCAAAACATCTTGCACTAGAAAATTGTAGACAAAAAAAAATCCGAATAAGAACATTTAAAATTGGGATATATTTTAAAACAAATTATTATACACCATCAGGAAATTTAAAAAGACTTCTGTACGGGCATGTATTTGAAAAAAAAGGAATATATATGCATTATTTTGAAGAGTTGTGTAATCTACAGTAGGCCACCTCTTGCTGTATTTTAAAATCTAATTGTTTAAACTCTAAGGAATAAAATGTTCAACTAAAAATTTGATTTCAAACTAGCAATACCAGAAAAATCAAGAAAGTTGGTTCTGGTTGTTCTTTAATGTTATCAATTTTAAAGCCAAGTTTGATAGCTACCACTATTTTAAAATCTAATACACCAGTCTTCATTAGCCAAAATATGTTTATCAATTTTTTTATAAGAAAGAAATTAGGACTTACCTTTCTTCTTCAACAACCACTTGATATACTGTTAAAATATTGCAAGTAATTGGCGCTGCCTATTCAGTGAGGTCCAGAAGAACACTGACAACTCTTGAACACATCTGCCATTAAATACCATTCGATTGCCCACTTTAGGCACATATCACTGCATTATGGAGTATTTTATCACCATTATCAACGTCAATACAATTTGTTAAATAATCATTGTTATGATTTTTGGCTGTTTACATTGACCTTTTCTATAAAATATCGAAATTTACCACGTATATTATTAACAAGCTCGTGATAGCGTGCATCTTTTAATTACGTTTTCAAATTAATGTCTGGTAGCTGAGAAAGTAATATGGTCGATTTAACTTAAAAAGAAAAACATATTTTTGCTTTTTTTGTCATTCAGTTCTAAATCTTTTATAAAAAGATGAAAAGAAACAATGATTATTTTATTATCCGACTTCCAACAAAGGAGGAGGTTCTCCATTCGTGCGTTTGTATTTTTTTTAATGTATGTACACTGATTTCTCCGAAAATTGTGAGCCTATTTCCTTTATCCCTTCTTTAATATTTTAGCATTTAGTAAATAAGGGTCTCGAAGTGGTCCCATTTCAATATGTCTTGGTTTAGGGTTCATCATTTTATGGAACAGACTCAATAGACCTGAATCATACGAGTAATTTCATTCGACGACTTAGAAGTGCCCTTAAGAAAGTCGATTAGTAATGAATAAATTGGAGCTATTTCCCTTGTGACCCTTTATACGATTAACAGGGACTTCATATTTCTATCATAAAATGTGTAGGCGCCTTTCGACAGATTTCATAGAATGTAGTTAGTAATAAATCATGGAGGTCAGTAATTATTAAAAAAGAATTATGACAAGTCAGCACAAAAAACACAAAACAAATCAATTAGCATAATATAATACAATGAATAATTGCACTAGCTATTTATTTATTGTTATTTTAATCGATGTTATACAATTATTGATTATATATTATTGTTGATATGTTTTAAATTTTATTTAAATGGCAAATGTGGATGAAAATGGAAATGGCGACAATACGAGCCTGAACACATTTTAAAGGAATTATTAGGATTTCTTTACGTTTTTCACACATAAACAGGTTCTTCACTTTCAACGCCGTCCGTCTTTCACTATTTCTTAATGTTTCGGACACAGAAATTAATAAAATTTAAAATAGCTGCATAGTTGTCTTCATAATGTCCACCATCTTAACAGACAGTGTGCCGATCACGCCATCGGAAGTATAAGTTGAAACGCACTCTAGTATTCATATGCAAAATACATTCTTTATCATGTCATATTGATTGCAATGCAATGCAATCACCCCTGTATTATATACTGCCGACTGCTGAGCACGGGCCTCCTCTACTACTGAGAGGGGTTAGGCCTTAGTCCACCACGCTGGCCTAGTGCGGGTTGGCAGACTTCACATACCCTCGAGATTCTTTTGGAGAATTCTCAGGTATGTAGAAACTCTCACGATGTTTTCCTTCACCGTTAAAGCGAACGATAATTAATTGATAAACAATACACACGTAACTTCGAAAAGTCAGAGGTGTGTGCCTTGGGTTTTGAACCTCCGGACAATGTCGCGGCAGACCGTTCCATTCCCAACTAGGCTATCGTCCACTTCCACATTGATTAGATATTTTGTATTTTGTTATCATTCTAGAAGAAGTAATTACGGGTGTTTAGAGATAATTACATAATTTTGATATTACATGACCCACAATAATTGGTTCAGTAGTTCATCAAAGTCACAACAATTTAGATAGCAATGTAGGTGTTTACACTTCACAATTTTGATTTCTTTTTGGTTCTCAACAAATATCGCGTGATTTTTTTAAATATATTTTGGTGTAATCTATCACGTAAGTGAAATAAACAAGGAAAATTGCTCAAAACAATTAGGGGAACAAAACTTTAAAATAGAACTAAACTTTTTGCTTAAGGTTTTAATTATAACTGATCACCATCTGATCACTAAATAATGCAGAGGCATTGTCGAAGAAATTAAAAAACAAAAAGCATCGGCTTTTTATTAGTAGTTCTCAATAAAGTAGCCAAGTGTAAACTCCTAAAAACAAAGAGACGGCATTGAATTTTCTTTACTTTCTAATCACAGAAAACACATATTAAGTGTTTTATCAGGTCTTTTGACTATGAATAGAGATTGAAGTGTCGTTTGAGTATTGTTATTAATTGAAGCGAGTGCGTTTAGATCATAATGCCAAATCTGACTGAATTGCATGTCTCCCGATCTATCACTTTGCTGGAAGAGGGTCGAACTATGCGTTATGTAGGAAATGATCTAGGAGTAGCCCTTCTGTTATCTACAGACTTTAGATGCGATACCGTGAGATGAGAGAATACTCAAGAATGCGTGGTCAAGGTCGAAAGAGAAAATTACATTTTGCAAGATCGCTACATCGTCAACAGTACTTTTTTTTATTGCATTGAATGACGAGACGAGTATGCCGTTCATCTGATGGTAAGCGATACGACCACCCATAAACAGTAGCAACACCATCCAGCACCTTGAGTTACAAAGAACTGTGTGGCATTCCACTGCGCTCGTCATCCTAAGACATAAGATGTTAAGTCTCATTATGTCCAGTAGTATTATGTTATGGTTACAGTACCACAACTGCAAGAGATCTTCAAAATACACTAAGGACGGCTACTGATGTAGAAATTTCCGACCAGACGGCAAGAAATAGATCGATGGAAGCAAATTTGAGATCACGCCGACCTCGGGCTGTGCGCATAACTATTCAACATAGACAAGCTCGCCGACAGTTTGTCCAAAATCAGGCGAATTAGCAACTTCGACATTGAACGCCAGTGCATTTTACTGACGGATCACAATTCCGTCTAAGACGTTGCGATGGTTGTCTCCGTGTTTACAATTCGAGCAGTACAGTGTAGCGATAGTCCAGGAATATGACGAGTTTGGATGTGGTTCTGTGATGATTTGGGGTGGAGTTAGCTTGGATGAGCGCACAAATTTTGTCGTTTTCAGCATGTGGTATCGGCCCAGGTTTTTCTTTTAATGCAAGATAATGTCAGGCCTAGAGGTGTTCGTTGCGTATCATACATAGTTATTAAAAACCGCTATTGCATCGATAGCTCAATAGCGGCTTTCGTGATTCTGAAAACTGACTATTTTTGATAACTAGCTATTGGCGATTAGGCTTTTGTGATTTTGAAAACTGACTATTTTGGTAACTAGTTATTGGCGAATAACGCTAAATCACAGATACGACATTATAGCAAGCTGTGCTCATAAGAGATCAAACACGTTAGTTTCTACTATTTTAAATATCTCAAAATCGATGTGTACGTCGGTCTTAATTAATTTATCACCATGAATCACGTAGTTCTTAATAACAGTCTGTACGGTTTAACGTACATTCATTTTTATTATATACTGATTACTTAAAGTGACTGCTACATAAATTTGGCTGATGCGGTAATGATTTATAGCAAACCAAACCAATTTTAAAACACTGTGTTTCGAACAACTTTACCGAACACACGTCACGAGAAAAGCAACTACTTCTCTCTGTGTAATATAAAAATATACTTTTTATACATCCGCAAGGAGACTTATTAACTTCAACAAACTACAACTTTGTGGATGTACAAGATTGTTCTTGGCTTTACCTCACCCCACTGCGCAACACACAATTTACAAATTTTGCAAGGGATCTGACCCCTATTATATTACATCAGGTTTTCTACACACAAAGACATAACTGAACTGTACACAGTCAGAAAATCATTATCGGTAAAAATCACTGGATAATCATAAAAATAGCTAGTTTTAGAAAATGCGAAAGTAACTCTGTTTGTCTATCTGTCTGTCGCGCTTTCACGCCAAAACTACTGAACCGATTTAAATGAAATTTGGTACGCAGATAGTCTAGAGCCTGAGAAAGGACATCGGCTACTTTTTATCCCGGGAAAATGTAAAGCGGGACTTTTATCCCGGAAAAACGTTTTCACGCGGGCGGAGCCGCGAGCAAAAGCTAGTAATATCAATAAAGCGTTACGATACAGGCCACATGCTGCAGCCATCACGGCAGATTACTTCCATCATGAAATCCGTGTAATGGAGTGACCTTCGATGAGCCCTGACCTAAATACGATCACGATATTTGGGACTTGCATGTCAGGACCATAATCTTGTTCCACTAATTGTTTTAAGCACTTTATTTGTATGATGTTTTTATATAAGATATTTTTTAAGGTTTCTTGAAGAAAAATATTTTTTTATCGCAAATGTCACATTAACAAGCTGTACACACAAAGACATTATAAAAAAACAATAGAAAAAACCTTTGAAAGTCGCAGCGGTGAGAATTCAGGCAAGGTTCGGCTCTAACGTTAAAAATATGAAATAAAACAACTTCCAATGTCGCTTGAATAAAAAACCCTGTTTTAAGTCTCATTTAATTTAATATCTTAGCCTAAATTATGTACAAGATTTATTATCTAAACAACATTACAAAATTACTTCATATTTTACCCCATCGTAATATAACCAAATTCTGCACTTTCTTTGACCGTTGGGTGATACTTCTTCTTTTGTTTCGTAGTAAGGAATTGGGTCATTACTCGGTCTGTAATTAAAACTAAATATATTATTTAAATTTGGAAGTACTGGCAATTTTTTCGTAAATTTATTCTTTCTCTGTTTGAATCTAGAATTTAATTTAAAACTATTTATATCGGAAAACTCATTATAGGGATAGGTTGTGAGGCTTTTATGTATTGGATTTTGATTATACGTGTTATAATATGTATCATCCGGTCTTATTGCAAAATAGGGTAGTGGCGGTGGAGGGGGTAACAATGGTGGTATGTACCCGTATATATCCGGATAAGGTTTGCTATAGCTAGGAATAACATCTACTGAAGGTTTATTTGCGTCATTTGTGAATGAATTTGCCGTTTCAGCTGTTTTTACTGGCCTCATTGTTTTTTCCATTGAATTGTGTAAAGGGTTTTGGTTACTATTGTTCATCCTCGATTTAGCTTCATCGAGTTTTATATCTTTCGATAAAATGGGGAAAAGATTTGCTGTTTCGTTAAAAACGTCTAAACGCTTCGTCATTAGGGCTATTTTCGTGGGATCGTCACTTTCAGAATTCTTGAGTTTATTTTGAACAGGACACACGGCTCCTAATATGTCTTCAGAGATATTGAACCAATCTTCCTTGACCATGTCCGAAGCTTTCTCAGCAATCATGATGATCGGTGCGTTCGTGTTACCGCTCACGATGGTCGGCATGATGCTACCGTCGACCACCCGGAGATTCTTGATGCCATACACCTGAAAATAGAACAATTCAATATTATAATAGGATTTGCTCGTTTCTTCCTTGTGTGTGTCCTAAGAATCTACTTCAGAAACACGATCATTAATATTAGTTTAGGCTGCGTAGTATAATATCGTGTGGTTAAAAATGCCAATGTTTAATTTATTTATATTTTGTGTAAATTGCACAAAAACAAGAAATATTACGTTATAGATAAACAAAACAATACTATCATCAGACCTATTACACCAATTATACATTTTATCTTCTCCATAAAAATATAGTCAGCTGTCAACGGATACCAACTGTATGAATATACATTTATTTATACATACACATTAACGCCTTTTATCCCCGAAGAGGTAGGCAGAGGCGCAATTAATGCAGTCATGATGTGTGCATGATGTGATAGTGGGCGAGCCTATCACCATATCTGGCACAAATTCCAGACTCCGGGATGATACTAAGTCGAAATACCCAATATCGCTTTGCCCGACCCGGGGATCGAACCCGAGACCTCAGCGCTGCAGTCGTATATAATATATTTAATAATTCCGTACATAGGTATGTAAATTTGGATGTGGGAGATAATCTCCAATCTACTGGTCTAATTCTATAAGTGGGTGCAATGCAATGCACGATTGCCCCGTATTATATACTGCCCACTGCTGAGCACGGGTCTCCTCTACTACTGATAGGGGTTAGGCCTTAGTCTACCACGCTGGCCTAGTGAGGATTGGCAGACTTCACATACCCTCGAATTTCTTATGGAGAATTCACAGGTATGTAGGTTGCCTCACAATGTTTTCCTTCACCGTTAAAGCGAAAGATAATTGATAAACAATATACACCTAACTTCGAAAAGTCAGAGGCCTCGGGTTTTGAATCTCCGGACATTGTCTCGGCAGACCGTTTCATTCCCAACTAGGCAAAAGTTGGTAAAAGTTGTTGTGCATAGAAATATATCCATATTTTCTCTGAGTGATATAGTCTTCTTTTTATACCCGAAATGGTATTTTACAAGAGCAGAGCCGCGAGTGGAAAATTAAACTAAATCATATTTTACGTTTTTTAAGTCCAAGCTTCAATATAAAAAAAGGAAAAAAACGCTTCAATATGGACAAACCGTTACTTAAATATCAATAAAACTGTGTGTTTATTAAGTGTGGATCTTTTCATATTTTTTGTGTGTAGTAAAATAAATGGTTTAAATGGTTTTAAAACGCACTTAGTTAATGACTGTATCTACCGTAGGTGAGAAAGAACTATAAAAGCCGTGTTAGTGTCGCATTTAAAAAGTTTATCTCCATATCATGGCAGCAGTTTGCATTGGCATAGCGTTCTCGCAAAGAATCAACTCACTGAACATAAATTTGGTATAGGTCATTGTTTCCTGACATGACCTACAGTTGATTAATATTTACTAGCATGTAGAGTACTAAAATATTTATTAAGGTACTTTGATCTTGATTTGTACTTTGATTGATTATGTCTTCTTTGTTCGGCGTTTACTCGGACCCTGAGGTTTCGAATTCATACTCGATATGGCGACAGGCTCGCACCCATCACATCATGCTACGCAATCCGTCCGGCAAATGTCGAAAATGTGGGTACCAGTTGCAACTAGTATACTTTTTGTCTTTTAGTATAGGTGCATCTGTGCATACCCCTTCGGTTATGAAAAGCGTGAGTGTGTATATGTTATACAGGAAATAAGTTTTGTCATAAAGATAAGTAATCCTGATTATGTAGCCCGCGCGGACTGTGGCTAAAACCCTCTCTGTAATAAACGAGGCAGCCCAGAAATGGGATAACATATACCGGGTTGGTATTATCATAACAACTAACTCTTAGTCTAGAATCCACAACCGCTCCAGGATTATTGTCGGGTCCCATCGCGCAGGTTCCCACTGGATGGTAGATCGTCAACGTGTGGTGTCTGGCCTGGCACTCTAGATGATCGTCAGACATCAGCTCGTGTTCCGCGCAGCCCGGGTTCCTGCGGGTGTTGGGACGCGCGTTCAGTGCCTTGAGTGCAGGCTGCTCGGTTAACGCTTGGGCTATGCGAGCTCCTTCGATCTGGAATAGAAATTGTTTGATATTTAAAACTAGCTTTTGCGGGCGGCTCCGCCGCCGTGAATGAGTTTTCCGGGATAAAAGTCCCGTTTTATATTTTCCCGGCATAAAACGTAGCCTATGTTACCCACTGATAATGCAGCTTTATATTGTTGAAAGAATGTTTTAAATCGGCCGTTTATTGTAAATGTAGTACATTTCGGTCGTGTCTTCTGCGCCTGTGTAAAATCGTTTCTCCGTTTAATAGTCTCACTGAACTTTTCCGAGATTAAAGTATCCTATATTACGTTTCTCCAGGATTTGGTCTATCTGTGACATAAATCTACTTTTCAGTTATTATTTTTTTTAACAAACTTTCGCATCTATAATTTAACTAGCTTTTGCGCGCGGCTTCGCCCGCGTGGAAAAGTTTTTCTGGGATAAAAAGTATGGCACTAATGTAGTAGTAATGTAGCTTCCTATTAGTGAAAGAATTTTCAAAATCGGTCCAGTGCTTCCATAGATTAGCGCGATCAAACAAACAAACAAACTCTTCAGCTTTATATAATAGTATAGATTTTAATTTTTAAATAGGATAAATTAATCTATTTAATATTTCAATTGCATTTCATTGCATTGACTTTGCTAAGTAAAAGTGAAATTGAATTAACAAGCTTACAGGGACAGACCCAAATCCTGCAAAAATTGTAACTACGTACTTGATGGATACCTCCTCTCAGTAGTGGAGGAGGCCCGTGCTCAGCAGTGGGCAGTATATAATACAGGGCTTATTGCATCTCATGGATATGCTATTTTTAGAAGTGTTTATTTTGGTGATCCGAGTTTCTTATCCATTCGTATCATTGCTATTGGAACTTAAATAAAATAATCTTTAGTCAATGTGATGTATTTTTAGTATACATTGCACGTTAATGACACTGTTATCGCTTTGCAACATTCTCCGTGTAATAATTATCATTTGTTTATAATTCTGGATGTTTATGTTTCGTTTATTATTGGTAGTTATGAGAAAGCATACTCTGCCCTTGACCTAGAGGTAAAAGACACAGGTTTGTAGACAAAATTTCGCTTCTTTGTTTCTATTCTAAACGCAATTGTAGCAAAAAATACAAGACCCTAATATAGTTTTACTCTCTATTAAAAGGTACTATTAAATACTACCATGGTTTCGTGATTTTAAAGCACTTATTTCAAGCTATGTTAATTTAGTATTTTATGTTTTAATGGACAAGATGATATTAATAATATATTACTCATTAATTATGTCTATCTGACTAGAATTTTATCACCCCCAATTATATTATATGCCAATTTATAATTTGACATTGTTTAAAGTATTAGGTCTTTAGTTTTTTTTTTTTTTATTTCTTTTTGTGAAAAATGTTTACACTATTAAATATTGATATTTAGGAGGCCGTAACCCAAAGTTAAAAAGTAATCCTTATATAGGAACACTTCGTTGTCGGTCTTTGTATCAATTTCTCTGTCAAGAGTTCTTTTCAGAAACGTGTGGAATATAACGTAATAACTTACCAAAACTTTTACATCGTCGGGATCCGTAAAATAATTCGGGTAGATAAATGGCGGTGAATATGGATTTGAATCTCGGAGTTTTATGAATCCACGACTTTTCGGCCTTAACAACAGCGGCACCACAGAAAATGACGGTTCGTATAAAATATCTTCGTACAATTCGGCATACGTCTCGTCTGTTAATCCGTTGGCTCTTTTCCCGAACAGTCCACCGTCCATGTTGTCAGCTGTTGGTGCTATAAATAATTGAACGTCAGGGTAGTCTTCACTAGGGTCTTGGAATTTCGTATTCACGAAAGCCATCGCTTCTGCCTCTATCATGCTGTACATTACACCAGTTTTGTGTATACTAAAGTCCATTAGACTTCCTATTGTAAACACAGTGTTTAAGTTAAAGCAATAATCGGATTCGTTTTTGTATGGATTGTCGAAGAGGAACGAGTGTCCACCCATCGCGACGTGGTCCTGTAAGTTTCGACCAACTCCAGGTGAATTGACTATTGGGTGAATGCCAACTTCTTTCAAATGCTGAGCATCACCGATTCCTGATAACATCAATAATTGTGGAGATTGGATGGATCCTGCCGATAAAATCACTTCTTTACTTGCTTTAATGATTTTATGTTGTCCACGTTTAACGAATTTTACTCCATACGCTGTGTTGTTTTCGTCAATTAAAACCTTTTCTACTAAAGAATGAAGGCTGACGTGCAAGTTTTGTCTTTGAGATACCGGTCGTAAGAATGCTTTTGCAGTGCTACATCTAAGACCGTCTCGAACGGTGGCCTGGGAACGAGTGAATCCTGTTTGCAATTCACCATTAACATCCCGTATGTGATAACCTAGTTGCGTAGCAGCTTCGAGTATTTTAGATGTGATTGGATGTTCGAACTGGAAGTAATCTACAGTTAAAGGACCTCCTATCCCATGGTAGGGGTCATTTAGATGTTCCGGTATTCTTATATCCTCGGATTTGATGAAGTATGGTAGTACATCTTCATACCCCCAGCCAGGGTTTCCCATATTTTCCCAGCTATCATAGTCGCGTTTGTTGCCTCTAATATACAACATAGCATTGAGTACACTTGAACCACCAAGCACTTTACCACGCGGCCACTTACACCTTCTATCAACCATGTTAACACAATATTGATCACTGGGTTCTGTCTCAAACTGCCAATCTATTGCCGAAGTTTGTAAAGTTGGAAACAGTATTGGCACTTCAGATAGCACATTTTCATCTGGACCCGCTTCTAAGAGAAGTATGTTCCAATTCGGATTCTCTGAGAGACGATTCGCGAGAACGGCACCCGCTGAACCACCTCCAACTATGATGAAGTCGTAACAATCGTACATTTCTTCGATACTGCGATCGTGAATTCTATGCTCTGAGTCCTCAATATCTGGCCTGTATAAGTGTATAGCCATCCTTATAACTATTAGAGCTCCGAGTCCAGGCAGAAGCCCGAACATGATTCTAGAGCTCGATACGATAGATTTGATGGACGGATGAGTCGACATGATGTATTGCGCTCGGTTGCAGCTGATTGACTATATAGAAAGTGATTGAATGGCCGCCTATTCAGCGATTCGTGTGATTTAGCAAGTTATTGTTTACGTCGCGTCAGGTTGTATTGTGATTCAGTTTGCAGTGCACAGAGTAATGATCAATATTGTATTGTTAGCTAAGGAATATTTTTTTTAAATTCAAATATGGAATATGGATTCAGTTTTATTACATGATTTGGTTTCTATTTCCTATTAAAATACGTATATATATCCTTATACGTAGTTTAAACATTTTAAATCTCAGATACACAGGCTGCAAATGCACTATCTCTAGTTTCATGGTAAAAATAACACCAAGCTTATCAAATAACTGAAGGCCACTGTTGCAGATAAACCCGAGTCTTTCCTTGGCTTATGTCAGTCAGTGTAATGCGTATGATGTTTTATTTTGTTTTGCTAAGTTATATAATTAATTGTATAGAATAATTAGGAGTAAGAGGCCGTCTGGGTGGGTACCACCGCAATGTCTATTTCTACCGCCAAGAATCAGTGTGCATGCACTGTTGTGTTTCAGTTTGAAGGACATTGTAGCCAGTATAACTACTGGACATAATGAGACTTAACATCTTATGTCTCAGGATGACGAGCGCAGTGGAATGCCACACAGTACTTTTTAACTCAAGGTGCTGCATGGTGTTGCTACTGTTTATGGGTGGTCGTATCGCTTACCATCAGGCAAACGGCATGCTCGTTTCGCCATTCAATGCAATTAAAAAAAAAAAAAAAAAAACAAAAAAAAAAAATGATTGGTCAAATAATTGTCAGTTCTTTGTTTATGTGCACAGTAAATACACGCTGTAGAAAACCTGCCATGGCGGCGTTCCGATGAATCGCGATCCAGCCTAAGCGGGGTCACTTCTATAATATATTTAGTATGGATGGCCAACACGATACTAATCGTTGATGTCTCATTCTCCCCTTAGTGACCATCCTGAGTCGAGGTTCGTAACCCGTTAGTGGGTTGCCCTCAGCATGGTCACTTAATTCAAAGGGTTGCAAGCGCCTAAAGCGTTCACCCTAAAGACTGGTGGCCAGAAAAGCCGACTCGCGTCAGGCTACTGGCAGATAGGGACAATAACAAAAAAAAACGATCATACGATAAATAACTTTTTCGATTTAATATACATATTTCAACTGCATTATACTTACCATCAGGTGCAGAGTAATGGCAGGCAAAAAGAACGTCATCTGTTTAAAACTACTCTATGTTTACTGCGTCAGCATTAACTGCGTGAAGTTCACTTTCAATAATCGTAATTACAACACAATAAGTACGAGTATGTGACCTACATCGAATAAAATAAGACCACATATACTTTTTTTAATAATTTATCTTATTAAATTAATTTTCGTTCAATTACGTACAGTCACCCACATAAGTAGCCGAACAAATTCAAAACTTCAAATCACCTATGCATGCTGAGTTTAATTGAAACATTTTTATCTTTGTGTAAAGTATAGCAAATCACTTAAATTTTAATTTTGTGACGAAAAAGAAATGTTTGTAAAAACACAAAAATGCATGGACGATTTGAAGTTTTAAATTTGTTCAGTTACTTATGTGGCTGACTGTACATTCTTAAACGAACACAGTTTGTAATTTTTTAATTACGCCAGTCTTTATTAGTATAATAACCTGTTTCTGTTCTTATTCATGGTAACTACTAACAAGTTACGCAAAATTTTACTGGAAATGAGTTTTACTAGTTATGACATAGTTATATTTCACAGGATATTGTACACTACGACGGATAAATTAGTAAATAAAAATTTAAGCTGGACGCAATAAAAGAGCCGAATTATTTCAGCTCACCTGGATATTTTATTATTTTAGTAACTTAACTCTAAGTTAACGAGTAACAAAAATAATATGTAAGAGGAATAAAATGTCATTTAGAATAAATATAAAACGTAACTACGGTAGGTATCTATATACAAATAAATAAAATTTAATACTGATTTTAACACGTTAATTTGTACGCTTCAGATGTAATATCTGGACATTCGTCGCTTCAGCCAGAATTCTTTGATCATGTCACTGCCTTTCTCGCCGATCATGATTATTGGAGCATTGGTATTACCACTGACCAGGTTAGGCATGATGCTTCCGTCAATCACTCTGAGGCCTTTCACTCCATACACTCTTAATTGTGGGTCGACAACTGCCTCACGATCCCAATATGGCCCCATTTTCGCAGTACCCACTGGATGGTAGATTGTGCAAGTGTATTGCCTTATCATGCATTCCCAGTATTCGTCTGTATATCTTTTCTTGCTCACACACGGTGGGAATACGTGTTTATTCAGCATCGAGCCATGCCTTTGGAACGCTTTTGTTCTAGAGAGAGCCACGGCGATTTTGACTCCTTCGATCAATGTTTTAATGTCCATTTCGTCTATCAAATAATTTGGGTAGATGTATGGATAATCGAACGGGTTCGCACTGCGCAGTTGAATGAATCCCTTGCTCCTCGGACGTAGTAACATGGGAATGACACTCCAGACGTCCATATTATTGATTGGTCGGTACACGGCGTCATAGAAAGTCTCCATCAGTCCATGCGCTTTGCGTATTTGTTCACCGCCGTCAGAATTAGTAGAACCAGAGACAAAATGGAATTCTATATCGGGAAAGTCATCAGATGCATTAACGTATTTTGTATTAACAAAAGCTAAGCCTTCTACTCCTCCCATAATGGTTAGAGGACCTTCACCTAACACTGCATATTCCATCAAAGTACTTACAGTGTGTAATCGTTGTTCTACTATCGATATTTCACCATTAACCATAAACGCCAATCCACCTAAACCGATATGATCTTGAAGATTTCTTCCAACATTTAAATTCTGGATTACTGGTATACGGTGTTTCGCAAGTTCTTCTGCCGGCCCAATGCCAGATAGCATCAGTAATTGGGCAGAATTAATTGTTCCAGCGGATAATATCACTTCTTTCCTTGCCCTAATACGATGTTTCATTTTATTACGCATGAACTCAACTCCAAAAGCAATTTTCGTTCGAGGATCAATCAGTACTTTTGTTACGTGAGCGTGGGTAGCAATATGTAAGTTTTGGCGGTCTTTAGCTGATCGCAAGAATGCTTTTGACGTGGAACAACGGCTGCCTCGTCTTATGGTACCTTGAGCTACCATGAATCCAGTCTGGTTCTCACCATTAATGTCCCTATTCATGTAACCCATTTCTAAGCCGGCTTCAATAAAACTCGAAACTAACGGTGTGTGGTATGGCGCCTCTGCTATTGTGAGGTACCCTCCACTACTATGATAAGGGGTTTGGCTTAAGTATGGGTTTTGGTTGTCTTCGGATTTCTTGAAGTAGTATAAGACGTCCTTGTAACCCCAGCCCTTATTGCCGAGAGCTTCCCAAGTGTCGTAATCTCTTCTATTTCCTCGTAGATAGAGCATATAGTTGAGTACAGAGCTGCCACCGAGGACCTTGCCACGTGGCCAGTTACAGCGTCCTCCTTCCATTGCTGAAAATGATTTCAATTACTCAATTAACAGTTTTAATAATTGCAGTGTTGAAGATGATCACCACCTCAATTTGTGTCTATTTTTTTGATTCCATGCCATAGGTGGTTCGATGCCGTCAACATTTTTATTGTCTGTAGATCAATCACAGATTTTTTAAGGTAATTATAGGTTGTTACAATATACTTTTTTTAAATAATTATCAAGTGTCTTACCCAAACAGCTGGTCCCTTGCGGTTCAGTCTTGTACTGCCAATCCAGTTTGCTCAGTTGTAAATATCCAGCCAAAAGGGGGACGTCTGATATCTCCGTTTCATCACCACCAGCTTCTAGTAATAACACTTTCCAATTTCCAACTTCTGATAGTCGATTTGCTACTACAGCTCCTGAAATTTTCATAAAAGTTTACATTAATAACCCAATAATCTAATTATTTGGAACAAAATTAAGGAATGTAAATCGTAAAAATATACTATGCAATACAAAATTATTATGTCTCCAACAATAGCCCTGATATAGCAATTACCTTCACTTTGAATTTCGTTCTTAGCTAGACTGTCGTGTAGAATAACTGGCCAGAATTCAGTATTAAATCATTTAAAAATGGGCATGCTATCAAAATATACATTAAAAACCAGGGTAATCGAATTTCTTGAGAGCCTTTACTAGTCTTTAACTGAATAAATGATGATTTACTTTACTGTGAGTCCAGTTATTCGACTTTCGACCTTATGTACGGCAACAGCTACTCACTGACCGGCAGACCCGGCGCCGACGATGATGAAGTCGTACTCCGGCAGCATCTGATCTCCGATGTCCGCCGGCCGACCCTCGGGGTCCGTCTGGTCATATTGGTAGTACGCTATAGCCGCTACTAACATCGGGATGAACCAAGCCACCTGGAATAGATGTAATAATTATAATTATTGCATTTACTGACTTGCTTTTTCTACTTACAATGCTAATTACAAGGTTTGTAAACTAGTGATATTAACAGTCACTTTGTTTATATGCTCACTAGGTGTTGCTCGCGGCTTGGCCCGCGTTAATCGTTGATTGTTAAGTGCTTTGTGCCAAATTTCATCCAGATCCGTTTTGTTTCTGCCTTTACTTCTAAGAAACATCCCAACATTTTCACAAACTTTCGCATTTATAATATTAGTAAGATTATGCCTTTATAATGATTGCGATTATCATAAATCTTTAATGAGCTTTTCTTTTTTTAAAATACATCGTTTTCTGGTTTTTCTATTTAATATGCTTCTGCAGATTAAATGATTTGAAAACAAATTTAATAGCTCCAGATATTATGATTTTTTTATATTTACGCGAATGTTAACATGGAAATAAAACATTTTTTCCCGATTTATCGCGGTTTTTTATTTCAAGCTGAAAATGTTATCCCCTACCCCTAAACTCCAAAAAATTAACACGTAATGTAAATTTAGAAAAACGTCAGCCAATAGCGAGTCGGGCTTGTGTGCCGATGGTTTCATAATCCCATCACGTTTAATCTTTAAATTGGTTACGACATACGCTGCAATAACACCAATTCTATGAAAATTTCCGGCTACTATGGCACAAAAGAGCCCTTTAAAAGTCAGTCTTCTTAAAATTATTAAAAAAAAATGCAACTCGTAAGTCAATGTCGGTTATTTAACCCCGACTAAAAAGCGGGGTGTTGTAAGTTTAGGGTGTGTATCTGTGTCTCTGTATGTCTGTGGCATCGTAGCTCTCAAACGAATGGACCAATCTTGACGCGGTTTTTTTTTTAATTTGTGATTGATCAAGAGACCAATACGTCAGTCACGTGTTTGTCTCTCAACTAATCCCAATAAACGAAACGGAGTGGTTTCGTGTTTTTTTGGCATATTCTAAGCACACAAATATATTGTCACCAACCTGCGAACCGCTGGCGGCGGCGATGGCCGTCCCCGACAACACGTCCGCGGCTGCGTTCATTATCGCGCTCATCTCTGCACCTGCAATCATTAACATTCATCATTAGCTCGTGGTAGAGTTTATCTTATATCTGTCTGGATACAGCGACCACCGAACACAAGGTCTTCAAACGTGCCATAGTGGGCCACGTGAGTGTGTTGCTCCTGGAGCAGTCTATGTAGGTATAACAGTTTCAAACAGATCAACGTTTGTGTAGACTGGCGCGGGAAAATCCTCTCTCGTCAGTGGACACTCTATCTGGACCTCATGCCGCTTACCATCAGATGCAGCGGGGTCAGTATTTCGTGATGTATAAAAAAAAAACGCTTATGTCTCCGAAGGCGTAGTCAGTTATGCAACTAGTAGGTAATTGGTGTCTTTTGGTGGTTTTTACTGGTGGTAGGTCTCTCATATGTAAGAGTCCGTCTGGGTGGGTACCACCGCAATGTCTATTTCTACCGCCAAGCAGCAGTGTGCATGCATTGTTGTGTTTCGGTTTGAAGGACATTGTAGCCAGTGTAACTACTGGACATAATTAGACTTAATAACTTATGTCTCAGGATGACGAGCGCAGTGGAATGCACAAACACAGAACTTTGTACTCAAGGTGCTGGATGCTGTTGCTACTGTTTATGGGCGGTCGCATCGCTTACCATTAGGCGAACGGCATGCTCGTCTCGTCATTCAATACCATAAAAAAAAAGTAAGTCTTACAACGATGGTTTTCCTCTTCGCGATAAAAACTAGATTATCGATATCGTGCAGACCTTCGAGAAGGGTTGACAGTTCTGCTGGACTCACCAGTCTGACGAACCAGCACTAGACCACGCGGTAAAGATAATATTCTCTCGAAGAAGTGAATGCAGAAGTGGTTTCGTTTTCAGTAGAATGTATTTGTTTTTGAGTACCTCAAAGCTTTTCCTTATGAATCGAAAAAGTGCATATTTGAAACACGCAACCTCATAGAGGACAAATTTATCACCATGGTAGATGTATTTTTTTATATAACCCGAAAAGTAGCAAGTGTGTCACCTAATGTAAAGTGAGAATAAACACAATACAAGAAAAAACATCGACACCGGCCATCAAAAAGGAATAGGGAGAAAAGGAAATAGCATGTATGGGTTCTTGTTCATTTTATTCATTAATCAAAATAAAACCATAAACTGTCACTTTACGTTCATTTCCTGTTTGACAGCAGTGGGTACTACAGCTGTACCGGAGTATTCACGTGTAGATAAATAATATGCCTATGATAGTTATACCAACTTCTAAAAGATTAAAATTCTAAAGCTATTGAAGACGTAAACAATGCGTCTTATGTTTAATAACTGACCTACACGAGAGACCATCGTGGGGAGTGCCGTTAACCGTACAAGCGGGCGACGTGCGACGCGCCGCGTGCGCCTGCGCAGGTGTCGATGCACTAACGGTCACGACGTCCTTTTCAACTGGCACACTTTTCACCGTATGATCCAAATGCCATTTCTTTTTTCCGGTACGATTTGGAATACAAATGCGATAAATTACTTATTCTGAATATACTTTTTATTAGGAGACGAGTTCGAGCCTTAGGTTATCTAATATTTTTCGCACCAATCAATTAGGGTTGTATGACGCTTTATTACTTAAATTATACGCAATTTTACTATAACAATATTGTCCATGGATTGTAGGATGTATTTCTTTCTCTTCCTTGAACAAGGTAAAACACTCGGTCTTAAACAAGATCCACGTTCTTTAAATCCTCTGAATTTTCTTAGAAAGTGAATCTGAGATTGAGATACTCACACTAAGTAACCCGGCTGACACTGCACAGGCCACTTACAGCATATTAACAAGTTCCGGTGAAAATTAACCGATAGTGTTACATAATAATAATGTAATAAGCTGTAGTTAGTGTGCCGTTAACTATTCGGAATATTGATCGAGTTACAACATGTTTGTGTCTTCAGAAAGAATTTGGACAGCGATCGATGGAAGGGTGCTTGTAAGTTACCGCGGTGATTTACGTATTCTCTGGGTAACATTGAAAGCCGAATAAAAAGTGGCCATTCAATTTTGTTGTTGCCTTCTCTAGCCAGGTGATCTGGTAATATTTTAACCTTAGTTGTACATGAGCTGTGAACCGGGAGGTCAAGGTTTTAAATTTCCGATAGGACAGCACTTTGTGTAGGTAACATTCAGCTGGATACCTCTAAGGAGTTTGTCTTAACCTAAATGGGTGAGCGTGAAAACTTAAACCAAACCTATTTTGTAACATGCTTGAAATAATATTATGTTGCACCGAGCCCAAGCGCGGAGTAGGATACGGATGGATGAAAGAAAAGGAAGTTCCTACACAGAACCTGCGGCCCACCGGGATTTACTAATGGCCTATCTGACTTCAAAACAGTCACTAAAACTAAAGTATTTTTTCCCGATTACTTAATCTGTATGCTAACCTTATAAGAATTAAACAAGATATATATTATAAGATAAGAATTAAACATAACACGCTCACTTCTCATAATTTGGTTGGTAATATAGCTAGAACAACAAAATTTTGGAGTGAACAGATGCCTCCGACTGTGTTTGTAAACACTGTGAACTAAGATTATTCAAAACCAAAATAAATTATTCAAATTAAAATCTTGTTTCTATCTTTTCAGTTCTTCAATGAATTTAATAAAGATGGCAGATATTGGCGCAGTCGGGTTTTTTGTTTTTCTTAAATATTTTTTTTATTTTGATACCACACTCGATATTTATTTATATTTTGATAACATGATTTTTTTTAAATTACTTTTTGCCGCCAAAAATCCTTAATTTTGTTTTATTTTTTATTTTGATGTACCCAGTGTCACTCTCACAACTAAGACGAATCTATTGACACCACTCACATAAAAGTACGACAAGCCGTTTAGGCTCTAGGGCGTGCCAGAGAATATACATACATACATACATACATACACTCGAAAAATATAACCCCCCTTCTTTCGCAGTCGGGTAAAAACCTTTGTCTTGTGAAGGACGTCAACCTCCATTAAATGATATTATGATTTCAATCTCTAAGAGAATGACATCAAATAAACGTTGTATCTCAATTGCCTAACATTACGAGGTAGAAAACGGAGAAAGTGCGCACATTTTGCGGTCTCTGTATTTGCTCAGATGCATATTGTGATTTTCTTGCATCCGTAAAATCATGGGCTTTCTGTGGTTTTTCGCATGAATATATTAGATTTTTTCACAAGGGTGTAAAGAAAATTGAGTTATTATTTTATCGTTGAGACAATATTTTGTGTATGTTATAAATTTTATTAATTACAGACACACGCCTTTTTTCTCGTAGGGGTAGGCAGAGCCGCAACTAATGCACCTACTTTTCGCCGTGCGTATTCCGTCCCATGATGTGATAGGGGGCGAGCCTATCGCCACTAGGTTTGATGTTCTAGTTTAATCTAAGTACAATAAGATGAGATAACATCCCTTGTTCCTAATGGAATAAAGATATATTTTTTTTGACCAGCGATATTTCTTGGGCTAGTATAATTTCTCTTTCTATTTCGATTACTCTATACTTACCATCAGGTAATCTGTCACACATAATCGACCAGTCGCACTCAACCTCTTTTTATACGGGTCACAATTACGTCTTAGGGCGGTATTAATAAAACAATCTCATGTTTGAGTAAAATCTCAAGTAAACATTTAATGTATTGAACTATTTAATAAACAGAGCTTAAGCTGTCATTTAAGAGTTTGTTCTCAGCTGAGTAAGCGCTGTTAAATAAACAAAACTTTGTTGTCAAAATCCGTCACATATTGTCACTTAAGATGTCACTTGAGCTGCTGTTAATTTGGATTTATTAAATGGCGACTATCTTCAGATGCCGACTTTAATTTGATAGCGTCTCAGCTGATATCGCACTTCAGAGCGATATTGAGTTGCATCTATTAATCCGGCCCTTAGTTATGGTGCCTCGGGTTCCAAAGTATATAGATTGACTTACTAAGTGTCTAACAATGTAATAAAAAAACAATTAACTGGATGATTTAATTCTTATAAGGTTAGCATACAGATTGAGTGATGTCGAGAAAAAAGGCTTTAGTTTTAGTGAATTTTTTGAAGTCCGATGGGCCACTAGCAAATCCCGGTGGGCCGCAGGTGCTGTGTGTAGATACTTCCTTTTCTTTCAAAGGGTCGGTGCAATATTATTTCAAGCATGTTACAAAATAGGTATCTGTTAGCTTCACGCTCAGCCACTCTGAAGTCTGAAGTCACGCTGAAGTCAATCTCTTCTGGTAGGTATATCCAGCTAAATTATAGAATACCCTACAGAAAGTGTTGCCCGATCAGGAATTGGATGCTTCTAAAACTTGGTTAACAGCTCATATACAACAAAGGTTAAAAGATTACCAGATCACCTGGCTAGAGAAGGCAATTACAAAATACATAATCGAATGGCCACTTTTTATTCGGCTTTCAATGTTACCCAGAGAATACGAAAACTACCTCCGTAACTTACAAGCACCCTTCTATCGGTCGCTGTCCAAACTCTTTCCGAAGACACAAACATTTTGTAACCCGATCAATATTCCGAATAGTCAACGGCACACTAACTACAGCTTACTTTTTTCCGAGAGACAGTATAAAATGCCTTTGAAGATTTTGTAGGCTTCCGCACACATGACTTCTTCAAGAAGGCATTGCAAAATTACCACTGCGCTGACAGAGATGCATCGATAGCATGGGTGCATATTTTGATTGATAGAAAACTTTATGTATACTAAACGGCAATTTCATAGGTAAAAAGTAAAGACCTAATATTTCCCCGGTTGGAATATAAAGGTACGTGACCAAATGTGTGTTACAATCACTGTGCGTTTTTGAAGTTATACTTCTTTTGGCGCGTTAGGGAAAAAAGATGAGAGTAAATTTTTACGATGCGCGCGCACACCGTCACGAAAAACCGAGACCCTGAAGTTAGCTATAGTCAACATTTTAGTTTTGAATTTTGAACGTAGAATAAGGCAAAAGATAAAAATTTTAAAAGATTTTTAACTTGTTACGCCATTTTTTATTTTATACTAGATTTTTGCTCGCGGCTCCGCCCACGAGAAAAAGTTGTTCCGGGATAAAAATATTTTCCCGGTATAAAAATTAAAGATAAAAAGCCTATGGCACTCAGGAGGAATGACCCTACTGCATCTGATGGTAAGATTAATGATTACCTCTCATCGGCCGACACAAATATACCTGACTGAAATCGAATGTATACAAGCCGATCCCGAAACGTGACACACTTAGGTGGGCCACTATGACGGGCTTTACGCCTCGTGTACGGTGGTCGCTACCGAACGGATACAAATAATCTACCACCAGTACTGGGCTACTTAAAAAACTCCGATACACAAATAAATAATATCGAAGTGCTGGTCACTTAAGAAAAACAAAATAAAAAAATAACGAACGTACGAAACGAGCTAAAAAGGAACTCCTACGAAGAATGTTGCTGCTCTACATGTTTAAAAATTGAATGCGAATGAATCACGCAGAGTTACAAAAAAGGCGGCAAAACTATTACCAACCTGCAATCAATTAATACAGGGGCTAAGAAATTGATTGTCCGTCATCTTACTCACCGTAAATTCAAACTTTCACCAAAAGCACATGAGAACAATAACACGCCGCGAAACATTTGAAACTTTTTTGTCACAATTTCACCGCAACCCCGACCTTATGGACTATGTTATGAAGGACATGTATTTTTTTAACAAGACTACATACGTTTCGACGTCGAAACGGTAAAGTCTATGCTATTGAGACAGGCACTTTCTTCGAACGCCAATGAGTAACTCGCGGGGCCAACGGTCCGACCGTTTGGTGGGAGGCACGCATTGAGGACCGACGAAAGTGGTTTATATTTCTGGAATGTTTTTGCCTTTATTCTGTTTCCTGAGTTACTTTTTAACGTTGATTAGTTGGTAACTATTCGGATCGCTGTTCCTGTGGTATTTATTATCAGCTTTATCTTGAGAAGGAAGTGACGTCACTACCCCTGATGTTAAGTGCGGTGAAGTCCAAGAAAAATATCGATCAGAGTCGTCTATCGTAAATTGGTATATTTAGCTACTCAAAAAGATCCAATGTAACTTTATTCTCTATGGCCATATGTGATTATCTTTGCCATGATATCAAAGTCTTGGTCGTTATGGTTTGCTAAAATAACACTCCAATATTCATTCACCTTCATAAGAAATTGTAAACATGGTATGTTTTTCTTATAACGTACTTCGATAATCAAGTAAGTGGGTCGCAGAATGGTCGCAGGTTAAAAATGTTATATTATTACTAGCTCTTGCCTGCGGCTCTGCCCGCGTGAATGAGTTTTCCCGGGATAAAAGTCCCGCTTTATATTTTCCCGAGATAAAAAGTACCCTACCCTGTGTTAATCCAGGACATGATCTACCCGTGTGCCAAATTTCATCGAAATCCGTTCAGTAGTTTTTGGGTGAAAGAGTAACAAACATCCATACTTACAAACTTTCGCGTTTATAATATTATAGTAGGATTCTGTGCATCTCTTCTAAAAGTATCACATCATTTTAATTTGCAACATTAGATTGAAAATTTTATAAGGAATATTTTGGTAGTTTAAAATTTTGCAAAAAGACCTAAGATGAGTTTTTAAAGACATTATTCGTAAACCTTTGCGTAGTCCCATCGTAACTCGTGCGCCGTAAATGTATGGATCGAATGCTCAAAGCCGTTTGCTCGGGGGACGGCTTTAAATAATAAAAATGTGTGGATATGGATCCACCGACGATACCTACTTATGTTTTAGGCTTATTTATATTAAACTAGATATGTTTCATTGTGAGTATGATGTAAAATTTCAATAATTTTATTTTCGTAAATTATATAACTTATCATTCATAATATTATATATGGTTTTATCTACAAACATTTGGCATTATTTATGAAGTATACATACTTTTGTTATAACATTATCATTCGTCGAAGCCCTAGCTCTTAATATTTAGATTTCTTCTTTCCCTGCCTATAATGCCTTGCGGTAACGTATATGGTTTGCAATTTGCAGTGCAACTACCCTCCCACGACCTCGGATTCTATCCCCGGTTAGTTGCAACGCTTAGCTATTCGGGGAGTTCTGCTTACCCCTTGCCTCCGTGTTAATTAAGTAGAAAAACTTAATATAACTGCTCGACCCGGAATTACAACTCAAGACCTCAGAGCAACAGTTGTATCGCGCACGATATACAACTACGCCATCGAGGTAGATAGAGTAGAGATAGATAGGTAGATAGATAGATTCAGTCCCAATCATATACATTTTCTTGTTCCACCATTATATTTTGATCGATGGCAAAAGAATAATATCCATGTAGGTACATGGTACATACATACATATAGCATCACGCCTTTTTCCCTTTTCAGGGGTAGGCAGAGGTGTATTACATCCACATTTCGCCAGCTATGTCAGGTCCCATGTAATAGGGGGCGGGCCTGTTGCCATTTACCGGACACATTTTCAGACTTCGTGCTGATACTGAGTAGAAAAACCCAATATCACTTTGCCCGACCCGGGAATCGAACCCGAGACCTCGGCACTGCAGTCGTACCGTAATACAACTACGCCACCGAGGCAGTTCCATGTAGGTAGGTCCCATAAATTCGTGTTAGGAAAACCAAATCAAGCTAACAGTGTACACGTATTTTATTTTTAAAACGACTATGTAACCAAATGTAATATGTAAAAATGTATGTGACTATGTACCTATATTGCTTTAATCTTTAATATGTTGTCAATTTGATAACCCGTTGCTCATAAAAGATAATTTTTGTTTAATTTCAAATTAGTAGTAATTAACACTGTTATATCACGGCAATGATATTATGTTTTTTTTATTTATGTAAAGACTACTTGAGGGAATTAGACACAGAAATGAAATTGTCATACGGAAGGACCGATTATAATATGTAGTCCGATTTTTTAATCCCTTTCTTATACGATTTAATAGAATTTATTTTAGATGTCGGGAAAGATTTTGTGGTGAAGTATATTATAAAAATACGCATGCTCACGCCTTTTATCCCCGAAGGGGTAGGCAGAGGCGCAACTAGTGCACCCACTTTTCGCCAAGCGTATTCCGTCTCATGATGTGATAAGGGGCGAGCCTATCACCATACCGGGCACAAATTCCAGACTCCGGGCTGATACTGAATAGAAAAATCCAATATCACTTTGCCCGACCCGGGATCGAACCCGAGACCTCAGCCATCATGACTGTCATTATGAAAATAAAATGGCGATTAATATGTTATTTCGAAATTATGTAAATTACTATTCAGAGTCCTGACAAATGTTAATCTGTGACATGTCATACATTTTCAGTAGTATTATAAATTCTATTTGGTCATAGATTAACGAAGGCGTTGTTAAAAACTAGTTTACATTTGTTTTCGCGTTATAACAGAAAATTTTAATATGGATTACCTTGAAATAGACGACGAAAGTGAGCAGCATGGAAGTCGGAAACGGAAATAAATGAATGTTAACTAACAGAGCACGTATGACGAATAACTTAAACAATTCAAAATATACGATTGATGAGTTATCTATGTGGATAAAATGCCATGTGTAAGATCGAAAAAAATGGTGTACAAATAATCTCTTACAAATGCGAAAAAGCGGAGATAATAGAAATCTAGTTTAAATCAAATCGTAACTTAATTGAGTGATGAAACTATCATGTATTCATACTCAAGTGTATTAGTTAAGAACAATATTTGTCATGTCAAAAGAAAAACCGAAACCTTAATGACGGTATTGATGCCTTTAATAAATTGATGATTTAATGCCTTAAATGCCTCAGACATGATGTAACGTAAATCGCTGCAGGAAGGGACGCAATTTCGCTAGAAAAGTGAAAGTTTTAAGGATAAACTGATAAACAACTATACACAGATGGGTCGCAAGAAACCCGTTTTCATAGAATATTTAATCTTATCTAATACGTAAACTTTTCTCAACTGGGGTTGACAAACTTACAGTCTGTTTCGTCTGGAACCATCAACATTTAATATTACTTTTTTCATATTTGTATTCATTATGCATATGGTTTAGAAATTTTTAATTTAGAATGTATTTAAATAATTTAAGTTTTAATTCCTTTATCTTTTTTTCATACATTTAAATATAGGTACATCATGCATTAGTTTTGAAATAATATTTGAAATTATATTGTACTAGCATTGCGCGCGGCACCGCCCGCGTGTAAAAGTTTTCCGGGATAAAAAGTAGCCTATAGCACTCAGGAGTAATGTAGCTTCCTATTAGTGAAAGAATTTTCAAAATCGGTCCAGTAGTTCCTGCGATTAGCGCGTTCAAACAAACAAACTCTTCAGCTTTATATATTAGTATAGATTTAAATAATTTAATTGTTGTGATATACATACGTACGTAGTAGTATTTATTATCTTGGTGAATGAACTTCTATTAAAGGGAATAGTGGTTGAACACGTTGTGCGGATGATGTCGTTTTAAACTAGAATGCGGATAAACCGTTTTAACAACTTTTTCAGCACTGAGTCGATGAATATTTTATAAATTGTATCTATTACATACTCTCTTTTTAGTAACCAATTAAAAAATAATCTTTTAAAGTTGTTGTTTAATTTGAAAATGTTTTCTCCCCTGCCCTTACTTCACAAAATTTGTTCCAGTGTCAAAACCGATTTGAAATCGTTTTATATTTGAAATATATAAATATTTTTATGATAAGTATAATTAATCTAAATAATTACAACATTTCACATATTAAGTGTAATTTTTTTACAGGTGGATGTTGCGGTTCGACGACGAAACGCACGATCGTGGGCGGGTGGGCGTGGGCCTGGTGGCTCGTCACAGACGTGCAACGTATCTCTCTCGAGGTTAGTTTTTTTTAATATATATAAATGAATAACGAAATGAGCAACCCTGATGGTAAGTGAAACGACTTCTAAATTTATTATCGGTAGCAAAATCAGTCGAACTTTGGATTACAAAGCCTCTACTGGGACCTGAAATAGCTGGCGAAAATGAGGGTGTAATTATTCTTCTGCTTTGAACAGGGGAAACGATGTAAACCTATGTATGTACGAAAAATATGTAAACGGGCCGCCTGATACCAATTGAAAAATTGAGTGAATTGCTGATTTTTAATGGGAATGTGGAAGCCAATAAATATACATGGCGACAAGTAGAGTCAGACATGTAGAGTCAACTGTAACGTCACTATTGAGTCCCGGTTTGAAGGACTATAATTATAACTGTTCTTGACACTACCGTTTATTCCAGGTTATGACACTAAACCCGATGTGCGAGTACGTAGAAACCGCTCAGGGAGTACCGCTCACCGTCACCGGCGTCGCCCAATGCAAGATCATGAACGAGGACGAGCTTCTCACGACTGCTTGCGAACAGTTCCTGGGCAAGAACGTCAAGGAGATCAAAATGACAGTCCTGCAGACGCTGGAGGGTCACCTACGCGCTATATTAGGTAAGTTGGGAAAATTGTGTTTAGCGCCATCTAGCGGTGGAGGGGTGCGATACTTGTGGAGGCATTGTAAGAATAATGAGACGGATTATAGTAGTTTATTTATGTGATTCTAGATGTCGTTACAGTGATTGCTTTTTAAATAAGTTCAAAAAAAGAACAAGATTTTCATTGAAGATATTTTTATTTTATTATTTTATCGTCTCAATGGTCAAGTATTAATATAAACAAACATAATATAATTTAATATACTATATTAGACGACATAAAATAGTAAAAATATAATATTTATGTACATGAAATGTAAAATCTACTTTCCTCGAAAAGAATCTTAAAAAGTTTAATATAATAATCTATTTTACGAACTTTTACTGGTGGTAGGTCTCTCATATTATGTAAGAGTCGGTCTGGGTGGGTACCACCGCAATGTCTATTTCTACCGCCAAGCAGCAGTGTGTATGCACTGTTGTGTTTCGGTTTCAAGGACATTGTAGCCAGTGTAACTACTGGACATAATGAGACTAAACATCTTATGTCTCTGGATGACGAGCCCAGTGGAATGCCACACAGAACTTTGTAACTCAAGGTCCTGGATGGTGTTGCTACTGTTTATGGGTGGTCGTATCGCTTACCATCAGGCGAACGGCATGCACGTCTCGTCAATCAATGCCATAAAAAAAATATATTTCGAACTAAATATCATAAAGGAAATGATAGTATTGTTCATTGCATGTATTAAACATACAATAAAATCGTCAACCACCTGCCAGAACTTCCGATAACTTGCCCGCAGCACGTTATTGTTTTTATACTTCCTTTTCCGGTCTGCCTCGGTGGCGTAGTTGTATTATGGTACGACAGCGCTGAGGTCTCGCGGTCGATCTCCGGGTCAGGCAAAGTGATATTGGATTTTATACTCAGTATCAGCCTGGAGTCTGGAATTTGTGCCCGATATGGTGATAAGCTCGATATGACATCATGGAAAGGAATCACTAGTTGCGTCTCTGCAACCCTTCGGGGTTATAAGGCGTGAGTGTATGTCGCACTCATAATAAAACAATGACCTAATCCAAAATCGTTGACTTGTGGGAATCGTCACAAAAACTAACTATATACGATTTTTTTTTTAAGTTAGGCGGAGAATGAACATAAATTCAAACGATTTTGACCCTATTCCCAATGTTGCAAAGAAGCATTCTTTTTCTTAGTCGATGCAGCTTGCCCTTTCGGGTCAATATTTTGCTAAAACTCATCTAGCCAAATTTTGGATTAGGTCATTGTTTTATTAAGAGTGCGATGTATGCAGTATCTTCGGCAATGACCTACATAGTATGTTATAGTACCGATTATTGAGTACGCAGGTGCGCCGGATGCACTTCATCACGAGCCGCCTCGGTCAACGATCCGTTCGGGGTTCACTCGTCGATATGAGAGTGTCTGCCATTTTGACGAATGGTAGATATTATGTGGCAATGTCACAAAATCTTTTTTCCTAGCAACAATGTTGTTTCAATATCAGTCACGCAGAGCAGTAAAAAATATTGTGAGGGTATATACGATAATGAGCGTAGTTAATTAGTGGTTATAATTTTCATTAATATAAGTCTTCATAGGGAAAGATATAAATGTACCGAAAAAATATAAAACGATTTTATTGCTTTTATTTTCAATTCTTTCTGGAATTGTTGATCGCGAAGCTATTTAAATTATAAACTTATGCGTTGTTTAAGTAAACAAATATAAATAAAAAAGTGGTAGGTGCTATTCAGTACAAGAGTATTTCAATTACCACAATATGTTTCGTGCAAGTCTTCCACGTTACTCAATTTTAATTTACTTTCATCATTCAAATTCCGAACGCACCGCTTTCTCAGTGGCATAAAAAATCTTCCATAAGCGAATGCCATTGTCGCCCTATTGCCCAATTGACAGGTGAGTCATTGTGAATCGCGTTTCGTTTCAATCAACCGCGTTGCCACACAACGAGTGCCAGTTAACAAGAAATTGATGCCCTAGCGGTACTTTTCCAATCAAGTACCTTCCTTAACTAAGTCTTGGACAGAATACGTTTTGGCTCATTTAAGTACTTACCTATCTTATTTGAGGGGACACTTTGCCCCTTTACTTTTTGGTTTTGATAAATTACAAAATATCGCAAGGAAACTCGCACATCCGAGAATTATCAAATTTCAGAGATATTTGAAATCTGCCAAGCGACAAAATTGTCAGCGTGGTGGGTGGAAGGGATAACCCTTTCAGTATATCGTTGAGGAGGCCCGTGCTCTGCGTTGTATAGTCTAAAATACAGGGTTGATTACTTTGTAATAATAAGTATATCTCTTCTGATTTACTCGACGGGTAGCGGATGGATGCGGGCTGCTCAACACCGGGATGGTTGGCGCTCGCTTTGGGAGGCCTTCGTTTAGCAGTGGACGGCGACAGGCTGATTGATTTACTCGACGCAATGGTTAATAAATATGCTAGAAACAGAAAAAATAATTGATAAAATAAATTACGCAAATGTATTTGACAAAGTATGTCAATTTATAAATAAATATTGGGAAGACGAACTTACAGCCCTTAATCAATCTAACGGTAAAAACCCAACTACTATGTGTTTTTTGCGAATGATACACTGCACAGGACTGTGAACTGGAATAGTGTCCTGTAGAAACACTCATGTACGTTGCGACGCAGTCAGTGACCGTAATGTACGGCTAGCAAATTCAATTGTTTTTTTACATTATAATTTTTTTTTCAAATTTTTTTGTTACATGCCAGTCCGAAATATCGGGTTGAACAATGTTTTTTTTTAGGCAGAAATGTTTGTGTATGAATTCACTGGTCCTACCGACTAAAATTCCGCAGTATTTAGCTGATTTCGATATATTATAGGAGGCCACGGTGTATCGCTGTGAACCATCCTAATGCCAGGCAATAACTCATTGTATCTTCTATCTCAGTTCTATCTGTACTACGTATGTAATTGTAATGATAATAATAAAAAAATCTGGGCAGTCAGTCCCATTTTCAACTTAGCCATTGTCGCTAAATAGAATTTCAGATAGGAATATTTTCATATATTGTAATGTAATTCAGTTCTATTTTTAAATTGGGTATAGTTTTTCGACCCAAATTTTCACAATATGAATTTAAGTACCGGATAAACAGCCTGGAAATCTTAAGGGGAGGCCTATGTTCAGCAGGGGACATCATGTGGCTGATGATAATATGCTAATGGTACCATAAGTGTGCACGTGCATTTTTTTTATACTCTGGTATAATTTACTTTTCGATTTTTCACAATATAATATTACGAACTTGAGTGCCTTATACGCTGACGGTACCATAGGTGTGCACGTGCAATTGATCACGTAGGCGCTTGAACTACCCTACCGTACGAACGCTTTTACCCAGCGCCGCGCCGCGCTGTAACCGTGGTGAAATAGAGCCTTTATAATCCGATGCGCATTTGCACGGTATTGTGTGCAGTTTAGATAGTACAGACAGCAGTTGGATAGAAAACTTGTCTACTCAATCTTATAAATGAATATTTTTTTGGACCGCCTCGATGGCGTAGTTGTGTTACGGTGCGAATGCAATGCTTACGTCTCGGGTTCGATTCCCGGGTCGGGCAAAGTGGTATTGGGTTTTTCTATTCAGTATCAGCCTGAAGTCTAGAATTAGAGGCCGATATGGCAATAGGCTCGCCCCCTATCATTTCATGGCACGGAATACGCACAGCGAAAAATGGGTGCACTAGTTGCGGCTCTGCTTACCCCTTGGCGATATCGGATCGGATATCGGGGATAAAAGACCGGAGTGTGCATATATGTATGTATGTAGTTTTTTATGAATCAAGATCACTTCAGGTCGTACTAAAAAGTATTCTCTAAGTCAGCCAGGTTCTAAATGTAAGTAGTCTTCTCTATGTTATCTAACGGCTTTGATGATTTCATCTCCAGAGATCTTTTCATATAACTACTTGGAAATTTAAAATCCGATGCAGCATTTTAAAAGGTCACGATGAAATGCTTAGAATCTTGAGACGTGGGAGATGTCTCTCTCCGATAAGATTCAGTTTTTACTTACAAAGTAATCCAATGACTTTTTTACATCTTTAGAAGTCATTGCACATTTTTAAGACGAGCTGATAACGCTACAAAAACGCGTTGCAAACGCAGTTAAGTCGGGAACTGTGTATTTTTGCTTACAAACATATGTGCGCGTAAAGGGAGCGTGTCAAAAAGGCGCGTTTTCAGCACTTGTAAAAACATCATGTACACATTTCATAGGCTATTATAGCTGGATTTATGAATCAACCACCACCACCACCACCATACCAGCCCTGTATTATATACTGCCCACTGCTGAGCACGGGCCTTCTCTACAAATGAGAGGGTTAAAGGCCTTAGTCCACCACGCTGGCCTAGTGCGGGTTGGCAGACTTCACATACCTTCGAAATTCAGAGAACTTCTCAGGTATGCAGGTTTCGTCACGATGTTTTCCTTCACCTGGTCCAGCGTGGTAGACATATTATGACGTCTGAAACTAGTAACTAGGTACTAACGCTGTCTCATTAGAGGAAAATATTAAGATTTTCCCCGAGTGTGGTTCTTCTAGTTCTAATATGCTGGGAGGTATTTTGAACACAAGTTGACATAATTATTATATCAAGCGTATTTACCAACATTATATGTAAAGAGAAAATATATTTTGTGTGTTTCCTTGTAGAATGTTCCCTGAAATTATTTTGATTCTGAATATATGTGGGTACAACATAAACATGTTAGGAAAGGAAAATCCCACCTAAATCAATTTTCCGTAGGGTTGCAATCCGATCCCTTCGTGTTTTAATAAGGAAAATGTCCCATAAAACATGGCTTGGGATTTGGGACAGAATAGAAACAAATGTATAGAAAAGTAACATCATGTTTGTACTATTACTTCGTTTTCTTCCATAGCTAGTGTTCTAAATTCAAAAATTAAAAGTCCTTTGAAAAAGGAACTGCATTTGCCGTTAATGTTGCCATTCATTCCTCTACAAGGAATAGTCAATGGAAAAGTCTACGTGTTCATGAAGAAATTGCTTTGATGATTAGTTACCTTGGATATTGATTCATCGGTTTCTCGTCTTCAAAGCTTTGACGATAAGAAACCAGAAAGTTTTAGAATTTCGTCATAAAGAGTGTATTGATACTTTCCATTTCCGTTTCTCACGACGACACGTCAACAGTTTATGTCAACATTGTAGCAGGAAGCTGTGCTCGAACACATTTCATCTCCACGTCACCATGCATCTCACTACGTCATAGATTTACATCTGTTTAGTTTATGGTCGTAATGCGCGTGAGAGAGATAGAAGTATACATTAATATGTGTGAAGAGTGCAGAATTATACCAAAGTTAGACGTGAGAATATGTCTAATTAGAACTTGGAAACGTTTGGAAAGCACAATAAAGAAGAAAGTGCAATTCCTTTGAGTATAATTTGTTTTTGATAAAAAATTATGTTCGTTTGTGTGTCACGTTTAAATATAACACTTGTAGGCTTAAAGATCACTGGATTCGATTCCTAGTTCTGGTGACCGTTGTATAACAAGATTTGTTGACGATCGCATTCTGCAGAAGAGATTGGCGACAGGGTTATGAGCGGTAGTAAATACATTACAAAACCTTTGTAACACACGTGGCAAATCACATTATTTTGCACAAAGTATAAAGGTAAAAAAGTATGGCATGAGACTTTATAGATAACTATTTTATAAATAAGATTGAATTAAAGTGTATATTATAAGTTCCTACAAAATATTACGTATTTAGCACTATCGACTTCTCGTACGCGTATTATATTATTGTTTCTGACAGTAAGTAATTATATTGTATTTCTCTAAGTAAGTGAATGTAATTCTTGTAGAGAAATAAATGTCTTAAACCATAACTAGGTGATACTCACGGCTCCGCCCGCGTGAAAGAGTTTTTCCGGGATAAAAATATTTTCCCGGGATAAAAACAGTAGCCCATAGCACTCAGGAGTAATGTAGTTTCAAAATCGGTCCAGTAGTTCTTGAGATTAGCGCATTCAACCAAACAAACAAACTCTTCAGCTTTATAATATTAGTATAGATAATAAATTAAATCAAAGTAACACGGACATCACTACCTACTCTTAATATAACAAATTATAACCCACTATTACCCACACAAATAAAAATAAACGACCTTATTCATAAACAGTTTAGAAAACCATATTTTAGTTATAAAAACTTTTGTTTTTTTCCTTCAAAAGCATTTCAAAATTCGTTCGAAGGAGACAAAACACTCGATGACTAAAGTAGGTTTATGAATACGGCCCAAACAATGTAATTCATTATTTTATTTCAACGGACACAAGTAATACTTTCGAAATTGTCCCTTCACAATGGGATTCACTTTTAATTGTAGAGTTTACTTATCTAAAGCCCATTTTGATTATATAGCAACCCCATTTTTAATTAAAGTTACGACGTAGTTGTCTGTACGTTGAACTTACTGAGGTTAATAATTATCATACTGGAACTTCTAACGTCTCAGAGTGACGAGCGCAGCGCATGCCGAACTTTTTAATACAAAGTTGTAGTTATTTCTTAACTGAATGACGAGAGGAGCTTGGCCCTCGCCTGATGGTAAGCGACACGACCTCTTAACAATGGCAAGACCTCACAACACTGAATTATAAAGCACAGCATGGTACTGCTCTTTTAATAGTACCTATATGTACAGTCAGCCACAAAAGTCACTTAACAAAAACAAAACCACAGAAATAATAGACACCCTTAACATCAAATGTCGTTGAACAGTTACCGCCAAATAAGTCTCTGAACACATTAAAATCAAAGATATTATTGAACAACGTGGACATAAAAGTTATAAACCTATGGAATGTTTTAATGTTATATGGCTACGGTCACCTGATACCTTTTATTTCATTGAAATAAAACTATTTTTCGGATTTTATCGCGGTTTTTTAATTAATATTTTCTCCCGACGTTTCGAAGGCTTTGCAGCACTTCGTGGTCACGGGGCGGACGGGTTGGTCCGCAAAATAGTTTTATTTCAATGTCTAACATTCGCGTAAATATAAGAAGTCATTATGCAAACCTTTTATTTCCTTATAATAGCTTGTATTTCAGCTAGAAAAGTTTACTACATGCTTACGAAACCCCCATCATTGTGTATTTTTGGTTTCGGTATCAGATTGCAGTAAATTAATGTAGATAGAGAGATATCGTGCGGCGAGCTACATCATCGTTTGAACACAAATAATAGTGACCACGACCGTTCTGTCAAGAGCGAAGCGAAGAAGAAGAAGAAATTAATGTAGACTGCAATTAAAAGGAGAATGCCCAAAACCAGGCTATCTTTGCGTCAGTCATGCGTCTTAACCAATTATCGATAAAAAATCATTATTTCAATTATTATTTCCCTTGTATTTATTTCAGCCATAATCACAATGGGGTTTTAAAGATATGAAAAAAAAGTTGTTTTATTGTTGCAAATTAAGCAACACCGGCTCATTTACTGCCAATATGGCGAATTAATACCAACTTATAACAAATTCCCTTTTTAAATGGAATAAAAAAATAAATATGTACAATAAATGTGCTTGTACTTTAATCTATTATATATGGATTAAATATATTAATCATTAAACAAAAACATAGTTAAAAAATAATATATTTTATTCAATAATTATGACCGAACTCCTAGTAGCTGGAAAAAAATTGTAAATTATAAACGGTTCCAAAAAAAAACGAATGGCGACTTGTACTTGCATTAACAGAAATTAAAGTCAGCAAAACCTGTCGACTTTATTTTTTATTAAAATAAAAAAATCATGTTTAATTGCTTGCAGACTAAAAATATTTTATGGTGAATTAAGTCCTAATAGTCAATATGTTTAAAATTACTAGTTCGATTTTGAATAAACTTGTGCCAACTGCCTACTAAAACCATCGTTTACAGTTGATACAGATTACCTATTTAATGTGGAAAATATCATAAAATCAGAGGTTATCAAGAAATTCATCACATATCATTGTGGATAAAACGCAGAAATTCCTTGTTTTCGAGTAAGTAAAAAATAAAACCGGCTTCAAAACCCTACAAACCAAAAGAATATTTAACTTTATATACGTATATTTGGAGTCGGTGCCTAATTTAAATTGAACATTGTTTTCGTATATTTATTCTTGTATTTGCTTAGCTGGCAACTATAATAATATACAGCGATATTATGAAAATGAGGGGAAATGATGAGCGCCGCCGTTTAGAATTCCTTTCTTTATTGGTACGGTTTATTTTGCAATATAATTAATAAATATATGGGTACAGATTTTTATTACACTGGCAACCGGAATTAATGACATTTTGACAGTTCACTTTCAGATTTGTTTGAATGTAAGTATTTTGTTATTTGCTCGATTTTTCAATTCCTACAAAGCAAGTTTGACTGGATGCTAAATCATCTTAAAAACCATTGTCGCAGATAATTTATGTCTTGAATGTTACACAAAGATTCAAGCTCATGAAACTTCTGAGGTCATACCTGCACCGGAATTTAGACGCAGACAAGTTTGCTTCGGTTTTGGGATTTGGGAAGTCTATATTAATATCACGATCTTACAGAGTGTCTTTAGAATGTCCAAAAAGGAATGTCATTCTTAGAACAACTCCAGCACATCAGGTAATATTCCAAAAATCATATTTTTATATTATTACACACCTGGTCAATCTAAACAGAGGTGAACTTACTGTAATAACCAGTTTGTAAGTTATGAACATTATTATTAACATACCCACAACGTGGGAAAAGTCTTACAAAACCATTTTTTTTTTAAAGAAAACAATTTAACGATATTAATAATCTGAACATGTTTACTCAACTTCTATATTATATTTTAGGTTTCAAGGCTGGAACGAGTTTGAGCTGCCTGTTCGTGATCAACTAATAGAAAGGTTCGCAGGCAACAAAAACATGACATGACCAGGGCTGCAAGAAGTCATTCAGTCTACAAGTGAAACTGGATTTGAAATCCCAGTGCCACCACTGTTGCCATCCCATCTGACTGCTCAATGCTTCAGTGCAGGTGCAGCAAAGATAACTTCAGCAGTATATAAGCATGCTTCAGATCAGATGTTGCTACATCAAGTTCTTGTTTGTTTTGGGATGCCAAGAACCAAAATGTTTATTGGTGCCTAAATCAATCCGAGAATTGATTCTAATACACCATAAGTTCTATGTGCCAACAAGTGCTAGAATATGTCTTTTTCATTTAGATAATGGATCTTGGAGTGATCTAACTTCAAATCTATGAGATTTTACTGGTGCACAATTTGATGCAATATTAGAAATCTTATGAAGAGCACACGGCTATTATTTTGAAAATGTAGCAAATATGTTACCCCATTTATGTCATTACTGGCTTGGCTTGAATGCAAAACAATTTGAAGAATTACTGGCATGACTACCAAGCTTATCACAAGAAGTAAAAAATGTGTGCATTTATATTGTTAAATTAAGAACTGAAGAGAGCAATGAAAGTATTTCTTCTCTTTTTAAAATGCGTCAGAGTACTCTATAAAGAAAAATGAATATTGCACGAAAATGTTTAGATAACAGATTTTGTCTTTAGATATTTATGTTTTGGTCACTTAACTGTAGAGCAGGTAGCAATTAGGAATAAAACAGTACCAGAGAGATTGTTCGGTGACCCCATTTTACTAGATGATAATATTAAACCTGCAATTGTTATGTGTGATGCAACCTATAGGTATATTTGTACAAAATAGCAGTAACTACCTATTACAAAAAGATACCTATAGCTTGCAAAAGTTAGATAATCTTGTAAAACCTTTTATGAGTGTTTGTTGTGATGGGTATATAATGGATTGTTGTTTGTGTGTGTGTACTGTATTTTCAGTCACAATATATTTAGAAATGTACATCTGATTTCGTAATATTTGTTTTATTTTTCTTTCCCTATGATAATTAACTATTAGCCTAATCAGGCTGTGAACTGAGAGATCCTGGATTCGATTCCCAGGCCAGGCAACATTTTATCACAGTGTTTTTAACATGAGTTGCCTGAGATCGGAATCCTCCAAAGAGGGTTGGCGTCAGGCAAGCGGCCGGTCATAAAAACTTAGCTGAATCTATTCTGCAATATGTGTTGCGCCGACGCCATGTTGGAGTGAGATAAAGGTAGGTGGAAATAAAGATGCAAGTATTCTCACTAAAGGTCAGGTAGCATACGCTCAGTGAAAAAACTGGTATTCCGACATACTATCTTATTAGAAGTTTTATTAGGGTTTCGTCTTATCAGATATGTTGGTAGCTATCAATTTCTTAAAAGGGCGATTAAAGCTAGGTGAAAAGAATGAAAGCAAGAAAGCTAGGTGAATCAATATTTTTTATCGCAATAACAAGTAGATACTGCAATACTGAACTTAATTAGGCACGTAGGTACTTTCTACGGTACGTTATTGCAGTACCTACATACTTAACCTCAAAATAACCGAGCAATAAAAATTCAGATTACTCCGAACTCCCATTGTATATCCTATTGTTTTCAATTTGTATAAGATTTAGGATATATTTCCTATACTTTAGTGAAGATTTTGTAAAGACGCAAGCGTAGCCCAACTTTCATACAAAAATGGGCATTCTCCTTTAGGATATAAAACACCATAAAATTTTGGTTATTTCCAAATTACAGACAGATAAGCCAGTCTGACTTATTTGTAAAGATTTCTTTAGTATCAATAATTCGAAATTTTATTTATATGATTCTACAACTGTCATTGTGCAATCTTAAAACAAATGACACCCCTCTTACGTCACGCACGAAATGACAAAGACGAAATAACATTGCTGCTCTTCTATTTAACCAATGTAGAATGTTGCCAGTCGTGATGTTGCCGGAAATATACGAATAGTATGTGCATATTCAGCCATTTTGATTTCTAGGTTGTTCGTCACTATTTTTGATTGTAATGTGTTCAGTGACATATGTGGCGAGAAGTGATCAACGCCATTATATTTTTGAGGTGTTGAACTACTTCCGTGGGTTTGTTTTGTTCAGCAACTTTTGTGGCTGACTGTACATACATACATACTATCACGCCTGTGTCCCATAGGGGTAGGCAGAGACTATGGATTGCCACTATGCTCGATTCTGGCACACTACTTTCGCTTCCTCTACCTTCATCAATATTTTCATGCACTCCCGCCGGTTTAGGGTAGTTTTGACCTGGCCTTTAATTTAAGCACAAATTACAGACTCCGTACTGATACTGAACCAAATCCAATATTCCTTTATCCGACCCGGAGATCGAACCCGACAGCACGGCAGTCGTATTACAGCACAAGTCAACAATACTACTGAGCCAATAAAAACAAAATGTATTACAATCGTGGACAAGGAATAAAACATTATCTAAGACCTTTCATAGAGTTTCCACTTAACACTTTCATTAACTTAAACGCAAATATTATTTTACGTTAATTCATCAAGTTATTACGTTTTTATACGTAATAACTTGTTACGTACAAATACGTTATTACGTTAATCTCTACCATTGGAAATGGAAAATGAAACTCTACCATTCAAGTGAGAGAGTTTGAAATAGCTTGATGCTATAAATGCATTCATATTGTTCATTCAAGCCTCATTTACATAGGGCCTAAACAAACAGAATGACATCGCAGCGGCAGGTCACACGATATTATGTAAAAAAATCGAACAAGTGTGAAGTGGACTGGTGCACCCAGGGTTCCGTTACTACACAATTTTTGACGTTGTTGTTCATTACACATTATGTTCCGCCTCACTTGACATTGGCAAAATTGTCCTAAAGGACAGAGCCAGACAGGAAAAAAAATACACATTATGTAAGCTATTTTTCTCTTGCACCATTACCATTCAGATTCAAAAAATCTACAAAAGGTATGACCCGATCTGGAAGTCGAACCGAGGACTTACCAGTCCTTAGTATGTGAAAAATTCACTACCTATAACTACTGTCCACGGAGCCGTTAAAGATTAGGCACATCAACCGGCAAACAACTTGAACTACTGCCGCGTGCTGGGGAGGTGGTTTTGTATTGAAATGTAGCGACACTAACGTACAAAAAAATGCACACCACGCGATACTGGTTCAAATTATGATTTGTTAAAAATCATTTTTGTTGTGTTGTGAGTTGTGACTGTGACCAATAAATCGTTTTTATTTCTTTATTCGTTTTCTTTCTTTCAAATGGTTTGCCGGTAGTTATAGAATTGACACGGCCCTCGCAATTTTCCTCATTTGTCAACCTTATACGGAATCCTACAATGTTTGTGAATAATACTTTTAACACAATTGGGTCCGTTAACTCCAACACGAGGTTTCCGAGAGAACTATAGTAAACTATACGAGTGAAAAGGTATTATGTTTTAGAGGAATAAGTAATGGCGTTTTAGAACATACCATTGTTTAACAGACCACCTAAGTGGCTCATTTTGCCCTGGTTAATTCATTTTAACGTTTATGTGGATGTGACTAGGTTTACATTGGGTTTCTCTGCTAAGTGTCAGCTCAGAATCTGAAATGTATGCCCGGTAAATGGCCATAATCTCTTCCTTAATTAAATGAGACCTTACATAGATAGCTTTTGAGTGCAACCTACCCCTGAAAAGGCAAAAAGATGTGATATGATTTATGCTTATGTTATTATTTGAGGTGACTCTTTTGAGTGCAACCTACCCCTGAAAAGGCAAAAAGATGTGATATGATTTATGCTTATGTTATTATTTGAGGTGACTAAGACGAATACTGAGTTAGTTCTTGTTAAATAAAAGGAAAATGCTCAATGAACGCAAAATGTATCACTTTGTTTGGTTATTAACGATGTGGGTGTGTGAAATTACTTGGAATTTATCTCCGAGTGGGATCCTATGGAATTTTTCTGTGTATCCCTTCGGTAATAAAAAAAATATTAGCGTGAAATGTTTAGAAATTACTAGAACCCCATCTCCTATCACAACATGGTGTGCCAAAATCGTTAGTACAGTGGCTGTACTATCATGGTTTCCCTTATTGCATCGCTGTCAACCTCTGGGTGTTTCTAGCGTGGTGATATTTTTAGCTGTAATAAGACATCACTTATTCCTATTCCAATTAAAATTTGTTAACATTAGCATTCATGCAGTTGAAGATCTTTAGGTTTCTATCATGATTTATTAACAAGAAGTAGATATACGGGTATGTAAAGTAGTACGTAATTGAAAAATATGATCACTTCGTTCCAAATATTGCTAATATACAAACAACAAAATACTCCAACTAAACAAGCCACATAATAATTTACGTTATATTAAAGAGAATTTTAAGAAATCTACGTGAATATATTATAGTAAACAACCACAAACAATACCTATTCATCTTATTATTGCATCATGAAAACCAAAAAGCCCAGAAACCACGCTGGGTTTTACACACGAGGCGAGAGGGGGGAAACTTACACTTATGTTGTAAAGGACTGGCTAGCAACCTCACTCGTTCACAATCGCTCGCACCAGCTGCGCTTGTATCGAATGTTCATTTCGTTAATTAATCGATTAAAAAGTTATAATCGATTTCGTGGCCTTGGCATTACGAACGCACATGACTTTGTATATATTATAATTTAAATAAATAAAATTCAATATTTTAAATTTGAATTTGGAATCCCGTGTTCTAAGTTTTGTACACCCGGGATGAGACGCTCGCTCTCGTTTACATAGTGTTGTGCAGTGTGAAGTTTCGTTCGACTACAATCTGTCAGGCCGGTGCCTGAAGCCATGTCTCTATTATGGATGAGCGCCTTTAATCTAGGATTAACCGTCGGTGCAACCTTAGTTGTTGTTAAGAGGTGAGTTGTTATTTTCAGTTTGAATAACTGTTAAATTTTGTTATTGTTATAACAGCTGTTATGTACATTTTTTTTTAAAAGCTCACTTTCCTTATATATTCTCATTGGTACCAGAAAATCCGGTATTGATGATGGGAGTTAATCTTAGTCTTGTTGAATGCAAACTTTTACACTTTAAAATATTTCAGAAGTTAACAAGATATTTATGATATACTTACTTAGGTATAATGTTTTGTAATATGTAGTAATATTATGTACACAAATAATTCATCTACACAAGTAAACTAGTATCAGTAAAATTTTAGATCGTGCCATGCTTGATTCTGTTATGTGCAAAACTATTACCAAATCGCAGCAGAAAATATTTGCCAGAACCTCGACCCAAGGTTACCTACTGAACTTTTACCAGATTACACTTGGTGTTAGTCAGTAGTCATTTAATGATATTCCAAAAACAATATATTAACAAGATATTCCAATTGGGATAGTTTTATACATTACACTTAAACGACAAATACTAGCTGTCTTGATTGTTCATACTGGTTTAAATACGTCAACTCTTGCACATACGCAATGTTGAGAATGCGTGCGGGACACTTTTTTCGTTTAATTTGTTAGGGTATGGCGTATCTATAGGTACTTTTTGAAAATCATTGTAGTCACCCAGCGCTGGTGATATTTGTAAAAAAAACATTTTTATTGTCAGCAGTAACTGGCTGTAATTTTACATGGTTACAAAAAATAAAACGTTCCAAATTTAAAAATGACAGAAAGCATGTTAGAAATATGTCTGGCCGGTAACGTTTAATTTTTGGTGCGCACTGTTTATGTAGGGTTAGGCTTTGTTTACATTGTAACGTTGTAGTCGTACCAGACAGCTTTTATTGGGAGTGGAACCCTCCGGGAGCTACCCCGACTAAATTTAGATCGCGTGAGTCATTGTACGCGACTTGTACTCGGTGACTTGTTTGAAAGTTTAATTTAGGCCTTATTTCAGTGTAGTAGAACGTTGACATTATAAAACGTTTTAATCTGTCGTAATGGAGTTTACCTTTGTTAAAGTTTGATAGCACAATGTAGCCTTCGATCAATATTAGGCTAAAAGGTTACATACTATTTTTATTTAACCTCCTTTAAGAATGAGGGAGTTTCTATTTCGATCGCTCATTCCCCTATCACATACCTAATCTTATGTTACTCTTATAATATTATAAATGCGAAAGTTTGTGAAAATGTTTGGAAGTTTGTTAAAAGTAAAGGCAAAAAAAACTAAACGGATTTGGATGAAATTTGGCACATGGATTGGTCATGTCCTGGACTACATATATGAACATAGAGTACTTTTTGTCCCGGTAATTTGCAGCCATGGGAAATAAGGGATATTTTTAATCTGATTCTTTAAGTAGATCGCGCTGGCGTCGTATTGTGTTTTAGGGACTTTTGTAGCGGGAAAGGCTTTTCACGCAGGCGACGCCGCGGGCAACACCTAGTTCGTATATAAATTGTTAATTACAATATTCTTCATATTGCTAAATTAATAAATAGTTATATCAGTACACGATGATAATGTTTTTTAAATTAATAAATTGTTATCGATTGTTTGTTAAATATTGTGGTTACGTCAGTTTATTATCAAAATTGTTTGAGGTAAATACTGATTACATAAAAATTATTATTATCAAATAACAAATTAATTTATTCGATCAGTTTAAAATAGTTCATTCTGATCGCTACTGTTTGTATATTATAAAAACTCTATCCGAATCGGATCAGTAGTTTACAGTATATACATGCATACATACATACAAAGATAGATACATACATACACGTCGAATACTGAACCTCCTTTTTGAAGTTGGTGATAAAGGATAAATTTTGTGAATTTAAGAATACAAAAAAATACAAACACCCGAATTGAGAACCTCCTCCTTTTGGAAGTCGGTTAAAACAATGAAAGAGAAACAGAACACTGAAGATGAAAAAGAATTAATCGTAGTTAGTTTCGATACATCGATACATTTCAGTAGGTAACTACAAAAATAAATTACACTCTTCCAAAAACGACTTTAATACAAAAATATTTTCCAAGCAATGCATATGAGAAGAATGGTGAGTTTAAACATCCGTAGTAATACAATGGATACTATCCAGTCAGTACTGTCTGGAAGTGTAAACAATGCCAGTGGGTTTTGTATTGTGCAGTTCCTCGGCTGACTCGGCTGAGGAAGATACGTAATATTTGAATTATGAAGTTTTTATGATAAACAGATGTATTACAGTAAGGTTTTTTTTTATGCATTTTAATTTTTTAAATAGAGTTTTGACTGATGAGATATGGTTATCCCTCGCTGTCGAAACAATCATGTCAGTTGAAACGGGATTTACAAGCTGATCCTGGAACGCAAGATTTTGGTTGGTCACTATTCGTTTTACAACTAGTTTACAGTGAACGCTATCCGGGCGGATACAGTTACTCTACAATAAGCAACAGTCTATCTGCAAGATTTTTTATAAAAGTAGTTAAACTTACTATAATGTCGTTCAAACAGCAAGAAAACAGTGCATGCACGCTGCTGCTAGGCGTTAGAAATAAATATCGCGGTCCAAACCCAGAGTCCACGCCGACCACACACGAAGACCTATCCAATGGCTGTATTAGCCAAGGTAAGGCTCTGGGCGGTAGATATTTGCGCGAGGCCTTTTTTCTTTATGCCCCTTGTCAGTGGAGGGCTCAGCCAGCACGAGGCCCAGTTAAGAGCAGAAGAGTCCCCGATTAGAACAATTTTCGTAAATAGGTAAGATTCTTAAGATGCGCTGGTAAAGGAGTGGGGACCTTAAAAAAGGTTCCCAGTTGGAGGCGTGAGGGGCTCCCTAAGCGCGAGGTCCCTGGCGGTTGACAGGTGGACCCCCCCGCCCTCCTCCTACAATAAGACTGCCATTAGATATAATCCACCTAAATAATTAATCAGTTAGCAACGACCATTAAGCTGGCAAATTTCCCTAAACAGTAATGCTACAACAGGTAATGTAAATGAACCTTTGATCGACATAGCAAACGTGTCGGTATGAGATATCGTGACCCTGAACTTGACTCGAGGTCTATTAAACCTTGGCAAGGGAACAAGGTCTGTACGTACTGTATGGAAATGAGATCGCAACCTAAATTTAGTAATGTGATATGCCAAGGTTCGTATTTAAATAGCAATAGTATAGCGGGTAATGAAACTATGGTGTGACGGAGATGGTGGGTTTAAACTTTGATGTCATCCACAGATCACCGATATACATATCTAATAGCTTGTATTTCACCAGTGCAGGCTATAACTTTTCCAGATTACGCCACCTTTGATAGTCCACCATCTTTCTCATCCAACTCATTTCCATAAGATCTTTGTGTCATCAGTCTATCGGGCACGAGTTCAGTTTATACTGCATTTAAACAAACATGGTCTATACTGCAACACCACTTGGCCTTAATGGCGGCTACTGCAACAATAATAATAACATGGATACCCCAAAGGTACTTAGGCTTAATTATTCGCTGAAGCACGTCCGTTAACTTGGTTCTTCAATTGATCTCTTAATTTTTTCCTCTTCAATCAATAAAATATCATTAAAGCAAAATAATTATGATAATCCACTCGCTATTTGGCAGCGAAAAGCAAACAAAACAACCATATTTACCCCCAGCATCATCTCTGACCGTTGTAGTAATAGACATAAGGCGTCAAAAGAGGTCGGCAATTGGCACCATTCTGGCGACCGACGAAAATCAAGAGAATCAGAGTAATAAAGATTAAGTTCAGACTCAATTCAGGCAGACATCATTATGAAGACCGTCGACTTTACATTTGAACTGCACTGTTCTTAATGCCAAGTGCAATAAAGTACATTTTGCTGTGTCAGTTGTTACAAATAAAACTTGGGTTTTTAAGCACACTTGCTGTGGTGTCAAGAATATTAAGTTTACTTGCGTAATTTAATTAAGTCTAAGTCAATTGGTGCAGTGGTAGAGAACTTGGATTGTTAACAGAACAACAACAGGTTAGTCTGGGTTCGATTGCCAGTAACTGATTTTTTTTCCCTAGGGATACAATTCGGCCCTATATGTCAATATCTTTGATTAATTATATACCTAGATAGAGTGACGCGCTGCAATGAAACTAAAACAAACAGGCCAACTTTTCTTAAGCTAGCATGCGTGACAGCTGTGTCATACGCTATCGCTGCATCATTCTGGGTATCCTTGTGTACGCGCATAATGATACCAGTTATTACATAGTTTCTATTAAAACGGGGAGACAATTATATCTATGAAAAACAACAAAAATTAATTCACTCGAACTCATTTAGTGGGGAACAATTCGCCTCTATTTTTTTCGACGCGTTTGAAACGTTCAGTGTCTATCTAGGTATATAATTAATCAAAAGTCAATATACTTCTGCTTTATCACCTCATAAGAAAAATATAAAATCGGTTACATTATTCAGGCCTCTGCCTATCTCTACGTGACTAAAACTCGTAACTTTACACCATGTAGATTTTAAAGGCAATAAACCACGAAATAAAGTGGTAGTAATGTCGTTGTCTCATAAAAAACCTTCAGACAACATCCGGGGTCGAATAATAAGGAATAATAAATTTAACTCGCAGTTACAAAAATACAATGTCAAGACTGCAGTAAATGAATATGCATAAAGCCACGCCGGTCGTTTGTTCATGATGCCAATTCATTTGCATTTTACCTTAGACTGTGAACTTCATACGCTATGAATGAAGAAATATTACCTGATTTTGCTGTCTTGCTATCTTTCATTGTAATACATATTCTTTCTATTATATTATAGTGGTATAGCTCGATACCAGCAATCTGTTTTCAATCGATCGAATATTACCCATGAATCATTTTTAGTTTAGTTAAGTATGGGTTCATATTTATTATCGGTAAAAAAAATTATAGAATATATTTTACACACAAAGAGAGAGACTCTCACGCCCTTTATCTTCAAAGTGGTAGGCAGAGGCGCGACTACGGCATCCACTTTTCGCTTTGCGTATTCCGTCCCATGATGTGCTAGGGGCGAGCCTATCGCTATATCGGGCACAATTTCCAGACTCCGATCTGATACTGATTAGAAAACCCTAATATAACTCTGCCCGACCCGCGAAATGAACCCGAGGCCAGCGCTCCTGGCGTACCGCTATATAACATTTAATTTAATACATTTTATTATACTTCAACTTAGAGTTCTAAGATTATATAGAGCGGACATTCGGAAAATTTTCATACAAAAGTTTTGAGCCTGTTCGTAAGGCGCAAATTGGCATATTTCCTTCCAAAATGTTTTCTGTACAAAATTTGCGCATACCGAGACAGCTTGTCACATGAATGTTTCAGATAAGACAGCAACTTATTACCAATTGGTAATAACTTTTTGACGGAAGATTCATCCTGATGTCCGGTCTATAACTATACTGTTTAATGTCTTTGCTTCAACTTATTCTTAGTTCAGAAAGAATTATCGCCAATACGAGGGAAACCATACTTGTAGTTAATACCCGATGGGGCATACATTGAGGCCAAGGCGAGATCTTTTACCGCTTTCTGTTCTTTACGGTGTGCAGATTATTATATAAAAATGTATCAAAGTTGCAAACATCAGTTTTAACACTGCGTATTCTTACTATTGTCTCAATATAAATCCAATAAGTGCTAATTTCCACGACCAGCAATCGACGTATTACATCCTTGATATTCCAATCAACAACTCCACAATTCTCATCCTGTTACTAAAGCACCACATCATTCATCACGAACCATGAAAAAGTAACTGCTAAAGCGGTTATCTCACATAAAACCACTCAAAGGGTTTTATTCAGAGGAAGCGATGCTCGCTTGTAAACAAAAACCCAGCGGAAGACTGATGATCCTTCGTCGGCCGGCGACATAAATAACTCCTAACCGGCTGTGGTTAGTACTTTTTTCCTTCAGAAGTAATAGCTATGTTAGTAAGTGAGAATGGGACTAGGGAATTGTGTGTTATGTGAAGAACTATGAAGCTGGTTTGCACTATTGGGTTGCATTGTAGGATGTATATTTTCTTCTTTGATTAATTATATACCTAGATAGAGTGATGCGCTGCAATGAAACTAAAACAAACAGGCCAACTTTTCTTAAGCTAGTATGCATGACAGCTGTGTCATACGCTATCGCTGCATCATTCTGCGTATCCTTGTGTGCGTGCATAATGATACCAGTTATTACTTCGTTTCTATTAAAACGGAGAGAAAATTATATCCATGAAAAAAAAACAAAAAATAATTCACTCGAACTCATTTAGTGGGGAACAGTTCGCTTCTATTTTTTTCGACGCGAAAGCTTTTCTTTTTGCTGGACCTGGCGAAGCAAGGAAGAGTAGGTATTGAAATTAAACTACCACAACGGATTTTATCGCGTTTGTCTATTTTATTTTTCTCCTGACGCTTCGAAGGCTTTGCAGCACTTCGTCGTCACGGGGCAGACTGAGATGTTGGTAGTCCGAAAAGTTACTGTTACAAATCTACCTTCAATTTACAATAGGGTGGTTGACTACTTTTTTTAAATACATTTATCAAAAATGTATGTCATCCAAAATCCAAGGGAAAAAGATTTTTCAAAATTGGAGCAATAATAAGTAAGTTATATAGCTTTGAAATTTTGTGGAAGTGGTAGTTGTCAAACAACAGTAATATCAGACTATGACGTCACCGAGTGCCACCGGCCATAACGCTGCGTGCGTGCGAAAGAGATAGCGCGATATCCCCACCACTCCGCCACTTTTGCTCTCAACGATATTTTAAATATTAATTTTAAAACTGCTTAATTTTTCAACCGATTTTGATGCTGATTTCACAGAAGAATTTCTTTTTCATATTATTTTCTGTGACATATGAAATAATGTACAAAATCTAACATAGGAACTACCCTATTATAAAATTTTAAGATGTTAGTCATTGTTTGCGGTCCGGTCTACGCAGCAAAAGCTCACAATGTCTTGTTATAGTAGTTTAATTTCAATGTCTAACATTCACGTAAACGTAAGGAATCATTAAGGAAGGGTAATTTAAAACCTTATAAAAATACTAGCTGACCCGGCAAACGTTGTTTTGCCATACAAATTCTTTTTAGAAATTATTTTAGTAGAAAAAAATGAATAATTGATCAGTTACCGACCGGGGTTAAAAGTTGTTATTATTATCACAATAAAGACTACTTTTGATACGGAAAAATACACACTGAGACTTTTATACCGATCTTTCACAGGGCGAATTCGGGAAACCCCTACTATTTTATATTCTGCAATCGAGTTGGCTCTGAAATGCAAAATGTCGCCATGAATGCCACGAGGTCGTTCCACAAATTGCCACATAAACCGTGCTCTCGGACCTAAAAAATGTGCGCAATCAGTTTTCTACATTAAAATAACGATTATAGTCAATGTAATATAATACTAAATTGTTTTCCGATACCACTGCTTGTTATATCCGAGATGCGTTATTATTTAAATCGTTTATGCTGTGTTCTGTGGATTTTTAATAAGTTTAGGTTTTATCCAAAGTGATATTGGGTTTTTCTACTCAATATCAGCACGGAGTCTGGAATTGTGCCCGTTTAGTGGCAATAGGCCCGTCCCCTATTACATGGGACCTAACATAGCTGGCGTAATGTGGGTGTATAAGGTGTATTACTACTCTGCTTGCCCCTGAAAAGGAGAAAAGGCGTTATACTATGTATGTATGCATGTTAGGTTTTCCCGCGGTTCAAATAAGTCTTTTGTCCGAGTAAAAGTAATCAATCAACGCCGATATTCTAAAAAATAGTTTATACGTAGGGATTAATTACTGGTGGTAGGTCTCTTATATGTAAGAGTCCGTCTGGGTGGGTACCACCGCAATGTCTATTTCTACCGCCACGCAGCAGCGCGCAATGTGCATGCACTGTTGTGTTTCGGTTTGAAGGACATTGTAGCCAGTGTAACTACGGGACAATGAGACTTAACATTGATGTTTCAGGAGCGCAGTGGAATGCCACACAGTACTTTGTAACTCAAGGTGCTGGATGGTGTTGCTACTGTTTATGGGTGGTCGTATCGCTTATCATCACGCGAACGGCACGATCGTCTTGTCATTGAATGCCATAAAAAAAATTTATGAAACTACGAATCCGGTCCTGAAAATTCTTGCAATAATATACCCATATATATAACCTATGTGGCATTGTCAGAAATCATATAGTGAAATAAAGATTTACTGAAGTCATGCTGCCTTCATAGTCTTCACGGAAGCTATATTATAAAAAAGTGCCTGAGAATGATTTTTAATCCGGCTTCATGAAAGTTTTATGTCGAAACTTGATGGCTCAGTAAGCTTAAAGATTTCTTGTCTCATTTAGATTATAGACGAATAATTCGGTGAATAACTTTACCAATAATTCGAATAAGACTATGATATATGAGTAACGAATACACCCGAATAAGCTGTTTACATTCTCGTATTCCTGATTATTCATTTGTACTCGGCAAATATCTAAATCAGGGGTTAAGTTTTGGCGAATATTTGATATTCCAATTAGACTGCTTACTGGATTTATTCGCGACGATTTTATTGTCTCAGTGTGCTGACAAAGAACAGAGAGCACATGTAGAAGGCTTATTATGTGCCGACAACGCGTTTCACACGCAATTAACGCTACTGTGGGAGCTGAAAACATGCGTATTGCGTAGTACGCCCGTATAATATACGCCGCTCCGCGACGCGCCGTCTGTAAAGGTCTTATAGTCCGGTTACTATACGAAGAGCTCTGACAGGTGACAATTCAAATATTAATAGACATGGGAAATTATAATCGATCGCAAATTAAACCGATTTTTATGCAGAATCGATAGAAAATATGACTATAATTAAATCGATTTGATGTTGTAAAAGTGGGTGATATACGCTCAATATATTGATTTAACTATGTTACATTTATCCATAATTTATTTTATATTTAAAAAAACATAATTTAAAATGAACACACTATATTAATATGGTATCTTCATAATCAAAACGATTAATCGTAAGTATTTCCTTACTAATGATCCAGCTCTAAGACATTTACGTTCCGTTCTCATATCACCCATAGTTTTTCAATATATTTAAGAATATTATGTCATAACTCTAAACCAAAATGGACTTTTTAATTTGAAGTGTATAGTATTCTAATTAACAAAGACGATTACTATTGTTTTTTTTATGTTGGTTGCCTCATAGAATATAATTTATTGCATATTGATGAATAAAACAGTTTTTGCGAAGAATGGATTGTTTCGCAGCTGTCAGAGCTCTTCGTATAGTAACCGGACTATAAGGAAGAAACTCTCTTGTTTAACTGGCAAAGTCACTGACTTAACACATTTGTGTAACAAAGGACGATCTCATAAAGAGGTAATCGTAGTCTTTGCGACCCCTAAGTATGAAAGAACAATAGACTGAGAAATATGCGAATTTACGAAATGGCAGTAAAATGTCCATTGTAGATGAGGAATACATTTCTTTAATTTTTATTGGAACTTACTTTGATGTAATAAGCTATTGAATATAAAAATAACTGAAATTGAACATAAACGTAAAAAATTACAAGTAATTATAAAAATTCGTCTTCTTCTGTCGCTTATTTAACCCAAGACCACTCGTGACGAGTGAACGACTACGAAGAAGAAGAATCAATGCTTTCGTTTCGTCGATCTAAAACATTAAGGAGGGCGGAGCCGCGATGTTACTTACGAACAAATAATGCGACTGCCTTGGTGGCGTAGTTGTATTACGGTACGACTGCAATGCTGAGGTCTCGGGTTCGATCCCCGGGTCGGGCAAAGTGGTATCGGATTTTTCTATTCAATATCAGCTCGGAGCCTGGAATTTGTGCCCGATATGGCGATAGGCTCGCCCCCATCACATCATGGGATGGAATACGCACGGCGAAAAGTGGGTGCACTAGTTGCGCCCCTGCCTACCCCTTCGGGGATAAAAGGCGTGAGTTTGTGTGTGTGTGTACGAAGAAATAAATTTACACTGAAATAATGAGGATAAAGCGACATAACACAATTTGCATAAAAAGGGCAGCAAAGAAATAACCAAAATATTCATCACTCTTTGGGCTCCCTCTGAAGGACGCCGTTAAACTGAATCGCCTTAACCTCGACTCACTTCACATATTTTAAATTGAGAAACGGCTGGAAGAGTTACATTTGACACACCTTGTGATTTATTTTAGTTTTTAAGTGGATAGATGACTTAGAAGTGATAATGAAACATTAGGGTTTGTTTTACTTATTAAAACAAAGCTTAGTACTGCGCTATATTGTATTTCGGGCTTAGAACCGGTAAGATATTCTTTCCATAGATGAGGTTTTCGAAATTTAGGAGTGTTCTTGGTGAAGAGTTTTTGATTCTCAAAATAATTATTATGACTTGAGTTCGTGTCTAATATGACCTCAATATTTTTTCCCCATCATATTATAGTCACAATATGATCGAAACGCGAATACCTTTGCCACCTCTTTATACGTAGATAATGTGACGTTTATATTTTTATATATCACGAGAGGTAACGAGTCTCACCGTTCGTGCCATTGTGAAACGCTTCCAAAAGATTGCGAAAGAGCAATGGATGTCTTCCGGCCCTATTACCATTCATGTGTCGTGTGGAACATTTTGAAAATAACACGTGTCGTTTCGAACGTTTTGTTCAGTTTTCGAACGTTCTATTCCTTTTTTGAAATACCGAGAATTTGAGCTGGCTTCATTGATATATGTTTTTTTTTATATATCAATGGCTGGCTAGCAAACAGCTTGCGAAGTTGTTTACATTAGTAATTTGTTCTTAAGCAACTTGAGTCATAAACTTATAAAAAATCGCCTGTCTTATTAATGAATGTAAAAAATAGCGGTGATTTTTCAAATTCGTGTTCTACACTGCTAGGTAAATCTTTGTTTGAGATCTCATTGTTGATTGACATCGCTAAAATATTAAAAGTGGTGGTATTTTACCGGTGGTTGGTCTCTCATATGTAAGAGTCCGTCTGAATGGGTACCACCGCAATGTCTATTTCTACCGCCAAGCAGCAGTGTGCATGCACTGTTGTGTTTCGGTTTGAAGGACATTATAGCCAGTGTAACTACTAGACATAATGAGAGTTAACATCTTATGTCTCAGGATGACGAGCGCAGTGGAATGCAACACAGTACTTTGTAACTCATGGTGCTGGATGGTGATGCTACTGTTTATGGGTGGTCGTATCGCTTACCATCAGGCGAACGGCATGCTCGTCTCGTCATTCAATGCCATAAAAAAAAGTGAGCTGGTTCTCTTTGTCCCTTAGAGTATCAGTGTTAAACTAAATTTTTCTTTTTTTTTGTCTCAGTAAACTATAATAGTTATATTTTCTTATTTCTACTTGTATTGATAAAGGTCTATTCGTAAAACATATTAATTCTTCTCTCCAAATAATTTCATTAAATATCAAGTATAAATTGAAAATATGGCGTAAAATTTAACATTGTTAAAATATTCGCTCGCTGTAACGAGTGGTCCAGAGGCGGATGAAAATTAAATATGCTCCACCGTATGTGAAATTAAATTATATTTTATAAATTATACTAGGTCAGACTCACGGTTCCGCTCGGGTGGATTTCCTTTCTGGGTATAATATATCCGTCCCTCTGTGTACTATTCTGGAATAAGCACCCTATATATGTTAAATTAGGATAATAATATGATCTATGTGTGTGCCAAATTCCATTCAAATCCATTCAACAGACACGCGCACAAACGCACACACACACACATACACATATACACATTAAACCCTGTTTTGTTTTTTCTTTCTAATTTTAAGCATTTTGAAATGTTGTATAGAATTTAAGTTACTGTAAGCCGTCTATTCTTGTTTTGTTTATTTTAACACAAAACTAAATTTTACGTCAATGTTTTTCTTTTGACTCCCATAGGACAGGCTTAGCCTAGTTTGGGAGTCATTGTAAAATAATGTCATTGTATAAAACGTTTTTATTTTCACAATAAATTTATTTCCATTTCTATTTCTATTTCAGCAGTTTCCTTGTTACAAACTTTCGCATTTGTAATAAGAGTTACGATTCTTTAACTATGAAAGAGACAAAACATTGAGTAGACAAACCGCCTATCCTTATATATTAATACTAAAAGGTCAGTTCATATTCTATTTATCTTATCAACACGACTCGCAGCAGATGCCTGCCTTAGTGCTTTGTAATATGAAAAAGTCAGCGTTCTAACTGCCGCTATCCGTTACGCCAATATGGACTCTATCATATTTGCTAAAGGTTGCTTCTCTATTGCTTTCTTGTATCGAGTTTTACAAAGCTTTTAGAGAGCTATCTAGACCCGGCGATTGTGTTAGCATGTTCTGCTTTGTGAAGTTTTATATTATTGCCCATGAGATATAGATGGTAGTATTAAATAATAAGTATATTTTTCTTCAGCCTTTGGAATCCACTGCTGCACTTAGGTCTCCCCTAAAGATTTCCAGATCTACCAGTTAGAAGCCGCCTGCTCCAGTGGGTTCCTGCGACCTTTACCTATAATAATTAATATAATATAGTATAGACTGCCTCGGTGGCGTAGTTGTATTACGGTACGACTGCAATGCTGAGGTCTTGGGTTCGATCCCCGAGTCGGGCAAAGTGATATTGAATTTTTCTATTCAGTATCAGCCCGGAGTCTGGAATTTGTGCCCGGTATGGCGATAGGCTCGCCCCCTATCACATCATGGGACGGAATACGCACGGCGAAAAGTGGGTGCACTGCTTACGTCTCTGCCTACCCCATTGAGAATGAAAAGAAGTGAGTGTATGTATGTACTTACTGAATAGTTAAAGTACACTACGTTGAGCAGAGTAGACTACCGTCAGAAGTATTAACATGATAATGGGTCTTGACAGTAAATCTTGAATGTGAAATGAAGCAGAGCGGCACAATGCGATAGCCGGCGAGAGGCTGCTACGAACCTACGCTTGATTGCTTTATCGTATACTAAGTGATGCTCGCGGCTCCACACGCGTGATAAAGTTTTTCCGGAATAAAATATCTTCCTGAAATAAAAAGTAGCCTATAGCACTCAGGAGTAATGATGCAATCCTTAAGTAACTTGCGTGAATCATAAAATACTCCAAAAACTATTTGTTAAGATTTTACCGGAATCGGAATATCATTTTATAAGTTATTTATTCAATATCCCTGCTGGACCCAGGGAAACATTTAATAAACGTCACTGTAATTATTCTGAATGTGATGCCTCGAAATCATTTCGCTCTCCTTGAGTAGAATATTAAATTTTTTAGAACATTCGTTCATTATTTTAGAGGTCGTTTAACGCATGCTCACGCCTTTTATCCCCGAAGGGGTAGGCAGAGGCGCAACTAGTGCACCCACTTTTCGCCAAGCGTATTCCGTCCCATTATGTGATAGGGGGCGAGCCTATCGCCATACCGGGCACAAATTCCAGACTCCGGGCTGATACTGAATAGAAAAATCCAATATCACTTTGCCCGACCCGGGGATCGAACCCGAGACCTCAGCCTTGCAGTCGTACCGTAATACAACTACGCCACCGAGGCAGTTAGAGGTCGTTTAATTATAATAAAACATGTCTTGCAAATGTAGTTGGTTAACGACTTTACAAACTTTAACAGTTTGTGAGGAGTTCATATTGCTTACATGGTACTAAAAAGTTAAATCAAATCGAAGTTTCACAACTTTTAACGAACTGTCAAACTTGCCCTTTACTTGGGTGTTCGCAAACTCGATATGACATTCTTTAAGTTTAGAAAATGTTGAAAATAAAGGATGCAACCATTGATGTATTAAAAAACCGATGCAATAGTAAACTTGAATAGAGATGCATATACGATAGTAATAGAATCTCTTACTATTATAAATGCGAATGTTTGGATGCTTGGAGGTTTGTTAGAAGTAAGCGCAGTAACCGCTGAACGGATTTGGGTGAAATTTGGCACACGGATAGACTAAGTCTTGGATTAACTACTTCTTTTGTTACTAGGTAATTTTTATTCCGGTAATTTGCTCCCATGGCAAATATAAGGAGGTTAATAGATTTAAAATTAGATGGCGTATTTTAAGTAGATGCCGCTATGGATCACTAGAGTAATTAGTGTAATTTTGTAGCGGGAAAGGCATTTTACGCGGGTGAAACGACGAACAACACCTAGTGAATTATAAAAGTAATAAAACAAGTTCAAAATAACGCAAAGTGTTCTTTCTGTCGTAAAGAATAAAATAAAATATTCAACGATAGCTTAGACAGTCAGTGAATAAACACTAGAAAACGCTTTCAACGACATTTTCATTGAATGAACAGAACTAAGGAAACCTTATCTATCATAAAGACTAATAAAAGCCAACGAATGAGAGAGAATAATGGTAACAGAACGAATTAAAACTTCGATCGCATGTCTCTATCTTACAACAGGGTAACGGTTGAATCGAAAGGTTGTTTGGAAGCTACGACCGAGGTAGAAAAGGCGATTTTGTTACATTTTTTTATTGGACCTTGTTGTATTCATAGCTCTTCATAAACATTTTATAAGTTTGTGAAATCAAACCACTTTAATAAAGAACGGTCGTGTCCAACAGATTATTTATGTGATTTATACACACATCCACGCCCTTTATCCCCGAAGGCGTAGGTAGAGACGCAACAGGTGCACCCACTTTTCGCCGTGCGTAGTCCTTCGCATGATGTGATAGGGGGCGAGCCTATCGCCATATCGGGCACAAATTCCAGGCTCCGGCCTGATACTGAATACAAAAACCCGATATCACTTGGCCCGACCCGGGGATCGAACCCAAGATCTCAGCTTTGCAGTCGTATCGTACAACTACTCCACCGAGGCAGTCAGTTATGTGATTTCTTGTCGAGTATTAAATCAATAATACGGTATTTGATAAACATATAGCCTATACGTCTTTTAAAAAAATATACAGCCACTCAAAAGAAATGAAGGAAAGACGCGAAACTTCCCTTTGGAGAGGACGATAATAACGGGATTCCTTCAGTTCAGTTTGTATTTATAAGGGTCCTCACTCAAAGGGACTATTTACAGTGATATTTATATTAATGTAAATGGACACTCACATGACGCATTTATCTCCGAAGGGGTAGGCAGAGGTGCAACCAGGGCACACACCTTTCGCCATGTAATATCGCGTAATAATAGATTTTCTAAATATAGCTCATTTAGACATTCTATATGGTGTTGATTAGTTATATATTATTATTTAAATGTACTCACATTCGACGATGCGTCACTTTAATATGATTGAATACCAACCAAAGCTCTAGTATTAGTGATTTGCAATGCAATGCAATGCAATCAGCCCTGTATTATATACTGCCCACTGCTGAGCACGGGCCTCCTCTACTACTGAGAGGAGTTAGGCCTTAGTCCACCACGCTGGCCTAGTGCGGGATTAATGATTTACTAAAAGTAAAATGAAATAAACACTGAGCTTATTTTTGTAAATTACAATTCCGTCCAGAATTCCTGCCTCTACCGCCCACGAAGAAAAGTATTTGCTTCTTTAGAACCATTATGTAGAATTATATATTAGGGCTGTTTTTTGATAACTACTGAAACGGTATTCACTCGGTTCTATTCATCATACAGGGGTTCTAAACATTTCAATATTACTATCTGAGGTGCCTTAATTATCACGTAAGATGTAGTTCTATTACTTGTTACAGTATATAGGTACGTAAAACGTCGGCCCTTATGATTTATTGTCAGGAGTTGCCGCAAGTCAGTCCCGCCGCGGCCGTCGCGAGCGGCGGGTCTCGAAACTGCCTTAGATTTGCGCGTTTTTGAAAAAAGAACTTGCGAAAATAATAAACTGTAAACTAAACTGGTGTTGAAAGTAATTCAATGAACATGTTGACGATGCATGTGATTATAGATATTAATACGTTTTGTGGCATTTATTTATGCTTTGATACTAATAATGTAAACATCATTTTCTCTATGGAACTGGGATGATAATGAATGATAGTACTAAGAGAAAATACATTATAGAGAAACAAATTATTTTCTAGTTATTGATTTAATAATTAAGATACACTTTTAATTGTAATATTGATGTACACGTAATTAAATAACTATTTACGATTAGACGAATGTTATGCATTTTGTGGTTGAAGATAAATTTGAAGTAAATTTCAGTTGTTTGGAATTACAAACGGGATGAAGGCTAAACCTTGAATTAAAATGTAGGACGCGTTTAGGGTTTCCGAGATCGTTAATACTTCGCGTTGACATTTTAATGTTTTAAACGTTGCGCTGGTAACAACCCAATGCGGCAAATTTTAATTTGTTGACATTTTTATGACACGGTGTATAATGCTTGATAATGTATGATTTTGAATGGTGATTGCGAAATTTTGGAACTGTAGATTATGTTTTTTTTATTACTAATTAAAATGAGACCATCTTATTTTATTATCATTCGTTAATATCTGCATTTGTTGTCATTCCATTGATAGGTATAATTTAAGTTGCCAATAAATGGATTGTACTTTTCAAATCATTAACTATAGTACCTTCATTATAGTTTAATTTATTTAATACACAAAAATTATGGTATGGTGGTATGGTACATAAAATTAGATATATTTTTTCAATTAATCTCCATAATTACCTGAAGCTTTTTTAATCATTGATTTGATTAGTTAAATTACGAATGACCTGATTGTACTGTCGTGTAAGTATTTTTTCCATGGTTTCACAATCGTGTATATGTTCACATTGTTTAATATGATTGCAATATATGGGGTTTTGGGGGAGGCGAGGTTCCGCTATTTGATACGTAACTCGCCCCCCCTCAAAAGAACCATTTAAACCATTTATTTTTTTACACACACATAACAAAAACAACAACAAAAAAACGAAGATAAAAAAACCAACACACACAGTTAACAATATTAAGTATTTGTTGCAATATGTGTGGTAAAAATGTCGTGTCATTATGTATATCGACGGTTCGCGGGCTAATTGACTTATAGTTCGGACAAACTAAGCTGGCCGGTATGATAATTCAATTTTTTTCCCGACGAGATAACTCTGTGAGAACGTCTACCCAAAAAATTCAAAACCGTGTCATGTCATACCGGCCATATAAGTTTGTCCCTACTATAAGTGCCTTTTTTTGCTACATTGAGTTTTATGCATATTTGGTATCAGCACATTTTCCTCCGTATTTTGAACATAGTTTAATTTTTTTTAAGTGTCGCTAACCGGCGATATTATCTAACGGCCTTATTTATAAACAGTTTATAAACCTATTTTAGTTATCGAATGTTTTGTCTTCTTCGAACGAATTTTGAATTCAGTTTAAAGGAAGAATAAAAAACATTCTATAACTAAAATGGGTTTATAAACTGCTATTGAATAAGCTTGTCTCGTGTGTACTCTACTGACCCAAAGTGGCGACCATGGCCGTGACCACTATTATAATTTAAGTGTGGGCGTAGATATGTTCAACATAAATAACTGATAAATGTAAACTTGTTAAATAACACACAAACAAAGGGATATCAAATCTTTGGTTTCTACGCTTACGTTTATTTGTATCGGGCGGAGTGGTAGTAAAATCGTAACAATAGAAACGCAATTTCGGGAACAATTACAAACAGGTATAAGAACTATGTGTCTTTTTGTTTAAAAGAGTGTAAGTAATTAATTTAAAATCGCTTAAAATTGAAAATTAAAAATAGTATACAACTCCCTTAATGAAAAACCAATTACCTCGTTCAGTACAAGCGAAGCGTAGAACTTTAAAATTTTCATGCATTTCATTATACAGATATTGATATGAGTTTTTTATGAGAATTACACTCGAGCACTGTGTGTATGAATGTTCTTTTAATGTTATAGAAACATCGTTGGAAAATACAGCCGCAATTTAAAAAATGAATGCACCAACTTGCATTGCTTTTTATTTTTTCGACACTATTGACATGCATTATTCATATAATTTGTGTTTTCAATTCAGTTCTCGCTTAAAAATATATATTCGTACAGCTCTAACGTTAAAAAAATAAAAAAAATTGAATTAGAGACTAACGACCAATGCTTAGTAACAAAACTTTGTGCAGGCAACCAAGCAACAGACATTTTTGTATCTAGCTTCTCTAATATAATTTAGTTCTTACAATGGTCCATTTATGATTCACGAGTTCTCGACGCTGTCTGTGACCGTCTGGTGCCTCTTAAACGGAGTACAGTCGACACCCGGAAGGACGGCACACAGCGTGTCAAGGTCGGAATGTATTTACACATATATGGCTGTTTTGTTTAGTTTGGTCTAGTAGTCCATGTTAATTCTTTGTTATCTAATTTGTGGATGCATTTTTTTTTTATTGCGTTGAATGACGAGACGAGCATGCCGTTCGCCTGATGGTAAGCGATACGACCACCCATAAACAGTAGCAACACCATCCAGCACCTTGAGTTACAAAGTACTGTGTGGCATTCCAATGCGCTCGTCATCCTGAGACATTCAATGTTAAGTCTCATTATGTCCAGTAGTTACACTGGCTACATTGTCCTTCAAACCGAAACACAACAGTGCATGCATACTGCTGCTTGGCGGTAGAAATAGACATTGCGCTGGTACCCATCCAGACGGACTCATACATATGAGAGACCTACCACCAGTGTAACAATGTCTTATAATGATTTATTATGTTTACGCGAATGTTAGACATTTAAGTAAAACTATTTTACCGATTTTATCGCGGGTTTTTAATTTATATTTTCTCCCGACGCTTCGAAGGCTTTGCAGCCTTTATGGTCACGGGGCGGACTGAGGCGTTGGTTCTCCGTAAATAGTTTTATTTAAATTACAATGTATTAGTTTATGTCAAATTTTTGTTTCTGATGTCGTATTGTAACTTTGGTGTAATTATGGGGTATTCGATTGGGTATTTATTTCGAAAAACTGAGATTGTTTGGTGATAATGAATATTATATTAACTTACACTAAAATAAAATAGTCTTTTTACTACCACAATCAATAAAATTACATGAAATTGTAATTATTAGGACGTTCCAGTTATTATTGTATTTTATTATGCGTCTATAGAATTCAAATAATTCTTTTAAATAGTGTGTCAATAATAAACTGTCTTTTAATGGTGTATGTAGCCCGATATTTATAAATTTGCAATGTAATTTAAGCTATAAATATATATGTATATTTTAGTATTCACAAGGTGACGTCACTTATTACTGTAGACTATTCGTTTCCTCTATATAACAAGACTAGATCAACATTTCAAATATAGGGTAGTTTCCTATGTTTGATTTTGTCAATTATTTTATATGTTACAAAAAATACATAATATGAAAAAGAAATACTTCTGTGAAATCAGCATTAAAATTGGTTGAAAAATAAAGCAGTTATTCATGTTTGAAATATTGTCGTGAGCAAAAGTGGGGGCGTGGTGAGGATATCGCGCTATCTCTTTCGCACGCACGCAGCGTCTAGGCCGGTAGCAATCGGTGATGTCACAGTCTGATATTACTGTAATTTGACAATTACCCCTTCCACCAAATTTCAAAGCTTTATAACTTAACCATTATTGCCCCAATTTTGAAAATTATTTTTCCGTTACATTTTGTATGGCATACATTTTTGATGAATGTATTAAAAAAAAGTAGTTAACTACCCCATTAATTTGTGTATAATTTTCCAGTGAGTTTCTTCTTTTACAAAATTACTTCTATTTTGTATTATTTACTAAACATATAAACTATCCTATCACTACAATTTATTGAATGCTGAAAATCTCATTCCATTTGGCACTGTTCGTTAAAGTTTTACACCTGAGCAGATGAGTCTAGCCTGAATTTAGGTACTGAGAGTTAGATCGGCTCAATTAATTTTAATCTGCTTTTAATTTGCGGATGGCTTTATCTGGTTAAGTACAAGACTAAATCTACTTAATTGGAATACTTTTAATGTTTAATCTTTTTTATACTTATAAATATCTTAATATATATAAATCTCGTGTCACAATGTTTGTGCTCAATGGACTCCTAAACCACTTAACCGATTATAATAAAATTCGCACACCATGTGCAGTTCGATCCAACTTGAGAGATAGGATAGTTTAAATCTCAAATTATAGTCGCAATTTTAATTTATTGCTAATTATTTGTCTGTTATTATTTGACAGTCACAATTATCTTAACTCCAAATGATTCTAACAGATGTCGGTATCTTTTTTTTTTTTTTTTTTTTCTCTTTGGCAAGGCGCGGTTTGCGCATCTGCCAGTGTCAAAGTTTTTAGAAGTTACATACTATATAATATTGTTTCTTTGTTATCCTCAGTAGTAGTAGTACTATGTCGAAGTAAAGCAGTGGCTACCTTACCAAGACTTTATCGAGAAGTTTTGGCGGCAACAAAACAAACACTTGACTAGCACAGTTATTTCAATTCAGTTCATTTGAGCCCTTTAATAGAACTATATTGGATAATATACCACCATAATTATGCAATATAACACTAAGTATCACCAAAATAATGAATTAAAACAAGAGCACCTCATGACACTACCAAGTTCCCGCCAAAACCTGTCGATACCTTTCGACTGGGTTGAGTAAGTAATCAATAGATGGCGCTGCTATGAATGATTCTAACAGATGTCGATACCTTTCGACTGGGTTGAGTAAGTAATCAATAGATGGCGCTGCTATGGTAAATCTACGAACGTGTCATATAAGCTACATTTTAAGCGGGACTTTTATACCGGGAAAACTCATTCACGCGGGCGGAGCCGCGGGCAAAAGCTATTAAGTATAGATTAGCTTATAGCTATATATACGCGGGCGTTGACGGGCTAATAACTTTTAACCCCGGTCGGTAACTGATCAATTATTAATTTTTTTCTACTAAAATAATATCTAAAAAGATCTTATATGGCAAAACAACGTTTGCCGGGTCAGCTAGTAATTATATTATGTTAAAAGCCATTATATACGTTTTATAACAAGTAATTATAAAAACTTATTATAAACAGGGTTAGATTTGTCAATAAGTCTTAAAGGCCGCGGCCTAGGGGCAGTAGAGACCTTGGGGTGCGATTTTAAAGTAGCGACAAATAAGGCCAATATTCAGAAAATTTGTTGCTGTACATTTTGTGTGCCTTAACTAAGGATCATTTTGGCGGTTGGTCACTTTAAGCCCCAACTGACTGGCCCATACTTAAGGAAAATATAAATCCGGGACTGATTATAATTTATAAGTCATACTGTGACTAAAATACACGGAATCCCTATTCAATTTCCCTTTAAATATTCAGTTAGACCATTCCGACCAGTAAAGAAATTGGTAATTATTTTTCGCTTTCGTCAAACTGTCTCGCCTTTGTTTAAGCTGTCGTGATTGATGTGCTAATTTACCTTTTACGCGCCTAATTTTATTACTAACCTGCCATTTACAGTTGGGAAAAAATAATATTGAATCTGCATAATATATCTATATTAGAGATTTCTCTATTGTATTCTTAAATATGTCATTTATGTGAACAAAAATGGGACCAATAATTATCAAGAATCAAACATTGCAATCGATAATCTATTCTTTTTTAAATACAGTTGTTCTGCATGTTTTATTTTAGTCTTTTTGACTATAAATATAACTAATATGTGTATTTTAGTATGCCAATAATGTTTGCAATATTGCAATGTTAGTTATAAATTCTAACGTAAATTTACTTATTCATTTGAATAAAAAATAAATGAAATTAAATACCTATATACATCAAAACAATTCATGATAATTATTTATATTGGGAATAAAATTGATACAAAAACGACAAAGTAAACCAGTAAAATCAACTTGAGCTGGCAGGTAAGGGGAGGTAAAAACATATCACACACACACACATATTTCACATCATTTAAGCATAAAATTAAGTAAGTAACTAATACAATTCGCAACTGAATTTACCGATAAATTATCACTTGATTTACGCTCTATTGTGTTAACAGTGCACGAATTAAAATATCATTGAACTCTTCGGATCAACAATACCAATTGAAATACTCCAAACATTGCACGCTCAATCCAGTTCAAATCAATGCATTTACTATCGGTTATTTGCACAGTTGCGAACAAACAAACTTTCCAATCTGTTACAATTACTAACGTTTACTCGACTGAGCTCGTGTGATTTTATTGGACAAAGTGTATACTAGGCCCGTTTTGCGATAACAGGCTATTCTAAAAATCAGTGCCGTATTACGTGAAAATCTGTTCAGCGATTTAAGAACACGTAATTGAGTGACAGACTTAACTTCAAAATTAATATTATACTAATCAGTATTTTGAATAATTATTAATTTTAATAACTTTCTAAGATCAAATAATTTATTTTATATCAGATACAAATCTCTTATCACCTATTGTAATTACCAATCAGATTGTTGTTCTTTTTATTAAGTACGAGCTTTTGCCCGCGGCTCCGACCGCGTGAATGAGTTTTCCCGGGATAAAAAGTAGCCTATGTGTTAATCCAGGACATAATCTACCCGTGTGCCAAATTTCATCGAAATCCGTTAAGTAGTTTTTGCGTGAAAGAGGAACAAACATCCATACATCCATGCATCCATACTTACAAACTTTCGCGTTTATAATTTTAGTAGGATTATTTTATTCAATTTCGTAGGCCAAATAATTCGAGTCAGAGAAACAAAATACTTTAAGTAGTCACTCGACTAATAATGTTTTGTCTCATAAATGTTTAAGCCGACCAAACACAAGTCACATTTTAATGTATGCTCCCAAATAAATAGTAATAAAATGAGTAGTATCTACATTAACTGTTTAAAGCGATATGTAACATGAACGCTATACGCATAGGTTCGTATTTTCGCATTTCCGGACAGATACGACCTGGCGACCTTCAAAAAAAGAGCGTATTCCCACCTAAAAGGCCGGCAACGCATCTGTGTGCCCCCTGGTATTGCAGATGTTCATGGGCGGCCGTGATCACTTACCATCAGGTGAACCGTATGCTCGTTTGCCCATACATCATAAAAAAAAAAAAAATTACTCTGCACCGAGCAGGTCCCAGGTGCATTCGTGCTGACGGTACATTACGGAAATTGCTCCACCTTAATGGTATTTCTGGATATGGATTTTACGTTTTAAATCCCTTGGTGACTACGTATTATCCTACATAGATTTTATTTTCTCGTGCTTTTAGTATATCATCCTGGTAGTCTCATCTCGGAATCGTTGGGTAGAAGCATAAATAGTGTGTCTACATTTCGCAGAGTATTTATCCGTCCTATGATGTGATAGGAGGATTACTTAACGTCATTTCGAAAACAAATTATAACACTTTCCAAATTAGGTGGTTCGATCTGAGATTCGAACCCGTAAAGGTTCACAAACAAAGTGCACTGCGAATAGAGCAATAAAGAGAAAATCTATATTTTATTACCACGCCAAAACCATTATAATATTTTTTAACTTTTTTTTTATTAATAACAATTTTTAATCAATCTAGTGTTGCTATAGCATATAATTTTATAAACTTATTGAAAAAAATTATCCTTTATAATCTTCCAAAACGAAAAACAGTCTGCAAATTGCCCATTTTATTTCTCGATGAGTCACAATGGGTGGTTAGTTTCACGTAATCCCGTCTGCTCGCAGCAGGTTCGTCCATCTTTGCCATTTCGTTGATTTGCAACGCTTTTATATCAATAACGTACATTACTGGTGGTAGGTCTCTCATTATGTTAGAGGCCGTCTGGGTGGGTACCACCGCAATGTCTATTTCTACCGCCAAGCAACAGTGTGCATGCACTGTTGTGTTTCGATTTGAAGGACATTGTAGCCAGTATAACTACTGGACATATTGAGACTTAACATCTTATGTCTCAGGATGACAAGCGCAGTGGAATGCCACACAGTACTTTGTAAGTCAAGGTGCTGGATGGTGTTGCTACTGTTTATGGGTGGTCGTATCGCTTACCATCAGGCGAACGGCATGCTCGTCTCGTCATTCAGTGCAATAAAAAAAAATAAAAAAAAAAATACTCTTTGTGTTATTTTATATCCATTATGATTCAAACTTACCTCTAAAGGGTAGCAAATGGATTGAACAAGTATATTGGGCAAAATAGTTGTGTATGTATACTATATTGTACACTTCCAACGCCGTATTTAATGTCCACATACATTTTTTTTGGTAATTTATTTTCCTTTTTCGTGGTTACTCTCATAATTTTTTTCTAAGAGGCAAAGTTGCAATGCCTTGTTTAGTTTTTCATATTATAATAATATCAGTTTATTGCTGCATGTATGTCTATATGTTAATTTTATTAATAAATATACCATAAGTACGTATAAGTTGAAGTTAATTTATGAACTCAGACCAAAAGAACTAATAATTTAGCGCGATTCTGTGCACTCAGCAATTCTCATATTTACCACGTCTGTGCAAACTTGCCGATTGCCTTTGGTTTAAACTTTGCCATTACAGAGGCACGAACACGTTTAATCTCTTCGCTTTATGAGAAAATTCCTTATTATTAAAGCCATTATCCGTTGTCCTTTATCCTGAGATTCAGTATGACGTCGCTACTTTGCCATTGTAGTTTATTTGAAATTTCTGCAATACTTTTTCATTTATATTAGAACGAGACCGAAAGTATTTAATCGCTAATTGTTTGTTATATAGATTTGGATTGTTATTTTAAAGTGATAAGTCTGTTATTTTTTGTCGACAAATATTTAAGATGAGACTTCTGCTCGCGGCTCCGCCCACGTGAAAATGTTTTTCCGGGATAAAAATATTTTCTTGGGATAAAAAGTAGCCCATAGCACTCAGGAGTTCAGGAGTAATGTAGCTTTCTATTAGTCAACGAATTTTCAAAATCGGTCCCGTAGTTTTTGAGTTTGTCCATTACAAACAAACAAACCAACAATCAAATCTTGTCTCTTTATATAAATTGACCAATAATTAAACAAGTTACAATATCCTTCAAACCAAAATACAGCAATGCTTTGAATAGAGCTGGTTGAGAGAAGAAATTTACAAAGCCGTTTATTGAGGGACGCAAAGACTCCAGTAGTAAGGGATTCACCGATACTGGAGCAGGTTCGACGGCGCTCCGGCGGCTGATGGCCGACGATGATGACGTTTTCGATTGCTCCAGATTCGGCCCGCGGCCCCCGCGAATAAATCCGCGGATTACTTTAATACCTACCGCGAATTAATTTGATACCTACCGCGGATTAATTTGATACCTACCGCGGATTAATTTGATACCTACCGCGGATTAACTTGATACCTACCGCGGATTAATTTGATATCGACCGCGGATTACTTTGATAACACCCGCGAATAAAATTACTTAATAGTTACCCTTTACGCATTACGAGCATTGTTTATGATAGATAAAGCAACATTTTCCCTGTTTCGTTGTGTTATTGACTTTCTACTTTCTATCGGCGACCCTTTTTTATTTGAAGGATGCAAAGGTCTTTGTCTCGTATTTCTATTAACTCGTGTTTCTACTTAAAAGCCGTTTAAAATTACTTAATAGTCGCCCTTTACGCATTACGGGCATTGTTTATTATAGATAAAGCAATCGTTACAATACACCATACCTTTCTCAAATTCTAGGTAAAACCCTTTGGGTCTTCTCATTGTCATAATAATTACGGTTCCCATTATTCACATTACCTGATATTACGTATTCAACGGAACATTTAAGGTGAAAGTCGAAACATGTTGGATCTTGTCTGCAAGGAAACAATACTCCCTCTCCATATAAAAGACCGACTCAAAATCACATGGTATCGTATTCCACTCTGTGCTCTGCTCGAAGTGTGATCTCCAGTTGTGTGTAACAGTGAAGTGATAGTAAAATTGTGAAATAGTTAAATAGTGAAAGTGTTATAAAAATGAATGTAAGTACCTTTATATACATTGATCTAAAAGTGTTGTAACCAGATGTTTCATTAATTGTTTTTGCCATGTGTTGTCCACCAGGTTAATACATTTTAGCTATCTTTGATGTCTTATTAATTTATCATTGTTACTAATGTGTACATGTATACTTCGCATACCTATAAGTATTTATCATACAGTACTTACTTAACCGATAATTAAAACAGTTTTATTTCATTTTGTTACAGTTTTCTGAAAATACTTTCAAAAACTACTATTATACTGAAGAAATCGACGAACCTAGTGATGAAGAAGGTACACTCGCCTTCAAAGTCAAGAAAGCGATAATAGCAAATAAAAGACCGATCGAATGCAACAGCATTGATGAGTTCTTCGAAAAACCAAAAAAGAAGAAGACAACAACAAGAAAGTCATCCAGTGTTGGTCGATCGACGAGCGGGGGTGTTTCATACATCCGATCAAACAGCGATGACAACAGTTCTGCATCACATCTCATAAAAATTGAGGTGTATGAAGTGAATAAAATAAAAAACATCGCACCGACGGAACATTGGAAACACGCTGATGTGCGAGTCAAATATTACGCGGAAACCGACAGTGATAAGAACTTGCAAAGTGTTAAGGACACTATATACAATATAACTAAACAGTTGGCTAGTAAGGACGATTGTGTGAAATATTTTATAGACACAGACAAATGAACAAAAGTGCCAGTGCGTGTCAATGTTTTAATATCATAACTTTAATCATATGCTTTGTACTACTATTATTGAAATAAGAAACTATTATTGTAATAACTGTACTTAAGAATCTACCTGTTTAAATTTAACTTACATTGTATTGTATTTAAACTTTGTACTCTTTTAAGTTACATACTTAATAGATTAATTTGTTTTTGATTCTAGAACTCTTTGTGAATTGTGTTATTGCTAAGTATTATTGTAAATAGTTATAAGTCTTTTTAGTGTTTTTTCATGCTCATGCTTACGATTGTAAAGTTATTGGGAACATTCATAAATTGTTTGGAAAAAAGTGGATAGCTTAGAATGTAATTACATTGTTTTGGGTAGTATATAAACGTTGAAATAACTTTTAAAAATACTGAGACATTCCTTACCATGGATACAAGCTGTGATTTATACAACATGGAACTCGTCGCACTTCTCGAAAACATCGAATCAATGGATCTGATGTCATCGCAATACGACAAAGAACTGTACGAGCTCTGTGATAAAATGGAACAAAGACAAGTTGAAACGTGAGTAAAACATTTTTTATTATTTTAAGACTAGTTGCAACATGTTTTGGGAATCCATGAAGAGGGGATACACTTAAAGTATTTATAATGGTTCGAACATCTTGCACAATCATTCAACTTGTTTCTTCCGTTTATATTTTTAACATTGAAGTGCAACCAAAATGTACCACTCACTTGATATTTCTAGTTTATCTCAGAGTGAGATTGCAAGTTTCGATAAAAAGATAATTTTACATAAATATCATCGTTTCATACGGTTTTGGTATATATTAAATGTTTTGCCAGAATCAATGTTGGGAGATCCTGATATTTCTCCTTATTATACACCATGTAGTGGACATAAAATCTCAAAACAAACTCATTCCGATGAGGATGATATTGATGGTGTATTATCAATGAAAGCATATTGTTTGCAGTGTAAATAACAAATAATGTTAGTATCTATTTAAATAATAGAAACATAGTAGCATATTTATTTCGTGAGATAACATTTTTTTAACAGTTTTCTTATCCATCAGATCTATGCAGAATGGAGAAGGCAGCAGGAAAAGATTAGCGCCAACTGAATTGTTTGAAGAGGATCCATTAAAGAGAAGAAAAAATATTCATCTTGAAGCTCCTTCGACATCTACATCGTCGCTGGATAACATTTTAAATGTAAGTACAGAACAGCATAATGATAAAATTGAATGTCCTGAGTGTCACATATATGTATCAAAAAAATATGTGACCAGTCACTATAAAAGCAATAAACATAAAAATAATTTAATTAAGATAAGATAAGATAATAATCTACCTAATGTTCAATTCATTGATAGTGCTTTCGGTAATAGAATTATTACATATCGAGTGAAATCTAGTTTAGTTTCTGATACACAGCTTGAATCACCTGAATTATTTTTACAAAATATTAAAAAAATAATTTATACATTACTAGAACGATCTATCTTAGAATATTCTGTTGTAAAAGTTAATTTTATTCTCAATGCGGATTTCACACAAGAAACAAAAAATCTACACAATGTTTTTGATTTTCAAATTTCAAACTATCTTGTTTGTCAAGGTGATGACAAAGATATTATTTTCTCATCTATAATTACCGAAATAACAAACAAAATGACCAATTTCCAAAAAAAAGGTAGTGGATGGAGTTTAGTTAAAATAAATCACTTGGATATGAATGTCAACAAATTTAACCCATTGCGTGGATCTTCATACATAGACCTACCGTTAGATATAAAACATAAGAAAGCTGTAATCAATGTTCAAAATAACGATCACGAATGCTTTCGTTGGGCAGTTTTGTCAGGATTATTTCCAGCTACTCATAGTTCCAATAGGGTATCATCTTATATAATACACAAAAACAAACTAAAATTTGATAACCTATCGTTTCCTATAAAAATTAATGACATCCATAAGTTTGAAAAATTAAATAGTATAAGTATTAATGTTTTTGGATTACAATATGATTCAATAAGCAAATCAAATAAAGTTGTGGGTCCATTACACTTTACGAAACACCGTAAAAATACTCACTTAAACTTATTGTATATATCTCAAGGTTCTAAAGGTCATTTCTGTTGTATTAAAAACCTCTCGAGATTATTATCTAAACAGTTATCGACTTCTGAACATGCAGTTCATATTTGTGATGGGTGTTTATTAAATTTCACGTCATTAGATAATTTAAAACGACACCAAGAAAATGACTGTTTCAATGTGTGCACAAATTTACCATCGGAAAACGATAGAAAAAGAAACTGGTTTAATGAATTAATACCATCAAACCACATTTCATTTAACAACTATGAACGTAAATTAAGAGTTCCATTCGTTGTGTATGCTGACTTTGAAGCATTTTTAAAACCAATAGAGAGTTGTTCTAACAATCCAAATCAATCATCAACTGTTAATATTCAAAAACATGAAACGTATAGTTTTGGGTATTATGTTAAATGTTCTTATGATGATAATCTTTCAGTATATAGGTCTTATACAGGGCAAGATTGTGCGCTAAAATTTATGCAATTCATTTACGCAGATTTAGAAAATATTTGTAAAAAGAATTCTTTTGTCAAATCACCATTACCGTTAACTGAAGAAAATAAAATAAATATCAATCAAAGTGAGTCTTGTTACATTTGTGCTACTAAATTAAACGTGGATAGAACAATATCTTATAATTGGCATACTGGTGCATATGAAGGTGTAGCTCATAGAGTATGCTCTCAGAAATACAAAGCTCCTAATTTTGTGCCAGTGTTTTTACATAATTTAAGTAATTATGACGCTCATTTCATAGTGCATGGTCTTGATTTCGAGAAAGGTGACATTGAACTTATTCCTGAGAACAAGGAAAAATATATTTCTTTTTCTAAAGTTTTACAAATCAATAACAGAGTTATAAAATTACGATTTCTTGATTCTTTTAAATTTATGTCAAGTAGCCTTAACAAATTAGCTCAGAACTTATTACTTGAACAATTTCGTGAACTCAAATTAAAATATCCATGTGAAGAAGATTTTAAACGTTTAATAAGAAAAGGTGTTTATCCATACGAATACATGACGACATTTGATTCTTTAAAAATAACTTCTCTTCCCACTCGCGATCAATTTTATAGTTCTTTAAATGATAGTCACATTACAGAAAGTGAATACCATCATGCTCAAGACGTGTGGAATCATTTTAATTGTAAAAACATGGGTGAATATTCAGACCTGTATTTAAAAACAGATGTATTGTTGTTAGCAGATATATTTGAAAACTTTAGGGATGTCTGTCTTAAAACATACGGTTTAGATCCTGCCCACTATTATACAGCACCTGGTTTAAGTTGGGATGCTATGTTAAATTTTACCAAAATAAATTTAGAACTTTTAACAGATATCGACAAGGTTACGTTTATAGCGAATAATATTCGGGGGGGTATATCACAATGCAGCAATAGACATGCAGTGGCAAATAACATGTTTATGTCGGAATACGATTCAGATAAACCATCTTCATTTTTGATGTACTTAGACGCAAATAACCTTTATGGTTGGGCTATGTCCCAATGTCTCCCAACAGGCAAATTTGAATGGGTCGATATAAATACAGATTTTAATATAGCCGATGATGCCAAACATGGTTTAATATTGGAAGTAGATTTAGAATATTCAAAAAATTTACATGATTTTCATTCAGATTTTCCATTTTGTCCAGAAAACGTATGTTTAGGAAACAGCAAAGACAGGAAACTGATCCCAAATTTAAAAAATAAAAAAAATTACGTCATTCATTATAGAAACCTTAAGCAATGTTTAAAAAATGGTCTCCGATTGGTTAAAGTACATAGAATTTTAAAATTTGAACAATCCGCGTGGTTGAAAAGTTACATAGACTTGAATACTCATATGCGTTCATTAGCCACTTCAGATTTTGAGAAAGATTTTTTTAAACTTATGAATAATTCTGTTTTTGGTAAAACAATGGAAAATGTAAGAAAACGAGTTAATGTCAAATTAATTAATCATTGGTTAAATCGTGGTAAAACTCAAGGTGCTCAATCTTTGATAGCAAGACCAGAATTCCATAGTTTATCTATATTCTCAGAGAGCTTAGTTGCAATACAATTAAATAAAACTAACGTTTTATATAATAAACCAATTTACCTCGGTTTTTGTATTTTAGATATATCTAAAACATTACTATACGATTTCCATTACGATTATATGAAAATAAAATATCAAGATAATATTAAGTTACTATATACTGATACCGATAGCTTAATATATCAAATATTTACGCAAAATTATTATGCTGATATAAAACTTGATTTAGTCAACTACTTTGATACGTCCGACTATCCACCAAATAATCAATATGGTTTACCATTATTGAATAAAAAACGGTTAGGTTTTTTTAAAGACGAAAATAATGGTAATATTCTTAAAGAGTTTGTAGGTCTTCGCTCTAAAATGTATGCAATGGATGTGCAGAATAAATGTATATGTAAAGCAAAAGGGATTAACAAAAGTGTAACAAAAAAATTTTGTCTTACCGATTATAAATCATGTTTATATGAAAAGAAAACGCAATACAGCGAAATGATAAGATTTAAATCAATTAAACATGCTATATATACACAAAAAATTAATAAAATATCTTTATCACACAATGACACAAAACGTTATTTAATAGAAAATTCAACAGATACTCTTGCATGGGGTCATTATAAAATAAAGGACATTTGATTTTATCAACGATTTCTGTACAACGAAAATATGTATGTTAATGTGTGTGTGTGTGTGTGTGTGTTTTAATTGTGGTTTTTAATAACTTAAAGTTCTGTCTTTATTATGTACTATCTTTTTTTTTATTGTTTTACTATGACAACTGTTTTGTATAATGTCATGAAAAATTAGATGTAAATTTTAATGTATGTAGTTACTTATTTGTTATACCTGATTTAACTTTATTTTATAATAATTTTCTTACTGTAATATTTTTCAAAACAGCTATGAACTGTATGTGATCATTTTTCAAAGTATTTGTATATGTAATCTTTGTATGTAAAACAAAATCAAATATAATACATTCAATCGTAACTTCTGGTTTTATTCATTCCGAAACGCTTTTAGAGTTCACACGTGTATTTAAAAATGTTTCATTTTTATCATCCTTTTACTGCCATAGTTGCAGGTCCAAGTGGATGTGGAAAGTCTAATTTTGTAACAAACTTTATTAAACATATTAATGAGGTGTGCAACACCAATTTTCATCAAATTACTTGGTGTTTTGATGAAATGCAGCCCTTATATAATTTACCAAATGTAAACTATTATCAGGGTATACCAGATTTGAATATGTTTGATGGAAAGGAAGCTAACCTTATTATTATCGACGATCTCATGAGGGAATCTGATGGTCGCGTTGTTGATATATTTACCAAAGGTAGTCATCATAGGAACTTGAGTGTATTTTACATTACTCAAAATTTATTTCATCAAGGTAAAGGACAAAGAGACATTTCTTTGAATTCAAACTACATAATTTATTTTAAAAACCCACGTGATAAAACTCAAATACGTTACTTAGCACGGCAAGTATCACCAGAAAATAGCAAATTCATAGAAGATGCTTACAGAGATGCTACAAAAGAAGCACATGGCTATTTGATGATAGATCTAAAACAAGACACTTTTGACATGTGTCGAATTAAATCAAAGATATTTCCATCTGATGGTCATTCTACAGTGTACATTCCCACAAAAGAGTTTAAATATGTCAAGAACCAACCAATACCCGTCATTTACAAATGATGGATCGACGCTTAAAGACGCATGAACACTTATTAAATGCTCTTTATAAACTTAAACCAAAACATCAACAAGCTCTTTTAAAAGTCTGTAACGAAAACGAAATTAATTTTGTATGTGAATGTATTCATAACGTTTTACAAGGAAATATAAAACTTGAAGAAAAATCAAAGAGTAAACTAAAAAAGTATAAAAATCTACTACGAAAATTGGTACGTAAAAGTACAAATAAAATAAGAAAGAATATTATAGTTCAAAAAGGTGGTGCATTTCTTCCGATTATATTGGGTTCTATTTTGAGTGGATTGATAAGTGGACTAGTTTAAAAATGGAACACGCCAAAAAAATGCTGTTAGTTGATCCAAGCTTAATAGATAAGTTAAATCAAAAAAGAAATGAAAATCCTACCTCTCGTTTAGATAGTGAAATGGAAAAAATACTCGACAGTAATATGGATGATCGAAAAAAGTGTAAATTATACTTACAAATTTTACAAAGATATCTTCACTTTATGGAAGAAGATCGTCGTCCCATTGAACTCCCTATAATAACTTCAAATGACGATAACATTAAACCCACATCTGAAAGCTGGAAATTTTTTAATATAAATAATGATATCAAGAATAAAGATGTAGTTGTCAGTCAGACACTGAGTGATGAAGAGAAGCAACAAGAAAGTTTTACACTCGAAAAAAAACCTTCCTACTCAACAAAACAAATTTTAAATTTAATACCAAAAACATATGTAAAAAAAGGTGAGTTGTTATTGAATTCGGTGTCACTAAATAAAAACAAAATTTATTGGAATGATGCTGGCACAGTGATTGTAGATAATGAAGTGATTCCTAACAGTAACATTATCGATTTAGTAAGCGATACACTGCGACCATTAAAAAACAACGACCCACCTGGTTGGGAAAAATTTGCTAAAGCGTTAAAGGATTTAAAAGTACCTTTAACATATATTGGCAATCCAAAAAGACGTGAGTACATAGCTCGACTTCAAAACGCCATCGAAGAACAACCGCCACAAAACACAGAGGTATATTTGACGCCAACGAGCGAAGATAAACACGCAAATAAAATTAAGAAAAAGATTGATTGGGAAAAATGGACCCCTTATTAGAATTAGATCAAATTTATTATGATGTATCACACCCAGCTGGATATAGCAATATCGACAAATTATCAAAAGCTATGAAAGGTAAAATGAAAAAGGAAGAAGTTAAAAACTGGTTGCAATCCCAATCTACGTATACACTCCACAAACCAGTACATAGAAAATTCCCTCGGAACAAATACGTTCTCTCTAATCTCAATGAACTTTGGCAAGCTGACTTAAGCGACATGCGGACTTATTCTAAAGATAATAAAGGTTTCAACTACATTCTTTGTGTTATTGATGTTTTTAGCAAATATGCATATGCTAGACCCTTGAAAAAGAAAAATTCAGAAACCGTAAAAAAGTGTTTCGACAGTATATTTAATGAAGCTAATACTACACCCACTCACATTCAATCTGATAAAGGCACTGAATTTGTATCGAAAGATGTTCAAAGATACTTTAAAACAAAAAACATAAATTACTATACGACAAATAATCCAGACATCAAAGCAAGCATTGTAGAAAGATTTCAAAGAACGCTAAAAATGAAGATGTGGCGCTATTTTACACACAAGAATACACATAAATATATTGATATTTTGCAGAATTTGATACACTCTTACAATCATAGTTTCCATTCTAGTATTAAAATGTGTCCTTCAGATGTTAATTCTAATAATATAATGACAGTTTGGAGTAATTTATATGAAAAATCTGAAAAATCATCAAAAACTATACTACCTATGTTTCATGTCGGTGACCATGTCAGAATAACTAAATATAAACATGTATTCCAAAAAGGTTATGAATCTAATTGGAGCGATGAAATATTTGTGATTTCTTCTATAATAGAACGTACTCCGTGGCCCGTTTATACCATAAAAGATTTAGATGGTGAGGAGATAGTAGGAACGTTTTATGAACGAGAATTACAAAAGGTCATTTATGACCCCACCATTGAACACAAGATTGATAAAATAATTCGCTCTCGTTATTCTGGCAGCAGACAACAAGTGTTAGTTAAGTGGAAAGGTTATCCAAACAAATTTAATAGTTGGATTTTAGCTTCCAGTTTAAAAAAAATATGATTAAAGATTTTTATTTAACTTTACTTAGCAATAGTTCAATGGAATATTTTCCTGAGAACAAAACATCAATTTTTTCAACAAAATTACCCAAACCCATAATATTGGAAGGAGAATGGTGTGTAGGAATCGTTGAATTCCAATATCCATGCACCATGTTTACTGTTCAAGATCATGAGAATGTTATTTACATAACAAAAATCATGAAAATGCCCAATGAAGACAAACTATCTACAGTTTATTATAAGACTCACATACCTGCCACAAACTATGATAATATTAACCATATTTTATCAGCATTAAATAATATAAGAGAAAAAATCAAATTCCGCTACGATAATATATCTCAATTTGTTTCTGTTTCTGTGTTAGACGAATCAATAAAATCTGTAACATTATCTCCTAAACTAGGCTTACAGTTGGGATTTGAACCAAACAGAAACCTTGTTGAAAAGAATTTAGCTAAATGTCCAGCTAATTTACATTTAGGGTTACCATCTCAACTATTCGTTTACTGTGATATAGTTGAACCTCAAATTGTAGGTGATGTAATGACACCTCTTCTGAGAGTAATACCATTAGATCCTTCAAAATACATCTATGGTGCCAATAAAATGCATGTATTTTCACCTCCTCATTACTTATCGGTAATGCGAAGAGAATTCGATACCATTGAAATAGATATAAGGTCAAGCACCGGGCAAAAGATACCATTTCAATTTGGAACGGTGTGTGTTAAACTACATTTTAAAAAATTATAATGCATTTTGAACGCTCCAACATGATATGTCCTTATCAACGCTATTATTCTCATCAGGCTGGTTCAGGTATAGGGGTGGTATATAAAGGGGCGCCTTATCAAAAAGGACATGGAATTGGTAGTTTTCTTGGGGGATTGTTTAGGTCAGTTTTACCATTATTATGTAGCGGTGTTCGATCTGTTGGTAAAGAGGCATTGAGCGCTGGTGTTGGTCTATTGACAAATATGGTTAGTGCGCGACCAATGGAAGATTCAATAAAAGCACGTCTTAAAGAAGTTGGTTCCAACATAAAACGCAAGGCTGATGAAAAAATAGATAAAATCAATATGTCTGGATCCGGATATATAACAAAACGAAAACGTCTACCTGGAGTCAGTCCGTCGTTGACCGCGAAAGTGAAAGCTCTAAAAAAATCAAAAATTACTCAAAAACAAATCAAGGACATATTTTCTAACAATTAATCAAAATGTCTTTTTTACATAGTCATTCCTGTGAATGTATAAAGTCCGAATTGGATTTGTTTGCATTGCCGTCAACTCAAACTAGCATTGAAAGTGGAATTTGGATCCATTATAAACCAATTTCATCTCTTGCCGATGATGGTCCTATAGAATTTCAAATTCCTGGAGCAGGAGATGACTACATAGATTTATCTCATACGTTACTTCACTTGAAAGCGAAAATAGTAAATCAAGATAACACCAAACTAACCGCATCTACAGTCGTTGCTCCGGTGAATAATTGGTTGCACTCACTCTTCAGTCAACTTGATGTCTACTTAAATCAAAAACTTGTATCACCACCCAATAACACATATGCTTATCGTGCGTATATAGAAAACTTATTGAACTATGCTCCTGCAGCAAAAAAATCTCACCTCACCTGTGGTTTATGGTATGAAGATACAGCTGGAAAAATGGATTCCACCGATGATACTAATAAAGGATTTACTAAGAGGCAAGAATTATCTAATGAAAGTAAAGAAATGGAAATGATTGGTCACTTACATGGTGATTTATTCAATCAAGAAAAATTTTTAATCAATGGTGTTGATATATGTGTTAAGTTAATTCGTTCTAGAGAAAATTTCAATCTCATGGCCTCTACAGGTGACCTTAAATTAAAGGTATCTATTACGGATGCATCTTTGATTATTCGTAGAGCACGAATCAATCCCAGCGTGTTACTTGCTCATCAAAAGGTCTTAGCTTCTACCACAGCTAAATACCCCATTACTCGAGCTGAAGTTAAAGTTTTAACAATACCATCAGGTGTTCAAGGAAAAACTCTAGATAACATTTTCTTAGGACAATTACCTAAAAGGTGTATAGTGGGATTTGTAAATAACGCTGCTTTCAATGGAAACCTCACTAAGAACCCATTTAACTTTCAAAATTACGACATCAATACTTTTAGTTTATATATAGACGGTCAACAAATACCATCAAAGGCTTTACAACCCTCATTTGAGAACAAAATTTTTACTTCAGTATATCATACATTGTTTTCTGGAACAGGTATACACTTTCTCAATGAAGGTAATGGGATATCCCGAGAACAATACGCTGAAGGGTATTGTATGTTAGCGTTTGATTTGACACCTGATTTATCAGCAAACTCTGCAAGTCATTGGAATCTTGTAAAGCATGGTAGTGTGAGATTAGAAGTGCGTTTTGAAACAGCTTTATCACAAACTATTAATTGCATTGTTTATGCGGAGTTTGATAATGTTATTGAAATAGATAAAAACCGCAATATTTCAGTAGATTATAGTAGTTAAGAACACAAAATTAACTGTTTAAGATTAGATTAAGCGTGAATAATGTAATTCAGATTTGTTGTTAGATTTAAGTTACCAATAAAACGAATTCATAAAATATTCAGTTCTTTGTTTTACTCTAATCCTTGCAACCCCACAACAAGAGTCAACTTGGCTGATAAGTACCATAATAGTGTCTTGTTAACCTTATATAAGACATTACCACTTTATCATTCGACCTGATAAGATTCTGCAGCGATACGGTGAATAAAAATGAATACAATAGAAATACAGAATTACTTAAAGAAAATTGATCCAAGTATTGAATATAATGTATATGCAGCCAATCGTCTACCAATATATGTGGTAACTCCTACATACGTAGTTAGCAACTTAGACTCTGATAACAAACCAGGTTCTCACTGGGTCGCCATACACATAGATAAGAATGGTTTTGGACAGTACTTTGATTCATACGGTCGACCACCTCAAGGATACCACCGAATGTTTTTAGCGAGAAATTCTAGAATGTGGAATTACAATACAAGTCGAATTCAAAATGACTTTACTATAGTTTGTGGAGAGTACTGTTTAATGTATCTGTATTATAAATACTATGGTAAGAGTCTCAAAGATTTTCAAGTATTATTTAGTGATAATACAATATGCAATGATGTGTTTTTAAATGGTTTATTTAAATCATGTTTTGAGGTGAATAAATGAAATATGAAAATGAATGAATGATTTTTCTTTATTGAAGATTAATAACCCCATACAATACTTATAATTCTTCCAAACAATTTATGAATGTTCCCAATAACTTTACAATCGTAAGCATGAGCATGAAAAAACACTAAAAAGACTTATAACTATTTACAATAATACTTAGCAATAACACAATTCACAAAGAGTTCTAGAATCAAAAACAAATTAATCTATTAAGTATGTAACTTAAAAGAGTACAAAGTTTAAATACAATACAATGTAAGTTAAATTTAAACAGGTAGATTCTTAAGTACATTTATTACAATAATAGTTTCTTATTTCAATAATAGTAGTACAAAGCATATGATTAAAGTTATGATATTAAAACATTGACACGCACTGGCACTTTTGTTCATTTGTCTGTGTCTATAAAATATTTCACACAATCGTCCTTACTAGCCAACTGTTTAGTTATATTGTATATAGTGTCCTTAACACTTTGCAAGTTCTTATCACTGTCGGTTTCCGCGTAATATTTGACTCGCACATCAGCGTGTTTCCAATGTTCCGTCGGTGCGATGTTTTTTATTTTATTCACTTCATACACCTCAATTTTTATGAGATGTGATGCAGAACTGTTGTCATCGCTGTTTGATCGGATGTATGAAACACCCCCGCTCGTCGATCGACCAACACTGGATGACTTTCTTGTTGTTGTCTTCTTCTTTTTTGGTTTTTCGAAGAACTCATCAATGCTGTTGCATTCGATCGGTCTTTTATTTGCTATTATCGCTTTCTTGACTTTGAAGGCGAGTGTACCTTCTTCATCACTAGGTTCGTCGATTTCTTCAGTATAATAGTAGTTTTTGAAAGTATTTTCAGAAAACTGTAACAAAATGAAATAAAACTGTTTTAATTATCGGTTAAGTAAGTACTGTATGATAAATACTTATAGGTATGCGAAGTATACATGTACACATTAGTAACAATGATAAATTAATAAGACATCAAAGATAGCTAAAATGTATTAACCTGGTGGACAACACATGGCAAAAACAATTAATGAAACATCTGGTTACAACACTTTTAGATCAATGTATATAAAGGTACTTACATTCATTTTTATAACACTTTCACTATTTAACTATTTCACAATTTTACTATCACTTCACTGTTACACACAACTGGAGATCACACTTCGAGCAGAGCACAGAGTGGAATACGATACCATGTGATTTTGAGTCGGTCTTTTATATGGAGAGGGAGTATTGTTTCCTTGCAGACAAGATCCAACATGTTTCGACTTTCACCTTAAATGTTCCGTTGAATACGTAATATCAGGTAATGTGAATAATGGGAACCGTAATTATTATGACAATGAGAAGACCCAAAGGGTTTTACCTAGAATTTGAGAAAGGTATGGTGTATTGTAACGATTGCTTTATCTATAATAAACAATGCCCGTAATGCGTAAAGGGCGACTATTAAGTAATTTTAAACGGCTTTTAAGTAGAAACACGAGTTAATAGAAATACGAGACAAAGACCTTTGCATCCTTCAAATAAAAAAGGGTCGCCGATAGAAAGTAGAAAGTCAATAACACAACGAAACAGGGAAAATGTTGCTTTATCTATCATAAACAATGCTCGTAATGCGTAAAGGGTAACTATTAAGTAATTTTAAACGGCTTTTGCGTAGAAACACGAGTTAATAGAAATACGCGACAAAGACCTTTGCATCCTTCAAATAAAAAAAAGGATCGCCGATAGAAAGTAGAAAGTTAAAAGCACAACGAACAGGGAAAAAGTACAAGCTTAAGGGAACCGTAAACCATGAACAAATTCGTGGTTCATACCTACCTCGCGGGTGATATGAAACGGATTCCGCGGACGATATAATTTTTATTCGCGGGTGTTATCAAAGTAATCCGCGGTCGATATCAAATTAATCCGCGGTAGGTATCAAGTTAATCCGCGGTAGGTATCAAATTAATCCGCGGTAGGTATCAAATTAATCCGCGGTAGGTATCAAAGTAATCCGCGGTAGGTATTAAAGTAATCCGCGGATTTATTCGCGGGTGCCGCGGGCCGAATCTGGAGCAATCGAAAACGTCGGCCATCAGCCGCCGGAGCGCCGTCGAACCTGCTCCAGTATCGGTGAATCCCTTACTACTGACTCCCTTTTCCTTTCCAACCATCCTGGGAACCTTTCTCCATTCCCCCACTTTTCCTTCCATCTTCCCCTTCCACTTCCTTCCCAGGCCCCTGCAGTCGTCAAGCCGCGGGACTCCAGTATCCCATTCGCAGGTTTCCCCCGGTGTTGACTGCAGGACCGCCTACCTAAAAAAAAACTGCTCTACAACGGTAACAAAAATGCAGTTACATATGTAATGTACAGGCACAGTAAAAAATTACTAATCTTTTCATTTTTTTATAACGCCTCACAATGCTCTTTTCTAGGTCATTATTTAGAAAGCACACGGTAGGTCGCGTTTATGAGAAGGAAGTATTCTTGTGAATCCATCACTATCGGGATCATGTTCTGGAATGTTCCTTCACGGATCACTGGCTTGGAATGATCTTTATGGAATTATTATGAATCGACCTTCGTGAAGCGAGTGAAATGTAACAATGGAAATTCACAAATCCGCATCTGGTCAATTTTTTACATTTTTTCTAGATTGTTCCTCGTCGATTGAAGACATATACGAAGTGTATTTTTTTATAGGGAGTGATTTCATATTATCTGTATTTTCCAACCCTGTAGGAAAGCCGGACGGTAGCTGATATCACTTTTACGACATTATTTTTTTTATATTTTATTTAACTTAACTTTTATATTTTTTAACGACTTAACGATAACCGTCCGGTAGAGATAGCTACAACCGGTCTATTTTATATGTATGCCTACCTACTATACGGAGAAGATAGTGAATTTACGTTTCTGTTCTACTCCTACCCATAAAGTCTCCCCAGAATTATAGCTTATCTGAATGTTATGGTGTTTTTTACGACAGCGCCGATTTATCGCTTTGATATCTGACCCGGGTTTACTCGTGTAGTATAAAGCTAGTTATGTCAGTTGTAAATGTTTTGTCAATGTTTAAAAATTACTGCATCAAGATATAGATTCGTCATCGCTTTTCTTTTGAAAAATTCATGTCTTGTAATATATTCACTAAGCAATAATTGATGCGCAACATGTTTCGCAATGTCGCAAATAATTTTGATAATATTTTTACATATTTACAATATTATTAGTATCATCGACTGCAATGCTGAGGTCTCGGGTTCGATCCCCGGGTCGGGCAAAGTGATATTGGGTTTTTCTACTCAGTGTCAGCCCGGAGTCTGGGATTTGTGCCCGATATGGCGATAGATTCGCCCCCTATCACATTATGGGACGGAATAGGCACGGCGAAAAGTGGTTTCACTAGTTGTACCTCTTCTTACCCCTTCGGGGATGACGGGCGTGAGTGTGTGTGTGTGTGTAATAGTATCATCTGGCAATGTCTCCTTTGAATTTAAAAATCATTTGACATATATACAAAAATATTATGCATTAAAAAGTAAAATATATCCGCAAGCTTTGCACGTGAATTTCCCGATTCTCAACACACGACAGAAACAAAAAGAGCTCATTGTTCCGCTCTACGAGCTACGAGAGCGTGACGTCACGCGGCCCTTTTGCTTTGAATAGCGAATTGCATTGTGGATGTGTACGGACTACGGAGCGAGTATTGTTTTAATCTAAACGCCCGCTTGTTCCGACTTCAAAAAAGTTGGTTCACAATACAGGTGCTTTTTTTTTATTTGCATTTTTGGGTCATAGGCTACCGTTGAGTACAGATAAGCAAAGGGAAAAATTATAATTAAATTAGTAAGTGGTGATTAAAGCTCCACTTGTGTCTAAGATCTTTCATGTAAAAAAGGTCATTACGTACTTTTCCGAGATAAAATTTCATCCAAATATTCTCAGCCGTTTCTGCGTTTACCTACATCTAACTTTCAAAAAAAATTCAAATCTATGCCATTTATAATATTACATCTCTAAGAATGTTTTTTTTTTTTTTTTATAATGGCATTTGTGTTCACATTTTGCCAATGTCAAGTTTGGTTTGTCTATTTTATTATCTGTAGTATGTCGAAGTAAAGCAGTGGCTACCTTACCAAGACTTTACCGAGGAGTTTTGGCGGCAACAAAAAAACACTTGATTAGCACAATTATTTCAATTCACTTCATTTGAGCTCTTTAATAGAACTATATTGGATAATATACCACCATAATTATGCAATATAACACTAAGTATCACCAAAATAATGAATTAAAACAAGAGCACCTCATGACACTTCCAAGTTCCCGCCAAAACTCCTAAGAATGTTTGTTATTTATTATTATACATCAACTAGACACCTGGTCGCGGCTCCGCCCGCGTGAAAAAGTTTTTCCGTGATAAAAAGTAGCCTATAGCACTCATGAGTAATGTAGCTTCCTATTAGTCAAAGAATTTTCAAAATCGGTCTAGTAGTTTTTGAGTTTATCCATTACAAACAAACAATCAAATCTTTCCTCTTTATAATATTAGTATAGATATAACCTTACATTTCCTGTAATAAATAAGTTTGCCATTTGCGCAGTTTTAATGATCTCACTATATTTGCGATTAGGGTACCGTATCCAATGGTTCAAGATTATGGGTTCGTTCATCGTGTATTGGAGACCAAAATACCTTAGAGACTCTGTGTAGTTAAGACTGCGACTTTTAAAAAAAGAACCTGAAGAATCACAAGGTTGTTAACATTCCATCTATTCGTTCATTGCAGTATAACCCTATCCCAGATTGCTCCATGCTTGACGGTCCACTGCATTCCTCATCCAATCGCTCAAGTAGTCAGTCAGTCTACTTATTCTCTAAGACACACGTTATTTTCACCGCTCGTAACAAGCGCGTAACGTAACTTATCGCATTTATCACTATAGAAATTGGCATACAGAATACCATTTAACGCTAATTACGCGAAATTAACGACGCGGCCGCGTTGCGAGTTAACACTGTCATAGTAACAAGGGAGCTGGTCATCAGTCTATTGCTTATCCTTTAGACACAGTTAACAATATTTTGTATATCTCTAAGACCATATACCTCTCCCTTCCCTAATGTACATCCCTTTAGGGCGCAATCCACGATTGTTTTGGAATTATGGATGTTTATAAACGATAGAAATTCACTTGACCCAATTTTCGTTTGCTTGCTTATGCGACATGTTACACATGGCGAAAAGAGGCTGCACTAGTTGCACCTCAGCCTAGCCCTTGGGGATAAAAGGCATAAGTGTGTGGATCACAATATATTATCTTTATTATTTTCGAAAAATTTACACCTAGATTAAACAATAATAGAGGAGCGCATTTAAATAATTTCAAAAATAGAACACGGTTTAAGAGTAACGGTAGCACATAGATAAGTACATTATTTCATACGGAACCGTCGCGACTGTACCAATACTTAATTAATATGCTATTATGTTTTTGCGTATCGCGAAACGCAAATGACGACAGATGATCGTCGCACGGGCCCCTGTCAGAACAAATGGCAAGGAATAATGCGTGCTATTATGTCATGTTACATAAATATACCAAGGTTGTATATGTACTGGGGGCTTGCTTTGTTTGACTGAGCATATAGGAAGGCACAAAGGGTATCTATCTGTTAATTATTGATAGTGTGAAGGCTTTCGTACTACCTCAGCGTGTGCTAAGGCCCTCTCAGTAGTAGAGGCACCTCGTGCCCAGCAGTAAGACATTATAAATATAATACCTAGGTATATATTTATTTCAGGCATGGTATCATTGTAATTATTACTAGCTTTTGCGCGCGGCTGCGCCTGCGTGGAAATGTTTTTCCGGGATAAAAAGTAGCCTATAGCACTCAGGAGTAATTTAGCTTCCTATTAGTGAAAGAATTTTCAAAATCGGTCCAGTAGTTCCTGAGATTAACGCGTTGAAACCAACAATCTCTTCAGCTTTATAATATGAGTATAGATAATTAGTTAGAAAGTAGGCGTATTGTTACTAGGTTATTTCCACTGACGATTTTTTTTTCAGCAAGGGCAGAGGACTTAAAAATAAGTTATGAGGAAAAGTTTTTAATAGTTTTTAGTACTTTTTATGGGTTTTTATGCAATCGGTGTTATTTGTATCAATTTTCGACTTCTTTTTTTTTGTAATCGGGACTTACTACTTACTTACATAGTGAAAGTGTGATTTATTTGCAAAGGACGTTACTAATAAACTTTATAATAGCACAATATATACAATATAATTATAATATACAATAGTTACAATGTCATTTGTCTCATCTCTACGAAACACAAAACTCACAGACAATAATAGAGTTATAAATAATTTATTACTAAATTCAGTAATAAGAAATGATTATAACTTCCGAATCGACAGTACTGAGTACTAGTATTTATGAATGGCATTTCTATATGTATGATGAAATCGTGTCAAGGTATACGAAATGTGGAACTCGAGTACGCCCTACGAGTACAATCAATCACAACCATCGAATTATGTTTCAAATTATTTTACAGCCAATTTGTATGCAATGCAATGCAATCAGCCCTGTATTATTTACTGCCCACTGCTGAGCACGGGCCTCCTCTACTACTGAGAGGGTTTTACGCCTTAGTCCAGCACGCTGGCCTAGTGCGGGTTGGCGGACTTCACATATCTTCGAAATTTAGAGAACTTCTCAGGTATACAGGTTTCCTCACGATGTTTTCCTTCACCGTTAAAGCAAACGATAATTGATAAACAATACACACGTAACTACGAAAAGTCAGAGGTGTGTGCCTTGGGTTTGAACCTCCGGACCTTGTCTCGGCAGACCGTTCCATTCCCAACTAGGCTATCGTCCACTCTCCAATTTGTATACATGGTCCTAATTTCTGAATTCAGATCAACGGGAAAAATAAACCTATCAAAAAAAGTAATCTGTAAACATGTCAAAAGGTTCCAGAAACACGCTGAATGCACGTTTCTGACAGGTCCGTCTGCAAATCTTTAGCGGAGGCCTATGTTCAGCAGTGGTCTTCATGTGGCTAATGATTATGATAATGCTGTAACATGTGAAACAAGCTTCCTTCTGATTGGTCCATTTTTGTTAGTGATTTGAAGATCGGGAAGTCAGCCGTTAGTATCTGAACTTCTGGGCTATAGATCCGTCGTATATGAGAGTCTATGTAGGTGGCGCATCGTCTAGTTCTGCCAGTAAATGCACTGTTTGGTTTTTGTTAAGCCTGGCCACCAGGATGAGAGAGAGGATGCACAGTGCGCCCGAAGGCATAGTGTAAATTTTTCGTTGGCAGTTTCATAGTTTTATTTACCTTATTCAACTTTATTTATGTAAGCTAACTGAGGTAAGGTTGTATCTCCATATTACCCAATCACAGCGTCGCGTTCTATCCTATGCCTACGAACTACGAATTAAGAACGACTCGACGATTAAACGGAGCGATAATAATACAAAATGTATTTATAAAATTAAGTGAAATAGAGGAACACTTTCGTCCACACCTGTACAACCAATTTGTTAGGACTTCGGAAGTCAAAGTAATAAAACGGAATGTCAAGAGCATTACAAACTGAACGCTGCTCTACATTGCTTATTGAACTATTATACAACTGTTTTCTATCGTTCGTGATTAATCATGGAGTATATGATTTGTGGTATGTTTCACAACATACACACACACACACACACACACTCACGCCTTTTATCCCCGAAGGGGTAGGCAGAGGTGCAACTAGTGCACCCACTTTTCGCCGTGCGTATTCCGTCCCATGATGTGATAGGGGGCGAGCCTATCGCTATATCGGGCACAAATTCCAGACTCCGGGCTGATACTGAATTTAAAATCCAATATTACTTTGCCCGACCCGGGGATCGAACGCAAGACCTCAGCATTGCAGTCATACCGTAATACAACTACGCCACCGAGGCAGTCTGTTTCACAAGGTACAAATAAATAACGTTTGAAATTAGAAGACCAGTTATATATTACCTGTACTGGGGTCATTGACCTGCTACATATCAAAATTTTATATTATAATATACGTTTGTTGTTTATACTTACCTATTTGTTCATAGAAGCTGAAAGTTGAATCAATTAAAAAAACAACAAATGTATATGATGTATTTAAGCCACTCGACTACAATTACAATATACTATTTTAAAAAAAAAGCAATCCCATTTCAAAATGTTTTGCGCTCGTCACCCAGAGAGAGCTGAGACATTTGATTTTAAGTCCAGTAATTAAACTGGCTACAATGTCCTTCAACCCGGAACACAATGCATGCACATTGGGGCTTAGCGGTAAAAATAGACATTGCATATCTGCGCATATGGGTGACCTACCACATGCGCTACCACCTTGAATATATAAACACAAACTCTAGGGTTGTTAAAAATTGGAAAACATTATTCAAAATTATCTTCAACATATCGAGCCTTTTCAACAAAAACATCGTAACCGATATTTTGTAATTTTTACTAGAGTTGCTTTTTACATTATTAATCCCTCACGCCCGCGGTGGACACCGGTGTCCATTTGTATAAGGAAATTAGCTTATAGCTATATTTAAGCGGGCGTTGACGGGTTAATTGAAACACATTTATTGTATACTAGTATTGCGCGCATCTCCGCCCGCGTGAAAAAGTTTTTCCGGGGTAAAAATATTTTCCCGGGATAAAAAGTAGCCTATAGCACTCAGGAGTAATGTAGAGATCCCGTACCCGGTAAATGGCAATTGGCCCGCCCCCTATTATATGAGACCCAACATAGCTGGCGAAATGTGGGTGTTATACACCTCTGCCCACTCCTGAAAAGGGAAAAAGATGTGATGCTAAATATGTATGTAGTTGCGCCTCGGCCTACCCCTTCGGGGATAAAAGGCGTGAGTACGCGTATGCGTATTTTAGAATTAATGTTGCCCGCGGCTCCGTCCGCGTGAATGAGTTTTCCCGGGATAAAAAGTAGCCTAAGTTACTCCTTATTACATCAGCTACCTGCCAATAAAAGTCCTGTCAAAATCGGTCCAGCCATTTCAGATATTAGCCGGAACAAACAGACAAGAATTGTAAAAAATGATATTTTGGTGTATGTACCGTATCATTCATATACATGTAGTAAAAAACGGTTATTTCAATATTAAATATTACAAACAGACACTCCAATTTTATTTATATGTATAGATCTTACTGGTGGTAAGTCTCTCATATGTGAGAGTCCGTCTGGGTGGGTACCACCGCAATGTCTATTTCTACCGCCAAGCAGCAGTGTGCATGCACTGTTGTGTTTCGGTTTGCAGGACATTGTAGCCAGTGTAACTACAGGACATAGTGAGTCATAATACCTTATGTCTCAGGATGACGAGCGCAGTGGATTCCCTCACAGTACTTTGTAACTCAAGGTGCTGGATGGTGTTGCTACTTTTTATGGGTGGTCGTATCGCTTACCATCAGGCGAACGGCATGCTCGTCTCGTCATTCAATGCAATAAAAAAAAAAGATAAAGAAAAAAGTTAGCAAAAGGTGTTGATGTTCAAATGGCTCGATATTATAGAGATTATGCGAAGCCACAAATTATCTTACGACGATTACAATATTAATTTGTTTACGTATACTAATCCATTTACATCTGTTTACATGTATTTATGTAACGAGTCGCGTATGAACTACTGCAGTATGACGCATCGCCTGAGGGTGAAATCTATCTATACACATAATAAAGCTGTAGAGCCGGTGTGCCTGTACATTTAACTATACCTTTTTTTTTGTTATTGCATTGAATGACGAGACGAGCATGCCGTTCGCCTGATGGTAAGCGATAAGACCACCCATAAACAGTAGCAACACCATCCAGCACCTTGACTTACAAAGTACTGTGTGGCATTCCACTGCGCTCGTCATCCTGAGACATAAGATGTTAAGTCTCATTATGTCCAGTAGTTACACTGGCTACAATGTCCTGAAAACCGAAACACAACAGTGCATGCACACTGCTGCTCGGCGGTAGAAATAGACATTGCGGTGGTACCCACCCAGACGGACTCTCACATATGAGAGACCTACCACCAGTAAACCTACCCACCTACCTACTATAGCAAAGCAGTAGATCCCGGTGTGTCTGTACATTTAAAGAAATATGATAAGAAAGATAGGGGGTGACTGAAGAAGAGTAACGGAAAACAAATCAGCGATTTTTATAATTATTTCTGTCGGTCTGTTTTTCTGTTTGTTTGTTACTGCACATCTCCGAAACTAGTGAACGGATTTCGATGAAATTTGGTATGGAGATAGTTTGAGACCTTAGAAAGGACATAGGCTTATTTATCTCGGGAAAATATAAAGCGGGACTTTTATCCCGGAAAAACTTTTTCACGCGGGCGGAGCCGCGAGCATAAGCTAGTACCAATAATATATGGTTGTCATAACGTCTTATATTGTTATGGGAGATAAAATCTTTTATATGCGTGTAATAAAAATGATATTATGTTACCATCTATAATATCTATAAACATAGTAGAGGCATGGTTGAATTTAATACTCAGTCAATGACATACAAGAAATCTATAACACAAAATACGAAAAAAGAAAAATAATAATAATAAAGACATGACGGAAAATAACATTACGATAAAAATAATTGAAAAAATTCATAACATATTTGGAGCCGCTGAGCTAATTGCAGTATCGTATAGATTCAGTATTTCTTTATGTACTCTTTGCTATGATTATAATTAGTTTATCAAAGTATAAAGTCTACACTCATAACTTTTTTGTTTCCATCCTAGACTAACAAATTAGTCTTAAACAGACTAGGAAAACTACATCAGGTCAACTTATGTCAATTGAGTGACTAAGAACTCAGATAGCAACATGAAGGTATACAACTGATTAGGAAGACGTCTCTTACGCAAGCAATAAGTCGCCATTAATCGCAACCGCATCGTTATCATTATCATATTTATATCATTCGCAATGTAAATAACGATATTTTGTACTTTTAATGTTAATCTAAAAGCGACCTTAATGTGTGGTGATAAAATATACGAATGCACGAATCACATAGAACACGGGGTGTGTTTATCTACAGTAGTATTTCACATTTGCGCTGATTAGAACGTCTGGATGTAGTGCTGAAAATTGAAATATTAAAGTGTCAACCCTAGTGTGAACGTTTTGTGATTATTAATATTAAATTATTTGAGGTTTTGGCGGGAACTTGGAAGTGTCATGAGGTGCTCTTGTTTTAATTCATTATTTTGGTGATATTTAGTGTTATATTGCTTAATTATGGTGGTATATTATCCAATATAGTTCTATTAAAGAGCTCAAATGAAGTGAATTGAAATAATTGTGCTAATCAAGTGTTTTTTTTGTTGCCGCCAAAACTCCTCGATAAAGTCTTGGTAAGGTAGCCACTGCTTTACTTCGACATACTACATAGACAAACCAAACTTGACATTGGCAAAATGTGAACACAAATGCCATTATAAAAAAAAAAAAAAAAAAAATATTTGAATTTTAAAACTTAACGTATCTATTCTTTATTCAAATTATGTTCTTTTCTTTGTGGCCTGTGTCTCTCATAGCTATTATTTTTAAGCCCTTGATATTGAATTAATAAAAAACATTATTTAATCTTATTACGGTATTTAAGAAAACGTAATTGAATAAAAATGTGTATCGCTTAGATTAAATAGTTTAGTATTAATTCAGCTCACGCTTGAATTGATTTATTATGTAGGAAATGCATTCAAGGATAACTTATGCAGTGCTATGATACCTTTTTAGTAATTCCTTGTTCGTTTAACTTTTTATGGTACAGATTGATAACGTTGTTAAAAGTTTTTAAAGCATTTTTACTTTCATGTTTCTTTATTCTTAACCACTGATATGGTTCGATTTAGCCTTACCTTTTCTGTTTAGACTTCATTTTTTGGTGAAATAAGTGGAATAATAGACAATATATTATAGAATTTGGAATTATGGCTCTGTAATTATAGTCGATTAGTGTTGTAATAGTGAAGTGAAATCGTGCAAATATGGAATTCGTAAAGTTCGCATTGGTGCCGCTGTCGCTTACCATAGGCCTCACATATCTGAATGTGAAAAGGTAAGTTGTATATTGAAATGAAATGAAATCATTTATTCGAATCCATACAATGTTACACATTACTTAAATTCAGTCAATTTTTACTCTACCACCAGTTCGGAAAGCAGTTTCCACTAAAAAAGAACGGGCAAGAAACTCTAGGGTTGCTCTTTTCAAAATCAGTTCAAATGTATAAGTTAGGTACAGTGTATATAACAAAACTAAATATAGGCATACAGATTTTTATTTTGTTTGGAGCAGTTCATATATTTACTTGCACAATAATAAATTCTCAATTCCCATCCGAGTGTACAACCCTCTTAGGAATCACGAAATAATTAGATAATATTATATGTAATATTAATGGTAGGTATACTATGTTGTTTCAATTTTGTTATTATACATTCCTTAGTCCTTAGGTCTACTCGAAGGGTACACATTTTCTAAAACCAGTTGAATGAACTATTGACAAAAATGTTTTGTACATTCACAGCAAAATAAATATTTTAATTACAGTTTATTAGTGATATATTTGGTATTAAATCCGTTAACCGTGCCTCGGAAAGCACGTAAAGCCGTTGGTCCTTCGCCTGATCTCTCTCCGTTCATGTCTGATTGCCGTCTCACCGGACTATGAGAGTGAAGGAATAGCGAGTGCACCTGTGTATTGCGCACACACTTGTGCACTATAATATCTCCTGGGTACCTGGCTGATCTCCGTTGAGATTGGCCGCCGTGGCCGAAATCGGCTAGGAAGGGATTAAATCCGTTTTACTAACCTTTATTTAAAAAAATAATGTCAACGTGTTATTTATTTTCTAACATTGTATTTGCGCAATGTCGTAACGAATGGAACCTCCGGTGGTCCTAAATAATAGATTATACTCGACAACTATTTACTTGTTTGTACTTTATATCTATATTTATGTACAGTCAGTCAGATAAGTAGCAGAACAAATTCGAAACTGCAAATCGCTTCAACACTTTTGTGTTCTTACTAATTTTCGTATTCTCTTCACATAAATAAAATAAAGGGGATCTACTTTACTTCATACAATGAAAAAAATATGTATATATTAAACTTAACGTATAGAGGCGCTTTGAAATTTTGAATTTGTTCAACTACTTATGTGGCTGACTGTACGATAATAAAAATGTATATTAATCGCTGTGTATCTCATTATACAATAATTTTATAACATCATAAAAAATCTACAAATTTTGTTTCATGCTGAACACTTTTTGTTTTCTGTTCCAAATTTTTTGCCATTTATTTCCACTTATAACAAGACCATTGAGATTTATTTCGTGAACCCCATTTTCTGCTTTTAGTGGAAAGAGACCTCATGCGATCCCTTTTTCGTCTCATTTTGTAAATGGAACTGTCTGGAGGTTATTTATGATGATAACAAGGTTACTCTGTTGTCGGCATTTGTTTTATGGTCTTACTTATAGTCTCTTGTCTTGATGCTCACGTTATCTCACGGATCCGCCCGCGTGGCTCTTATCCCTGGATAGGTGTCCTCCACATTTCTCCCAGAATAAATCATAGCTTTAAAATACCCAGGCCCATACTCAGTGACTTAAGTTTGTTTACAATTTATATTAACTCATAACATAAGATCACGTTTTTGTAATTGAAGGTATAGGCAGAAGCGCAACCAGTAATTAATTTTATTTTATTTTATTTTATTTGGGTGGCTCACAGCTAACTATTACAATAATCAAAAATAGGAAATAAATACAATAAGCCAATCACGAGCCACCACAGATAGAGATTAATCTACAAATAGTCCAACTATAATGACATCGATGTCTAAAATGTAATATTTTTGTTGTCTATAGGAACGCTTACAGTAGAAGAAGTCTACAAGGACAGAGATCAGTTCGCGGGTCTGGTGCGCGAGGTGGCGGCTCCAGACGTCGGCCGGATGGGCATCGAGATCCTGTCGTTCACGATCAAGGACGTGTACGATGACGTCCAGTACCTAGCCAGCTTGGGGAAGGCGCAGACGGCGGCGGTCAAGCGTGATGCTGATGTCGGCGTCGCGCAGGCCAATAGAGACGCTGGGATAAGGGTGTGTTCATGTTTCATGATTTTATGTAGAGTTACAGAGGTACTTGCTTTTGCTGTCAACTCAACCCGCGTTAAAAGCCTTTCCCGCTAAATTTCTTAAATTACTGTAGCGATCTAAAGCGCCACCTTGCCAGCGCCAATTACTTAATATTTAATAATGAGATTATAAAATCCATATATTTCGTACGGGAGCAAAGCCTCACGATCGAAATGTAGCCTATGTGTTATTCCAGAACATGATCTACCTGCGTGCCGAATTTCATCCAAATTCGTTCAGCTGTTTCTGTGTTTACTTTAAACAAACCATACAAACACTTTCACAATAGTAGTAAGTAATCCCCCTAGCCAGTTTCGGCCACGGCGGGTAATCTTAACGGAGATCAGCCAGGTACGCAGGAGATATTATAGTGCCCAAGTGTGTGCGCAATACACAGGTGCACTCGCTATTCCTTCACACTCATAATCCGGTGAGACGGCAATCCGACATGACCTGAGACAGATCAGGCGCAGGACCAACGGCTTTACGTGCTCTCCGAGGCACGGGGGTATCACACCGCCAACTTCGTGACTCCGAGCTGCGACTGAGTATTTTTTTAAGGTGGAAAAACCCAGTCACAATGCTTTTGGCTCGACCCGGGTTCGAACCCAGGCTAAATCGTACTCGTAACGCGTACGCAATACAACTACGCCACCGAGGCAGTCACAATAATAGTAATAGTAATAAACTAAGATTTTATGGGAGAGGCCTATGTTAAGTATACTGGGACTGATGGTGATGATCATGAATGAACTTATCGCACATTTAGAACGAAAACGACGAAATTCAAAAAATCGAAAATTGTATTATCGTCAGAAAATTACTTAAAACGAAATTTTCAATGCAACAATACCCAGTTCAAACACCGCCATATTCAAGCGGGAAAAGGACAAAACTATTGTATTGGTCCCTTTTTTATTATATTTTCATAAAAAAGGGACCAGTTTTAAGTCATTTTATTACGATAAACCATTTTTTATTTTTTTGAATTCCTTCGTTTTCGTCCTAAAGATGCGTTATCATATTTTAATGACACACAACCTATTCAGTATCCACGCATTTATTTCCGTCGTAAATTCTCATCATCTCGTTCTAGAAGTATCTGAGATGAAGCGGAATGTACCTGTTTAGTGGTTATCCCATCGAGGGACGGATGTAGAGTAAATTAGTTTAAGTGAAGATCGCGTTCAAGGAATAATGTAGGTGGTTGAACAATGTTGAAATGGATTAAAACAATTTGTTTGAATGCTTTCGAGATCTGCTCGTAAGAACAATGCTGTTTACATATCGTGGGCAGATGTAGTCTACTCAATTGCATTTCTTTTACTGAAGCAAATTTGTTCATAGCCGTATGGTTTTTTATTGAATAATTTTCAATAATTTCAGAAATCTGGTATTTACTTGTTGTTTTAATTCTACCTTTCTCTTTTATCAATAAAACACTTTTCTAAAATTACTTTAAGCTAAGTCAAAAGGTATAGACAGAGATGCAACTATTACACCTATTAGTCACCAAGACGATTTCAATCCCATTATAGTCGAGAAGGTGTTCAGATCCCGGCCAAATTTATTTGATTTTACAAAACGAAACCCACAATTTTGCCGATTCTGAGAATCAATGGCCAATATCCAAGACCTAATTATTTTGTCAACCTAAGGATGCTACCGACGAGGATTTCTAACACTTGTATGTGTCCATTTCTTTGTTATTGTGCGATATGTTTCTATAACTCACTTGTCCCGTTTATCATGTCTAGGAACTCACGTATGAGACAAGTGACCTTATTCTAGATTACCTTGGCCACTATCTAAACCTTACAACGTATCTTGTCGATCTACTATCACAATCATTTCGTGAAGGTGTACAATTGATAGTAATCAGTCGTCATACATTATATTTACTTTAATCGATAATTTACGAATTACTTAATCAAGCATCAAAAGTATAATCATGCTGAATGGTCACTTTTCTGTCACGGTCTTGACATGCATTCTTAGGGATATTCATTTGTTTTAATTTATATATCGGGGATTTTATTTCTTTTTTGGTACTTGTTACTAAATATACTTGTTATGATTGTTTTTTCACTAAATTTTTGTATCTATGCATGTCTGTGACAAATAAATGACTTTTCTGTCTTCTTTCTAAAATGAGATAAGTTTTTTTTATTGATTCGAATTAAAGATCATATTGCTGAATTTATAAATTCGTCACACAGTGTTGCTATCCTAAATTTCATCTTCTCTACTATCTTAATTTATAATTTTACTAACATTTAAAATGCGAAAGTTGAAGTAAACATTGAAACTGCTGAACGGGTTGGAATGAAATTTGGCATGCGGATAGACCATGCATTAAGAATAATAGAACGGAAGAATTACATAATTACATAATTTTCTTATAAAATACAGTAAACAATTAATGAAATACTATATTGTGAACAATTATAGGAATTATTTGGAATAGACAATAACATAGTAATGAAAAACTATAGTGAACTATATTAAGTATTGTATACTTACAGGAAGCGGAGTGCGAGAAGAGCGCGATGGACGTCAAGTACTCGATGGATACTAGGATCGAAGACAATAAAAGACTTTTCAAACTGCAGAAGGCGCAGTTTGATCAGGAAATCAACACTGCCGTAAGAACATTACAGCTTTTGATACCAACAATTATGAGAAATTAAACATTTATACCTTATACGCAATATTATCGTACATCATAGCTACAGTACGAATTAGAGGATTCGTTAAGTAGCCTCACAGTTTTAGACTGGTTCTTGTAATGTTGAAGGCTTGTTAAGACGATGCTATTTTAATATGAAGCCTTTTTAAACTCGTTTCTAAAGTTAATAATCTGGTATCTATTCTTAAACTAATGATTTTACAAAGTTTTGCAATAATAACTTTAATAAATAAGGTACCTTTACAGGATCTTAGAAACTAAACAGTCTCCACGTAAGGCTACCTACTTTTCAATTATTTCTCTTGTATTCAAATAATTGAGAGTTCTGTCTGAATAAAGCTACTATTTTGAAGCGCTCATTTGCTTAGTTTTTTCCTTTCCTGAATACAGTAACCATTAGTCTCAAACAAATAGATAAAATCGGAACAATTGTATATCAACAGAAAGCCGAAGCGGCACTAGCGTACGAACTGCAAGCAGCGAAAATAAAACAGAGGATACGAAACGAAGAGATACAAATAGAAATCGTGGAGCGTCGCAAACAAATAGAGGTTTGATTTGTATTTACATCATTTCACTATTATTCTGATGTTTTCTTTGCCTACTCAGAAGATATCTTGATAACAATAAATTTTCTAGTTAGAAAGTAAATATTGTATTCAAACTATCATTTACCTATTATTGTGTTCTTACAATTCGTTAGAAAATTAGATAGAAATATCTTGATAATAAACTATCATGAAAGGATATGATGATTGGATGAATCATGAGAGATTGTTTAATGCATTTTTGGAGCACATTAAATTTCGGGCTGAATGCATAACTTCCTTACATACCAAAATAATAAAGAAAATAATGCTACTATGAAATATAAACACATACATAATATCACGCCTCTGTCCCATAGGGGTAGGCAGAGACTATGGATTGCCACTTTGCTCGATTCTGGCACACTACTTTCGCTCCCTCTACCTTCATCAATCCTTTCATGCACTCCCGCTGGTTCAGGGTACTTTTGAACTGGCCTTTACTTAGAATGTCAGATATCTGACATTCGAAGGTTCGGTGCGGTCTACTCCTGCCGGCCCTTCTATCCACACTTGCCTTATATATCCTTTTGTCATTCTCTTATCATCCATCATTTCCAAATGGCCAAACCATCTTAGCATATCCTTCTCAATTTTGGTCACTACATCCTCTGTCACTCCACACATGTCCATCACCATAGTATTCCGCACTCTATCACACACAGTCACCCCACACATGCTTCTTAACGCTCTCATTTCCACTGCTTTAATCTATTTGCAAGATATGTATTTTGTTCAGGTGGAGCAACAAGAAATTCTCCGTCGCGAGGAAGAGCTGGTAGCTACTGTACGTTTGCCGGCCGAGGCGGAAGCTTACCGTCTGCAGACCATTGCTGAGGGTAAACGGTAAGGTTTACGATTTTTTTTACTGTTTAACTGCTATCTTTACCATTGTCATCATTTCCCATCAAAACAGAGCCAGAATTACATTATTAATTAACATTCATATATTTCTCAGCTAAATTTCAATATTTAAAGTTAACAACCCTATTTCCAGCACACAAACAGTGGAAGCAGCTAAGGCGGACGCAGAACGCATCAAAGTGGTCGGTCTGGCTGAGGCCACGGCCATTGGAGACGTCGGTAAAGCGGACGCCGAACGCATGCTGGCCAAAGCCAAAGTTTACAATCAGTACGGAGACGCCGCCATCATGGCTTTGGTGCTTGAGGCGCTGCCGAAGGTGAAAATTTTATGCTTTTGTAGTGCAAAGTATATTTAAGTGAAGAGTTTAGGAGTTATGACTCTTACTGAATAATCTGGTTTCCCTGATAAAAATATACGGTTTCCTAAGTTATTGATATGATACATTATGGTTTATTATATTTTACTTTGTTTCCTTTTATGCAATTTAAAGTAGGCAGTCACAAATTAGGTTCTCTTTTTCACAACACTTTGTAGATATGCCCCTGCTGATCCGTTTTGCTTTTCAAATCAAACTGTTTATAAGTTAGTATATCGGCGAATGTACCTACTACATGTTTTAGTAATAAAATTATTTATTTTATCATTCAAACAGATCGCGGCTGAAGTATCAGCTCCACTGGCGAAGACGGACGAGATCGTGTTAGTGGGTGACAATGGGGCTACGGGCGAAGTGGCACGACTCGCTAGTGGCATTCCACCCGCTCTCAAGTCGCTCACCGGGCTCGATCTCACGCAGGTGCTCAAACGGCTGCACCCTAGTAGCCCTGCAGGTGAGGAGTTGCAGACCATTTATCTTACATAAGCATATCCATCCCAGATTGCCTCGATCGATAAGATGACCCATTGTACTACCCCTCTTGCCTTTATTGTGTTTTTCATCATTACCATCGCCAATACTATCATGTCCTTCGTTCTTATAATTTCTGTGGCGTCTTTCATTTTGTTTATGGCATATAGCTGAGTAAGATTTACAGAAAAATAAGTCAATTTAATCGAAATCTATCTGACTTAAGAAAGAACTTGCTGCATTCGATTTTCTAAATTCTTAATAGCCTCGTAATTTCGATATTTAAATATTTTTTATGTTGCCTGTCAACTTACGCAATCGCATTGTTCTAGAAGAGCCGACCCTGGTAGCGGCAGCTAGCAAGAAGAAGGAAGTCGTCGTGAGCTAAACGCACACGAGCCCCGACCAGCCACGAACGCTTTTGTGCCATCAATCCACTCGCCCTTAGGTACAGTCAACAACTACAGTAGAAACCGGTTGTAACGACAAAATAATTAAGTTCCAACATTACATATACTTAAAATGTGTATCACCTATAACTTCTCACGGATATAGCGTCCAGATAAGATGGTCCCTTCATATCATTATAACTGGTTTATACTGCACTCCACTGATTTAGTATTTTTTTATATACAAACAGTAGTACAGTCCCGCCGTAGTTTTGTAAATGTACGTTTTTTGCAACGTGTGGTGTGTAACGTGTGATATATTAGACGGTAATGTAGTATTTGTCTCTGTTTCTTGTTAGCGCGGACGTGTTTTAATTTTGACATTAAATAATGTATGCTGTTTGACATGTTTTTTTTTAGTTTTATAAGTGTAATGAAAAAGATAATAGATTTTCTTTAAGTTTTTCTGAATTTCAAGGCTTTCCGTATCGCGGTAAATGTTACAATCTTGTTTCTAGATTTTTTGCTGCTTAATTTTATTCCTAAAAAATTCTACCTACTTACAGCTGTGAAACAGAACTAAAAATAATAATTTCCGACGATATAAATATAATTGCAAATAAAATTACAAGCATGAATCTCTACCATGAATTGGACACGTTCGTGAAAAACTGTAGAGTCTCAATTACTTTGTTAACAATTTGGTAACTATAAAATTTGTTATTTATTTATTATGCTTTCGTGTTTGTTTTTAATTATCACAATTAATAGCCAGTAATGTAACTAATTTTTATTCAATGGATAAGGTCATAAAGTCGTATTTTGTGGTGTTTGTATGAGATTTTATAGAACCTTATATTGTAATGAAACTGAGTGTATATTTTTAGTAAAACGGCCATAGGTCAAACGTATTTCTCTTACAGTTAGTTAGTAAATTAGATTTTGTACGACAACGTAGAAATGTAGTGCGTTCGCTATAAGAATGGGAATGAGTTTCCGCCATATCGTTTTTTTTTCTGAATTGAATAAATATCCTTTTTTGTAGCGTCAGCCTAAAAATATTTATGTTTAATTGTATTTCAAAATTGATCTAAAAAAACCACTTTAATCCCCGCAATTTTCATTTTTTTTTCATGTAACAGTTGACAGCTATGTGTCAGTGACGTTCCTATTCTTATTTCGACCGCATAGTATCTATAATCATTTGACAATGTGTTCTGAAGGCACTGCCTTTTTGTATAGTGAACTCTTACAGTTTTTATTGATTTTGGTATATTGGAAATAAAGTCTTGCTTTCGTTCTTAATTGTTATACAAGACAATACTTGTAACCATATCGCAGTTTGTATCAAGTTAAGAGAGTATTTTCAATGGAGCTTGCTGACAATTATATTAATATTTTAAATACCTGGTCATGAGTTTATTAGTATAATTGAAAAGTTTTTGTATAGATATTAACTCTTTCAGCCGTATTTTTTTGTATTCTTTCTTGCATATAATTTCTTTTATACAGTTTGCACGTTTCATTGAGAAATACTTAAGAGCTTATACATTACGATCTTAATAATTTTCAATTACAAATTTAAATGTTCAGCATTTATGTCGGCGGTTGTACTTGGTGTGTTTGTGTGAGTGTTGCATTGTGTTTCGGCTAAAGTGTATTTCTTTATAACCAAAAGAAACTTCAATTTGTCGGGGCGTTGATTATTTTGTTATTATTTCAAATATTTATGATTTCTTATGCTTATTGATATAATCCAACATTGTACAATTATTCAATTTTTGTTCTATTTGTCATTTGTATTGTATACAATTAATAAAATGTGTATTTTTGAAATGTGATGTTTTTCTAACCTGTTCATATCGTGAAGCCACAGCATATGGAATGGTATTAAGTGAAACTCAATCTTTGGTTTGTAACATTTGACGGCAGTGCAGTCTCTTAGCGGTCATATTGTAAGTCAGTGGTATAACTCTTGACACTACTGTTTCGTTCGCCTCATGGCAAACGATACTGTTACTTTTGTTTACTGGTGGTACGTCTCTCATAGGTAAGAGTCCGTCTGGGTGGGTACCACCGTAATGTCTATTTCTACCGCCAAGCGGCAGTGTGCATGCACTGTTGTGTTTCGGTTTGAAGGACATTGTAGCCAGTGTAACTACAGGACATAGTGAGACATAAGATATGTCTTAGGATGACGAGCGCAGTGGGATGCCACACAGTACTTTGTAACTCAAGGTGCTGGATGGTGTTGCTGCTGTTTATGGGTGGTCGTATCGCTTACCATCAGGCGAACGGCATGCTCGTCTCGTCATTCACCCTTGAGAAAGTAGGTACACAAATTATGTAAGTAAAAAAAAAGCGTAATCCTCCTAGCCAGCTTCGCCCACGGCGGCCAATCTCAACGGAGATCAGCCAGGTACGCAGGAGATATTATAGTGCACAAGTGTGTGCGCAATACACAGGTGCACTCGCTATTCCTTCACTCTCATAGTCCGGTGAGACGGCAATCCGACATGACCGGAGAGAGATCAGGCGCAGGACCAACGGCTTTACGTGCTTTCTGAGGCACGGGGGTATCACACCGCCAACTTCCTGACTCCGAGCTGCGACTGAGTAATTTTTAAGATGGAAAAACCCAGTCACAATGTTTTTTGGCTCGACCCGGGATCCGAACCCAGGACCTCAGCGCGCAAATCGTACTCGTAACGCGTACGCAATACAACTACAAGTATATACATACGAAAATTTGCATTGAAATAAAATCGTGGAACTATGGATGAACTAGTTTATTAATTTTACGCTTGGTTCGGGTTGTGGAGTTCCCCTCGAATGTTGGTCTTCATCAGCTGGAAATAAAAATAACATATTTTTTTCAGTAATTCCAATACTTTTAGCTAGTGTGATAGTAAGTACTGTTATTATAAGTACGAATGGTCATCTAGTGGTATAAATTCGATCATCGAATTTAATATAATTGAAAATTATTTGTTTTAATCTCTTTGAACCATACTAAAACTTTAAATTATGAAGTAAAGCGTGCTTTAAATTATGAAGTAAAGCGTGGCACTGCACTTCACTCGTCACCCTAACCCAAGGGTCAGTAGCCATTAATAAAGACCCATATTAAAATGAATACAAGTTTAGAAATTAGTAAATGATCAATGTCCTTCAGCCGGTAGGCTGTAAGCGTCTGTAAACTTTTAGACTAGATTACCATCTAGACTTCTAAACCAAAAGTTTACAGACGCATTCACTTTTAAGCCCGAAGGGTGCGCAGAGGCGCAAGTCGCAGCTCGTACCCCACTTTTCCCCGTGTGTATTCTATCTCATGATGATAGGAAGCGAGTCTATCGCCGTATCTGGCACAAATTAGACTCCGGGCTGATACCAAGCGGAAAACCCAATATTACTACACAACCCGGCGATCAAACCCGAGGCCTCAGTAATGCAGTCGTACCGTAATACAACTAGGCCACAAAGGTGGTAACTGGTAACCAAAAGTATAAATGTATATTTACCTCGACTTTCTCCTGGTAACTGAGTTCCGTTTTAGTCAGCACGTATGAGAGTTTGGCGAGCGCCGCTTCGGGGGTCATGTCGAAGGAGGGAATCACGCCGCATTCTACCAACAACTGAAAATGGTAAGAAAATATAAATTGTAGGTTTGTTTACAATATATGTATGACTGCCTCGGTGGCGTAGTTATATTACGGTATAACTGCAATGCTGAGGTCTTGGGTTCGATTCCAGGGTCGGGCAAAGTGATATATGGTTTTAAATTCAGTATCAGCCCGGAGTCTGGAATTTGTGCCCGATATGGCGAAAGGCTCGCCCCCTATCACATCATGGGACGGAATAAGCACGGCGAAAAGTGGGTGCACTAGTTGCGCCTCTGCCTACCCCTTCGGGGATAAAAGGCGTGAGTGTGTGTGTGGTTTGTTAACAATGGCTTTGTACAGAAGACCCACGTTAATCCAGCCCCTGGATAATACACCACCCCTTATAATCCGACAAACCTACGACGGACATTTTGGTCAATTCACAATTATATAGATAGAATATTTTTTTTAAAAGTACGTTATTTGTCAGATTACAAGGTCCTCCATTTTTAAAAGCTCCGGACTACAGGGGGTACCCTGTGGTCCGACAAGTTCGATTATCCGACACCGTCTTGCAAAACGTATATCGGATTACCGCGGGTCTACTGTAATTAAAAAAAGTGTCTGAAGATGAAATACTATTCTCCTCATCATTTTCTGATATAACTTCACCGCCATTGCAACTCTTGTAAACCGTGACAGACAGTGATATGTTTTTATGGTACTGAGCTCAGCGAGTCCCTTGCCTGGGGGTGTAGCCAAGATGCCCTACAATCTTAACGCTATTAGAAGAACTGAAAAAATTAAGGGAACGATGCATCCTTGAGATAGACTTATTGGTGGGATTATTCGCTTTTTTTTTGTTTTATTGTAGAATTAATTATTGTAGAAAAGCATTTTCGTTACGGCCCCTGTAGTGTCATAGTTCTATCGATATACTTTTGTTTTATTTTATTAACGCTCAATATAATTTTGCTTTACGCCTGTTTTTTATGTTGAAGAGAGTGCTACCGACCAGGTTTGGCAGAGGAATCATTGCTGTATATATAGATATCAAGCGGCCCCTTCAATTAAACCAATTTCGACATTACCATCATGTACTTAAAACTTCATACCTACTAATTTTCTTCGTGAATCAATCATAGGCTTATATAGAAGGGTGGCCGGGTGGTCCGTGCCCACCCACAGCATTTTGACGCAGCCTACTACTACTATACATTTTTAAAACAACCGAATTTAGCCTATGGTACAATCACCCTCCCCGCCTCCGAAAAATTACACTAGGTACGCTCATGGAGCCAACAGGTAAGAAAAGTTGAACTTACCGAGTTATACGTAAGCTCGTTTAAAACGGTAACTCAATACTCATCAGTATCAAGTTAGCTAGAACTAGGTCGGGAGGCGGGACTGCTTTCACACTTTAAAGTCAATTACTTCTAGCGCTAAATACCCTATGCAAATGTCAACTTTTAACGTTTAATGTCATCTTACTTTTTTTTTTTAGTAGTGGAATTTAGGCCGAAGGATTGGGAGATGCATCTATAATAGCTTATATTATCCATCCCAGGATATTATGGCCATTATAGGGGTAGGGCCATATTACTAAATATTATTAGTAGAGAAATCTCAGACAATCACTCCTCAATTATACCAAATGAAACCAGCACATATAACAGGATTGACGCAAGCTTTTAATTAGTTTACCGGAACACAAAGCATAGCTTACTCATTAATATAAGTTGTTGAGCACTCTCTGCTGGTTTTGTTTGCCATGGTCTGCAGCTAGAGGCTATGGCAACCTTCTGCACAAATGTCGCTCGGATATATCAGGCGTCGAAAATAGGTAAAACCGCTAAACCTAATATAATCTTTCCTCCCCATGACAGGCAGTAGCAATAACGTGTGTTCCACGCAATGAAAGAAGCCTATAATCATTCGGCAAGGCTCCCCATGAGGCCTATATTGTAACTATCATTCCAAACATGACTGACATAATTATGTCAGCTTGCGAGGGATATCTCTTGTCGATCGATACTCTATAAGCTATCTGGACTACCAACCGATGCAGTGCCATTTTCTATGCCCCTGTAAAAAAAAACTTACCAGCCCAGTTTCGTATATAGCTTTGCCAAGCACGGTTCCGTTGATGCACTGTGTCACATTCACAACCAACACGTTGTTCTTCACCGCCCTCTCTATTTCTTTGTAGATCTCTTTCCTTTTTATTGGAATGTTTCCGTTACCGTAAGTCTCCAGGACGATTCCTGCAATTTAAGTTAAAAAGTAAGTTAGTTGCAAATTACTAATGTACTCAAGTTTAATGGAGAAACATATTAATATTCAATGCACTAGATTAATTTACTGAAATTAACTTAATATTTATTAAATATAGACAAACTTGAACCTACATCTTTACTATGTCCAGAGTGATGTAGTTAGCAAATAAATATCTACCCCAGTGGCGTAGCGCGGGTTCTTGCCGCCCGGGGTGGACCTAAAATTTGCCGCCCCGAGGCTGGTATTTCAAGAAATAAAAGTCGCGCGAGCATCCCCCCACCGTCGCCAAAACTTTTAATTTGCACAAGGTTTTACTTTACATATTTTGCCGCCCCCCTATAAGTGCCGCCCGGGGCGGACCACCCACCCCATTGGCGCTACGCTACTCATCTACACACTATTTAACTAACACTATTGTATTGGTGTTTTTGACAGAGCCTAACAACGGAGTTACTATTTTTCAGAACTGAGTGATACTTAAGATTTTTTCGTTCCCTCTCTACAACACAGTAAACCTACCTTGCATATTTTGACACACCGCTCTAATCAGTTCCGGGGTGATGGTTGGAGCCACCTTCAATATATATACTTTTCTAGACAGCTGGTCGTGTAGCCGGCACTCGTTGGGCACCGATCCTGGTGCATGGATCAGCATCTTTGGATCCACATCTAGTGTCGTCTTCGCTTCCAGAAGTGGTGGGAAGTTGGGCGAATCGAAAGCGTATATGCGCGTGTTAGACACTTTCTTCACTCTGCCAAAGAAGGTCAGGCTTTAATGTGGGGTTTAACTGAATGATATTTAGTATTTGGTTAAAATTAGAATATAATGAACAATTGTTGAAAATTTTTAATTCAGCAAACATGCGCTACGTATAACTTCGAAATTTTTATCAGAAAAATTAAGAACTATGTAGCTATACGTGACGTCGCACAACGGCATAAAGAAAGTCACCAAAATAAAAACTGTTTTTAGATATAGACAGACAGACAGTCAAATTACGGCTTATGGTGTAGATATGTCTGTATAATTATCTTAAAATATGTTGTTTTTGAGTTGTGACTCTCTACTTGTCGAAGGAAGTCGTGTAATTATTATTAACCCCCGACACAAAAAGAGGTGTGTTATAAGTTTAGGGTGTGTATCTGTGTATCTGTATGTCTGTCTGTGGCATCGTCGCTCTGAAATGAATGGACCGATTTTGACGCGTTTTTGTTTTGGATAATAACATCAATCTATTGTCTATGTTCATATCTCTACATTCCGCTCCATTTCAACATATTCATATTTTTACTATTTTTTTAAAAAACAGATGCAGAATTCTTTTTACCGTTAAAAATAGGCTAAAATAGAAGCGACTAACCTCGTGCCCCTAAACAGTCTAGCGCCGAAGAACACTGTGACTTCAGGTATCTGTTGAGTGCCCGCGATCAGTACAGCGCATAACAAGTTATTGTTACCATCACTGCGTGGTTGGAAGATTGGCACCTGTAACGAGTCGTAGCACAATATAATAATAGCTTAAAGCCTTTAATGCAATGAAAATGAAATCCTTCTAGCCTATTTCGGCCACACCGGCCAATAGCCAAAAGGAGATTACCCAGGTTCGCAGGAAATATTAAAGTGCACAAGTGTGTGCGCAATACACAGGTGCACTCACTATTCCTTAACTCTCATAGTCCGATGAGACGCAATGTAATTAATCCAATAGAGGTGTAAGAAAGCAGATAATATATACCTATATAAGATATGGTAGTAATTTTCTGAAGGTCCCAATACTGGTTTTAATTTAAAAAAAATGGACCATTGTAGACCTTCGTCCAATACTTAATCCTCGCAACAATGTAGGTAGAACCCCACAAAATTAAACTACAATAATTCCCACCTGTGGCTCAGTTTATGTTACAGGCCTTATTTTACGCTATTCTTTTTTATTATATATAATTAGACAACAATACCTGTGCTCCTGTTAGAACAACGGTCTTTCCTACACTCTCCAACATGAATGAGAGATTTGAAGCGCCATAAGCCGTAGTGTCAGTGCCGTGGAGGACAACGAAGCCATCGTAGTCGTGGTAAAACCTCTGAAAATAGAGATGAGAATATTAGTGTAGGCATATAACTAAGGTCTTGCGTAGATGTGGCATTTCATTTTAAACACAGGGTACATGACGGAATAAGGCGACCAGTTGCTGCAATTAGCAAGTCTTTGTCAGAGCTGTTGTCAGATAACTCGGCACTCAGAGACCATATAGCCTCTATAGTCGCTGTTGGCACTAGACATCCGCAACTATTTTATTCTAGTTATTGCTTATTTATCGATAGATTTATGTACGAATCAGTACGACTGCAGTGAAGATCGGGTTCGATCCCCGGATCGGGCAAAATGATTTTGGGTTTATCTAATCAGTATCAGCCCGGTGTCTGGAATTGTGCCCGATATGGATAGGCTGGCCCCCTATTACATCATGGGAATACGTACGGCGAAAGTGGGTGCACTAGTTGCGTCTCTGCCTACCCTATCGGGGATAAAAGGCGTGTGTGTATATTTAGCGCGGCATGTCTACAAAATACAAAAGTACCAAACATTTCCATTTTCTGAAAGTTTAATCCATCTTTAGATTCTTTGCAAGAAATTGCCGATAGCGAATGCATTAAGCCGATTCCATTATAATATGTCTTTTTTGGCAATCTATTAAGTGTGTTGCCTTTTTTGGACCACTATTGTTCAGCATCTGGGACAACTGAGCGGTATATAAGGGTCATCGGTTTTACAACCCAGCGTTGAGGTGCCCTCATTTTCATAATATACCTATTACATCTAACGAAAAAGAATCCATATGAAAAATGCGAAAGTAACTGTGTGTGTTACCTTTTTACGCTTAAACCGCTAAACCGATTTTGATGAAATTTGGTATGAAGATAGTTTTTATCCTGGAAAAGTACTCGTTAGAACTTTTATCCCGGAAAAACCCGTCCACGCGGGCGTAGCCACCAGCAACAGCCAGGAAGTAATACTAATTAAAAACCTTTATATCTCGCGCCTGTCTGATCCAGTCGTCAATGGTGAAGTCCGAAGAATCTTTGAGCTCGTCATATTCGTATATCTTGTATAATACTTTCAATTCTGTGTCTTTTCCATCTGTGAATGAATAATATTAATTTTATGTCACAACTCTTATGATAACATATTTTTATTAAGTAGGAAATAGGAATATGTAATAATTGTTTTTTTTTATTGCATTGAATGACGAGACGAGCATGCCGTTCGCCTGATGGTAAGCGATACCACCGCCCATGAACAGTAGCAACACCATACAGCACCTTGAGTTACAAAGTACTGTGTGGCATTCCACTGCGCTCGTCATCCTGAGACATAAGATGTTATGTCTCATTATGTCTAGTAGTTACACTGGCTACAATGTTCTTCAAACCGAAACACAACAGTGCATGCACACTGCTGCTTGGCGGTAGAAATAGACATTGCGGTGGTACCCAGCCAGACGGACTCTTACATATGAGAGACCTACCACCTAAAGTTTATCCTACAGTCGGCGATTTTCTGGATTAAATTGACTTCTTTTCCTCATTTAAACTATCATGTTCATTCGTATGTTCTTCATTTCTCTGTTAAGTCAGATTGATTTAGATCGTAACCATTTTTGTAAAATATACCCAGGCATAATTTGTGAGGAGCATTTATTAAATTTATCCAAACTGTGTCTTACGACTGATTTAAATAAACGATCTTCGATCCGATCCCGAGAAAATTAATAAAAATAATTCATTTTGTAATAAGGTTTCCCGAAAAAGTCCGTTGTATCGATATATAGCATCGTAATTTTATCGTATGCGTTTGAATGGATATACGAATTTCACTTTAAGACAACTATGGTACTGAATCCCTACGATACTTACATAATACATACCTATATTGCCTTTATTTGTTCTAACCAAGTATGCCAATGGTATTTTATATTCCAAATGTATCTGTATATCGATTTTTGTTTTAATGTAAATGGAATCTCAAAATTATGCTTATAAAACACTGTAAAAAATTAATTCAATACGTTCATAGGATATTTTTTTAACAATACAATATATCGAGGCGTATCGTATTGAATATCTAGATATCGTATAATACTGTATCGATATATCGCGTCGTAATGGGAAACCCTACTTTGAAAGCATGTCAATAAAAACTATTCTAATTGGCTGAATTTTTACGACGGATCGAAAATAGCGATTGAAATCACTTATTGACATCGGTGTTTAGCCGCTTAGGATTTTTTCAATTTCGCAATAATAAACCAAATTCATAACTCATAACAAATTAAAAATACATTTTTTTAATTTGTTAAGAGTTATACCCAGGATTACATACTCTACCCATAAATAGAGATAAGATTTTATTGATACGACGTTGTTACTTCCTTATTGCAGTTACCATTCTGTATTTAGCCAAGAGTGTGTTTTGCACACCACGCTGCGAATAATTTATCTTACTAGGATTATTGAGAAAGCAAGTCAAAAGAATCCCAGACATTCGTGTACGTCGTGCACGCTCCCTATTGGATATTTTTCCGAAGAAATATTTAAATATTCTAGTGAAGTGTAAATGGAATCTAGATTATTTTAAGATAATCGGTTTACCGGGGATTAAAATACCGATTGAGTTAAAAAAAATCGAGTCTTCCCCAAAATTAAAAAGTGAAATGTATGTTTATCATTTTTTTCAATTTCCCACGCGGATCGTGTAAATCAGGGCATAATAGAAATGATTTTTTTTAATACTTTATAGTATATGTACTTATCATATTAAAGTCGGTATATCGACTTGTACATTCGTATTTGCCAATTGTAATCGTCACCTCATTACGGATAAACTCTCGTTGAAGGTCAAGATCAAGGCATACCTAACTAATATTATCTAATAATATATTGATGAGATTGTGTCCAAATATTATTTTTCTGGTTGATTAAAAAACATACTTGACCACCTATAGGTGCTCGCCATACCTATTATAAAAAAAAATCACACTATATCTATCCATATTATAATAAAGCAGTAGAACCGGTGTGTCTGTGTAAAGAAGGATAATGGAAAACAAATCAGCGATTTTTACAATTTTTTTCTACTGCCCACTGCTGGGGACGGGCCTCCTCTACTACTGAGAGGGTTTTTATATTATAGCTCGATACATATTTACTGCCGAGTTGTTATTCCTCTCTAAATGGTCTCTCGAATAGAGACATAAACCTTATATTTTAAATACTCTTTGATATTTTTTACTCACAAAACCCAAGGGCACACACCTCTGAGCTCTGACTTTTCTAAAAATGTATGTGTGTATGTGTGTATTCTTTGTGAATTATCGCTGGCTTTAACGGTGAAGGAAAACATCGTGAGAAAACCTGCATGCTTGAGAAGTTCTCTGAATTTCGAAGGAATGTGAAATCTGCCAACCCGCACTAGACCAGCGTGTTGGACTAAAGCCTAAACACTCTCAGTTGTAGAGAAGGCCCGTGCTCAGCAGTGACCCAAAACTGGCAACAAAACTAGGGAGTTTGATTTAGAGTAGCACTAGTAGGGACTAGTGCTACTCTAGATCAGTTATTATTGTGGGGACACTTTAACTACACAATTCCTTATTTAACGTGGTTTATTTTTTTTATAAATACGATCACTTATTGTTACATTAGACTCAACATGACATATTTTTATACGAAAAAGTGACCAGACCAGCAAATCGCCTGATATAACGGCAAACTTCCCATAAACAGGAGCAACACCATCCGATCTTATGATTAACTTACCAGGTAGGACGAGGTATTCCTTCATATCAGTTCCCGCGAAGTGTTTCGTCCAATACTCATTGTCATGTAGCTGCGGTAATCTTCTTATCACTTTCTCTATATCTTTTTGAGGTACCAATACTGAAAATATTTATCAAGAAGTTATACGATGATAATCATAATTTGATTATGCCCAATAGCTATACCATCATAGTCATAATTTGATTATAACTAGAGGTTGTCGAATTAAATATATTTGTAACATAAATGTTATTTTTCTGCAATACTCTATATGAATTTTAATTAAATGCCAAATATCACACTGAACCGCGCGAGTAAGGTAATTCAAATGGTAAGTTTTTTCTTTACGTATAAATATATAGATTTAATCATAATTTCAATTATAATTTATCGCGCAGTGCAAACTGAATAATTAACGTTTAACGTAAAAAAATAAAATAAAAAAATAATAAAAGAATTAAGAATTAGGTAGAGACACGATAAGTGTACCCACACGCTTCCGTCCCTTGATGTGATAGGCAGCAAACCTATCACCATATCTGACACGAGCTCCAACTTTTTTATATTGTAATTTACTTTTAAATTACGTAATTTAAATAAATCACACAGAAATGAATTGTGAATTAAAAAAAACATTTTAGTATTTCTAACTTTTTAAATGAAGTATAGTTAAAACTTTACTTAGTCCCATTTTTAATATATTTCTTAGATTATAATTTGTATGAAATATTTTCGTTTAAGTTTCTTTTTAAACAGCCACTACACAAAACATAGTTACGACGATCTTAATTATTGTTTTTTTTTAAACACATGCTATTCTTATTTTTTTAAATAAATAAATCAGATTCTTACCTCCTTTCTCATTCTTCAGCATACCAAAAGTCCCCCCAGTGTAAATAACGAGCACTCGTTTTGTTAGCACCATGATTAATCGAGTACTGGCCTAGTCTGTACGAGAGGCAACGTTACGATAAATAATACATATGTGAGTGTTTATATATTACACAATAGACAATCGTGTGCATCACTGGTATTTTACTGAGACAGTTTACTGATAAAATGGTTAAGTTGATTCGTGTGAAGTAAAATGACGCAAATATTGTGACTATTAAAATCGAGCTTCAAGATAAAATCTTAGCCGAATGTGAATGCACATACATAATTATTGATTTGCTCAATACATAATACACACACACGCCTTTTATCTCCGAAGAGGTAGGCAGAGGCGCAACTAATGCACCCACTTTTTGCCGTGCGTATTCCGTCCCATGATGTGATAGGGGGCGAGCCTATCGCCATATCGGACACAAATTCCAGACTCTGGGCTGATACTGAATAGAAAAATCCAATATCACTTTGCTAGACCCGGGATTCGAACCCGGGACCTCAGTATTGCAGTCGTACCGTAATACAACTACGCCACCGAGGCAGTAACACATTAATACATAATTTAAATTTAATGTTGCTTTGAAATTCGATAATTTAGGTATTCTTATAAACAAGATCATTCCATTTTCAGGTTCGACAGAGGTTTAACACATTATTATTTCGTTTTTAGGGTTCCAGATATCAAAATGAAAAAGGAATCTTTATAGTATCATTTTGTTGTCTGCCTGTCCGTCGGTCTGTCTGCCTGTTAAGATCTCAGGACCGCGTAGAGATATCAAGTTGAAATTCATATCAAATACTCGGGTCTACAGTCTCTTTCAGCTGTGTAAAAATCAAACTTGTTAGTCAATGCGATCAAAATATATGACCGTTGATGTCGCATATTTTCGCATATTTTGCGATATCGCAAGGGAATTAAAACCTATAGGGTACTTCCCGTTGACCTAGAATCATGAAATTTGGCAAAAAGCAAGGTCTTACTGCACTTCCGCCCTGTGGATTGGGGGCGTTTGGAGAATTCTACCACGGTATCCCCTGCCTGTCGTAAAAGGCGACTAATAGGGGCCACCGGGGGTCGCAGGCGGGCGGCAGGGGGCTGTCCGTCTTTCACTTTTGTGTTCTATTAGCACATTGTAGCGATCCCTGTGATGGACGGCAGCGTGGCTGGTAGGCCTCACGCTGCCATTGACGCCGAGGGCGTCCTTCGGTTCGTGGGGGCTCCTGAGCCCCCCCACAACAGGAGACGGGCCGCACTAGGCGGCAACGCGCAGAGGCGGCTGCGGACGACAACTTAGACACTCCCGTCAGAGAGCCCGCAGCCGTCCCTAATGCGCCGAAGATGGCCACCGCGGAGTTTTGGTTGGTATGCCGTGCGTTATACATAGGTTAGGGACTCGGCCCGGCGGTCGCCCGATGGTTACATCTCTCCGGGCGGCTCAACGCCGGGACGTAAGGCACGGTGAACCCAACATAACCGCTCAGTCGCCCCCCTTGAAGGCTGGGCGGTAGTAATAAGTCACTTTCTCCGCGAAAACAAAAAAAAAAAAAAAAAAAAAGGTCTTACTGCACTTGCAAAGGGAAAATCTAAAACCGTAAATATATACTGTAATATTTCTGGCGTAGGGCCGCTGCAGACTCGGGAATAACTCACAATGAAACAACCTCGACCGTTGCGTACCACGTTTAATGCAGAACTGACAACTGTCACGTTCCGTGCTTATTACCCACCTTTTGACATATATACTACACCCCCACACTTATTCCAAGATACACAACATAAAATATTTATTCTTAACCAACAATTACAATAACTGCTAATACATAATGGGATCCCCATAAAACTCGACAGGTTTAGGGTTTCTTCTGGGCCTGACTTGCGACACCGCTGGCGCTGGAAGAATACTCTCTTCCCCGGACGCCGGACCATTCATCGTACTGGGGTACGCCAACAGGGAAGCGGACTTATTTGACCTGACCTGATCAAAGTGCCTTTTCATTTGCATAGGTATAATAGGACATAACAATGTCACTATCTACTAATTGCAAATGTGCTAAATACTTTGTATAATATTCATAACTGATGCATGATATTGCACTACCTGTGTCCACTTCCATATCCATACATCTATTCTCTACAAAGACCGACACAATATACGGTTTACAATCACCTGAGCTACATACGTTATACATATTATAATTTACCTGCTCGTTCAACTCAACTAATCCCGTTTCCGTACATTCTTGTACACTGTTACTATAAACCGAAGCTTCTGACGGAACCTTCAATCTAGGGCACATCTTTTTAAGGTGCCCCGGGCTATAACACACTTTACAAACGTAATTGCTAAATCGGCATCTCGATGATACATGTTGTCCGCCACAAACATTGCACTTCGCCTCCCGGTCAAAGCTACTGCGATTCTGTCTTCCACCTAGTTGAGCCGGTGTGCCGCCGCCGCGACCTGTTACCGCCGGCGTTGCCTGTCGCTGTCCCGCTCCGCGCGCAACCGTCCTATGTGAAGCGCCTTGTTGTCCGCGTGACGTCATGCCCCGTCTCGCTCGCTCCGTCAACACTGTGTGACACTGTGCCTCCACTTTATGTGGCACTGTGTCCCGCCATTCATTTCTACCGTCAACAATTGCCGCGTTTTTCTCGGCCGCTTCTATTGCAATTGCTAATGTTAATGCTTTTTCGAATGTTAAGCTCTCCTCCGTAAATAACCGTTGCCTGACCACTTCACTGCTGAGTCCGCACACCAATTGGTCTCTCAAACTCTCCTCCAACCATTTCCCGAACTCGCACCCCTTCGACAACTTTTTGAGTTCTGCTACGTATTCTGCTACCGTTTCTTCTTGCCTTTGCTTGCGTAGTCTGTATATATATCTCTCCGCCAAAATGCTCGGTTTTGGGCGTAGATGATTATTCATAACGGTCACTAGGTCCTTAAAAGACTTGGTTGCTGGTCTGTCGGGCGTACATAATGTAACTAGCAATTCGTAACTGGCTCCTCCCATTACTGTTATTAATGTAGCTACCTTATGCTTCTCTTCGATTTGGTTTACAATAAAATATTGCTCCAACCTCTCGATGTACAACTCCCAATTATCCGCGTTCAAGTCGAACGGTTCAATCTTGCCCACTGGTGCCATTTCCAAAAATATATTCAATTTTACACACGTAGAATCGTACTCGTCGCCAATGTAATATTTCTGGCGTAGGGCCGCTGCAGACTCGGGAATAACTCACAATGAAACAACCTCGACCGTTGCGTACCACGTTTAATGCAGAACTGACAACTGTCACGTTCCGTGCTTATTACCCACCTTTTGACATATATACTACATATACATGTATAAAGCGAATTTACAAACCATTTAAATTTGATTAATTTATTATAAAATTTTGGCGAACTATTGAACTAATATACTTAGATACCTTACCTACAAGTTTGTACGGAACCCTCAGTACGCGAGTCCAACTCGCACTTTTCCGGTTTTTTTAAACCTACAAATCAATGCATAATTGACTGTCGTTTAGGACCTATTTAACTTTTAGATAGCAGTTATTTATCTATATTTATGACGGCCGACACATCTATTTAAACAAATATATTCGGTTGCTTCCTATCTGCGTTGTTTGCATATGTAATGCTAGTTTTCCATACTTGATATACGTATTCAGCATAATAAAATTATGATTGGATCTAAGGATCTTAATCATCAACGATGAGACATACACTGTACAGTTCAGTTGTCCTGTACATCCACAAGGTTGTAGTTTGTTGAAGTTAAGATTAAGTTAAAAGTCGCCTTTTGGATGTATAAGTAATATATCCTACTAATATTATAAACGCGAAAGTTTGTAAGTATAGATGTATGGATGTCTGGATGTATGGAGGTATTGATGTTTGTTACTCTTTCACGCAAATATTATTGAACGGATTTCGATGAAATTTGGCACACGGGTAGATTATGTCCTAGATTAACACATAGGCTGCTTTTTATCCCGGGAAAATATAAAGCGGGACTTTTATCCCGGGAAAACTCAAGCACGTGGGCGGAGCCGCGAGCAGCAGTCTAGTAATTTATAAAAATCATTACAACTTTAGATGTATTTTTCGGTTTCGAACAAGAAGATAGCTTTATAGACGAAAATAAACACGAACTAAAAAAAAGATGGCTGGAAAATTTTGATGCAGATTTTTATACAGATTTTTCGTGATAATAATACAAATAATATATACTTTCAAGATGGCAGCACTGTTTACAAGCAAAAGTAATAGTTAAGGGGCCCTAGAAAAGGCCGCTGGAACCAAAATCCATACACATTTTTCATATTGCAAATCCGGAGAATTCAATCAGCAACCTGGCAACACTGCTTATTTTTATCGAGAAGGGAGGAGTTTTGGCGGAAATTTGGAAGTGTCATGAGGTGCTCTTGTTTTAATTCATTATTTTGGTGATACTTAGTGTTATATTGCATAATTATGGTGGTATATTATCCAATATAGTTCTATTAAAGGGCTCCAATGAAGTGAATCGAAATAACTGTGCTAATCAAGTATTTTTTTGTTGCCGCCAAAACTCCTCCATAAGGTCTTGGTAAGGTAGCCACTGCTTTACTTCGACATAGTAGTTAGTACTGAGGATAAAAAAGAAACAAGTATGCGTCTGAAGGATTTGTATCCATGGACAAGAAGAAATTGATAAAAAAAATATCGAGAAAGGAGTTTTGGCGGGAACTTGGAAGTGTCATGACTCATGAGGTGTTCTTGTTTTAATTCATTATTTTGGTGATACTTAGTGTTATACTGCATAATTATTGTGGTATATTATCCAATATAGTTCTATTAAAGGGCTCCAATGAAGTGAATTGAAATAACTGTGCTAATCAAGTGTTTTTTTGTTGCCACCAAAACTCCTCCATAAGGTCTTGTTAAGGTAGCCACTGCTTTACTTCGACATAGTAGTTAGTACTGAGGATAAAAAAGAAACAAATGTGCGTCTGAAGGACTTGTATTCATGGACAAGAACAAATTAACAAAAAAAAAATATCGAGAAGAACGAATATAGTTCATTTATCTATGCTCTCATCTGACATCACTATCGTACAGTTTTTCTGTTTAGGTTTCAATTACACCACGATTTCACTGAAGACGATAGATAGTAGAAAAGTAGGCAAATATACTAATTACATATTTTGAATTATTTGTATTAAGACTAGCCTAATCTTAATATATACAAATCCCTAGTCTGACAAGGTGTTGCACGCGACTTCGTCCGCATAAAAAAGATTTTCAGGGAGAAAATTCCCGTTGTGGACAATTGAAGGATATAACAACCTTTGTTTATTATAGTTCAAGCTTATTCCAAATTACTCCAACACCACCAAATTCCATCAAAATCGGTTTAGTGGCTTAGCAGCGAGAGCGTAACGAAACAGACAGAAAGGGTTACTTTCTCATAATATTAGTATTGATTACTAGATTAGGTATCATTTATTTAGACTTAGTTTCTTTGAATTCTCTGTATATTTTAGTGGATGTTATAGTGTGTGATTGATTGTAGACCTAATAATAAATAAATAAATATTACGTTTACTTATGCAATGTTTTGTGGTTTGGAACACATCATAAAGGTCTTTTTCCTACACCAATAAGAATTGCGTATCATCACTAACGAAGTCTATGTTTACATTAAAATTACGAGATAAGACCTCAGGTGAAGATGTTAATTTATTTATTAAAAAAACATGACAGTGTACAGTTAAGTTCCCCTTTATACTAGCCGCTTACGGTCAACATACGCGATGTGCATTTTAGAAAGTTCACTATTTTTTATCTATTTATCACATGTCCCTATTAACAATGCAGTAACCGATTGATATAATTTTTAACGCAGGCAATCAAACACGTTTTCATGCATAACTTTGTTTTTTTTTAACTTTGTTTCATAACTTTCTTTGTTTTTTAAAATATATCTCAAGTGAGAAATAGAGTTTTGGCGGGAACTTGGAAGTGTCATGAGGTGCTCTTGTTTTAATTCATTATTTTGGTGATACTTAGGCCCGTATTCACAAACGATACTTAGCTAAGGACAGCTCAATGCTATGATAATTAGTCTGTTCTCAGTGCTTTCGGCATGACAGACTTCATAGTGCGTAGGCAAAGGGGCGCTGTCAATGGATAATATTGAAATACAATTGTGCTTTAGTTGGCTGTCAGATAAACAAAGCTGAACAAGGCCAAAGAAAACGATGAAATAACCGACACTATGCGTTCGGGAGCACTATGCGTCCTCTAAGTGTTGTTTGTGAATACGGGTGTTAGTGTTATATTGCATAATTATGGTGGTATATTATCCAATATAGTTCTATTAAAGAGCTCAAATGAAGTGAATTAAAATAATCGTGCTAATCGTGTTTTTTTTTGTTGCCGCCAAAACTCCTCGATAAAGTCTCGGTAAGGTAGCCACTGCTTTACTTCGACATACTACAGATAATAAAAAAAGACAACCCAAACTTGACATTGGCAAAATGTGAATACAAGTGCCATAAAGAAAAAAAAAAAAAAAAAAAAAGTGAGAAATAATCCAAGAATGTAAATTTTTTGAAACCTACATTATTAATTGGAGCATGCGATATTTTGACTCCCAAATCGAACTAAGTACACTATACTTAGTAACTATACAGGGAATAAAATAAAACTGGGCAATTGTTACGAATTGATGTTTATTAAAAATTCATTATAAAAATAATGTACAAATGGCCAGTATACGTAGCATAAGTTATATTAAAATATTTATCGAATAAAAAAATAGTATATATAAAATATGCAAGACTATACTATAGATAATGTAGTCCGCCATGACGCGCTCTATTAATTCTGATAATCGCATTCAGTCCAAATGGGCAACCTCCCGCTTGTGTTTTAGTTCTATAAATACAGACTAAATATCTATGATATATATAGATATTTAGTCTGTATTTATTAATTATTTATTAATTCGCATACTACGATTAATAAATAATTATCAAAGTACTCGTAACCCGCGAAATCCCAGCTCAAAAAATTAGTAGCGCGCGTCATCGTGGATGAAATTATCTATAGTCGAATTGGCGTGTGCGAGGACCATCTGCTTGATTTCCAATCCCAAACCCAAGTGCACATCTCTCTGGTAAACCCGATCGTAAACGCATCTTATCTACCTTGGGGCTGTATAAGCCTATAAGGCCCCACAAATTCGAAAAAAATCGAAATGCACAAGATCGTTTTTATTTCCTAAAAAAATCATAAAACAACAAATGCTTGTAGCAGACTATTACCTAACCGTATTTAAAAAAGTTTCAATTTAAAATTATGATCAATTCAATTAAAGGGTGTAATGCTGTTCACCTGCCTGATGGGTCTGAAATTGGCATTCATTCACATAGTACATGATTTAGTTTATATAATTTGAGAAATATCTTAGCCATGTGAGCTAAGGTAAACTAGCTTAGCTTAGATTGATAGGTAAACGAAATAGTTCTTATAATAAAATGGAACGCTTAAACTAATCTTAATATATATAAATCTCGTGTCACAATGTTTGTCCTCAATGGACTCCTAAACCACTTAACCGATTATAATAAAATTCGCACACCATGTGCAGTTCGATCCAACTTGAGAGATAGGATAGTTTAAATCTCAAATTATAGTCGCAATTTTAATTTATTGCTAATTATTTGTCTGTTATTATTTGACAGTCACAATTATCTGTTAACTCCAAATGATTCTAACAGATGTCGATACCTTTCGACTGGGTTGAGTAAGTAATCAATAGATGGCGCTGCTATGAATGATTCTAACAGATGTCGATACCTTTCGACTGGGTTGAGTAAGTAATCAATAGATGGCGCTGCTATGAATGATTCTAACAGATGTCTAACAGGTGTCATATAAGCTACATTTTAAGCGGGACTTTTATACCGGGAAAACTCATTCACGCGGGCGGAGCCGCGGGCAAAAGCTAGTCTTAATATAATTTTGGTCTTTGACTTATCACAATAAAATGTATTATGCACATATAAAATTTCAATTTTAATATTATGCAAAAAAAAACTATAAATCACAACAAGTCCTAACTAAAAATCGGACGAATTAGGTATTCTAAAAATACGGTTATCTTTACATAACCAAAGACATTAAACAGTATACATAATTATAGACCGGACATCAGGACCAAATTTTTCGTCCAAAAGTTATTACCCATTGGCAATAAGTCGCTGTCTTATCTGACACTTCCGTGTAACAAGACGTCTCGGTATGCTTAAATTTTGTAAAGAAAACAATATTTTTGAAAGGAAGTATGCCAATTTACGCATTACGACCTCAGAACAATAACGCAGATTACGACCATGTTAAAGTATGTTCTAATGAATTTTACATAGGTATTTTGTTATTTCACGGTAGATTGAGTTACTGTCGAACAGGCTCAAAATTTTTGTATGACATTTTTTTTTTTTTTATTGCATTGAATGACGAGACGAGCATGCCGTTCGCCTGATGGTAAGCGATACGACCACCCATAAACAGTAGCAACACCATCCAGCACCTTGACTTACAAAGTACTGTGTGGCATTCCACTGCGCTCGTCATCCTGAGACATAAGATGTTAAGTCTCATTATGTCCAGTAGTTATACTGGCTACAATGCCCTTCAAACCGAAACACAACAGTGCATGCACACTGCTGCTTGGCGGTAGAAATAGACATTGCGGTGGTACCCACCCAGACGGCCTCTTACATAATGAGAGACCTACCACCAGTAAATTCCCAATGTCCGCTTTATATAATCTTAGAACTCTTTGATTATAGCTAATATTTTAATGTTGCGTTTTTATTTTCCACCTCTAAATACTAAATTACAAAAAAAAAATGCTTCAAGAACAAAAAGCAATTTGTTTTAAAAAATATATGGGTCGCTTAAGACCTGCAACTTGGTTGACAAGTCTGTATTATCGTATTTAGGTATACCTAGAAAAAGATTTTAACAATGTTTTGCATTGATTTAAACATCTTCTCCGTACTGTCTATCACCTCTCCATCTATATAGGGTATTTTTGAATACTCGGTCCCGGTACGATTTTTAATTCTTAAATACACTTTACAAAACTCAATATTAATAGAAAAAAACGATATAAATCTTCCACCTACACCCTATTAAAAGTACTTTAATACGTATTGTACTTAAAAATTAATTGAACAGCAAAATATACTGGTAATAAATACGTATTGAAACAGTTTTTACGCATACTCATACGCATACTCACGCCTTTTATCCCCGAAGGGGTAGTCAGAGGCGCAACTAGTGCACCCACTTTTCGCCAAGCGTATTCCGTCCCATGATGTGATAGGGGGCGAGCCTATCGCCATACCGGGCACAAATTCCAGACTCCGGGCTGATACTGAATAAAAAAATCCAATATCACTTTGCCCGACCCGGGGATCGAACCCGAGAACTCAGCCTTGCAGTCGTACCGTAATACAACTACGCCACCGAGGCAGTCTGAAACAGTTTTTTACAGGTAATATTATGTTATTTTTTATAAAGCCGCCATCATACTACGAAACACTAAAAATACCAACAAAACACCACTTAATAAGTTTGCATTTGCCGAATCGGGTACAGGAGGCGACGCGTCTTGGCCGTCCGGGGCAAAATATCGGCCCCACAGCGTGAAAGTGTATAGCTTAGCATCTAAATTAATCAAAGTATAATTATAAACGGTTGTTGAGTTTGTAGTAGTGGCTGTATATTTGAAGTCCTTAGTTTCCAAAGGCATAATAGATTCTACAACCGACACAGGATACATGACGAATCCATTGGCTTCCAAGTCAGTGTTCATAACTGGTGCCGGCATGGTTCCTATTATATTTATCTCTTGGAACACAGCAGTCTTGTTTTCTGCGTAGGTATCGAATCTGTAAAATTAAGCAGTAGTCATCAGGCGAGAGGTTTGATGACTTGTCATTATTGGTAAAAGAATATGTATTTTCTATGATTACGACATAAAAAAATACACTTCCACTGAACCAATCAAGAAGCTTACGCCCCTATTCACAAACGTTATTTAGCTAAGGACAGCCCAATGCTAAGATAATAAGTTTGTTCTCAGTGTTTTCGGCATGATAGACTTCGCAGTGCGCAGGGAAAGGTGCGCTCTGATTGGATAATATTGCAGTATAATTTTGCTTCAGGTGTCTGTCAGATCAACAAAGCTGAACAAGGCCAAAGAAAACTATGAAATTAACGACAATATACGATCGAGTCCACCATACGTCCTCCCTGTATTGTTTGTGAATACGGATGTTAGTTTATTAGAATATGAATAGAGTTAAAATGTATATACCTCCTTCCGCAAGTGTCCAAAGTGTCGCCAGTACACGCCATGATAGAACACACCTTGGTCCCCCCTGTAGCAAGTCCCGAGAAGGACCTCACACCACCAAACGCAGTGGCTCTGTATCTGTAAAACTAAAAATAAGAACACGTGAATTTCATACTTCCATATAACGAAAGACATATTCATCATATTTCTTTTTCTCTCTTTTAAAGGAAATCATTTAAAGAAATGTTTTTTTCTCGTATATAACAAAAAAAATTGAAAGTAAGAGATTTTGGAAAGAAAGCGTAAGTAAATACTTATTTATCGTTTTTTTTATTATTTCGCCTAGCAGTCCATTTTTATATAATAACTAGCTTTTGCCCGCGGCACCGCCCGCGTGAATGAGTTTTCCCGGTATAAAAGTCCCGCTTTATATTTTCCCGGTATAAAAAGTATACATAATCTACCCGTAGCTTATATGACACGTTCGTAGATTTACCATAGCAGCGCCATCTATTGATTACTTACTCAACCCAGTCGAAAGGTATCGACATCTGTTAGAATCATTTGGAGTTAACAGATAATTGTGACTGTCAAATAATAACAGACAAATAATTAGCAATAAATTAAAATTGCGACTATAATTTGAGATTTAAACTATCCTATCTCTCAAGTTGGATCGAACTGCACATGGTGTGCGAATTTTATTATAATCGGTTAAGTGGTTTAGGAGTCCATTGAGGACAAACATTGTGACACGAGATTTATATATATTAAGATAAAAAGAGTTCAATTTTGTAAGTTTAGGTATAGGGGTAATCTCCGAAACTTATAATCTGCTATGCTATTCTGTAAGAACTCACTGAATCCGCAGTGTAATCTACACTAGCCCCATTAGGTGAGAATGTCGGTGAAGCCAACTACTATCACTTACTAATAAGTGAGATCTTACGTATATTACGCTTATGGGATTCTGTAAACAAAGATTTCAATCGTCACACTGGCTTCGTGTCATAATTTCACCTGGGATGTCGAAGTCACTTCACTTCACGCTTTGTTCCTACAAAATTGCACAGTTGATTCTAAAATTTCGCTCAGTAATAGGTATATGTATGAGCCTTTGATTAATTGTATACCTAGATAGAGTGACGCGCTGCAATGAAACAAAAAAAAACGGGCTAACTTTTCTTAAGCTAGTATACGTGACATCTGGGTCATACGCTATCGCTGCATCATTCTGCGTATCCTTGTGTGCACACATTATGATACCAGTTATTACACGATTTCTATTAAAACGGGGAGATAATTATATCCATGAAAAACAACAAAAATTAATTCACTCGAACTCATTTAGAGGGGAATAGGTCACCTCTATTTTTTTCGATGGATGGGCCGGGGGGGGGGGGTAGCACTTTTAGGGAGCGGCAGAATGCGTAATGTATGTAGTGACCGGGGGGTCTTTCCGCGTGACTTTTTTTAATGATATCTTGTATCCGCACGGATAGCGACCACCGTACACAAGGTTACAGTTAAAGCCCACCATAGTGATTAGTGACCCACGGAAGTTCGACTCGTTCTGGGATAAATTATCAACTAGCAAGGGGTAATCATTTAATAACAGTCGACATTCTATTTTCATTTTTTACCCCACTTCGCTAACCATCGAGTACGGTGGAGCCACATTGCCATGTAAAAATAAAAAAAAGAAATAAATAAAAAGGATGTTGCTGTAATAACGATTTGAACGAAAGAAGTTTATTATGCAATAATGCACACAAGAAACAAAAACATAAATCTTATATCATTTTTACTAATGCATTTATTGCACTAACACTGGGCCTCCCGTTCAGCTAGATTTCTTTCTATTCTTTCATAATATAACATTAAAAAAGCATGGTCTGAAACTTTATTGATGAACACTTGTATTCCTAGGGAAATAAATAAAACATCAATAATAACTAAATTATATACTTCAAATTTATTCTACGCATAATTTTTCAGTTTATAATCACAGCCACATTTATTCGACTAGCATAAATTTTGAGTCTAAAACGAATAACCTCAATAGGGCATTTTAAATTTTATTTACATAAACATTATAAGCATATACATAATATAATACACGACGTTTTTAAAAAAATCCGACGACACAAGTAAAATATTTGCATACGCACCCTTTAAACTAAAAAGACCTATCTCAGAATGTATGCCTCCTGGTTTTGCTATTAAACGACCTTCAAAAGCATTTTCATTCAAAACTCATAAATAGTAGATACTTTTTAATTATTCGTATTTTATGCCTATAGTTTCATCCATGATGACGCGCGCTACTAATTTTTGAGCAGAGATTTCACAGGTTAATAGGACTTTGATTGTTCATCGGAGTATACGTAAACACTCATAGATATTAAGTATGTATTAAACGCACTAAAACACAAGCGAAAGATTGCCCGCTTGGACGGTAAACTATTAGGAAAATTAGTGAGGCGCGTCATCGTGGATGATATTATACGCGCAGAGTACGCGTACCAAGAACTTTAGCTTATTAAAACGTCGTGTGCATAAGCCCTTATTTACAACATTATAATCATAGGTTTAGGATATACTGCGTCCTAGTTACCAATGATCCTAACCTATAAAATTAACGTAAGCCATAATTTCTTCGTCATTTCCATCGTCTAATGAAGCGTCAATTTTTACTCTTTGATCGTCTTCCGCTGAAACACTATAATAAATTGAAGTCATAAGATCTGCGTATCTCTTTTCATCATCCTCAGTGATTTGTAGGTTATGATCCATGTCTCTTAGATAAATTCTTCCCCAAATTCCGAAGGTAAGCAAATCTTTTTGTGGTTTGTTCAACTTGTAGATGAATGTGTTTCGATCTAGGTTCCCATTGGCCGTTTTTGAATCAGTAGAGGCCAAGTCGTTCTGATTTTCTTCGTAGATGGTGAAATTTTCAGAACCAATGGGGAATTTGGTTTTTCTTAATGACAAAGGGAAATATACAGTATTGTCACATTGTAGAGTAGAGTTGTATTGAAGATTGTGTGTTGTCATTTCGATAGTTAACTCTTCAATTACAACAGAGGGGTCGCGCGGCTCGTAACTGAAAAAAGTGAATATGTGACTGTTTACAAATTTATATAAAAAAAAATTAAAAAATAAAAATAAAACAAAAAAATATAAAAATAATAAGAACAAGGTTTACATGGGTAAAGAGCGTTTTTTTTATTATGCCGTAAAAGGCTTATTTATTTTTACTTAATTGTGCATATAAATATAATATTTGCGTTATCGAAAACTTAAGTAAATTAAAATAATATATCAGAATAAATATTCATAATTTAACGTCAAAACATTAAATTCAAAAAGAACAGATGGCTTAATTTGTTATACGAAAATCTTTGAGGTAGTTACTGACTATATGGGAATTAAAAGAATTCGACATTAATTGATGCTTAGGAATTATAATTCGTCCTTATATCTTGTCTTTTGAAGCTACCTAACAATATGTATACGGCATTGCTTACCAAATTGGACTCTACTTACTTAGTAGCACAAGACGCAAATTGGTCTGTGGTGCACGCGACGACACTGCAAGCAGCTACGCCTATTTCGCGACGCGCGTACGTTGTAGTGCCATCTTGTATCACCGCTCGGAAACGGGGAAACTGAAAAGAAATACTTGCTAATTAGGTATTGTAGGGGAACATTAATTATGAAACATATTATAATATGACATATAAAATACAGCAATGAAGACAAATACATAAGAGCTCTTTTAGAATAAAATGAACTTACAAAACGACACACTTTTTAATACTAGATATTGATTACAAGCAAATAAAATAATGATCTGATGAGATTCCTCATTATCCCTCCACCTAGCCGATTTTTTTTGGGTAATCTCAAAGGAGATCAGATTTCCCATTATAAATTGATAATTATACTTATCGCGGATATAATATTATAATTATACAATAAACTATTGTTAATCTAAGTTTCATGCCTGTTTTTATAATACTCGTTATAATTAGTTTGCATGCTACCTGGTAATACATAATGATAAAAATGGATCCGCTAATTAACACTCGTTCAGCTGGCTATTTAAAAAAAAACAATATATTAATATGTCTAGACATAGATATGGAGTTATAAATTGGTAAATATTTAAACAAGATGATCCATATTTGCATTACGATGATTCTAGTTTTTTGCAGAACATTAAAATTAAACAATAAAGCAACAAAAACATTTGATGAACAAGCCAATTCACAAACGAAAATTGCAATTCTTTAGCAACTTTACAAACAGATACAAGAACACTCAGGTACACTCAGTACCAATGAGTTCGGAGTATCAAGACTAATTACTTACCTTGGCATGCAATTATCGTGAGCAATGCGAATGCAATGTTCTGATATTGTATTCTTAATTTCATAGTTGCTTCTAAAGTGGGGTTTAGATTAGGAAGACAACTTGCAGAAGTAATCTTCCGCGAGTGATTTTTGGTTAACACCCACGGCAAGCTGGCTTCTGCAAATGAAGCTTGCACTTTGTGCAAGTCGCATGTGTATTGAAATAATGCCGCTAGTGTATACGCATCTGGAAGTCCTTGCGTAATATATTGCTGCGAGAAATTGCTAGTCTAAAATTAGCTTGAGACTAGAATAATTTAAAAGATTATAATGTACCGTTACTAATGATTTAATTCAGTGGCATAGCGTGGGTTCTTGCCACCCGGGCGGATCCAAAATATGCCGCCCTAAGGCACAGGGCGAAAAAAAGGTCACTTTAACAAATAAGACCCCTAGCCAAGGGTGCATGAGACAAAAGTAAAAAAAAATGATTTTATTTTACGCATGTTGCCGCCCACCTAAGAATGCCCCCTCCCCGCTCCTACTACGCTACGCAACTGATTCAATGACCTGTGATATAATTCTTGGAAAAATGGCTTGAAATCAGTTTAGGAAGTGTTATTTGTGAAGTGCAATCACTAGCGTGTACGAGAATTGTAAACAATCTACGTACCGGTAGCGACTTTAACTAATGGAAGTTCTTGGCAGTCGATCTATTCGAGAGCTTTTTATCCGATAGCCGAAGCCCCTGCCAACTGCGAGTCCGAAGACGAGGCCCTAGGTGGTTGCCTCGCTCGCGGCCTCCAAAGTTGGCCGCTGCTTCCCACTTTTCATATAATTTTTGTGTGTGTTATTTTAATTATTCTGCCCTTATGATAACCTTAACTATCACTATGGTCTCCTATACTTATTTACAGTTGATACAAAAACACCCCCATAAACACATTACAGTTTTTTTTTTTACGCATACTCACGCCTTTCTTCCCCGAGGGGTAGGCAGAGGCACAACCAGTGCACCCACTCGTCGCCGTGCGTATTCCGTCCCATGATGTGATAGGGGGCGAGCCTATCGCTATCGGGCACAAATTCCAGACTCTGGGCTGATACTGATTAGAAAAACCCAATATTATTATGCCCGACCCAGGGATCGAACTCGAGACCTCAGCATTGCAGTCATACCGTAATACAACTATGCCACCGAGGCAGTCATACATACAGTAAGTTGCAGGAAAAATATTGTAATAAAGTGATATTTAATATTTCCGAGGTCATGACGCATATTTCACTCCACAATACCAAAATAAAGGCGGCAAAATCATGACTAGTGGCAAATAATCGAATATGACTATTTTACAAAAGACAATACCTGAGTAATTAAAGCAATATGTATGATTTTTCCTTGTTTTTGTCATGGTATTATATACAACACTGTAATGTATAAATCGTTCCCAAATTCGATATTATAATTGTACCGAATACTCCGTAAACAACTACAAGTTTCATCTTCTAAATGAGCTCTTAAATGTACGCAACAACAACTAACATTCCCAAGTTCAAATGTTATTAAAATACTTAATTATTAAAATTTATAATTCTACTATACACAAAGAAGTTAACTTAACGTAAACTATTAGTAAATGTTATTTAAATATGATTTTGGTAGAATAATAGTTGTTCATCAAATAAATAATAAGACCGTAAATTGGCATTTCTAATTCTTCTTCTTTTAAAAATGGCTCCACCGTTTCATCGGTGATTTTGCCTTTTGACTTTTTTAGAATAACTTTCAACCCGAAGTGAAATAAAAAACGATGACAACAAAGAGCAATATAACTAAAACATTTGAAATTTCTCATGGTGAATACAAAGATAACTTAGAGAAGCTATGCTTGGTGGATACCACTAGAACTTTAGTCAACTTTAGAACCAAGCACAGGTGACAGGAGCGTACAGCATAGATAACAAAACAAGTATAAAATATATAGGTTAGAACTCGGAAAAGGTTGGAACTATGGAAAGAGAGCAGGCATTTTTAACCGACTTCCAAAAAAGGAGGAGGATCTCAACTCGTGTGTTTGTATTTTTTTTGATGTATGTACACTGATTTCCCTGAAAATTGCAAGCCTATTTCCTTGATTCCTTTTTAATTAGTTCAAGTTGTCAATCTCATGGTAGAACATTTTATGACGTTATCTGACTATTAAAAATCACTTACACTACAAGATTAAAAAAGATGCGCATTTGTTTCCTTCCATGGTTGGTAAATAAAGTTCTTACCGACTCTTCACTTCCCAGCGTCAGTCTGACGGTGAACTTGCAGGTGACGTTCTTATCAGTGAGTGTGAATTCTTGAAACCCTGACGTCAGGGGCATACTGACGTGGGCTACCAAGGACGGGTCAGTGATCAGGCGCAGTCTGTCGTGGTGAGCCGGACTGTCGTAGATGGGGCCCTGGTATGAACCTGTCAGCTGGCAAATGATTACTGGAATTAATTTCTGATGAGTTTTAGACATTAAACACATTTTTTTATTATTTTTTGCCAGACTGTCATGATAGAAATATCACGCTTAAATTTTTTCGATAATTTACTATAGAAACAATTACATAACGTCAACCGTCTCTGAAAACCTATATAAAGTTCGCTTTATACGGATATGGGAAAAGTATGTAATACAAACTGTTAAAATTGCCGACGCCCATAGGCGACGTTGACCAATGACCACATACCATCAAGTGGGCCGCTAGCTCTTTTGCTTTCGGAAAGAATAAAAATAAATTACCTCCCCGGGTACTTTGGGTACCCTAGAGACGAGAAGACGAGTGGTGGGCACGCCGGGCATGATGCTGACCAAAGCACCGGCTTTTCCGGAGTAGATTCCTGAACCTGAAATTATATTTAATCTAGTTACCCTATGCTCGAAAAATACATGGTAAAAAATAGGTGCTCTGATTGAACCTGAACCTCTGGTTTTCCATCGCAATGCTAACGTTTTCATACTGGTGGTAGGTCTCTCATTATGTAAGAGGCCGTCTGGGTGGGTACCACCGCAATGTCTATTTCTACCGCCAAGCAACAGTGTGCATGCACTGTTGTGTTTAGGTTTGAAGGACATTGTAGCCAGTATAACTACTGGACATAATGAGACTTAACATCTTATGTCTCAGGATGACGAGCGCAGTGGAATGCCACCCAGTACTTTGTAAGTCAAGGTACTGGATGGTGTTGCTACTGTTTATGGGTGGTCGTATCGCTTACCATCAGGCGAACGGCATGCTCGTCTCGTCATTCAATGCAATAAAAAAAAAAAAAAAATTGCTTACGTAATATCTATAACTTAATAATTAACGTGGAAATGTGTTTTCTTTTACAGTTTAGAACTAAGAGTCCAAGGGTTAAAAATAAACAGAAATCGAATGTCTATTCAGTAGGTCTTTCATGAAGCGTAATAAATACAAAATGCACATCGACGAAACTGGTTAGATAATCCAAAAATAATTTAGTAGATTTGTTGGGCTACGGGTTTCAAATAAACTATGCTTGAGTAAGAATTCTTTATTTCATCAGTGGAGCAAAAGGAATCTGTTACGTTACATTATAAATACCGAGAGAACCAAATCAGACTACTGACACGAGTCAAGAACACTATTTCCTTTTTCTAAATATAAACTAACATTAAGGCCAGTACGAACATTAAAACCTCTATTATACAATTTACTTTTTAACACTCCCACTTAAATTTTATAATAGAGCAATACTCAAAGTATACATATACATAAAAAAAAACTTATTAATATTCCCTTTCTATAAAACTTTGTGTATACTTATATCACCATCAAAAACATCTTTAAATATTTACTCAATCTCACAGTTCTGTCACTATCATTTTGGTTATATTGTGACGTGTGTACATTACTGTCTAGAATCCATACATCTGCATCAATTTCAGTTTGTATAATAAAACATTGCTCGCGCTCGGCACTAAATGCCGACTACTGCTGCTCTTGGGGAATTCCACTCAGACTTCTATTGAGCTCTATCAAGATAGCAGTAGCACCTTAGCAGAATTCAAACGAATACATTTTATAATTTGTAGCTAATTTGTTGCTAATTAGTTACCACAATAACGATTTTGTTGCTCAAGCCGTTTTAAAAAAAAAGCTGTTACTGCTATCTTGATATCAAGATAGCAGGAAACTAGCGAAACTTATTTATATGTGATCAAATGTAGTATAGGAATTTGTAGCTAATTTGTTGCTAATAAGTTACCACAATACCGAATTTGTAGCTCAAGCTGTTTCCTAAAAAAAGCTGTTACTGCTATCTTGATATCAAGATAGCAAGAAACTAACGAAACTTATTTATATGTGATCAAATGTAGTATAGGAATTTGTAGCTAATTTGTTGCTAATAAGTTACCACAATAACGAATTTGTAGCTCAAGCTGTTTCCGAAAAAAGCTGTTACTGCTATCTTGATATCAAGATAGCAAGAAACTAACGAAACTTATTTATATGTGATCAAATGTAGTATAGGAATTTGTAGCTATTTTGTTGCTTATAAGTTACCACAATACCGAATTTGTAGCTCAAGCTGTTTCCAAAAAAAAGCTGTTACTGCTATCTTGATATCAAGATAGCAAGAAACTAACGAAACTTATTTATATGTGATCCAATGTAGTATAGGAATTTGTAGCTAATTTGTTGCTAATAAGTTACCACAATACCGAATTTGTAGCTCAAGCTGTTTCCTAAAAAAAGCTGTTACTGCTATCTTGATATCAAGATAGCAAGAAACTAACGAAACTTATTTATATGTGATCAAATGTAGTATAGGAATTTGTAGCTAATTTGTTGCTAATAAGTTACCACAATAACGAATTTGTAGCTCAAGCTGTTTCCGAAAAAAGCTGTTACTGCTATCTTGATATCAAGATAGCAGGAAACTAACGAAACTTATTTATATGTGATCAAATGTAGTATAGGAATTTGTAGCTAATTTGTTGCTAATAAGTTACCACAATACCGAATTTGTAGCTCAAGCTGTTTCCTAAAAAAAGCTGTTACTGCTATCTTGATATCAAGATAGCAAGAAACTAACGAAACTTATTTATATGTGATCAAATGTAGTATAGGAATTTGTAGCTAATTTGTTGCTAATAAGTTACCACAATAACGAATTTGTAGCTCAAGCTGTTTCCGAAACAAAGCTGTTACTGCTATCTTGATATCAAGATAGCAAGAAACTAACGAAACTTATTTATATGTGATCAAATGTAGTATAGGAATTTGTAGCTAATTTGTTGCTAATAAGTTACCACAATAACGAATTTGTAGCTCAAGCTGTTTCCGAAAAAAGCTGTTACTGCTATCTTGATATCAAGATAGCAGGAAACTAACGAAACTTATTTATATGTGATCAAATGTAGTATAGGAATTTGTAGCTAATTTGTTGCTAATAAGTTACTACAATAACGAATTTGTAGCTCAAGCGGTTTCCAAAAAAAAGCTGTTACTGCTATCTTGATATCAAGATAGCAAGAAACTAACGAAACTTATTTATATGTGATCAAATGTAGTATAGGAATTTGTAGCTAATTTGTTGCTAGTAAGTTACCACAATACCGAATTTGTAGCTCAAGCTGTTTCCGAAAAAAGCTGTTACTGCTATCTTGATATCAAGATAGCAGGAAACTAACGAAACTTATTTATATGTGATCAAATGTAGTATAGGAATTTGTAGCTAATTTGTTGCTAATAAGTTACCACAATAACGAATTTGTAGCTCAAGCTGTTTCCGAAACAAAGCTGTTACTGCTATCTTGATATCAAGATAGCAAGAAACTAACGAAACTTATTTATATGTGATCAAATGTAGTATAGGAATTTGTAGCTAATTTGTTGCTAATAAGTTACCACAATAACGAATTTGTAGCTCAAGCTGTTTCCGAAAAAAGCTGTTACTGCTATCTTGATATCAAGATAGCAGGAAACTAACGAAACTTATTTATATGTGATCAAATGTAGTATAGGAATTTGTAGCTAATTTTTTGCTAATAAGTTACTACAATAACGAATTTGTAGCTCAAGCGGTTTCCAAAAAAAAGCTGTTACTGCTATCTTGATATCAAGATAGCAAGAAACTAACGAAACTTATTTATATGTGATCAAATGTAGTATAGGAATTTGTAGCTAATTTGTTGCTAGTAAGTTACCACAATACCGAATTTGTAGCTCAAGCTGTTTCCTAAAAAAAGCTGTTACTGCTATCTTGATATCAAGATAGCAAGAAACTAACGAAACTTATTTATATGTGATCAAATGTAGTATAGGAATTTGAAGCTAATTTGTTGCTAATAAGTTACCACAATAACGAATTTGTAGCTCAAGCTGTTTCCGAAACAAAGCTGTTACTGCTATCTTGATATCAAGATAGCAGGAAACTAACGAAACTTATTTATATGTGATCAAATGTAGTATAGGAATTTGTAGCTAATTTGTTGCTAATAAGTTACCACAATAACGAATTTGTAGCTCAAGCTGTTTCCAAAAAAAAGCTGTTATTGCTATCTTGATATCAAGATAGCAAGAAACTAACGAAACTTATTTATATGTAATCAAATGTAGTATAGGAATTTGTAGCTAATTTGTTGCTAATAAGTTACCACAATAACGAATTTGTAGCTCAAGCTGTTTCCAAAACAAAGCTGTTACTGCTATCTTGATATCAAGATAGCAGGAAACTAACGAAACTTATTTATATGTGATCAAATGTAGTATAGGAATTTGTAGCTAATTTGTTGCTAATAAGTTACCACAATAACGAATTTGTAGCTCAAGCTGTTTCCGAAAAAAGCTGTTACTGCTATCTTGATATCAAGATAGCAGGAAACTAACGAAACTTATTTATATGTGATCAAATGTAGTATAGGAATTTGTAGCTAATTTGTTGCTAATAAGTATCTGGAGATTCTACCGCGTTAGTACCTACGGACCTTACGGCAATTATAGCGATGCTACAGGAACAGGCTCGTCGTCAGGAGGAGCAGTTGGCTCGACACCAAGGAGAGCAGGCTCGTCTGTTAAAAGAGCAGGCTGCTCGGCAAGAAGAGCAGGCTGCTCGTCGCCAAGAAGAACAGACGGTTCTGATGAAAGACCTGAGGGCTGCGATCGGCCAGGAACTCAAAGCAGTAAAGGATCATGTCGATCGACATGAAAGCGTATCTCAGAGGCTGAAGCTCAGATTGCCGATGTCAAGAAACTGATATAGGAATTTTGAAGGTATGTGAAATCTGCCAACCCACACTAGGCCAGCGCGGTGGACTTAGGCCTAAACCCTCTCGGTTGTAGACGAGGCCCGTGCTCAGCTGTGGGCAAGATATAATACAGGGCTGGTATAGTATGGTTATTGTAAATGAGTATCGTTAGTTTCCTGCTACCTTGGTCCTTGATATCAAGATAGCAGTAACAGCTTTTTTTTTGGAAACGGCTTGAGCTACAAATTCGGTATTGTGGTAACTTATTAGCAACAAATTAGCTACAAATTCCTATACTACATTTGATCACATATAAATAAGTTTCGTTAGTTTCTTGCTATCTTGATATCAAGATAGCAGTAACAGCTTTTTTTAGGAAACAGCTTGAGCTACAAATTCGGTATTGTGGTAACTTATTAGCAACAAATTAGCTACAAATTCCTATACTACATTTGATCACATATAAATAAGTTTCGTTAGTTTCTTGCTATCTTGATATCAAGATAGCAATAACAGCTTTTTTTAGGAAACAGCTTGAGTTACAAATTCGGTATTGTGGTAACTTATTAGCAACAAATTAGCTACAAATTCCTATACTACATTTGATCACATATAAATAAGTTTCGTTAGTTTCTTGCTATCTTGATATCAAGATAGCAGTAACAGCTTTTTTTAGGAAACAGCTTGAGCTACAAATTCGGTATTGTGGTAACTTATTAGCAACAAATTAGCTACAAATTCCTATACTACATTTAATCACATATAAATAAGTTTCGTTAGTTTCCTGCTATCTTGATATCAAGATAGCAGTAACAGCTTTTTTCGGAAACAGCTTGAGCTACAAATTCGTTATTGTGGTAACTTATTAGCAACAAATTAGCTACAAATTCCTATACTACATTTGATCACATATAAATAAGTTTCGTTAGTTTCTTGCTATCTTGATATCAAGATAGCAGTAACAGCTTTTTTTAGGAAACAGCTTGAGCTACAAATTCGGTATTGTGGTAACTTATTAGCAACAAATTAGCTACAAATTCCTATACTACATTTGATCACATATAAATAAGTTTCGTTAGTTTCTTGCTATCTTGATATCAAGATAGCAGTAACAGCTTTTTTTTGGAAACAGCTTGAGCTACAAATTCGGTATTGTGGTAACTTATAAGCAACAAAATAGCTACAAATTCCTATACTACATTTGATCACATATAAATAAGTTTCGTTAGTTTCTTGCTATCTTGATATCAAGATAGCAGTAACAGCTTTTTTTAGGAAACAGCTTGAGCTACAAATTCGGTATTGTGGTAACTTATTAGCAACAAATTAGCTACAAATTCCTATACTACATTTGATCACATATAAATAAGTTTCGTTAGTTTCTTGCTATCTTGATATCAAGATAGCAATAACAGCTTTTTTTAGGAAACAGCTTGAGTTACAAATTCGGTATTGTGGTAACTTATTAGCAACAAATTAGCTACAAATTCCTATACTACATTTGATCACATATAAATAAGTTTCGTTAGTTTCTTGCTATCTTGATATCAAGATAGCAGTAACAGCTTTTTTTAGGAAACAGCTTGAGCTACAAATTCGGTATTGTGGTAACTTATTAGCAACAAATTAGCTACAAATTCCTATACTACATTTGATCACATATAAATAAGTTTCGCTAGTTTCCTGCTATCTTGATATCAAGATAGCAGTAACAGCTTTTTTTTTAAAACGGCTTGAGCAACAAAATCGTTATTGTGGTAACTAATTAGCAACAAATTAGCTACAAATTATAAAATGTATTCGTTTTAATTCTGCTAAGGTGCTACTGCTATCTTGATAGAGCTCTTCTATTGGGACTTAGAACCTCTCGAAAAAATGATTACTTCTGCTGCTCTTGCGGTATTCCACCCAGACTTTTATTGGGGCTCCGCACGCTCTCTAAAAATACCTGCCGACTTCTGTTGCTCTTGGATTTTCATCCAGATTTCTTTGGGGCTCGGGCCTCTCCCGAAATATGTCTGCCGACTTCTGCTGCTCTTGGGTTTTCCACCCAGACTTCTTTGGGGTTCGGCGGTTTACCACCCAGACTTCTTTGAAACTCGGCACCCTTACCTTTACTTTCTTCTATTCGGTAAACTACATGTTGAACTCTTATGCATTGCTTTGATTCTTGAAACTTGTTCTATGTCGTAGAATTTTTAATTGCTTCTGAAGCACCCCCCATTTCTTCTATATTTGTTTGCTTTCAAAGCAAAATTTATTTGAAATCTTCACTGTCTAAAATCATTGCCATTAAATTTGTCCATCTTCATAGAACTCGTGACTTCCATTATGAATGTTCTAGAATCACGATTTTTGATTTTCAATTATTTTCCAACTTATTTTCGTAGGCAATTTTTCTTCTACTATTTACTCAATTTACGCAGTAAAACGTTCTGGGCCCATAACCTGTTGGGCTACGGGTTTCAAATAAACTATGCTTGAGTAAGAATTCTTTATTTCATCAGTGGAGCAAAAGGAATCTGTTACGTTACATTATAAATACCGAGAGAACCAAATCAGACTACTGACACGAGTCAAGAACACTATTTCCTTTTTCTAAATATAAACTAACATTAAGGCCAGTACGAACATTAAAACCTCTATTATACAATTTACTTTTTAACAAGATTTATCTAAGGTTTCTTTAACAACTAAAATGTTTTACGAAGATAGATAATATGAACTTACCCGCAGACCCTACGGCAATATTGTTCGCTCCAGCAGCAAGGAAATTGACATCCATCGTGTAGGCATACGCCTCTTGGATTTGCACAGCTATAATGCAATAAATAAACATGTAGATAACATTGTTTTCTTTAGATCAATAGTATTAAGTAAATTGTTTACTATAGAACTAATCGGTCATCTAGGCTGAATGTCTTTGTTCTTTTGCCTTTTCTTTTACTAGCTCACTGAAAGTTCAATGATTTATTGAATTGTTCTTTATATTCAAAAACTTCATTCTAAATTATAGTTCTGACAAACTAAGCTGGCCGGTATGACAATTCAATTTTTTTCCCGACGCGATAACTCTGTGAGAACGTCTACCCAAAAAATTCAAAACCGTGTCATTTCATACCGGCCATATTAGTTTGTCCCTACTATAGTAGTTAACGGTTCATTAGAGTCTTAACGCCAATTCAAATTAAAAGCAGAAATCCCTTACATTTGATTTTATTAACTATACATGGTTATAGGCGAACTTAATACGTCAGGATACAATTGACAACATTTCATTTTTTCAATATAAATAAATGTTTATACTATATGATACTTGATCTGAAATTACGAGACCCATATTTTTTCTTTTTTCATAGTTCAGATATTTTCATTCATGATTTTCACTTTGAATTTTGTCTTATTCTAAAGCGTCGTAAGCACCAAATGACGTCATATATACGGCTCAAGACGTAATAGCCTTTGCTTTGCAATACAAAAACCGCCAAGTGGCAACTCAACAACAACTACTTTTGTAATTTGTCATCCAGTTGGCGATATACGATATACCCAGTACTCAGTACTTACATATCTACGTAAATAGTATGAATAGCCAGAAAACTACTTCATTCGACCGTATGTGTGACGTCATCACTCATTTTTCGGTTTTTATTTTTTATCTCCGAAATTAAGTATTAAAAAAAATATATAAAAATATCATCGTATTCAGAATTGAAAAATTAAGAAACGATATTTTTGTTTTAGGCACGTTTAGATTTTGAAATGTTGTCAATTGTGTAATATCAATAATAACTTTTGCTTTTTAAAAATGATTTTCCGAGATAAAAGTCCCGCTTTATATTTTCCCAAGATAAAAGTAGCACTCAGGAGTAATGTAGCTTCCTATTAGAGAAAGTATTTTGTGAATCGGTTCAGTAGTTCCAGAGATTTCTCTACAAACCTACAAACAAACTTTTCCTCTTTATAATATTAGTATAAATAATTATTTCTGCCCTGTATCATATACTATCTTATTGCTGAGCACGGGCCTCCTCTACTACTGAGAGGGTTAAGCCTTAGTCCACCAGTCTCGCCTAGTACGGGTTGGAATTGTATACCAGTAAATTCGCGTAATAACTTTTTAATACAAAAATGACAAATCTAAATTTTGTAGAAACATTACCAGTCAGGTATGGCAGTTCGGAGAACCACATAGTACTGAATAAAATGTTGGTGACATTGAGCTTCTGAACGGTCTGCACAGCGGGAACTTGGAACATCAGATCGAAGCAGATGAAATGGCCGAATTTAACTCCAAAGTCGGTCTCGAAGTAACCCAAGTCTGGCTGCAGGGCTGGAGTGTGTGCCACCTCACCGAAAAGATTGATTTTACGGTACCTTTAAAAGAAAATATTGTATTGCAAAATAGGCACTGTTGTAATACATGAAAATATTGAATAATAGGTCTCGTATGCGAGTGTCTTCTTAGGTGGATATAAACGCATTATTCTGCCGGATTTTGATTTTCAATCTCGATAGCAAGACGAACATTACGACTGTTCATAAAGAGTAACATGACTAAAACCTTGAATTACAGAATTCTTCGTGGCATTAAATACATTTAATGTCCTCCCTGTTTCTTTCTTTCTTTCTTACCAGCAAGCGCTGAAATCGGCCCAAAATTTTGTTTGTCTTAATGCCCAATAATACTGACCAGCAAGCTTTCAAACATGAAAACTTCAGTGCTCACACTGCCGCTTGAAAGCAATCTAGACAAAACTATAGTACCATCTACCTAGATAACCCAAACGGAAACTCATAACCAACTATAGTAGTATCAATTCACCTGTCAATAACCCTGCCAGTCCTGTCGAAGACGACATTGGTGTTGAATATGTACCGTTTCGCTTCAGGACAAAGTTCCCCTGTGTTATTGTTGGTGCAATCCATTAGCTCCCTTACATTTATCAATACGTAGATCTGGTTGTCTCTAGCAGCCCTCGATATTGACACTAAAAGCTGAAAATGGATGTGTTAAGATTGTTTGCTTTTGATTTTTTATCGTTATTTTTTAAGTATAACTTTGCAATTTTGACGTAGTTTTCCTATTTTAATGAGCCAATAAGAAATGTAATATCAGTATGATTAAGAAATCAACCTATAACTTCATTAGAATAAGTTATTTCAGATAATTCCAAAGATTAATACAGATAATTTTAAAACGCGTAGGTTTTAGTTAACTGCCTGCGGACATTCAAAATATACATTTGGAAAGCCTTTATTTCAAAATCTTAGACAGATCCTTTAACTTTATTAACTTTTATATTCATTTAAAAGATATGAATTCCAGTTTAATTGAAAATTAAACTATTTTACGGATTTTATCACGGTTTTTTAATTTATATTTTCTCCCGTAGTTTCGAAGACTTTACAGCCTTCATGGTCATGGGGCGGACTGAGGTGTTGGTTATCCGAAAAGTTAATGTTACAATATCTACCTTCATTTCCAAAATATAATTAAAAAAACCGCGATAAAATCAGTATTATAGTTTTTTTCTATGTCTAACATTCGCGTAAATATAGGAAATCATTATCAAGTATTATTCTTAGTATAGGTACTTTCCTTATATTAACTTACATTGTCATATAACTCGGGGTGCGAAGCTGGTATGGGATACTCCTGGAGGAGTCCTCTGAACGGAACAGGGAAGCTGGTTGTGCTGTTTGTTAAGGTCAATTCCGGGAACACGACGATATCGGCATTCTAAACAAAAGAAGATACGTGAATATTTTTTTAAATACAGTAGAACGATATAATTTTAACTTCTTATCCCATATTTCTAAAAAAAAGGAAATAAGTATTTCCTACGAATAAGTTTGTTGTCTCCAAAGAAGAATATACTAGCTTTTGCTCTGGGATTCTCCTGCGTGAAAGTTTTTCCGGGATAAAAGACCCGCTATAGATTTTCATCACTTGTTCTTGTAATTACCCATTACGACAAAACCAAAGGCAAAATCAATAGGTTCTCTGTAACGTATATAAATGTATTTAATTCTTCATTCTAAAAAACTTCTACACTTTTTTATTGAACGTGTATTTATTTCCAAATTAACAGTAAATGTAAATTACCATTTTGATATAATGAAATAATATGTTATGTATCCACAATGCAAATTAAATAAATTACTATCATTTTCCTGTTGATAGATTGATTGTTGTGCAAAAGTTTGCACCGACCTGATTGGCCAAATGCCACTCTTGATATTGTAAGAGGACTGGCATAATACGACCGTTATTTAATCAACTTCGAAGCCACCAATAAAGCAGTGCATGATAATACTAAAACGTCGTAAGTATGGATACTGTACCCAATCAATAACAAACTTTAAGACAGAAATGGATCCATGGTTTATTCCATCCAGTAATGACCATCAATTCTAAAAGAATCTATAAGATTCATTGCATAGATTCAGTCCGGTAATTCCCTGTGACAAATACGTAAACAGTTGAACGAGTTTCAACTATTCTGTGCTCTAATGTGAACTGAAATACGATTCACTGACTCACGATCACAAGATCTGCGAAAGTATTAAATCCAGATCTACAATTTTGCAGTCGAGTATTGTTTACTGAGTAAGTTGTTGAGGTTCTTTTACGAGTACGACGCTCTAGTACGAACTTTTTTAGTCATGGAGTATAGTTTCTACGGCTGTAATGCTGATTTTATGCGAGCAGACAGACTTTATCCTTAACCCTGATCAACGGTATCAGCTCCATTGCAGCACCAAATCTTTAAATCAAGGGGAGTCCCTACTTTCATTGTTACTGGCAATTATCCGCCCCCCTTTTTGGGATTTCAAAATCTTACTTGTCACACAAAGTTCATCTTTTCTTACCTGTCTCGCAGCCTCTGTGATATGTTCAATATAGTTTCTTAAGTTTTCTTCAACATTTCTTGATACCTGGTACTCAACCACTGCCGCCACATACTCGCTGGCTTCTGGCGTTGATCTCTGATGGAATGAAAAAGGAGTTTAATAAAAGAACAAAAAAGACAACTTAGATCTAATTTCACCATGCTCTGCTAGTTACTTTAACACCTTGATAACTGTCTTAACGGACTGTTGAGGTTTTCGAGTGTCCCACCATGCCCTAACAGGTGATTATCTTCCTTAACAAGACGTTCTTTCATGAGACGCGCGATTCTTTAACATTCGCGTTAATTTTAATACCTGATTAACTAACACCCGTTAAATAAGAAATTGGTGAAATTGGACGTAAGCCTATGGGCGCGGCATTGCTTTCAGGGTGCCCGTTTATTACCAATGTTACAGATTATAATATACTAGCTTTTGCCCGCGGCTCCGCCCGCGTGAATGAGTTTTCCCGGTATAAAAGTCCCGCTTAAAATGTAGCTTATATGACACGTTCGTAGATTTACCATAGCAGCGCCATCTATTGATTACTTACTCAACCCAGTCGAAAGGTATCGACATCTGTTAGAATCATTTATAGCAGCGCCATCTATTGATTACTTACTCAACCCAGTCGAAAGGTATCGACATCTGTTAGAATCATTTGGAGTTAAGATAATTGTGACTGTCAAATAATAACAGACAAATAATTAGCAATAAATTAAAATTGCGACTATAATTTGATATTTAAACTATCCTATCTCTCAAGTTGGATGGAACTGCACATGGTGTGCGAATTTTATTATAATCGGTTAAGTGGTTTAGGAGTCCATTGAGGACAAACATTGTGACACGAGATTTATATATATTAAGATAGGTATGGGTTAAATAAAGAAAATGTATAAGTAATTGCATATTAATAACACGCCTTTTACATAGGCATAGACATGTGTTTATATATGTACTTATTTATATTTACTATACATAGGTACTGTACGACATATCTACCATATATACAAGGAAGGTAAATGTATAATCATTTCATAACCACCAAAATGTACCTAGATATTTAGTTAATGATAAGCTCAAACAAAATTCGCAATTGTATAATGTGCGACGCGGTAATGTTTAACCAGAAAAATTATATTAATGGTTAATGGTATGATAACATAATATAATTACAGGCAGAAAAGTTTATGCTCGACCACCTTAAGGTTCTCAATAAGTCTCTTACGCGTCATCTGTGAGCAACATGCAACTTACAACTATAGTAGGCAATAAGAGTTATCTGCTGTTTCCTTTTTACATCTCCGAAACGATCGCACCTGCCTGGTAAAATATGAAAAATGGATGTTTTATCTTAAGAGAATGTACGAGCACCAAATTGGATGATTGTATCTACCTAATAAGTACTTATATTTCATTTTAGAAATTATCATTTTGCAGGTTTTATATTTAGTATAATGCAATAACTATTATAATATTATTTATTTTAGACTGCATCGGTGGCGTAGTTGTATTGCGTGCGATGTAGGACACCGGTCTGAGGGTCGCGCAAAGTTATATTAGGTTTTTCTGCTCAGTATCAGCCCGGAGTCTGAAATTTCTGCCCGATATGGTAATACACTCGCTATCACATCATGGGACGGAATACACATGCCGAAAAGCGGGTGCACTAGTTATGCCTCTGCCTACCCCTTCGGAAATAAAGGCGTGAGAGTTTTATGTGTAAGTGAATTATGATTTTATTATTATAATATTGTAATAACAGCGTATCAGTAGCTCATAAACTAGACAGACTATCAAAACGTGACCAGATATGAAATGCGATCTTCATTTTATCTTAACTTCATGAGATTCATGACAGTTTCTTGCTTATAAAATTATAACGTTTATACTGTAGCAACTTTTATGGCCTTAACATAAGCTGTTATTTGTACTTTTGCAGTTAACGATATGATTCATAATAATATTATACTAGAGTTATATTCATTCTAATTTACACCGTCCGAACGTACAAAATTAAAAATAAACGCCGAGGATAGCCAAAAGACGTAGCATAGAACTGAACCGGTTCTTACCCCCCTTTTCAAGTCAAATATAGGTAAATACCGCTTGTTTTCAAAACAAGTGAACTTTGTACCAGCGACTAGTAGCAAAGTCCGGAAAATAGATCTATGACGTAATTACTACTAATGAATGTCATACTAGAATTTAGGCACTGATTAAAAAGTAAAAATGATCCAAAGACCGTTTTCTTGCACCTGCCCTTCTCCCTTTCTAAAATAGGGTCGAGGCAACACAAATTTATGTACTAAATACAAAGACGAAAGAGAGACGCTAGATGCATTAAATAAATACGACATGTGTACTTGTACTTATACATATTTATCGGAACCCACTTCAGATGTAGCCAACTCGCTGTTTAAACACACACACACACACTCACGCCTTTTATCCCCGAAGGGGTAGGCAGAGGCGCAACTAGTTGCACCCACTTTTCGCCATTATACCGTCCCATGATGTGATAGGGGGCGAGCCTATCGCCATAGCGGGCACAAATTCCAGACTCCGGGCTGATACTGAACAGAAAAATCCAATATCACTTTGCCCGACCCGGGGATCGAACCCGAGACCTCAGCATTGCAGTCGTACCGTAATACAACTACGCCACCGAGGCTGTTTAAAATATTTAATTATTTATGCATCAGTGAGTCAGATGCTTTTTTGAAGTGAAAACTTCTTTAGCAGTGTTGAGCACTTTTTGGGATGGGTATAAAATGTTAAACTCGCGTCTGGATCGCGTGGCCCTGATCGAAAATGCGTAGGAGGTTTTACCATCCCTTACTAATATGAACCTTAAATACAATGCGTAGAAACTATAATTCTTAAACGAGTACATTTTTATTTATTTACTTCATTAAAACCATCTCTTACTAATATGAACCTTAAATACAATGCGTAGAAGCTATAATTCTTAAACTAGTACAATTTTATTTATTTCCCCAGCGTTGGTACGGCACGATTACAAAAGAGCGTAACATTCTTTTTTCAAATTTTGATTTATAAGCAATGAATTGTGTATCGGTTAATGAAGTATCGATATCGCAACAACAGCCGCTCATTCAGTTTTGGTTTTTTCAAATGGGCAAAGGAAATCGTTTTTTTTAAGTGACGAAGAAATAGTGAAATTGTCATTTTTGTGTACGATAGCGCAATAAATAAATACTGTATTTAACCACATAAATGCTAGTACTTATACTGATAAATAAAGCAATTCGTGCGAAATTATTCCCTAACCATTCCAAAATATTCAAAAATGCACAACGTTAATGTTCAAGTTTTAATTTTATAATTAATAAGACTGTTCTGTAAGTATTATGTTGATCAGGAACTAGCGGCGATAGCCTAGTTGAGAGTGGAACGGACTGCCGAGACGATTGTCCGCAGGTTCAAACCCAAGGGCGTGCACCTCCGAATTTTCTAAAGTTATGTGTGTATTCTTTGCGAATTATCGCTCGCTTTAACGGTGAAGGAAAACATCGTGAGGAAACCTGCATACCTGAGAAGTTCTCTATAAGAACTTCGAAGGTACGTGAAGTCTGCCAACCCGCACTAGGCCAGCGTGGTGGACTACGGCCTAAACGCTCTCAGTTGTAGAGGAGGCCCGTGCTCAGCAGTGGGCAGTATATAATACAGGGCTGGTATGGTGGTATAGTGGTTATGTTGATTAGGATACGATGAAACTGACATACCATCTCTGGGTAAAAGTCCCTAAATAAAAATAAAAAAACATATTTTGAAGCATATTTCAGAAAGAATTCAGGTGAGTTTTTACGACCAGCCGCCAGAACGACAACTCCCTTTGAAGTATCCATTCCCGGGCAAGTAATATTGATGGGAAACCGTACACAATGTGTCACCCAACGTGGGATACGAAATTTGGACACGAGTTCTAGTAGTTAATATTAGTAAACATTTATTGCCCAGAGCTGACCTTGAACTCGAACCCACAACCCTTAGATTCATTGACCGCATAATACCAGGTCACGAAGCAATTTAATCTAAATAAATAAATATTAATTCTTGATTTACTTAATGCAATTACTAAACACATCAAGCTCAAAAGTCAAAACTATACACAAAAGAGTCTTTACTAAATAGTTTTGGCAATGAATACACCTCATTTTGGAAACTAACCAACACTTCTCGGTAAACATTAAATTTTACAATTTATAATCTTATGATCTTCTTTGTTAAAAGTATCTTCCGATGCACCGTTTATCAACAACGTATCATAACCTCAAATTAACCATTGTTCAAACAAAGAAGTCAAACGACCACTTACTTGCAAAGACGCCTTCAATAAACAGGAAAACACGACTAAATACAATAGCTGCACCATTTTTAGTCACTTGACTCGTATTTTTTTATTTAATTATTGCATTTGGCTCGCACACGCGCTCTCCTGACTCGAGCAGCGCGGCCAATGTACGTTCTTTTTATACGAACAAATAAACATATTATATAGGTATAGGAATGCGTTCACACTGTCATGTCGAATACTGCAGATATATGTATTCCTTCTGTCGTAATAAATATCACTAAATATAATATATGAAAGTTCTAAAAGGGTATTTGTGTAGTTATGAAGAGAAATTATAACCATAGAAGCCAGCCTTTTTACTCCTATAAAAACTTACAGAACAAAGGACTTCATGCTGGGAAATACTCTCAAGAAAGTCTTAAAACCTAGTCGTTGCAATAACTAGGTAATGCCATAAGATAGTATATCCCATTCACAGAGGGACCTTGAGACAATACAACAGCGCTCAAAAAACCCGAAGCCAGGTTCTTGATAGTTCCATTCGGTCTTTCCAAAACGCAAAATAATAACCCCTGAAATTTGTGTGATTTCGATCCTCATTTGGGACTAATCCATAAGCTTAAAGTCGCTCAACGTGCTATGGAAAGAGCTATGCTCGGAGTCTCTCTGAAGGACAAAATTCGGAGCGAAGTGATCCGTCAGAGAACCAAGGTGACCGACATAGCTCTGAGAGTTAGTAGGTTGAAGAGGCAATGGGCTGGCCATATATGTCGCAGAACAGATAACCTCTGGAGTAAGCGTGTTCTGGTGTGGAGACCACGTCTTGGCAAACGTAGCGTGGTACGCCCTCTGGCCAGATGGTGGGACGACTTGCACAAGAGGGCTGGCAGCAACTGGATGCCTAAAGCAGCAGACCGGGCTCTGTGGCGTATCTTAGGAGAGGCCTATGTCCAGCAGAGCTGATGATGATGATGATGATGATGACCCTCAATTAATAGCTATAAGTGAGCACCAATAGAGTTTACATTCCCGATTCCACGGACTATTGTGATCATCTATAGAAATAAAAATGACGTATATTTATTTCCCCATTACATTTTTCCTCATGTTAACATGCTTATCATTTTGGAATATCATTGGCTTGCCTTCATACCAACTCGTATAGGCCAGCGTAGGAGACTAGTCTATCCTCTCAGGCATATGTGAGTGCCCTACAAGGGATAATATATTAATATTGCCGCCATGTCGTACCCAGCGTGACAATGGATACCAGCTCGTCATACGCAGGACAGAGGGGATATCCCGACAGAGTTTGCGTATTGATACGTGACGCATAATATTATTTTGTCTACATGTTGCAACACATACTTGTACTTACATTCAAGGAAAAGTCTTTAATATAACATAGTATCTAATATGTATTGTAAAACCTATACTTAAGTTTAATTTATCATTATTTCAATGGTATTCTCATAATTTCGGGGTCCTCTTAAATTTCAAAATAAAAGCTCAATTTATAAGGAATTCAAATGGAATAAAGCTGGTTAGTAAAATACTGAGGAACGAAGCATTTTCATTGGGACATATTTTATAGAAAATAACATAATCGTATACAGTAGGTTACAGGATAAAAGTGTAGTGTTAGTACTTTTACTGAAATATTTCCAAATGACAGCTGCCAACCCATCAGAAGTATTATTAAATATAGTAATATAAGTAAATTAAACAGTGTTTGTCGTTCATACTTTGTATTCTGTAGGGAAAACACATATTATGACTGCTATCTAGTCGCGTGGCGGGGCGGGTGTGGCGTGACCGCTGTATTCGGCTCACCGACTTTCCTACTTGATAATATGATTCTCTCGGGGTAGTGTAATTTTTTTATTCATAACACCACCAAGACCTCGCAGTAGGTCTGTTAACGCAGTTGAGAGGTATCGGATAAGAACGCCATAGCGTATCTTGGGCGTCAAATAAATCAATCTCACCTTTGAGTAAAATCTCAAGTAGACATTAATTGTATTGAACTATTAAGCTTAAGCTGTCATTTAAAAGCTTGTTCTCAGCTGAGTCGGCGCGGTTACATAAACAAAAAACAGCTGTTAAAATCTGTCACATATTGTGACTTAAGATATCATTTGAGTTGTTAAGATGCCGACGTTAATTTGAGAGCGTCTCAGCTGATATCGCACTTCAGAGTGAAACTGAGTTGCATCTATTTATTCGGCCCTACCATACCAACCCTACATTATCTACTGCCCACTGCTGAGCACGGGCCTCCCCTACTAATGAGAGGGTTTAGGCCTTCCACCACGTTAGCCTAGTGCGGGTTTGCAGACCTCACATACCTTCGAAATTATTTTTTGGGTAATTTTCAGGTATGTAGGTTTCCCGCGGTCTTTTCCTGCACCGTTAAAACGAACGATAAATGATAAACAAACCACACGTAACTTCGTAAATTCAGAGCTGTGTGTCTTGGGTTTTAAATCTGCGGACATCCGTTTCGTCAGACCGTTTCATTCCCAACTAGGCTATCGACAGCTTCAATAGTTGTTAAGTTGCTGCTAACTAATCAATAGGACCCTTTCATTTAATTTTTATCCGTGGTGCATTACAACTGGCTTTTCCAGTTGTAAACAACCCTAAACTTGCGGTTAAAATGCCTCCTTAGTTCATTATTTTTGTCTCCCGCTTTGCTATGGAGGGAATGGACAATTCATATTTCCAACTCCTTTTTTTTTTTTTTTTTTTTTTTTTTTTTTATCGCGGGGAAAAAACGCGTTATCGCTACCACCACTGTGGGGTGAGTGGAATGGTTATGTTGGTTTCACCGATCTTACGGCCCAATGTCGACGCTCGGGAGTATAACATCATCCGAGCGAGCATTGGACCGAGTCCCTAACACTATGTACATCCTACATCGGCATACCAACCAAAACCCGCGGTGGCCTTCTTCGGCGCATACGGGACGGCCCCGGGGTATCTTGTTGCACGAAGATAGCTGCACGGAACCGTCCCTGCGCATTGCCGCATTACGGCCCCTCTCTAAATGAGGGGGCTAAGAAGCCCCCGACCTCCAAAGCACGCCTTTGGCGTCTACGACTGCAGGAGACCGACCACCCGCAATGTCGTCCACCTCGGAGTCGCATAAATTGGAGAAGCAGCCCCCCACTGCTCGCCCCGCGACTCTCTCAAACCCCATTTAGTCGCCTCTTACGACAGGCAGGGGATGCCGTGGTGGAATTCTCTAGATGCCCCCAAACCACAGGGCACGAGGCGCCGGTCAGTCGTCCACCCGGCGCCTCCTTCGTCTCCTCTGGCTGCGGGCGGGATCGTTCTGCTCACGATCCCGCTCGGCGCTTTCCTTCCGCGAGATGACGCACTCGCAGAAGGAAGCCATCGCTCGCCATGACCTCCAGCCACCGACCATGGCGGAAACCACGGCTGGCAGCGAGAGGTCTCCTCCGACGACTGCTCTAAGAGCGCTGCGTTGTAGATTCCAGGCTGGGCACTCCTCGAGAGTGTGTTGGACCGTGTCCTCGCGGCCGCTGCTACAATGGTGGCACACGGCGCACTCCTCCTTTCATATTTCCAACTCCTCCCTATCTTTCTTTTTGATTAATTTCGTTGCGGGTTAAATACAGATTAGTGTTCCCTGAGACTAGCCGAGTTTCACCGCTCGGTGTCATAAAATGCGTGCCACTGCTGATCCTGACTTACAGGAGTTGCAGTGGCGGGTGTGAGGGCGGGATAGTCTCTAGTAACTAATCAATAGTTGATTAGTTGACGACTCGCAGAAACTAACAACCTGTTGCCTTAGTATAAGATCGTAATACAAAAAAAAATCCAAAATGCTGAATGCTAAATGATGACCCACATGTTAAAATACTGAAAATAAATGAATTTTGTAGCCCTCATTCGTTAATTTAATTGTTCTATCGAAAAGATGTTTCAATCCTTTATATATACAATCTGAACTTGAGCTGTAAATTTTTTTATCATCACTAGTTGAATTACTGCTGTCGGTTTGATAGACTTATCACTCGTTCATTATTACTCATGCACTCAACGGGCATATGTTGTCCGATTGACGTTATCAATTTCGCAATGTTGTCTGTAATTTGCAGTGTGCTGTCTGCGACTTTCCAAGCACTACCAAAGATAAAAAAAAATAGGTACCTGCTATCAGTATGTCAACTCATAATATAAATAGAAAAAGCAGCTGCAATATTGTCAGTTATTACCAGTTTATTGCAGATTCGAAATTCAAATTTAAAATTGGAACTCAAATGTTTCAATGTAAGCAAGCCTTTAGCTGAGTGTCTCTTAATTCTGATTTAATCCCGAAGACGTCTGTGATAAGGTGTCATAACAATTTCAGAACCATTATAAAGATAATAATTGTTGATAGCAACGTATGATTTGAATCGATTGAGATTATCATATAATCCTGTGTTTTGTCCCTAAAGTATTCCTTTATTATCTCAGAAAGTATTACAGGAGGTGAACCTTAAATTGCAGCGATAAAAGTTTCACAAAAAAATGCACTTAGTCATATATATTATTCGTATGTTTTTGGAAGTAAAAGATAACGTTATTAATGACATCATCAGGTACCTAAAGGTATTAGATTATTAAACAGATCCGTATTAGGGATGTTTTATTTTATCGTACATACATTCATACATTATAGTAATACCAGATATCATTTGCGCCTTGTAAATTTTTTATAACTCATTTCATAATGAATGCAATGCGATCAGTCCTGTATTATATACTGCCCACTGATGAGCACGAGGCTCCTCTACCACTGATAGGGTTTAGGTCTTAGTCCACCACAATGGCCTAGTGCGGGTTGGCAGACTTCAGAAACGCTCGAAATTCTTATCGAGAATTCTCAGGTATGGAGGTGTCCTCGCGATGTTTTCCTTCACTTTTAAAGCGAACGATAATTGATAAACAATACACACATAACTCCGAAAAGTCAGAGGTGTGTGCCTTGGGTTTTGAACCTCCGGACATTGTCTCGGCAGACCGTTGCATTCCCAACTAGGCTATCGTCCACGTCAAAATGAATAGCGGTTGCAATTTTACGGCGCTTCTTTATGAGGTTTGGCATTCACTTCAAGTTACTTAGACTGGTATAATACAATTACCATTAGACTCTTCGGAGAAATATCGCATCGCCTTCCTTTAACTGTCTACCTTGCTCCTATTGAAATTGGGAAGTACAATGTGGTCCTCATTGAAGACCGTCGAAGAACGTAACATTCCAAATTTAACTTGCCGTAGTAGCCCACATAAGTGTGTCGCGTTCCGGGATCAGCCTGTGTATGTCCGATTTCACACAGGCCGGCATAATTGTGTCAACTGACGAGGATAACCATCTCTCATCAGTTAACACTATTTGGACCCCACTTCACTTTCCATCAGGTGCTGGTTCACTGCTATGACAGTATTAAAAGATAAAAAAGTTCGCATGCATTTTGACTTGCTGGATCTACACCGGCTGATCCTGGAACGAAACATGTATGAATTCAGAACTATGCAGAATTATCACCATATTGTGTATTTATTTATTTACTTATATATTTATTTTGGGATAACAAACAGCTGGACAACAAAATGTACAAATAATAGTATCTATCAACATTTACATAATGTAGGTACTATCCAAAACCTTGCCGTATATAGCATTCACATTGCCGTCTGGTATAGCATTGGGTCTCTCTCCCGCTATGTAAAAATAAAACTTTTTTGCTTCCAAATGCGCGTATAGAACACATAATTTGGATAATTTGTCGGAAATAAGAATGGTATACTTATACATAGATAAAATAAATCCTGTTATAAGCGTTATCAATTATATCCGCAAACCAAAGGTTTCTAGTACCGTACCATAATACAGTTGATGTTATCTCTTTTTCAAAAACATTTTTTTGTCGATTGCAGGTTTTAAAGATAACCTAAATAAATTGTCTATTATATTAGGTCCTTATTACATATGAAATTGGCGTTTTGTCGTACTAGCTACTTTGATCTGAAATATGTCCCCTTTGGTTAAGAAATCCAAATTAAAAGTTATAAATGCATTTAACTGGTACATTTGAGTTCGAACACAGTCATTTATTTGTTTTTTCCTGATTAGATTTTTCTTTGGCGTCTTTCATATCGCACAATGAAAAACATGAAATATCGGTATATTTACGAGTATGAGTTCCACCGTGGCACTAGTGCTGCAGAAACAGCTCGAAGGATTAACGATGTGTATGGCGCTGGTGTCGTAAAAGAAAACACTGTACGTTTTTGGTTCCAACGTTTTCGTTCTGGAAATTTCGACTTTCAGAACAAGCCCCGTAGACGGCCGGAGACCAAGGTGGATGATGAGGAATTAAAGGCTATTGTGGAAGCAGATCCATCGCAAACCACTTCAGAGTTAGCTGCAGGCTTTGGTGTGAGTAATAAAACTGTTTTAATCCACTTGCAGCAAATCGAGAAAGTAAAAAAGCTTGAAACAACACACACACTGCACAACAGACGGCCGCTAAACTACAGGAGCTGCAATTGGAATGTCTACCATGCTCCCCGGACCTTGCTCCAACAGATTACCTTTTTTCTGTAATTTGGATAACTTTTTACAAGGAAAAAAAATCATTCCCAATGTGGCAGCCCAAACCGCCTTCAGAGGGTGTATTGATTCTCGCCCCCTTGTTTTTTTTTAGTAAAGGGATCAATGAACACCCTATGAGATGACAAAAGTGCATAGATAACAATGGTGAATATTTTGATTAATTAATTATATTTTACCAAAAAAATTGACTTTGTATTCCTCCCATCTAAAACGCCAATTTCATATATATGTAGGGACCTAATATTAGGTTGGGCAAAAAGTTTCTTCGCATTTTATATGAAAACTCAAGATTTCTTTTTCAAGTTTATTTACATTTAATTACAGTATATAGGTGCCATTTTGTTCGATGACTTTCTGCCATCTTGTAGGTAGTGCCATAATCCCGTTGCTGTAGAAATTTTGGGACTTCTGATAAAAAAAACGCAGAAGTAGTTTTGGTAGTCCTCTCTTTATGTTAACCTGACACTGCCTAAATAATTCTGAAGAGACTGAAAGAGGTGGTAATCTGAAGGTGCAAGGTATATGTTGGATGCATTAACACCTCCCAGCCAAACTCTCTTAATTTTTGCTGAGTGTCTAGCGTTATCGTGATGAGAGACCACACCCTTTCTATTAATAAATTCCGGCCGCTTTCTCTCAACTTCTTGCTTTAATCTCATTAGTTGTTGGCAGTACAGATCCGAATCGATCGTTTTGCCCGACGATAAAAGCTAACAATTAACAATGCCCTTCCAATGCCCCCATACCACAGCATTACCTTATTGCGAGTTAACCCAGGTTTTGCCACAGTTTATGAAGCTGACCGACCTTTGACCACGACCTTTTTCGTACGTTCTTGTCGTACGTGATCCACTTTTCATCGCCAGTTATCAATCTCTTCAAAAACGATTCGGTTCCATTACGTCTCAATAAAAAATCGCAAATAAGTACACGGTTCATTAGGTTTCTTTCAGTGAGCTCGTGTGGCACCCAAAAATCGAGCTTTATTGTGTGCCCAGTTTTTTTCAATTGGGTCAAAACTGTTTTGTGGCCAATTTTCAGTTCTTCAGCTATGTCGTAACTGATAGGTCGATCTTGCTCCAATTTTTCAAAAATGGCGTTCACTTTATCCGTAACAGGGCGACCAGAGCGAAGTGCATCTTTGACATCAAAATTTCCAGATTGAAAACGCTTAAACTAACTTTGTGCTACTCTTACTGACACTGCATTAGGTTCATAAATGTCACAGTTTTGTTACGCGGTTTGCTGTTCATTTTTTCATTTTTTATAAGAAACTTTTAAAAAGTATCGAATTTCTTCATTAGATTCACTCATTTTGACAGAAAGAAAAATAAATTAAAAATATCTGAAAACAACATTTGTCTTTTCTTTCTTTTTTGAAATGTAACCTTTTTAATGTCATCAAAACCAGCCAGATACAAATAGTACAGCCAAAGACATTTTATTACGAATTATACATGTCGTACTATATGCGAAAAGACTTTTTCCCCGACCTATTATATAATAATGTTAGCTGTAGTCACTAAGAAAAGTAAGAATTCAATATGAAAAACATTTTGTTTTATATAAAGGCTAAATTACAAATGTTAACAGTTGAACGATTCCATAACAATATGTTTGTTGAATATTGAAATGACTGCGGATAATAATTCTTAATCCCTTCATTATTATACTTTTGACAAACATCCAAATTTCGAAACATCTTCACGACCTTTCACTTTTATAGTATACTAGACTTCTGCTCGCGGCTCCGCCCGCGTGTAAAAGCTTTTCCGGGAAAAGAATATTTTCCCGGGATAATAAGTAGCCTATAGCACTCAGGAGTAATGTAACTTCCTATTAAGTAAGTAAGTAACAAACAAACAAACAAATCTTTCCTCTTAATATTAGTATAGACTAGGTGTTGCTCGCAGCTTCGCCCGCGTGAAAAGCCTTTCCCGCTACAAAAGTCCCTAAAACACAATACGACGCCAACGCCATCTCCTTAAAGAATCGGATTATAAATATCCATTATTTCCCATAGGAGCAAATTACCGGGATAAAAAGAGAAAGTAGCCCATGTGTTAATCTAGGACATGATCTATCCGTATGGCAAATTTCATCCAAATTTGTTTAGTTGTTTCTGCGTTTACTTCCAGCAAACATTTTCACAAACTTTCGCATTTATAATATTAGTAAGATTAGTAAGACTAGCCACACACCCCGGTTTTGTCATTTCATGTTTCTAAATTTATTTTACTAATGTAACATACATAACCCGCCCCCCGAGGCAATTCTTGTGCTTTGGGTCTTCACACCCAATACACGCCCATGCGCGGGGGGACATTAGTCGCGGGCCGAGGCACACAGTTCAGTGTGTATACCTCTTGGTTGTAAAACACATTGAGGCCTAAAAGGGCCCGCGAACATTTCCTGGCACCCTCTCTTTCCACCCATCCTGCGAACCTTCCTCCCTTCCCCCACCTTCCCATCCATACTCCTCTCCACTTCCTTCCCAGGCCCCTGCAGTCGTCAAGCTGGGGGACTCCAGTATCCCATTCGCAGGTTTCCCCCGGTGTTGACTGCAGGATCGCCTATCTAAAAAAAAAACATACATAACCCCAATTATTGCTACTTCATCTACGAATACATTACACTACTTAACGATTATTTCACGGCGAACAGTAAGCATTATTTAAGGCATTAAAATTTAGTATGCAGAAATTAAAGTGTTTAAGACTTCAGTCTGTGTCTTGTTTCCATTTTCAAAACTACACTGCGCGTAATCTATAGCTTGGAATAGCAATTATGAGAGAAGTGAATTTAAGTATGTAAATTCTGGCAGGCAAGTATATGCCTAGTTGGGAGTTGAACGGACTGCCGAGACGAATATCCGCAGGTTCAAAACGCTAGGGCACGCACTTCTGACTTTTCTAAAAGTTATGTGTGTATGATTTAAGACCATCCCTGCAGTAGGAATGTCGAATACTCGCTGTATTGCTACGACCGACACTTCTGCTGGAACGTCAGCACTTCTGCTAAACGTTAAAACACGAACTTTAATTTAGCAACTGGTACATATAGAGTAATATTTGTTTACTCAGATTATTGATTTGAAATATTTAGGTTAGGTTAATGATTATGATAAAGATAGAAAGTACTAACTTTAAATTTGGGTAGAATATCACTTTTACTTTTGGGGACGGGTAGGTATGGTTTTAATTCTGTGTATACAATTTCAAATAAAGTGTTGTTTATTCGAAAATTTGCTCGAAATTCCTCGTCCGGTAAGGTCAATATTTTACTGAAATGTCTCGTTATTCTTCGCTCATTTTGCCTTCTTTTTAATTCCCGTAATCGGGCACTGTGCAATAAGTTATAGGCGAACACCAAATTTGCCATTTCAATATATTATTTTTCAATAAAAATCAAATACAATAAAAGTAAAGTAACTATTTTCTGATTGAAAACATTTCTTTGACAACGCAATCATACCGCAATCTAATATCAATATTAAATATCAAAATCACGTCAAGAGTACCGTTAACGAATTTTCTAATGTCAATTCCAATGATGTTTAGTTCACTTAATAGCCACCTAATATTGGTACAATGTGGCGGTGTTATGGTTTTCAAGAGTACCAAATCCGATTGGCCAATATCCAATCGATTGGTATTGGAGTCGGGAGTAACCTAGCAGCCAGGTACGCAGGAGATATTATAGTGCACAAGTGTGTGCGCAATACACAGGTGCACTCGCTATTCCTTCACTCTCATAGTCCGGTGATACGGCAATCCGACATGACCGGAGAGAGATCAGGCGCAGGACCAACGGCTTTACGTGCTTTCCGAGGCACGGGGGTATCACACTAACAACTAGGTGAGAAAATGTACTAGCACCAAATTGGTTGATCACACCTATATGCCTCGTTGTCTTTGTTGTACTGTGTGCGTATGGGCATAGCTAGTCATTTTCCAGGGGGCGGATAGGGTTGGCAGTATCCAAGACTAACAAAAATTAAAGACTTCTGTGTCCTTGTCAATTTGAAAATTTTATTCGTTTTATAATCTTATAGTAGTAGTAGGCTGCCTCAATTAAGTGGGCACCACGCAATACTGGGATGGGCACGTTTTTGGATTTGATTACATACGATGAACTATATTAACTATAAGCTTAGGTAAAACGTCTTTATTTTGCAACCACAGATAGATACTTAGTTACTTGTGTTTTATTTATAGATAGGTAAATTACAGAAATACCGTTATGTATGAGAATGCCATATTCTAGCTATAGAATTATCGTTAGGATAAGTAGATAATATAATATATTTGTTTTCTCTTAGCGTTAATTATTGTATAAAAGCGTCTTGGCTACGTTCTCTATTGCGTAGTGGCCATAGTTGATTAGTTCTGATCGCTTTTTCTGTCCTCCGTGGTTCTGATGTATTAATGGTTGTCGTTCATTGTTTCTCGGAACTTGATAAATAGCTTCATTTTTAAGACTTCTTATTCTTTCCTCTGCAATAAAAGAAGTGAATCATTTCATGTTTCTAAATTTATTTTCCTAATGTAACATACATAACCCTACTTGTTGCTTCTTGATCCGCAAATACACTACTCAACATTTATTTCACGGCGGACATGTAACCATTATTTAATGCATTTAAATATAGTATGCAGAAATCAAAGAGTATAAGGGCGGTATGAATAAATCAATCTCAAGTTTGAGTTACATCTCAAGTAGACATAATGTATTGAACTATTCATACATTATGACTACTTGAGATGTAACTCAAACTTGAGATTGATTTATTAATACCGCCCTAAGACTTCAGCCTGTGTCTTGTTTCTATTTTCAAAACTACGCTGCGCGTAATCTATAGCTTGGAATAGCAATTATGAGAGAAGTGAATTCAAGTATGTAAATTCTGGCAGGCAAGTATGTGCCTAGTTGGGAGTTGAACGGACTGCCGAGACGAATGTCCGCAAGTTCAAAACCCAAGGGCAAGCACCTCTAACTTTTATAAAAGTGATGTGTGTATTCTTTGTGAATTATCGCTTCCTTTAACATGAATGAAAAGTCGTGAGAAAACCTGAATACCTGAGAAGTTCTCTATAAAAAAATTCGAAGGTATGTTATGTCTGCCAACCTGCACTAGGCCAGCGTGGTGGACTTAGGTCTAAATCCTCTCCTCTACTAGGAGGCCCGTGCCCAGCAGTGGGCAGTATATAATACAGGGTTGATTATTATTATGATATTAAGTATATTATGTTAAAAGCTTCCTTGCGTCATCTTAAGGCCGAAATTGATACAATCTTAATCCATATCTTTGATTGATCAGGGAGATTCGATTCTCATGCTCTCATATTAGGTATCTGCTTATTTTGATCAGTAATGCTTTCATATTGTGAACGAGCGGAACATGAAGGATGAATTAAACAGGCCGGCATAACTGTTCCGACCGTCCGGTCGACATGTTTTTGGGCTTCGCTTCACTTACCATCAGGTGCGGTGGGGCCCCTATGCCGTGCCGTCGATAAAGAAACGTTTGCTTACCTAGCTTTTTTTTATTGCATTGAATGACGAGACGAGCATGCAGTTCGCCTTATGGTAAGCGATACGACCACCCATAAACGGTAGCAACACCATCCAGCACCTTGAGTTACAAAGTACTGTGGTGGCATTCCACTGCGCTCGTCATTCTGAGACATAAGATGTTAAGTCTCATTATGTCTAGTAGTTACACTGGCTACAATGTCCTTCAAATCGAAATACAACAGTGCATGCACACTGCTGCTTGGCGGTAGAAATACACATTGCGGTGGTACCCACCCAGATGGACTACCACCAGTAAAAGTAGCTTTTTCGAAAACATACCAGCTATTTGTTAATGATTGGATTTTGTGTCCCATAAATCATGAGGGCGCGATTTTGTAATGTACAAACCATGTTCATTTTCGTCACAATGTTTTCAGCTAAAGCCGTGGTCACCGGCTTTCCGTCATCTTCGAATTGTCTACCATAAAACCCGAATGCGTACAACTGACTTTTTAAATTCTTCAACGACACTGTTTGCACTACTGCATGACCTTGTACTTCTTCTTTGTAGTCGAAGTCGTTAGGTTGTAGGGATGTTAGTGAAGGCTTCGCAGATGTGACGAAGAATGAGCTGTTTGGTGCCTTTGTCTTTGGATCCTTGCCGGGTGTAGGCACTTTGCCGATTATTGTTAATTCGCTGAAATTCGCGAACGAGTCTTCGTTGTACGTAGGGAGCCTGGAAAAAAGTTGTAAGGTAATTTTTTTTCGTCAGTCGAAGTACAATTTTGATCAGTTTGAAATAAGTCTCTTTTTGTTTCATTCTTAAATAAAAAAGAAGTATGCGTAGCTAGGAATGGAAAATATATTTAATTAGAATTTTGTGGGTTTTTTTTTCTTACTGTTTTTTCCATTGTTCATCAGCGTGCTACAAATGTAACCAAACACGCAATAAACGTGATAAACTCGGGAACTGTTTACACACAAAACGCGGAGGATTACGCATATAAGAAGTCGGTTAAAAATAAAAACCATAAGTATTCAATAACCTCTGCTCACCGTTTACCACAGGAATATATATCGTCGCCTGCACACGTGATGACAGTGCAAGTCCTCACACCCCCGTTCACATCAACAACAAGCTTCCTCACTCCACTGAATGCTACAGCCCTGTATCTGTAATACTGGAAATCAATCGTGTTATTTGTCTTCTATAAATGTATGAGCCGGCCAAATAAAAGTCATACTCTAATACCATACCATACCAGCTCTGTATTATATTCTGCCCACTGCTGAGCACAAGCCTCCTCTACAACTGAGAGGGGTTAGGCCTTAGTCCACCACGCTGGCCTAGTGCGGGTTGGCAGACTTCACATACTCTCGAAATTTAGAGAACTTTTCAGGTATGCAGGTTTCCTCACGATGTTTTCCTTCACCGTTAAAGCGAGCGATAATTCACAAAGAATACACACATACCTAACTTTTAGAAAAGTCAGAGGTGCGTGCCCTTGGGTTTTGAACCTGCGGACATTCGTCTGGCCAGTCCGTTCCACTCCCAACTAGGCTATCGCCGCTTTTACATACTCTAATCTATGCTCCCAAATAAATGGTATTAACATTATCAAAGAAATTTTACTTGTAACTTGTGAAACAGGCCCTACTTTCAGTGTCTTAAATATTAGGGTCATTCGGGGCAACAGCACGCAGTGGGTAAAAGTTCGCATGGTCAATATCTCGGAACCTATTGAGGGGGCTCAGACACTTTTTCGGCTAGATGAGGGGCGCGTCAGCGACGATGTCAGAGCCACAAGCTATTTTACCAAGTCTCACTTGTTTAGCGAAAAACGGCGATCAACGTGATTTTGTTGATTAGTTACCAATATTTTGTGCTGGGAAAAAAGTGTATGGCTAGACGGTGCATCAGTTTACAAAAGTCCGTTAATTATGTTGAGTTTACATAATTATTATAGTATTTATTTTAGTTATTAATTCTGTCCTAGAAAATAAATGCGTCTCAACTAACATGTGATTGTTTAAAATATTCCCTGTTTGAGTAAGAGTACGAGGTTAAAAGTACGCACCCTGTTATAACTTCATTACAATGATCGCAAGGTTTTTTCTTCTTTAAGATGCAATTAAGCCGAATATTATTTGTAAAGATTTATAGACCTTATACAAAAAAAAAATATTCGCATTAAACACTATGCGTAGTTTTACCCACATAACGGGTCAATAGTACGAATTTCCCCCGACGGACTTAAACATGTATTGCAAAAAACCAATGAAGCAATGTAAGAAAACTCATTAAATAATGAAAGTAGAATAAATTTGCTTTACATAGAGTGTTAAAACGTTTTCCTAGACACTATATTTTTGACTGTGTAGACGATAGAAAAAAAAGTGCGAACTTTTAGGCCGAATGACCCTATGCTTATGTACGTGGTTGATGATTTCATGTATGCAAGTCTGTCTGTGTAGATACCACAGAATTTTAAGCATTCATGTTCAGTCCTGATGCTTACCATTCTAGCTGCAATCTGTACGCATGTTTCGTTAAAACCTGTCTCGGTGGTGTAATGTGTTTACATATGGGGTACCACTGCCAGTTAATGATATTGAGTTTTTCTACTCAATATCAGCCCAGACCCTGAAATCGTGGCCAGTAAATAGCAATAGGCTCACGTCTCATTATGACATAACTTCATATATCTCTCACAATCAGTGTAGGTTGTCTGGCGAGATCGCTTTGTCGCGCGATTCAAAGTTCTAAACCGATTTGTTATTTATTTATTTTTTGTATAACGTGGTGAACAATAAAGTGATTTCATTCATTCATTCATTCATTGCTTTCGTAATAAAAGTAATGCTATCATGCTTCTCATATACCTGTTCTCCACATCCAAGAGTTATGTTCACAGTAAACGAACAAGATACGTCTTGATAGTCCAACGTGAATTCCTGATATCCTGGCTCCAAGGTCTTGGTAAGGAAGCTGTCTATAGATGTGTCAGTCAAAGTTATTATATTATCCAGCTGTGCCGGATCTGCTTCTAGAGGCCCAGGGTACATCTTCTTCGCCTGATGAATAACAACTTTTAGAACACAAAAACTCTTAGCTGTTTTTCAACTTATGAGGAAAGTAGTAGCGCACGTGAAAATATAGGCAATGACAATTAAAGACGAAAGATGCAGATGCAAAAAGCCACATATTTTTTTTAAAAAGCCGTATTCAGGAGTTGGCTGTGTACACTGCAGTGTTAAATTAAGTACACACAGAAAAGCAGGCTGACGTGATCGTGTCAACAGTTAATCCCTCATCGTCTCTCTTCATTCATTATATTTTCGCGATAACGTAATCACAAGGTTTTTTAAACCTCAAATAATATATGTACTTATCCCACTATTGGACAATGGCCTGCCCATTTTTCTTCAACCAAAAACAAAAATTAAAAACAACTTACACTGCCGGGTATTTTAGGCACTTCAGCAACAAGCAAACGGTAAGAAGTCACTTTCCTTACGACACTGATTAACGTCCCATTTATGCCCGAAAATATTCCGGAGCCTGCAAAAACAATGGTGCAATTGTGTTAAGAGATCTCCAAAAACCATAAATTCATGGGCGTAGCTGATGACTTCTAGGAGGGCCTGTACCCCAGTTCAAAAATTCTACTGTGCCCTTAGAAGAACAAACATTCACACATCACGTATTTATCCCCGAAGAGGTAGGCAGAGGTGCAACACCATCCAGCACCATGACTTACAAAGTACTGTGTGGCATTCCACTGCGCTCGTCATCCTGAGACATAAGATGTTAAGTCTCATTATGTCCAGTAGTTACACTGGCTACAATTTCCTTCAAACCGTAACACAACAGTGCATGTACACTGCTGCTTGGCGGTAGAAATAGACATTGCGGTGATACCCACCCAGACGGACTCTTACATATGAGAGACCTACCACCAGTAAAACTGATCGGAACATTACAACTTTATGCGACCCGATCGAATCTGGCTGAGCACGGCAGTCGTACTGCAATACAACAAGGCCACCGTGGCAGTTCGTCGTAGGTAACCTTAGACCATCTAGAATAGATGGACCAAGTGCCTATTAACGCGAACAACAAAATCACTTTTAGTGCCACTAAAAGTACAATACGCACTGTCAAACCGTATTGAACCGATATGAACGCACACAAAAATAAATCTTCAACGCTGGCCCGTTTTACGTACACATATGATTCTATTAACGTGTGCATGATCCTTCATCTTATGCCTTTGACAGAGGGAAAGACTAAAAGCCGCGTCCTTTATACATCGTTTAAGTAGGTAACAAATAAATAAAAATCTTACCTCCAGCGCCCAAATCCTCCAAGGCATTAGCACCCGCAGCCAGCATGTTCAAATTCAAACCACATGAAATAGCCTTCTGTACTTGATGAGCTACAAAAAAAAATGCAATTCAAATAGTTTTTTTTTATAAAAAGACAAGGATAGTATTGTAGATTTTTGGACGCCGAATCCTCATTGATTTAATCAACGAAAAAGGAAATAATTTTCTTTTATTAATGGATGTAAATGATAAAACATCATGCGATCGAAAATAAGTTCACTTTAAAGGCATTAGGTATAATTTAAATATAATCAATGTTTTAACTTTAGCTCCCTTAATTATTTTTCAAGAAGAGTTAAAATAGTGATATGTGTCTTTGTTCTTGTTTGTAATGATATTAACATTGGCGTATTTGTCGAAATATACAGGGTTGATACAAGAGATTAGCATTAAATTAAACCGTTTATTATACGTGCTCAGCATTAATTTCAAATGGTACAAAAATAGATAGCGTGAAAAATAAATACTTCCTCAATCAAAGTGATACGCAAACACAATTTATACATAAATATTTTCAGTGATCGGAAGGCCTCATTGACGAAGAAGCAGGGCGTCGCGCCGTGTGCACCGCAGCGTTGCACGCCGCAGTCGCCGCGGCGGGCACCGCCAATTTCCACGCCCCCATCTTTATAAACTGCATATGGGTTCATTTCCATATGTTTTTATTTACGCGTGCGATGACGCGGGCCGCTGCATGCGCTGCACTTTCTACAAACAGAAATATTGCCCTACGCACCGCGAGACTCCACGCCACAGGCGCCGCGCGACGCCCCGCGTCTCCGAAAACGAGGCCTTACAAATGCTGTCACATAATTGTTTTGAGTTTTAAACATATTATTCTCTTTGTCACGACAAGCGCGAAATCCATATTGATAGACAAAGTTCAAACCTGACAGCATGAAACAAGTATAAACTACAAATACATCATACAAGTATATACAAGCTCAAGCCCGAGTTCTTGAAACAGCATGAACATTACCGAGTCCACAGCGAGCAATATGAGACCGAGCGAATCTATTACCACATCGTATGTTAATTCATTACACATTAATCACTATCTCGGACGGAATATTAACATGTGACGCATTTCTTAGGAACTTCTCAGAAAATCTGATGCAATGTGGTCTAAGTACTAAGTTACTCGTTGCTGCTGTTTATGGGCGCCGCTCGCGGCACATCTAAAAGATTATACTGTGGCTAAACTACTACGTCTATTTTTTTTTGTTGAGTAAAAATGATATGCAGTATACGTGGTTTAATTTAATGCCTATCTATTGTATTAACTTTGTATAAGTTTATAATATTTTCAATATGCCAAATGTAATGGCACCTTTGCATTACGTTATTTATAGTATTAACTTTTTCACTATATGTCTAAAATCAAACTGACCATTAAAATATGGTTCTTCTGCGTACCACAACGCCGGGAATACAACATCGGTAACTTCTCCATTAGCTATAAATTTCATTTGTGGCACTTGGAAAATTATATCTAGTTCAATGAAGTTCACAAATTTCACGCCAAAGTCTGTGTCGAAAGTTGCCATATTATCCGCACCCGTGTACGCTGTAAAGAACGGCTCGCCGAATAGCTTGATTTTACGGTATCTGCGAATAAAGTACAAGTTCACAACGTCTGCGCTACGCCTAAATCTAAAGAAATATCGAAAAGTGCGTAAATAGTTTGGTTTTTACTTCAATAACTTACTATGGGTATACTTCATGCATATCACGTCTTATCCCCGAAGGCGTACGCAGAGGTGCAACCAGGGTACCCACTTTTATTTGTTTTCTGTCCCATGATGTGATAGGGGGCGACCCTATCGCCATATCAGGCACAAATTCCAGACACCAGGCTGATGATACTGAGCAGAAGAACCCAATATCACCCGACCGGGCACCTCAGAGCAGTGTCGTACAACTGCGCCACCGAGGCAGTCACTATATCAATGCGAGCAAACCCCGAGCAAAAACCACTAATTTTTATTATAAGTAGATGGGTCTTGTTAGAAGATAGTCTTCTTATGAAGGTATTCGTAACGTGAACTACATTTTCTCAGATTTCCACTATAAAAACTCCGAACCTCAAATAGAACTCAGTTGTTAATTGCCTCTCGATTCTTGAACCCTTCTTTTAAATTCTGTTTAATATATTTTTAACCAAAACTGCTTTTAATTACAAAAATATGATTATTATTAATCACCTGACAAATAAGGTTCCCTTTCTATCAAACACTATGTTGGTGCTGTAGAAATATTTTCTTTTTTCCGGGCAGTGTTCCCCTTTTTGGGATTGCATGCAGTCTAAAACTTCTCTTACGTTTACTACGACGTAGATTCCGTTCTCTTTAGCTGCTGACGATAACTTCACCAGGATCTTAAACATGCAAATTAAATTTTAATTTACTGATTTATTGGTAATACTTAAGGTTTTTTATGAAGCTGAATAACGACAGAAACATGTGCTCGCCTGATGGAGAGTAACAACATACATAAATTACTAAACATTGCGAGGCTCTGCACTGCGCTCATCACCATGAGACACAAGATATTAAGTCTCATCATCATCGTCAGCCATATGAAATCAATTGCTGAACATAAGCCATTTCTAAAGATTTCCAGATCTGTCAAAAGTGGCCTGCATCCAGCGTGTTCATGCGACCTTTATCAGGTTGTCTGTCCACCTTGCAGATGGATGTCCAAGGCTGCGCCTGCCTGTACGTGGAAAGTGTCATAGTGGCCAGTAATAAAATTAGCTATAATGTCCACCAAACTGGAATGCACATTGCTGGACGTCAGAAATAGACAGTATCGCAGTAGCTATCCAGGTGGACCCTCGCATGCTAGAGACCTATAATAATACCCGCCCTGTATTATACGCTGCCCACTACCAAGCACAGACCTCCTTTATTGCTTAGAGGATTTAGGCCGTAATCCACAACGAATCACGATGGCCTAGTGCAGGTTTTTATTTTATTGCATTTAATGACGAGACGAGCATGCCGTTCGCCTGATGGTAAGCGGTACGACCACCCATAAACAGTAGCAACACCATCCAGCACCTTGAGTTACAAAGTACTGTGTGGCATTCCACTGCGCTCGTCATCCTGAGACATAAGGTGTTAAGAATGTGCTGCTACAATGTCCTTCAAACCGAAACACAACAGTGCATGCTGCTTGGCGGTAGAAATAGACATTGCGGTGGTACCCACCCAGACGGACTCTTACATAATATGAGAGACCTACCACCTATTACAGAGAAAATATTTAATAGCGAAAATTGTAGTTATATTTATTTGCAAACCATACATTGTCATATTTATCTGGATGTTCGGCTGGAATCGGATGTTTCTTTAATAGCCCGCTAATTGGTATAGGCACTGATTTGTACACTCCAGTCAGAGTTCTTTCTGGGAAAACAATGATGTCTGCATTCTGTGAAAAAATAATACTTAAGTGAGTACAGTCAGCCACAAAAATTATGAAATTAAAAAAACAAATGCAGCGCCTGTTTACTTTTTTGTCGTTCCCATTTTTTTGATTTCGTTGATATATAAACTATTTAAAGGGCATTTACTATAGTATAAAAAAGTGCGAAATGGCGCTATAGAGAAGAGGAGACAAAGAAAAAACAGCAATACCTAAGAAAGTGCATAGTACTATTTAAAAAGTTATTTTTTATTATTTTTGTGTGAGCATTTATGTGTTTCGTGATATTTGATACTGTATCGGAATACAATGCCTACATGATTCATTTTAGTAACATAGTATATTAAGTCGAATTATAAGGGCAGCTAAATAAATTATTGTGAAATATTATACATATATTGTGAAGTATAATGAATATTACCTTTTTAGCTGCTTTCTTAATAATTTTCACATATTGCATTAGATTACTCGTGACATTAGACTTTAGTGGGAACTCGACGACGGCCGCTACATAATAATCGTCTTCTGTTGTGCATTTCTGGTAAAATGGTTAGAAAAAAAATACACGTAGGTATATATTGCATAATAAGTAAACGGAATTGTTACATCTGCCATTATAATTGTAGTCTATGTTTGCAAAGAATAAATTACCCTACAAAATAGGCACAACTTTGATTAATTATATACCTAGATCACAGAACAGAGAAAACAGACCTAGATAGACACTGAGCGTTTCAAACGCGTCAAAAAAAATAGAGGCGAACTGTTCCCCACCAAATAAGTTCGAGTGAATTCATTTTTGTTGTTTTTCAAGGATATAATTTTCTCCCCGTTTTAATAGAAACCATTTAATAACTGGTATCATTATGCGCGCACACAAGAATACGCAGAATGATGCAGCGATAGCTCTCACGCATACTAGCTTAAGAAAAGTTGGCCTGTTTGTTTTAGTTTCAGTGCAGCGCGTCACTCTATCGAGGTATATAATTAATCAAAGGGGCAAAAGTAGAAAATATCGCACAAAAAATTATCCACAATCCCCATTTCTTCCAGAATTAACGCATACAATTATTTTCTAATGGCTTTATAAGTTAATGAAAATAAAATGAATGAAAAATGTTAGTGCTTCTGCCAGTAGACGCATATTTATTTACACTACGCAAAAAAATCGTTAAAAATCAGAGGTCGATTTGCCGATTTACCCGACTTGTTCTGATATTAATTTATTTACACTTCATACATGTAGTAAAGGCGGACTTAATGCCATAGGCATTATCTACCAGTCAAGCTAAAGTGATGCAGAGATACAAGAGGCAGGTGCGTATAATTAAAGAACCAAGTAAAAACTTAAAAGGAAAAAAACACACAAACACACGAATTGAGAACCTCCTCCGTTTTTGGAAGTCGGTTAAAAAGAACATTGAGTCGACATACGGGAACCGATTCTCACCGGCTATCGACCAATTTCTTCAGTGACAGTCACAGTCAAAGTTATTGTTACTATTGCCTAATTTATAACATTAACTTATACAATTCATGAAGAAACTAGTGTGCAGTGGACACTAAAAATTAGCAGCAAATATAGGTCATCCGACTCCAGTGAAAACAATAGTCGCTGGATAAGTCCCTATTTACTCGAATGTTATCAATAAATATGATTTTTCATTTACTTTAAAGTAATTTCATCATCATTTTTGATGTTGATAAAAAAACCTAGTGTTAGGAAATGGAAACTGCGATGATTAAAAAAACAACTTATAAAAAATATAGCTTAGATATTGATTATTTTGGTTGACTTTTAAATGAATTATCAATATCGCATACATTTTGACATTAGTGAAGATAAAAGAACCTAGGTATATCAAAAATACGAAAGTAGTATGTTGCACAAATCTCTAGTTTTTTTTATTTCTTCATAAAACCGCAAATACATTTTTTTTTATTATTCTAGGAAAATTAACGCATACGAAATATTTTATAGACTCTAATAATTATTACAAGTATATTTTACACGTCAATAGATCTATTCTATATAAAATACCAGCTTTTGTCCGCGGCTCCGCCCTCGTTAAAAAGTGTTTTCGGTCCAGTAGTTTTTTAGTTTATCGATTAAGAACAAAAAATCAAATCTTTTTTCTTTATAATATTAGTATACAATATAGATATCATGAAAAATTCATAATCACCAATGATTGCATGCTACGTGTATCAAGCACGCTGCACGAAGCATTTTTTTAGATGTCAAATAAATTGATGAGATTATAATATAACGCTTACCTCGGCCAACCAAAACAAATTGGAATTGGAATAACGCTTACCTGTAGAGAATAACTTAAAAAACATAAAAATATTACTAAAATTCCCTTCATGGCTGACGTTTTGTTGTCTAGAAAATCCTTTTTCTAATGTTCGATTACACGTTTTGAGTCTTAATATAAGAATTTAGGTTGTTTGTTTACATTTACACTGACGATACGATTATCATAAGGTACCGCAAGGACACTGTCAAATATATAAAACTAGCAGCTGCTGAAGATGTTTAAGTTCTCCGCAGAAACTTGTGCATAGATTTTTAAATTATTATACCTACCAGTACAACTTTTTTTTTAATCATAAGTCGACAGTTAGGTACACATAGTGCAACACAGACACAAAAAAAATATGGAGATTACTTCTTTACTCCGTCAGTTAATACTTTATAGTTAAATAGATAATTTCTAACTGGACGAATGAAAAATGAGACCTCAGTGTTTCGGAAACAATAAAAATACTATATACTGAAATAAAATCGTGGGATAATGGACAGATACGCTTACCTTAAGTATATTAACACTTTTCCTATCGTATTTACACTATCGTTTAAAAATTTGCATATAATTATACACTTACGCAATACATCTGTTTTACTATTTAAATAATGATTTAGGTTATGATTTAGGTAAGACATTCCTGTAGGTACGACATTTAAATAAATATTAAAGTAGCACTACGGAATTGTTATATACTAGTTTTTGCCCGCGGCTTCGCCCGCACGAAAGATTTTTCTGGATAAAAGTCCCGCTATACATTTTCCCGGGATAAAAAGTAGCCTAAAACCTTCCCAGATTCAAAACCCAAGGGCACGCACCACTGAATTTTCTAAAAAGTAGTGTGTATTCTTTGTGAATTATCGTTCGCTTTAACGGTGAAGGAAAACATCTTGAGGAAACCTGCATACCTGAGAAGTTCTCTATAAGAACTTCGAAGGTATGTGAAGTCTGCCGCTCTAGGCCAGCGTAGTGGACTAAGGCCTAAACCCTCTCAGTTGTTTAGGCATTAGTCCACCACGCTGGGCTAGTGCGGGTTGGCGGACTTCACATACCTTCGAAACTCAGAGAACTTCTCAGGTATGCAGGTTTCCTCATGATGTTTTCCTTCACCGTTAAAGCGAGCGATAATTCACAAAGAATACACACATAACTTTTTAGAAAAGTCAGAGGTGCGTGCTCTTGGGTTTTGAACCTGCGGACATTCGTCTCGGCAGTCCATTCCACTCCCAAATAGGCTATCTGTTTTGTGATAGAAAAAATGTATTTTGGTATTGTAAATATTTTATTCACAGTGAAAAATCATTCAGTATTACGAAAACAGTATGGGCACCAGGTTTTTGATTTTATGCGTAAATTGTATATAAAAGGAGATGTCCGCTTTTTGTATGAGTGCTGGGCCTCAAAATATAACAAGGCTCAAACTTAAGGGATATAAAAAGGGCAAAATATGGAACTGAGATCCATTAAAAAAATATTTTTAGACCCCTCCATCCATAACTAAGTTTTTTTAGAACGTTCATACTAAGTGTAGTTTTCCAGCCAAACAAAATGACATAAATCTCAAAATCGGAGGTCTTTAAAATTAAATGATTTATTGCAAAAGGTTAGTTTTCAGGAGTTCTATCCAAATATACATAAATTGTCTTGTTTAGAATTTCGGGCCCGTTTTAGGACATATCCTTTAGGACTGCCTAAATGTAAACATTTTGACAGTTTTAATTTGAATTTTCTTTGTAGTTGGGGCACATTGAATCGGAGTACAATGAAAGTACAGTGTTACATTGTACCATTCTGAATAGTTCTTATGTTATATTAAGTATAAATTATCTTCATTGAAGATGCATGTTAAGTGCGTGCATATGTGCATATTGATTCATTGGAAGCATGCAATTAAAGTCTGTTCGGTGTCTTAGAGCTATTGAGAAAAATCAGACACCTAAAAATTTTTTTGTTTAATATTGGAAAGCATTGTAAATAAAAACTACTTTCTTAAAAAAATACTTTCTTAATAATTTGAACGTTCGTGAATTTATCGGGTTTGGAATTCTATTATCAATAGAAAATTTAAACAACGGATTGGCAGAAGTAATAAAACAAGTATTTTACGGTGTAGTCTAATTTGCATGTTGATAAGTTTTATTACAAGCTTTTATTTAATTTTCAATTAATGTTTAAGAAACAAAATAATCTAAGTGGTATAATTATAGGTAATGTCGTCTGCTAATTTGCAATGCTGAGGTCTCGAGTTCGATCCCAGGGCCGGCCAAAATTATATTGGGTTTTTCTAATCAGTATCAGCCCGGAGTCTGGAATTCGTGTCCGATATGACGATAGGCTCGCCCCCTATCACATCATGGGACGGAATACGCTCGTCGAAAAGTGAGTGCAAGTTGGTTGCGCCTCTACCTACTCCTTCAGGGATAAAAGGCGTGAGCGTGTGTGTGTACAGCACTTTAGACCTAGAAATATATAGATAGGTACAATATTTTTAACTAAATCTTACAAGTAAGTAAAACGTCATCGTTAGAGCCTGTTACACAATGTGAGAAAGGAAATGTTATGTAACAGTTAATGTTCTATACATTTGACTGTAAATATTTGTCTATGTATTCGTCGCGGCATCGGTTGTGTTGATCTCTCCCAGGATAAAAATCTAAAGATAAAGATAGTAACTAAGTACTTACTATGAGAGTATTGATCATCATCATCATCAACCATAATTATGATGTCCACTGCTGAACATAGGCCTCCCCTAATGATTTACGCGTTGGACGTCCACCTGCAAAAGGACAGACGACTTGATATGAGTCGCAGGAACACGGTGGATACAGGCCGCTTTTGACAGGTCCGTCTGAAAATCTTTAGTGGAGGCCTATGTTTATTGATTACACACAAACAAATCATTCTTCTTTATATAAGATAGTACCTACACATATATTACCTAGCCTAGGCCTAGTGCGGGTTAGCAGACTTCACATACAACACTTAGACACTTCCGTCAGAGAAAGCCCGCAGCCGTCCCTAATGCGCTGAAGATGGCCACCGCGGAGTTTTGGTTGGTATGCCGTGCGTTGTACATAGGTTAAGGACTCGGCCCGGTGGTCGCCCGATGGTTCCATCTCTCTGGGCGGCTCAACGTCGGGTCGTAAGGCACGGTGAACCTAACATAACCGCACAATCGCCTCCTTTGAAGGCTGGGCAGTAGTAATAGTCAACAAACTCTTCAGCTTTATAATATTAGTATAGATTAATGTCATAGCAACAGTGGGTTGATGACGGAGTTGTGCTCCCAGTGTCATAAAATGCGCGCCAATGTCGATCGTAACTTAGTACCTACAGGAGTTTGCAATGGCAGGTGTGAAGACAGGGTAGTCTCTCCTTATGCAAAGCATTAACTAAGGAAGTTTGTAGAGCTACTGTAATTATTGCGCCTGACCTAATAATGACGAACGATTGTGGAGTGCCATGCTAATGTACCTGCATACTCCAATGTATCGAGTAGTGTTATATTGCTACTATTTATGAACAGGCGTAAACACACACACCTACGTAAGGTGCTTGTACGTTTTGTTATTACATTTAAATAATAATTACGTGCATTATAATTACGTTATCACATTTGTTTTATCATTAAAATCAGTGTGAGGGTATAGACCATAGACGCTATTAAACACAAGCAACAAACTGTTATTTTCTTATCTTACCATTTCTTAGGCACTCCAGTCATTGACGTAGCTACGGATGTTCTCTGGGAGGGAGGGGGGTAGGGGGCAGCCGGCAAGAGCTAAAAAAAGGTCGCCCGAATTCACTGCCTGCACGAAAGGCCTGCACCACGCAAGGGCCCTGTGAGCGCAAAGCTTTTTCTAGGGTGAGCAAACACCTTTAGCTAAGTACAAGGATTTTTCGAGGGTGGGCAAAGACGTTTCTAGGGTTGGCTTTGCCCACCTTTGCCCCTCCCGCTAGCCATGCCCATGACTCCATCAGCAATTAATCTGAACCATTTATATCAGGGACCCTAGCCAAGCATTTCAACAATCGTTAACGCTAACGTTATGTATGAGAATGACATATCTTAGCGATAGGTAGACTTATCGATCGCATATGTCATTCCCATGTATTTTTTCAGTAAGAAAAGCCTCTTGGCTAAGGAGTAAGGCTGCAGTACGGATTAAAACTCTTAATCAGTCTTCATAACGATTTATTTGTCTAGAATGTTGTCTATGACTACGCAGACTTTGGTTATTAAGTTTCTCTCTCCGAGTTGCTTGCGAGCGCGCTCTTCTTCTGACGGCTGGAGAGCCAAGGCGAAAAGCACTGCGACGACGTTTTAGACCTTAATAAATACAATTTAGACAGTAATGAGTGGAGAAATGATAATTATAGTATCAGTATAATAATAAATAATACCAATCCTCTATTATACACTGCCCACTGCTGAGCATGGGCCTCTACCTACCGGCCTAGTTCACCACGCTGGTCTAGTGCGGGTTGGCAGACTTCACATACGCTTGAAATTCTTATGAAAAATTATCCGGTATAGGGTAAGGAAGGGTAATGCCGGTCACTTAAGATATATCAACTTTTAATCAGTAAATAATCAACTTTTATTAAAGAATCTGACAAAAAATATAAACTTAAAGTATTCTTCTAACGTAATCACAACCATTGAGATCAATATTAATAAAAATATTTGTACAATTCACTTTTTAAAAAAATATAGTTTTGACCGGTATTGCCAGATATAGCGGACAATTCCGGTCGGCAGGTTGGCAATACCGGTCTAGCGTTTTAGCGGCAAAACTCACAAACGTAGTCTTTGGGGGACTCAAAACCTGTGCACTGAGCATGAGCCTAACCCCCACACTGAATGCACCTGTACCAAAGCTCGTTATTCTGGCCGTAGGTAATCATCACACAACATGCATTTGTTTTCTTCGTCTTTGACATCAATATCTTTGTCATCATCATACATATCAACCATATCAATGTCAGATTATGACGAAGATTGCTGGTTATTCTTATCTTTCTTTCGAACTCTTTTTTTCGCCGTTCTATCTTTCTTTTTTCTTCTTTCTTAAAAGATTTAGCAGATCTTTTCGTTGCTGTCTTTTTTCCTACAGTTGTTTTAGGATCATTTTTTTCTTTTTTCTTTTCCCTAGTTGCTCTTCTTACTTCTTTTTCTTTCAAAGCTTCATTGTGTTTCAGTCTTTGTTGGAGAATTGTAAATGGGACGCCACAAGTTCGAGCTGCCTCTCTTATTGCTGTTCCATCTTCAACAAATTTTAATGCCCGTTTCAAATCATCTTGGTTCCATTTTACTTTCAATCCTTGGCTCCTTCTTCGAGTTCCCGACATCCTATAAAGAAAAATAAAATAGACCAAAAGTAAAAAATACAATGATTGCGTTGCGTGTAATACCGGTCAGCGTGACCGGCATTAGCCGCCTGTACATTTTCTTAATTAACAATAATTATTTTAAAAACCCGTTACAAAGTGGTTGAAATTTATCATTACATGGATAACTAAATAACTTAGTAACTAAAACTGTCACTGTCAAAAGAAGAAACACAAAAATAATGATAATTACCACTTATATTCCGCGGCCAAATAATAACAAAACATGGGCGCGAAATAAATTGACTTGCGGTTCTCAACAACGCATGATCGCAACTGCGCGGGGGGTGGTGCGTTGGCGTCGGGAACACTCGCGCTACCCTCTATGTGTGTGTACGTGTGCGTAAACACTATTATTAGGAAGATAGTGTGGTGACCGGTATTGTCACCTGACCGGTATTACCCTACTTTACCCTATACGTTTCGTCACGATGTTTTCCTTCACCGATAAATCGAAAAACCTTGGATTGAGTTTTTCTTTCGCCTGGACTATTGTGCACGTTTCAGTATATTAATACCAGCATTGTATAAAACTGTCCCACTGCTGGGCATGAGCCTCCTCTACTATTGGTTTTAGGGCTTAGTCCACGACTCTAGTCTAGCGGGTTTAGACTCCACATATCTTTGTAATTCTAATGTAGTAGTGGCGTAGTTGTACTTATTACGGTACGGTACGGTACGCAAAGCTGAGGTCTAGGGTTCGATCCCCCGGTCAGGCAAAGTGATATTGGGTTTTTGTATTCAGTATGAGCCCGGAGTCTGTAATTTGTGCCCGATATGGCGATAGGCTCGCCCCCTATCACATCATGGGACAGAAGACGCACGGCGAAAAGTGGATGCACTAGTTGCGCCTCTGCCTACTCCTTCGGAGATAATAGGCGTGAGAGAGGGTGTGAACTATTAGACTATGGATTTTATTTATCCTGTGAATGATTGCTTCATTTCAAAGACTGTATAAAATAACAAAATAAACATTACCTAATTCAAAGTTACCATCACCCACCCGTCTCAAGTTTGTATTTTCGTCGCTGAAGGTATCGATAGATTCCTGACTAACTTTTATCATTTCCTGGTACTGTTCTATATACTCCTGGCTTAATCTGGAATCCTGTAAAGTTTTGCCAAATTCCTTATCCAGAGAATATCCCAAAGATTTCGTCAAAGGTATGTCGTCCATTGATGAGAAGTGTTGGTGCGTGCTCTGTAAATATGCAATTAATAAGTATAATCTTACTTTATACGTATTTATAACCATATAAGTAATATTATATGGTATTTTTTAGGTTACCGGACCTCAAAAGGAAAAAAAGATATTATAGGATCACTTTGTTGTCCATGTTGTCTGTCTGTCTGTTAAGACCCTTTTTCTCAGGAACGCGAAGAGATATCAAGTTGAAATTTATATCAAATACTAGTGACTACGGTCTCTTGCAGCTGTGAAAAAATCAAACTTGTAAGTCAACGCAATCAAAAGATATGACCGTTTATGTCGCGCTAATCCGTTTTTTTTTAAGAGAAAATTTAGTACTTACTCGTACTTTCTTTATAAAAGGTATTATGATAGTTATTTCTTATTATTATATTAAATATGAGTACTGATTTTTATACGCGCCGCAAACCATACCTAGTCTAGTTGAAATGATGAAGAAAAGTAAACTATAGGTAGGTAGGAAGATTAAGAACGAAACTGAAAAACACTCTAATTAAAATAAAATAATTGTATTGCTGATTTACATAATAGCGATTTATAATTCAAAATATAATATTCCTGCAATATTGCTAAACTTTAAGCCATACGTATTCGTCTTTACAAACCACAAATCTTTACATACCAAAACTAGACGATAATATCGAATTGAATATTGAAATGAAATGTACACGTCCTCAGTCCAAGAGCACACCAAAGTGGAAATTGTAGTGTGAGATTGTACGACGTAGATACCTCAAGAAACATCACCAATACGACACAAAAGAACAACATTGTACTTAGTCACATCACCTCCAGGTATTGGACTGTTGGATCCAACTTGTTGGTTCAAACTGAGACGTTTGGAATCCGAGCTGGTTCTTCGATGAATGAGAAAGAATTATCATTGTTGTCAGACAATGGTGTTATGATAGACATTGTGTGAACGTTCGTGGAAATGTTCTTTAGTGTGCGAATATTATATAAATTTTACTTTTAATCCCGCTGACATATATTTGAAATTATGTGAAGATGCATGTTTGGATGATTTTTAGAAGTAAACGCATAAACCGGTAAATATATTGGCGTGTTTAGCGCAAAATAGGATAAGCAGAAATTTTTAAAAATATGTTTTTATAGAAAACTAGCTGACCCGGCAAACGTTGTTTTGCCATATAAATTCTTTTTAGAGATTATTTTAGTAGAAAAAATTTATTAAAAAGTAGTAAAATGATTATTGTAAACGTCACTACGGCGATCGATGCACAAACAATAACAATGGCCGAAAACAGTAAAGGGAGTGAGAGAGGGCTTATTGTGTAAGAGAGACAGGTGACCGGCGTTTCGGTCTCATCACTACTCCAAGCTGTAAATACTGAATGAGAAGTGACACCGGCAGACGCCTAGCGGGAATAACTGATCAGAGATAGTTGATCAGCTACCGACCGGGGTTAAAAGTTATTAAATTACTAATATCGCTATTAAAAAATAGGGGATGATGAAAGAAGGTAGAAAATTTAGAGTTGTATGTATTTTTTAATGCCACATCATAAAAAAAATCTGTCCGAAAAATAAAAAATAAAATTCGGGTTGGGCCACCCTTATCACTTAGGGGGATGAAAAGTAGATAACAACCTATTCTCAGACCTACCAAGTGTGAATATAAAATTTCATCAAAATCGGTTCAGCCGTTTCGGAGGTTGGTAACAAACACTGTGACACGAAATTTTTATATATATAGATAGAACTGTGGGGCTTGGACGAAAACAGAAAAGACGACAGGCATAATTCTAAGGTACGAGTCATACTTGATTTTTTATATTCTAGCCACGCTGGCCATTTTTTGTATGTGTAGTGAGGAAAATGAGAAGATTAGACTTGATTACTCAAGTGGTTGCCACTAACTATAAACATCTAGTACAATACTGTACCGATCGTTGATACACCTTCTCTGATAAATCATATTTTAAATGTAGGAAGAGTGTAGAAATTAGGTATACTATGAAACAGAAACGGTCTAGAAAACCTTTTACAACACAGTATTACATATTATGATGTAATTGGTGGCGTGACCGATGCAAAGTCACAGATAATTGCATAAATACAACTTAAACAAAGTGTGATAAGCCATATAAACTAATAATGAAGTTATCAACGCCAGCGACCTATGGCGCCGTATCTCCATGGTTACCAAAACTCTAGAAAGATCTCACAAACCTCTACTGTGACTCTAGCATGAAATTATTTTGTTTAAAGTTATGTCAACCATAACAGCAATGCTTAATAGTTTAGTAGTGTTGCCTCATTGGTATGTTGGACGCAAAGTGAGGGTCGGAGTTCGATACCAAAGTCAAGCAAGAAAATATTAAACATTCTGTAATTTACCCATATAAGGGCGCATATTTTGGAATGAAATCTAGTTTCAATGTAAGCCTGTATCTATACTAATATATAAAGCTGAAGAGTTTGTTTGTTTGTTTGTTTGTTTGAACGCGCTAATCTCAGGAACTACTAGACCGATTTTGAAAATTCTTTCACTAATAGGAAGCTACATTACTCCTGAGTGCTATAGGCTACTTTTTATCCCGGAAAAACTTTTCCACGCGGGCGGAGCCGCGCGCAAATGCTATGTTATATAAAATTATCAAGATTGTACTGTTTTGCGTCTTAATTAAATAAATAAATAAAACAAAATTATCTTTTTCAATTCGACAAAAGACATCTGAACTTAGCGGAGTAGGAATTTATCCTCTGTGTAGTAAAAATTGATCTCCCCGATCAAATCATGGGACAGACATGACCTCAGCGAAGTATAGCTGTGTTTGGGCTTCCATCTATCCCTTGGCGATCAAAACATAGGTAGAGACTAGAGAGAATGAAACAAACGTGCATTTAAAGTTGTCAAATGAATGCGACCAGAAATCCAATCAGCGTTAGGCAAGCGTAGTGGAAGAGGTCGCTAGTCCTACTAATATTATAAACGCGAAAGTTTGTAAGTATGGATGTATGGATGCCTGGATGTATGGATGTTTGTTACTCTTTCACGCAAAAACTAGTAAACGGATTTCGATGAAATTTGGCACACGGGTAGATCATGTCATGGAATAACACACAGGCTACTTTTTATCCCGGGAAAATATAAATCGGGACTTTTATCACGGGAAAACTCATTCATGCGGGCGGAGCCGCGGGCAAAAGCTCGTATCGCATAAACTATTATACCTTAGGGCAGGGGTAGCGAACCAATGCCACGTGGTGGCACGCACTAACATAATTCGGGCACGCCAATAGTAATTAACAATGAGTGCGAACAAAATATTGTATTGGCATAAAAAAAAAAACAGTCGTCAGAAAAGGAGCTCTCGTTTTGCTAAGGCCAACCTAATATGGCACGTTCAGGAATGTTATATTGTTTTTCAAAAATAGTGGCACCTTGATCAATAAAGGTTCAACATCCCTGCCTTAGGGATTGCAAATTATCACAAAAAAACACAAAGTTCCTCTTATTAAGCCTCAATCAGACGGCGCAATTTGCCTCGCATGTGCAAATTCTTGAGAGGTAATAAAAAGTGACCCCGTCTGAACACAATAGTGATTAGTGAGGTGTGCTAGGATAGAGTGAGCTAGGCAGACGAGAATATATTGATTCAATCTTATACAAAAATAATGGTCATAAGTACCCACGGGAATTACTAAAATCCGACACCTGTGATTGCAACCTTATGCACCATCACCACCGTAGTATGTTCCATTTTGAAAATTATTCCATTCGTTATAGCAAATAATACGAAAATTAACCCCTTTCGTGAAATCTTATGTTTTCTACTAATATTATAAATGCAAAAGTGTGTGAAAATGTTTGGATGTTTGTTAGAAGTAAACGCAGAAACAACTATTAAACGGTTTTCGATGAATTTTGGCACTTGTGTAGATCATGTCTTGGATTTACACATAGGCTACTTTATATCCCGGTAATTTGCAGCCGTGGGAAATAAAGGATATTTTTAATCTGATTCTTTAAGTAGATGGCGCTGGCGTCGTACTGTGTTTTAGGGATTTTTGTGGCAGGAAAGGCTTCTTACGCGGACGAAGCCGTGAGTTGGTTAAGAAATGGCACAGGAATTCATAATTTAATATGGCAATGTGCGCATAGCGGGGATAGCGTGCTAACTCTTTCAATCGCGCGCATCGTAATGCCTGATGACGTCATCTAGATAATATTATCATTGTGTCTCTTTTTAGTTTTTGACAAGCCGTTCCATTTTCAAAGGCTTATAAATCTTGTTGAATTTCTACCGGATTTTAAACATGTTTTTGGTGTTAGATTTTAAATGAAGTAAATTTATAATCTATTTCATTATTACTGTGCTTTTACGCTTTGACGAAAAACATAAAATAATCATGTTTTGAGTAATAAATTGGCAATAACTGATATCAAACCGAAGTTATCAGAAAAATATTTCAGTAACCAGTACTAACAGGATAAAATGACGAAAATCATTATACTTAATATTGTTATATATTGAAACTGCTTATACGCAGTTTAAAGTTACAATCGGAGCAAATTATGTACCCGTGTTTACATACGTAAGTCCACGCTTTATTCCCGAAGGGGTAGATGGGGCAATAGCTACAATAGCAATAGATTCACAGAGTGCAGAACATAATACAATTTATTTTTTCTCACCATGTGGTACCCCCAAAATTATGGTTATTTAGATGATTCACTTGGTGCAACAGCACCGGCACAAAAGGAGAATTAGTGGAATTAATTTTGGAACATTCCAGGCGTTTACCGCTGTCTCTATACGTTTAAAATTTCTAGGGGTCATAAAGTAATTTACACATACACACACACTCACACTTTTTATCCCCGAAGGGGTAGGCAGAGGCACAACTAGTGCACCCACTTTTCGCCGCGCGTATTCCGCCCATGATGTGATTGGAGGCGAGGCTATCACCATATAGGGCACAAATTTCAGACTCCGTGATACTGAGTAGAAAAACCCAATATCACTTTGCAAGACTCGGAGATTGAACATTTCAAACAATCCGACATAAATGTGCCGACTGGCAAGGGATAAATATCTCTCGTCAGTCGACACTTTATGGACCCCTCTCCAGTTTCCATTTATGCAACAAAAAAAACACTTGATTAGCACAATTATTTCAATTCACTTCATTTGAGCTCTTTAATAGAACTATATTGGATAAAATACCACCATAATTATGCAATATAACACTAAGTATCACCAAAATAATGAATTAAAACAAGAGCACCTCATGACACTTCCAAGTTCCCGCCAAAAACCTCTCGTAATGAATTTTAAACTTATGATTATGTAATTGTAATCAGCCTTTTTTTTTTGCTCCTCCGTCTCTGTCACAGCGGTGTGTATACTGACACTGGATTTTGTATAATTTCAGACAGATGACGGTATAATATAAGTTGCCGCTACTGGCAGCCCTGTCGCCATGCCATGAGCGTAAAATACTGCCTATTTTATTTCAGTTATTTATGAAATATTAAAATAAACAGCCTGCCTCGACTGCCTAAGTGGTGTCGTTGTATTACGGTATGACTGCAATGCTGAGGTCATGGGTTCGATTCCCGGGTCGGGCAAAGTGATATTGGGTTTTAAATTCAATATTAGCTTGGAGTCTGGAATTTGTGAATGGCGATAAGCTTGCTATCACATCATGGGTGCACTAGTTGCGCCTCTGCCTACCCCTTCGGGATGAAAGGCGTGCCGCGTGAGTGTGTGTGTGTTAAAATACACATGTATGGTTAAAGTCTATACGATAATATTATTATATCAACTTAAAATAGCTTGTGTAAGTACAGTTTTAATTCAAATATATATTTTACTAGACTTTATAAATTTAAAGTGCATAACTATGTTAAAATGAACGCGACCTATATTTGGAAAATCACGCATTGGCCGGTTTAAGTACATTATATGTAGGTATATCTCTACGTGTAATAATAATAATAATAATAACTTTATTTGGCAAACATTTTTGTACATACACTTACAAATAACATTATTTAATTGATACAATACAAATATAACAAATATATTTACAAGTGTTTGTTTGAACACTAGTACCCAAGGTAAGATTAAACTTGTGTTATGGGTACCAGGATTCTCACATGGGGCTGTACTTAAAATAAGTTACATTAGATGCATCGGAGGACAGTTATTTGTAAACTTAGTACTTTAGTAGGAGCGTGTGAGTGTGTGTGTGTGTGGGGGGGGGGGGGGGGCGTGGGTGTGTGTGTGTGTGTGTGTGTGTGTTTTAGGTAGAAGATATTTTAAAAAAGTACTATCTACTACTAAACTAAAACTGAAGCACAGCAATGGCGGCGGCGTAACTATGTGTGCGTAAATGAATGATTGCCATAAAAAACAAAATTTCCCCAATTTTTAACACTAGTTTACACTACACTATTTTTCCAATTTTAGGTTAATTTTATTGAAAGTCGTTTTAATAATTTTATTGTTTGCTTATATGTACTTATAATTAATTAATGTATATATTATTTAGCTTTATTTGAAATTACCGTGATAAATAATAGCCAAACATGTGTGATTAGTAGGTGTGTAGAAATGAATGAGTCTTACCGAAACACTAAAATTATGTTTCCTAACTAATGCTAAGTCACACACACACACTCACTCACGCCTTTTATCCCCGAAGAGGTAGGCAGAGGCGCAACTAGTGCACCCACTTTTCGGCGTGCGTATTCCGTCCCGTGATATGATAGGGGGCGAGCCTATCGCCATATCGGACACGAATTCCATACTCCGGGCTGGTACTGAATTTGAAACCCAATATCACTTTGGCCGACCCGGAAATCGAACCCAAGACTTCAGCATTGCAGTCATACTACGCTATCGAGGCAGTTAAAAGGCTAAATCAAGCAACGTAAATAATTAAACTTTCTTTAATTTGCATTTCTTTTTTTTTAATTATCTATGTTGCGTTAACTTTTTGTATAACTGCCTCTTACTTGTGTAGGTCTTTGAGATGCCCTTTTATTTCGATATGTGATGAAATCTAACTGTTAATTTTTTTTGTGCAATATATTTAATAAGATTTATTTTATGATCTACACTCTACTATTATATTAATTAAATCACTCCTCCATACTTCATTTCCTGTAGGAAACCTACAAAAAACATATACCTAATAACAACCTATACCTATTTAGTTTAAAAAACAAAATCGTATTTGAAACAAAAAAATCACGTCTCCTATACTTCGGGGTAATTTACCCGTCAAATAGTTGACAACACTGGAATTGTAGGCTGAGGTTTTGTGTTACAAAAATAAATGATTTTAAATATCAATGAATGTTGATCAAATAAGTTTTAAGATTACTAATTTACCTATGAAATGTGATCCCGTGACATTTGTTCTTGGAACCACTGTGATTTCGACAGCATTTAACTACACAAGACGGCATATTTTAATTATTTATTTTTATTCTTAAAACGACTTCATTCAATTGAGGTTTGTTGCGTAATGGCGGCCGATCGACATACTTTGGTGTGAATGTGTGCGCGATACTCGTGCGTATAGGCAAGCTGACATACTTTGGGTGCTTCAGTTTTTGTTTAGCGAAATTCCGTCCGCCTTTTTTTATACGTCCATGATATGAACTATAATTTTTACATAAAAATATCTGGATTATAGTTAAGCAACGTATAACTCATACGATTTTTTTTCATTATTAAACATAATAACCATAAACCGCTAATACCAATATCATTTTAGTATAATTCTAAAATGATTCCTACCTATCTTTAAAAGGTTTCCTCACATATCAGTACTCAGGCTTCATAAAAAATCCAATTATACACATTTTGTCACATTTAACAAACCGTCTTAGAATAACTTCACGAATGTATAGCCGAATATAACAGCGGTTTTCAAAGCGTAAACAGCAGCTGATATCGATAACACTAGGTCAATTAACTAACATTATTTCATTCACTATCTTAGACCAACACCACTGCCCAGTAAATGATGCTGCACGCATGATCGGTAACCGGATTCAACCGGTTGCCTACATCGAACTTCGCATTTGCGAATACTTGGAATAACACGATAGATAATTAATATGTAGTAACTTCTCGCGGATTTCTTATGTATGGAAGATTTAATTTAGTTTTATAAACATTACAGATTATCTAATAATAGTTATGCGATCCATAAAAAGACTGTCCGCTGGTTTAATGATTTTATCTTAAACCCAAATCTCGTGACAAAAGCTTATCAAAATTGTTTAACTTGTTTTAAAGAAAGACGTAAGTAGTTGTAGGGGTGAGTACTCAGATTATTAGATTAGGTAGTTACTTAAATACTTTCTATAGTTTAAACTTTAAAATGTTTTTGGACTGCTCGCGTTTTTTATATATCAATAGCTCAATTACCTACCACAGACCAATTAACCAGTCAATTACCTACTTAGTTTTGGAATCAACTGCGTATTTTCTCCAATATTCTCTTAGAATATACTTTTTGGGTTTTACTCATTCTAATTATGTGAGTAATAACATTTTTTTTTGTTTATTTAGATACTTATATATTATTCCAGTATGATAATTTGAATTTTCTGAGGAATTTACGTGCAAGACTAGAAAGGTAAATACGTGGGCAAATATTTGACGAAAACATCTACCTTATTATCTAAGATGCAAAATAAACATAATTAGTAGCGGTTCTTAAAAACTACATAAGTAATTATTTTAATAAAATGATATTATTTTCTTAGATTAATTATATAATTAATCTAAAATTATTTTTTAATAATATCCATTTAATTAACAGGTCAATCTTTATAGGCTCGCCCCCTATCACATCATGGGACGGAATACGCATGGCGAAAACTGGATGCATTAGTTGCGCTTCTGCCTACCCCTTCGGGTATAAAAGGCGTGAGCACACACTGTGTGTCAATCTTAATTTTTTTCACGGAAATCGATGACATCCTGTGACTGATGATATTAATTACATTACTGCTATAAAAATTATAGTCAATTTTATCTACGTAGAGAACCTAAATGTGGTTATAACTGAAAGTGGAAAGGTTGTGTTTCTTTAACCTTACCAACAGGCCTTTATCTACGCGAGAAAACCGCTACAAACTGGTGCTGCTTTATCGGACGTTGAGTTGAAAGCTTTATGTTATTCAATATTAATTATAAATATTAACATTCTTTCGTGTATCGTTCTTTTTTCATTTAATTTAAAAATTGTTTCAAGTCAACTAGTTATGAGCTATTAGGGTCTTAAGATTTGTAGGAAGTTTCAAATACTTCATTAATTAAGTATCCTACTAGTATTATAAACGCGAAAGTTTGTAAGAATGTATGTATGTTTGGTAATCTTTTGCGCTAAAACTACAGAACGGATTTCGATGAAATTTGGCACACGGGTAGATCGTGTCCTAGATTAACATAATATAGGCTACTTTTCAGCCCGGAAAAACTCATTCACGCGGGCAGAACCGCGGGCAAAAGCTAGTCTAATTATAATTAGATAAACTTATTTTACATCTTCTGGATGTATATGAGTACGTAGCTGTGTTATGTGCCTCGGCCTCATCCCGCCCCACGTGGCACTTTTAGCGGGACGGTAAAATGCGTAAAATAAATCCTTAAAAAATGAAACTTTTGTGGCTTATAAAACACATTTTTAATACGCTTAATATAAAATACATTTTTTTCTTATTTACCTATTCTTAATTCAAATTTATTAAAATTTATTTTTTAGTTGGATTTTCTATAAAGCGTGTTTTTTAGTCTTTTTAAACTATTATTTTTCTTTTACATCCCCGGTGCCTTAGAGCGGCAAAATTTGGGTCCCCCCCGGCCAGCAAGAACCCACGCTTTGCCACTGGTGCATACACTGTGTTCCAGTTTGAAGGCCATTTTAACCAGCGTAATAACTGGGCATTATGATACTTAACATCTTTTGTCTCAGGGTGACGAGTGCAGTGGAGTACCACTGACCACACAGTATTTAGTAATTTCAAGTTATGTCGGGAGTAGAGCTGCTCATCTCATCTTACAATGGTAATAAAAAAACAGGCAAGCGGTGGCATTTTACGTAGCAGGGTCTACAGTGTTAGATCCCTACATGTCGGAATAGTCGGTGCACTGCATTAAATTAATTAATATACGTAGGTACCTAAATTTAACCAAACTAAATAGTAAAACTATTTATGAATGGATAACAGAATTTATTCTACCACAGAAATTCAATCAACATAGTATATAAACCTTAATGGAATATAATATTTAATCCATTCAAACCCAGGAAAAAAACAAGCATCAATCAACATCAACTCATTAGTACCTAGTACCTACATAATATAGGGTCATTCGGCCTAAAAGTACGCACTTTTTTTTCTATCGTCTACACAGTCAAAAATATAGTGTCTAGGAAAACGTTTTAACACTCTATGTAAAGTAAATTTATTCTACTTTTATTATTTAATGAGTTTTTGTACATTACTTCATTGTTTTTTTTGGAATACATGTTTAAGTGCATCGGGGGAAATTCGTACTATTGACCCGTTATTTGGGTAAAACTACGCAGAGTGTTTATGGAGAATATTTTTTTTCTGTATAAGGTCTAAAAATCTTTACAAATAATATTCGCCTTAATTGCAGCTTAAAGAAGAAAAAACCGTGCGATCATTGTAATGAAGTTATAACAGGGTGCGTACTTTTAACCTCGTACTCTTGCCCAAACAGGGAATATTTTAAACATTCACACGTTAGTTGAGACGCATTTATTTTCTAGGACAGAATTAGTAACTAAAATAAATACTATAATAATCATGTAAACTTAACATAATTAACGGACTTTTGTAAACTGATGCACCGTCTAGCCAGACACTTTTTTCCCAGCACAAAATGTTGGTAACTAATCAACAAAATCACGTTGATCACCGTTTTTCGCTAAACAAGTGAGGCTTGGCAAAATAGCTTGTGGCTCTGACATCGTCCCTGACGCGCCCCTGATCTAGCCGAAAAAGTGTCTGAGCCCACTCAATAGGTTCCGAGATATTGACCATGCGAACTTTTACCCACTGCGTGCTGTTGCCCCGAATGACCCTATACACATGTCCAAAAACGGGCCTAAAATTCTAACCAAAACAGTTTATATATATATTTCGATAGAACTCCTAAAAACTAGCCTTTTACAATAAACGTTTAATTTTAAAGACCTTCGGTATTGAGATTTATATAATTTTATTTTTCTAACGAATATGGTGTTTATTTACGGGGATGGAGACGGCTAAGCATAATATTATCTTCCTTGGAAATTTCAGGGCAGGATAAATGAACTTGTTATAATAAAAATCTCGGGTCAGTGAAAATCTCAGAAGAATAACATTCTTCTTAGGTGAAAATACTGTGGTGAACACTCTATGTTATGTCACACTTACATGTGTACTTATAGTTTACGGCATATTTTTTTTCAGAACGAAAATGACTTTTTTTTGTTTGTCACTTTCAAAATAATGTCAACAGCAACCTGTCAATAAATGTCAAAGTAGTTTTGGCGGGAAACATTAGTCATTTGTCTAAAAGCAAAACAATTATAATAATACTTATATTGATAAGCAAATTTTATTACACAAACTGATGATTGTGATGTCAAGGCCGTGTTGGTGGTGGATAGGCTAAATATGATCGTTCCGTTGGTTTCATGTTAGTTCGTTGTCGCTCCACACACCGAGAGGTGGAGTTTACATAGTGGATATTTGTTTCGTAATTTTTGATACTTCACACAATGCCGCCGGTATCAATAAGCGACGATGTAAGTAATTGTACATGACCTATTCGAACTAATATAATATCATATCTCTTATGTCCTCATCACAGATAGTTAAAACTTAATATTCTCACTGCAAACAGTGCCTGCATATTATTTTATTTATTAATATGTAAGTACTAGGTATACTTGGATATTTTATGCACTTATTTGCCACACATATATTATTTAATATATTTTACTTTTATAGGCACCAAAGCAAAAGTTGCGGGTTGCTATTATAGGACAAAGTACTTTCGCTGCGGAAGTTTTCAAATTACTGCAAAGAGATGGGCACGAAGTTGTTGGAGTGTTCACTGTGCTCGACAAAGGCAACAGGGAAGACCCACTTGGTAAGTTAAGTTTATTTTCGTTAATGTGCCATTAAATAGTTTACTTTAATTTAACAAGACATTTATTAAAGTTTTATTTATTTTTATCATTAATTCAAACGAAATTGACGATATTTACCAACTGAACAAATGTTATATCAACAATTTTCAAATTGACTTAAAATTTTACACAGTAATATTTCCTATGATTTGTATGATAGTAATATATATCTATGTGTAATGAGTTTTTTCTGAGTGAATTTCTAACTTTTAATTTATATTTTCGTACAATATGTATTTTAAAGATGAAGTACACCAATCTAAGCAAATAGATTGGTATAGTGTAGTCATCAGTTCCAATTAATATGTTAAACTTTTTATTATTTCACTGTTAAATAATTTTTGTAAGTTTCATTGTGAATCTATACTAATATTATAAAGAGGAAAGATTTGATTGTTTGTTTGTTTGTAATGGATAAACTCAAAACTACTGGACCAATATTGAAAATTCTTTCACTAATAAGAAGCTACATTACTCCTGAGAGCTATAGGCTACTTATTATCCCGGGAAAATATTTTATCCTGGAAAAACTTTTACATGCAGACGGAGCCGCAAGCAGAAGTCTAGTGTTAAATATTTAAATAAAACTGTTTTTTCAAATCAAAATGTTTCTAAAGGAATATTTCCTCTACAGCCACGATTGCTGCTCAGAATGGCAGGCCTGTGTTCAAATATAAGACATGGCGTGTTAAAGGCAAGGTCATACCTGAAGTATTAGAGGAGTACAAATCTGTAAGTATTGCACAATATTATTTATTATCATCAAGCACGGCATGCTTGTCTTGTTATTCAGTTTGCATAAAAAATACACAACCATTTTAAGATATTATCTGATGTGTGTCAATCATTATAAAGATAATTAGTTATAAGTACCGTGTGACAATTATGGCTTTAATTAACATAAATTATCATAATTATGATATTTTTTTATTTAAATATGGAATGATAAATTCTAGAAGCTATGGAAAATGTGTGCGTTTTAATTATTTTCATTAAAAATATATATTTTATTTACTGTTAAGTATGTCATTGTTAGCCTACTTTCCACGTTGAAATAGTTTCAAATTTCAAAGCCTTTATTACTGATTTTATAATACATTAACATAAATATGGGTGTGCACATCAGTCCGGTTCTACATCTAAATCAGCGTGTCCTGCAGACACATAGGCCTCCTCTAACCTCTTCCATTCCTCTCTATCTCTTGCAGCTCTGAGCCACAATGGTCCCGCAACCTTTTTTATGTCGTCGGACCACCGTTTCAGTTGCCTTCCCCTTTTTCTTTTGCTGTTATATCGTGGGATCCATTCTGTGAGGTCTTTGGTCCATTTTATTGTTGTCTCCCTAAGCATGTGACCTAACCAGCGCCATTTAAGCTGCCGAGTTTTCCTGGTTACATCTTCTACTTTTGTTATTTTTCTTAGGTCTGTTGCTCGCTTCTTGTCAATTATTTTGTAGCCCAGGATGCTCCTCTCCATGCTTCTCTGACAAGTTCTTAATTTGTGGTGGAGTTTTCGTGTCATAGACCATGTTTGGCAGCCATAAGTTAGAGTTGGCAATATGCACGAATTGAACAGTTTTCGTTTTATTTTTATGGGGTATTTTTTGTTTTTCATAATGTCTTTGAAAGACCTTGTCTGTAAAGTCTTTGAAATAGTTTAGCCTTTGATTAATTATATACCTAGATAGACACTGAACGTTTCAAACGCGTCGAAAAAAATACAGGCGAACTGTTCCCCACTAAATGAGTTCGATCGAATTATTTTTTGTTGTTTTTCATGGACATAATTTTCTCCCCGTTTTAATAGATACCATGTAATAACTGGTATCATTATGCACGCACACAAGGATACGCAGAATGATGCAGCGATAGCGTATGACACACCTGTCAAGCATACTAGCTTAAGAAAAGTTGACCTGTTTGTTTTAGTTTCATTGCAGCGGGTCACTCTATCTAGGTATATAATTAATCAAAGAGTTTGAACAATCACTATATTCATTACTAGACTTCTGCTTGCGGCTTCGCCCGGCTGAAAAAGTTTTTCCGGGATAGAAATAAATTTCCTGGGATAGAAAGTAGCCTATAACACTCAGGAGTAATATAGCTTACTATTAGCGAAAGAATTTTCAAAATCGGTCCAATAGTTGTTGAGTTTATCCATTACAAACAAAGAATCAAATCTTGCCTCTTTATTAATAGTATAGAAAATGTACTGAAGGGATTGTGTTGGTACATATCAAAACAACAGTGCTTTGGTTTAGAATGTTTAGATTATAGATGACAAATCCCTTAGATAAATCTTACACTGAACTCTCTAACCCCCAAGGCAAAAAGAGAGGTTTAAATATTTGACCAAAAATTACAACAAAATATGTCAAATCACCAAGTTTGGCGTGCGATTGAAAGCCATATCATGAGATATTAGTTCTTATGCCAGTTACAGACTAAAAGCTAAGCTTGTTTAGCTTAATTGGTTAGCTTGCATATCCATACTTCTGTACTTCTTACTAATATTATAAATGCGAAAGTTTGTGAAAATATTTGAATGTTTGTTAAAAGTAAACATAGAAAAGTGGAAGATAGCCTAGTTGGGAATGTAACGGTCTGCCGAGACAATGTCCGGAGGTTCAAAACCCAAGGCACACACCTCTGACTTTTCGAAGTTATGTGTGTATTGTTTATCAATTATCGTTCGCTTTAACGGTGAAGGAAAACATCGTGAGGAAACCTACATACCTGAGAATTCTCGATAAGAATTTGAGGGTATGTGAAGTCTGCCAACCCGCACTAGGCCAGCGTGGTGGACTAAGGCCTAAACCCTCTCAGTAGTAGAGGAGGCCCGTGCTCAGCAGTGAGCAGTATATAATACAGGGCTGGTATTATTATATATATATTATTATTATAAACATAGAAACAACGGATATGAATGAAATTTGGCACATGGGTAGATCATGCCCTGGATTAACTCATAGGCTACTTTTTATCCCGGTAATTTGCTCGCATGGGAAATAATGGATATTTTAAATATGATTCGGTAAGTAGATGGCGCTGGCGTACTGTATTAGGGACTTTTGTAACGGGAAAGGCATTTCACGCGGGTGAAGCCGGGAGCAACACCTAGTCTATATTAATATTATAAAGAGGAAAGATTTGATGGTTTGTTTGTTTGCATTGAATAGGCTCCTAAACTACTAGACCGAATTGAAAACAAAGGTCGGTTAGGCTTCACAGACTGTGGCACACCTTGGGTTAACTCGAATTAAGGTGATGCTATGTGTATGGTGGGAGTAGAAGGGCATTGTTCATTATGAGCTTTTATCGTCAGGCAGAACCATCGATTCGGATCTCTACTACGAAAAACTAATGAGATTAAAGCAACAAGTTGAGAGAAAACGGTCAAAATTGATCAATAGAAAGGTGTGGTCTTTCATCACGATAAGGCTAGACCAAACACATCTTTAGCCACTCAGCAAAAATTAAGAGAGTTTGGCTGGGAGGTGTTAATGCATCCACCATATAACCCTGACCTTGCACCTTCAGATTTGTACCTGTTTCGGTCACTTCAGAATTCTTTAGGCAGTATCAGGTTAACATCAATAGAGGACTGCCAAAACTACTTGTTGCATTTTTGTTTATCAGAAGTCCCAAAATTTCAACCGCAACGGGATTATGGCACACCTACAAGATGGCAGAAAGTTATCGAACAAAATGGCACCTATAGTATACCTACTGTAATTAAATTTAAATAAACTGAAAAAGAAGTCTTGAGTTTTCATATGAAATGCGAAGAAACTTTTTCCCCAACCTAATTGGTATTATGTTCGCAATTTGAATGACGCGAAATCCAAAAATAGCAGACGCGCCAACTATTGAAACGGTCTATCAACAAATACTCAAGACGCGTATTCGCGAACTCTTAAACTAAAACGAGACTTATCATTATATAGTTTATCTTTCTAATTGAGAACAGTTGTAAACATTCCCGTCCGAACTCCGTGCTCGCGCCAATATTAACTTCCTACTGCACTTGTGGCCTTTTTATCAGTATATTCTAAATAATAACATTTTAATGGCATGTGCGGGTTAAAATATCCCGATACATTGTTTGGCTTAATATACGCATACTCACGCCTTTTATCCCGGAGGGGTAGGCAGAGGCGCAAGTCGCAACTAGTGCACCCACTTTTTGCCGTGCGTATTCCGTCCCATGATGTGATAGGGGGCGGCCTATCGCCATATCGGGCACAAATTCCAGACTCCGAGCTGATACTGATTAGAAAAATCCAATATCACTTTGCCCGACCCGGGGATCGAACCCGAGACCTCAGCATTGCAGGCGTACCGTAATACAAGTAATCCACCGAGGCAGTCAACATGTTTGGCTTAATATTTTATGACATATTTTTTAGGGACGTCTTTACGTCTTCAATGGAAAAAAGATGTAGCATTATTTGTGACGTTATTTCAAATCTGAAAGTAATGGCTAATCATTTGAATTCGTGAAAATTAAATCTTAACTCTAACATGAATATAGTAATAATTTGATATCTTTTTGAGATTAAAAAGTAAATTCCATCATTCTGGATACCTTCTCATGGATTTCCTTACAGAAAGCTTTGCGGTGACTCGGCTCCCAGAAACGTTTCTTATAAGTTGAATAGTTCCATAGAAGGATTTTAGAAGGTAATCCCGCGTAGTAATTTACCTGAACAAACCCGTTCAGGCTAACAGTTGGATATTTTATTCCCCGAAAAAATAAGAGGAAATATACAGAAACCGACATACAGCATGTCACCGGCTTTTAATGGGTTATGAAAAACATCAACACCATTATTACACAACAATTTAACCACCTTAATTTTTAACCACAGTTAATTATACGACGTATAGTATGATAACCTATAGTTTATCGTCATAACACTCAGTTTTTGTTTGTAAACGTGATTTGCGAAAAATGTCGACATATTTTGTATGTCAATCGAATATAAGATAAATTGGGAACGATCATGACCCTGATGATCATTTGCTTGAGTGACTGTAGTCTGTAAAAACAAATTAAATATAACTAATGTTTTACATTATATTTTGAACGCTTGGAAATTCTCTCTCGGATGTAAAGTCCTACTGTGCATTTATATGGGTAAATATTTGCATAATTTTATCTAGGACCCGGTCTATATGTTTCCAAAATTGTATCCAAATCCGCTGGTTTTTATCTAACATCTATACGTCTTCAATATCTTTCGCATTTAATTTGGATGAAATTTAGCATACAGATAAATCATTCTTGAGTATCATAAATAGGCTACTTTGGTCCTGGAATTTGTTCTAGTGGATTTTTTGTACCTGAAAAGGTCGTAGCCGCGGGTGAAACTGCGAGGAATACTTAGTTTTTATATAAAAATGCTTGTTTTTGTTGGCAGGTACACGCTGATATAAATGTGTTGCCGTTCTGCACACAATTCATTCCCATGGAAGTGATCACATACCCCAAGTACGAAAGTATTTGCTACCACCCAAGTATATTGCCGAGGCATAGAGGAGCCTCTTCCATTAACTGGTAAGATTGGATTCTTAATAACTCTCAAAATATACCAATATCCCTTCAGTTGAAAGAATGTTACACTCATACACACACACACACACACACACACACACACACACACACACACACACACACATGTATACGCCTGATAGGCAAAAACACAACTAGTGCACCCAATTTTCGCCGTGCGTGGAAGAATTCTTATTTACCCAAACCATGGTCAAAACAAATAGAACTATGTGACGTAAATATACGACTGATAATAATAGATACGTTATAATTTTATTAGCACGTTATGGTTATGTGGGCATATGCTACCGGCTGTTAAACAACGAAAAATGAAAAAAATAATAATCCGCGAATTATCTCCTACGAGGAAAAACAATTTAAAAGAAGACTAGTTGGTAGCGTAGTTGTATGGAAGTATGGCTGCCGCGATAAGGTCTCAGGTTCGAGCCTCAGTTTGGGTTTTTTTGCTCAATATCAGCCCAGAATCTGGAATTGTCTCCAGTAATTAACAATAGGCCCGCCCCATATTACCTGGGACCTAATAAAGGAGGCGAAATGTGTATATGAAAAATACGTGATGGTTTGTAAATAAATATTCCCGCGAACGCTGTCTCACCCTGTCCATTGCAATCGGTGTTCTTAGTACTTTCTAATTCCTACTTCACAAATTACTACATTACCACACGGTATTACCCTGGCTTTATTTTCTTGAGAATGCTGAGAAATCGATAAATCTAGACTGATTTTGTAAAGGCAAAGTTTGTGATGTGTATTCTACTTAAAGGCTACAATGGGAGATGTCCGCTTTTTGGGTGGGTGCTGGGCCTCAAAATCTAACCAGGCTCAATCTTTATGGATATTAAAGGGGCAAAAATAATCTTGGATCCATTGAAAAATTGTTTATAACTACGTTTTTAATAAACGTTCACTTTAAGTGCGTTTCTAAGGATAATACAATTACCTAAATCTCAAAATTGCATAGGCCTAGTTTTTGGGAGTACTATGCAAATATATACATATAAAGTATCTTGGATAGAATTATAAGCCCGTGTTAGAACATGTCCGTTAGACAAATATTACCTACCCATATTATAAATAAAGCTTTCATAGTACCTATCTGATTATGCTTGTCTACTCAGGCGGAGTCGCGAACTAAAGGTATACAATAAAAATCATAGACGTTTTATCATAAATAATTTCGCACAATTGACTTTACGAACGCTAAATTGTACGAAATCATTTTAAGGCCATGGACTTTGCACATCATAATATGGAACTCACTGAATCTTGCGTCTTAAAGAACTGTATAGATTTGCAAATATAGATTAATAGTGAAAATAGAAAATATTGCTACACTATTGACGACTTTCCGTTTCACTTCTATTTCTGAATGGAACTGCAACTATTTATTCTTGCAACGATTTTTGTGTGCATAAGTAGATACTTAGCTTTACAGCTGGCAGGTCTCTCATATGTAAGACTCCGTCTGGGCGGGAACCACCGCAATGTCTATTTCTACCGCCAAGCAGCAGTGTGCATGCATTGTTGTGTTTCGGTTTGAATGACATTATAGCCAGTGTAACTACAGGACATAGTGAGACTTAACATCTTATGTCTCAGGATGACGAGCGCAGTGGAATGCCACACAGTACTTTGTAACCCAAGGTGCTGGATGGTGTTGGTACTGTTTATGGGTGGTCGTATCACTTACCATCAGGCGAACGGCATGCTCGTCTCCTTATTCAATACCATAAAAAAATAAAAAATCCCACAGTTATTGAGATTGCGTGAGACTTAAAAAAATCCCTTTCATGTTGAAGCCAGGACAGAGGTCATACTTCTCGCTTCACAAATTGAGACTGTGGTTAGGTACTGAAATTTAGTATTGATTACTATGTTAGTAAGAAATCTTTTCCTTTCCATATGATATATAAAACAAAGGTCGTAATAATGTTATTAGAACGTAAATAAAACACAAAAATATTAACAGGATATAGTTAGTAAAACAGAATATTGTCAAAACTCGCTGGAATTGATGCGCTACACAGACATAAATAAAACAAGATGATATAACCGGTTTCGCAGTGCAAATATCTTGTTTGTCTTCTTTCGAGACTTTGTGATAAATTCTATCAATTTCGTGTTCCGTACAGTAGCAGCATAAATATCTGTACAAAATCAAAATTTCATATCGCCTATACACGCATTAAGTTAAACTGAAATATTTATTTTTTCGTTTGAAGTAAAGTAAATACCTTTCATTTTATTTTTGTGGAGAGAAAAATAAGATTAGTAAGAACATAAAAGTATGTAGGCAATTTTAAATTTTGAATTTGTTCATCTACGTATGCTGCTGACTGTACATTATGATGCCAATCAATATAATTTTAATAAATGTATCGTAATTTCTTCTCCTTCCTATATGAGATTTATTATTTTAACACGGTTTTTAATATTTTTTTAACGTGCGTAAAAGTCAGTCTATTTCCGAGCTAAGCAAAGTGCACACTTTTATATTTTCCTTTTTGACGGATGACAAGACGATTAATTTATTCAGAATTATGATATTTACGTCCTACATTTAGTTTTGCAGTACCTAATTTGCTAATGTTTGTAAGAATGACGTTTCTTAATAGACGAGCTACTTGCTCGTATTATTTATTACTTGTGTAAAAATATAGTAATTTTTAGCAGTAAAGTATTTTGCAAGAGCATTTAATTACAATTCGTGATAATTAAACTTAATCATAAAATAATAATGGTTTCTAGGCACGTTTTCCGCTACAACGGAACTTTAAAATCGAACCAGTAATAACTGGATTTCCATCGTATCAATGTTTAGCAAGTCACGCAAGATTTATTATTAGTATATTTTGAAACGTAAAATAACACGTTTAAACTGGAAATCATCGGATGTAGTAATGTTATGTAATAATGGAATTATTATTGAAACAACTTGGGAAAACGGAATTGTGTAACAGCCCTTAATCTATTATTTATTCTAATTCACATGTTTATGGTTAATGATGTCGCAATGCAATATTAGACAAGTATAGATCATCAAATTATTTCTTGACTAGTTTTTGCCCGCGGCTCCGCCCGAGTGAATGAGTTTTCCCGGGATAAAGACCCGCTTTATATTTTCCGGGATAAAAAGTAGCCTATGTGTTAATCCAGGACATAATCTGCTAGTGTGCCAAATTTCATCGAAATCCGTTCTGTAGTTTTTGCGTGAAAGAGTAATAAACATACATACATGCCTATATACATCCAGACTATTCCAGACATCCATACATCCATACTTACAAACTTTCGCGTTTCTAATATTAGTAGGATTCCTGAGAGAGTTGTGCACTCGGGTGGGAATTGAGAATTTATTATTATGCAATAAAAATATATCAACTACTCTAAACAAAATAAAAATCTGTACATATTTTTTTTGTACTATACACTGTACCTAATTTATACCTTTGAACTGATTTTGAAAAGAGCAACCGTAGAGTTTCTTGCCCGTTCTTCTCAAGTGGAAACTGCTTTCCGAACTGGTGGTAGACTAAAAATTTACTGAATCTAAGTAATGTTTAACATTTTATGGATTCGAACAAATGATTTCATTCCAATGAACTGCTGTTAGGGTTGTCATAAAATTCCCGATTATCAAACCTATTGTAGGTTCTAGGCTGACAGTCAAATATGCTATACTGGATCAAATGAAGCGATAATTTTAAGCGGCTTTATGAAAATGTTTTTCTGGAATAACGTTATCTTATAGCACTCAGGAGTGATGTAGCTTCCTATTAGTGAATGAATTTTCAAAATCGGTTCACTAATTCCTGAGATTAGCGCGACCAACCAACCAAACAAACAAAATCTTCAGCTTTATAATATTAGTATAGATTTATCGGTCGCAAAAATAATATACTTACAGAGATAGGGTGATTGCACACGTCTGGATGGCGACTGGTAGACGAGATGAATAACATGTGATTTTAATATCTGACGCAGGGTTGCGCTGTAGCCAATCTTGTTTATAGTTTGAATAAACGAATGGACTCCGTGCTATGATCTGCTGTAAGTTACATCGTAGCGTAACGTAATCCTCCTAGCCAGTTTCGGCCACGGCGGCCAGTCTCAACGGAGAACAGCCAGGTACGCAGGAGATATTATAGTGCACAAGTGTGAGCGCAATACACAGGTGCACTCGCTATTCCTTCACTCTCATAGTCCGGTGAGACGGCAATCCGACATGACCGGAGAGAGATCAGGCGCAGGACCAACGGCTTCACGTGCTTTCCGAGGCACGGGGGTATCACACCACCAGCTTCCTGACTCCGAGCTGCGACTGAGTAATTTTTAAAATGGAAAAACCCAGTCACGATGTTTTTGGCTCGACTCGGGATTCGAACCCAGGACCTCAGCGCGCAAATCGTACTCGTAACGCGTACGCAATACAACTACGCCACCGAGGCAGTCGTTACATCGTAGATACTAGATAAATATAAAAAAAGAAATACTTAAGTATTGAAATAAAAATGGTTCAAATTAAGATTTTATGTCTATCGCCATTGTCGACTCATGCTTAGAAATTATTTTAATTCTATAGTTTAACAAAAACGTATACAATTTGTAGTATAATACATATAATTTATCCCCTGTTCGTTGTATCAGCGCTCGTCATTATAAGAATGTACAGTCAGTAGCATAAGTAGATGAACAAATTCAAAATTTCAAATTGCCTACATACTTTTATGTTCTTACTAATCTTATTTTTCTCTTCACAGAAATAAAATAAAAGGTATTTACTTTACTTCAACCGAAGAAAAAAAAACAGTTTAACTTAATGCGTATATAGGCGATTTGAAATTTTGATTTTATACAGATATTGATGCTGCTGACTGTACACTCTATCCCGCGGTTTCTTTCGAGTCGTTCCTCACGCGGTGTGTGGCATATTGAGCGTTATTGGGAATAAAGAATTATTGTCTTTGATCACAGAATAAGTTCAATCAACGTTTTTATACTCAATACACGCCTTCGCTCAATAATCTAAAAATCTATCTTGAATATCAACAGAATGGAGATTTTTTGACATGCTTACCGATAAGTTATTTTGGTTTATTCTAAGGATTAATCCGAAGATAGCGATTGAAATTGTTTATTCCTTACGATGATATTCACTCCGTCTTTTGTTGCTATAGTACTTAAATTAATTACCAAGCTTGTGCCATATTTTTAATTTGAATTCTTCGTCTCGGACAACATAAATTATCCACAAGACACACAATATTAATTTATTCACAAGATACGACGATCTATTATTTGATTGCAAGTAATAAACAAACAAACTAAACGACTTTTAACCTTTGAGTATCCGCTCGGTCGAAATCGACCGAGCGGATATTCCCTACCTATTCTTACCTACCATTAAGGTTATAGACAAAAAATGTTGGTGCAGTGTGGCCAGAAATTACGAAAACGGTAAGGAAACGTATTGCGAAATTTGAACAACCGCAAGTTCTTAGTAACTATTCAAGATTGCGTGCCGCGTTACATTAGACTGCAGCTTGCAAATTGACGTTATACCTATTTCCAGTAAATCTGGTGGGTTTCGTATGTTTAAATCTGAAACGTTGGCAGCTAAATTATTACAATGTGTTTATTAAAAAAAAAACTAGCCGCCGATGAAAGTAAAGTCTCTAAAAGTCCATCTGCTGACATCCATCCTCAATATGTTACTCAAATAATTTCTGTATCTGTTTACCAACTTTCATATTGAGGTAATTTTTACAAACATCTATAATAGAGTACAAGGTAGGAATCTCAATTTCAATTACCAACAACTAATTCTATAAAGTTCTCGTGAATTATTAAAGGCGATAGAGATGTGAAAGTATAAAAAATGGGACAGTCAATTCTCTACCAAACACTATTTTCTCCAAAGCTTATTAAACATTTTGTTGAACTTGTATACTTACTTGACATTGGCAAAATGTGAACACAAATGCCATTATAAAAAATAAAAAAAAAATAAAAAAATAAAAAAAAAACTTGTATACTACATATGTCAGCTCTCATAATGCTGAAACATAAAATTAAATAATTCTCTGTGTTGCATTACCCTGCGCTAAAATTATTAGTTCCCGCAATTCATTTGAACATTACTCTGCGAGATGGATGAAGTGAATGTTGACTCTAATTTAGCCTTACAACCAGTTATAACCGGTGCAAACTAGATTTCGTGAGTTTAGATTGGTCAACTTCCAAGACCGTATTCAATAGATATACTACAGGTCAAATGGAATCTATGGCAAGCATCTGTGTTGATAAGTCAATGACTTACGAGCAACAGGGTCATCGGTTCACGTCTGTGCGATAAGTGATGGGAAATTTAGGTATCGGTTGTTACGTGAGAGTTCGCGTAATGATACAAAAGTGAAGATATAAATTTAAAAAAACATGCTCAATTTACTATGTCGTATATAATATAATTAATGAAAAACAAAGAGATTTTTGAAGTAGTAATCCTCGCTTGTCTGACATATGGGTGTCAAACATGGGCGCTAAGGAAAGAAGACGAAAAGAGACTGAGTATACAACAGAGGAAGATGGAGAGGAGTATGATGGGCATAAAATTGTCACACAGAATTCGAAATGAAGAAATAAGGAATAAGACAAAAATGGTAGATGTAATAAAAAGGATTAGAAGTTTGAAGTGGAAATGGGCAGGTCATTTATGTAGAATGGATAATGATAGATGGACAAAGAAAGTCACCGAATGGATACCCCGTGACTGTAAAAGGAAAAAAGGCAGGCCAAGACTTCGCTGGGAAGACATATTTAAGAAGAGATGTGGGTCACACTGGACGAGACTGGCAAGACTCAGAGAAGAATGGAGGAGAATGGGGGAGGCCTACGCCGAAGAGGCGACTTCCATAAATAGAATATAATAAAAAAAATAAAAAATAATTAAACTCTAATTAAACTTAAGTTACACATAAAAAATAATAAGGAGAATACATAATAATAATTATAGTACTTTAAAAACATATTGAAAATCACAAATTTAAATGTAATTAATAACCTTAAATATTTATGGTAGAATAAAGGCTTATTTATAAGCGCCGATAGCCAAGTTGGGAATGGAACGGTCTGCCGAGACAATGTCCGCAGGTTCAAAGCCCAAGGCACACACCTCTGAATTTTCGAAGTTATGTGTGTATTGTTTATCAATTATCGTTCGCTTTAACGGTGAAGGAAAACATCGTGAGGAAACCTACATACCTGAGAATTCTCCATAAGAATCTCGAGGGTATGTGAAGTCTGCCAACCCGCACTAGGCCAGCGTGGTGCACTAAGGCCTAACCCCTCTCAGTAGTAGAGGAGGCCTGTGCTCAGCAGTGGGCAATATATAATACAGGGCTGATGATGATGATGATGAAAGGCTTATTTTATTTTATTTATATAATTTATGGCACAAAAGGATTTATTTAAAATCCTCCCTAATGCCCGAGATCCAAATTAATCTTACCTGCAGTTATAACAAAATTCTTAACATTAACAGATTGACAAACAATACACAAGTAATCGAAATTGGCACTAACACGAACTTTAATATACGAGTGTCTAAACAATGTGGATGATCGTAACAATTCGAATAATGATAATCCTAAGAAGTTTAAATTCCATCAAGCACTCACTAATCTAACAATATATCAATTTACCAGGACCCTAATAGAGGGCGACACAACATGCGGCCTGTCCATCTTCTGGGCAGACGAAGGGCTTGACACAGGCCCAATCCTCATACAGAAGACGTTCCCAGTCACCATCGACGACACCGTCGATACACTATACAATAAATATTTGTACCCGGAGGGTGAGTACTCTACTTAAAAACTTTATCCTGGCAATTTGCTCCCATGGAAAATCATGGATATTTTGAATCTGATTCTAATACTATAAGTATATGTTTTTATTTGTGCAGGTATCAAAGCGTTAGCGGATGCGGTGAACTCTGTAGCGAACGGCACAGCGCCCAGAATACAACAATCTGAAGAGGGTGCCACTTACGACCCGGCTCTTTTCAAACCAGAAACACATCAGGTATGTCACAAAAGTGAAATATTACATTTTCTAACGTTCGATAGCACAGAGGGCAGCTCATAGTTTACTGAGCTAGAAATTTAGCAAAATTTGGTGAGTACTGAGACACGTGTGGCCGTGGACTCAATTGACATGCGGTCCATAAATATTTGTTTCGGGGCTACTCATTGTTAGATTCAAATGCCCTCGTAGTTCCTGATACTCAACACAAAAGTTTTATGTGGACAGAACTTTTTAAACCTTACTTCTTACTAATATTATAAATGCGAAAGTTTGTGAAATTGTTTGGCTGTTTGCTAAAAGTAAATGGAGAAACAACTGAACGAATTTTGATAAATTTTGGCACACGGGTAGACCATGTCCTAGTTTAACACATAGATACTGTTTATCCCAGTAATTTGCTACCATGGGAAGTAATGGAATGTTTAATCTGTTTTTTTTTAAATAGATAGCGCTGGGATCGTACTCTTTTTAGCGGGAAAAGATTTTCGGGAACAGAAATATCGAGTTTATTATAATTTTGTCAACAGATCGACTGGTCCAAAGACGGTATGGCCCTACACAACTTCATACGCGGTCTCGACTCGTCACCGGGAGCCACGAGCTTCATCAAACCACAGACAAAAGATGGCGTTGTCGATGCTGAGCCAATTGAGGTGAAGTTCTTCGGTTCCTCGCTGTGGCAGGCGGAGTATGAGACTGCAGGCGATAAGTTAGTTATACCAGGGTTGGATGTGCCGGCTGTGGTCCACGAAGCTGGGTTGTTGATCACGGCTAACGATGGGGTTAAAGTGAGTATTATTTTTGTTTTTTTTTTTATTATTGTGTAATATTTTTTTAGCTACGTACGGATTTGGTTATTCACAATTGTGAATATTCTTGGATTTCTCCACCATAGATCCATTAGCATCATAGATGAATACCGAAATCCATTCCAAAATTAATTTAGATTTATAGTTACAATAATTATTGTTGCATAAATAAATCACTTCCATACAAGGTCCAAATTAGTAATACTAATTTCATCTCAAAATTTCTACAGCTCAACGTCCAAAGACTAAAAGTAAACGGAAAAATGATAAACGCACAAAACTTCTTCAAAGCGAACGAACAGAAAGTCACCTTAGAGTTGACAGAAGAAGAGAAACAATTCGTGGAAGGCGTAAGAGGCGTATGGAAGGCCATACTACGCATAGACATAGAAAATGACACCGACTTCTTCGACTCCGGCGCAGGGTCTATGGATGTAGTCAGACTAGTCGAAGAGATAAAAGACCTAGCCAACTTAGAATTACAGAACGAAGATGTCTATATGAACACAACGTTTGAGGAGTTCTACAATGTGGCTATATTGAAGGCCAGAGGCGGTTCCGGAAGTCAAGAGATAGAGTACGAAGGTGTAGAGATGGAAGTCAATAAAATGAAGATTAAATTCCCGACGCAGCTGTTCATTGATGGACAGTTTGTTAATTCTGATAATGGTATGTTATCATTGTGTTCATTTTTGTTTCTACTCATTTTTAGATCTTGATATTTTATTCTTATCCTTTAAAATACTTATATGCAGATTTTTTATGTCCCTAACATTTGGACATAACTTTTTGTGCTTTTTGAATTCTTGATGATTTATAATCATCGATATTTCTATTAAAAAATATCTTACAAAGACTTGTAACTGCATGATTCAGGTCTATTCAGTCTGTTCCATAAAATGACGAAACCAAAACAAAGATATATTGAAATGGGACCATTTCGAGACCCTTGTTTACTAAATAAAGAAAGAATCAAGGAAATAGGCTCACAATTTTCAGAGGAATCAGTGTACATACATAAAAAAATACAAACACACGAATTGAGAACCTCCTTTTTTGGAAGTCGGTTAAAAATATATGTTCTACAGGCAAAACTCTTACACTAATAAACCCAACGGACGAGAGCGTGATATGCAAAGTGCAGAGCGCCTCCGTCAACGACGTCGACAAAGCAGTGAAGGCGGCGAAAAAAGCATTCGAAGCAGGAGAATGGTCGAAAATCAGCGCTCGCGAGAGAGGACAGCTGCTGTTCAAGTAAGGACTATTGTATTACTAGACTTCTGCTCGCGGCTCCGCCTGCCTGTAAAAGTTTTCCGGGATAAAAGTAGCCTATAGCACTCCGGAGTAATGTAGCTTCCTATTAGTGAAAGAATTTTCAAAATCGGTCCAGCAGTTTCTGAGTTTATCCATTAAAAACAAACAAACCTTTTCTCTTTATAATATTAGTATAGATATAGTGGTAAACATATACAGACAGGGTATTGAAAGGTTCTGAGTTTGATTCTAAGGTCAGACTAAATTTCTGAGGTATATTCGCCTCGGAAATGGTCCAGAAAAGATTGACAGCAGAGCGTGGGTTATAAAAACTAATGTCATGTTTATTCTGGGATTTAATAACTTTTTTTTATTGATTTGAATGACGAGCCGAGCATGCCGTTCGCCTGATGGTAAGCGATACGACCGCCCATAAACAGTAGCAACACCATCCAGCACCTTGACTTACAAAGTACTGTGTGTACAAGTAATTCGAAAAGACATCAACAGAAAATGTAGTTTGGCTGTCATTATAGGAACTCTGGATCCTATTGAGCGGCGAAAACTTTCCCACATTGGATCTATGACGGCGCTTACGGAATGTATCCCATGTTAAGTCTCATTATGTCCAGTAGTTACACTGGCTACAATGTCCTTCAAACGGAAACACAACAGTGCATGCACACTGCTGCTTGGCGGTAGAAATAGACATTGCGGTGGTACCCTCTCAGCCGGACTCTCACATATGAGAGACCTACCACCAGTAAACTATAACTAAGCTAGTAAAAATCCTTAATTTTTTATCTATTTAAAGACTTTCACAATTAAACCTTTAACCAACTTTTACAGACTGGCAGATCTGATGGAACAACACAAAGAGGAGCTAGCGACGATAGAGACCATAGACTCCGGCGCGGTCTACACTCTGGCCCTGAAGACTCACGTGGGCATGTCCATCGATACTTGGAGGTACTTCGCTGGCTGGTGCGACAAGATCCAAGGGTCCACCATACCTATAAACCACGCTAGGCCAAACAGGAACCTGTGTATAACGAAGAAAGAGCCGATTGGTGTATGCGCTCTGGTCACCCCCTGGAATTACCCCTTGATGATGCTCTCGTGGAAGATGGCAGCTTGTTTGGCCGCTGGTAACACTGTTGTCATGAAGCCTGCTGCTGTAAGTTTTTTTTTGGTGACCTTCTCATTCTTGTCTGTAAAATATCTAAAAACTCGGTTACAATTCAAGCTCGATTAAAATCTCTTTTTATCTGTTGAATTTTAATATAGCTTACTCTTTGTTTCAAATCTATTTTCCTTCATTTAATAAAATTACTATAGTTCATTCGCATGTTTTTAGAATATACATGAATTTATCTTATTTTGTTAAGATTTGTTTTTATCAATCTCATACTTAAGTATTAGTTTGATTTACATTTATTCAAAGTTAAAGACAAAAATAACCTTTATTGGGTTTGGAGAATTTATTCACTCATAAAAGACTTATTACAATGAGTTTTAGTAAATTAAAAACATAAGAATAGGTAATAATAATTTAAAATATTTCTTGGCTCACAAATTTTCTTAGTTTTTTTTTTAAATACCTCTATTGATTCACATTCCTTTATCTCATTTGGTAGATTGTTGTATAATTGTGCACCCTCAAACATTATATTTCTCTTGCCATAATTGGTTCTGTGATGTCTTAATTTTATTTTATTAGTAGTCCTTAAATTGTGATGGAATATTCTTTTTGTAAATTGAATATCCGATTGTATTTTATTACTTAATATTTTTTTAAGTAGAATGCAAGTTGTATATGTGTATTATATAACATTTCTCGTTTCGCAGGTGTGTCCGCTAACAGCGCTAAAGTTCGCGGAGCTGTCCGCCCGCGCGGGTATTCCGCCAGGCGTCGTCAACATTCTACCTGGTAGTGGAACAGTTTGTGGACAAGCCCTGGCGGACCATCCGCTTGTGAGGAAACTCGGGTTTACTGGCAGCACTGAGATTGGTACGTATTAGTTATTATGGGTGTTCTTCGTGGCTTTTGGCGCATGGGGTAGGGAAGATACGTAACTGTTGCGTTCAAACAAATCTAATTGTATACTCGGGCTCGAAGGACCAAAAATTATGTTGAAGATTAGTGTTAAAATGACCCCACCAAGGTCATTTAACCTAAAATAAATATACTATGATCATTATTTTTTTTGAAATATATAAGGTTTTAAGTATAACTGTTTGCGAGTTCATAATGTATGCTAAGCAACATTGTGAACGCAAATATGCCAAAAAAGTGATAAAATGCTAATTAAGAAACAATGATTTTGGAAAGAAACGTGACTTGAGCGAGCATTTATTATTTAAAGAGGAAAAATGTCTATGTATAGTATATTTCAACACTAAGTGAGTGAAAAAAAAAATAAGGCTTGATATAAGTATGCCTTGATTTTGTACCTTTATCACAATCAATCCAATCGTCCTTTGGCAATTATGTAACAATTTCTTTAATGATTAATAATTTTATAGGTCAAACCATCATGAAGTCGTGTGCTGTGTCGAACATAAAGAAAGTGTCCTTGGAGCTGGGAGGCAAGTCGCCACTCATTATCTTCGAAGACTGTGATCTCGACAAAGCTGTGCGAAACGTAAGTTGAATCTGCTACATTTAATTTAATGATGTTAGGGGTCGTCCATTAATCACGTGATGTTTTTAGCGACTTTTGTACCCCCATCCTGGTGATATGTTGTGAGGTTTTACTACCCCTTCCCTATCAGAGATCACGTTTATTTCTTTTTTGTACAAAGTATCTTCAAAATGTTAGTGTATTATCTTCAAATACAGGTTAAAGTATATCTAATCTAATTTAAATTGAATCGCGCGCGAAAAAATAAATACACGTGATATATCACTAAATGAATCTTGGTCACAGGGCATGGCGTCAGTATTCTTCAATAAGGGCGAGAATTGCATAGCAGCCGGTCGTTTGTTCGTAGAAGAGAGGATTCACGATGAATTCGTACAGAGAGTTATAGCAGAGACCAAGAAGATGAGTATAGGCGACCCGTTGAACAGGGGCACTGCGCATGGACCGCAGAACCATAAGGCGCACATGGATAAGCTTATTGAGGTCAGTTACAGCCAGGATTACTGTAAAACAGGCTGAATAGGAGCGAAAGGACATGTCCAAAAACGGGCCTAAAATTCTAACCAAGACAGTTGATATATATTTGGATAGAACTCCTAAAAACTAGCCTTATACAATAAATCATTTAATTTTAAACACCTCCGAATTTGAGATTAATCTAATTTAATTTTGCTTGAAAACTGCACTTAATATGAACGTTTTTATAAAAGTTAGTTTTAAATGGAAAGGTCTAAAAATATTTTTTTTAATGAATCCAAGATCCATATTTTGCTCCTTTAATATCCCTAAAGTTTGAGCCTGGTTAGATTTTCAGGCCCAGCACCCATACAAAAAGCGGACATCTCCTTTAAGTCGACTTATCGCAGATTTTTCAATCATATTGTCAATCATTAAATAAGTTATTCGTAGGATAAAACACCCCATGAACCAATCGCAAAATTTCCATTGTACAAATAAAGTTTTTCAATTCACTTTTATATCAGTCAGGTTTTAATTTATTTGATAGATAACTTTTATTGGACTATTGATATATCAGCCCTTAAATGAATACTTCATAATAGTAAGTGTTCTTAAAAAAGTTATATTATTTTAACATCTACCCACTTGACATTGGCAAAATCACCGATGACACGGTGGAGCCATTTTTAAAAGAAGAAGAAAGAACTTAAAACCAAAGCCGAACCCATTCTTAAAGAAAATGAAGATTTGGATCTTTATCTGATAATAATTTCGAACTAAATTTCATTCGTCCCGTCACCCCGTTCGAAATAAGAATATCTGTAGGTGTTCACTTTTACTATAAACATAATATAGGAATATTCCAGAAGGAATTCCAATATGTGACTTTATAATTTTTTTAGTACGTGGAACGCGGTATAAAAGACGGCGCTAAGTTAGTGTATGGCGGCAAGCGCGTCGACCGCAAAGGGTTCTTCCTCCAGCCGACGATATTCACCGACGTCACAGATGACATGTTCATCGCTAAGGAAGAGTCGTTCGGGCCCATCATGATCATCAGCAAGTTTAGCAGCAAGTATGTATTGTTTTACGAAAACAATAAATAACACTAGTAGGAAACTAAACCATTTCTATTCCCAGTGATGGCGGAGAATTTAATTTGATTCTTTAAAGCTTATGCTCATATATCTAGCTTGAAATTATGCGGTGCATATGTCTTGCTGACTAGCTTTTTCTCGCAGCACCGCTCGTGTTATTTTTGTGGAATAAAAGTATCGTGTACTTTTCCAGGATAAAAAGTAGACTACATATTAATAAGCATGCCTGTGGAATATATTTTATCCACATGTCCACATTTCACATTTATAAAAATTTCCAGACCAACCTGTATAATATATTAACTAATAGACTTGGGTGAAATATTTTTTCAAATCAGACCAGTAGTTTCGGAGCCTATTCAATGCAAACAATCAAATCTTTCCTCTTTATAATATTAGTATAGATTATATGAGCTAATTATTAATACTTCATATTAACAACAAACCCTTCCCAGGAACCTGGACGACGTGGTCCGCCGCGCGAACGCGACCGAGTACGGGTTAGCGAGTGGCGTGTTCACGAAGGACGTGTCGCGCGCGCTGCAGATGGCGGAACGCGTGGACGCGGGCACAGTGTTCGTCAACACTTACAACAAGACGGACGTTGGCGCGCCATTCGGAGGGTTCAAGCAGTCCGGATTCGGGAAGGATTTAGGTAATAACTCCATAGAGGCAGCTCTAATTGGGTATAATTTATTTATCAAAAAATATTTTAACGTAAGGTTTTGGTCCCCTGGCATCCAAACTAGGTTTAACCTGTATTTTGGGCGACAGTTTCCTCCGCAAGTATAATATTGACTTAAATATTATAAGTGACATGTATGAAGTAGAATAGCGTTATAATAACAACCTGCGTAGTTGACTAAGGCCTGAAAACCTTCTCAGTAGTACAGGAGGCCAGTGCTCAGCAGTGTAATGGCGCTACTTTGTAATTATTGAGGCAAATACAGGCCTAATTCGATAGACAGGTCTCCATGACGGTAGAACTGTATATTTTTCCTATAACTAATTCAATTAATATAATGATAATAAATTCAAATATAGCGTTATAAGAAAGCCTTAATTTAGTAGTAATATCATTATGTACCTTGTATAACAAAAAACTGTTCTTAAAAAGATAAGAGCTGGATAGTATATTAAACATTTATTATTTGTTTCAGGTCAAGAAGCACTCAACGAATATCTCAAAACGAAAACTGTTACCATTGAGTACTAAATAATGTTTTATAACAAGTGACTGAATGTATATGTAATTAAATAAATTGTACATAGTAGATAAGTTCTGACATATATATAATATATATAATTACGTTTTACACTGTAAGATCTGAATTTGTGTCAATCTATTTTAATAAATAAATTTAAAATTATATATTGTATTTTAGTACACTTTCCAAACTGCTATCAGTGTTACCTTAGATGCCAAAATTACCTACTATTAAACTACGCTGCCCTAAACTGAACAGTGCTGCTATGAACTGAACTGAGTTTATCTAAACAGAACTGCGCTGCCCTAAGCTAATCTGAACTACGCTGTCATGAACTGATCTGAGTTTATCTAAACAGAACTGCACTGTCTTAAGCTAATCTGAACTGAGCTCATCTTCAACTCTTAAGTTATATATCTGAATTCACATCCTTCACATGATTACTTTAGTAGATGAAAATACTATCCATGATTTTTTTAGGTAGATGCCTAGGACAAGGCGTGTAGTATGTACTACATACTACATAGGTATTGTAAGCATTTTCATGTGCATATAGGTACTGTAATTATATGTTTACAAACTTAGTTGAGTGGAACGATACTCTGTAGTGTATGCGCTAGTAATAGATTTCTGTAAACATAGGCGTATAAAGAGGAAAGCCGGGTGGGCCGTGCCCACTCCAGAATTGCTTGGTGCTCACCCCAAGGATTTTAAGGCAGCCTACTACTACCATATTTTTTTAAACGAACTAAATTTTCATATCGGCAAGCACACATAAGTCATTTTATTTTGTAAGTCTAGGACCAGTGTCCTGTCACTAGCTACGCCAATGCCGTTAAACGTTTAAACTTTATCTGCAGTTATCTTTACTTTGGTAGTTTCAATTTTTTTTATAATGTGTGGATATTGTTTCGTAAATTAAGTTAATTCCGTGCGCTGAAATGTATGGAACGTATCCTCAAGGCCGTTTGCTCAGGGGAGGGCCTTAAATAGTTCTTGTATTCGAACGAACCAACATACCATACCAGCCCTGTATTATATACTGCCCACAGCTGAGCACGGGCCTTCTCTACAACTGAGAGGGTTTAGGCTTAAGTCCACCGCGCTGGCCTAGTGCGGGTTGGCAGAGTTCACATACCTTCGAAATTCCTATAGAGAACTTCTCAGATATGCAGGTTTCCTCGCGATGTTTTCTTTAAACGTTAAAGCGAGCGATAATTCACAAAGAATACACACAAACTTTTAGAAAAGTCAGAGGTGCGTGCCCTTGAGTTTTGAACCTGCGGACATTTATCTCGGCAGTCCGTTCCACTCCCAACTAGGCTATCGCCGCTTGTGTATGGAACCAACATGTGTATAAATATGTAATTACATATTGTAGATTCCGAGTATCACACAAAAGGTGTATAAATGCACCAAGGAACACAATTATATAAGTTGAAATTGATACCCATTGAGGCTAAATAAAAATACGGAGCAAAGTATGCAAATTAAAAAAAGATTGCCAGCATAAAGCTTAATTCTGCGTCAACAGGAATGTATTGATCTGTCACGTTGACATTTGTCAAAATTTCTGTTTTGAATGTTTTGACGTCTTGGTTCGTCTGCAAAAATATATTTATCAATAAAAAATCACAGTAAAATATATCTAAAATGAGCAAAGCAAAGGTGCCATTGCGCGATGTATCGCCTTTTCTGAAAGCCTTTAGGGATTTGTTACTTGGAGTGAGTATTTCATGAATATTAGAAGGAAATATATTATGTAACCTAAAACGTTGTAAATATTTGGTAATTTTTTTAGAGGAAACACACGAATGCTCTGCGTTTCGAACCGATGATCTCGGCCCGGACGCAGCCACCTCCACAGATTCCTGATGGCGTTACACACAAGTGAGTTCTAAACTAAAACCTAAGAAGTGCTGTAGTACAATACTAGCAATTAGTATTCCTTGGTTATAGATAACCAAGGACTCAGACTGGACTAAGGCCTAAACCCTCTCAATTGTAGAGGAGGCCCGTGCTCAGCAGTGGGCAGTATATAATACAGGGCTGGTATGGTATGGTAATAGATAGAATTTTCTTCAATTTGTAATTTTTTTTTAACCTGAGTACTAAATGGATAGTTAATTGTAAAGTGAACATCATGATTTCTTACTTTGCTTTTAATATATAGCTTTAATGTGAGTTCCATTTTCCAGACACGCCCACAACTACTACTATACTAGGGATGCTCGTCGAGAGGTAGCTCCACCCATTGATCTCAGCAAGAAATTGCTTACAGAGAGTTCAGACAAAGGGTTAGTGAAATTACATCTAGGCTATCATCATCTAAGTATATACAAACAGTTAGGAGCAGAATAACACTTTTTTGTTTGAATTTTAATCTTGAACTTAAGGGATCTTAACAATATTTGAACATGGATGTTGTACCAAAAAGAACCAACCTTAGTTGTCAGATGTTGTAATGTACACAGAATAGTTTCAATAGTAATGGGTTATACATAAGTATAAACATTGCAAGGTGCTAAATTATTTTTTGCTTTCAATATGTGAATTTTCTTTGGTTGCTCAACACAACTCTTTATACAATTTTTAATTATATTGAAATTGTTCTCTTTGGTTCCTTTTAGCATAACTATGTCATTAGAATAAAATTAGAATTCTTTCCTTATCGAGACCAGGTCAGTTAAATCTTATACCTTTGAATTTGTGAAGTATGAATGTAATTTTATTCACAGGGCACCAAAGGCAGCTCGCAATGTGATGCCCACTCCTGGCCAAGTCTACCAATGGGACAATCACTATGAATAAAAATGATTGTTGATTAGTCAATACATGGATATATGCAGTACATTGTTTTAAGTTAAATATAAAGTATGTAGTCTGGCTTTTTGTTTTTAACCTTCTGTCACTCAAGGTATAGTTAATTTCACGGAGAAAAAATATTATAGGCTTAACAAATTCAATCCATAGTAAGCAGGGTAAATCCTTTCTGCAAAATGTGTAAAGAGTGTTTTTAAGACCTCAAAACCTACAAGTGCAATAAAGACATATACAAGACAATTTAAAAAGAATACCTTTACCTATGCTTCATCAGGTTAACCACATGTGTATGGAGGCTCTAACTTGACTGACCAGAAGTCGGACATGATAGTCACCCTCTGCAACTCCCAATACTGGCTAGTCCTTAGAAACAGGAACTTCCTATGCTTATAAGTTTTAACACAAACCATCAACAGATGACTATGCATTGTAGTGATTTATAACTACAGACAATTTGTCTTTATTAAAAAGGTTTCTAAAATTAAAGAAATGCAATATGAATGAGTTTTTATGAAAAGAATAGACCATTTAATCCTCAGATTATATTTTCTGTAATAACAAGCACTATCAGCAATAAACATAAGTAAAACAACAATTTATACCACACACAAATAGAGACGATGGGATCAGCACAAACACAATGGGAATCTTTATTCATAAATTGAATTTTCTTATAAACCAACAGTCACTTATATCTTACAAAAGATTATACTTGAAAAGTATGATAAATAAGCTGCACATATCGAGAGCTTTAACTTTGCTGATACATTTTAAATATTTTAATACCCTCATAAAAGAAAAACGTCATAAAAAAAGAATAATGTGTAAAATTCAATAATTACTATTCGTATATAATAAACATTTTTTTTTTTAAATAAGAACTTTCAGTCCTGAAATTATATTACTAAACGTTATCATTTTTCATTTTTCTTCCGGCAGACATTTTTTTTTTAGCACGTGTGCCTTCTATTTTTCGAACGTCAAACTTGACATTGGCCGAATTGTCGTAAAAACGATACGGCCAACCATAACATATTGGAATTGGAATATCATTATTGATTTCACCATTGCGATAAAATGATATCCCCAGCGTAGATTTCGAGAATAGTAGTAGAATAGAATCGCTTTCATTTTATGGTCATTTAGTTCGGCATTTTGGAGGCAGTTTAATAGTAAATGCATAGCATTTCAACTAAATCTGGCTCAATTCTATTTGTTCGATGTGCATAGTCGAAGCTTGGTAATACTATTATTTGGCAAATTCGTGCGGAGTGAAAAGCTCTGGGTTGAATATTATCCAGTAATTTCTAATAATTAGGGTAGTTTCTTTGATAAATTATAAACCTAGATAGAGTGACGCGCTGCAATGAAACTAAAACAAACAGGCCGACTTTTCTTAAGTAAGTATGCGTGACAAGTTTGTCATACTCTATCGCTGCATCATTCTGCGTATTATTGTGTGCGCGCATAATGATACCAGTTATTACATGGTTTCTATGAAAATGGGGAGAAAATTATATCCATGAAAAGCAACAAAAAATAATTCACTTGAACTCATTTAGTGGACAACTGTTGGCCTCTATTTTTTTCGACGCGTTTGAAACGTTCAGTTTCTATCTAAGTATATAACAAAGGGTAGTTTATTCCAAATTTATGAGTGTGTAACCGACATGAAGTTAATTATTTGTATGTAAGTATATATCTAATAATTTCATGGTAACTCTAAAGTGATGTGTCCTGAGACTTGTACCCGCTGGTGAGCTGCTGAAGGAATGTATCAATGTGTCCTTTTTCTATCCCTTTCTTTGACGATCGCTCATCAACTCAATAAAGACTGCCGTGTCTCGCATATTCGGTTTGCCGCAAATAGATGAAAGATCACGCTAGTATACAGAAACTACTGGATTTTTTGTATTTTTATTTCCTTACCCTCTAAACAATTCGACCTTCCCCACATTTGGGAATTTTCACACAATTTTCTTTTTAATTATGGAAAAGTTAATACAATTTGTGCAATACTGACAATACATTTATTTATCCTGTGTTTGAGGTCTTTTTTATACTCAATAATAATATCAGCAAAGTTAACAATAGACCACAAAAACAAATGCACATGTTGAGAAAAAGTTATTCGTACAGTATTTATAAATAAACATCTATATGTATCATATTACGTAGATTCAATTTAAACTTTATAGTTTATACATTATGATCTATTTGATTTCAATACTTATAAATTACAACGTTATAATTGTAATACATTAGTAATCTACTTTCAGATACATCCATTTGCCAATATTAATGTATATCTAAGTACAGTTTATACAAGTCTCATCTGCATAATATTTTTTATTACAATAAAATTATGCATATTATATTGCCAAATACATTTCTCCAATACAACTTCAAATTTAACCAATATTTTGTTTTAATAATATTGAGATTTAATTAAGGTTATAGAATTTATATAAATATATGGTAAATACTACTTAGTCATACAAAAAGTGGGATTTGTTTCATAAGCAGTTAACAACATATTTTATTGTGTCAAATTAGACATAATTATATAAGATTTTTAAATTAGGTATACCATTTATATTATGCCAATATTATATTATTATTCACTGTGTTATCCTTTATAATATAATACTTAAAACCATACATACTCCCTTTTACTGACATCTACTTCATATAATAATCTAGTCAGTTTAATTTCAACAAGATTCATTACACACATTTGATATTTCTCCTAAAACTATACAATACCAAAATTACATACCTACTTCAAGATATTAATATTTAGTTTGTTGACATAATTTAATGGAAATTTTATATTGAAACATTCTTACTATAATTTTTTTTTTGCAACTTTAAGTTCGAGATAACATGACGATATTAACCTACTATCTTAATTATAATGGTATTAGTCACTGGAATCCGTGGAGTCGTTGGGCATTCGAATTTGCATTAATGACAGGTTCCCGAAACTGAACGTTCTGTTCCGAGGCGGCCGGCGCGACCTGTAGGTAAACCTGTCAAAAAAATTTGTTAGTACATACATACATAGTATCACGCCTCTGTCCCATAGGGGTAGGCAGAGTCTATGGATTGCCACTTTGCTCGATTCTGGCACACTACTTTCGCTTCCTCTACCTTCATCAATCTAAATCTGACATTCGAAGGTTCGGTGCGGTCGACCCCTGCCGGCCCTTCCATCCACACTCGCCTTATATATCCTATTTGTTAGTGATGTGATTATATTACATAGAATTACAGCCTTAAGAGCACGCCATAAGATGTATTTTTGAGAATCAAAGTTTGTTACATTACAATATTTTATGAAGTATCCGCTAGCTAAATTCCACTAAAGAAGACATTTTGGCCTTACTCTTATCAAAACTGATAAGCCTGAATAATAAGCCTAAATATAACTGACTAGCTTTTGCCCGCGAATCCGCCCGCGTGATTATGTTTCCCGGTATAAAAAGTAGCCTATGTTACTCGGTGATAACGTAGTTTTATATTCGTAAAAGAACTTTCAAAATAGGTCCAGTAGTTTTTGAGTTTATCCATTACAAACAAACAAACAAACAATCAAATCTTTCCTCTTATTATTATAGATAACCGCTTTAATTTCGTCTTTTATTAAGAAAATATTATTATGTTCATACCTTTGTCATTTATCTTCTCCGTCCACTTGTTTCCTGAACTGCATGGCGTCTCCGTAAGCCTTCTTCACAGCCTTCCTATCCGTTGGCTTCCTCGACTCGACCAATTTAGCTTGATCCACACTCTTCTCAATACCCAAAGGCTCAAGTTTATTCGGAGGTAACCACTGCCACGTCCTTTTGACGTCAAAGAACAGTACCAAATAGAGTACCGGTTCGTGCGAATGGTTTTTCTTTAGGTTGAGCACGTCTTGCGGAGGTACCGGGAGAGGTACCCCGTTGTATATGAATCCCTTTGGCATTTTCGGGTCGATGATTAGTGCCGGGTACCATGGGTAGCCTCTGTGCGGAATATATTTTCATTGTTTTTTATTTGAGTATAAGGTAAACTATTTTTTGGTTACATTGGCTGGTATATTTAAAAAAATATATTATATATTGTGTTAACTGACTGCAGTACGTTTAATTACCTGCACTTAGCCCAGACAAGCTGCAGTGGCTCCAGTTGTAAATCCGACAATGGATTTTTCACCGGTGTTCTTGACGATGACGACCGAGTGCCGCGTCCCTATAACATCATTATTGTTACTACGATTTAGTAATTTAGCTATTAAAGGTTTCGGATTTGTCCGTATTTATTATACTCGCAGCTTTGTCTGGGAAGTCCTTTCCGTTTATGGATGTCAAGTCTTACAGAATGAACCCAAGGGAGCCAGACCTACGGCTTTTAACCACATTTAGGTTTATTTATTGATGTGTATTACAATAGTCAATAATAAAAGTTGTACATTTCTAGTTATCAGACAAAACAAGTCTCTATAGAAAAATGTGGCTAACTGAAAGCTCACAGAAATATTCCACAACATACTATGCCTTGTACAATTTTTTTTTTTACTGTTTCTTGTTCAGATCGTGATATGAATATTTATAACATGCAGGTTTGTGGACCTTGACAGGTGTGGTGGGTTCGTTGTCGGAGGCGTCGGTGTGCGGCGCGCGGCGCGTGCGGCGACGCGGCTCGGGCCCGCTGCCGCCCTCCAGCGTCGAGTCCAGCGTCGAGTTGTAACTAGACCTGTAATCATATATTACTACTGTTATTCATATAGCTAGTACGCACTCTATTGCGATTGCGCAAGTTAGTCAGTCGGTCGGCGCTTGACTGCGTAATTTTGTTGGTGAAACTTAAGATATTGAACTATTCGTTCTCGGAAGACAGGTCATTCATTCCACCTTTTTTTTTATTGCATTGAATGACGAGACGAGCATGCCGTTCGCCTGATGGTAAGCGATACGACCACCCATAAACAGTAGCAACACCATCCAGCACCTAGACTTACAAAGCACTGTGTGGCATTCCACTGCGCTCGTCATCCTGAGACATAAGATATTAAGTCTCATTATGTCCAGTAGTTATACTGGCTACAATGTCCTTCAAACCGAAACACAACAGTGCATGCACACTGTTGCTTGGCGGTAGAAATAGACATTGCGGTGGTACCCACCCAGACGGCCTCTTACATAATGAGAGACCTACCACCAGTAAATGCCACCTAGAAATGCCTCCAGCCAGAACTGTGTCTTTCTGGACATCATTTTTACTGCATCATTTTTTCTGGAATGAACTTCCCTCATGGCTTTTCCTCGGCGTTAGGCCCTTCTTCAAACTAAGTTTGCAACATTCTCCGCAGTAGGCAGCGGCTTAGCTGTGCCTCTGGCATTAACGACGTCCACGTTTATGGGTGACCATAACCACTTACCATCAGGTCGTGGTGATGGCGTAACTCGTTCGCCTTGGGAGGCAACAAAAAGACACCATAACAGACTTACATAGAGATTTCTATGCAACTTGAATGGCTATAATTACTTCACTAACATAACTACATAGGACTTAATAGACCTTTTGGAATAATAAAATAACAGTACAGTCAGCAGCATAAGTAGCTGAACAAATTCAAAATTTCAAATTGCCTACATACTTTTGTATTCTTGCTAATCATTTTTTCTCTTCACAAAAATAAAATAAAAGAAATTTACTTACTTCAAACGAAGAAAAAAAAATTTTTCAGTTTAACTTAACGCATATGTATATGTATAGGCGATTTGAAATTTTGATTTTGTACAGTTACTTATGCTGCTGACTGTACATATAACTTACCTATCGCTAGTGCTGAGCGAACAAGAGTGATCCGACACGTTCGCTTCGTCGTAGTGAGTACACGACGAACACGAGTGAGACCACGCGGAACTACTGCTCGACGACCTGCAATTAACAATCAACAATAACAACAAACGCACACGACACGAGAATATTTTTATTACTCACTAGCATTGCGCGCGGCTCCGCCCGCGTGGAAAAGTTTTTCCGGGATAAAAAGTAGCTTATAGCACTCAGGAGTAATGTAGCTTCCTATTAGTGAAAGAATTTTCAAAATCGGTCCAGTAGTTCCTGAGATTAGCGCGTTCAAACGAACTTCAGCTTTATATAATAGTATAGATAAATATGTAAACATATTTAATTATGTATGCATTCACTACCAGCCTACCTGAGTCATGGTGGCCGCAATTATGGATAGTCCAGTACCCTAAGCACGCGTTTAAGCCATATCGTATAGTTAACGTAATGGTTTCGACTAAGTGTATTTTTGTATGGAAATTTGAACAGCGCCGCGGTGAGCGTATTTGGAACTAAAATACGACAGCGTGAACATTGCGCGCGTGTAAATTTCAAATAGTAAATCGAGTAACCATAGACAAGCACGTGTCAAAATGTATAGAAAATGTCAGCACTTTGACGTATGGTATCGTCTAACGAATCCTACTAAACGCAAAAGTTTGTATGTATGGAACTATGAATGTATGTTTGTTACTCTTTGACGCAAAAACTACTGAACGGATTTCGATGAAATTTGGCACACGGGTAGATCATGTCCTGGATTAACACATAGGCTACTTTTTATCCCGGGAAAATATAAAGCGGGACTTTTATCCCGGAAAAACTTTTTAACGCGGGCGGAGCCACGGGCAAAACCTAAATTAGTAAATACGTTAACTTACTCGATACGAATACTATACGGTAGCGCGTAAACACATGCTAAGGGTACAGTATATCTATACTAATATTATAAAGCTGAAGAGCTTGTTTGTTTGTTTGGTTGGTTGAACGCGCCAATCTCAGGAACTACTGAACCGATTTTTTTTTTTTCATTAATAGGAAACATTACTCCTGAAAGCTATAGGCTACTTTTATCCCGGGAAAATATTTTAATCCCGGAAAAACTATCACGCAAGCGGAGCCGCGAGCAATACTAGTGTGACATAGAATTGACCTGATTGATTGATTTGAAATAAAAAATTCCCAGCGTGGAGCGACTTCTGAAGGAAGTTAGTACATTATATTGGTGCCGCGTTGTTAACTGACCTCGACAATGCGAAGTCACTATCTGACCCTACTTCGCCGGCGGGTCCGCGATACTGCAGGAACGAAGCCGGCACTGCCGTCGACATCGGCTTGCCGTCTGATCCGGGCAGAGACCTGGATATTAAAATAAATATTGTAAAATCATTCATCATACCAGCCCTGTATTATATACTGCTGAGCACAGGCCTCCTCTACTACTGAGAGGGTTTAGGCCTTAGTCCACCAAGCTGGCCTAGTGCGGGTTGGCAGACTTCACATACCCTCGAAATTCTTATGGAGAATTCTTAGGTATGTAGGTTTCCTCACGATGTTTTCCTTCACCGTTATAGCGAACGATAATTGATAAACAATACACACGTAACTTCGAAAACACAGAGGTGTGTGCCTTGGGTTTCGTGCCTCCGGACATTGTCTCGGCAGACCGTTCCATTCCCAACTAGGCTATCGTCCACTGGATTTGTAAAAACATTACTTTTTTTAAAAGCATATTTCTATAATCATCATCAACATCGAAAGAATTATGAGTGAATTTTGTTTTAATGGAAAGGAGTAAGGTTTATACGGAAGTATATTTCGCCCGCTAATCAGACCATATGAATATTTGGATTGCATAAACATTTTGGAAGCAAGTTTTGATTACTATTTTTCCGGTTTTAATCTAATATTGATAAAGGTCGCAGGAACGCGCTGGATGCGGGCCGCTTTTGACAGGTCCATCTGGAAATCTTTAGGGGAGGCCTATGTTCAACAGTGGACGTAGTGTGGCTGATCATGATGATGATGAATCTATTAAAACTGGAGTAAGGTAATTTTATAGTAACAGTATCTCGACAACACTATTATTTCTTAGTAATTCGTTCGCCAATAAACCATTAATAAGCAAATGAATTACATCTTTTCTTTTTACATATTTACCTGAACAAATCGGGCGACGAGGTGGTGACATCTTTCTCTTGCTTGCGCGGCCTCCCGCGTCCTTTCTTCTTGGGCGACGTTTCCATCGCGGGCCGACCAAGGCTTGCTGATAACGTCGGAAGGGATGCTGGAAAACGGCTCATTTTGTATCTAATGATATTATAGCAAAAGAGGTAAGGAGGGGGCGTTAGGTATAAGAGACGTCAACACCCTTTGGATGGCATAGATTTGTAACCCGTTAGTGCGTTGCCCTCAGCATGGTTACTTAAACTCAAGGGTTGCGAGCGCCTAAAGCGTTCACCCGAAAGTCCGGTGTGGCCAGAAAAGCCGACTCGCGTCAGGCTACTGGCCGTTAGGGCCAAAACAAAAAAAATATATAATCTTAGCCCGTCATGATTCAATAATCATAAAAGTTACTCTAATAGGCCGAAATTAATAAAAAAAACATTAAATGGAATGATTAAAATGAAAATAGTAGAGAACGCGCTCAGATAACGTAATTAAAATAATTATTTTTGTAATCGATCATTTTGGATATCGATTATAATTTCGTTAAATAAAAAAAAACACACACATAACGTAATTAAAATGTATATAAAATTTCCTGTTATTGAATATGAAATGTATTAAGCCCCATCTTCACATTATATCAATACCAACACAGACTCACCATCCGATCCGAAACTCTTTGTCGGTGCCGTGACAGTCGACGGTGTTACTAACAACGTTGGTTTCCTGAGACCTCCCATAAGACCCAAACTAGTCACTGAAATGGACAAAACAATACATTGCGCCTCTATGTTAAGCTGTAGCGATTTGTGCCTCAATTAATGATTTTTGTACCGTGGATTATAGTTTTTAATCGATTGCAGGTATATCGATTATCGATAATTGAGTGGAAATATTAACTATCGATACTTGTGTGGATATATCGATTATCGAAACTTATGCGGAAATATCAATGTTGCATTCTGTGGATATATCAATTAAAATCGATATTTATTCGGATAATTCGATTATCGCGAATTATGTTATTTTAGTTAGCGAAGGGACTGTATATGGCAGGTCCATAATTTACTTGAGAATGTGGATTACAAAACTATCGATCCACGTTTGATAATGAGCCAGTGGGCTTAGAATGTGACAAAAAAACACGTCACGTCTCCGTTTCGTCTTATTGGGATTGGTTGAGAGACTGACGTATTGGTCTCTCGATCAATCACAAACATCAAAATTAAACGACATCGTTTTACGAGTTGCGTCTTTGTGTCACATTCTAAGCCCACAGTTCTAATGACATTTGCACCAGCGAAGCATCTAGCAACTACTAAAGTTCCTAAACGATATCAACATCAATATTTATCTATTTTTGAATATAACTCACGTGGCGGGCTTTCTGTCTGTTTGTTCGGCGATTTCTCCGGCGTGGCTAGTTTGATGGTCCGTTCTGTTGTTTTAATGATTGGCGCCGGCGTTTCTGAGTCCGAAGTTGGTGTCTCTGTGGTAACAGGATTATAAGGTAAGATTAATAGTTGTCACATAACTATTGTATGTAATTGAATGATACAGTTAAGTTAGGAATATATTAAGGCGATATTAAAAAGTTTTTAGAGGCTTAAAAATTATTCATCGATTTTAATTTGATTTTACTTTTTTGGTGTACAAATATTGTAACTAAAGATTAACGCCTGATGCGAGCCTCTATAACTGCGCCCATGAATAACGTAAAACATGGTCTATGCCCTGTGCCCAGAGACCGCTGGCACAGCCCTAGTTACGGCATTGGTCATAGAACACAACGAAGACACTGATAGGGTTTCAAAAGGTTTTTTTTTTATTGCATTGAATGACGAGACGATCATGCCGTTCGTCTGATAGCGACACGACTGTATAAACAGTAGTAACACCATTCAGCACCTTACGTAACAAAGTACTGTGGCATTTAACTGCGCTCGTAATCCTGAGACATAAAATGTTAAGTCTCACTGGCTACAATGTCCTTCAACCCAAAACACAACAGATGCCCACTGCTGTTTGGCGGTAAAAACAGACATTGCGGTGGTACCCACCCAGACGGACTCTCACATATGAGAGACCAGTATTATAATAATAATAATAAAAACATTTATTGCACACTAAAAAAGAAAGAACATAGCACATTAACAAAAATAAATAAATAAAAAATAAATAAAAACAACAGTAGCAAATTTGAGTGCATTGTTCCGAATGTAGTCAGTAGTGGACAGTGGTTTGTGTGCAAATGGAATCTATTCAGTGTGAAGCCGCGGGCTAGCCGCGACGCACTGATCTTCCATAGACCCGTCAGACGTTGATAGCGCACGGACGTGTTGATTAAATATCAAAAATATATTAAATTAATTATACATATTATTACAATAAATATCCATTCAATAAATACGGGAATAATAGTAAATAGATATTCGTACCGTGTCTCGCAGCGCGCGTGGAGGGCGCGGCGCGAGTGCGGGCGCGTGCGTGCCGCCCGCCGCGCCGCCCGCGCCCGCGTCCGCGTCCGCGCCACCACCCGCGCGCACCCGTACTGCGCCCCGACGCGCTCGCAGACGCCGCGGGGGACGGATCGCGCTGAGACCGAAATTGAAATATTGTTTGTTTGCCTTTATATTCGCGTATTAATAGGGTAGTTGATTACTTTTTAAAATAAATTTATAAAAAAAATATGTCATCCTAAATCTAGCGGAAAAAAAATCAAAATACAAGCAATAATAAATTAGTCATATGCTTTGGTATTTGGTGGCATCTGTCAGATAAGGGAAATAGCAGAATGTGACATCACCGAGTATCGCTGGACATAACGCTACGTGTGTGAGAAAAAGACAGCGCGATATCCGCACCACGCCCCCATTTCATCCCACAACAATATTTCAAACATGAATAACTATTTTATTTTTCATCCAATTTTGATGGTGATTTCGTAGCAGTTTTTTTTCCGTATTAATATCTGTTACATGTAAAATATTTAAAAAAATCAAACATAGGAGACTACCCTACTATGTGGAAGTTTAGTAACTCTGTACAATGCAATTCAAATAAGAATAGGATCGACGTTGCGCCATATTGTGACATATAAATAATTAAATATTAATTTAACAATAACTTTTTAAATAAATCTGATGTAAGAGTCAATTACGAAGCCAATTTACTGGTGGTAGGTCTCTCATTATGTAAGAGGCCGTCTGGGTGGGTACCACCGCAATGTCTATTTCTACCGCCAAGCAACAGTGTGCATGCACTGTTGTGTTTCGGTTTGAAGGACATTGTAGCCAGTATAACTACTGGACATAATGAGACTTAACATCTTATGTCTCAGGGTGACGAGCGCAGTGGAATGCCACACAGTACTTTGTTAGTCAAGGTGCTGGATGGTGTTGCTACTGTTTATGGGTGGTCGTATCGCTTACCATCAGGCGAACGGCATGCTCGTCTCGTCATTAAATGCAATAAAAAAAAAAAAAAAAAAAAAATTAGACAAAATAAAATAAACCGTTATTGATATGCTAATAAGTTTTCTATGCAAATTTTGTACTTTTTAAGTGACATTTGACACATAAAGGTCATTGACGCTCTTATCTTTTATGAATCGCATTGTACAGTTGTTATTGACACTTACTTTACGCATACGCATACTCACGCCTTTTATCCCCGAAGGGGTAGGCAGAGGCGCAACTAATGCACCCACGTTTCGCCATTTTTATTCCGTCCCATGATGTGATAGGGGGCGAGCCTATCGTGACACTTACTTTAATGAGTCAAAAATGGCGAATAGTTTACGATAACTGACTATTCATTTTAGTGAGTTTGCACTTCATTTAACATATTAAACTACATACATGGTTACAACTATAGTTATTAAATAGACAAAAAAATACTTAAGCAATGTATCATGTTATTCAACTTAATATCTTGAAGTGTAGTAATATCTTGACTGCCTCGTTGGCATGGTTGTATTACGGTACGACAGCAATGCTGAGGTCTTGGGTTCGATCCCCGGGTCGGGTAAAGTGATATTGGGTTTTTCGAATCAGTATCAGCCCGGAGTCTGGAATTTGTGCCTGATATGGCGAAAGGCTCGCCCTCTATCACATTATGGGACGGAACACGCATAGCGAAAAGTGGGTGCACTATTTATACCTCTGTCTACCTCTTCGGGGATAAAAGGCGTGAGTGTATGTATGTATCTTGTAGTTACTACTTACAGTAGGATTGTCGTCGTCAGTCTCCGGTTGTGGCGTGCGATGTCGTCGCTCACTGCGCGCCACCGACGTCGCGCGCTCACTTCGGCTCTCTAAAAAATATTTTAGCCTCTATTCTATATGACCTAAGGGATACTTCTATAGAGCAAAATCTTAGATTAACAACAAAATCCAAAATATGTCGAAACAATTTGTAGCATCCCATTAGACTTTGATCTTTTTTTATATGAGATAAAAAAAATCTGCTCACTGCTCCACTAGTGACTTCGTCCTAAATAAAGTAACCAAAACAAAAATATTACCTTTCGATACTCAAGAGCACCATAATTTTTTGCTAATAATAATAACTTTAACGATTATAATACATAGTTTAAACAGTTCAGTATTTTCAGCTAACTATCGATTGATTTTTATAAACAAACCGTAATCGCTATCTTCAAACAAATAATTAAAAAGGAACAATCAGAATAAATAAAATATTCCTACAGACGAATTACATTTTTATTTTATTCTTATCATTGTTTCGCAGTTAGCATTGGAATCATTTCGCACCTTTAGGACGAAAACGACACAATTCAATAAAATCGAAAATTGAGTTATCGTCATAAAATTACTTAAAACTAAATTTTCAATACAACAATAGTTCCAACCTCGACATATTCAAGCGGGAAAAGGACAAAACTATTATATCGGTCCCTTTTTAATTATATTTTCATAAAAAGGGACCAGTTTTAAGTCATTTTATGACGACATTTTTTTTTTTGCATTGCGTCGTTTTCTTCCTAAACGTGCGATTTATTGAAATCAGCTGTAAACCGTTCTATATCAATGTAGTTTAAAATATAATTACCAGGCGTCTTCTCCTTCTCGGACACAGCGCGTCGCGTGGTCAGAGCCGCTGCGGGTGTGGCGGGTGTGGCGGGTGTGGCGGGGGGCTCGTCCCCCGCCTCGCCGAGCCCCGCCAGGCCGGCGAGTCCGGCCCCGCGCAGGTCGCGCCGCGCCTCGCGGAATATCGGCAGGCATTGTTCGCGCATCTTTACACCCGCTCTATAAATGACGAAACCATTGTTGAACTTCGGGCGGTCATCTATATATATATATCCCTTCCTAGCCGATTTCGGCCACGGCGGCCAATCTCAACGGAGATCAGCCAGGTGCGCGGGAGATATTATAGTGCACAGGTGTGTGCGCAGTACACAAGTGCACTCACTATTCCTTCACTCTCATAGTCCGGTGAGACGGCATGACCGGAGAGAGATCAGGCGCAGGACCAACGGCTTTATGTGCTTTCCGAGGCACGGGGGTATCACACCGACAACTTCCTGACTCCGAGCTGCGACTGAGTAATTTTTAAGATGGAAAAACCCAGTAACAATGTTTTTGGCCCGACCCAGGATTCGAACCCAGGACCTCAGCGCGCAAATCGTACTCGTAACGCGTACGCAATACAACTACGCCACCGAGGCAGTCAGGCGGTCATCTATACTAATATTATAAAGCTGAAGAGTTTGTTTGTTTGAACGCGCTAATCTCAGGAACTACTAGACCGATTTTGATAATTCTTTCACTAATAGGGAGCTACATTACTCCTGAGTGCTATAGATTACTTTTTATCCCGGAAACACTTTTCCACGCGGGCGGAGCCGCGCGCAATGCTAGTCCTTCATAATTTAACATTTGTCTTTGATATAATAGGAGCGTTGTGACGCGTATTTTTTTTTTAATGCGGCAATGACAATTTTCCATACATGACGTTAAAAAAATTATCGAATTTTATTTCTTTACAGCTTCTTGATAATACGCAATTTTAAACATGCTTGATTCCGAAGCATAATATATAGGGAAGATTATTTATTAATGACAAAATACAACATTTCTGACTTATGAACATTAAATTAAAATTCAAAACGTTACGTTACCTACAATAATGTAAAAAGATTCATATATCGACTGTTCTACTCACTTATAAAACACAGTATCTTTGTTATTATACGTGAGGCAGTTATCGATCATCAGTTTAAAGTCCGCTTCGACGTCGTCTATCGTCTTGTACAAGCCTCTATCAAGCTTCTTGCCCATCGCGCTCAGGTCCATTGGATGTTTCACTATCGTGCTGTAGTCTGGTACCTGGTAAGAGCATAGACAAATTAGACTTAACGTTCCACGGTCATGATGGGGCATGTGGCTAAGCGTCTTTAGTTAGGACAAGGCAGTAGTCATCTAATTATTATATATGTTTGATAGAGTGAGAGGGGGTGATCTGGGTAAACAAATTGACGGATAGAGTGTGGAAGTGAGAGTTTGGTGGTGATGGTGGTTTCACCATACTGTTAGTGTCGTTAAAAGAGGCAGCTCTTTTAACAGGATTAGTGTAAGTAATAACCTTTCTGTGAAAGCTGCATTAAAATTTGTTAAGAAATTTTATTTATTTATTTGCGGATTGCCAACAAAGTTTATAATAACACAAACATAATAATAACAATCAGAAAATAAACCTAATTGTATCTCAGATTACATGAATATATAGAAATGATGCAGTAATTCATATTTCAAATATTTCAGAGTGCAGAAGTGGGCGTGTAGTGGGGTTATAGCTTCATCTCTTTCTTTCGCACCCACCGTTATACCCGATGACGTCACGATCGCGTAATGCGCGTCTTTTCTCGTTTTTGACACTTACTCCTAACGAAATTCAAAGGCTTATAACTTGTTGACTTTTGTCTGGATTTGTAATTTTCTATTTAGGTTAGAAATATATATGCCGTATTTATGTTAGAAATAAATCTATACTAATATATAAAGCTGAAGAGTTTGTTTGTTTGAACGCGCTAATATTTAATAAACTTAAAGAACAAAAATGAGTCAAATACCATATGGTTATATTAGTTACCAATTTGTAGAAGCCAGAAAATTGAAGTAATTAAATGAGAGATATGTGTCAGTGTGGGTAGTGGTAATGGTAGTGGGTACCTCCTGCAGGTCGACGGGCTCGCTGAAGATGTCGCTGTGGTCCTTGGCGCGCAGCAGCCGCAGCAGCTTGTGCAGCGCCGCGCGCTCCGGCCGCAGCGCGTGCAGCACGCAGCGCTCCCACACGCGCGTGTACTCCGCCTTCAGGCGCTCGCGCTTGCGCACCAGCTCGCACAGCAGTCTGCGTACATATTTTTTATGGCATTGAATGACGAGACGAGCATGCCGTTCGCCTGATGGTAAGCGATACGACCACCCATAAACAGTAGCAACACCATCCAGCACCTTGAGTTACAAAGTACTGTGTGGCATTCCACTGCGCTCGTCATCCTGAGACATAAGATGTTAAGTCTCATTATGTCCAGTTACACTGGCTACAATGTCCTTCAAACCGAAACAAAACAGTGCATGCACACTGCTGCTTGGCGGTAAAAATAGAAATTTCGGTGGTACCCAACCAGACGGACTCTCACATATGAGAGACCTACCACCAGTCATGACACATGTCTACAGGTTGACATTAGACTACCGGCACGCTATGATAGCCGTTTTGACGTTTCCGCTCAAGTTTCGTATTAATTTAAAACTACGTTGAAGGAGCCAATTGCTGTATATTATTGTCAATAGTGACGTGCAATAAAATTTATGGAATGAAATTTATTACATAGCTCAGAAAATATTTTTTCGAAATGCGACGTTTTAAAAATTAGATTTCAACTATCTTTTGAAATATTTCAAAACAGCCATCATAGCGTGCCGGTACTATAGCTTAAATCAATTGCAGCATAATTCATCACAATACAGGGAAGGAAAAACATCGTGAGGAAACCTGCATACCTTACAAGTTCTCTATAAAATTTTTGGAAGGTATGTAAAGTCTGCCAACCCACACTAGGCCAGCATGGTGGACTAAGACTCACCCCTCTTTGTAGTAGAGAAGTCCCGTGCTCGGCAGCGAGCAGTATACATATAATACAGAGCTATTTTTATCATCACAACATGATCGGTCTAGACCACTGAAGAAAACTTATTTTTTTACACGCTTTATATTAGCATCACTTGTATGTATGTTTGTAACCGACTCCTTTGGGCGCGATTTTGACCCATTTTAAACGGTCAGATTTTACTCAAACTTTGTAGATTTGTCGAGGACCGATGACAATACACAAATTTGATAAGATTATGCCATTATTCAATTTGCAAAATGCGATTTTTGACAATTTATATATATTTTTAGTGACATCTGTTGGACCATAGTAGAATTACAACTAAACTGGCTACTCTTATGCGTAAAAAAATCCTACTTGTCACAAGATGGCGCTTTCGTATATTTTTTAGTGGCATCTGTTGGACAATAGTAGAACAGAATTAAAAATAAATAATAGTTTAAAACAACTAAAAAACACGCTTTATAGAAAATCTAACTAAAAATAGAAAATAAGTTTGAATTAAGAATAGTGTAAATAAGAAAAAAATGTATTTTATTGTAAAAAAAAGCCTGGTCCCGTTGACTGTCCCTCTGGGACTTATTGCCCTCCCTCCTAATCCTACTTCTTGAGAGCCGGTACTACTCTATACATGATGTTAAAGAAAATGAGTATATGACTTTAAAAAAAATATAATATCGTACCTCGCCCGCTCCAAATCTTGCCTGATCCTCTGCCAGTACTTGAGCTGATTGCATAACTCCCTCACGTTCACTGTCGCGTCTTGAATGCCTCTGCTACCTAAAATACATAGATAGGTTACTTCAGTAGTATTATTCCATCCATAAATAAAACTGTTACGACATAGTATTTTTTAAGGAGAAATTGCGTTTCGAATAGAATGTAAAATATACTATGAAACTTCTGAATGCATCTGATAAACTTATCCACTAGAATATATTGAATTTTAAATTTAAAAAAACAAGCGACAATGCGTATTTCCTCCCATCTGTAGTGCAGCCACAACGTACCAATTTTTGGGCATATTATAAACCTTAATTTTTTTTATTAGAATCCTATGCGAAGGTGCGTAAAAGCGATTTCCGCTTAATTGACAGAAGACGTCATGGGACTATATGCCCACTCGAATAATCATAGGTCAAACTCACCATGCTGCGTAGTGAGACTCTGCAGCCTCCTCAGCAGCGGCACGCCGTTCCTGCTGTGCCTCTTGAGGGTCCAGTAGGCGAGGAGTTTCTTGACGAGCATGGCGCGGGCGGCGGGCGGGCCCTGCGCGAGCTGCGCCACGTCGGCCACGCGCTCGGCGGGCAGCGTCGGCACCAGCACCACCGGCGCCCACGACCGCTTCATGGCCAGCACGCGCCGCGCCTGTCGTACGTGCATCTAGTACTCTCTTTATATGGGGATACTAGATTTAATCGCCAGAAAGGATTGGTTTGAGGAAGCGAGACTATAGGGGTGTACTTATCTAATAGTCCGCGCGCGAGCTCCGAGTTTTTAGAATTGTCGACGTATTGACTTAATGGAATACCTTGGTGGATATTGCGTTATCGATTTATAAGGTCAGGAATGATAGTACTCAATATTTTTTTACTTACTTATTCAATGCAAAATAAAATTTTATAACATATTTATGCGAGCATAATGAATATGAATTTATTTGTGAAAATAAATTTATTATTAATTTATTACATTTGGTATTTTGTGGCTACAGCCTACAACCAATGGCCATTCAATCAAATTACAAAATATGATGCAACTGGCCTAATTAATACTATGGGTTGTGACTACATTGTAAAATTAAAAAGGGAAAAATTAAAATGAGTAATACGACATCGATATTACTGTATAGTGACATTACCGAGTGTGCGGTGTATACAGGACTGTCGGGAGCAACACGCACCCATCCCGGTTCCTCGACCCTCAATAGAGTAATTAACTACTTTTTTTAAAATACATTTATCAAAAATGTATGTCATCCTTAATGTAACAGAAAAATAATTTTCAAAATTGGCGCAAAAATAAGTAAGTTATAAAGCTTTGAAATTTGGTGGAAGAGGTACTTGTCAAATTACAGTAATATTAGACTGTGACGTCACCGGGTGTCACCGGCCGTAACGCTCCATGCGTGTAAAAGAGATAGCGCGTTATCCCCACCAAGCCCCCACTTTTGCTCACAACAATATTATAAATTTGAATAACTGCTTTATTTTTTAACCATTTTTAATGCTGATTTCACAGAAGAATTTCTTTTTCGTATTATTTTCTGTTAAATAACAAATAATGTACAAATTGAAACATACGACACTTCCCTATTCCTCGGAGTTCGCGCGTGGACAAGAAAGCAAAACATTAGTGTAAGGAACTAACAGAAACCAGAATATAGGGGAAGCAAATTAACTTGAAAAACTAAGAGGCTAAAAATATTAATAACCATCACATAGTTGTGACCCAATTTTTTAAATAACAATAATTAATTATTATTGATGTTTAACAAAAAAAAAAGCATTTTCCAGAGCGGCTATCGAATCCGCAACCATAACTTAGATATTGTTTTTAAATTAATAAATCAAAATTGCAATTCAAACTTATATCACTTTGTTAAAAAGAAACATATTAGTGATATCGACTAGGATATCTATGCATCAGTGCATGCTATGTCACTGTAGAAAAGCTGTAAAAGTAAAGAAGTCATAATATACAAAAAGATCATGCACCATCAAATTAATAAAGAATAGAGTTCATGACAAGTAAGAAGTCACTTCAAATGTCTATATTTTCTTTTAAATTCATTGCTCGAATATGATAATAAAGGAGATGTCCGCTTTTTGTATGGGTGCTGGGCCTCAAAATATAACCAGGCGTAAACTTTATGGATATTAAAGAGGAAAAAATATGGATCTTGGATCCATTAAAAAAATATTTTAAGACCCCTCCATTTTTAACTCACTTTATAACTTTCATTTTAAACGACTTTTTAAGCAAAATAAAATTACATAAATCTCAAAATCGGAGAACTATAAAATTATACGATTTATTGTAAAAGGCTAGTTTTTCGGAGTTATATTCAAATATATATCAATTATCTTGGTTAAAATTTTTGGCCCGTTTTTTGACATGTCCTTTAGGAATAATAATATGCACTTTTACTTGTCAGATTATATATTCTCTTGGTTTTTCCACCACTAAGAATGAAATAATAAAATATAATGCAAAGTGAAATGCTCTATGGTGAATTCTATGAATGCGTTAAATAAATAAATAGACTCTAGCAGCTAGAGGGCTTATATATAACTCACTGTTAATAATGCAGTACGATATATCGTTCTAGATCCAAACGTATACACCACATCCATCTCTAGTATCGTATAACGAAAATATGAGTTAGGAAATGAATGAATAAATGAAATAAACAAAAAAGGATACCCTGTACGTTACATACAGAGTGCTCTTAAATGAGACTTACATAAATTGTAAATAGACTAGCGTTTGCCCGCGGCTTCGCCTGCGTTAAAATGTTTTTCCGGGATAAAAGTCCCGCTTAATATTTTCCCGGGATAAAAAGTAGCCTATGTGTTAATCCAAGACATGATCTACCTGTGTGCCAAATTTCATCGAAATACGTTCAGTAGTATTTGCGTGACAGAGTAACAAACATACATACATACATACATACGTTCTTACAAACTTTTGCGTTTATAATATTAGTAGGATAGTAGGATTAGAAGAGATTTATGAGCCATTTGATGACATTGTATTGAACCGAATTACGATCCGGACTATTTCTCCATCAGACATCCCTAGCTGCACCCGATAGTGAGTAAGTATAGTAAAAAATACAAACATATCCACGAAGTTTCAAGATGGAAACACTGCTCAATATTCATCAGAATTATTAGTCAGCGTTATTAAGTATACATCCATTAACTCCGAAACATGACTGATTGAATGAGCCACTGTCAAGATATTTATGGGAATCAAATATATCAGGCACTCTTTTTTTTTCTATTTATTTATGGGGGTTTTTTCAGTATTGAAAATGTCACCCCAGGCACTCTTCCAATAGCAAAACGAATCATTATCATCAGCCACATGACGCCCACTGCTGAGCCTATGCTCCCCTAAGTATTTCCTGACGGACCTGTCAAAAGCGGCCTACATCCAAAACGAAATAGCAAACGAATACCACATACGAATAATTTTCTTTTAGTGCTAAACTATAAATGATTGGAATTTCGTACCACGGCGATTTACGGAATTACGGCGTAAAAATGAACATTATTTTAAATGTAATCATATTTTTTTTATAAGTTAGTAAACAATGATTGTTTAATGATATGAGAATACTCGTTAATCACTTGCATTTGTCCATGTATCAATCGTTACCTGTTTGATCTTGTCTCTGCCTTTTTGTCTGATGGCCGACAAATCATTCGACTTGGAGTCCGTCTCGGAATCTTGCGCGCGTCTTTCCTGTTCAAAACAAACATATTTTAAGAATCAACATTAGTTAATAAAACCTAGTATTCAACGTTTATTGTCAAATTGATGTAATATACATCAATCAGACAGTAAGAATACTCTTTTAACTCTTTTTGAAGTTATACTTTTTTTGGTGCGTCAGAGAAAAATTATGAGAGTAAATTTTTACGATGCGCGCGCACACCGTCACGAAAAACCGACACTCTGAAGTTAGCTATAGTCAACATTTTAGTTTTGAATTTTGAACGTAGAATAAGGCGAAAGATGTTGAAGTTATACTTCTTTTGGTGCGTTATTTAAAAAGATTTTTATCTTGTTACGCCAAAGAAGTATAACTTCCAACGCGGGTACATAAGTACACACACTTTTTTTTTCTTGATAAAGATCATATAGATGATCGCTCATTCCTGTTTTTTTAACAATTTACATTCTCTTCTTCTTCAGCCTTTAGAAGTCCACTGCTGAACTTAGGCCTCCCCCAAAAATTTCCAGACCAACCTGTCAGAAGCGGCCTGCATCCAGCGGGTTCCTGTGACCTTTACAAGGTCGTCTGGCCACCATGTAGGAGGACGTCCCACGCTGCGGTTGCCAGTACGTGGCCTCCACTCGAGAAGTTTTCTACCCCATCCGTTGTCAGTTATACGAGCTATGTGCCCTGCCCACTGCCACTTTAGCTTGCTAATCCGCTGGGATATGTCAGCGACTTTCGTTCTTCTAAGGATCTTTTCATTTCCGATTTGATCACTTAGAGAAACGCCGCGCCGAGCATTACCCTCTCCATAGCTCGCTGAGTGACAGTGAGCCGTCAATTTACATTATCGAAATAAAAATACATTTACTATTAGCCTGCCTCGGTGGCGTATTGTATTACGGGACGACTGCAATGCTGAGGTCTCGAGTTCGATCCCCGGGTCGGGTAAAGTGATATTGGATTTTTCTATTCAGTATCAGCCCGGAGTCTGGAATTTGTGCCCGATATGGCGATAGGCTCGCCCCCTCACATCATGGGACGGAATATGCACGGCGAAAAGTGGGTGAATTAGTGGCGTCTCTGCCTACCGCTTCGGGGATAAAAGGCGTGAGTGTCCTATAAATATAATAAGCAGTTCTTAAAGTATAAATGATTTACCTGTAAAACATGCGCAGGAGTGTGCGCGTCGCAGTACGCCATCTTGGCGACCTGCACCGGTTGGCTCGGGTCGCGGCCCGCGCCCGCCGCCTCCATCTTCATGTATAAACTGAAAATAATACTTTGTTAATATCTAGGACTTCCAGCATACAAGAGGAGCTTTTATTTCGTGTCTTTATTGTCTTATGATGTTGGGTGGTTACAATTTTATCGAACAATTTAGCGACTGTAAATTTTATTTGCAGCCAGAAGGCAGTGCAATCAAACCAAATCCTACTAATATTATAAACGCGAAAGTTTGTAAGTATGGATGTAGGATGTATGGATGTCTGGATGAATGGATGTTTGTTACTCTTTCACGCAAAAACTACTGAACGCATTTCGATGAAACTTGGCACACAGGTAGATTATGTCCTGGATTAACACATAGGCTACTTTTTATCCCGGGAAAATATAAAGCGGGACTTCTATCCTGGGAAAACTCATTCACGCGGGCGAAACCGCGGGCAAAAGGTCGTTTTTATCATAATTGGAAATGTCCCAACGGTTCTTTAATTACAAAAACAATTAAATTGCCCGACTTTAAAATTAGCATAATTTGATACGATACAAAAGAGCTCCGCTTTTACCGTGTGATAAACTTACATATATTTGGGACACTTGTTTTACCCACACCAACCCTTTGAGACAAAATATATAAGATCTTATCAATAGTTAGTGCATCTTTAGCTACCCTTTTACTGGTGGTAGGTCTCTCGTATGCCGGGAGGTCATTTTTTTTTTTTTTTTTTTTTTTATTGCATTGAATGACGAGACGAGCATGCCGTTCGCCTGATGGTAAGCGACACGACCACCCATAAACAGTAGCAACACCATCCAGCACCTTGAGTTACAAAGTACTGTGTGGAATTCCACTGCGCTCGTCATCCTGAGACATAAGATGGTAAGTCTCATTATGTCCAGTAGTTATACTGGCTACAATGTCCTTCAAACCGAAACACAACAGTGCATGCACACTGATGCTTGGCGGTAGAAATAGACATTGCGGTGGTACCCACCCAGACGGCCTCTTACATAATGAGAGACCTACCACCAGTAAATCATCTGGGTAGGTACCACTAAAATGTCTATTTCTACCGCCACGCAGCAGTGTGCATGCACTATTGGGTTTCGGTTTGAAGAACCTTTTAGTCAGCGTAATTAATGAGCATTATGAAACTTAACATCTTATTTCTCAGGGTGAATGCGCAGTGGAGTGCCAGGCAGTACTTTGTACTTCAAAAATCCGTGCGGCATTGATACTGTTTATGAGCGGTCGTATGGTTTATCATTAGGCGAGCAGCATGCTCGTCTCGTCATTTACTGTAATAAAACAAACATATATATACGTGACTCACCCTGCCTGCTGCGCGCAGGTGACGTGGAAGGCGGAGTAGCAGTTGCTCTTGTGGCACTGGATGCATGCGCCGGCGCCTCTCTGCTTGCACACCATGCACTGCAGCTTCCAACGCGCCGCCGGGATCATCTCGATCGAGTCTACACAAATAAAACATATCTACAGCCTTATTCAAAAACAATTTATAAACCTAGTTTAGTTATTGAATGCTTTGTCTTCTTCGAACGAATATTGTATTGAATTTGAAGGA